>CM019066.1:277500006-278967628 GCA_009667805.1 Leptobrachium leishanense | reverse complement strand
ATACAAAAATCGTTAGTACAGCGTCATTGTTCACATTACAGTTAAAATGGGAACAATATTGCTGCATTAACAAAACCAAACAAAATATATATTTTTTTATTTTCATATTTTCTTAACTTTTAACATGGTCATGTTTGGTATCGTTGGAAAGGCCATGCTCTGGCCGATCCAACGATACCAATGAACACCCTATCTCCACCATTGGTGGCAGCTAGGGGTTAAATCTAAAATGGACATCATCGCGGTATGCACGATGATGCCAGTCATTAGGGGGAGATCCTGGAAGCTTGGCCGACATCCAAGATGTCGGCCAGCTCCGGGAGAGGCTCGCGCTCTGGCGTTGAATAGTGATCTGGCCCCCAAGGGGTTAAAGCCAGCCACCGTTTGGAAGGGCAGGCTTGACTGCTGCCACGCACAGAAGGGGAGGGAGAGAGGCCCAATGGACCTCCCCCCTCTCCCTTTCAGGCACCTTCCCCACACTCGCGGGGGGGGGGGTGCCTGTAATAAATGTCATCGCGCCGCCACGATGACATCTATTCGTGCCCACGGCGGTCCCGGATGCTGGGCTGACATCAAGGATGTCAGCCCGCACGGGGGGGCACAGCGTTCAGACGGAATCTGGCCGATCGCTGGCTGCAAGGGGAGGACGCGCTCAGCGCATCCTCTGCAGCCAACGCTTCCTGCGGCTGGACGCGTCCTCCACAGCGAAGTGGTTAAAATAGCCAAACCAGAAAAATTATCCCATTTATCTCACTTTCCAAATTGGCTAGTTTGACCTAGAATTTTCAGTTCTCCAGTCATTCTCCTGGTTTTCACCCCTCTCTGAATAACCCTGTGTGTGTTTTTTACAGTATAATGCCATGTTTGTTCTATTTCTGCACCTTTTTATTCTGTATAGATTTTATCCTGCTTTTACACATACAGAGGAGAACGAAATGGAAAAGAAAAACAACAGAGGGAAGAGCAGTAAAAATGACAGATTTCGACAGGAAGGGGAACTGGGGAAAATATACAGAAATAGACAAAGGTATAACACTCTCCTTTCATTTCCCTTCATGTCACATTGGGGGAGAGAGCAGCTTTGCATCATCACACTGCACATTTTGAGGGCGCCCTCTGCTGGACCTTATGATTTTTGCAGCCTGTGTAACCTAGACACTGCTGCAGAGTGCTTTGTGTACGTTGTTGTTATGGGGACGTATAAGCGTTTCCCCACTCCTATCAGCCCTACTACTCCACACAGACTGCTACAGATTGCTTACAAAGTACTCCTAATGAGCCAGATTACCTGTACACTGTGCATGTCCCCTGATACAAGCAAGAGATCCACCTGAGCTGGCATTTATTTTTCCTAAAGAGTAAAGACCACAGTGTGATGGATCCCCTCCTCTGATTGAAGAAGGTAAAACAGGATTATTTTATGTGTAAGTGGAACTACTCCAACTGACTATGTAATCTTTAAGGCTAGGGTCAGACGAACGCATTTTTCACGTTGTCCGTGAAAAAGTGCGTTCGAACGAACGTACGTATTTTTTCCCGGAATACGCGATAGCGGTCATACGATGCGCCTTTTCGTCCGTGATTTTGTACGCATCATCAATAAAACACTTTTTGTGTCTGGACGTTATGTTAGCCGGACTTTAGCAGCGTCTGACGTCTCCTAATCACACACACACGCCGCTATGCGGACGCAGCGCACTCTGTACGTCAGTAGTAGCGGTTTGACGTTCTAGAAAAAATGCGTTCGTTTGCCACTTGCGTTGCGCGGACGAACTTTCGTGCGGCCGTACTTCGTGTGTTTCCCGGCATTGGACGTCATTTGCTGCTAGCACGGCCGTGATTTCGTGCGGCTAAACGCACGTTAAAACTGCGTTCGTCTGACCCTAGCCTAAATAGTAATGACCGCACTGCTTTTAAGACCAAAAAGGGAAATAAATAAACAAATACTTGACACCTTGTATGTTATTACTGTGATCGTTAAAGAGCACCATGTCATATAATGTATGCACAATAAGGCTGGGGTCAGGGCCGGATTAAGAGTATCATGGGCCTGGTGCTGAGGATTTTGGTGGGCCTTTTTATAGAAATAAAATGAAAAACGCAAAGCATTTTTTGTCAACATACATTAAATGTTTTAATTACCATCAAAGTGCCATAACAGAAACATATTGAAAATATTTCTTTTTTGTAAACAATAGAAAACTTATTAAATAAAACCAAAATAAATATAACATTTGCAACCATTTTTCTAAATATAACATATAAAACTATTTAAATATAAACATATGATACATGGCTCATATAAATATTTTGAGTATTATTAACCACTTCACTGCTGAGGACGCGCTCAGCGCGTCCTCAGCAGTCCCGCTGGTATGCGGAGGACGCGCTGAGCGCGTCCTCCCATCGGGGTCAGCGTTCGGCCGGGTTCCGGCCGATCGCTGGCCCCTCCGGTGCGGGCTGACATCCTGGATGTCAGCCCGGCATCCGGACCAGCAGCCGCCAGAATTAGGTGTCATCGCGGGGGCGCGATGACACCTAATTCAGCGCCCCCCCCGCATGTGCGGAGGAGGCGCCTGAAAGGGAGGGGGGGAGGTCCTTCGGACCTCTCTCCCTCCCGATCGGCAGTGCACAGGGGGTTAACCCAGGCATCATTTGGAAGGGCACAGCCTGCCCTTCCAAATGATGCCTGGCATTAACCCCTGGGGAGCTGGATCGCGAATCGGCGCTGAAAAGCGCCGGTTCGCGATCCTTTCCCGGAGCTGGCCGACATCTTGGATGTCGGCCAAGCCTCCGGAACTCCCCCAGAGGACTGGCGTCATCGTGCGTAGCATGATGACGCCAGTCCTAGACTTAACCCCTAACTGCCACCAACTGTGGAGATAGGGAGTTCCAATGAACTCCCTATCTCCCGATCCATGGCAGCTAGGGGTTAAATTTTGGTATCGTTGGATCGGCCAGAGCATGGCCGTTCCAACGATACCAAACATGAAAGTGAAACATTTTGTAAAAAAAAAAAAAAATGAAAAATAAAAATTTAAAAAAATTAAAAAAATAAATAAAAAAAAAAAAAACACTTTTTTTTATTTTTTTTGGTTTGTTAATGCAGCAATATTGTTCCCATTTCAATTATAATGTGAACAATGATGCTGCACTAACGATTTTTGTATGCGGTGCGTTTGTTAAAAATAGTGTCATTTTCCCCAAAAAAAAATGTAACGAGACCCCATCTCTAATTTTTTTAACAAGCGCACCCCATACAAAATATAACCGCAATTGCTCGCATGTTAAAATGTGGAAAAAAACACTTTACACATTGTAAATTATTGAAAATACATATTTTATTGCATTTTTTGTTATAATATACAGACATGACATAACGTATACATATAATAATGACATATTATGAATCTACTGAGTCTGACGGAAAGAACGATATATAATATGTCTGGGTCATATACTAAAATAAGCCTTCAAAACACGTTTAAACATGATGCGCAAAACAGGTAAAAATGATCTCAGCATAGGGGCGGGAAAAGCCTCAGCAGCGAAAGGGTTAAAGCATCATAATCACTACAGCTTGTTGTTATAGAAACATAGAAAATGTCGGCAGATAAGAACCTTTCGGCCCATCTAGTCTGCCCAATTACATGGATACTTTACCTGGATTTATCTCTTGTTTAGGATAGCCTTATGCCTATCCCATGCCTGCTTAAATTCAATTACTGTTTTGGCCTCTACCACTTCAACTGGAAGGCTGTTCCATGTATCCACCACCCTCTCAGTAAAATAATGCTTCCTGATGTTACTTTTAAACCTTTGCCCCTCTAATCTAAGACTATGTCATCTTGTTTTGCTACTTTGTTTCCTTTTAAATATACTCCCTTCCTCTACCTTGTGGATTTCCTTTACGTATTTAAATGTTTCTATCATATCTCCTCTGTCTCGTCTTTTTTCCAAGCTGTACATGTTAAGATCATTAAGCCTTTCCTGGTAACTTTTCTCCTTCAAGCCGTAGAACCATTTTAGTAGCCCTTCTCTGAACTCTCTCTAAGATGTCTATATCCTTCTGGAGATACGGTCTCCAGTACTGCACACAGTACTCCAAGTGAGGTCTCACCAGTGCTCTGTACAGTGGCATGAGCACTTCCCTTTACCTACTGCTAATACCTCTCCCTACACAACCAAGCATTCTGCCAGCATTTCCTGCTGCTCTATTACATTGACTACTTACCCTTAGATCCTCTGAAATAATGACCCCTAAATCCCTTTCCTCAGATGTTGAGGTTAGGACTGTATCAAATATTCTATATTCAGCCCTTGGGTTTTTACGCCCCAGGTGCATTATCTTGCACTTATCCACATTAAAACTCAATTGTCACAGCTCCGACCATTTTTTTAGTTTACCTAAATCATTTGTCATTTGGCTGATCCCTCCAGGAACGTCAACCCTGTTGCAAATCTTTGTGTCATCAGCAAAAAGACATACTTTTCCATTAATACCTTCTGCAATATCACTAATAAAAATATTAAAGAGAATGGGTCCAAGTACTGACCCCTGAGGTACCCCACTGGTAACAAGACCTTGCGCCGAATAAACTCCATTTACCACAACCCTCTGTTGCCTGTCACTCAGCCACTGCCTAATCCATTCAACAATATTGGAATCCAAGCTCAAAGATTGCAATTTATTTATATGCGGAACAGTATCAAAAGCCTTACTGAAATCTAAATAAGCAATGTCTACTGCACCACCTGTGTCTATTATTTTTGTTACCCAATCAAAAAAATCAATAAGATTAGTTTGGCATGATCTCCCTGAGGTATGGTTATGGTGCAGAGAGCAACTCTTGAAATAAATAGCAACTGCTAATTTTAAACACACAGGGTTAATCACTAAACTCTAAACTGTCTTAACATAAATGAATCTTATTGGCAGAAAAAAAATTACACTACATGTTTACTTTTCGTGCTTTTTTGCTTGCAAATTCTTCAATTGTAGAATCAAAATTAAGCTCACTCAGCACAATAGAGAGAGTGCATTTAACCGCTCCTGACCCATGGACGATCTTGGTTCATTTTTCACACGTTTTAATGCTGAAAATGAACGCTCACCACTGCAGTTGCTGACCATTAAACACAAAAACATGCGGAGGGTCACATATGTGTTTGGAAATGCACCGACTAGGGATTGTGAGGTTAGAAACTTGAATATCTTTATCTCTTGACTCTCATGAATGGCTTTACTTGCAGTGGAAGACAGATACATTTTGAAAAGAGAGGCAAACTGTACAACTTCAGCGAACACTGGTTCAAGATCTTCTGGATATTCTTTCACCGGTGCACTGGCTCTGGAGCGTAGACTATCTGTTGCTAGAGTGCATATTTCTGACAGAAAGCCAAATCTTTCTTGAATCATGCTGTATGCTGCTTGTCTGTGCCTCAGTGATTCTGTCAGTTGGTCAATTATAACATAAAAGGTGAGCACTTTAAACCTGTCAGATGGTGTCATATCAGCTTCAGCATCTTCTGCATCACCATAGTCCCACCTCCTATTTCTTTTGATCTTTCTTCCACGTTGTAGCTGGTACTCCTCACAGCCACAAATAGTTTTGCCCTGCTGTTCAAATTCAGAGAATCTTGAACGGAGAGACTGTACAAAATCCTGCAGAGAAGTCAGCATGCCGGTTGCTGTGTGTAAATCTAATTTTGGATCTTGGAGGCATTGACTGGTTCTGTAAAACCTGGGTAAAATGACAGACAATCAGGGTTATCCAAAGAGATTTGAAAAGTCACCGCACGTTCGGTGACTTTTCGTTCTCTTCAATTCGGTTCCTTTTGCCGATTGCATTTCGGTGACCCTGCGGTGTATTCAGCAAACAGCACAGGGCCCCCGAATTGCAGGAAAAAGCTGCCGCAAACCTGACGAAAACTAACCGCAAAACCCACCGAATGCTAGCAGAAAACAAGCAAAAACATCTGGATTAACCTTCGAAAAACCCGAGCAGGAGCCGAACAGGAGCCGAATCACACAGAGCCGAAGCAGCTGTGACGCAAACCGAGGGAGGTGAATAAATTAGCAAAACCATTTGTATGAATCTGGGAAAATGAAACGCTGTTTGCAAAGAAACTACTGAGCGAAAATGTCTGAAATTTTCACAGGAGGTCCAGGGAATGATAATAAAGAGGGCTGTTACAGAAAAAATAAGTAAACTGAAAAAAAAAAAATCGGACTTTTAAAAAAAATAAAAATCAGAGAAATGCTTAACATATCCTAAAAAATCTATAAATTAAGAGACTTTTTGCTGCAGAATTTTATAATGAACGGTTTATTAGATATTGAATTAAAACGGGAATATTTTTAACATTGAAGCCTATGGGATTCTCCTGAATAAATTTGCCGAATTAAACCACCGAATGGCAGGGCATTAGGGGAACCTTTCACTGCTGGTTCGTGTTCTCTGAATAGCCGAAGCAGTGCTTTTTCATGGAGATTTCACTGTCCTCGAACCGGCAACGAACAGGCACCGTATGTTCAGGCAATTCGCCAGGATTTGGCGAATTGCCTGCTCTCTGGATAGCCGAATGGTCAGGAAAGGTAACCGAACGCTGATTTTCAGCGTTCGGTTACCTTTCTCAAGCAATTCGGATCTCTTTGGCTAACCCTGCATATTTCGACCATTACTCCTGTTTCCAGCTGATCCAGAACACTGATTAGGCCTTTTGCTTGTAAACTTACCTCTGCCTTTGTGGATTCATCATTCGAAATATTTGAAAGGACATCTCTGATGATGCCATAACCTTTCTGTAAAGCATTCACAGCATCATGGTGAGCAGACCAACACGTGTCAGATAACCTTTTTAGAGTCGGTATGCCACATGGCTTGAAACTGTTTGTTAATAGATTCCACCGATGACATGTAGCTGAAAAAAAACAATATTACTGCTGTACAAAATCAAAGAAAGAAACGGCAACTGCACAGCTGTTTACGGCGTTTTGTCCTACGAGATTCAATGAATGCGCACAACAAGGAATATATAAAGCCAGTGGGTTTTTCCTCCGAATTACAGCCTGCATACCAGCATACTTGCCACTCATATTGGATGCATTATCATAAGAGTGACCCCTGCAGTCTTTGATAGAAATTCCACTTTCCTCTACAAATTGTAGTAGATGATTTGCGAGTTCCATACCAGTGTGTCCATATATTGGGATGAATTTTGTAAAACGCTCCACTGGACCACTAGGAAGTACATGGCGAAATATGATTGTCAATTGATCCGAATGTGAGATGTCAGGGGTGGAATCAACTGAAACAGAATAATATTTAGCATTTTTAACTTCATTTATGATTTGCCGTAGCACTTGTTGACCAATCAATTCAATAAACTCATCACATATTGTTGATGACATGTAGGATATGTGACCTCTTCCCTTGTTGCCGTGCTTTTGAATATGTTCTGCAAGGAATGGATCATATTCACTTAACAACTCAAGACAGGCCAAATAATTTCCATTCTGTACAGATCCAATAATTTCATCACTCCCTCGAAAAGGAAGACCTCGTGATGACAGCTACTTTATCACACTCAGAATACGGCGAAATACTTCATGCCAATACTTTTTTTGCATTTCAAATTGCTTAACAAGACCCTTATCTATTCGTTGGCCAGACGTTTTTCTCCTGACAAGGTTTTCAATTGCTTTCCCATGGGCAGCACTATTTTCATGCCGACTTAAATCTCTAGTTGCATGTCGCCAATCAGAGTAACCAGTTGAAGCCAGCTGCGATGTATCTTCTTTTGAAAATAGTTTGCAAAAAGCACAAAAAACTTTGCCAGTTTTTGGAGAATAGCACAACCAGTCCCGTTTAACTTTTTCTCCATTCAGTTGTTCTCTGTAAAATACTAGCGTTTTACAGTATCTTTTAAAATTTTCACCTGGGCATATTTTCTCTGATGCTTTAAAATCACTCTCCATTTGTTGACAATCCGCAACGCCTTTTTGACAAAAATATTCCCTCAAGGTTTCACTGACATTCCAATCTCCAATATCATTGGAATACATTTCTTCTGATTGCTCTGAAACATCTCCATAGCTCAATTCAGGGGATCCACTTGCTCCTGGACTAGGTTCACTTGCACTTGATGCCTGTGTAGCAACCAAACTGGTTTTGCTAGAATCAGTTATATCGACTGAACTTGAAGCACTTGAAGTGGAAGTAGCTACATCTGTTGAACTGCTTGTTCCCGATCTGCCTTTCCCACAAAACTCTGTAATTTTTTTTGTTTTAGACAAAAGATTTTGTAATTGTTTTTCTTCCGCTTTCTTGGCTTTCACCTTCTCCCAACCACTGCGATGTTTTTTCATCCTTATGTTTAAAAAAAAAAACTCATCATTAACAATGGTCAATCACAGTTCTTTGTCCGACCATGTTTTTCCAGCCCTTACCTGCTGGCACCAGTGGAGCAGAGTTAGGAGTGGCACAGGCACAGAGGAAAAGATATGACATGATATGTCATATGCCTGGTGTCCTCTTATTGGCTGCCTGTGCACACCTAACTGCTACTGCTGTAGGTGCTCCCGCACCCAACCCATGTATACACGCCTAACCACACACACCCAAATCTAAACACATCCACATACAGTTACAAGTATTTATAAAGTAGCAACTTCCATAGTGCTGTACAATGGGTGAGACAGTGGAACAAGAATACGTGTAAGTTAAGCAAACAGAACAGTAGAAGGGAGGACTCGCAGAGGGAGACTGGGAGACTTATTTCCCCCAGTCTCACTCTGCTCCCAGTCCCAGTGGCAAGAAGAAGCGGATTGAGTATTGAGTCGCTGTGGAATGAGAGGTGACTGAGTATGTGATTTTTACTGGATTTTTTAGCTGGTGCTGACAGATTTCACGGTATCCGTTAGCACCAGCTCCTAACTGTGGTTAACTTTTGAGTTAACCACAGTGACCGCAAGATGTAATTAGCTTAGGACTTTTTGTAATCCAGCGCTGATTAACACTTTGTGCTCCCCATGTTAAGCATAGGGAGTGCAAAGTATAGTAACCTCGCGCTGAAAAGCACAAGATACCAAACGCAAACGGGTTTTTGTAACCGGTTAGCTTTCAGATTGTACTATTATATGGGTGGCCCGCGCTAGGTCGACCAGAGCTAACGTGAACGCTCACACAGCTGAGACGAACGTTGGCATTTTGAATGTAATAGGGCCCGTGGTGAGGGTAAATAGAGAGCATGAAATGGTGGGGTGCATGTGGACTGGGTGAGAAGATGAGGCACGACATGTAAAGTGGAGGATTATGGAGTGAGATAGGCTTCTCTAAAGTAATGTGTTTTTAGAAACTTCTTGAAGGACTGGAGAGACGGGAGAGTCTGATGTTGAGAAGTCCTGAAGAGGAGAGTTGGGGATGCGGGTACAAGGAACTGATAACATCAGATCATTGGCCGAGCAAAGTGGTCATGACGGGATGTACCTGCTAATAAGGGAGGAGATGTAGACAGTGGCGCGGTTGAGAGCTTTGTTATGTGAGCACCAATGTTTTGAATTGGATTCTATAGAAGACAGGAAGCCAGTGTAGAGATTGACAAAGGGGCGAGGTGTGAGAAGGTGAGGTGGGAAAGTGAGGTGGATGAGTCTGGCACAGGCATTCATAACAGACTGCAGAGGGAGAATCTGGGATCTTTTAAGACCAGAGAGAAGGAGGTTATAGTAGTCAAGGCGGCAAAGAATAAGAACTTGGATGAGCATTTTAGCTGAGTCCTGATTAGGAAGTAGCAAGATTTGGTTAGAGACTGAATGTGAGGAGTAAAGGATAGATTGGAGTCCAAGAGGACCTCGAGACAACAAGCCTGAGAGGTAGAAGTAATGGTGGCACCATTCATCTGAAGGGAAATGGGCACAAGAATGTTGGCTTTGAAGGAAGGGAATACGAGAAGTATCTAACATACATATCTAACCACTTCTATACAAATATTTGCCCGATGACCAGGAATGGAAGAGCACCTTGATTAGCACATACTGAACCAACAATCAGTCCCCGCTGCTTTCTCATTTAGAGAGTTAGGCGGCACACTGTGTGTCCATGCTATGCAAACATCAAAGCGAGTGGGAAGCCTGTTGACTTTGAAGGGGCGTGCTATGATGACCCATATCGTGATTTACAGTGTAGTTGGTCACACATGCCTCCTGCAGTCCTGCTGGATTAGCGTGTGTGGCCCATATATGATTCAATCACTGCCTGGTGGCAGACTGACATATGGTGGAGTCCCCAGACCAAATAGAGCAAGGGCGCCCATTTGATTGAAATCTGAATGGATATTTACACTTTGGTTTTATTTAGTTATAGTATTGCAACAGAACATGACGTATACACATAAAATAATGATTATATTTTGAATCTGCTGAGTCCGCTTAAAAAAAGGATAGATAATCAGGGTTATCCAAAGAGATTCGAAAAGTCACCGCATGTTCGGTGACTTTTCGTTCTCTTCAATTCGGTTCCTTTTGCCGATTGCATTTCGGTGACCCTGCGGTGTATTCAGCAAACAGCACAGGGTCCCCGAATTGCAGTGAAAAGCTGCCGCAAACCTGACGAAAACTAACCGAATGCACGCTGAAAACAAGCAAAAACATCTGGATTAACCTTCGAAGAAGCCGAACAGGAGCCGAACAGGAGCCGAATCACACAGAGCTGAAGCAGCTGTGACGTAGAGGAGGCAGTGAATAAATTAGAAAAACCATTTGTATGAATCTGGGAAAATGAAACGCTGTTTGCAAAGAAACTACTGAGCGAAAATGTCTGAAATTTTCACAGGAGGTCCAGGGAATGATAATAAAGAGGGCTGTTACAAAAAAAATAAGCAAACTGAAAAAAAAAAAAAAAAAAAAAAATCGGACTTTTACATTTTTTTAAAAAATTCAGAAAAATACTTAAAATATCCTAAAAAATCTATGAATAAAGAGACTTTTTGCTGCAGAATTTTATAATGAACGGTTTATTAGATATTGAATTAAAACAGGAATATTTTTAACATTGAAGCCTATGGGATTCTCCTGAATAAATTTGCCGAATTAAACCACCGAATGGCAGGGCATTAGGGGAACCTTTCACTGCTGGTTTGTGTTCTCTGAATAGCCGAAGCAGTGCTTTTTTATGGGGATTTCATTGCCCTCGAACAGACACCGTATGTGCAGGCAATTCGCCAGGATTTGGCGAATTGCCTGCTCTCTGGATAGCCGAATGGCCAGGAAAGGTAACCGAACACTGATTTTCAGCGTTCGGTTACCTTTCTCAAGCAATTCGAATCTCTTTGGATAACCCTGAATGTCTCTGGGCCTAAAATAAAACAGGACTTCAAAATGACCTTTAAACATGACACGCACAAAATGGTGAAAATGAGCTCGGCTTACGAGGGTGACAGCAGCAAAGGGGTTAAAAGATTCTTTACAGAGCCCCTTCTCCAGTGCAGGGCACCTACTCATCCTATATAATAAAATGGTTTGTGTCTGTCTCTGGATGCATGGCCTTTCCAATGACAAGAAACATGATCATGTTAAAAGAAAAAACAATATACAATTAAAAATGTGGGGTTTTTTTAATACAGCAATATTGTTCCCCTTTCTAATGATTGAGGTCTTGATCAAGAGGGCATTGAGCAGCCAGAGATCCCGGGGTGCACCGAGCAGCCAGATTATTATTATTCTTTATTTATATAGCAGATAGCACCAGCATATTCCGCAGCGCTGTACAATAGGCACAGTATAGACAGGGTTATACATTGAACAATATTTGACAAACAGTACAGGAGGAAACGAGGGAGCACTGGGCAATAAAGCTTTGCATTTGGACATAAAAAGATGGCCCCAAACTAACCTTGTGGTAGTCTCAGCAGCTGTGTCGTGTGGCACCGATCTTGATTGCTGGAGCCTGGGGGGCACTGTACACTGGTGGTGACTGCTTGCTGGCCTGGCACGCACAATGGCACCTTTGGCATGGCAGACACTGCTGGCTGGGCCTGGGCTGGCACTGGCAGTCACAGTGCGCCGTTGGCGACGCTTCGCGTGGCAGATACTGCTTGCTGCCTGGCCCTGGGCCTGCTCTGTCACTTACCACCTCCAATCAAATTCTGTCTCAGACTCTGGCAGTGGGTGGCGTGGCAGGCAGACAGACAGTGGGTGGCAGGCAGTGGCACACTCACACAGAACGCAAGTACGCAACGAAGGAAGTGATGACAGGGGTGGGCAGGCAGCCAGCAGTGAGAGACAGACAAGACAGCAGGTCGCACTCACAGACAGTCTCAGACAGTGTGTCACTCTTTTTTTAAAAAGCCTTGGCCTGGCGCTGGCTAGCTGCGCAACGCTGGTGGTGCTGCTGGGGCTGGGCAGTGCGTGTCACGTGATTTTTTTACCTCTAAGGACCATGGATGGTGAGTGAGTCACCACCGAGGGACGAGATAGTCGCACTGACAGTCAGTCAGGCCAGTGTGCAGGCTGAGCGGATAGATTCATCCGCGCACCTGCGCACTGCCTGCCTGCTCGTGGCGCTTGCTTTCCATTGCCTTCGTTCAGCTTGGGCATGTGTGAGGGACGGGACACGTGACATGATGACACGTCACCGTCGCATCACGTGTCCTGTTCTCATTTCCGCATCCGCTCGGGCTCGCCTCTAATTCTCCTCCAGACCTCAGTGGCGCCGCAAACGCAGCTGGGCTGCATTAAAATTGAAAGTAAACCCGCGGCTGGAGGCCTGGCACCAAAAAACACTCACAGGCCGATGGCTCGGGCCGCGGGCGGGCTGCTTTGCTGGATCTCCAGCAGCCTCGAGTAGTGTGTGGGGCAATAAGGTTATACGGCGGCAGGCCGGCCTGCGGCCGGCTGTGGGCCTATTTTCAAAACGGGGCCTGGAGCGGCCGCTCCATCTACCCCTATGATAATCCGGCCCTGGCTAGGGTCAGACGAACGCAGTACGAACGTGCGTGCAGCCGCACTTTATCACGGCCGTAGTAGCAGCAAATGACGGGCAATATACGAAGCACGAAAGTGCGGCCGTGCAACGCAAGCGGCAAACGCATTTTTTTCGAGAACGTGATACCGCTAGTACTGACGTACAGAGTGCGCTGCGTCCGCATAGCGGCGTGTGTGCGTGATTAGGAGACGTCAGACGCTGCTTATGTCCGGCCAACATAACGTCCAGATGCAAAAAGGGTTTTGTTGATGATCCGTACAAAATCACGGATGAAAATGCGCATCGTATGACCGCTATCGCGTATTCTGTGAAAAAATACGTCCATTCGTTCGAACGCACTTTTTCACGGACGGCGCGAAAAATGCATTCGTCTGACCCTAGCCTAATATGACCCAGGCTATGCCTGTGCAAGACATGCAGCAACTGCCCAGAAAAAATCCAAATACAGCATGGAGGTCTCATCAGACTCTCAATGGGTTAATATATATATTATATATATATATACATATATAATAATTATTCAAATGCTTCCTCTGGTTCTGTACATTGTTCAGTATTGTTTACACAGCAGTTAAAGTGTTCTTCTGTAATCTTTGGCTTTCCCACATATATATATATATATATATATATTTCATTGCTAAATAGTGTATTAACGGATTACAATCAAGTTAAAATAGATTTTTGCTTTCAAGAAAATATTTGCCTGTTCAAAAGTAGATTTGTGCAGTTTCTGGGCATGTTACTCAGTCCAGTGGTTGTTGATGTTATATAATCAATATGGTGTGTCTAAGGCCCGTGTCAGACGAACGCAGTGACCATGTCCGTGTTGCCGCACAGTTTAACGTCTGTCGTAGCATAAAATTATGATCAATAGAGACCCACACACGAAGTACGTCCGCACAGAATCGCACGTGGCACCGGATGCAATTTAGGCAAGAACGTCAAACCACTAGGACGGACGCACAGAGTGCGCACGTCCGCGTAGCTTTGCGTGTGAGTGATGGAACGTAGTCAGACGGACTGCATTTTTGACGTTCAGCATTTTTGACGGACAAAATGGTTTTTCATATCATGTATCATTTTACATATTAATTTTATTTCCCATCTACATCAGTCAAAATAAACGTCAGTCCAAAAAAATGGACCGTGTGGTGTCTACAGTATCATCAGTCAGAAAGTACGTCAGTTGTGCACGGACGCACAGTGTGCTCAGAATGTGTTCATCTGACATTAGCCTTAAATACAATACAGAAAATAAATATAGGGTAACACTATATGTGTTTTATTTTGAGTGTCTGTTTTAACCTGCTGAACCAAAGAAATGAAAGTGCATCTGTACCGGCTAGGTACACTTGCACAATACTATCACACAGGATTTGCATTCTAAGTATACCGGCAGAAGATTTTGTGTCAAATAGAGTAAATGTGATAATGAAAATAAAAATGGTCAGATTTCCTGCTTATGGGGATTTGTAGTGATCATAATGAGATTATTAGCAATGCATCTTCCAAAAAAATACAAATAGCGTATAAAAATAATATCTGTATGTGACGACATGCCTGTGGATGGAAATTACAGTAACACCTTGTAGCTATACAGTACAGGGGTTTACAGCAGGTATAACCCCCTGAATCCAGTGGTGTATTTAGGTTTTGTGCTGCCCTAGACCTGACTAAACTCGTGCACCCCCTAATTGAAATTTGACGCACCCCTTCCTTTCAAGGGCACACCTCTTCCTGGTTAATCCCCACCCTTCATCTTTAAGCTCCACCTTTTCCTCTTAGAGCTCCGCCTTTTCCTCTCTTTATATTAAAAGTGGATACCAAGTGCCTACTTGTATATTTTGTATACCATTTCAAATGTATCTATTGAGATAAATAAAATTATGAAATGTTTAAATTCAAACATTTTTACAAAGAACAGCCACGCATGTCAAGTAAACGAGATCACAGCCGTTCTCATTGGTTGAACAATAAAATCCACAGAAACGTGCACTGCATACAGTTGTGTTCAAAATTATTCAACCCCCACTGAAATTGAGTGTTTTGGCCAGTTTGACATTGATTTTGATCATTCAGTCATCTTGCTTACAATTAAATCAAAGAGGCACGTGTAGGTCAGACAAATATAACATAACATTTATAATGAAATAACCACAAATGTATTTTCTGTGCTCACATCATTATCAGTTTTATTCAACCCCAAGTGACATTCAATCTTAGTACTTAGTACAACATCCTTTTACAGTTTAACAGCTTTTAAACGTGAAGCATAGCTTGACACAAGTGTCTTGCAGCGATCTACGGGTATCTTCGCCCATTCGTCATGGGCAAAAGCCTCCAGTTCAGTCACATTCTTAGGCTTGCACACTGCAACTGCTTTCTTTAAGTCCCACCAGAGGTTCTCAATCGGATTTAAGTCTGGTGACTGCGATGGCCACTCCAAAATGTTCCAGCCTTTAATCTGCAACCATGCTCTAGTGGACTTGGAGGTATGCTTGGGATCATTGTCCTGTTGAAAGGTCCAATGTCTCCCAAGCCTCAGGTTTGTGACGGACTGCATCACATTGTCATCCAATATCTCCTGGTACTGAAGAGAATTCATGGTACATTGCACACGCTGAAGCTTCCCTGTACCTGCAGAAGCAAAACAGCCCCAAAGCATGATTGACCCCCCCGCCATGCTTCACAGTAGGCAAGGTGTTCTTTTCTTCATAGGCCTTGTTCTTCCTCCTCCAAACATAGCGTTGATCCATGGGCCCAAACAGTTCTAATTTTGTTTCATCAGTCCACAGAACACTATCCCAAAACGTCTGTGGTTTGTCCACATGACTTTTGGCATACTGCAGTCGACTCTTCTTATTCTTTGGAGACAGCAAGGGGGTGCGCCTGGGAGTTCTGGCATGGAGGCCTTCATTACGCAGTGTGCGCCGTATTGTCTGAGCTGAAACTTCAGTACCCACATCTGACAAATCTTTTCTCAGTTCCTCACTAGTCACGCGGGGACTTTTCTCCACTCTACGCTTCAGGTAGCGCACAGCAGTCGAAGTCAGCATCTTCTTTCTGCCACGACCAGGTAGCGTTTCAACAGTGCCCTTTGCCTTGAATTTGCGAATGATACTTCCTATGGTCTCTCTTGGTATGTTTAACATCTTTGCAATCTTCTTATAGCCATTGCCCTTCCTGTGAAGAGTAATCACCTCTTCTCTTGTCTTCCTGGACCATTCTCTTGACTTCACCATGTTTGTAACCACACCAGTAAATGTCTAGAAGGAGCTGAGTATCACAGTCATTTTAAAGCTGCCTAATTGGTGCTTATTATGCTTTATTGCTGCTCCGTGACATCCACAGGTGTTTTCAATACCTGATTGAAAACACTTGAATGAACCGCTGTTCTTCAGAGTGGTAGTCTTTAAGGGGTTGAATAATTGTGTCAATGAAGAATTCACAAAAGAAACATTTACTACTGTATTACAAAACCAATTGATGTCATTTTAGTTGCATATGGTTCTTTAAAAAGTCCTTGTAGGATTTCATTCTGAATACAATTACAAATGTACACTAACAGGGTTATCCAAAGAGATTCGAATTGCTTGAGAAAGGTAACCGAACGCTGAAAATCAGGGTTCGGTTACCTTTCCTGACCATTCGGCTATCCAGAGAGCAGGCAATTCGCCAAATCCTGTCGAATTGCCTGAACATACGGTGCCTGTTCGGTCCCTGTTCGAGGGCAGTGAAATCCCCATCAAAAAGCACTGCTTCGGCTATTCAGAGAACACAAACCAGCAGTGAAAGGTTCCCTTAATGTCCTGCCATTCGGTGGTTTAATTCGGCAAATTTATTCAGGAGAATCCCATAGACTTCAATGTTAAAAATATTCCCGTTTTAATTCAATATCTAATAAACCGTTCATTATAAAATTCTGCAGCAAAAAGTCTCTTTATTTATAGATTTTTTAGGATACTTTAAGCATTTTTCTGAATTTTTAAAAAAAAAATTAAAAGTCCGATTTTTTTTTTTTTTTTTCAGTTTGCTTATTTTTTTTGTAACAGCCCTCTTTATTATCATTCCCTGGACCTCCTGTGAAAATTTCAGACATTTTCGCTCAGTAGTTTCTTTGCAAACAGCGTTTCTTTTTCCCAGATTCATACAAATGGTTTTTCTAATTTATTCACTGCCTCCTCTACGTCACAGCTGCTTCGGCTCTGTGTGATTCGGCTCCTTTTCGGCTCCTGTTCGGCTCCTCTTCGAAGTTAATCCAGATGTTTTTGCTTGTTTTCAGCGTGCATTCAGTTAGTTTTCGTCAGGTTTTCGGCAGCTTTTCCTGCAATTCGGGGACCCTGTGGTGTTTGCTGAATACACCGCAGGGTCACCGAAATGCAATCGGCAAAAGGAACCGAATTGAAGAGAACGAAAAGTCACCGAACGTGCGGTGACTTTTCGAATCTCTTTGGATAACCCTGTAAATTCCCTAAAACCCTTTACAGCATTGGGGTTGAATAATTTTGAAACACTGTATGAGCTTATCACAGAGCTGCACAGCAATAAAACCCACAGAAATGGGCACTGTGTATGAGCATATCAGAGCTGCACAGCAATAAAACCCACAGAAATGTGCAGTGTGTATGAGCATATCACAGAACTGCACAGCAATAAAACTCACAGTAATGTGCAGTGTGTATGAGCGTATCCCAGAGCTCCAGGGCAATAAAACTCACAGTAATATGCAGTTTGTATTACAGAATCCACAGCAATAAAACTCCCAGCAATGCAATGTTTGGTGTGTGTCAGCGTATCAGAATCCACAGCAATAAAACTCCAGCAATGCAATGTTTGGTGTGTGTCAGCGTATCAGAATCCACAGCAATAAAACTCCCAGCAATGCAATGTTTGGTGTGTGTCAGCGTATCAGAATCCACAGCAATAAAACTCCCAGCAATGCAATGTGTGGTGTGTATGAGTGCATCAGAATCCACTGCAGTAAAACTCCCAGCAAACTGAGTGTATATGAGCACACAGCAATTATGCTGTGGAGCCATCTTGTCAGCAGTGGGGTGCCACTGTCAGAGGGTGCACTGTAGCTTTGATTCCCTTCCCGGTGGGTGTTCAGTCCAGAATAGAGTCTGTGTTAACGAAAGGCCGGGCAGCTGCGCGCGTGCGTTTCACGTGGTTCAGCCAGTCATGTGGTACTGAGACTCAGAGAAATGGCAGTGAAATGCCCTGATGTTCGGTGGTTTCAATCAGCAGGTTTATTCAGGCGAACCCCTTAGGTTTCAATGTTAAAAATATTCCCGTTTTTATGCAATATCTAATAAATCATTTATTATTCTAATCTGCAGTAAAAAGTCTTTACTTATCGATTTTTTTTTAGTACCTTTTAGTCATTTTTCAGATTTTTTTGGGCAAAATTCCCCCCCTTTTTTTTATAGCAGTTTTTCTTTTTCTGTAACAGAACTTTTTATTATCAATCATAGGATCTAATATGTAAATTCCAGACATTTTCGTTCAGTAGTTCTTTTGAAAACAGCAGGCCACGGGTTTGCGGTGGCAGCATTCAGCGGCCGACTCCATGCACTTTGGGGACCCTGCAGTGAATGGTGAATTCACTGCAGGGTGGGGAAATTTTATTCTCCTAAGTGCAGGGAACTACAGAACACCAAAAAGTTGGTGTCATTTCGGTGCTCTGTGAGTAACCCATTTAGTGGTGAGGTTTTTTGCTGCCCCCTGGAAAGTGAAATTGAAAGTGTAAATTAGTGAAATCCCAATGTATCCTCCCTGGTAAAATACTTTGCAAAAGTAAAAAAAAAAAAAAAAATTTTTTTTTTTTTTTTTTTAGGGGTGGGGCCACCCAGTGCGGGCCGCCGCCCCCTGGAAAGTGCCGCCCTAGGCCTGGGCCTAGTCGGCCTAGGCCAAAATACACCAGTGCCTGAATCTAATCCATGTACAGCAGTGCATGACCCCAGAGCTCTCCCTGTATTCTGCCCTCACACTCAGGACCGGTGCTAGACTATTTTGCACCCTAGGCAAGACCAGCTACTTGCACCCCTCGAAAAATTGTCAACTGTTGAAGTGGAGACGAAGGGAAATACACACACACACTCTGTGCGCGTGGGGGGGGGTTTACGACACACACTGTGCACGGGGATACACACACAATGTGCACGGGAGCTGCACACGGTCGTTCAGTGCCCATCTTACCTCTCCGATGGTCGGGCCTCTTTCTTTTCTTTCTTTCCTCTGTCGTGCCTTTCTTTAATGGTTGTTCTTTCTTTCTTCTGTGCCTGCCTTTCTTTCCCTTTTGTGCCTGCTTTTCTTTCTTGCTCTCTTTCTTTCGTGCCTGCCTTTCTTTCCCTTTTGTGCCTGCTTTTCTTTCTTTCTCTCTTTCTCTTTCGTGCCTGCCTCTTTCTTTCTTACCTGCCTTTCTTTCTTTCTTTCGTGCCTGCCTTTCTTTCTTTCTTTCCTGCCTTTCTTTCTTTCGTGCCTGCCTTTCTTTCCCTTTCTTTCCTTCTTCTGCGCCTGCCTTTCTTCTGCCTCTTTTTTCTTTCATCTGTCTCTTGTGGCGCTCGCACGTCATCTGGTGGTGCCTGCGCTTCACCATGAGACGCCCACCTTCTGCGCCGCTAGCGGGGGTCCACTTTGCGAGTCGCCACTGGCAGTTACACAAGCAATGAGGATGGGGTACAATAATGGAACCTGGGTTGGGGCCGGCTGCACCCCTAGGTGGCATTGCGCCCTAGGCAGTTGCCTAGTGGAAGCACCGACCCTGCTCACACTGACTGTTGTAATCTAGCAGCAAAGTTTGTTGAGCCTTTTGTTACAGTGAGGGTGTAGGATGCACCTTGATGACATGTTGAAGACTGTACTTACCTTGGTCTAGTGCCCAATAACACCAAGTTTTTTCGTCTGTGGGTGTTTCAAGAAGGCAGCTATCACAGAGTGCTGCATGATTGGCCCTCATCAGGGATGTCAGTGTGGAGGGCTGCCTTGGACAACTCTTTTCCTCACAGCTGTCACTTACCCCATTGACTCCAGAAGGGATTGATGCAGCAAGTTTGAGAGGGAATTACTAAACGTTAACCCATACATATATTAGCACAGCATGCCCACACAACTAGAGTGACGATTCCCGCACTAAAGAACCCAATTTGTGTTGCGCATGACAAGTATGCTTTAAATGTAGAGCCTGATGTTATGGAGGACCGTGTTCTTATTTTCAGTATGTGTTTGATTTGTTTTGGAAATTATATACTTAATGGTTGGGACCTATTTATCTCACATGTCATTTTCCTTTTCTTGGTGTGTTATGGTTATTAATGTTGTATATAAATGTTACGTTCTGGTTTTTGGCTGTTTTTGCGGTAATGATCAGGACATGGTAAACTGTATATACTGGCATATCTGTCTGTCAGGGAACTAACTGTAATTACAATAGTGAGTGGCAGCACAGGCTTGGGTGATGCAACAGGACAATGACCCAAAGCATACAAGTAATTCAACAAAAGAATGGCTTCAACAAAACAAAATACGCCTTCTGGAGTGGCCCAGTCAGAGTCCTGACCTCAACCCGATTGAAATGCTGTGGCATGACCTTAAGAGAGCGATTCACACCAGACATCCCAAGAATATTGCTACACTGAAACAGTTTTGTGAAGAGGAGTGGTCCAAAATTACTCCAGATCGTTGTGCAGGTCTGATCTGCAACTACAGGAAACGTTTGGTTGAGGTTATTGCTGCCAAAGGAGGGTCAACCAGTTATTAAGTCCAAAGGTTCACATACTTTTTCCACCCTGCACTGTGAATGTTTACATGTTCTGTTCAATAAAAACATGAAAACATATACAGGGTTATTCAGAGAGCGTGAAAAGCAGGAGAATGACTGGAGAATGAAAAAATTCTAGGTCAAAATAGTTGATTTGGAAAGTGAGATGAAAGGGAGAATTTTTCTGGTTTGTCTATTTTGACCTAGAATTTTTCATTCTCCAGTCATTCTCCTGCTTTTCACACTCTCTGAATAACCCTGATAATGTTTATGTTGTATTATTTTAAGCAGACTGTGTTTTTCAAATTGTTGTGACTTAGATGAAGATCAGAGCACATTTTATGACCAATTCATGCAAAACTCCACATAATCCCAAAGGGTTCACATACTTTTTCTTGCCACTGTATGTGTCCAGGAAAGCCCTAATTTACACATATAAATCAGATGAATAGTAAAAAAATGTTGTTGCTTTTTTATTATAATGCGGATTTGAGGGGTAATTGATAGAGGCTGTGTGTGCAAGACGAGGCCTCTTGATTGTATTAGTGTTTTTCATCTATTGTAGGCAAACAAGAAGAAAATGAGTGAAGTGTACAAGGTGTCCTCCAGTGAGAAAATTCAATTCCTGGAGAAGGAATTGGCAACCCAGCTCGCTGAACTAAAGACAGAAATAGAGGAGAATGGCGTGCTGCAAGGAACACCAAGCCGATCCTACAGGTATATCCCATTGAGTGTGTTTTAATGCTCTGTAACTGCTTGGCCTATACATTTATTTATTGAGTCCAATTTTAGAACCTATTCCTATTTCTGGCCTAAAATTAGCATTTTGAATTCCTGACCTTTCCCAGCCTGATGAATAATCCCTACTGTAAACACATAAAACCAAAACTTTGTTGCAGCCACAAAGGATCCACAGTTGGTATGGAAGACTTCCAAATCCAGATACAACAATATAGAAAAATATTTACCAACTCTTGTGTGTGATGAATAAAAAGGTTTTATTCCATGGTGAGCACAGGAAAAAGACAACATTTCGACCTTCACAGGTCTTTGTCAAGTCTAAACATACAAATTATTTTGCACATATAAATAGGTAACAGCAACAGGTGAAAAGGCAGCAATCAGGTTAATGATTCAATTGCAAGGAGGAGACTCTTTAGTTCCTCTCAAATCTTCTCCAATATTCAGCTCCAAATGGTTTAACCCCTCAGGTTAAGCTGGAACCTATTGCATTAACTCAATACAAAACACGTGAGAAAGAAAAACAACATCACAAAAAACATCAAAAATATACCAATATTGCAATATTATTAACTGTAGATATATTCAACAATATTATTCATATTAAATATTTATTATCCATTATATTATATTAATTTTTAATATTAATTTGAAATATTGGTTTTTAAATGTTAATTTTTGATGTAAAAAGTTTGCCTATGATGAACAAATAGATCTAAATGCCCCATAGCACTATGTGGAGATACGGTCAAGATTTTAGACTTAGGATCAAGGTTTTTTGACTAAGAATCAAGGTTCTTTTAAACTATTGCAAAAAAAGGGGAGAGGTCAAAATCCCTATTCAAACCATGCGGCTCAATGGTGTTCAGTCGATATATCCAAGAGAGTTCTTTCTTTTTGAGTGCCAGTTCCTTATCACCACCCCTGATAGATTTATTAACTGTATCGATAACTTGGAACCTCACTTGGGAGATCTCATGGCCAAATGAAACAAAATGATGTGGTATGGGTAATACTATCCTTTTAAGACGGATATCGGACTTGTGTTTAGTAATCCTATTTTTGACTTTTTGTGTAGTTTCCCCTACATATACCCAACCACAGGGACATTTGATTAAATAGATTACATATTGAGAATTGCATGTAAAGTATTGTCCAATTTAAAATTTTCGACCAGAGTGTGGGTGCACAAATGAGTCACTCTTGATAATAGCATTACAACACGAGAAACTTAGGCAGGGAAAAGTACCATGTTTGGGGCTACCAAAGAATGGTGTAGTGGGATCTCCGGTACCACGAAATTCTGCTTGTACTAATGTTTCTCTCAGGGACCTACCTTTTTTATAGGACATTAATGGAGGTATGCGAAATTCATGAACCATGGGATACATATCCCTCAAGATATGCCAATTCTTGCAAAGTATCTGTTTTAAGGCTCTAGAATGGGTACCAAATCTGGACACAAATGCCGTCTGTTCACAGTTGTTGTTTTGTTTTTTACATAAGACAACTCTCTATGGAGGAGTTTTTGGGGAATCATTAACCTGATTGCTGCCTTTTCACCTGTTGCTGTTACCTTTTTATATGTGCAAAATACTTTGTATGTTTAGACTTGACAAAGACCTGTGAAGGTCGAAATGTTGTCTTTTTCCTGTGCTCACCATGGACTAAAACCTTTTTATTCATCACGCACAAGAGTTGGTAAATATTTTTCTATATTTTGAGAAACGATTTTACCAGGAAGGATACATTGAAATTTCTCTCATTTTCAAGTATGTCCTGTGTGGCGAGTATGTACCGTTAGGTGTCTTGCCCAAGGACACTTACTGGAGAGGTTGCTCGCTGGGATCGAACCCATGTCTCCACAGGCTCTCTCCATGCAGAGCAGTGATGTTACCTCTACTCCACCCAGCCGGTACATGTTACTGTAAACACATCACACAAATATTATCCTTGGCTCAGGAACACAATTAATTAGACTTTATATCATGAGCAGCAGAAACCATCAAACATTATTTGAGAGTCCTGACAAATGCTCACCTCACGATGGAAAGATTTTCCAGCAGCTCTAAGGCTGGGGTCAGACGAGCGTCATTGGAGAGCGCAAGGAACATCCGTGTGAGTGGACGTTCCTTCCACTCGATGCCCGTCAGGCCACCTCACTAAGGCTGGGGTCAGACTAACGCATTTTTAACGTGCGTTTAGGCGCACTTAATCACGGCCGTGGTAGCAGCAAATGACGGGCAATGACGGCAACGCAAGCGGCAAACGAACGCATTTCTTTGAGAGCGTCGAACCGCTAGTACTGACGTACAGAGTGCGCTGCGCCGCATAGAGGTGTGTGTGCGTGATTAGGAGACGTCAGACGCTGCTCATGACCGGCCAACAGAACGTCCAGACACCCACAGTTTCCTGGTTTGGATCCGTAAAAAAAATCACACATGAAAATGCGCATCGTATGACCGTTTTCGCGCATTCCGTGAAAAAATACATCAATGCGTTCAGACGCACTTTTTTACGGACAACGCAAAAAATGCATTAGTTTGACCCTAGCCTTAGTGCGCCCAGCGCTGCAAGGCTCGATCCTCCTATGGAGAATCACACTTTGCAGCTCCGTCAATGCGCGTCCTAGCACTTTGGAGGAGAGGGATGCTGCATGGACACAGCACTGCCGCTGTTGCATGTGCAAATCGTGCGCACGCAACAGCGTGTGGCCGGCCCCATTGCAGCGTCTCAATGCGCCAGCCTAAATAACCCGCATTGACTAAACAGAAATGATTCTTCCTGCAAATATGCATTTAAAGGGACACTACCCTTGACATAAGCTGTAACTATATTACTTTCATGTAAAAAGGAAAACAAAAGTTAGGGTTTTTATTAGGGTTGCACCGATACCGATACTAGCATTGAGCCGGCTTGCCGGCATCAGAGGGGCTGGGGCGGCTGTCCGAATGCTCTATCGGCATTCGGACAGGCCCTGCAGCTGCTCTCCTCACTGTGTTTGCCCCAGCTCATGGATCCCCCCCCTCCGCGTTCATACTTACCTTCCTGAGCGACGCCGGGAAAGTCTCCGCGCGCGCGCTCGTTGGAAGGCCCCCAGCCGCGACCACGTGGGACCATGTGATCGCGGCTGGGGTCCTTCCAACGAGCGCACGCGCAGAAACTTTCCCGCGTCGCCCAGGAAAGTAAGTATAAAGACAGTGAGCAGCTGCAGGGCCTGTCCGAATGCCGATAGAGCATTCAGACAGGCCCTGCAGCTGCTCTCCGCGATAATACTTACCTTCCTGGGCGACGCCAGGAAAGTTTCCCCGCATGCGCTCGTTGGAAGGACCCCAGCCGCGATCACATGGTCCCACGTGGTCGCGGCTGGGGGCCTTCCAACGAGCGCGCACGCGAAGACTTTCCCGGCGTCGCCCAGGAAGGTAAGTATGAACGCGGAGGGGGGGGATCCATGAGCTGGGGCAAATCCATGTGTGAGCTGGGGCATATCCATGTGTGAGCTGGGGCATATCCATGTGTGAGCTGGAGCATATCAATGAGTGAGCTGGGGCAAATACATGTGTGAGCTGGGGCAAATCCATGTGTGTGCTGGGGCAAATCCATGTGTGAGCTGGGGCATATCCATGTGTGAGCTGGGGCATATCCATGAGTGAGCTGGGGCATATCCATGAGTGAGCTGGGGCATATCCATGAGTGAGCTAGGGCAAATCCATGAGTGAGCTGGGGCATATCCATGAGTGACAAAAAATGGCCTTCATTGCATAGTATAGCTACTTGGTTTTGAGATATGGATTAATTGACAGGTATAACACTCACAAACATGGAGCCTCTAGGCTCGTGGTAATCGCCTGTAAGCCTCTATGGAGGGCTCCTCCCATCAGACGGTGATAGATGGAAATGGTTTCTGAATATTCATCGGTACCTCAAATGAATGAGAGAATATATGGCGCAATACCAGTGCAAATTTGGGCAATAGCCTGACGAAGCCCGCAGGACTAGCGAGCGAAACGCGTTTCGGTACACCCCTCACCATACTTTTACCAGTATTTGTATAATTTATTTTATTTATTTTATTTTATTTTTTGTAATAAAATTCCCCTTTTTAAACATTTTTACCCTCTTTTAATTTTATTTATTTATTATTTACCCAATTGATCAGACTGCGTAAACCATTCACTTTCAATAGTGAATCCGCCAGCAAATATTCCAGCAGGGGTAGGACCCCCCTTACTGAAGTGGTCCAAGGCTAAGATACCGAGCCACTCAATTGGGAGGCTCAAAATCACGTGAGTAAATTGGCCAAATTTTACAATATTGCCCAAATTTGCACTGGTATTGCACCATATATTCTCTCATTCATTTGAGGTACCGATGAATATTCAGAAACCATTTCCATCTATCACCGTCTGATGGGAGGAGCCCCCCATAGAGGCTTACAGGCGATTACCACGAGCCTAGAGGCTCCATGTTTGTGAGTGTTATACCTGTCAATTAATCCATATCTCAAAACCAAGTAGCTATACTGTGCAATGAAGGCCATTTTTTGTTCTTATTTTCTAGAATCATTTCCTTTGTGGCATTAATCTGAGAAGTTTGTGACCTAAGAACGTAACAGCAATTGCTTCCCTCTCTCTTGCGCTCCCTTAACAAACACAGTTTGTATTGTTTTATTTACTTTGGTGAAGGACACACCGATGGTGAGCTGCATGAATATATAACTCCACCAATAGAAAATGTTAAATTCAAAAAATCTACTTAGCGCCAAACACATTTAGCATCGAGAGGTGCTAACACAATCTATATCCATGAGTGAGCTGGGGGCAAATCCATGAGCTGGGGCATATCCATGAGTGAGCTGGGGCATATCCATGAGCTGGGGCATATCCATGTGTGAGCTGGGGCATATCCATGAGCTGGGGCAAATCCATGTGTGAGCTGGGGGCATATCCATGAGCTGGGGCAAATCCATGTGTGAGCTGGGGGCATATCCATGAGCGGGGGCATATCCATGAGCTGGGGCATATCCATGTGTGAGCTGGGGCAGTATCCATGAGCTGGGGGCATATCCATGAGCTGGGGCATTTTTATATGGTCTGTTCTTATTGGAAAACGTCACATGACATTAAAGAAAAGTATCGGTACTCGGTATCGGTGAGTACTTTTAAAAAGTATCGGTACTCGTACTCGGTCTTAAAAAAGTGGTATTGGTGCATCCCTAGTTTTTATATCTCCTGTTTCCATTTTGTGGATTTTTCCTATGATGCAACATTTACCAAAATCTATCCAAACCTTTTACTTTACTGCTGTGGTTTATCTTCTACATTATTTTTTTTAATGAGGTGAAGGAGGGAATGTTTAGATAAGGCTGCAAGAGGTCTATTGCCCTGCTTCTGCTACCTGAGATAAGTGATGGCAGCTGAATGAGATAAGATGGGGAATTAAAGACTTCTAATCTACCCCCGGGGATGTTCTATGTATTCATCCCACACAATACAATGATGTGAGTCGGTGAATACGGAATTTGTTTGGCTCTTTATAAATACTTGTAACTGTAACTAACTAATCCACAGAGTGAGGAACAAGTGATGTAAAAGATACTGCGAGGGGGCAGTTTACAACACAAAAGATCATAAAATGGATGTAACCAGCAACATATAAAGTTAAAATATTTTCTTAACTAAACATACAAGAAAAAACAGAGAGAAAGTGGTGGATCATGCTGCCCTCTCGACCGTGAGATTATAGACGAGTATGGGATTTTTTTTTGGGGGGGGGGTTAAGTGTGTTAAGCAATTTTGCAAATGTAGAATCACTTAACACCACGAACAACCTCAATACGTGTTTCGCCAAATTAATGTGGCTTGATCGCTTGCTTTTAATTGCATTGTTAGATTGCTGTAGATTCTGCTGTGACCTTCGGAGTCTTGGTGATGTGTGTCCAGCTAATGTGGTGGCCATAACAGAAATCTAGTGTCATAACATTCATCAGTATATGGAACCTTGGAGTGGATGGCAATTGCTCTATATTTAATATACCTTCTTCTCTTTCTACTTCAGCTCTGTCCCAATTCCAAAGGATGTTCTTTACTTCAGAAAAGAGAGGGAGTTGGTCTTGAAGAGGACTTTACAGGTATATGAGCAAGGGGTTTCCTATGGGACAGTCGCCACCTTGTGGTCACAGCTCAAAACAAGGAGGTGGAAAAATTGACATATCGCTGATTGAAAAAGTTTCTTGATATTGAGACGTTAGGTTAAAAAAAGTCATGTTTTAATGAAATTCAAAATGCAGTTATGTAAATATGTACATCAATAGACCACAAGGTGGTGCACCGCTCTGTAATTTATCTAATTTATTACCTGAATCTCCTCTCCGCATAAAACACCTATATTGTACAAAGAACTGTAGCGCATAAAGTAATATTGTAGATCAGAAACCCCTTCACATTGATGGCATGAACATTCATTAAGCATTTAAGACCACGTGTATTACTTCTATTCTATTTCTCATTGACCTCTCAATGCCCTTGTGTTGTGACGTATATAATCTGTAAACAGATTATAATATAAAAATATTACAAAAACACAAATTAATAACAAAAACTATAGATAATTCAAATGGACCCATCCTGACATTGTGACACAGAATGAAAAATACATCTATTCACATTATATTTGCTTCAGTCTAACTCCATTTTCAGTTTAACAATATAGTTTCCGTTGTCACGACTCCTAGACTTCAACACGCTGTACAAATCTCCATCTAAACTGGCAGTCCTTAGAATGGTCGATATAAAGCTCACTATAAGACAAACAAACACAGTATGCAGGGTCATAGGAAAAGCCGAGGTGATAAGTCAGTGGGGTAGTCGTACAACCATAGTCAATCAAAGGAGATTCTCATATGAGCCAAGTATAAAAGAAGTCAGAATAAAGATATAGGAAAGCCAAGGATGGTACACAGATAATCTAGGACAATATACAATGCAATCTCAGGTATAGAAAACCATGGCATGGCCAGAGCAGAATGGGGCCAAATCTCAAATTGGTGTCAGAGAAAGACCACTGGTCAGCTTCAACTTCAATGGCATACTGTATAAAAACTGCTGTGCAAGCAACGACACTTCCAAGGATGATGCTGTGCACACCATGGGATGAAAAATGACAGTAGAAGAGTGAGTGGCGGAATCGTGACTTTGGTACTAATGACGGCCTGGAGCAATTAGGCGTAAGAGCCTTGAGGGCCCTGGGAAGCTGCTGGCTCGGAAAGGGTTAACGCCGCGGCGGGGACCAAACAAAGGATCTGGCCGCGGGGGGGGGATCAGGGGGAGGGGTCGGCAGGTAGGGCATTTAAGCTGGACCGAGGGGGCCAGAGCTTTCACTTTGTGGCCAGGAGCAGGAGAAGAAGCATCGGGTTTCAAAACGCTCACCAGGACAGCGAGGAGAGATCCACCACGTGGGACAGGAGAATCAAGCCTACGGAGCCTGTAGACCGGGACCAGCCGTCGTGGGTGAGCGGACACAGCAACAGGAGGGAAGCCGGGGAGACGCGACTACAGCTGGAGAGGATCGACGGGGAGAGGAGCTTCAATCGTCTGCCGCGCTGGTAAGGGAACTGCGAGGGAGAGATCAGCCAGCAGGGGGCGCCGGGAGACTACGTGAGCCAGCTGCATCATCGACGGGGGACAAACACGTGGAGCTGAACGGGGCCACGTGATCAGAGCGCCGAATTAAAAAAAAAAAAAAAAAAGTGTGTTTTTCCTGACGGCAATTGACCTGCTGCACGGAGGAACAGACAAGCATCAGCGAACAGCAAGCAATAAACAGAAAAGTGTACTATCCATTCTGGGTGACAGAGAGGAAGCGACTGCACGGCGGAGCAGGTGAGCGGACGGACAGCACACAAGTGGACCTGGTGCTGCGGGAGACGAGGAGACCAGGCAAAGCAGCTGCGGAAGACCGGAGCGTTTCCAGAGGGCAGTGGGGCAGCTGGCAAGGGTTAGTATGTCTGACTCGGGGGAAGTGGAGCAGCTGATGGCGGAGTTTAGGAGGTCGGTGTCTCTTAGGGGGATAGCTTGGGCTAGGGAGACGATGACACAGGCTACGTCGGGGGGGAGGGAATTGGGGGAGCCTCGCAGACCCACGCGGAAGACCAGACCACCAGCACGTTTATACGACGAAATGGTGGAGGGCCCAGAGAGACGCGGCAAGCGCAGACGGGCCAGCACATGCACAGGGGCACCCAGGTCGGGGGCGAAGCCTAGGGGGACTTCCATGGGATCACGGGGGAGGGAGGGGGCTGGTAGGGCTGGAGCAGGGGACAGTGGAGTTGGGGTTACGCAGGACTCAGGTCTCGAAGGAGACATAGCCGTTCCATCCCACGCGGGAACCATGGGGGGCTTGGACCTGGATTGGGCAGCAGTAAGGGGGGGGGGCAGGCCAGTGAGTGAGGGTGAGATGGACCTCCATAGGGGTCGGGAAGGTAGCGACATGGAATTGGGGGGCCCCAGGGGTTCGTTGGTGGCTCAATATTCAGACTCTGATGAATCCCTGGGGGAGGAAGGGGGGGACATGGATGTGGATGGGGGAGAGATACCCTGAGCCAGACGGCTGGGGGCTGCGGGGGGCAGGAGAGCAGCACAATTCACGCAGATTCTTGGAACATTCACAGAATGGGGACGATAGAACGGGGAATGTGAGGCGTACCACGGGGCGCGCGAGGGGGGGTCCCATTAATAAACAGGGAAGAAGGGGTGGATCCGTGTCTCAAGGGGGGGCGGGGGCGATTCACAACACAGTGTATTCCAGGTGTTTCAGGCAGGCTGAGACGACAGGACAACGAGGAGCTGGGGTGCAGGAGCTACTTTCAACAAGGAGCGCCGGCACAGGAGCAAGCAGAGGCACAGACGGAGTAGGCCCCCCGGGGTAGGATTGGCGAGACGCCAACGGCTTCAAGGGCACCGGAAAGCAGCGGTGAGTGTTTGGGAAAATCTGGGGGGAGCAGGATGGGGCACTGATAGCAGGATTACAGGAGTTCTTGGCTACATGGGCAAGTACGGGGAATAAGGGGGCGAAGGACAACGATGTTGGGCAAGTATGGGGTGGAGAGAAGGAATGTGAAGGGTTAGCAGGGAGGCCAGGTGGCTCCGCAAGGGGGGGGCTCGAGAAGGAGGGGCACGGGGATAGGTCTCGGGAGACTCTGGGGGAGGGGGGTCCCGGGGTCCCAGAAACCGCAAAGGGCAGCGCTTACCTTTCCTTAGCGGGCCCATTGGGCATGCATTTAAAGCAGGAGGTGAAGGAACGCATTTGGCGTGGGGAGTACGTGGAGTTATTCTCCTTACTTCCGTTAGACGAGGTGCACGGGGCTAGGGATGGGGCGAAGACTGAGGGCAAGAAGGAGGAAGACGAGCGCAGGAAGCACTTTCAGACGGTTCCTAGATCATTTGGGAACTGGATCAGGGCCTTTTGCATTCTGGCGAGTGTAATGGGGGAGCGCACGCCACAGTTGTGCTCTTCCCTGTTTTGTTACGTTGACTGCATTTGGGATGCGTGTAGGAAATATGGGGGCTGGGCCTGGTGGTACTATGACGAACAGTTTCGTCAGCGCATGGCGACACATCCAGGCATGCGGTGGGACCAGATTGAAATCACACTTTGGATGCGGCTCATGATTCCACAACGCCCAGCACCCTTTCAAGGGGGAGCCGGGGGAACCTCTACCAGGATTTCACCGGCAGGTCCAAAGCGCGGCGCGTGCTGGCAGTTCAATGAGGGAAGCTGCAGGTTTGGCAACACTTGCAAGTTTAGGCACGAATGCGCAGGGTGTGGAGGGGGACACGCGCAAGCCAGATGCATTAAGAAGGCCAGGAGCGCGGCAGCCGGGGTTGGGGATGGGAATCTCGCCAGTGAAGTTAGGCGCGATGGAGCTGTGGCTAAACTTATACGCTAAAAGGGGGGGATGCCCAGTTCCTGAGGGAAGGGTTTATGTGCGGTTTCCGAATCCCTTTTCAGGAACGGGGGGGGGGAAACTGAGGAACTTGAGGTCCGTGGCAGATTACCCTGATATTGTACGTGCTAAGGTGAAGAAAGAAGTTCAAGCGGGACGGATGGCAGGTCCATTCACGGATCCTCCCTTGGAGGGCCTCCGCATCTCGCCTTTGGGCGTAGTCCCGAAACGGACACCCGGAGCCTTTAGGCTCATCCATCATTTGTCATACCCAAAAGGGGCCTCGGTGAATGATGACATCTCTCCTGACTTGTCCTCAGTGTCGTACACTTCCTTCGACACTGCGATCCAGGTGGTACAGGCAGCCGGCGCGGGGGCAATGATGGCGAAGGTCGACATTGAGTCGGCCTTTCGGCTTCTGCCAATTCATCCGGACTGTCAGCACCTGGAATTCAATATTAGTTGCAGATCCAGACATGTCCCAGGCCATCTTAACTCGGTGGCTGACTCCTTGTCTCGCTTCCAGTGGGAACGGTTTCGCGGCTTGGTACCCGGAGCGGATCTGGTGGGTCAGGATGTTCCGTCATCCCTGTGGAACATTGGGACAGAGAGTTTGGCTTCTGGGTGAGGGAGTCGCTGGCGCCGTCAACCTGGGCGTCATATTCACGGGTATGGACGGAATGGGAGCGATGGTGGGGGGAGGAGGAGGATTCCTTGGCACGGTTACAGGCCTTTGTGGCAGCCAAATGCGCAGCCGGCGCATCGGCGGCGGTGGTGCAACATGCCTTGTCGGCCTTATCCTTTTTCTTTAAGTTGCGCGCATTGCCAGATTTGACGAGGGACTTTGCGGTACGGCAGGCGGTAAAAGGATACCAACGGAACAGGAAGAGGCGGGACGCCAGAAGGCCGGTGTCTGTGCAGTTAATGAGGGGTTTGTGGGGTTTTGTGGGGGACTTCTGTTCGGACGGATACGAAGTCGCATTGCTAAGGGCAGCAATGTCCTTGCGTTCTTTGGCCCCTGCGAATAGGGGAATTGGTCAGTGCGTCGAGACTGGGTAAGGGCGGGCTGCAGGCAGATGACATGTGGCTGGAAGGCGATCGTGTGGTAATATGGATCGCAAGATCGAAAACAGACCAGGCTGGAGTTGGTAAGAGGATTCCCTTGCTGAGGGCGCAGGATGACGTCATTTGTCCGGTGGGGAATGTGCAGGCCTTTTTGGCGTTGCGCCATGAACAGGGCTGCGCCTTTTTGTGCCATCATGACGGTTCTGCTTTGTCACGATACCAGTTTATAGCGATCTTCAAAAAGGGACTGAGGGCATTGGGTAGGGATCCAACAGCGTTTAGTTCGCATTCCTTTAGGATAGGGGCGGCAACGGAAGCCTCGCGTCTCGGACTGGGCACGAGGGCCATACAGAGGTTGGGCCGGTGGGAATCAACGTGCTACAGGAAATACGTACGACCGCAATTACTGTAGTGACAGGGGCGAATTGGGGGGAGAACGTCACAAAAGAGGGCATGCGGGGGGGAATAAATTAAAAAAGAAAATAATTAAGAAATGGGGGAGAGTGATTCGCAAGGCGAACATGGCGCTGGAGGCGGTAGCAAGTCTGAAGGAAGGAGACTAATGCTTTTGTATTTGCAGGACATTCCCGTGTGGTGTGGATCATTGGCCACTCTTTCGTCTACTGGGCGGAAAGACGTGCCATCCTGAGAAAAAATGGCCCGCAACTGGGCTTTCCGGTGGAAGCGGCGCAGCTCCAGTGGATCGGAGTGCGCGGCCTCCGGTGGGCAGGATTTTTGCCCTTGGTGGAACAAGCTCTACAGGAGAGAGCGGAGCCTCACGTGCTGGTGGTGCACGTGGGGGGGAATGATTTGGGGCAAGTGCCACAGTGTCGGCTGCTCCGGGCAATGAAAGAGGATTTACAACGGCTAATGAGCCTTTTACCACAAGTCGTGGTGGTTTGGTCGGAAATGATACCCCGGCGCGTTTGGAGACACGCGCGGGATGTGGAGGCGATACAAAGGTCCAGGTCAAGGATAAACAGAACGATGGCGTGCTTTGTACGGCAGCTGTCAGGAGTGGTGATCCGGCATCTCTTGCTGGAGGAGGACGATGGTTTCAGGTTTCTTCGGGCAGATGGGGTCCACCTCACGGATGTGGGGTCGGACATTTTAAATTTGGGTTTCGGAGAGGGTATTGAACAGGCCTTGTTTTTTCTTGATGGGAAGCTCATTCATAAGGGTTTATGCGAATGAGCTTTGGCGGGGGTGTGAGGCAGTGCTGGGGGTAAAGGGGCGTGGTTAACATTTCAAGAGTTAAGATTGGGGGTTATGATTAATATTGTCTGATTAAAGATATGTTTACAGATAATTGGATGGTTATGTTTACAGATATGGGTGTAATACAATTGTTACAGCACTGTTATTGTTTACATGGGATTATGCTGTGGCCTGTAATAAATATCCACTTTTAGAATGAACTTAAATGTGTGGGTGTGAATTAATGCGCCGAGCGACGAGCAGCAATGGGCACCTCAAAGGTAGTAAACCTATACTACTCTATCAGGGTTATTCAGAGAAAGGTGAAACTCTGGAGAACCTTTGGAGAAGTGAAAATTCTAGGTCAAAATAGCTGATTTGGAAAGTGAGATAAATGGGAGAATTTTTCTGGTTTGGCTATTTTGACCTAGAATTTTCACTTCTCCAAAAGTTCTCCAGAGTTTCACCTTTCTCTGAATAACCCTGTATGTCGGCTGGTAGACAAAAGCCTAGATTTATGAAATGCCAAGATTGCTGCAATGTTCCGTAATAGTGCAGAGCAGAAAACAAAACAAAAAAAATATTACAATAATAAAACTGTTAACACCTAAATTGGCTTCATCTGACCAACTAAACTGTTCTTGCTAGTCTTCATTGGACTTGGAGTTGGACATGACCATATCTAAATGTGGGATTCTGTTACGTCCTCAGCCCCCGCAGCACTACCTGGGGGGTCTGGGCGCCCAGCGGCATCGCTGGCTGGCCGGGTGCCAGGAGTTAGAGATGGACGATCGGCATCTGAGGGGGCGGGGCCTGGTGTGGTGATGCCGAGCCGCCGGCCTTAAGTACAGGGCGCAAGTCTTTGCTCGCCGCCCTGACGTGGAGTATTTTCCCGCATCGCCAGCTGACTCTTGAGTCTGTTTCTGTGTATCTTGCATTCGTTGCCGATCTTATGCTTGCAGGAGGACCTTGCTTTATTTGATTGACCCGGGAATACCCACTGACGATTCTTACGCTTAACCCCTGTGTGTATGTTTGTGTTTCATGCATATGTTGTACCGCATGGTTTCACTTGGGAGATCTGCCCTGCAGGTTGCTAATTTCATCAACCGCTCGATCTGCCTAACGAGTACCGGGCCTTGCTCTACAATACCATGTATCGTCTCAGTTTGTGGGCCTGTCCTTCATGTTACTAGATCAGTCAACAGCTCTAGTTGCTTGTATAACGTCTGGTCTGTTTCTAAAGCATATCGCACGATCTATGATTGTAGGCCTGCCCTGCAGGTTTCTAAATATAACAGTCCTACAAGTTATCTGTTTAACACTAAATCGAAGTACAAAAGCATAATCTCTGATTGTAGGCCTGTTGCTGAATACAGTGAGTATTTACTCTATATGGTTGAGGTCAAGTATATGAGTATTAACTCTGTTATCAATCCTGCACGTACCTCAACCATTACTGGTACTGATCTGAAACCTACCAATAATCACACTTTTGTTGTACAAGTCTCAAATCACTGTATCCTTTTCTGCTTTGAAATTTTGTATCAGAGAAATCTGTCCATAAAGATCCTAACAACACTGATCCGGGGTGAGCGCCATAGCGCCCATTACAGATTGCCCTGTTGTGACTATTGGCAAAGTGTCAGTTGTCACAAAACATTGGAAAAGGGTCAGATTTACATCCTGGGATGCCTGTAGGCACAAGATTCTACAGCACAAATTCTAAGGAAGGTGCTGTAATATGTATAAATATGTGCAGGGCCGGGTTTATAACTAGGCAGACTAGGCATGTGCCTACATGCCCCTGCCACAAGGGGGCACCTTGCTCTGTAAAATATATATGTTTTGGAGGGCTCCTCTAGGCAGATGCCTGTTGTGCCTCATAAATCTGGCCCTGCAGTAAAAAGTGTCTGCGAGTTTCCTCAACTCTCACTTGATCCTTGGAGGCTTATGCAATATCTCAGCATTTTTTATTGTCTCTTGTAATTTTTGATTTTTGTTCTGCTGTATGGTACTGAATTTTATTTATTTATTTTTATATGATGATGAAAAGATTTTTCAAGAATTTTACAAGCTGTTGTTTCCTTGCAGGAATTTGCAGCTCAGTTCTTCATCCTCTATTGAATAATAGTGAATCTAAGCCGATGTATATCTGTTAAAGGGAACTGTATCCATTTTTCAATTTTCTGATTCATTCTTCTGTTTTGAAGGTGGCAGGAGCTAAACCAATTACTATTCAAGCTGAGATTATGGAGAGAGAGCTCCAGAGTTGCCTAAGGAGGGAATATACTGCAGAAAATGTGCCTCTTTTACTTCACCAGGTAAGTGCTTGCTCAAACAAATAGTACCTTAATATATGTAATACTTAGTTTCAAATTAGAATTCTAAAAAGGCAAAATGTGTAATAAAGATAAATGTATTGTCTTCAAAGAAACAGAATAGGGTCTATTCACAAAGCACCGAAATTGCATGCAATTTCGTTGCTCAGCTTTTGGCCCATTTTGGCGATTCCATTTCACAAAGAATACAGTGAATTCACTAATTAGTAAGTGGTCACCATATTTTGCTGAAATTGTAGTCGCCAAAGCAGTTATCGGATGTCGGCGAAAAGCGAAGTTGCACTGATAACCGCCGAATTGGCATCGGCGAATTCCGGCCACCTTCGAAAAAATGTAATAAAAAGAAGTCATTTATTCTCCTATTAAGAGAATAGAAAAGTAAAAATGTAGTAAAAATTTGTCCGAATAATGAAAAGGTCTGTTACGTAATAAAAAAGGTCTTAAAAAATACAAAAAGGTGTTCTAAATGATAACGTTTTTTGCTGAAAATGAAAGGATAAACTGACTTTAAAAAAATAATTAAAAATATTAAGGGCTAGATTACAATCTCCACGCTAAAACGGGGGCGGTAGGGAGAAAAAACTGTGCCCGCAGTTTTCCCCCTACTACCCCCTTTTTAGAAGTTTTTAGATTTTTTTAAGTCAGTTTTAGTGTGGAATTACAATGCAGGCGCTTAAAAAGCTGCCTGCATTGTTACCGCGCACTACGGCCCCGCGATGCTTGCGGCAGCGCTGAGCGCAGCCGCGAGCATCCACTCGATGGAGTCCATAGGACTCCATTGAGCCAGACGCCGGCGGTCACATGACCAGCCAGATCTCGCCTCGCGAGATCCAGCCAGTCAGCGTAGTGATACGCAGGGAGAGACTGGGGGGGACTTTTTCCCCCAGTCTTTCCCTGCTCCCGCCGGACAGAGGAGGCGGTCAGAGCCGCGGGACAGGAGGTGAGTATCTCATTCATTTTTCTCTTTTTTAGGCTGGTGTTAACGGATTCTGCAGAAGCGGAATCCGTTAACACCAAGTCCTGGCTCTGGTTAACTTTCCGCTAACCAGAGCCGGACGTTAATCAGCGCTAGGACTTTGTAATCCTAACACTGATTAACACTTTGCGCTCCCCATGTTAAGTATAGGGAGTGCAAAGTACAGTAACCTCGTGCTGAAAAGCGCAAGGTACCAAACGCAAACGGGTTACTTAACCCGTTTCCGTCTGGATTGTAATATGCGGTAGACACCACAGCTAACGTTAACGCTCACGCAGGGAGCGTTAACGTTAGCATTAAGATTGTAATGTGGCCCTAAGTTTTTACATTGAATCCTATGGGATTTGACTTGTTTAAACCTGTCGAATTGAAACACCGAAAATCTGGGCATTTCGGAGTAGTTCGGTATTCTCTGAATAGAAGACATGATGGTCTTCTATAGGACAATTTTGGTGATGCCAGATTGCACCGTACTTTTCTGTCAATTCGCCAGTATTTGGCGAATTGACCCGAAATATCACCAAATGGTGAAATTTACCATCTGGTGCAACTTGGGGCCAATTCAGAGGTTTATCAATAACCTCTATAATATCCATGCTCATTAATCACAAATCTGATAAAGAATATCCCAAAAAGTGTCTGTAGACACCTAAGTTGTGGTCAGACTATTCACCCATCATTAGAGAGGAGACATAGGCAGGGGTATAGTAATGAAAAGGTTTGTACATGAGGACCAATATTTTGAATTTAAAAAAAACATGTTAATTAGAAAGGATCACCCAAAGTTTAATAGGTTTATCAATTAAATTGACTAACATGGAACTTTCATGGTGATTGCAATACAGAGGAGATTTCCACGTTCTAACATATGTTGTTCCAGCTACTGCACTTTTAATAAATATGCTAACCTGGTCACATCGCTGCTCTATGACTGTAGAGACACAGGTTCACATCCCGGCAAGAGCACCTCTCCAGTAAGTGTCCTTGGGCAAGACACCTAACGGTACATACTCGCCACCCAGGACATACTTGAAAACGAGAGAAATCTCAATGTATCCTTCCTGGTAAAATCCTTTCTCAAAAAAACCCAAAAACCTGGTCACATTGCCGTCAAGTTCCATAGAAACAACAAAGGGCTAGTTCAACAACTTAAGTAATATAACACCCAACAGTGGTGATGTCTACTCTAAAACCATCAACATGAAAACTTGTATCACCTACAACTAGGATTATAATCTCTTTATATTTTATAAATCTTAATTTTTGGAAAGTTAGCTCTTCTTCACATTTAAACTTTTTTTTACATTTGGCAACTGAAACAATACAATCCTTGAATTTTATTTAAGTTTTTCACAGACAGAATTCATCATTTGGTTCGGAGTAAATACCTGCATATGCTAAGATGGAAGAGATTTTGTCAGCACACAAGTATCATGGAACAATGTTATTCTCATTATAAGGTAGGAATATGTGTCAAAGGAAAACTATTGATGTACCCACATATTTTGAAATATTTTATGGTGTAACTGACTTTGTTTTCTTATGCAGAAGCAAGTCAGTTTTATCATGCAGGAGTATAATGATTCAGTGCAAAGAGGGCAGAGGCTGTCAGTAGCAAGAGAACATATTTTGATGGGGCAAAAGAATTCTCCTAACTTGGTGACCGTGGAGGACCTTGTCATTTACCTGCAGTGGTTAATTTGTCACCTGCACTCAGTAAAGCACATACAACTCTATATTCAGGTATACATGTGTTATTTCTACCATTCAGTAACTGAATACACATTCATAGTTTGTTGTTAACTTGTAACATTGTTAATCTATAACATTTCATTCACCGTTGTGCCTTTAAATGCTGGCTCTTGGCACCATCTGTTTAAATGTTTAATCCATCTGGGGGAAAAGAAAAACTATTCCAGACTGTTACAAATGTCACTGCGTAATTGTCCGGCCATGCTGATATCATTTTAGATCTAACATAGGCGTCTCTACAGGGGGCAAGTGGGCAATTGCCACCCCAGGTTATTCCTTGCCCCCCCATGTGCCCCCCCACCAGAAATAAGCATCCAGCTTTGCACACTTTTCAGACTGCTGTATCTCCGTCGCCATGCAGCCTATAGGTGTCATTGGAAAGGGCAGATTCTAGCCTTTTCAAATGATACCCAATATGACCATATTCATTGTGAAGTAAATGTCATAAAACATTAAATAAAAACGTGCATGTAAATGTAAACATTTTCACAGGGTTAAAATGGCTCAACAGTGAAGTGGTTAATGTTCAGACTATAGTACATTACATTGTGTATTACGTTTGTTTTTGCATTGGTTTACTAGTATATATATATAGGGTTAACGGGTAGGCTTCATATCTCACAGTATATTTTATTTTTCCTTCATTTATGGCATTTTAGGGGTTAATGGGTAGGCTATATGCCACACAGTGTATTCATTTTATGTTTTCCCTTGATTAATGGCATTTTAGGGGTTAATGGGTAGACTAAATGCCACATTGTTTATTATTTTTATTGTATTTCCCTGGGTTTATGGCATTTTATGGGTTATTATGGAAGTTAGAATCTAAAGGGTCTAATCATCTTTAGATCCTCTGCGTTTCGTCACATTACGGGAATTCATTTCGCTAAAAATATGGTGAATTCCCTATTTAGCGAATGGTCACTGTAATTTGCAAAAATTGGAGTCGCTGAAGCAGTTATATCGGACATTCAGCGAAACCTGCCGAATTGCGGCAAATAAAATATTGAATTTAAATATCAGGTTAGTACAACAAAAAGGTATCATTGCATCACATTACTCTGGGGTTTTGGAATATTATTTATATATACCTATGTAGTGCACTATCAGCTGGTGTAAACTATCCCTAGCGTCAGCCTGTTTTTTGCGTTCGTGCCAGGTTAATTCAGTTTAACGCCCGACCAACAGATCGTTTGCCTCCCGCTACAAACGGGATTTGTACCACAACCATACTGTACTTTATGCTTCCTATACTTAACACGGGGAGTGCTAGAGATCTCTAGCGCTTTTGCAGATCACTTGGAGCCGGCGCAAAATTTTACCTACTGCTCAACCATGGTGCTAACTCCAAAAAACTGAAATTAACACCCAAAATTAACAGGCAATTGAATGGAATGCAGCACAGGTGTTCTCTTGGCCCCATACACCATAGTAATGGATCTGGTCATCAATGTCGCTGCTGTTGCAGTAGGTTATATTATATATGTATCCTTTATCCACATATATCCTAATTCAAATATATTGCCTAATTTTAAACATTTTATGCTGGGGGTTATTCATAGTATGTAGGCGGTTGATTGTTAGGGTGACTGTGTTGACCATTTTTAAAGGGACACGTGAATAAGTCTTGCCCTGAAATATGTAATATTTATATGCTGCAGCAGGAAAATTATTGTCGTTCACCTGGCGTTCCTTTTGGATATATTAAATGCATGGTTATGATTCTACATGCTGTAGGGTGGCATTTATTATGCACTGCCCATCAGCCTTAATTAATATATGTGTGCAAATCAACATGGATAATACGGCCACCTTGGAAGATTTTAATAATGCAGGGTGTGTGGTTATTAACTGGATGTGTTCATATTCAAGCTTGTGAGGGCGGGGGATGGGTATGGCCCGGCACTCTGCACTGGAAAAAAAAGTTCTATCTTTTACACAACTGCATTAGCGCTGGGTCTCAGCCCATGTGGGTCTTGTAGCGTTTCCCTAGAGTGGGCCTAATGACCTTGTACACGGACTACCCTGGACAAGGTGATCTGTTAGTAGGTCATCAGGCGCTAAGTTTCAGCGACTTGCGCAAAAAAAATTTTTTAGTGATGGTGTTTAGCTCACACCAGGTGATAGGACCCTTACAGGGTTATTCAGAGAGCGTGAAAAGCAGGAGAATGACTGGAGAATGAAAAATTCTAGGTCAAAATAGCCAAACCAGAAAAATTCTCTCTTTCATCTCACTTTCCAAATCGGCTATTTTGACCTAGAATTTTTCATTCTCCAGTCATTCTCCAGCTTTTCACGCTCTCTGAATAACCCTGTTAGTTTTATTCAGTGGTATGATTTTGAGGTGAAAATTATTAGTGCCTCCCCCCCCAGTTTTGACTGTGGTATCTAATGTGCCCCCCCCCCTTAAATATTGTTCCTAGAGTTGCCACTGGACCTACAGCTAGAAAACAGAGTGTACAGCGAGAGCTATGTATGGGTTTATATAGGCACACACATTGTGTAATATGGTTTGCATCTCATTCATTTAAGATCTAATATGGAACGTGCAAAACAAAACTGTTACCTGCACCAGCCAGATTCACTTTCTCTGAAATATCCCATTAGGGGTAGGATATCACATGGGTCTTAAAGATCATTGTGATATTTCATCCCTTAATGAGATATCACAGCCGGTACTTACCCAGTTCCAGCACTGGACTCCAGCATCTGTCTGCTTTGGGGTCTGAGCTGGAAGAGAACCTGGAGGATCAGATTGGAGGAGTGAATGGGGGGCTGCTTTGTATGGCTCTTCTGGTCACCGCTGTCAATCAATCAATCGTTCATGCAGAGCCGTAGCTAGCTCCTTTTGCACCCGAGGCAAGAACAGAAAATTGCGCCCCCACACACAATATTTTTTACAGATAGATATAGATATATACATATATACAGGACCCTCTACGCATGCGCCCCATAAACATGACATCTGGTTGGCTGCGAATGCTAACCCCAGATTGTATAATAACTTGCCACTTTGTTTTGAATTTTACAGATCTTCAGTTCCAGTTCAAACTCACCGTCAGCAAGGCATCAATTGCACACTCAGAACGAACTGGAACTGAAGATCTGTAAAATTTATAACAAAGTGCCAAATAATTATCCAAACTGCCGATCACTTTTCAGGTTTATAAAATACTGTACATTACTGATACACTTGTACAAACTGCACATTACAGAGCTCCATGGCAATAAAACGCACAGTAATGTGCAGTGTTAATGAGCATATCACAGAATCCACAGCAATAAAACTCACAGTAATGTGCAGTGTGTTTGAGCGTATCACAGAGCTTCACAACAATAAAACTCACAGTAATGTGCAGTGTATAAGCGTATCAGAGCTCCACAGCAATAAAACTCTGATAAGCTTCTACACACTGCACATTACTGAGTTTTATTGCTGTGGAGCTCTGTGATACGCTTATACACACTGCACATTACTGAGCTCCACAGCAATAAAACTCAGTAATATGCAGTGTAAGTATATATTAAAATGCATAAAACTATTAATATATTTATTAACCCCCCTGGCGATATTCCCGAGTGTGGCTCGGGGTTAAATTTCAGAGCCAAAAACAGTAACCCCAAGCCACATTCGGACTGGTACATACTGTACCTTGATCTCCTCCCGCAGTCTCCTCCGGCCGGTCGTGTCATCCTGCTTCCGGGTTCCCTTCTCTGCGAGCTCCGCAACGCAGGGGGGCGAGACCCGGTGGAGATTCGAAAAAAAAAATCCATTTAAAACAATATATGATTTTTTTTGAAGCGGTATAATCAGACCCCCAGGGAGGTTAAATAATATTGTTTAAAAGCTATTATAATAATCATTATTGATGAAAGTAAGGTGATGGGGAAGGTGAGAGGTGGAGGGCAGGTTAGGCTTGTGGTGACCCTTGATCACCAGAAAATATTGTGGGAGACATGAGTGCGGGGGGGGGGTGTGTTGGCAGGAAGAAAGAGCTGCAGCTTAATGTGACAGTCACTGAGTTATGCAGACAGGAGGACAGGGAGGAAGCAATCAAGAGAGAGAAAACCAGAGAGCTGACAGGGAGGAGGGATAGTGAGGGTTAAAGTAAAGAATGTGAGGTATGTTAGGGAAGAGAAGGCAGAAAGTCCCACACCATCCAGAAAAGCATACCCCCCCAGGAGCATCCAGAGCAGCACCACTGATTAACCCTTTCAACCCCTCCCTCTCCCCAGCAGCATCCAGTGCAGCATCCCCTGATAAATCCTTTCAACGCCCTCCCTGGCAGCATTCAGAGCTTCACACACAGTGTGACGGGCAGACAATATTTAAAAAAGAATCATTGCCGGACCTGCACTTCCATGGAGCTTCTCTCCTGTCCCAGATCTCAGACAGGCTGGAATTTGTCACTCAGCCTCCACCCAGCAGCCTCCATGCACGCACTGAGTGCTGCACCGGCACAGGATGATGACAGGACAAAGGGGGTGGAGTCAAACCCGGAAGAAACGGAGGAGGGGGCACAGCGGGCAGACATAGAGCCAGCATGCTCAGAGCGGCAGGGCAGTCAGCAGGAATCCAAATCCCTCGGACTAGAGATTTGGATTCCTTGCTCCCCACCCAAACATCAGTGGAGATGATTAGCTTGGGAGCTGAGGGGAAAATAGCGTGGCCCACTGTGCCTGCTAAAACCGGCCCTAGCCAGCACTGGCTGCGCCCCCTCACAGCTGCTGCACCCGAGGCGGGTGCCTCCCTCACCTCGCCCTCCCTACGGCCATGCGTTCATGGGAAATAACACTTTTTTGTTGGGGAAATCACACAGTTTTTAACAATCAAATGAGCTCAACTTATTTTGGTCATGACAGGTGCACTTTCGGCTTAAGGCAGGGGGGTCAGATGAGCGTTTTGCAGAGCGGAAGTAACGTCCGTGAGAGTAGACATTCTTTCCACTCTGACACCTGTCTGGCCACCTCGCGGAGCGCAGTTAGTGTGCTCAGTGCTGCAAGGCTCGATCCTCCTATGGAGGATCACACTTTGCAGCCCCATCGAACGTGCGTCGAAGCGCTTTGACGGGGAGTCTTTCAGTGCGGCCGCAGCACGGCTGCTGCTGCGTGCACAATTTGTGCGAACTCTGCAGCATATGGCCAGCCCCGTCGAAGCATTACAACAGTGCGACGGACGCTGGGAGGCACGTCAGTACGGGCGCACAGAGTGCGCTCGTCTGACCCCGGCTTAATGGCTTATGGTATGGATTTTTTTTTACAACGCTTTCATCAATTATACATGAAGAAAATAAAACCTAGGCATACAGTATGTTCAATCTAATTTATATGCTTCAGGAAGGCAATTAATTCATTAATCAAAGGTTCAACCAAGAGGATCTTCTACCGAGAGCATGTTCTACAAGTCCTCACTTTTCATGCACTACCAATCAGCAAAATAAGTACTATGGGCTGTATTAACTTCTTCGCACAAACGTTAACGCGTGCGCAAAAACGCATTAACGCAAGGGGAAAGACCCTTTGCGCAGAACGTCGTATTACAATGTCCGCGCAAAAAATGCGCATTAACGTCTACCGCTGGTGAACCTACGTGAACCCTTTGCGGCGTAATGTACTTTGCGCGTCCCATACTTAACATTGTGAGCGCAAATGCGTTTGTGCGCTGGTACGCGGATGGTATTACAATCTATGCACAAATTTTAACGGACAACGTTTACGCGCATAATTTTAACGTCTTTGAAAAGCTGGTGTTAATGGCAAATCTGAACATCCTGGCTGAACCCAAATACACCAGCCCTAGAAAAAAAATACAGCAAAGTATAGTTACACATTCTACGCATACCCAAACAATAAAATTGAGAGGTTGTGCGTGTTTTTATTATTGCTGCAACATATATGCGCAGATTGATTTTGACAGGCACAAAAACTTAACAGGAGACAATAGTGGTTGTTAATTCTGATTGGCTGAATCGCGTTAAAAAACAGTCCGCCCACCGATTTCTGCGCGCAACGTTATTGCGCACGTGTTTTTGCCCCTCTTTTTTACGCGCGTTATTTGTTGACGGATGAAAAAATGCACTCAGATTGTAATACCAGCGTTAATTTACGCGCGTTAACGTTTAATGCTGCACGCAAAAAAATTGCGCTGCGCAGAGAAGTTAATAGAGCCCTATATGTCTAGATCTACTTGATGGAACTGGTGACTTTAGAACCTTCTTGAGGTGGCAGGGAAAAAAAGTATGTTAGAGGAGCAGACATTCTAAATTAAGAGCTAAAATAAAGTTTTGGGGTAATATTACAAAGTTGTTGGTAGCTTAACCAGAGGTGTTGTAAACTTTACAACCCCATATATTATAATTGCTCTGGTTAAGTTAGCACCAACTTTGTAATACTGCCCTTGGTGGGAAATGTGTGCTTGAGCTTGTGATCATTGTAAGTTTAAAGCTCATACACGACATTCAGTAAAAACAAAAGTCAATCACTTACAAATTCAGAAAGCATGGTATGTTCTGCCCGTAAGACGTGCAATAAAATGGTGGTTCAATCAGCTCTAATTTTCTCTAGTAATTAATGCAACTCTGTTGTTGTTTCCTATATATCTCTCTCCGTAATTCAAACTTTGATGCCGTTTTAATTATTGAATAAATTAGCATTTAAAACAGGTTTTAATACATTCATGTTTGGTAATGCTTTAGACACTGCAATATTTACCAACTTCGGAATGTTCTGAAGCTGTGATTGAGGGACTGAGGAAAGCTGTTGCAAGTCAATCAAAGTACCCTGTTAGATTTGGATCCATCACCTCAAGTCCTCAATACAGCAAGGAGATGACTGGTGAGTAAAATGCTTAACAGGGTTATTCAGAGAGAGGTGAAAACCAGGAGAATGACTGGAGAAGTAAAAATTCTAGGTCAAAACCAGAACAATTCTCCCATTTATCTCACTTTCCAAATCGACTAGATTGTTAATTCTCCTGCCATTCTCCTGGTTTTCACCTCTCTCTGAATAACCCTGTAAATGTTTTCTTTACCAATAGGTATGTCACAGTTACATATGGCAGCAAAACACAAGAGCATCACCGTAGATACAGTCATAGGTTTGCAAAACTGAATACAATTTTAGGGCTTTCTTCCATTTCATAAATAGTGGGCAGGGAGTCAGGGTGTCGAGGGCATTGTGTACTGAGGAATGGGCTGTGACCCCGAAACGTTTGGATTTTGTTATTCTGCTCAAGTAAATGTGGTGACACTAATGCACCAGAAAATAGCAGCGCTGGCAGTGTGTTTCATTTTCTTTTCTTCCATTTCAGCAGTTTTAGCTAAATTTTGTGAATTCCTCTCAACATGACAGACTTGTAAAGCAGAGGGCTTTCATCCTCCGGGAAGGATATCAATAAGCTAATGCCGAGACAGGCTTCCTGGAAAATGATCTGTACTGGATCAGTAACTGCCCGCAATGCATTTGCATCGGAGGCATCAGGAGGAGTACCGAGGGAGATCCTGGTGCTGGAAACAATGTGATTTTCTACCCACTTTAAGAGAGAAACAGAGTGGGAACCTGGGGAGAAGGAATTCATAAGACCTCATTTCAGATTGTGCAAAATAAGGGATGCCATCTAGAGTTCAGAACCTTTCATCCCAGCAATATTTCTGTAAAATATAAATTAATATTTACAATTAAAAATGATCAAATTTACATTAATCTTCAATAAACTTGTTATTTTACCCTACATTTCAAAGTTGACTATGCATCTCATTTTTCAAATAAAATGTTTGCAAATATTTTTTTCAACAGCACATGGCACTGGAAAGGGTGATCAAATTATTTTATTCAATTATGATTTTTATGATACTCTATTGCACTCATTCTGTCGCTTTGTGCTAACTACATGACCCACCATTGTGACATGTTAAAAAGCTAAACTGGTCGTCACTGGAATCTAGACGCACTCTTCACCTTTCCAACCTGGTGTTTTTCCCTCTGCGTATCTTTCTATACCTGTCTGTATATCCCTCTGCGTACCTTTCTATACCTGTCTGTATATCCCTCTGCGTATCTTTCTATACCTGTCTGTATATCCCTCTGCGTATCTTTCTATACCTGTCTGTATATCCCTCTGCGTATCTTTCTATACCTGTCTGTATATCCCTCTGTGTATCCCCCTGACAAGCAGGTTGTTCCCTATGAAGGAGATATGGGAGGGGGACACCAACACCAGTGCAGGTAGCTAGGCAGAAACTGTTGGCAAAGCAGTAGACTCTCTGTAGATGGAATAAAGGAGTCACTGAATACACTGAAATTAACAGTAGCTTGGAACAGGAGAACCACTTCCAGGCAGGGGGATCAAAGTGAGAGCGCTGCAACATGGGAGCTTCCCTTTAATTCCTTTTAATAGGGAGTTGGTCAGTGCTCTGCAAGACAGATGGAAACAGGCAGGTTGCAGGGAACTGGATCAAACAGATAGATAAGGTAACTGTAAGAGCTGGCCTAGATCAGCTCATCTGCAGGACTTCTTGTCCTTCTTATGCACAGCAGTGTTGGAATTGGGACAATATACATTCATCAATTCGTTTCATTATTTAAGAGATATCATTTTGCTTCTAATCATTGTATTTTTCTTAATATATGTTCACTTTTTTATTTTGTAAGAGCAATTTGAGGATGACGTGTTACTACCAAGACACCAAACAGAAACAGAATTGTTAAAGCCCCTGCTGTCCCATTTACTTTCTTTCTTTAAAATTGAGTATGACACTGAGAAGCTGAAGAACACAGCCAACGAGATGGAGCTCTTCTCTTTGGTACGTGAAGAACCTAATCGTTGATATGTTTTTTAAATTTGTACAATGAAAACAAGAGGGGATTTGTATTCATATCGAATGTATATAGATCAGTCCTAAAATTATGACTAATATTACAATTTCTAATTTTTTGTAAAATTGTCACAGTTGCCGGTTATAAACTTGCTGTTAGGTTCTTTCCCCATTTTTTGGGAATGCACCTTGTCATTCTATGGTTTTGATGTATTATTATCCTCCTATCCATGATGTTGCTATTTACACTTGCTGATGGTTCTCTCTCCTTCTATGGAACTTTCTTCTTTGTCCTAATTCCATGTTGGTTATATTCATATTTATGTTCCCATTTATCTGAGAACAAATATATCTGCTAATCTTAGAGAAGGGTATACTCCATTCTTATGTTTGCCTACATTGTTACATAATTCCTTAAAACAACATAGGGGTTATTATTCACTAACCTCCGAATTGGCCCTGCAATTGCACTGAACGGTGAATTGCATCATTGGTGCAATTTCGGGGTTATTCATCTATTCACAAAGCTGAAAGCGAAATACGGTGCAATCCAGTAGCACTGAGATTGTCCCATAGAAGACTATCGTGTCTTCTATACACAGAAACCCAAATTGCGGCAAAATGCCCTGATTTTAGGTGTTTCAATTTGACTGGTTCAAACAGGCTAATTCCATTGGTTTCAATGTAATAAATGAAACAATCATTTTTTAATTTTTATTTTTTTTAAAAAAAGTTTATTCTTTTATTTTTTTCACAACCCCTTTTTTATTTTTTCATTTTGTTAAAAAGATTTTTTTGTATTTTTTTTAGACATTTTTGTTTTAATTTTTAACAGACCTTTTATTTTTTTAACAGACCTTTTTTATTATTTGGACACATTTTTACTACATTTTTATTGATTTAAGCTCCTATTAGGTGAAAAGGAGACTTCCTTTTCTTTTGCAGTTCGGTGGAATTTGTCGATGCCAATTTTACGCAATTCAGCAGTTATTGGCGCAATTCGGCAGTTTTTGCTAAAGTCCGATAACTGCTTCGGCGACTTCACTTATGGCAAAATATGGCGAGCATTCGCTAAATAGTGAATTCACCGTATTTTCAGCAAAATACATTCGCCGAAGTGCGTGGAAAGCGCAGCACGAAATTGCACACAATTTCGGTGCTTTGTGGTTAGACCCTCGTGTAGTTTAGTTTTAATATCACAGAAATGTGCTCTTGTCTTGATAATTAATTTCTACCTTGTTTCAGGTGGTCTCTAAATTCAGAAATATATTTAGCAAGCAGGAAACCATGACAACATTCCCCGTGTATGATTCAGGGCTAGAATCTATTGAAAGGTGGGGATTTAGAGGACCGAGCATGACTTTGAAGAAGAATGCAACCTGGATTCCATTTGTAAAGGTATAACTTAAGCATTGAAATTTAATTATTAACACATGCTTTTACTACATATATATATAGACACAAATCAAAACATTTGTGAATATAAAGAAGTTCTTGTTTGCACTTGATTGAAAATAAGATATGACATGAGAGATGAATGCCATGTTCATGCCTGTGAGCATTTAACCTCCCTGACAGTAATCCCAAGTGTGGCTCGGGGTTAACTTTTCATGCCGAAAGCGGTATCCCTGAGCCACACTCGGGCTGGATACTTACATGTCCTACGCTCTAGGCTTGTGCACCAATTTTTTTTTCGGTTCGATTCGGTTAGATTTTTCGGATTTTTAAATTTTTCGATTCGGCTCGTTTCGACCGATTTCGGTTCGATTCGATTCGGTTCGGCTCGTTTTTCGGGTGCATTTCTTTTTCGGGATATCGACCATTTTTCGTATTTTCGTGTCACTGTGCTCGGTTTTTGTATTGACTTTTCGTGATTTCGGAAATTTTCGTTTTTCGGAATTGTACATTTTTCGGAATATCGACCATTTTTCGTATTTTTCGTGTCACTTTGCTCTTTTTTGTATCGACTTTTCGTTTTTTCGGAAAATTTTCGTTTTCAGAAAATTTTCGTTTTTCAGAAAATTTTCTTTTTTCGGAAAATTTTCGTTTTTTCGGAACGTCGTTTGACACATTTCAAGTCCATTCGAAAAATCCGAAAATATTTAGTTTCGGCTCGGAAAACGTTTCGGATCTGACATTTTCGGATCTAAAAATTTTCGGAAATTCGGCCGCATCCGAAAACACGAATCGGGAAATTTCGTGAAAATTCCGAAATTCCGAAACCCGAAACGCACATCCCTACTACGCTCCCTCACTGATCCTGCAGTCTCCTCCAGCCGCTCGCAACGTCCCACTGCCTGGTTCTCTTCTCGCGTGGAGTGAACCAGGAAGTGTGACATCGCGATCGGCTGCAGTGTGACTGCGGGTACAGCGAGGGAGCGCAGGACATGTACGTATTGGCCCGAGTGTGGCTCGGGGATACCGCTTTCAGTATTGAAAGTTAAACCCCGAGCCACACTCATACCGCTAGGGGGCCAGAATAAATAGAACCGATTCTGACATATAAAATACTGTATGTCAGAATCGGACCGCCAGGGAGGTTAAATGAACCAGAACCAATAATAGAAAATAGTATTCATTATTAGACTTGGCAAAATTTCAGTTAATTAATAGACATGTGCACAGCACAAAATTTCATTTTGAACTAATGGATTAGTCCTAAAATGCAATTTATTTAGTTGCTAAAGAAATTCGTTTTCAGTTCTTTAGTATTGTTACCGGAATCCACTTGGTTCTCTCGGGAGTAAAGTCAGACCGGCACGGACAATGACTGCTTGGACACGAGTCTCTTCAGGAAAGGCAAACTTTATTGTGATATCACACCAGATGCTCAAACAGGATTCAATCGCAAAGAATGAGCCTTGATTTCCCCGTGACATGAGGTTTATACCCCAAATACATAATTAGGTACATCCCAATTAACCCACCTCCCGGTGACACTATCCCACCCCACGTGGGTCCGTACCTCCCTTAGTCGAATACAAAGACATTCCATTCATTGGTCATAAATTGGCAAGTTTCATGTTAGTTTGACAGAAAATGATTTGCTACTATGCTGGATCCTGCCTGTGCCCACCTCCCTTGGGCTTGTTTATTGTTTGCTTTAGATAAGGCCTGGTCTGCTTTCACGCTCTTCTTTGTCTCAGCTACAGGCCTCTGTGACCTTGGTGTATCCATCTCTCATCCTGTCTCTCCGTGCCAGCAACAGCCCGGATCTTCCCTATTTTAATTGCTTTTACTGCTGATCTAACACATTCCTAAGACTCTATGTAAACTTCATTCTAATTCCAACTAATATCTACCTAGTTATATTTCAAGTGAACCAATATTCTGAACAAGATGGCCGTCTGGCTCAGAATGGCGACCATCTCCTGGCCTGAATCTCCTTCAGTATGAAAACTAATTTCATTCATCCGAAAATCAGTGGATACAATTACTATTGTAGTGGCTCCTCAGAGGGCTGAAATCGCTGCTTGTTACAGTATCTCTCACTCTCAGCACAATGTGCCAGGCAAAGCTGTTACAGTAACTGACTGCTGCTCATCACAGTGCTCAGAGTTTCAGTAAAACTAGTAAATAATATTTTTATATATAAGAGGTTAGAACAATATTATTTCCTTGTTTTACTGAAACTCTGAGCACTGTTACAGTCAGTTACTGTAACAGCTGAGCCTGATACATTGCACTGAGAGATAAAATAACAAGCAGCCAATCTCAGCGCTCACAGCCAATTGATTTAAAGAGCTAAAAAAAGGTTCCTCTCTGTATAATGTATAGAACATCCTCCTGCATTAATTAATACCCCTCTCTGTTTAATGTAGATAACATCCTCCTGCATTAATTAATACCCCTCTCTGTATAATTTATACAACATCCACCTGCATTAATTAATGCCCCTCTCTGTATAGAACATCCTACTGCATTGGCTTGTGGAGGGTGCAGAACCTCGAAATGCAATGCTTATCCAGCACAGGAGAGGGAACTTTTACTTAAACTTTGTATCTCTCTGGTGGAGACACAGGAATATAAAAGCAGGGGAGAGGGAAAATATTAATGTAAAAAGGTCTGAAAGCTCAGAGAAGAGATGAATGGTGCAAATTAGACATGTGCATTCGTTTTAGTACTAAAACGATCTAGTCCGAATTTTGGGATAATTTAGTTTTAGTATGACTCAAGAGATACGAAACTGCTCAGTACAAAAAACAAAAGAAACTAAAATAAAATGCACTACATTTTAGTTTCAGTCCTTTTTGTGATATTACATTGATGAGTGAAGGAGACCAGTATTGAACGCAACATCGCAAAGCTACAGAAAAGGTTTGTATGTGTAATCCTTCCCGACCCCTACCCGAAAATCTGACAGTGATAGAGCTCCAGAATACTCACTCGCAGCACAGACAGCCAGCACAGGAGAGGAAACCTTTACTTAACCCTTGCATGTCTATGAGGCAGACAAGATGATAAAAGCAGCTGGAGAAGGAAAACATTCAAATAAATCGCACTGAAAGCTAATGACAGAGGAAAGCTGGATAATTAAAACCCCTTTATAACAAGCAGCGCTGGGAGAAGAGAGGGACTTTATAAAACGTGTGTTATCTCCCCTCCCGCTCTGCATAATAGGGGCTTAGGTTTGATACATTTTATATTATCCAGGAGCACTATCCCCCTTTCCTCATCTATAATACACGTTTTATATAAAGTCCCTCTCCTCTCCCAGTGCTGCTTGTTATAAAGGTTTTTTTTTACGTCTGATACATTTAGTATCCAGCACTCACAGTTACTTTGTCATTATGAGCCTTCAGTGTGATTTATTTGAATGTTTTCCCTAGATTTAAAGATTTAAAGAGGGGAGAGCACTGGTGAGCTCAGCAACATAGAAAAGCCTGGACGTCCACAGAAGACAACAGTGGTGGATGATCGAAGGATCCTCTCTCTGGTAAAGAAAAAGCCATTCACAACATCCAGACAAGTGCAGGACACTCTCCAGGAGGTGGGCGTATCATTACCAAAGTCTACAATCAAGAGACGACTTCACGAGAGCAAATACCACAAGTATAGAAAAGCCAGATTAGACTTTGCCAAAAAGATCTAAAAAAGCCAGACCAGTTCTGGAAAAGCATTTTTTGGATGGATGAAACTAAGATTAATCTGTACCAGAATGATGGGAAGAAAAAGTATGGTGAAGGCTTAGAACAGCTCATGATCCAACACACATAACATCCTTTGTGAAACATGGTGGAGGCAGTGTGGATGGCATGGGCATGCATGGCTTCCAGTGGCACTGGGTCATTGGTGTTTATTGATGATGTGACAGAAACCAGAAGCAGCCAGATGAATTCAGCAGTGTTTGGAGATATACTGTCAGCCCAGATTCAGCTAAATGCAGCAAAGTTGATTGGACGGCGCTTCACAGCACAGATGGACAATGATCCAAAACACTCTGCAAAACCAACCCCAGGGTTTTTCAAGGAAAAGAAGTGGACTATTCTGCAATGGCCAATCTCAACCCAATTGAGCATGGATTTCATTTGCTGAAGGCAAAACTAAAGGCAGAAAGACTCCCAAACAAAGAACAACTGAAGACAGCTGCAGTTAGAGCCTGGCAAAGCATCAGAAAGGAGGAAACCAAGTCTTTGGTAATGTCCATGGGATCGAGACTTCAGGCAGTTATTGTCCGTAAATGATTCTCAACAAAATATTAAAAATTTACTTTTTATTTATGATTATATTCATTTGTCCAATTACATTTGAACCCCTGAAAATGGGGGGACAGGGGGACTTTGTATAAAAATGGTTGCAGTTCCTGAAACTTGTACTTGATATTTATGTCCAACCCCTTGAATTAAAGCTGAAAGTCTGCACTTCATATTCACTTTGATTGCCACCAGAATAAAATTAAAATTAAACAAACAGAGCCAAAGGTATGAAAATTGTGCCTTTGTCCAAATATAGATGGACCTGTGGTCACGCATGCCGTGTTATTCATTCTCCAACTGCACCTGACATTATTCTGAAAAGAATAACTGCTTTCAGACTTTGGTGTTAAGTGAGTCCAGAAGCGCAAAAACTTAACAGTTTAGGATAACCCCACCAAAAATAAAATACTCACCTTAGATCCCTCGGTGGTGAGAGTGGCGCGATCCCCCACTTTCTCACTCCATGGGCAGAGGAACAATGGGAAGACCGACAGTGCTATTCAGAGAGAGGTGAAAACCTTGAGAATAGCCAGGAGAATGAACAATCTAGACAGAATAGCCAATTTGGAAAGTGAGATAAATGGGAGAATTTTTCTGTTTTGACTATTTTGACCTAGAATTTTCAATTCTCCAGGCATTCTCAAGGTTTTCACTTCTTTCTGAATAGCCCTGCTAGTTCCCAGTGTTCTTCTGCATATCCCTCTGCCACCCAGTTGGACCTTATTTGCGCGTACTCGAGTCCATCTCCATGGAGTCCTATGGACTCCTTGGGGCTGATAACAACAGCGGCACTGATCACCACTGGTGGTATCATTTAACACCTTGGAGGGATTATGATTGGAGTTGCTGAGAAAGCGGCTCTGTCATAATACGGGTGTTAAGTGACAGGCGCTAATGGAAAAACAGTCATTTAATACCAACCTCGGAATAGGGCCCTTCAAACTTTGAAGGTAGCGTCCCTTTTACTATTCATTTATACTTGGAGTAATTCAGGGGTGGCTCAGCCGTCACTGTAATTTTTTTTATTTATTTATAAAGGATTTTACCAGGAAGGATACATTGAGCTTTCTCTCGTTTTCTAGTATGTCCTGGGTTCAAGAACATTGAATTGTTAGAGTCATTACAGAAATACAAAAAATAATACTTAAACATGGTGTGATGGCTGAACTCTACCACTATCCTAGTGTTGCTGGGGATAAATCATTAATTTGTTATTAAAATATTATTACTGGGGGGGCACTGTAATACTAGACAGTGGGAGGGACACGGCAGCTTGCCTTCCCAGCCCTAACCCATGCACAGCTGGTGAACAGAATGGGATGGACTTGCCATTGAATTCTTCTGCATCCACCACACTCATGTATCCTGCGGGTGACTAGCAATAAACACAGGGAGTGGAGCTGCCACTGTCCCACCCATTGCCTGCAGATGGGGCTATTAATAAAAGTGGGAGGATAGCTAATGAAATACAGTACTTTAAAAAAAAAAGAAAAAAATTAAGCCACCACTTAACACTGCATGCTGTATAAATGAATTACAGTTGCAAGAAAAAGTATGTGAACCCTTTGGGATTACGTGGAGTTTTGCATGATTTGGTCATAAATTGTGCTCTGATCTTCATCTAAGTCACAACAATTTGAAAAACACAGTCTGCTTAAAATAATACAACACAAACATTATATGTTTTCATGTTTTTATTGAACAGAACATGTAAACATTCACAGTGCAGGGTTGAAAACGTATGTGAACCTTTGAACTTGATAACTGGTTGACCCTCCTTTGGCAGCAATAACCTCAACCAAATGTTTCCTGTAGTTGCAGATCAGACCTGCACAACGATCTGGAGTAATTTTGGACCACTCCTTCACAAAACTGTTTCAGTGTAGCAATATTCTTGTCTGGTGTGAATCGCTCTCTTAAGGTCATGCCACAGCATTTCAATCGGGTTGAGGTCAGGACTCTGACTGGGCCACTCCAGAAGGCGTATTTTGTTTTGTTGAAGCCATTCTTTTGTTGAATTACTTGTATGCTTTGGGTCAGTGTCCTGTTGCATCACCCATCCTCTGCGGAGCTTCAGTTGGCGGACAGATGGTCTTACGTTTTCCTGCAAAATGTCTTGATAAACTCTGGAATTCATTTTTCCATCAATGACAACAATCCATCCAGGCTCTGAGGCAGCAAAGCAGCCCCAAACCACGATGCTCCCTCCGCCATGTTTTACAGTGGGGATGAGGTTTTGATGTTGGTGTGCTGTGCCTTTTTTTCTCCACACATAGTGTTGTGTGTTTTTTCCAAACAACTCAATTTTGGTTTCATCTGTCCACAGAATATTTGTGCTGTGGAACATCCAGGTGCTCTTTGCGAACTTCAAACGTGCTGCAATATTCTTTTTGGACAGCAATGGCTTCCTCCGTGGTGTCCTCCCATGTACTCCATTCTTGTTTAATGTTTTCCTTATTGTAGATGTGTCAACAAAAATGTTAGCATGTGCCAGAGATTTCTGTAAGTCTTTAGCTGACACTCTAGGATTCTTCTTTACCTCATTAAGCATTCTGCGCTGTGCTCTTGCAGTCATCTTTACAGGACGACCATGCCTAGGGAGAGTAGCAACAGTGCTGAACTTTCTCCATTTGTAGACAGTCTGTCTTACCGTGGACACATGAACATCAAGGGCAGGACAGCTTTCAGCAACACATCCAATAATATCACACTGATTTGGCTCACTCCTGGCTCCAATTAGCTCTTGGAGAAGTCATTAGGCTAGGGCTTCACATACTTTTCCCACCCTGCACTGTGAATGTTTACATGTTATGTCCAATAAACACATGAAAACATATAATGTTTGTGTTGTACTATTTTAAGCAGACTGTGTTTTTCAAATTGTTGTGACTTAGATGAAGATCAGAGCACATTTTATGACCAATTCATGCAAAACTCCACATAATCCCAAAGGGTTCACATACTTTTTCTTGCAACTAACTAATAATAAACTGCTGCAGTAGCCAATTGTTATAAAATATTGTTCATGCATCGGTTCAGCATTTAATTATTCTGACAAATAACTGAATTCTGGTGAATGCAATTCATCCTTGTCTATCTTCTGTTGTTACAATCCCTACTGAGCAAATGTTTGATTTATAATTATGTGATAACTGTAACACGTTCTTTTATTTATGTTCTAGACTAAATCTAAACCTGATCCATGGCAACAAAAATATATAAGGAAATTAAAGCAGCACAAAAAAATGGATGAGTTATTGCGTCTCCAGGCCCAGTTTTTAGAAGTAAGTCTGTATGTTGGTTCAGTGAAATTGATGGCCTGAAGTCATTCTGAAGCCAATCAGCCACCTCATTCATTCTGTAAACGACAGCTAAGTACCAGTAGAAAGGGAATAATCTGACAATAAAACCAATTTGTGAATAGCTATTGACTGTGATAAATACCCCAATTTATTTTTATCTTTGTTTGCACTCCTCTAACTTTCTACTCTCTATATTTTCTTGTTGACACTTTTCTGCTGTAATGCTGTAATATGCTCTGATCCCATCACGCAGTAAAAATCACAAAGTGATCTACCAGTCCTTGTAATGGCCATGTAATACTGACACAAAAAGAGTAGTAATATACCTAGCCGAGGTCAAAACCAGAGGGGGTAGTCATACAAACTACTAGTCTATAACATGTCCAGCCACTTTATTAAGTACAACCTCTTAGTAGCGAGTTGAGCCTCATATAGCCTTCAAAATAGCCTTAATTCATGGCATGGATTCAACAAGGTGCTGAAAGCATTGTTGAGGTATTGTATACCATGCAGACATGAGTGCGACATGCAACTCGACATGCAACATTTCAGGCATTTTCTTTCAGTAGGTTTTTTTGCAAACAGCTTATCAAAGTCGTTGTTTTTTTATTTACCCCATTCGCCGTCTTTTTCCAGCGGCTGTATGGAGCTCTGTTCGGCGGATCAGTGGCTTTTTTCAGCTGTGTTTTGCAGTGGATCGTCTGCTTTTTTTGGATGCATTTGGGTTTTTTGCAGTGGTTTTTTTGTTCGAATTGGTGGTTTTGCTGTGATTTTTGTTTTTTCTTTTCAGATGCGGTCGGCGGCTTTTCCCTGCACTTCGGGGACCCTGTGTTGAATGCTGAATTCACCGCAGGTTCAGCGAATTTGTCCCCCCCCCAAAGTGCGGGGAACAAAAGAGCACCGAAATTCCGCTGGTAATCTGTATGCCACTGGAATTTATTTATTTCCTTAGTTATCTCTTTGTTCTTTGGATATTTGAAGACTGTAGATTCTTTAACACTCACAGGTAATTTATGCACTTTAATGGCCTCTAGGTTTCAAATGCAGAGAAAGTAATGGCAGTTTTGCAGGAACATGCTATACGGGTATTAGAATCCTTACCTGTGCATGGGGTGTCAAGCAACAGCAGCTATGAGATGTGGATGAAGATATATTGCCCACCGGACCTCCCACAGGTAAGAAGTCACCTACATAAATGCAGTTTTTATTTGTGGGGTTTTCTTTTGCTTTCCAAATCTATTGTTTGATTCTCCCAAGAATACACATATCAATCTTATTCTCAGGATTTAAACCCAAGTGAAGGATTATCTCCACAACCGTCTAGTGAAAAAAGTCCAGCTGTAAAAAATTTGGCCAAACGACCTGTATCATCTCGACATAAGAAAGAAAATGGGTACGTACTACACATTTAATTTTAAATTGTTTTTTAGAAAGGATTTTACCAGGAAGGATACATTGAGATTTCTCTTGTTTTCAAGTATGTCCTGCGTGGCGAGTATGTCCCCTTAGGTGTCTTGCCCAAGGACACTTACTGGGGAGGTGCTCTTGCCAGGATCGAACCTGTGTCTCTACAGACTCTCTCCACGGTTATGGAGCAGTGATGTTACGTCAACTCCACCCAGCCGGCACTATCTGTTTTACTTTTCTTTTTTATATGTCTAATATGATATATCTCCAATCCAGTTAGAATTCTCAGCACTATCTGTACCAAAGGAGATCAATTAGACCTTCATTGGAAGACCAAGAGCACTTTCAGGACTGGGTTTCCAGATGTTGGAATAACATGTCCTTAGAAACATCTGTATGTATTAACAGTTATTTACCGCCACAACAATAATACTGTATTATTTACCAATGTTGGAGTCACTGAATTTTTTTTTTTTTTTTAAAAAATTAAATTTAAGTAGTCACAGAATATTGACAGGCGAATTGCAAGTTTTATGACAACATAATAAAATTTGGGAATTTAAAAAAAAAAATGCAGCTGTTTTGTGTCATTACTCTTTCAATTTACAGTTTTCTGTAATTCTTTACAATTTACAATTTAATGTAATGGTATGACCTCTCAAAATCAGAAATGATATAACATAATAATTTACAATATACATATCCCAAAGGTTTTGTTTTATGGTTTAAGGGTACATGTCAGCTGCCATCAGGGGTACATGAGTCCGCTGGAGCCACTAGGCCCCTGTAGCACCTGACGCATACTCGGTGGGCCTGTAGTTTAGGTTAATGTCAGATGAACGCAGTCTGAGCGCATTCTGCATGCGTGCATAACAGACAGGCATACTGATGGAAGATACTGTAGACACCACACGGTCTGTATTTCTTGACAGACGTAGAAGAAAAAAAGGAATTATGGGAAACAAAATTAATATGAAAAATGATACTGTAGCGCTCACTCCCGGAGGAGCCGCTGAAAATGAACCACGGGTCAGTCTCCCCGCACTAGGGAATAAATATACTCCTACACAGTTGTGGGTTTTTGTCATTAAATAGTTTACTAAAATAATAGGCAGATGTTGAGATACGGTATTCACAGATATTATTACAGTACTTTCGTATTGCGGTAAAACGCGTAGCGGAAAAGAACCGAAACACGAGGCGTCGTATTTCAGAAAATAAAATATTCGTAACCGAACATAAAAGAAATGCAATTGCACGAATATTTAGAAAAAGGGACACGTAGCGGAACCCCAGAATATACAATCTCTTCGTATCACGGTAAACGCGCAGCGGAAAGAGAAAAATATATTTCGGAACGTATCTTTAACCCCCGTTCCGATTCGTAACAAAATGAGTCCTGCACAGGTTAAGTCCCGGAATGTAAAAGGTGTGTATGTGTGTAAGGTACCCGGGTACTGTTCAACTGGCCAGTGAATTTACTTAAGAAATGTCTTCGACTAGTCAAGTTGGGGCCCTGTGGATTTTAAAGAGAAAACAGCAGCGTGCTCTTTGTATTATAAACGGCCTTGGAGGCCTCTCACCCATCCGCCGGTTGCTTTAGGCTCCGCTGACCCAGGACGTCTCTCCGCTGGATTTTGACTGGGGATACTAGCGGCCGGATCCGTTGTCTGACTTCCCGTAGCTTGTCCACGACTTTCCTCAGCTCACCGCCTGCTCTCTGTACCCGATCAACTTGCGGTGACTCCTTACTCGAGGTCTTCGGTTGGTTCCATCTGCAGCAACTCTGGAACTTGGAGGGCTCCTTCTCTTGCGGCTGAATGACCCGGTAACAGAACTGACAGGTCTCACTTGCTCTCCGCCCTAGGCCCTCTCACAAAGTATGGCACTGCGTCTGCTCTCTCTCGTTCCCTGGCGCGCTCTGGCGCGTTCTCCACGAGGCAGAGGATGTAAGTGTCCAGTCCCCACCCACTTCCTGTCTGCTTGCAAAGCATGCCGGGCATTGTAGTCCCAATGTCCAGTGTCTCTGATCGCGATAGTCTCCATCTTGTGGCCAAAAATAGGTACTGCCACAGCAAGATTTTAACACAGCGCTACACTCTCCCCCTCCTAGAACTGTTGGGTCTCTCCAAGGAGGTACAACAGTTACATTACATTTCCACAATATTCGAATACAGTTTACATAACATGTACAGGTTCAGCAGCATACATGCAGTGGGTTAGGAACACTTCCTCAAGTTGACTCATATTTTGGGCTACCTCAGCTAGCATAGCAGACACTTCGGGCAACCTCCGCACCGTGGTGATGGCCTCTTCAGTGCTATGTCCTGGTGAGTCGTAGGTGAGTCGTTGGGGCGGTCGAACAGAGCGTTTTGGTTCTGGCTCAATCAGTTCCTCTTCAGGTGGAAGTACGATAGGCGTTGGCTCAATCCTTCTCTCTATCACTGGAGCAGACGTTTTCTTCAGAGTATGATCCCTCCAGTGAAGGCATAGAACTATAATCACCTGATAAGCCTCCGAGCTACCGGGATCCCAACAGCCTCAGGGACTTCCAACTGAAATTCAAGAGCTCAGGGATTTCAACCGTCTCAGGGACTTCCAGCAGAAATTCAGGAGCTTCAGGCCTCAAGTTACTCTCCCACCGCTTCAGGAACAATGACAACCTCCTCAGGCTCCGGTGAGCGCATCCAGTCCAGACAATAACTCTCTTCTTCACTGTCTCTTTCGCTCTCTTCGGCAACCCGGGTCTGTTGAGACCGAGTAACAGGAGGCACACGTGGAGCAGGCGGATTTGGCAGAGGCAGTTCGTCCCCAACTGGCATCCTCACAGCCTCTCTCAAAGGTAACAAATGATTCCGGTGCCAGTTCTTGAGAGGCCCAGCCTTTCCATCCGGGCGAATCTGATACACTGGTAGACCCGGCAGTTGTTTGCAGACAATGTAAACCTGAGAACTCCACCTATCCGCCAACTTGTGTCTCGCAGCAGCACCCAAGTTCTTCAATAGAACCCTATCACCGGGTTGTAGATCTTGTATTCGAACTTTCAAGTCATAGTTCCTTTTGTTTCTTTGTTCCCTGTTTCCTGAGGTCAAACGGGCCTGTTCAAACGCAGAAGCCAGATTCTTTCGAAGTCTATCCACGTAGTTTCTATGGGAAGCTACTGATGTCTGGTCTAGGGATAACCCAAATGCCAAATCAACCGGCAGTCGAGCCTCCCTTCCGAACATAAGACGGTACGGTGAATATCCAGTTGCATCGCTCTCCGTACTGTTATATGCATGCACCAGAGTAGCTATGTGACGACTCCAACTCTGCTTCTCCACATTCGACAAGGTCCCCAGCATGTTTAGCAGTGTGCGATTAAACCTTTCAGGCTGAGCATCACCTTGAGGGTGATATGTTGTGGTTCGGGTCTTTTGGATTCCCAACAGCTCTAACAACTGCCCCACCAGTCTGCTTTCAAAGTCTCTACCCCTGATCAGAGTGTATCCTCCTTGGCAGTCCGTAGTGAACAAAGAACTTTTCCATCAACACCTTGGCTACAGTCGGAGCGCGTTGATCTTTTGTGGAAAAAGCTTGGGCGTAACGGGTGAAATGATCAGTCACTATTAGAATGTTCCCTTGCCCACTAGCATCCGGCTCTAAGCACAAGAAGTCAATGCACACCAAATCCATGGGTCCCTGGCTCTGCAGATGGCTCATTGGAGCAGTTCGGGTCGGTAGAGTCTTCCTCTGAATACACCTTAGACAGGAGTGACAATAGCTTTCCACTTCAGCTCTCATGCAAGGCCAATAGAACCTACCTCGCACCAGCTTAAAAGTTCTTTCAGCACCCAAATGTCCATGCTCATCATGTAGTGATCGCAACACACTCTCCCTATGTTTAGTAGGGAGGAATAACTGTTGAATCTCTTCAGCGCTAGTTGAGGGGCCCCTTCGGTAGACCACCCCATCCAACATCTTTAACCGCTCCCACTCTTTGTAGACCAATCTGGCTCCACTCGAGGAGTTGGTTAACAAAATCTCTCGCTGGTTTGCAGACAGGGCCTTTATGGTCAAGGCAATTAAAGGGTCTCTGGCCTGATCCGCTTTCAGGTCCTGTCTTGAAAAGGTAGGTAAACTTTCATCCCTTAACTGCGTAGGGTTACAGTAGAACTCAGGAACAGCCGCAGCCATAACTCCTATGGCCTCCGCTTCAATCCCTCCTTTGACCTGGCGCTCTGTTCCTTGACACAAAGCTTGCACCCCGTCTGGAGTCAACTGAGTCCATTCTGTAGTGTAAGGTCTTCTCGACAACGCATCAGCATCTCGATTATTCACCCCAGGGCGATACTTCAGGCTGAACCGAAACCCTGACAGAGCGGCCAACCACCGATGTCCCGTTGCGTCCAGTTTTGCGGTAGTAAGGATGTAGGTAAGAGGGTTGTTATCCGTCTTGATCACAAACTCGGCTCCATACAGATAGTCTTTTAACTTGTCTACCACTGCCCACTTCAAGGCTAGGAACTCCAGCTTGTGAGTAGGATAGTTCTTCTCTGAAGGCGTAAGGCTCCGGCTCACGTACGCTACAGGCCTCAGCAATCCACCATACTCCTGATATAGGACTCCTCCCAGACCTTCTCGGCTGGCATCCACATGTAGTTCATACGGCTTGTGAGGGTCCGCATAGGCCAAAACAGGAGCTCGGGTTAGACTCTCTTTCAGCTTTACGAAAGCTCCTTCACATTGACTGGTCCATTCACCTTGTATAGACTCTCGAGCTTTCCTTGGCCCCGGAGCTGACGGGTTTTTGTCAGAGACCTTGCAGCCTTCTTCGGTGGTTTCCTTCTGCAGGAGTTTGTTCAGTGGTTGAGCTATTTTGCGAATCCTCCCACAAATCTTCGATAGTATGAACAGAATCCCAAGAAAGATCTAAGCTCAGTGACGTTTCGGGGTCTAGGCCAAGAAGCTACGGCCTCCAACTTCCGAGGATCTGTCGAAACACCTTCTGCTGAGACCACATGTCCTAGATACGTAACAGACGGTAGACAGAATTGGCATTTCTCCAGAGACAGTTTCAACCCCTCTTCATGGAGCCTCTTCAAAACCTTCTCCAGACGTTGTTCATGTTCTTCCAGAGTCTTCCCAAACACAATTATGTCATCCAGGTACACTAATACTTCGATTAAATTCATATCCCCGACTGTTTTCTCCATCAACCGTTGGAACGTAGCTGGAGCCCCCGTAAGGCCTTGAGGCATTCTGTTGAATTCAAAGAACCCTAGTGGACAGATGAACGCAGTTTTCTCCTTGTCTTCAGGATGCATGGGTATCTGGTGATATCCGCTTCGCAGGTCTAGTACACTAAACCACTTTGCTCCAGACAAACACTGTAGGGCATCCTCTATCCGAGGAGTGGCATATTGGACGGGGATGGTTCTCCGGTTCAATGTGCGGTAGTCTATACATAGGCGGGCAGAACCATTTTTCTTCCGGACCAACACTATGGGAGATGCATATGGACTCCTGGACTCTTGAATCACCTTGGTTCTTTGCAATTCATTCAGTTGTTCTCGCAGATCATCCAAGTCTCCCAGCGGAACTCGCCTTGATCTTTCACGAAACGGCTTGTCTTCTTGTAACCGAATACGGTGCTCAGTACTCTTAGCTAGGCCCACATCAAACTCGTCTTTCGAGAACAATTCCTTCCACTTTAGGACTTGAGACTGAAGACGTTTCTTCCACTCAGGTGAAATGGGAGCGTCTTTGGGGTAGAATCTTTCATCTGGAATCTCTTTATCCACTCCCCCTCCTAAATCGGTGGAGAGGGGTGTAGCAGACTCTACTTGCCCGATAGGCATTCGTGCTTTAAGGACTACTGGAGAATCTGTCACATTGCACACACTGACCGAGACTCTTCCTCGTGTTCTCTTCAGGGCTTTGGTGGAGATTATTTCAGGAATTACTTCGACTCCGGTTTCACTCCCATGATTGACATCGGTTCCCACACCACATAGGGACCTGGTTGCGATCCGTTCAACTTGACTGAAACCCGGAAGCTCGCTACTTCTCCTGCTTGCAGAACCTTCTCTGTCCCACCCAGTCTCCACAGTCTTCCCACCTCAGCAGGTGCCTTTCGTTGTTCGACCATCCTCTGATAGACCGACGTAACATTGGATGTACTCCTTGAGTCGAACCTTCTTCTTCCATACAATAGGTGTCAGGAGACACCGCACTAGGTCAGTATTCGTCCCCACTATGAGGGAGCTTCTGTTCGCACCCGAGGGTCGAGGACACACAATGGACACATTGTGTGTCCTCGACCCTCGGGTGCGAACAGAAGCTCCCTCATAGTGGGGACGAATACTGACCTAGTGCGGTGTCTCCTGACACCTATTGTATTGGAAGAAGGTTCGACTCAAGGAGTACATCCAATGTTACGTCCGGTCTATCAGAGGATGGTCGAAGAACGAAAGGCACCTGCTGAGGTGGGAAGACTGTGGAGACTGGGTGGGACAGAGAAGGTTCTGCAAGCAGGAGAAGTAGCGAGCTTCCGGGTTTCAGTCAAGTTGAACGGATCGCAACCAGGTCCCTATGTGGTGTTGGGAACCGATGTCAATCATGGGAGTGAAACCGGAGTCAAAGTAATTCCTGAAATAATCTCCACCAAAGCCCTGAAGAGAACACGAGGAAGAGTCTCGGTCAGTGTGTGCAATGTGACAGATTCTCCAGTAGGCATCACAACCTCCAGACTGTCCGATGACTTCAGATCCGATCTCCAACTTCACTTGCAGGTACCCGTCATAAGGGAGTTTCTCAGTGCCGATACCCCATATTTCCAAATCCTTCAATTCTTTCAGAGGAATGTGCTTTAAGTGTTTCTCATAGAAGTCTCTGTAGATCAATGTCACTCGAGCCCCTGAATCTAACAGGGCTTTGGTGTAGACTCCTTCCACTTGGATTGGCACAATAGGAGAAGGGCCTATCAGTTGGTCAGGAAACTTGGTGGCGGTATCCGGACGCTTAGACCCAGTTTGCTGTACCCTGGCCTTTTCTTGGCCCGTGTAGGTTTTGGGTGTGCATTGCTTCCCCATTACGTAGACCCGGATGCTAAGGGAGTGACTCTTTCAGTCCTGGCAGGCTCAGCAGTTGGCTCAGCTTTGGGCCTTCCCGCCCTCTTAGTCTTGACTTGGTTTCTGGAGCGGGGTTCAACCTTCGGGCACTTAGGTTGCTCCTTCACTTGTGCCCTCTGGCGTTTCCCGCCGGTGAGGTAGATAACAGTCCTTCTAGGCTTTCAACAGTCCCTCGACTCTATCCTTCTCAGACTTTTGGCCTTTGCACTGTGCGCGGAAATGGCCCATTTCTCCACAACCAAAACATCTCTTCTTAGAGAGCGGAGACGTAGTTGCTTGTTGGGATTTTGTTAAAGGACTTGGACCAGACGCCACAGCGGCTCCCGTCGTCTGCATGTCTGTGAGGAATTTCTGCATTTCTGCCTGCATTTCGGTCACCTTCATCAACACTCGGCACAATTCCGCGTGCGCTTGTTGCAATTCAGCTTGAGCTTCCTGTACCTTCTTAACGGTCTTGGACAATTCACCATGTTCAGAGGGGTTCGATTCTTTGGCATCCCTCTCTGTAGATTTAAAAACGACTAGGTGCTCTTGTTCGTCCTCGTCCGATCCATAAGTATCTAGGGAGTCACTTTCAGGCTGCAGACCGTCGCTATGTCTCACAGGTTGTGCATAAGCCCTTTCCCCCCGCCTGAAGGATTTCTCTTCCAGTAAAGCTTCTTCTTCTCGTACAACTCGGATCAGTTCCAGGTACTTCAATTCTTGGTTACCTGCTCTGCTTCTCAGCTGCATCATTACTGGATCTAGAGGTTGAGAGCCCCTCAGGATCTGTTTTATTCGGATCTTATCTACTTCGACCGGTTCGGCCCCTTACTTAAGGAGTATCTGATGTAGAATCTTATCTAGGCGCCTCATGTACTCGGTCATCCTTTCACCTCTTCTCTGATAGGTGTGTTCGTACTGGTATACCAGTTCGGCCGCCTTTTCGGTTCGCCCAAAAACTTCTTCAAGAACGTTTAAGTAATCTAAAGCAGTACAATCTTTTCTGCTCAGTTTTAGGTTTCTCACCGCTTCTGACGCAGGTCCCTTTAAACTCTCGGTGATCCTTTGCTTTTTCTGGGCCTCAGGGACGTCCCACTCATCCAGAGCCTGCATCGCCTGTTCCACCCATTCTTCAAAGGTTTCTTCTCCTACATAAATATACTCCTACACAGTTGTGGGTTTTTATCATTAAATAGTTTACTAAAATAATAGGCAGATGTTGAGATACGGTATTCACAGATATTATTACAGTACTTTCGTATTGCGGTAAAACGCGTAGCGGAAAAGAACCGAAACATGAGGCGTCGTATTTCGGAAAATAAAATATTCGTAACCGAACATAAAAGAAATGCAATTGCACGAATATTTAGAAAAAGGGACACGTAGCGGAACCCCAGAATATACAATCTCTTCGTATCACGGTAAACGCGCAGCGGAAAGAGAAAAATAATTTCGGAACGTATCTTTAACCCCCGTTCCGATTCGTAACAAAATGAGTCCTGCACAGGTTAAGTCCCGGAATGTAAAAGGTGTGTATGTGTGTAAGGTACCCGGGTACTGTTCAACTGGCCAGTGAATTTACTTAAGAAATGTCTTCGACTAGTCAAGTTGGGGCCCTGTGGATTTTAAAGAGAAAACAGCAGCGTGCTCTTTGTATTATAAACGGCCTTGGAGGCCTCTCACCCATCCGCCGGTTGCTTTAGGCTCCGCTGACCCAGGACGTCTCTCTGCTGGATTTTGACTGGGGATACTAGCGGCCGGATCCGTTGTCTGACTTCCCGTAGCTTGTCCACGACTTTCCTCAGCTCACCGCCTGCTCTCTGTACCCGATCAACTTGCGGTGACTCCTTACTCGAGGTCTTCGGTTGGTTCCATCTGCAGCAACTCTGGAACTTGGAGGGCTCCTTCTCTTGCGGCTGAATGACCCGGTAACAGAACTGACAGGTCTCACTTGCTCTCCGCCCTAGGCCCTCTCACAAAGTATGGCACTGCGTCTGCTCTCTCTCGTTCCCTGGCGCGCTCTGGCGCGTTCTCCACGAGGCAGAGGATGTAAGTGTCCAGTCCCCACCCACTTCCTGTCTTCTTGCAAAGCATGCCGGGCATTGTAGTCCCAATGTCCAGTGTCTCTGATCGCGATAGTCTCCATCTTGTGGCCAAAAATAGGTACTGCCACAGCAAGATTTTAACACAGCGCTACAATACAAATTGGAAAATGATATGAAAAGACATTTTGTGCGTCAAGGTGCTCTCCGTCTGACTTCGTGTCATCACACACACAGAACACTAGGACGGACGCGCAGAGTGCGCCACGTCCGTATAGAGGTCTTACGTTCTTGCCTAAATTGTGTCCATTGCCATCTGCGTTGTGCGTGCGCAGTTCGGTGCGCACGTACTTCGTGTGTGGGTCTCTATTGCTCATGATTCTGTGCTACGACGGACGTTAAACTGTGCGGCGACACGTACGTGATCACTGCGTTCATCTGACGCAGGCCTTAGCAATGTGGTATGCACCTCTGTCAGTCGTAGACTCCCTCGTACTAGCCTACACTATGTGTGTGGGTCTGAGCATACTTAGCATTCAGCGATGACGCTTAAGAGCGCTGCGTGTGCACCGACTTTTAATGATCTACATGTCTGCTAGCATGAGTGTTATGTGGTCGGCAACCGACGGAGGTGCAGAACAAATGGCTTCTCCACAGGATCACCAGGAATACGGCTGCCTGCAGGGGCCCATTGGTTGCTCCACTGCACCACCACAGATATAAGACATGGGTTTTTTGGCTCTCCCATTGACCACCGGGGATTTTGCCTGGTCCCTGCAAGAAATGTAAGCAGGAGAGGGAGCTACATGTATTATTTTTTAAATAATAGTATTTTAATAATTAATTTTAATATTACAATTTTAATATTAAGCTTCTTTTAGAAACTGCTTATTCAGAATGTCAACATTTTGAATGGATACACAAATTTTGTTTTTAATTTCGTGTTGTCCTTCCCCTGGTAACTGTGAAGCTACACAGCACGATGACAGCCAAACAGAAATAGTAGATTTGTCTTTTGAAAGCTTGAGTATATTCCTGTGATACAGTCATGTTACCTGTGAGACTCTAGGGGTTATATAGAAAGCACCAAAATTTTGCCGAAATTTCGGTGTTTTCCAGTTCCACGCGCTTCAGCAATTCCATTTTGCTGACCCTGCGGTGAACTCACTATTCACCAGAGGGGCACCAAAGTGCGGCGAGCATGGAATCACTGAACAACACTGAACACCGTTGAACTGAACACCTAACTGCAGAAAAAAAAAACAGAACTCTGTATTCTTCTAAAAGGTGTTTAAACCAATAAAAAAATTCAGGAAAATGTGTCTATTGTAGCGGGGACTTCTCAGCCTGTTTAGGGACCGGTGTTTCTCACTGTGGCTCGGACTTGAGCGGGGACACGTGCAATCTGCTGAAGCTGTGAAGGAAGCTGTTTAATGCTAGGAGGACTGAAAGTATCGCAAGGAATTCTGGAACATGTAGTTCTCAGTACAGATGGCCCAGTTCAAGTTTACAGAAAGAAAACTACGCCTCCCAGCAGTGGAGGGGGGTGTGTGTCAGAGACCAGGAGGAGAGGGCCCTCGTTTTCGAGAGGAGGAAGAGCACGTGTCGGGGAAGGTGAGGGGCAGAGAGGGGGAGACAGATGGTGTGGATGGTCCTGTTCGGCGGATTGTGCCTCCGGCTGTCCTCGTGTGCTCCCATTGCCAGAGATAGTGATCGAGCTACCGTCCAGCGGGGGAGAAGTGATTGCGTCCAGTGGAGAAGAGCATTCCGGCTGGCCTCATGTGCTTCCATTGCCAGAGATAGCGATCGCGCTACCGTCCAGTGGGGAAGAAGTGAGTGCGTCCAGCAGAGAAGAGAATTTGGCTGTCCTCGTGTGCTTCCATTGCTAGGGATAGTGATCAGGCTACCAACAGCAGGGAAAGAGTGAGTGTATCTAACGGAGAGATGTCTTCGGCTGCCCGCGTGAGTTGATATTGCTAACTTTGTTATCCACTTCCATTCTACTGCCCACGCAGCTCCATCTAAAAGGAGGCTTGCTGCAGTTACTAATTCTGTTACCCTGTGACACTTTGCGAAGATTTCCTTTCCTATCTTGTGGATTACAAATATGGCTTCACATTAACGGTACCCAACGACAGAGTTCAAAGGGCCCCAATGCTAGCAGACTCGAGAGTTTGTGTAATTCCCACTGGCCAGTGGTTAGGTAGAATCCATAAGGGCTAGATAGGTTCTTAATGTCGGTTAAATCAAATCTAGTCAATAATTGAGCATTGTTGAAGAATTGTATAGCTTACTGTTTGTTCATTTATTACGTCGCTGCGTGGTGTTGGTAAATCATTCCATTTGATGTTGTTATACTGTTAACCACTTTATCCATCAGAAGGGCTGCTTGCTAGTCCTAATAAACCACTTTTTTAGAGTATAAGCAGTGTCTTGGTGTCACTTGGTGCCGGAGGTGGAGGTGAGCGATCACTGGAGTGGGACAGTAGGCCCATATACTACAGCGGCTCTCGCGGGCGTAGCGCTACACTATAATAATAAAAAAGATCCTTTAAAAAATAATAAAGAGGTCTGTTACAGAAAAAAATACCTAAAAAAATGGGAATCAAAAAATGTATCCAAAAAAAATATACAGAATACAAAAAAGTGTTCAAAAAATAAATAATAATAATTATTATTTATTTACTGTATATAGCGCCAGCATATTCCTCAGCACTGAACCATGGGCACAATATAGACAGGGTTACAATACTATCGGGGTTATTCACAAAGAGATGATCTGGCACCGAACAGTGAATTTCCCCGTACGGTGGCATTTCGGGGCCATTCGGCTATTCAGACACCAGGCAGTTTACCAAATTTTGGCGAATTACCAGCAAGTACAGTGCCTGTTTGATGGCAGTGAAATCCCGCATAGAGAAGCAATGGTTAATCTATTCAGAGGACACCGAACAGCAGAGAAATGTCTGTGAAATGCCCTGATGCTCAGTGTTTTCATCTGGAAGGTTTAATCAGGCGAATCGCAGAGATTTCAATGTTAAAAATATTCTCGTTTATATTCAATATCTAATAAACAGTTTTTTTCCTTTTCTTTTTTCTGTAACAGACCCTTTTTAATATTATTCATAGGATCTTATATGTTAATTCCAGACATTTTTGTTCAGTATTTTTTTTTGCAAACAGCGTTTCAATTGCAACTCTTTCAATCGTACTGTTTTTTTTTTACCCGTCCGGTAGCTTGTCAGCTTTTTTCTGCGGCTGGTCGACTCTGTGCTCGTCGGCTGCATATGGCAGCTGTCCAGCTTGTTTGCGACGGCAGGCGATGGGCTTACGGCAGGTTGGCGGCAGCCGACAGGTTTTCGGCAGGTTGGCAGCCGATTCTCTGTACTTCGGGGACCCTGCGGTGAATTCACTGCAGGGTGGGGAGATTTGATTCCCCAAATTGCGGGGAGCGACAGAGCACTGAAACGTTGGTGACATTTCGGTGCTCTGTGAATAACCCCTATTGAGACTGAACAACATTTTGACAAACCAGTAAAGGAGGAAACAAGGGCCCTATTCCAGTGGGAATTTATAATCTAGAAGGGTTGGGGAGTGGAAACAGGAGGAGAGGACTGCAAGGTGAGAGTGATGGACTGGTGGGAGTGATGGACTGGTTGGGCCGGTGAGTTGGGTGGTAGGCTTCCCTAAATAGGATTGTCTTAAGGGAGCATTTGAAGGAAGGAAAACTAGGGTAAAGTCTGACAGTACGTGGGAGAGCTAAATAAATCTAAAGATTTTTTTTGCTGAAAATTAAAAGAATAAACATTTGAATAAAAAATAGATAGAACCGATAATATTTTTTAACATCGAATCCTATGGGAATCGCCTGTTTAAACCTTTCAAACTAAATCACTGAAAATCAGGTAATTTCACTGACACTTCGTTGCATTTCTCTGAATAGATTACCCATTACTTCTATATGGAACAATTTCACTGACGCCTATGATTGCTGATCTGCACCGTATTTCGCTGTCCACTCGCCAGTTTTTGGCGAATTGGCAGTTTAGAGAATAGACGAACTGCCACGAAATTGCACCGTATGGGGAAATCCCCTTTCTGTGCGAAGTTCACCCCTTACGGAATAACCCCTTAAGTCTCTTTTCTGCAATGTGTGCGCTGTACAGAGGGTTTAAATAAAACCCCTTTAGAGAAACTGTTTTGAAGACTAGTAAAACCATTTTTCCACTTTTACTATTCTAGCCTAAATTCTGACATGTGGCTTTCAGCGAAACACAACACATTTTTTTCAGAATAGGATCCTATAATTATTTTTCAAGCAGCTGTTGATGACAAAAACTTGTATTTAACTTCATCTTTGCTGAATAAGCGCAAATTGACTGAATATTGCATCTGAAAACCTATTTTTCCATTTTGATCTCTTTGTGAAAGGTACAGCTACCAAAACGCCCTGCAGTTACTGGGATTAGAGGAGACAGAGTGTAATAACAGCAATGATCCTGTAATGATGAAAGGAGCTTACTTGTCTCTCCTCTATTTGCGTCATCTAAGGATCCGAGAACTGCAGGTAAAGCAATATGAATAATTAATTTTGTACATGGAAACAAAAAGAGAATAATTCCATTAAGATGTGTTTAATGAGTATTTATCCAGCTTCATTATCAATGGTATCATAAATCGATCACATTATACTGAAATTATTTTGTTCTAGCCAACATCCAAACCGTTATTGGAAAATTCAATGTGATTTTCTTCAATATTTTGCCAATTTTACTACAGTCTCAGCATTTAGGTTCCCTAAACCATTTTTGGCTTATTCGGGGGGGGGGGCATTGACACTGTTTTATTTCAGACCACTATGCTTAGTCCCTAAGCTATTTTCTAACCATTTAACACATGTGATTTATTTTAGAGGACTTGCCTTGGTTTCCTCAACTATTTCCGATCAATTCAGAGGACTTTAACCATTGACACTCACTGTCTCAGTGGTAACGGTAGTGGCCTGGTATCCAGTGCTGGAGAGGAGTCCTGCTTTGTCAGTGCTGCTGAGGGTGGATCTGGCATGGCAGGGGGTATTGGATCTCATCATTATGTTCATTATACCCCGGCAGATTTCATGGTAATGATAGCTATGTTGGTGTGTTCTGGATGTCTTTGTTGTTTTTTTTTCTCTAAATGGAATTTGTATTATCAATAATTCTTGAAATGAGTGAATTCTATTATGTAGAAAGATATGAACTTCATATCGCTTTCTTTATTTATAAAAGCCATACTATGATCAGTTCTTCTTTTGCTGTGTTTATCCAAGGAGCATGTTAGCTAGATTTGTGCGATTCAGGCCAAATAAAAATTTGGATGAATTTTGGCAATTTCCGCGACTCTATCGAGCCAAATATATATGTGAAATTTACAGAATCAATGCAAATACAATCTGAATATAATTTGATCGATTCAGATTCATTCGGATGACTGAAAGAAATTTGCACTCATTTTGCAATGCAAAATGACTAAACCTAACCATAACCTAAATCATAAAACAAGCAGAAATAGTAAGACTAAAAGTAACTAAAATCATGAAACAGAAATATTAACCCTAACCTTAAAAGTAACCCTAACCCTAATCATAATGCAGACAGAAATAGTAACCCTAAACCTGATTGTAAAACAAGCATATATATAAATAGTAACCCTAACCTTAAAAGTATCCCTAACTCTAATCCTAACCCTTAGCATAGCCTTTAGGATTAAGGAAGTAAAGCTAAACCGAATCCTACTCCAAACCCTAAACGTGACCACAGCCTTAACTGACTTCTGGTATGAGGGTATAGGAGATAGTGTATGGGGTTTAGAAGATTTAAAGAGGGGGGTATAGGGGAAAAATATGTGTGCCCCCAAATTTTTCAAACCTCAGATCGGTCCAATTTTTTTAGATCTGTCAGAACAGAAAATTTCCAAATCCAAAATATTTCCAATTTTGAATTTCCAAACCACAATTTTGGGCTGTGCACAGGTCTAATGTTAACTAAACAATAAAATAATTAATGTCTGCCTGTTATGGTTTATCATGTTCATATTTTCATTGATTTGATCAATTTTGTTATCTTGAATAAGGCATAAACAATTAACAGACTTACGGGTCTATTCAAAGAAAGGTGAAACTCTGGAGAATTGGCAGAAGCAGAGCACAATCTAGACCAAATAGACGATTTGGAAAGTAAGATAAATGGGAGAATTTTTCTGGTTTGGCTATTTTGACCTAGAATTTTCACTTCTCTAGTCATTCTCCTGAGTTTCACCTTTCTTTGAATAGACCTGAATGCCTATTTTATCAGATGAAGAACTGAGCCTTATGTTCTCTTGAGACGCTACTCATTGTAGATTCTGGTCTTTCAGGTGCAGAGCTCAAAGTTTATGGAGTTTGCAGAGATGGACAATCATAATGACTTTTATTCAGTAGAGGATGGAATCATACACACTCAGGATCAGAGAGGCGCTTACGTCATGTATGATATTGCTGTGGAAGACCTACAGGAGATACAAGAACAGGTTTTGCTGGTGACCACCCACTTTATTGAGAATGATAAAAGTAAGTTATCGCGCGTCTGATGCTCCGATCACACCAAGGAGTATATCCTTTATAATTTTCTCTAAAGGTTACAGGTTGGAAAACTACTGGACACAATAATGGTGTAAACTAATTTACAGTAAAAATACTTAATTAATACTAATATAGTACGTATAGGGTGAGCCAGTCAAACCTGGATTTTTGAAAAGGGCGGGAGAGCCGTGAAAGTGGGCGGAGCGAGTTAGCAAGGTTACCATTGTGTCCCCCACAACTAAGCATTTCAGTCGTCATGGAGCAGTGGTCTAAACAACAACGTTCATTCGCTGTGAAAGCGTTTTACCAAAGTGGTAGTTATGCAGCCGCTCAGCGTCGTTTCCGGAAGAATTTTCAAATTAATCGAAATAAGCCAGTGCCGTCTGTTAATTCAATCAAATTGTGGGTGACAAACTTTGAAGCAATTGGTGAAACGAGAAGCAGAAGGGGTGGCAGTGCAAGATCAGTGCGAACTCCCGCGAATATTGACCGCGTGAGAGTTGCTGTGGAAAGAAGCCCTCGGAGATCGGCGCGTCGACAGAGTGCTGCGCTTGGCATGGCAAACACGAGCGTCCGAAGAATCTTGAGGTTAGATTTACACCATCACCCATACAATCGGGAAGGACACCATCTTACTGGAGTTATTTTTAAACAGTGAATGTTGTTTCTTAAATGCTTTTTAATGTACATTAAGATAGTAACAATAAAATTTTGAAATATCCATCCGTTTATTTTTTACAGTCATTTCAAAAATGCAGGTTTGACTGGCTCACCCTGTATAATCTCTGTATAAATAGATTAACCCATTATAAGCCTTTCTTCTGGTGTGATGTGTGAACCTAATGTCTATGGACAGTCCAATGCACTTCATGCTGCATTTAATCTGAATGGTGTTGGGAAATTGTGCTCCAAAACCCATGTATGCTACTTGTCCAGAGGACTTTATATATAGTATTATCAACCTTACAAGTATTGTCATCATGTTTAGTTATATTAAGCATTATATGTCTCTCTTGCATATTTTTCTAGGTTTCAAGTTGGGCAAAAGGGAATTGGATGCCATGGACCTTTCAGACTGGGCTCATGTCAGTGTTGACCGCACTGCAATGCTTCTGGACCTTTGGACCTGGGAATCTGCTCTGCTAGAATGCAAACAGCAGGTATTATTATTATTATTATTATTATTTATTTATAAAGCGCCAGCATATTCCGCAGCGCTGTACAATAAGCACAGTACAGACAGGGTTACAATACATTGAACAACATTTGACAAACAGTACAGGAGGAGATGAGGGCCCTATTCCCGTAGGAACTCACAATCTAGGAGGGTTGGGGTTGGAAACAGGAGGAGAGGACTGTAAGGTGAGAGTGATTGATGGTTGCGTCAGTGAGTTGGGTGGTAGGCTTCCCTAAATAGGAATGTTTTCAGGGAGCGTTTGAAGGAAGAGAAGTTAGGGGAAAGTCTGACAGCACGAGGAGAGCGTTCCAGAGAGTGGGGGCTGCGCGTGAGAAATCCTGCAGTCTATCATGGGAAGAGGTGATGCGGGGAGAAGCTAGGCGCAGGTCACTGTTTGACCTTAGGGAGCGGGCTGGGGTGTATTTGGTGATTAGTGAGGACAGGTAGTGGGGCGCTGAGTTAGTGAGGGTTTTGTAGGTAAGGATAAGGATTTTGAACTTAATTCTGCAGTGGATGGGGAGCCAGTGAAGGGACTCGCAGAGGGGAGCGGCAGAGACAGAGCGGCGGGTGAGGTGAATTAGCCTGGCGGAGGCGTTCAGGATGGATTGTAGGGGGGAGAGGCGGGACAGAGGGAGGCCAGATAAGAGATTATTGCAATAGTCGAGTCGGGAGATTACCAGGGCGTGTATGAGTTGTTTTGTGGTGACAGCGGTAAGAAATGGCCGAATTCTGGAAATATTACGCAGTTGGTATCGGCAGGAGGAGGAAAGAGACTTGATGTGGGGGATGAAGGAAAGAGCAGAGTCCAGTGTAACTCCAAGACAGTGAACTTGGTTTGATGGGGAGATGGTGATACCCTCCACCGTGATAGAGAAGTCAGGAGGTGGGGAGGCATTAGAGGGAGGAATAAGTAGGAGCTCAGTCTTTGACATGTTGATCTTTAGGTGGTGGGAGGCCATCCAGGAGGAGATGCCAGATAAACAGTCACTGACTTTTGAAAGGACAGGGGGAGAGAGATCAGGGGTAGAGAGGTAGATCTGAGTGTCATCAGCGTAGAGGTGGTAATTAAAGCCAAAGCTGTTGATGATTTTGCCCAGGGAGGAGGTGTAGATGGAAAAGAGCAGAGGACCAAGGACAGAGCCTTGAGGTACACCAACAGATAGAGGCAATGAAGAGGAGGAGTTACCAGCAAAGGACACACAGAAGGACCTGTTGGATAAATAGGAGTCAACCAAGCAAGTGCAGTGTCACCGAGACCCAGAGAGTTGAGGGTCTGTAGAAGGAGGGGGTGGTCAACAGTGTCAAAAGCAGCTGAGAGGTCAAGCAGGATGAGAATAGAATAGTGGCCGTGTTTTTTAGCAGTTAGGAGGTCGTTGGTGACTTTGGTGAGGGCAGTTTCAGTTGAGTGTAGCGGACGGAAGCCAGATTGCAGGGGGTCAAGTAGGGAATTGGAGGACAGGAAGAGGGAGAGGCGGTTGAAGACTAGTTTTTCTAAGAGCTTTGATGTGAAGGGAAGCAGGGATACAGGGCGGTAGTTGGATGGAGAGTTGGTGTCTAGGGATGGTTTCTTTAGTAAAGGGGTAACTAGCGCGTGTTTGAAGGCGGATGGAAAGGAGCCAGTGGAGAGAGATAGGTTGAAGATGTGTGTGAGAGCAGGGGTGAGGGAGGAGGAGAGGGAGGAATTAGATGTGAGGGAATGGGGTCGAGCGGGCACGTGGTGAGATGTGAGGAGGACAATAAGGAATTGACTTCCTCCTCAGTGGTTGGGAGGAAGCGGCAGAGGGTGGCAGAGGGGACCTGTGGGAGTGGAGGTGGCAGATAACTATCTTGTGTTGGGATGTTGCTTCTGATAGTTAGAGTTTTACTGAGGAAGTAGTCTGCCAGGTCTTGAGCGCTGAAGGCAGCTGAGGGGGGAGGTGCAGGTGGGTGGAGGAGGGTGTTGAAGGTGGACCAGAGCCGTTTAGGGTTGGAGGACAGCGTAGATATAAGAGATGAGAAGAAGGATTGTTTGGCCAAGTGGAGGGCAGAGGTGTATGACCGGAGAATAAACTAGGAGGTATAATCTAGAACCTCTTGTTTTATCCCCCAGTTGCCATGAACTGGATCACTGGTTAGATGCCTTTACAAGGAGCAAACCTCAAGATTCATGGCGTAATCCTGTTGATGGGCTGTCCAGTTTCTATAGAAAGTAGTTATCTGTATATGTTCATTGTGATTAGAATTATGCTTTGTCTTTGGCATGCACAGCCCGTTACATTAGGGTGTGCACCCATAGAGCATTTATTAACTGAAAACTTATGTTTAGAAGAGTTTGCACAAAACGCAAATTTTTCATTAGAAATAACAAGCCTGTAACCAGAGATACAGTCAGTTTTAATGTTATGTATCATGAACCAGATAAGGGACATCTAAAATGTCAATGTAGGAGGTGTAAAGGACCTCTTCATCTTCTTCTTGGGCACACCAGGCACACTCCCTGTGCACGCCTACGGGCATAACCAATGTTAATGCTGAAATACAGTCACTAATCATGTAATTTATCATGAAATAGATAAGGAACATCCAAAATATCTATGTAGGGGGTCAAAGATGATCCCTTACCAAACATTAGGGTATGCCTGAGCACACCAGGAACACCCTGTGCGCACGCCTATGTGCTTTGTATACGTTTCCACTACGCTCTTCATACTCGATATTCTCATCAATGATGTGATATATATTTCTATAATGCATGTCTTTGCTGCCACCTCTCAGCTTTTAGATAGTTACTACGAGGCTTACCAGCATGTTCTTGATCCAGAAGAAAGATTCGCTTTGACTCAAGTAATCACTGACATCATGTTCCGACGTCCACGTTTTGACATTGGCTCCAATTACTTCTTGATGGCTTATAGAGATGAGTGCCAGTGCCTGAAGCTTCATCTGCAGCTGGTTAGAAAGGTTCTGAATAACCAGGTATACCTAACGAGATGGACTTGGGGCAATATTTTTTAGTATCTTTTGCTTGAAAAGATCAGATCTTTCCAAACTAAGCCTCCAAACTCCAGATATAACTTGACATAATTGAAAAAGGTACACGTGGGGGAGGTTATCCTATTGTGCGCTCACCTACGTGCAAGTCACCTTTTTTATGTAGCGAAAAAAATAGCTGGATTAAAAAAAGACTACCGTACTTTATGGCGAACAAGTAAAATATTCAATACTAGCTTCAAACTATTGGCGAAGTTTGAAGCTAAAATTGCACCAGTGTTTTCATGCCACCATGGTACTACTTTTGTTCGAAACGAAGTTCGCAATAGTATTGAAACTGCAGAGAACAATGGTATCTGAATGGTTTAGTAAAGTGTAAATTGGTTTAGGGTTAATTAGGGTTAGATTTAGAATTAAACTTTGTTTATTCACAATTAAAAGGGTTGACTACTAGGTGGTAATAATCATTCGTTGGTAATCCCATGTGGAGCAGGGGAACGTAGCATGTATGTATATATATATACAGACTCAGGATGCAAAAAAGTGAGACAGATGTCATTTGTATGTCTTACCCAGAGTTCCTTGCTGCATATGCGGAATGTAGCACAGGAGCTCTGGGATGCAGTTCTTGGAATTGCTGTGATGTGAAAATGGCTTTTGCAATAATAAACTCTATTAGTTATAGCATGGAGGCTTTTTATCTATTTTTTTGTCCTCCACCACAACCCTAATATATATAAATATATATATATATATATCAGTTGCATAAACCTTCAGGGTAATTCAAAGAGATCCGAAGTGCTTGAGAAAGGTAACCGAACGCTGATTTTCAGCGTACGGTTACCTTTCTTGGCCATTCGGCTATCCAGAGAGCAGGCAATTCGCCAAATCCTGGCGAATTGCCTGCACATACGGTGCCTGTTCGGTGCCTGTTCGAGGGCAGTGAATCCCCATGAAAAAGCAATGCTTGGGCTATTCAGAGAACAAAAACCAGCAGTGAAAGGTTCCCGAAATGCCCTGCCATTCGGTGGTTTCATGCGGCAGATTTATTCAGGCGAATCCCATAGGCTTCAATGTTAAAAATATTCCGGTTTTCATTCAATATCTAATAAACCGTTCATTCTAAAATTCTGCAGTAAAGAGTCTCTTTATTTATAGATTCTTTAGGATATTTTAAGCAGTTTTCTGGATTTAATGGTTTTTTTTAAAAGTCAGTTTTTTTTTTTTTTTAAGTTTACTTATTTTTTCTGTAACAGCCCTTTTTATTATCATTCATTGGACCTCATATGCAAATTTCAGACATTTTCGCTCAGTAGTTTCTTTGCAAACAGCATTTCACTTTTCAATCATTCATACAAACAGTTTTCCTAATTTATTCACTTCGCTCTGTCTGCAGTCTCGGCTTTCTCGGCTTTTTCCGGCGGCTGCGCTGCGTGTGATCGGCTCCTGCTCGGTTTTACCGTGGTTTTCGGCAGGTTAATCCAGATGTTTTTGGGGGTTTTCGGCGTGCATTCGCCGGGTTTTACGGTTAGTTTTCGTCGGGTTTGCGGCAGCTTTTCCCTGCAATTCGGGGACCCTGTGGTGCTTGCTGAATACACCACAGGGTCCCCGAAATGGGATCGGCAAAAGGAACCGAATTGAAGAGAACGAAAAGTCACCGAACGTGCAGTGACTTTTCGATTCTCTTTGAATTACCCTGCTTATCTCTGCTAAAAAGCCACAGTATGGCATAGCATTGATTTTAGGGTTCTGTGTAATAACAGACCCAGGATGAATAAATGTGAGACAGAGGTCATTTGCATATCCTACCCATAATTCCTTGCTGCATATGGGGAATGTGGCACAGGAGCTCTGGGATGCAATTCATTGAATTGCTGTGATGCGCAATTCACATTAAACATAACTAATTATAGCGTGGAGGCTTTTTATCTCACTTTTTGTCCTCCACCACAACCCTTGTAAGCACTATATATATATATATATATATATATATTTATTTATAAAGTATTTTACCAGGAAGGATACATTGAGATTTCTCTCGTTTTCAAGTATGTCCTGGGTCCAACAACATTAAAATGTTACAGTTGTTGCAGAAATACAATGCTAGTAACATGTAAGATATTAAACAAAACAAAATACAGATTTACACAGAAAATAAATATGTAGGAACCAGTCATTATGTTACATGTTTACAGGTGCATTCTGTATTGAGGTATGTTAATAGGGAGCTCTTGAGTCACCTAAGACTGGGGGAAGATTTGATGGCGTCTGGGAGGTTATTCCATAATTGCAGTGCTCTGTAGGAAAATGAGGATCGAGCCACTGTCTTTTTGTATTGTGGTATTGCAAGTAAGGTGCTGGTCCTGGATCGGAGGTTATAGGATGAGGGAACTGCTGGGGGAAGCCGTCTATTCAGGTAGGGTGGTAGCTTCCCAGAAAAGCTCTTAAACACCAGGTTGGAAAGGTGAAGGGTGCGTATATATATATATATACACACGGGTCCAAGCATCTACTGCAATTGGTCATGCCTAGCTCCTAGCTGATGAGGGTCCAACAAACCTGAAACAGCGCTGTCCTAGGAGTGGCTTTGACCAGCTGCATAAACCTTATCTCTGCTATAAAGCCACAGTGTGGCATAGCATTGATTTTAGGGTTCTGTGTAATAACAGGCCCAGGATGCATAAACGTGAGACAGATGTTATTTGCATATCCTACCCAGAATTCCTTGCTGCATATGGGGAATGTGGCACAGGAGCTCTGGGATGCAATTCTTCGAATTGCTGTGATGTGCAGGTGGCTTTTGCAATAATAAATACATACCGTATATATTTAGTTTAGTATATGTTTAGTTATTCATTAATTAGCTGTTAATAACAAATGAATTGGAATATAAAATGTGTTGGGGCAGAAATTGTATGATCTTGGTTATTAAGAATCAAGGATACCTATTCATTTTAACTGTGGAATTCAGTTTTAAAAAATGTCTTCCGGTCTAAGCCCAAACCAGCTTTATTTTCTTTGCATAGCTAAGAGAATCTTTTTCATGTGATCCTCTTGTTGGGCAGCCATGACTGACGTTGCATTTTACGTTCGTGTTATGCAGAGCATTTCAATGGTAGCAAACACCTAAAACAATGTTATGTCATGCAGATAGAAAGTCAGAGAGAATATGTCCAGAGGATTTGGCGAGATGGACAGAAGGGCGGCGTCTATGAATTCGGACGTCTTTTAAATCTAATTCCTGAGTCACTGGTCTCACTTAACACCAGCAGGTATTCCTTTCCCACTTTATTCTCTAAAATTACTAATTTAGTATTCATAATTGTATTTCTGGATTAAAGGTTTGTGTAAGATTCCTCCCAGTTTACCCAGCTTTACTATTATTGGGTCATCAGGAAATTACATTTTTATTTCGCAGCCTGTACATTGTTTGCTCCACCCAACTATGTAGTAAATACAACACTGCTACATATTGCTAACGTTTATTTAGGAGCATAATATTGAATACCAAAAACTTTCACCGGGATCCATCCACAAGGGTGAGTCTTACAGTGAGTTGTATTTATCCTAATACCTTAAATGGAGAGTTTTGTATATTTATATATTTAAAAATGTATAATAATGGATCTTCTGTTTTCTGTTCAATAATTGTGGTTTGCTCACTGGATGTCAGCTCAACAGTACTTGGTGTTTTATACATGTGTGTGCCTCTCTCGCTATAGTATACATATATATATATTTTTTTTTCTTTAAGCCCTGCTTTAAAGAACATCTATCTTTTGGAGTTTCACCCTTCTTTGGGGTTGGCCTATTTAATCCCCAAGGGGCTGGACCACATCTATCAAGAGTTCCAGCACATCTGCCAAGTGAAAACAGCAAGCCAAGCCTCTTGTCTGGAAAGTCAGGTTCTCCAGTTTGCGCTCGACACGTGGCTTTCCATGAGAGATCCCAAATCATTGTTTAGTCCAAGCATCCAGAAAGATGTATGTATCTGCATGTGGATATACAGTAATAGAATATTAAAAGACAGCTAACTGAAACATGCTGTGCTAGTATAGCGCCTATGACATGACCACGTTCTTTCATGTTTAATCATGTTCAATCATGCACTTTTTGTAAACTGATTATTTTTAAACATGTTTATACTGTAATTGTCATTATACTTATTACCATCATCAGATATAAAGTGGGGACAGTAAGATGACAATTTATATTTCACAAGTGGTGTAGAGAGCTGTGTTGGATGAGTGTAAAATCTAGAGCGTATATTGGGGTTATATTGCTGTTAAAGGAGTAACTGTTTATTGTTGGGTAGGAGAGATCACTATTATACAGGGTGAGCCAGTCAAACCTGCATTTTTGAAAAGGGCGGGAGAGCCGTGAAAGTGGGCGGAGCGAGTTAGCAAGGTTACCATTGTGTCCCCCACAACTAAGCATTTCAGTCGTCATGGAGCAGTGGTCTAAACAACAACGTTCATTCGCTGTGAAAGCGTTTTACCAAAGTGGTAGTTATGCAGCCGCTCAGCGTCGTTTCCGGAAGAATTTTCAAATTAATCGAAATAAGCCAGTGCCGTCTGTTAATTCAATCAAATTGTGGGTGACAAACTTTGAAGCACTTGGTGAAACGAGAAGCAGAATGGGTGGCAGTGCAAGATCAGTGCGAACTCCCGCGAATATTGACCGCGTGAGAGTTGCTGTGGAAAGAAGCCCTCGGAGATCGACGCGTCGACAGAGTGCTGCGCTTGGCATGGCAAACACGAGCGTCCGAAGAATCTTGAGGTTAGATTTACACCATCACCCATACAAAATTCAGGTTGTTCAGGCTATGAATGAAAACGATTTTGCAGCTCGACTGCGTTTTTGTCAAACGTTGTTGGACATGTTTGATGAAAACGAGGACCTTGTTCACAACCTGTGGATGAGCGATGAGGCACATTTCCATCTCTCCGGTTTTGTGAATAAACAAAATTTCCGATATTGGAGTGATGAAAACCCTCAACAACTCCATCAAACACCACTCCATTCAAGCAAGGTAACAGTTTGGTGCGCAATGTCCTCATTGGGAATCATAGGCCCGTATTTTTTTGAAAATGACAGGGAGCAAGCAGTTACTGTGAATGCACAACGCTATTCGGAAATGTTGCATTCGTTCTTCATTCCTCAGCTTCGTCAACATGGAATGAACAATGAAACCTTATTCCAGCAAGACGGTGCCACAAGTCATACAGCCCGTGTGAGCATGAATGTTCTCAACAATGTTTTTCCAAATCGGGTGATATCCCGAAATGGAGCAATTTCTTGGCCTCCCCGATCGCCCGACCTCACAGTGTGCGATTTTTTTCTTGTGGGGGTACCTGAAGAGTAAAGTCTTTGAACAACGACCTCCAACGCTTGGGGAACTCAAGAGGAGAATCCGGTTGGAAACCGAGAGAATTCCTCAGCGTATGCTCCGTGATGCGATGGGCTGTTTCAGAAATCGCCTACAAGAATGTCTCAATCGGGAAGGACACATCTTACTGGAGTTATTTTTAAACGGTGAATGTTGTTTCTTAAATGCTTTTTAACCCCTTAAGGACGGGAGTAATTTTACAACTTCGGCGCTGTTTCGGAAGTAGAAGTTTGCTGAGCTCATTTTGACCATTTTTAAGTCACATATTCTTATACCACCCAGACAAATTATATATCGTTCTTTCCGTCAGACTCGGCAGATTAATAATATATCATTATTATATGTATATGTCATGCCCTGCCAAAATGCTATAACAAAAAATGTAAAAAAATTAGAATTTTCAATAAAATTTCAATCTTCCACAGTGTGTAAAGTGTTTTTTTTTTAAATTTTATTATCCGAGGCTCTGCGGTCTTATTCTATTGGGTAGATTTGTTAAAAAAATTAGAACGGTGAACCCATTTTTTTTTTGGGGGGAAATTGCGTGATTTTAGCTAAACCCCCCAAAAAAAAAAATCATTAGTGAAGCATCATTGTTCACATTATAATTGAAATGTGAACAATAGTGCTGCATTAAAAAAAACAAAAAATTTTTTTATTATTATATTTATTATTTTTTTATTATTTAATTTATTATTTTTTTATTATTTATTTATTATTTTTTTATTATTTTTATTTTTACTTTTTTTACACTTTTATTTCACTTTTACCATGGTCATGTTTGATATCATTGGAAAGGCCATACTCTGGCCTTTCCAGCAATATCAGCCATGACCCCCTAGCTGCCACCGATCAGGAGATAAAGGGGTTCAAAGAACCCCCCTATCTCCTGCAAGGGATTTCCATGGGAAATCCCTTTGCAGCTAGGGGGTTCCCAGTTAACTGACATCATCGCGCATGGCGCGATGAGTCAGTTGACGCGGGGGGGACCCAGAGGTGGGGGCTGCCATCCAAGATGGCGGCCCCCACCGGAAATAGGCCGCGATCGGGCACAAATTAGTGCCCGGTCGCGACCTGGCAACTAAGGGGTTAACCCCCCATACATCGCTGGAAAGGTCAGGCTGTGACCCTTCCAGCGATGCTGGCCACAGCCGCCGGGGACCAGGCGATCGGGAGATAGAGGGATCCGAAGGATCCCTCCCCTCCAGGCGCTTCCCCTGCTCCGGCGGGGGGGGGCGCCTGAAACTGACGTCATCGCGCCACCGGCGCGATGACGTCACAACGCCGGAGGAGGGATCACACTGATCTGACTCCGGGGGAGTCAGAACAGCGTGGGAGCGACCGGAGAAGGTGAGTATCTCCCGGGGGGGCTCTAAACGCCGAGGACGTACATTTACGTCCTGCGGCGGCAAAGCCCACCTAATGCAGGACGTAAATGTACGTCCTGCGGCGTTAAGGGGTTAATGTACATTAAGATAGTAACAATAAAATTTTGAAATATCCATCCGTTTATTTTTTACAGTCATTTCAAAAATGCAGGTTTGACTGGCTCACCCTTGCATTAGTATCTATGAGGAAACTATGTCAGAATTTGGGGCAATTTTTTAATCCTTAGTGTAAACCGGGCTTAACCCAAGGGGATAAATGAAAAGTAGAAGATTGTGTCAAAAGACACTAAGGAACATAATCTTTATTAACTGCGAAATTGACAATGTAGCAAAAATAAGCTTCGCGCATGTAGTTAAAAAGTGAGAAATGAAAAAAAATTATATTTCTGCTGCATAGGCACACAAAGAGTATCAATAACACAGTTGTAAACTCAGAGGCAAAATGTTTTAAGACCCATGTACATATAATGAAAAAACACCCTGAGCAATGGTGCTACTCTAAACAGTAACCTCGCTGTTAGCTGGTAACTGTATATGGGGTAAATTCGAAAAGGAGTGCACAATTGTATATATCACTCACTATTAATTTGGCAGTTCGTGCTGCCTACTTAACCAGTAACTAATAGCAAAGAGAGAGAAGGAGATAATGCAGAAAAAAGTACTGAGGAGTCAATTGACCGCCATAAATGTCAGTGCAGCCATAAATCACAGACTGGGGAAAATATTAAAGATAGCTGTTAAAATCAAGGAAGCGTCATAGTGCTCACCGCGTGTCGTCCAACCAGGGCTTCAATGTAAAATAGAATTTGAAATCTTAGTTTGTCATTTAGTGCCTATTGTTTTTTTCTGTTTTTAAAAAGCAAAAAAAAAAAGACGGAGACAGTTTTGTCATCAGGAATTCTGCAACCAAAAATGGTGTATAGATGCAGCTTATAGCTAAGGGGACCAGCAAAAGTTGACTTGCATAGTATTATTATTATTATTATTGTCATAATTTATATAGCGCCAACAGTTTCCGCAGCGCTTTACAATAACCAAAGGGAACAAAATACATATAAACTGACATAGGATGGAAACAAGAGGTGTAGAGGGCCCTGCTCATAGGACCTTACAGTCTAGAGGGATTGGGGTTGAGGAAGACAAGAGGAATTGCACTAGATAGCAGGATCATTAGTGCCAGTGGTTCGGGAATGGTGGGGCAATACAAGCGGCTTCAATCAAGTGTGAGTAGATGAGCAGAGGGATGAGTTGCATCAGTGATGTGGTACGCTAATCTGAAGAGATGGGTTTTGAGGGATTTCTTGAAGGCCTGAAGATTAGGGGAGAGTTTAATAGGGCGAGGCAAGTCATTCCACAGGACCGGAGATGCCCTTGAGAAGTCTTGGAGCGAGAGTTGGCCGTGCGTGTATGGTATATGATTAAAAAACAATATATAAAAAAGGTGAGTTAGAAGCTGTCAATCATCCGTTCTATAAACCATATAAATCATTTCAATTCTGTTCTGTCTGATTTAGCTGTTTGAAGAGACATTTATTGAGGACCCAAAAATGGTGATCAATATGTGTCTGTCTGCTTTGGAAGAGGCAGAGGAAGACAAAAAACACGGACGGGCCAAGCAGCTCTTTGTCCTGGACACATTTTGCAAGATTTTGGAACTTGTCACTGTCCGTCATAGATTAATTGAAGTGTCATCTGAGACCTCTCTGCTTTCAAGGTTAGAAAAAAATATGAAAATAAGAGACAAAACTAAAGGGATATAATATTATATTGGTTGTTGAAATGTACAAAATCATTACAGCTTGTTAAATGAAACATTTTTCTAATATCCATTATTTATTTCCTGTGTAAGATAGGAATCTCTGGCTTCTCCCTCTTTACCTAAACTCACGCATTTCAGGACAGGAAGAACGCTGCCTCGATAACCATTATTCTTTATGTTACAATCTGCACTATATTGTTTGTTTCACCCATGATCGACTGCTGCTCTTTCCATTCTCATGTTTGTGTGTTATGTATTTATGCTGCATATAGATACAAATTTTATAAGTATTTGTGGATGAGTGACACATCTATTTGTACCTTGATATCTTTGTTTATCTCACTATTCATGTTGTATGATTTTGCTGTATTTGGTTTTCACAACTTTTTACCATTTAGGCTCGTGTCAGACGAGTGCACCTAGTGCGGCCGTGCACCCGCACTTACCGGCGGCAGTCGCAGCCGCATGATGCAGCGACGGGCGACGGTCACACGCTTGTGCGTGCGCACGAACTGCACGCAAAGCAAGCGTTCGTCTAGGAAACAAATCCGTTGATGTGCTAGAAAGCGTATCAACGGAGCTGCAAAGCGCGATCCTCCATATGGAGGATCGCGATTTGCACAGCTGAGGGCAGTCAGCGGCAGCAGAGAGTGGAAAGAACGTCCACTCTCACGGACGTTCCTTCCACTCTGCAGTGCGCTCGTGTGACACGGGCCTAAAAATTCCAATAATATAATCTTACATTGAGAATACACCTTGTATAAGGCTTTTAAAATCTCAACAAAATGAAAAATACTCAGGGCTAGATTACATACTGAATGCTAACTGTAGCGTTCAGATATGTAAGCGTTAACGTACATTCCAAACGCTAAACCCGGTACAAATCCGTTAGCGCATCAATGATTGCGCAAGCTTGCGCACATTTACTGTAATTTGCACACTCTAAACTTACTCAGTAATTAACATTAGGATAAGTAAGGTATTACAAAGTCCTAGCAATAATTACCGCACTGATGAGCTAAACAAATTTTTACCGCCACCTAAAAGCTGGTGCTAAATGATTCAGCTTTTGCAGAATCATTTAACACCGCCTTAACCCCCCCCCCCCAATAAATCTGAAACTTTCCTCTCATCCCGCTGCAAGAACGGTGGCCCAATCTGCTGCTTCTTGCTGCCAGGAGCAGAGTGAGGCTGGGGACAAATAGTCCTCAATCTCCCTCCTCGATCACTCTGTGGTGCTGCGCGATCTCACGGGAGCGAGATTGCGCAGGGCTCTCAATCCAGTACTGCAAACCGCCACGGAGTCTTATGGGACTCCAAGACTACCATGAATATCACCTAGGTTAGCGCTGTGTTCCAGGGCAAGATGCTGAAGTACAGTTACAGTTGCAAGTATTTATAAAGTGCTAATAAATTCCATAGAGCTGTACAATGGGTGAGACAGAATAACAAATATAGATACATACCTGTAAAACACAGACCAGTAGGAGAGAGGACCTTTCTTGAGAGCTTACAATCTAAGTGGAGTGGGGTGACACACACTAGGTGGGGGTAAAGAGCTGGGCATGTGAAGTAGCGGGTGCGTAGGGAGCTGAGTGGGAAGATGGTGCAAGAAATGATCATGGGGAGATCACGGAGTGAGCCTTCTTTAAAGTAATGTGCTTTCAGAGACTTCTTGAAGGACTGTAGAGACGGGGAGAGTCTAATGTTGCAGTGGGAGGAGTTCCATAGGAAAGGGGCAGCTCGGGAGAAGTCCTGAAGGTGAAAGTTGGGGGTGCAGATATGAGGAACTGATAACGTCAGATCATTGGCAGAATGAAGTGGTCGAGATGGGATGTACCTGCTGATAAGGGAGGAGATATAGGCAGGGGCACAGTTATGGAGAGCTTTGTATGTGAGCACCATTATTATGAACTGAATTCTAATAGAAACAGGGAGCCAGTGTAGAGATTGACAGTGGGGTGTGAGATGAGGTGGATGAGCCTGTAATGAAAGGCATTCATTACAGAATGCAGAGGGAGAATCTGAGATCTCTTAAGGCCAGAGAGAGAAGGAGGTTACAGTAGTCAAGGAGGGAGATAATGAGCATTTTAGCACAGTCCTGATTGAAACCGGGACGGACGTGTGCAATGTTTTTTAGGTGAAAGTAGCAAGATTTGGTTAGTGACTAAATGTGAGGAGTGAAGGAGAGATCAGAGTCGAAAAGGACCCCCGAGGCAATGAGCCTGAGAGGTAGAAGTAATGGTGGCACCATTCACCTGAAGTGAAATGGGTGCAGGAAAGAAGGTTGTAGAGGGAGGGAAGAAGAGACGTTCTGGTTTCGAGAGGTTAAGCTTTAGGAAACTGGAAGTCATCCAGTCGGAGACAGCCGAAAAGCAGGGTGTAACACGGTCCAACACGGGAGGAAAGAGATCGGCAAAGGAAAGGTAGATTTCGGTGTCGTCAGCATAGAGATGATATTGGAGTTCATAGGAAGAAATAAGGTTGCCCAGCGAGGCAGTATAAATCAAGAAGAGTAGTGGTCCCAGAACAGAGCCTTGAGGTACCCCAACTGAAAGAGAAACCGGGGGTGAAGAGGCACCAGCGAAGGAGACACTGAAGGAGCAAAGAGAGATATAGGAAGAGAACCAGGAGAGCGCAGTGTCACTGAGGCCAAGTTGACGCAGCATGAGGAGCAGGAGAGGGTTGTCAACAGTGTTAAATGCAGCAGAAAGGTCAAGAAGAATAAGCAGGGAGAAATAGCACCTGCCCTGGAATCTCACGCTAAAATGGGGATGCTACGAGGAAACTTGCAGGCACAGGTTTTCCATGTTAGCGTCTCCATTTTTGTGTGACAAATGTAATCTAGCCCTATAACCTATATATATCAGACTAATATTTGAAGTGCCCTGGTATATTTCAATTTCCATTGTAGTGACCTTGTATGTGTAACACACAGGGCCCTATTCCCTACTGTGCGCTAAAATGGTGATGCTTACGGGGAAATCTGCAACTGCAATTTTCACCGTAGCATCCCCATTTCAGCACGTGATTCCTGAGTTGGAGCTACCTTGGCACCTTGCCCTGGAAGGCAACGCTAACTGCTGGGATACTCGCAGAAGTGCTTCGGCACCACCGCAAGTATTACCTCCTGGGGTCCATAGGACTCCATAGAGGTTTGCGCTTCCAGGTCACATTCACAAGGATATAGTGCCCTCCATGTTTTATACATTTGCAGATATTGTGCTGGCAATTGAAAAAAATAAGAACTGAGAAGTCAAACATTTCCCAGTTTATTGAATAACCATGTGACATAAATATATCTGCTACCTACTGTAAAAATTCAGTGTTCTTGAACCCAGAACATACTTGAAAACGAGAGAATTCTCCATCTATCCTTCCTATAAAATACTTTATAAATAAATAAATATATGGAAATACATGCTAAACATCCTTAAACCCAACATGTATGTATATCTGATGCAGGTGTCAAGTCAAAAAAATAAGTATGGGAACTCGACAAGATTTCTGTGACTCCTGTCATAAAAAAATATACCGAATGCTGTCGCAGCTGCAAGAATACTTTATGTATGTGGACGGCATTATTTTGCCAAATACGGAGAAAATATCATTCCCATGCATTCCCAGTACACTCAAACCTTTAAATATAGACATATTTGTAAAATTGTGTCTTAATACTAAAGCCCTGCAGATTTCCATGATAACATCCAAATGGGAACTCGGTCCACCTACTAAAATAGTGAGGCAACTGCATTCCTAGGCATCCCTTGATTTGATATGTTCTGATATACATATTTGTCATGGTTTCATGGGGAAGGTATGTGTAAGTAATCTATATTTGTATATATGTTTGCTTCACAGAACTTACAAGATCTTTGCTGAAGAGATGGGATTTAATGAATTCCACCTTTACTTGAGGCCAGTACACTTCGAGTTTGCATCTCACAAAAGACACACGGGCCAGCACCCACCTATGTTCATCACTTCACTTCTAGAGGATGATAGTGCTGTGGACAGGTGAGCTCAGAATGATGACTCTGTTTATGATGCTTAACTTATTTAACATGTACAATTTCTGAGGTGGGGGGGCAGAAAGTTTCTCAGGGGGATAACAGAGTACTGATAGTCCCTGGGGGAACGGGCCAGACACAGGCTCTCCCTCTCACTTGTCAAACCTCTGGCCAATCTTGATGAGCAGTTTAGTCCACTATAAACCAATCCCACACCTCACTTTGTGTCTTTATCCTGCCCTTTCACCCTATGGATGGTGCCTTTGTTCTATTTCTCTGTGTTGGAAGGATTTAGTACCTGAATAGTTACCATATCTGCCTACTTTGATGGAATGGGTCTGGAGTTACAGCTTCGATAGCCTTTATGTTAATCCAGCTCTGCCTGCTATGTTTGGCATTGCAGGTTTGGCACACAAGTTTGTGTCTTCAGGCTACTTAAAGTTACAATCAGTTCTGTTTTAATATATTTTGTTTATGAGACTGACTTAACTATCGGGGGGGTCTCTTTATACATCTATACAATTTAAAAATTGAACTGTATAAGTGAAGAGGAGGTTCATGGTCTTCCTGAGTTATCGATAAAATGGTCCAACTCAGTAGAAGTGAGATGGTAGAGTGCGATCCACAAAAAAAAGAAACAATGCCTTAAGAACCAAAGAGATCTACAACCTGAGGTCCTCAAACCACAAGTAACATTAAAAACAAGTTTTTGTTATCTAAATAACTCAAACAAAAATAAACAGTGATAAGACGTCATCTGTAATGTTGTAAATACTATATACAAATCTAGATAAAATAACAAAACATGAATGGAAACATGAAAAAGGTGGCTGCTAGTGAATGTATTGTAATCTGTTTAACCCCCTCAGTGGAGAAACAATCTCCACCCTATCTGCTTCACATACCTGCATGAAGCCCTCCAATATGACATATAAGGGGTTATTCAAAGAGAGACGAACTGGGCCCGAAATGGCACCGAACAGGGAATTTCCCCGTACGGTGACATTTCAGGGCCATTCGGCTATTCAGAGAGCAGGCAGTTTGCCAAATTTTGGCGAAATGCCAGCAAATGCGGTGCCTGTTCGAAGGCAGTGAAAAATTCCCCATAGAGAAGCAAAGATTAATCTATTCAGAGATACCGAACAGCAGAGAAAAGTTGCTGAAATGCCCTGCTGGTCAGTGGTTTCATGCGGCAGGTTTATTCAGGCGAACCCCATAGGCTTCAATGTTAAAAATATTCCTGTTTACATACAATATCTAATAAAACATTTATTATTTTAATCTGCAGTAAAAAGTCTATTTATTTCTTGATTTTTCTTTTTTAGGATCTTTTAGGCATTTTTCGGGATTTTTTCGTCAAATTTTTTTTGCGTTTTTTTTTTTTTGTAATAGCGGATTTTTTTCCCGTAACAGACCTTTTTATTATTATTCATAGGACCTTATATGTTAATTTCCGATATTTTCGTTTAGTAGTTTTTTTGCAAACAGCGTTTCAATTTTGACACTTTCAATCGTATTGTTATTTTTTGGGGGGTTTTTACCCGGCCGGCGGCTTGTCCGCTTCCTCCTGCGGCTGGTCGTGGAATGACTGTGTGGAAATCTGCCTTGAGGAGAGGGATAAGGGCAAATTCCATGTTACCAGGTAGCCTCTAATTCAGATATCTTCCAGAACATTTAAGTACTTCCTTACGGGATTCATTTCATCATACCAAATGGTACTCATTACAAAGCTAAATCCCCCCCCCAATCACTAGATGTCCCACATCTCCCATACTTTCACAAAACTTCTCCAGGTTGAGTTTTCTTTCTGATACATTATATAGTGTTTGTCTATGGCTGTTGTAGTCACTGGGTTAATAATATGAATTAATGAATATTATATGTAATTTTGGACGTTTTTTTTCCAGCGGTTTTCTGTCCTTTAATATTTAAGTTGACTGCACAGACTGAATTTTGCTAGTACCAATTAGGGATGTGGGTTTCGAAATTTTCAGATTCGGCAGATTTTCCGGAAATTTTCGGATCCGAAAACGGCAGATCCGAACAAATTTCCAAAATGAAAACTTTTCAGGATTTTCGAATGGACTAGAAAGGTGTAAAATCGAAAATCATTTTCGTTCCATTCGTGATTTCGGCTCCATTCCTGATTTCGGTTCCATTTCAGTAATTTCGGACAACGTATTTTTCGGTTATATTGCTGATTCTGTAATTTTGTATCATTCCCATCTCAATGTATCCTTCCTGGAGAAACAGAGAAATCTCAATGTATCCTTCCTGGAAAAACAGAGAAATCTCAATGTATCCTTCCTGGAAAAAACAGAGAAATCTCAATGTATCCTGCTTGTAAAACCAGAGAAATCTCAATGTATCCTTCTTGTAAAACCAGAGAAATCTCAATGTATCCTTCCCGTAAAACCAGAGAAATCTCAATGTATCCTTCCCGTAAAACCAGAGAAATCTCAATGTATCCTTCCCGGGAAACCAGAGAAATCTCAATGTATCCTTCTTGTAAAACATGAGAAATCTCAATGTATCCTTCCCGGGAAACCAGAGAAATCTTAATGTATCCTTCCCAGGAAACCAGAGAAATCTCAATGTATCCTTCCCGGGAAACCAGAGAAATCTCAATGTATCCTTCCCGGGAAACTAGAGAAATCTCAATGTATCCTTCCCGGGAAACCAGAGAAATCTCAATGTATCCTTCTTGTAAAACATGAGAAATCTCAATGGCAGAATTATCGTATCGACAGAAATATCAGATCCGAAAAACCATTAGTTTACGTCAAAACGAATAGACACTTTGAAACGAGGAGAACAGACGTTCCGAAAAACACAAAAATTTCCGAAATCACGAAAAAAAAGTGGATACGAAAAACGAACCGAAACGGAAATCGGCCGAAACGAAAATTTACAAAATCCGAACGAACCGAACCAAAAAAATTAAATAAAAAAAATAAATAAATAAATCGGTGCACAAGTCTAGTACCAATAAAGACGATGATAATAACAAAAAAAAGAGGAATTTATTTAAAGTTGCTGTATTGCATCTTTGTCATATTACAGATATACACCATCAACACAACTTCTTGCCATCCATGAAATTGATGACAACCAGATTGGGAAGTTTAGTTTCTGGTCAAGGGATGGCATGTTGCAGGTAAAACTACTGAATAAATATGTGTCTCTACAAACTGTAAAGCACTGCATTTTTAAAATAACATTTTATTGGGAGAGTCTGTGGCATTTACATTTTCAAATGACCACACTGGTAGCCATCAATGGATCCATGATCAAAACATGTTCCGGTTTGATTTGAGGGCCCATTAGGATTCTCATTATATCAATGTAATGTCTTCATGTTCAGAGGATGTTGTCAACAGGTCTATTCAGTAAAGGTGAAACTCTGGAGATTTGGCATGACAAGAAAACAAACTAGACCAAGTAGCCGATTTGGAAAGCTAGGTAAATGGGCACATTTTTCTCCCGAATTTCACCTTTAGTGAATAGACCTGATAATTTACAGTAGTGTTAACAATGGTGCCATTTGGATGGTCATCTGGTTAAATATTGGCGGTGGGATACCTTCTCTATAAATATCATAAAGTCTACATTGAATTGAGGAATCCTAAATTAAGTGATGGGGATTGCTTAATATTGGGGTCTTATTGTATGAGTTGAGAACTAATAGAGTTAAAGATATCGGTACCTGCGGCTGGGAGCCTCTCTTATTTCTAATAGACACTGAACTCTATTTCTACATCTTGCTAATCATGAGCTCTCCCATCAAAACCCAGAGTACCTTTAAAATTATATTGTACGGTATAATGTTACATTCCACCTCAATGATGCTGTGCAGTAATGTGTGGTAGTATGTTATAACTATTGAATCAATTTGATACTCACAGATCAACTCATTCCCTCCTGCAAGTGGTCTCTTCCTGTTAGGGGTGCTGTTTGCGCCATTAATGGACTGAACTATTCCATCCCAAGTGCTAAGCATATTCAAATAATTTTTTAAATTCTCGAGTATACCGCTAGATTTTGGTGACAAAATTTTACCTTAAAATTGGAGGGGTCGCGTTATATATTCGAGACATCTGCATCGCGTGTAAAAACAAAATTGCCTTGCTCTGGATCTCAAGTCTCCCGTAAGTTACTGTAGTCTCGCTGACGTGAATGCGGGCTCCCTGATGCTTGCAAACATTTCAGGAACTCCTGGATAAGGGAGAGGTGGGATCCATCACGGCCAGAGGGCACGCTCGGTTTAAGCCAATCATTCACCTCCGCCGGCCATCTAATCGCTAGTAAAGAAGACGGGTGGCCGGCGGCTTCATACTTAGTAACAACTGCAATCATTCTAGAGCAGAACACCCTGGCCTGAGGGGGAGCCTGACTGTGTTAAGAGAACCGCAAAGGATTTTAATTGTTTCCCCGGTACAGTAAAATTTTGTTGCTCAGTTATATTCGAGTCTTGTGAATTCTCTAATTTCCATAATAAATCTCTATCCATCGTTTTATATTCGGGTCGCGCTATACTCGAGTATCTATGGTATTTACTTTATTCCTGTTTCTGCTATTTTGCTCTCTCAGTTGATATATGCAGTAATAGGTGAAATTAAGCATATGTCACATACAGTATGGCTAATTCCTATAAATAAATAATTCCAAAGAAACATGAGCGTGCAGAAAATTAAAATGCAGAGTAACTAGCTTTGGGGGTAACAATAACAAGAATCCATTGTAAAAAAAAAGTATTTTTATTGAGCTTGCTTGATTAATAAGTGTAACAGCAACTGGGTTGCACTGATCTCCAGCTTGTGGTCCAGACCCAAAGCTGCTACAGCGTCCGTCCCTTGATCCACAGCAGCTTCTCACAACCCTCAGCCAGATCTTGAGGGAGTGCAATGTATCTCTCCCCAAAACACCAGACACATACTTACAGGGTTATTCAAAGAGATCCGAATGGCTGGAGAAAGGTAACGAAAATCAGCGTTCGGTTACCTTTCTTGGCCATTCGGCTATCCAGAGAGCAGGCAATTAGGGTTCGGGCCCGAACCCAAACTTTCCAAATGTTCGGGTCCGAACCCGAACCCGAACTCCATGCAAGTCAATGGGGCTGAAAATTCGGTTTTTAGAGTGCCCTCCAAGAGGGCATATATGCTAGATATTTGCCATAAAAGGTGTATGGGGGTCCGGGTAGTGCCCTGGGGGACAGGAAACAAGGACAAAAAGTTAAAAAAAAAACGTTTTTAAAGGGACAGTGAGTTTTCCATGAAATAAGGTTTAAAAATAAAAACGAAAAATTCCTTCAAAAATAGTGCCTAGGAGGTCCCCATAACCTGCCCGTGAAGTGGCGGATTTCTAGGATGTATAGAAACCCTTAAAAACAAAAAAATGACGTTTCAAATGATGGTAAACAGTTTTCCTTTAATCTATCCATAAACAACTGCTTGGGGCGGCAGTCTGTATGAAAAGAGGAGACATTTTCGGACACGCAGAAAACGTTTACTGATTTTTTGGCGGTGAAAAGCAGCAGAATGGAAAATTCTAGACCAAATAGCCGATTTGGAAAGTGAGATAAATGGAAGAATTTTTCTGGTTTGGCTATTTTGACCTAGAATTTTCTCTTCAGTCATTCTCCTGAGTTTCACCTTTCTCTGAATAACCCTGTCAGGGTTATTCAGAGAGCGGTGAAGAGCAGGAGAATGACTGGAGAATGGAAAATTCTAGGTCAAAATAGCCAAACCAGAAAAATTCTCCCATTTAGGCTAGGGTCAGACTAGCGAATTTTTAACGTGCGTTTAGGCGCACATAATCACGGCCGCACTAGCAGCAAATGACGGGCAATGACGGCCAATATACGAAGTACGGTCGCACGAAAGTCCGGCTGCGCAACGCAAGTGGAAAATGAACGCATTTTTTCGAGAACGTCAGACCCTGCTCATGTCCGGCCAACATAACGTCCAGACACCCAAAGTTTCCTGGTTTGGATCTGTAAAAAATCACGCACAAAAATGCGCATCGTATGACCGTTTTCACGCATTCCATGAAAAAATACGGCAATGCGTTCGGACGCACTTTTTGACGGTCGCTGCAAAAAATGCGTTAGTCTGACCCTAGCCTTATCTCACTTTCCAAATCGGCTATTTGGTCCAGATTGTTCTCTTTTCCTGCCATTCTCCTGGTTTTCACCTTTCTCTGAACAACCCTGAGAGAGAGGTGAAAGCCAGGAGAACTGGCAGGAGAAGAGAACAATCTAGACCAAATAGCCGATTTGGAAAGTGAGATAAATGGAAGAATTTTTCTTGTTCGGCTATTTTGACCTAGAATTTTCCATACTCCAGTTATTCTCCTGCTTTTCACCGCACTCTGAATAACCCTGTGAATGTTTAATCCCGAGGTGAAAAATAACATTGCTTTAGCTGTTAAAAGCGGGCAATGAGGAAATTTTGTATTTTTTCACACAGCAGTTAAATGCAGCATATTCGGAAGTTTTAGGAGGGAAATTACTCACTCAGAACAGAAGCAGACACCCCACACCTTCATTCTACATAAAATGTATCAAATTGTTAGACCAGACTAAGGCTGGGGTCAGACCAGCGCATTTTTCAACGTGCGTTCTGGCGCACTTAATCACGGCCACACTAGCAGCAAATGACGGCCAATATACGAAGTACGGTCACACGAAAGTCCGGCCGCGCAACGCAAGTGGAAAATGAACGCATTTTTTCGAGAACGCAGAACCTCTAGTACGGACGTACAGAGTGCGCTGCGCCCGCTAGCGGTGTGTGTGTGTGATTTGGAGACGTCAGACCCTGTTCATGTCCGGCCAACATAACGTCCAGACGCAAAAAGTTTCCTGGTTTGGATTCATAAAACATCACGCACGAACATGCGCATCGTATGACCGTTTTCGCATATTCCGTGAAAAAATACATCAATCCGTTCGGACGCACTTTTTTACGTTCGCGTGTAAAAATGCTTTCGTTTGACCCTAGCCTTAAACATCTGTTGTTGTTATGCCGTTTGAAGAAAAAAAAAGGTAATTTAGAGGTGAGAATCTTTGCACCTAGACATTAGTTTTTAATTCAATATCTAATAAACCGTTGCTTATAATATTCTGCAGTAAAGAGTCTCTTTATTTATAGATTTTTTAGTATTTTTTTAAGCATTTTTTATACTTTTTTCAAAATTTCTTTTTTTTTTTCTGAACTCGAACCGAACACACCCAAAAAGTTCGAAGTTCGCGAACTTTCGAACTGCCAAAGTTCTGGCCGAACTCCGAACCGTCCGAACCCGAACAGCTCATCCCTACAGGCAATTCGCCAAATCCTGGCGAATTGCCTGAACATACGGTGCCTGTTCGAGGGCAATGAAAACCCCATGAAAAAGCGCTGCTTCGGCTATTCAGAGAACACAAACCAGCAGTGAAAGGTTCCCGAAATGCCCTGCCATTCGGAGGTTTAATTCGGCAAGTTTATTCAGGAGAATCCCATAGGCTTCAATGTTAAAAATATTCCCGTTTTAATTCAATATCTAATAAACCGTTCATTATAATATTCTGCAGTAAAGGGTCTCTTTATTTATAGATTTTTTAGGATATTTTAAGCATTTTTCTGTATTTTTGTTTTTTTTAAAAAGTCCGATTATTTTTATTTTTTTTACTTTATTTTTTCTGTAACAGCCCTTTTTATGATCATTCCCTGGACGTCATATGTAAAAATTTTCGCTCAGTAGTTTCTTTGCAAACAGCGTTTCACTTTTCAATTATTCATGCAAACTGTTTTCCTAATTTATTCACTGCCTCTTCTGCGGTGTCGGCTTTTTCCAGAGGCTGCGCTGCGTGTGATCGGCTCCTGCTCGGATTTTTCCGGTGTCTTCGACGGGTTAATCCAGATGTTTTTGCGGGTTTTCGGCGTGCATTCGGCGAGTTTTGCGGTTAGTTTTCGTCGGGTTTGCGGTAGCTTTTCCCTGCAATTCGGGGACCCTGTAGTGCTTGCTGAATACACCGCAGGGTCACCGAAATGGGATCGGCAAAAGGAACCGAATTGAAGAGAACGAAAAGTCACCGAACGTGCGGTGACTTTTCGAATCTCTTTGAATTACCCTGTTAGTGTATGGGGAAAATGAATGAATCTTTAATGAAAATGAGAACAGTTTTATGGACAGCAGAGGGGGGTGACATGACACAATCAACAGAATACATTATATACATGAGTTGCATTCCTAGACAAAACACTGAATTTAATTAATTACACAATAGACGGGATTAACAAACACAGAATCAGATTAAACTAAGAACAGAAACGTCTACTTTGTATCTCTAACACAAACTAAATCCTAAAATACAGTTAAGATTAAATGTATTTGTAACTCATTAACCGTTAGGTGACCCCATGCCCATTGTCCTTGAGAACTGGCTTTGCCAACTTGGTCCACGATCTCTTGGCAGGAGTCCAGCATTTACACCTCTCCAACAGGCACAGAGTCCAAGTAAAGTCTGGGCAAGGATGCCCAGGAGGGTGAGGGCACAAAAGGTAGAGGGAGCTAGGGTTACAATAAGATTGATCTTAGAAGGCAGAAATCAAAAACTTTGGGCTCCCAGATGTTTTTGAACTACACTTCACATGATTCTCTGGTCAATTATTGCCTTCAAAGAACTCTAGGGGCACTATAACCTGGTGTGAGCTAACCAACGTCAGCAGGTTTTCACGTTAGCGCCAGGTAAATTCAGTCTAGCACCGGACCAACAGATCGTTTGCCTCTCATTACAAATGGAGAAAACCACTTAGCGTGCGGTAATTTGCGATTCGTAGCGCGTGCTTACTGTACTTACCGCGTCCTATACTTAACATGGGGAGTGCTAGGGATTACTTGCGCTATTGTAACCAACAGATCATTTGGTCCCAGCGCTAATTTCTAAATGTACGCTAATCGAAAAAAAATTACCTACTGCTCAACCCTGGTGTTAACTGACGGAAAGGAACAAAAAAAAGGGGGGAAGGTCCTTGCACCAAATTAACAGGCAATTGAAAGGAATGCAGCACAGGTGTTCACTTGGTCCTATACACTATAGTAATGGATCTGGTCAGCAATGTTGCTGCTGTTACAGTAGGCTCTATTATGAACGTTTCCTTTATTGACATGTATCCTAAGGCTAAATCTAATATATTAGGTAATTCTAAACATATTATGTTGGTGGTTATTCATAGTATATAAGCAGTTGGGGCGCTATAGCGCGGTCCTCTAGGGCAAAATATGGCACACAGTCTCTTTCCACAGTTTAGCATTTATTTGATGGCATTCAGAGAATAACAAAAATAAAACAGAAAACAAAGCCTAACTTGTCTGAGTTCTTACTAACAAATACACGTCCCTTACTAACGTGGGTAAATAACAAAAGAGTAACTCTTTGCCAACCTTTATCTTTTTTTGGGAATCTGCCAACCTCAGCACTTCACGTTGTCTCTCTGTCTCTCTCTCTCTGTCTCTCTCTCTCTCTGTCTCTCTCTCTTTCTCTTCCTCTCTCTCCCTCTCCCTCTCCATTTAAGGGATTTTAATTAGCAGGTGTGGAGACCTTGCAGCACAGGGAAACAATTTAAAACACGTATTTTCCTCCTGGGTTCAAACAGCCCAATGCCCTCTCACAAACACAGGGAGAATATAGACGCCATCGCACAGAATTCCCCTCATCTTATCACAATTGTTAGGGTGACCATATGGATAAGTCTTGCCCTGAAACATGTATTATTTATATGCAGCAGGGAAATTATTGTCGCTCACCTGGCCTTCCTTTTGGATTTATTAAATGCATTGTAATGATGCCACATGCTGTTGGGTGGTATTTATCATGCAATGTCCATCAGCCTTAATTAATATATGTGTGCATATATAAACATGGATAATATGGCCACCTTGGAGGATTTTAATAATACAGGGGTGTGAGGGCTATTCGCTCTATACGTTCATACTTATTCAAGCTTGTGAGGGCAGAGGATAGGTATGGCCCAGCACTCTGCATGGGAAAACAACTGTTCTATCCTGTACACAACCGCACTATTGCTGGGTGTCAGCCGCGGTGTTAGCGTTTCCCTAGTGTGCGCTAATGAATCCTGTACACGAACAACCACGAACAAGGTGATCTGTTGGTGGGTCGTCAGGTGCTACATTTTAGCGGCTCACGCTAGATTTTTCCATGTAGTGTTGGCGTTTTAGCTCACACCAGGGGATAGTGCCCTAGGAATTGAAGGCCATCAGCATGGGGGGGGGGCAGAGGTGTGAATCCTGTTCTAAGGCTTGATTCGTCTTACATGGGGTTGGGCAGGGATGTTTTCTGCTTCTCTTGGCAAGAAACTGAAAGAAGATCTACTAATGCTTGTCCTCAGGGTTTTCAAGGTGGTGTTTATGTTTACATTGCTCTTTATTTTTTTAATATTTGTATGTTCATCATTTTTTAACCTTTATGGGAAGGCTGCATTTTTTCTCTGCATGAAAATGTTGTGTGATCAAACTGCCTTTATTGCTTTCGTTATTTAAGCATGGCTAAAGTTTCAAAGACACAATCAAAACCTCAATCTTGTTCATGAGTTCTAGTGCCCATACTTGTAATACGAGAACCTTTCAATTCTTACTCCATATAGTTAATATCAGGTCTTTATTAGATCTAAATGGGAGCTTTGGCAAAACATATTGTTTTGCAGTATAGCATCTAATTAAATTTTGTGTGGCTTACATGAAACCCTCTTTCACTTCAAGCTTCTGAATAAATCTGGTGTGGTAAACCTCCAAGTGTCTCTCGCCTGTCAAGTCAGCCTGAAGCATGTGCTAATAGCAGCAGTACAACTAGCAGCATATTGTCAAACCACATCTTACCCGTTGGACAACTGCCATTCAACGGTAAGCATTATGCTCCTAAATAAATTTTATATGTTTTGTTTAGACACAGATTGACCACCGGTGGATAATTATGAATTAGGGCCCTATTCCAGTTCCGTAATTTGCAATTGACCACTTATCCAGGAAACCCAATCACTACATAACGCTTGCAGACACGAATACCTTGCACTGTGCTGTGCAGTGCAGTGCACTGTGACTGGTATCACTCCTGGTGTCCTACAGGACACTTACACCTCATAGAGCCCTATAAGGATTGTGTTGGAGAAGAAGAAGAACTCTAAACAACTACTTGTTCCTTTCTTTACGAGCTGTGGTGAGAAGAGGCAGAGAATCATGCCCGTAGTCCTCCTCACTTGAATGACAAGGGAATCACTTCTTATTCACCTTCAATACTTTTGATCATCCACTATAAAGTCCAGGACACTTTAATGAACAGTAAATTGCTGAACACTTCACACCATTGCACAAGATATCACTTGGAATTAGCCATTAGTATTAATGAGCAGAGCTACAAAAGCTAAACAGGTCTATTCACAAAAAGGTGAAATGCTAGAGAACTTTTGGAGAAGTGAAAATTCTAGGTCAAAATAGAAAAAACAGAAAAATTCTCCCATTTAAATCAGCTAACTTGACCTAGAATTCTCACTTCTCCAAAAGTTCTCCGATGTTTCACCTTTTTGTGAATAGACTCTAAAGTCCCGCTCACAAAGTTAATGGCTCACTTGGAATAGAGCCCTCAGTTTGTTGCTGGTGATCCAGTACTATTTTATAAATTTATTCATATTATATTGGTTGAATAGAATACATACTAATAATAATATCCAGAAATAAACTATGTTTCTCTATGCAGTAGTATATATAATGTAATGTACTTTCGGCATATGATACTCACAGGATGGGCGCACAGTGATACAAAGGCAGAGCAGTTCTATCAGTGACAACATTTCTGCATCATGGACATTAGCTGAAAACCAAAAGTCATTTCCTCCCATGCCTCTTACTAGTGTGGATCCATTCCAAGGGCTTTGTAACAGGAAAAGGTAACAATCTATTAACACAATTGTTCATTTGGCACATGTGTTGCACAGCACATTTTGTAATATATATATTTTTTTGTCCAAAGAAATGACAAGAACTACTGAGAAGTGAACATAGAATAATTAATGCTGTTACTACCAAGTGGTTTTCCATAAAACCACTGACAAGACAAAAAATTCTTTAGAAAGAAAAACACTTTACCACCCACACTGTACAAATGTATTGTACAGGGAGAAGCTTGAGACATGCCGCTGTTTGATCTTGGGGAGCGAGCTGGGGTGTATTTGGTGATTAGTGAGGACAGGTAGTGGGGAGCTGAGTTAGTGAGGGCTGTGTAGGTCAAGGTGAGAATTTTGAATTTAGTTCTGCAGTGGAAGGGGAGCCAGTGAAGGGATTTGCAGAGAGGAGCAGCAGGGATAGGTGAATAAGCCTGGCAGAGGCATTTAGGATAGACTGTAGAGAGGAGAGGCAGGAGAGGGGGAGGCCAGCTAGTAGATTGTTACAGTAGTCAAGTCGGGAGATTACAAGGGAGTGGATGAGTTGTTTGGTGGTGTTTGCGGTAAGAAATGGACGAATATTGGAAATATTACACAATTGGTTGCGGCAGGAGAGAGAGAGAAACTGAATGTGGGAATGAAGGACAAAGAGGAGTCAAGTGTAACTCCGAGACAGCAAATCTGGTTTGATGGATAGATAGTGATGCCTGTGACAGTGATAGAGAAGTCTGGGGGTGGAGAAGTGTCACGGTGGCGGTACCAGGCTTGCGCCGTAGTAAGGCCCTAGTACAAGTGAAAGCCCCTATATGCAGAGATACAAAGCACAACAGCAATATATATATATATACAATACAGGGTTAACTGGAGACCTCTGCACAGCAATGCCACAGCAGCCCTGCTCTGATAGGATGGACCTTAGAATGGCCAGATCTGCTCTAAATGAAAAGTTACCTTAGTAGCCGTGCAGAGTCTTATGACAAACACAGATTACAGGTCTCACTGGGAACAGTACAGATAAAGGATAATTCAAAAAACGTAGTCAAAAGAGAGAAGCCAGAGATCAGAACCAGAGCGAGTACATCAGACAGATATAGGGTAGGATAAAGAACCGGAAGGGAAGTCAGCCAAGCCAGAAGATCATAACCAGGGAATCCGTATAATGTATACACATAGAAAATAAACCACAGCAAGGAAAACTAAATAACACAAGAATGCTGGAAACAAATCAGGACCACGATAACATAAATGCACAGAAAGACATACAGGGAACCAAGACTAAAGGATAACAAAAATATCTACAAACTAAGCAGGAGAAATAACAGGCAGCTCTCAGGAACAACAACACTGGAAACCAGGAAGTGAACAATGACAGAGCAATGACTTATGGGTCCATTGCTCTCTTATGGGGAGTAAATTAGGACAAGGGCAAACACCTGAGCAGGGAGAACAGTAACCCATTAACCCCTGAGTTGCAACACAGGAACAGCAACATGACAAAACAAGATCTGAGCAGGAATACAAATATACAGAGGGCAGGGAGACCAGGCTGGAAGCATGGAACGTGACAAGAAGCATTAGAGGGAGGAATTTGTAGGGGCTCAGTCTTCGACATGTTAATCTTTAGGTGTTGAGTGACCATCTAGGAGGAAAAAACAGATAAACGGTCGATGACTTTGGAAAGCACAGGAGGAGAGAGATCAAGGTTGGAGAGGTAGATCTGAGTATCATCAGTGTAGAGGTATCAATTAAACCCAAAGTTGTTAGTGATTTTGCAAAGGGAGGAGGTGTAGAAGTAGAAAAATCAGAGAACGCAAAACAGAGCCTAGAGCTACACCAACCGATAAAGGCATTGAAGAGGAGTTTCCAGCAAATGAAACCGAGAAGGACCTGTTGAAGAGATAGGAGTCAATCCAAGAGTGCAGTGTCACAGAAATCAAGAGAGCTTAGAGTCTGTAGAAGGAGGGGGTGGTCGACATTGTCAAAAGCAGCAGAGAGTTCAATTGGTGACTTTGGTGAGGGCAGTTTCCTTTGAGTCTATGGGTTAAAAGCCTGATTGCAAGGGCTCAAGTAGGGAACTAAAGAACAGGAAGAGGGAGAGGTGATTGAAACCAACTTTTCCAAGAGTTTAGAAGTAAACGGAAGCAGGCATACAGGACGTAGTTGGAGAGTTGGGATCGAGGTAGGGTTTCTTTAGGATAGGGGTAACCTGCGCGTGTTTGAAGGCATATGGGAAAGAGAGAGGTAGTTTGAAGCTTTGTGTGCGAGCAGGGGCGAGGGAGAGTGAAGGTATTAGATGTGAGGGAATGGGGTCGAGCGGGTAGGTAGTGAGACGTGAGGAGTACAATAAGGACCAGACTTCCTCAGTGACTGGGAAGAAGTGGCAGACCTGGGAGTGAAAGTGGGAGATGACTTTAAAAATTTATTGTTCGGTAAACATATTGTGGCCTGTCAAGTAATCTTACTGTTATGTATACACAGCTGAGGCACACTGTTTTTACTTACAGAAAGGTTCCAGCACATCGGCTAACCTGTCTGATGTTCTGAAATATGTGGGCACATTCTGGAGCCCATTTGCAACTAATTTCATTTGCAACTAAAGAAATTCCTATGCATTGCTCCAGAATATGAGCAGATTAAATTGCAAGATGATATTATTCACTTTCACTGGATAGATATTTATTGCCAATGCCACGTGCATAGTCTACTTTGATTTGATTGTACTTGACTTTGTGTATATATTAATGGAACTATAAGCTGTATCAGCCAATTTCTGAAAATTTTCAAATGCTAAAATGTGTTGATATATGGATTTTCAGAAAGGGAATATGAGGTAATAAGACTGAAATCTTTTTTTAAAACATCACAATTTTCTAAGAGACATAATTAAAGGCACAAATCTGTATGATCTTGGCCGAAAGTAAGCTTCTTCAGGCATTTTTCCAGGCCAACTTTTCATCTGTCACGTCGCATTTTTCAAATATCGGCTCGAGCCGAATTTATTAAATTGAATCAGCCAATTTGTTTTATTTATTTTTTAAAGAAAAACATTGGCTGCATGCAAAAAAAAAAAAAAACACGACTGATAGAATGAAATCTAACCCTAACTTTATACAAATCTTCAATAACAAAATAATCAACCATCTACAGATTATGCATGAAGTGATTTAGAATCATAAATTAAGGCATAGTTGAAAAATACATACAAAATGCTAAACATTTAATATTATAATTGATTGAAGTAAAATGATCACATCATAGTTCACTTAAAATTGAAAGTCCGTGTGTGTGAACTAATTTCAATCATTGCCCATTTTCCCCTCAGGCTTCCAGAAGCTTTTGTGTCCATCCAACTAGAAAAATTGGAACCACGAGACACAATGTTGAATATGTTCCTCCAAAAGAAAGAAGCAATGGGTACTGTTATGAGAAATCCTGTAAGAGTCATTGCTACTACAAGAGTACCTTTATTGGTCAATTCAGTGCCGACACTTTATGACATAGCTAAAAAAATAAATAAAATGTTCTAATTATTGTAAGAAACAATGGGCTAGATTTACTAATGGATCTTAGAATGTGCTGTGGGCTTCTGCAAGGAACTTGTGTTTCCAGAAACCTGATATCTACAAAAATCTGCAACTTCACAATGAAGCCATATTCTTCCTGTCATTATAGGTATAGCTGATCACTCCTGGGTCCAAGTGTGAGTTCAATGTATGTGTTAGCTTATCAGCTGCCAGTGCTATACTATACCTACATGCCACTTAAAATCTATAAACCCCAAATGTTATCCCTTACACTAACAAATCCTACTACCGATAACATTAATTAATCCCTCTACTGCCTACTACCCTCTTTCTATACCTCCTCCACCTAACCCTATAACTACATACCTCTACTGGATAACTGTAAACTACCTAGAATATAAACCGGCTGGGTGGAATAGAGGTAACATCACTGCTCTGCGTGGAGAGAGCCTGTGGAGTCATGGGTTCGATCCTGACGAGCACCTCTCCAGTAAGTGTCCTTGGGCAAGACACCTAACGGTACATACTCGCCACCCAGGACATACTTGAAAACAAGAGAAATCTCAATGTATCCTTCCTGGATCCTGGTAAAATAAAAAATATATATATATATATCCTTCTAGTTAACACTTATATTACCTAACCCACTCTCTACCTATTGTCGGAGATATTAATCAGGTAAGAAACTTATACGAGATATAAACAACAACAAATTTATCTCGTTTGTATTTCTTAGACGTCCTCCTAAATTCTTTTAATTGTACATGTATTAGTTTTAAAAAATAGAACCAACCAGCTTAGATAAAAATACTGTATATATATTTTTATTACATATACAAAAAGATCTCACAACATAATCAAAAATTTATAAAATACAACATCCATCCATCAGCACACAGATCTCTAGCTTTTAACATATGTTATCTTGTTAGTAACTGTATATATATATGGTTAATACCATTTACTTTTAATCGGTTAGTAACTAATACATAGATGGTTAGTTCACTTAATAAACATCCTGCTTAAAGAAAACAATTAACATGTATTCCCAGCAAACCAGTATTTAAAACAAGCTAGTATCTTGTAGATATATATATATATATATCTCCTTGTGCTACCTGGATCTACAAAAAGATGAAGCTATCACTAATTCTATTTCTAGAATAATAAAAACTTATTTAGTAAATCCTCCCCTAATAATGAGAATTTAGCTTCTAATCTTCTGCTTTTTATATTGTAGGTTATATACATATATTTAAATGGAAACAAAGTAGCAAAACAAGAGGACATAGTCTTAGATTAGAGGGGCAAAGGTTTAAAAGTAACATCAGGAAGCATTATTTTACTGAGAGGGTGGTGGATACATGGAACAGCCTTCCAGTTGAAGTGGTAGAGGCCAAAACAGTAATTGAATTTAAGCAGGCATGGGATAGGCATAAGGCTATCCTAAACAAAAGATAAATCCAGGTAAAGTATCCATGTAATTGGGCAGACTAGATGGGCCGAAAGGTTCTTATCTGCCGACATTTTTCTATGTTTCTATATAACTTCTTTGCTTAATTACTTCAATCACAGTAATTGCAAATTCAATATATATATTTGTATATCACTGCAACAAATACTTTAGGATAAATTATATCCTTTTATCAGATTTTTCTTTATGATATTTCTATACTGCAGGTTAGAAATATTTTTGAAGATTCCAGATCTAACAGTACCTGAGATAAATCTCAGTCTATATCTATTGCAAAATACACACCCATATATATATATTTACATTAATGCCACTATTTATTTTCCATACATTACCTGTCCAAAATCTGGACTCAAACATTTCTGCAGTCTTCTTACAGCAGCAATAAATTCTTTGTATATAATGTATTGTTTTGGAATATGTGAGAGTATTTATAAGATTTTATATCTTAGTTTCTATATTTCTTTGTGAGAGTATTTTTTTTCTAGCATCTCCTTGAGCATACTCTTGTGATGTGATAGAGATGTGAGAGAGTCAATGCATGAGAGTAAGAGATTTGAAATCCCGAGAGGGAGAAGTGAAGTGTGGTCTGAATGACTGAATGAATGAATGAATGCCTGAATGAATTACTTCTACTCATTGTGTTCTGTTTAGTTATAGAGAAATCCACGTCACTTATTACGTACCTCCCTACTTTGCATATAGCGTATGCCTATGAGATCCAGAAAACTATCAACCTTTACTACACCACAAGATGGCAGTATTGCTTTTCAAATAAAATATCACAAATTAAATAGAATTTCCTTATCACAGGACATACAGTTGTGTTCAAAATTATTCAACCCCCACTGAAATTGAGTGTTTTGGCCAGTTTGACATTGATTTTGAACATTCAGTTATCTTGCCTACAATTAAATCAAAGAGGCACGTGTAGGTCAGACAAATATAACGTAACATTTATAATGAAAAACCCACAAATGTCTTTACTGTGCTCACATCATTATCAGTTTTATTCAACCCCCAAGTGACATTCAATCTTAGTACTTAGAACTGTAAAAGGATGTTGTACTAACAGCTTTTAAACGTGAAGCATAGCTTGACACAAGTGTCTTGCAGCAATCTACGGGTATCTTCGCCCATTCGTCATGGGCAAAAGCCTCCAGTTCAGTCACATTCTTAGGCTTGCACACTGCAACTGCTTTCTTTAAGTCCCACCAGAGGTTCTCAATCGGATTTAAGTCAGGTGACTGCGATGGCCACTCCAAAATGTTCCAGCCTTTAATCTGCAACCATGCTCTAGTGGACTTGGAGGTATGCTTGGGATCATTGTCCTGTTGAAAGGTCCAACGTCTCCCAAGCCTCAGGTTTGTGACGGACTGCATCACATTGTCATCCAATATCTCCTGGTACTGAAGAGAATTCATGGTACTTTGCACACGCTGAAGCTTCCCTGTATCTGCAGAAGCAAAACAGCCCCAAAGCATGATTGACCCCCTGCCATGCTTCACAGTAGGCAAGGTGTTCTTTTCTTCATAGGCCTTGTTCTTCCTCCTCCAAACATAGCGTTGATCCATGGGCCCAAACAGTTCTAATTTTGTTTCATCAGTCCACAGAACACTATCCCAAAATTTCTGTGGTTTGTCCACATGACTTTTGGCATACTGCAGTCGACTCTTCTTATTCTTTGGAGACAGCAAGGGGGTGCGCCTGGGAGTTCTGGCATGGAGGCCTTCATTACGCAGTGTGCGCCGTATTGTCTGAGCTGAAACTTCAGTACCCACATCTGACAAATCTTTTCTCAGTTCCTCAGCAGTCACACGGGGTCTTTTCTCCACTCTACGCTTCAGGTAGCGCACAGCAGTCGAAGTCAGCATTTTCTTTCTGCCACGACCAGGTAGCGTTTCAACAGTGCCCTTTGCCTTGAATTTGCGAATGATGCTTCCTATGGTCTCTCTTGGTATGTTTAACATCTTTGCAATCTTCTTATAGCCATTGCCCTTCCTGTGAAGAGTAATCACCTCTTCTCTTGTCTTCCTGGACCATTCTCTTGACTTCACCATGTTTGTAACCACACCAGTAAATGTCTAGAAGGAGCTGAGTATCACAGTCATTTTAAAGCTGCCTAATTGGTGCTTATTATGCTTTATTGCTGCTCCGTGACATCCACAGGTGTTTTCAATACCTGATTGAAAACACTTGAATGAACCTCTGTTCTTCAGAGGGGTAGTCTTTAAGGGGTTGAATAATTGTGTCAATGAAGAATTCACAAAAGAAACATTTACTACTGTATTACAAAACCAATTGATGTCATTTTAGTTGCATATGGTTCTTTAAAAAGTCCTTGTAGGATTTCATTCTGAATACAATTACAAATGTACACTAAATTCTCTAAAACCCTTTACAGCATTGGGGGTTGAATAATTTTGAACACAACTGTAGGTTAATCTCCATATTTTATTTTGAACAAAAGACCCTTCTCTGTCTTACAGAGTATATATTTGTGCATAGCTATATATATATTGTTGCATATATTTTAACTTAAATGTTTATACCAGAAAAGAAAAATATCTTTAATTTAAATAAAAACAGACCTATAAATTGTGTCTGACGTGTCTAGCACTTAGAGTCTACCATATATCAAATAAAGACATAGCGTCATAATGTCTATTGATTATAGTCTAACACTTATTTTTAAACACACATAACGCTTATAGTTTACCTTCAAATTAACCTATTTCTAAAAAAAATCTCTGAGTTTATTCTAAAACTAGGTTAAAATTGAGAAAAACTTTACATATAAAAGTATAGATATACGATTAAACAAGATGGCATCCATTTTGTGTTTCTCTGAAAATACCTGACACTATACTTCCACTAGTTAACTCTATACTACATAACACCCCATTAGTTTACATCCAATCCACCAACTTCCACTATTCAACCCCTACTCTACCTCCCTTCATGACCTATAACCCCCATTAAATAACCATATACTACCTAATCTCCCACTACCCAAATTAATTAACGCTATGCTACCTAACCCCCACTAGTTAACCCTACACCACATACCTCTGCACTTCCTATAAACCTCACTAGTTAACTCAATACTGCCTATGCCCTCTACTAGTTGCCCTATTCTGCCAAACCAATATTTAAATATAGGTTTTTCATTTTTTTTAAAACATATATATATATATATATATATAAATAAATAATGCATATGACTCCTTGACATACGGCCCCTTGATCCTCATCTTTGGCTGTTCACACACTGGGCCAAGAAGTACAAAAATAAAATAGGGGCTCCCATGTCTTTAATGCATTAGGGCCCCCAACACCGTTAGGATGGGAGGGTAGACTGTGCTGTGGCCTACCTGCTTGCCACACTAACCTATCACCCACCAATCCACCATATATGCGCAGCACTCCATCATATAGAGCAGCACTAAATCATATAAGGCTGTAAAGTAAAACAGGCTTGGTGCAAAAATCATTATCAATAAAAATGTTTTTTTGTGTCAAAATGTCTGTGTTCTGATAGCACCCTAAATTGGGGTGCTGTACAGTTTGGTTTGACAGGAGTGCTCCAGATTTGACTTCTTCTCTGATTGAAGGATCAAGACATGATGACTAATTCTTGGTTTTTCCGAATCTTTATTTTGCCTTAAAATGTGTGAATGTTATGAAGATTTAGAGGAGAGTGATTAGATATCTGTTTTACAGGATGAAGTAGAGAAAATCAAAAGAGAGCTTGTTACAGAATACTGTCAAAAGTGAGTTAAAGTCCTTTTCTTAGTAGATTTCGTCAATAAGTTCTGGAATATTTGCCATGGGAGAAGTAACAAAAGTATAGCTCATTATTTACATTTTAGATAAAAGTTAAAAAAAAGATAACATTTTCTTTCTTGTGTTACAGCTACAGTAATATCTGTACCTTGTAGCAGCTTTAACTATGGATGTGTCTGTAGATAGGGACTCTATAATATTGTAAAAGTGGTGTTCTGTTATTTAGCATTCCTCTGTAAAGAATATCCCAATAATCTTTCTTAGCCATTGTAGTAGCAATATGATGCTCTGATTGATTCATCATGTCCTTGCACTCGATTCATATTGCTACATATACTTTCTTTATGGATATTCTTTTTCAGATTACACAGCCGTGCATCCAGTTATTCCCTTCGTGGGCAGATTATTGCTTATTATAATAGTCTATCAAATCTCTTAGATGATTTTCCAATAATTAAGAAAATGTACTTTGTCACTGGAAAGCCTGAGGGAACAAAATCAGTCCTAAAAGAAGCCCTCCAGCCAGATCCCAGGTGTGTGACCAGCTGCTCATAATATCAATGTCACTTGTTTTCCAAATAAACGGACAAATGAAAATCAACTTTATGACAATATGTGTTGCTATTATGAGGTTCAGTGATGTCTTTTATTTGTGTGAAGGTACATGTGATGATACATTGATAATATTTTTTTTAATATTTTGTATATTCGACTACACGTGAAGCTTAATAGTTGATGACTTTCCCCAGTGTAGCAGATCATAGTGTTATACGTATCTACCACTAGAGGGCATAGTTGTTTGTATTACCTGTTGTCTGTTAATGTAAATAGTGTTTCCGGGTCAGAGGTTGTTGTTGTCAGTTCCTGAGCTGGAATGCAGATGCCGTACCGGCGAATAGAAATGAATAAGTAATTCTTCCACAACCTGTCTCTGCATCAGATATATGAAGATATTACACCCAGTCACATATTGATAAAGAGTGCCACTTGTCTAGAGGCTATTACAACCTTTACCATATTTTCAAGTAAGATGATTGTCCAAAGCACAATTCATATATCATTATTCTACACTCCTATGCCAAACACTTTGAGTTTGATTTAATTAGATCAGTATTTCAGGAAATAATATTGGCTAGTCTCAACTGATTTATTTTTTATGTCTGATTCAGCTGCAGTTAGATTCCAAAAATGTCCCCTTTTAGAAGAAGTCAAGCCGGTTATAAGACAGAAATTAATGAATTTCTGTCCGAAATTGTCTCTATTAAACCCCGCTAGTAACCCTAAAATAATCCCAACTGTAAAAGCAATCCCTTGTGTCCAGGACTTTTAGGGTTAGGGTTGTCTTCAGTGATGATTTAGCACTTAAAACCTAACCCTAACACTAATATTTAAAATTGAGTGTTTCAGTATGATTCCCCCCCTGTCATTTATCAACCCCTTTCAGCACTTTATTATTTTAATTCAATTTACCAATAAACTCAAATTCCATAATGCTGAAATTTTTATTTAATTTATTATTCGCAAGTACCGAGAGTTGAGCCCAATTTTTTGGTTAAATGCCGGTATGCCCTAAATCAAGCCCTCTGTTAGGGTAGCAGTAATTTAAAAAGTGCAGTTTTAAAAGTAGTGAAATATGCGCATAGAATGAGATCCTTGATGTTGAGTAAGAATTTATTAAGATACTACTAATGTACTTAGTTGCTTAATTTTGGTTTCTTTATAAATGTTATCAGTTATTTAATTCACTTTGTTTTCAACCTCAGAACATTTCAGGAACGGCCGCACAGTTTACTAACAGAGGATGGAAGAGTGTTCCTCAATTTGTGGTATATTCCTCATCCGTCAGAAATACTGGTTATGTTTAAAATGTTACCTGAAAAGGTATGTGGTGAAGTTTTACCTAAGCCAGGTATTATTGGTGTTATTGGTTTACTATAATGGGGTGCTCTGCATAAGGTATGTTATATAGATTTGAAATGTATGGTTCTCATAATAGATGGGCATACATTATCAATGTTACACAGTCTGTAGGTGAAACCTTCACACTTTAATCTGGTTTGGTATCCAATATGCAGAGCAAAGTGGATACCAGTGCACATACTATCTATCAAATTTCTCTAATTTTCACGTGTACGATCAATTGGGGCGTGGCCTTTTCCTCGTGAGGGGGTCCCTCGGTAAAAACAAATATATAAATAATCTGCAGACTGTTTGGTATGTAAGTTGATATATAGTGAGATATAGATAGTGTACTCACATTTTTTTGTGCCTTTTTATCCGAGAGGCGCCAAATACAAGCAGCCAGTGAATCAAAGGGGCACCGGACCCCCTATCTTCCTGGATAGTCCTCAGGAGCGATGCTCATGGTAGTAGCTTTACCAAAACAGGACAGGTAGTCACTGACGAGTTTTTAAAACTATTTTATTTTAAAGTCAATAAATAAACAAACAGTGCAAGTAGTTTAAAACAACGGAGACGAGTTTCGCTGTCTAAAGCTTCATCAGTGGATGTCACTGCCAGTATAGTTGTGTTGTGTTACTGGCATATAAAAATATTAAAACTAGTGCATATTTCAAGTCCAAATATTAAAAAACCTTAGATTTGTTTGGGCAGAGTGTAAAATACTTTTCTTGTCAACTTACCAAACCAGAAATTGTAAATTGTCAATGGGCCAATAATTAGAGTGGTGGTCGTTATGATTTGGAGTTGAAATATGAGCCAGTTTTAACATTCCTATATGGCAGTAACACAACACAATTATACCAGCTGGATGGAGTAGATAGCGTCACTTCTCTATAACCGTGGAGATTCAGGTTCAAATCCTGGCCTGAGCACCTCTCCAGTAAGTGTCCTTGGGCGAGACACCTAACGGTATGTCTATGGTCTTTGCCAATGGAGAAGCAAGTCAAGTCAGCACATTTCTCCAGTACAACTCTGGAGAAGCAAGTCTCGACTTTACAAGAAGCAGGTTCAACCTAGCCACCGGAATATAATAGTAGTGTATTTTTTTTTAGTATCTGCCACATAGTTTGTATTTTGAAGTACATTTAACATATATTCCAGAATATATTCATAGCATATTTCACAATGCATTCCAAAATATACTTTATATTCACCAATATATTGAAATATATTTCAAATATATGTCAATATATTTGGGAAGAATATATTAAGAAAATATATTTTATATATATTTCTTTTCCATGTGGGATATTGCTAACATGCCACTAATTATTAAATTTGTGTCTTCATTATAGTTGAATGTTATTTAGCAATGAATGAATAATTATTCTCCCAACTTGTGTTCTACGCGCAATATCACTGTTATACAAGTAACTGATATATTTTCCGATTTTTGCAGGAAGCCTTTCGTGCACTGTCCCAAACTCTTCGCATTGTAGCCGCCATGCACGACATTGTATTTTACATATTTAGCTTTGCTCAGTTAGGGAATTCTACCATCACCCAGACATTGACAGCAGATTGGGGTGGCACAGAAGGCATAGGTAATAATAATTATATTGTAATAGAGTAACATTTTACGCTGCAATTAATATGAATGATGCTTTTTTTTCTAAAACGTTCTGTTTAGCATTCCTTCCCGGGCCGCATGCTTTACCTTGGGGCTTTAAAATGTACTAGTACGCCCCACTTGCCGGGTGCTATGGCTGGCCCCTCCTCCGGCCCCCAAACACAGCTGATGCGCGGCAAGCGTAGGGTCGGATTTGCATCTGAGGAGCCTGTAGGCACAGAAATGTGGAGCGCTTCTACAACACCCCCCTCCACAAAATTTTCACACATTACATTTTCGTGTTGGGGCAAACTAAAGAAATAAAAAAACATTTAAGAAAAACTGAACATGTAAAAGCATTTATTACCTCTGCCGTAAAACAGAACAACAAATTTTGCATTTACTTTTGTTCAATATTTTATTTTTAGAAATTATATGGTCATGTTTGGTATCATCGTAAAGACTAGACTCTGACCTTTCCAATGACACCTCACTTAATCTTATGCAGTGTACAATTCAGAGATGCAGGTTCCAAAGTCCGGGTGGACGAGCTACAGAGGAAAAGGCCAAGTCTGGCTGCTAAAACATTTGCATAAATTTTAGTATCTATTTTTATAAGGGATAAAGGGGGGTAGCTTGCACAAGAAGAAAGATCTTTACCCTCTTTCAGAAGCACCACTATGGTGGCTTCCAGCATTTCTTTAGGTGGTAAATGTCCATCCAGGAAACCATTATAAAGGTTCACAAGCAGGGGAGCGTGGCGATCCCCAAATATATATAGTATAGAAGGCTAAACCCATCAGGGCCAAGAGTCTTAGAGAGTTTAAGGCCCTTCAGAACTGGTAATACCTCCTCCACAGTAATTGGTGTTGCGAGGGAACGTGATTGAAATAACTGGCCCATTATTTATAAGTCACCCAAAGCCCTCTCGGTTTGCAGGGAGTTAAGTTCCCCTCTCACCGCTACCAACTGGTCCCACGTATGCGGATCTGGGTTAGCTTTATGAGTTTATTTGAGCCGAGTGAGTACAGACGTCAGATTCGACAGTCTAAAGTTCAGACGGTTAAGTTGTGCAGCTTGTAGACCAATAAAGTGGCCATGAAGAACCACTTTATGTATCATCCACAGCTGGTCGGGCGAATAGTGGGATGGGGAATTATGAGACCAGAAATGGGAAATCGCCATGTCTGATTCTGCTAGTGTGTCAGGTTTCAATAACAAGAAGCTGATGACATATGAAGCTGATGGGGGGCATGGTCGGACCAAATGGTTGCGTGTATCGTTGCTGCCATATACGTGTGGTATAGAAACAGTCAAAAGTCCACTGAAGCATAAGCTTTGATTTTTTGGAATATTTGTCTTTATGTACATTAACCAATATTTACTAATATGATAGGCATGATAGACCATTGGCCTGGTTATATGTTGAAATTGACAGGCCACCAGTATGAAATGCTATTTCTTTTACATTTGAGCCTCCCGTGCTTGATATGCAAATACGTATCTCATTCTCTACTGTCATTTTCCATTGTTTTGGCATGGTTTTTAATGTTGTTTTTTGTGACAGGGGCTGAACTGCAAGATATACAGAGACTAATTGACGGTCTTCATAACCCTCAGGATCCCAAGGAGGTAGCTTCGTTGCTGCTTCTAAGACGTGAAGTTATGTTTCTGCAGTTTGATGCAGCAGTGCGCCATTTGATTCGGTATGCAGTTGTATTTATAACTGACATTACCTTAATAGATTATTGAAAGCTTTTTGATACACTTGTCCATTCTGTTTATCAGGGAAAACTTGAATATAAATCAAAACCAGGACAGTGATCCTCTTACAAACAACAGAGAAATCATCAAAAATAAAATCACTTCATCATTATGAAGTTCCCGAAAAACAACTTGTTAGAATGCTCAGCAATTTAACAATATGGCTTTGTAGTAGGAAACAACAATAAGGTGGAAATTGTTTATTGATATTAGTTGTTGAAGAGAACCAGTGTGGTTTTGGTGTGGTTCATCTGAAACAGCTCCTCTAAACCTGCTGCCCAACTGCTGGGTCCATAGCTCAACCACAGCTGTGTGCAATCTTCTTGTAAGGAGTGGATGACAAATAAATAATACAGAATTATAGAATAACATTCACTATTTAACTAGGTGATGTCTCCAAAGTGCTCGGCGGTTTAAATGGCGACTCCTGTTTGGGTGCCTTTGAATCACCACCCCTGGTAACTCGTCCAACTACTCGGAGAGACTATTGAGAGAGTTGTAAAGTGAAGAGCAGGAAGAATATTTTAACTATTTATCATCTGTATATAATTCAGCCAATTAGGGTGTCGGTCTCTAATCTTCTGAGACCCAAACCCCACACCCTAAAATTTAGAGTCTAAATCAACCAAAATGGGATTCTTGACACTGACACAAGGTCGTTCTCTCCTGCATGGTGTTGTCTACAACTACTACTACATTTTAACCATACTTTGCCTAGCTCAGCCAAGGTCTTATTGTAGTAACTCAAGCATCAAAGCAAGTAGTAGCCACTTTCAAAATACTGATCCTTTAATGAGTGATACCTTTTATGTGTTTTGTCTGCAGACATATGGTTTAGAAATTATGAGAAACTTTACACCTTTCTCTATGTTGAATTCGAATAAGATTTTAAAAAAACAACATTAAAAGTGTTATATATATAGTAATTTAGTTTAGATTTTGAGGATGACAATGCTATCGGGTCCTTGAGAGCTTTCTGAAGCATTGTGTTTTGTAATGGCTTATTTTTCTCTTCCTCAGTGATGCATTCTTGTGTTCCGGAAATGTCTCTGCCTTCAAATCAACAACAGACAATATGTGCCATGGGCTGCCCGCTTTAAGTAACTCCATATGTAGGAGTGCATTCTCCTCACAGCTACCTGTACCACAATCTCTAGATCCACGTAGCCACAGAGTATGTACACTTAATGAGCATGACAAAGATAGTTCTTTAAATCACAGATTTTACGTTTGTGGTGAATGACAACAAGGTAACAAAGTAACCGAAATTACCGTATTTCTCCAGACATTTATGTTGTATCCTTGGAGGACTTTTTTGGCTGATGGTGGGCTGTTTCCTTTGACAATCAACAAGCTACACACCATTGGTTATCAGATGCAGGTAATTCTTGAAACATTTTTATTTGGTTCCAGACAGAAGTGGCAGTGAATGTGAGGAAATTATTTCGCTATGGTTGGTCACTTCATTAAAATCCAGATGGTGTTATAAATATTCCACTATATTTCACAATCAGAAACCTGTGAGATTTTGCTATATGAAAGAGCATATCCTTAGTCAGGAGGTTGCTATGAGGGTTATGAAATACAAAAAAGCATTTGGGGAAGATTCCAAAACTATAGTCATCCTGGAAATTCAATTTATTCTTATTGTGATTGTTCCACTAAGGCTAAAAATGGGGACTCTAACGGGGAAAATCTGTGCCTGTAGGTTTCGCCGTAGTGTCCCAATTTTAGCGTTAGATTCCGGGGCAGGCACTACCTCGGCACTTTGCTGCAGAATGAAGCACTACCCTCAGTGATACTCGCAGTAGCGCTTCTGAACCACCGCGAGTATCACCTCCTGTAGTCCACAGGACTCCACAGAGGGTTGCGCTGTCAGGCCGCGAGCCATGCATAGTCTCGCTCTCACAAGATTGTGCAGCGCCATGGCGTGATCGTGGAGGGAGACCGGGGTCCCCATTCTCACTCTGCTCGCGGCCAGGAGAAGAGGCGGATCGGGCCACCATTCTCAACGCAGGATGAGAGGTTTGTATCAGATTTATTGGGTGGGTTTTAGGGGGTACTAAAGGATTTCGCAAAAGTGCAATCAGTTAGCACCAGCTTTTAGGTGTCGCTAAATTTTTGGTTTGCGAATCGCTGTGGTAATTAGCGCTATCACTTTGTAATTACCTTACTTATCCTAACACTAATTACTGTTTACAAATCATATTCTTAACATGGGGAGCACCAAGTACAGTAAGGTCACAGAAGCTAGCGCAATCACTAATGCGCTAATGGATTTTTCTCGGGTTTAGCTGTAGGGATGTAATATGGGTGGCATGTGTTAAAGTGCAATGCTTACCAAACCAAACACTACGGTTAGCATTCACTAGGCAATACTTACCGGCTGGGTGGAGTAGAGGTAACATCACTGCGTGGAGAGAGCCTGTGAAGACATGGGTTCAATCATGACGAGCACCTCTCCAGTAAGTGTCCTTGAGCAAGACACCTAACGGTACGTACTCACCACCCAGGACATACTTGAAAAGGAGAGAAATCTCAATGTATCCTTCCTGGTAAAATACGTTGCAAATAAATAAATAAATAATAGAGCCCATTGTGCAGCCCTTTGTATGTCTGTCTGTAAAATGTTTTGGAATCATTCTATTCATGAAGTAAATAAATATATTTAGTAGAAAGTAAAAGTACGTTGAGCACACACTGTAGCACAAAATAATAGTAATGTTTGCAAATTAGTTGAATGGTTTAATATAACAACAGGGATGGAGCCGCACCACACAAGAACGAAAGTTTTAGACTTTAAAAAAACAGATTTTTCTAAAATGAGATTTTGTGTGAAGGAGTCATTATCAGACTGGAGGAGTTTAAAGGGAGTCCAGGAGAAATGGGATTATTTAAAGGAAGCATTATTGAAGGCCACAGGAAATTGCATTCGGCTTGTTAGCAAAAACAAAAAAGGGAAGAAACCACTGTGGTACTCTGCAGAAGTTGCCAAAATAGTGAAGAACAAAAAGACAGCATTCAATAATTATAAAACAACTCAGAGTGAAGAAGATAGGCAAACCTATAAAATTAGGCAGAAAGAGGCAAAGCAATTTATAAGAGCTTCCAAAGCACACGCAGAAGAGAAAATAGCGCAGTCAGTAAAAAAGGGGGACAAAACATTTTTTAGATACATAAACGAGAAAAGAAAAGTAAAACAAGGATTAGTTAGATTAAAAACGAAGGAAGGAAGGTATGTAGAAGAGGATAAAAGTCTCGCTGACTGCCTCAATGAATATTTTTGTTCAGTCTTTGCAGAAGGAAAGGGACCTCAGTTAGGAGAGAACACTAAAGAGACATTTACATATCAGTTTACAGAGGAGGAGGTTCTACAGCAGCTGTCTAAAGTAAAGACAAATAAATCAATGGGGCCTGATGGGATCCACCCTAAATTATTAAAAGAGCTCAGTGATGTAATAGCAAAACCATTAACAGATTTATTTAACCAATCCTTGTTAACGGGAGTCGTCCCAGAAGACTGGAAATTAGCAAATGTTGTGTCCATTTACAAGAAGGGTAGTAGGGAGGAATCGGGGAACTATAGGCCAGTTAGTCTCACATCAGTAGTGGGGAAATTAATGGAAATCATGTTAAAGGAAAGGATTGTTGAACATCTAAAAACACATAGATTACAGGATCAGAAACAACATGGGTTTACCTCAGGGAGATCATGCCAAACTAATCTTATTGATTTTTTTGATTGGGTAACAAAAATAATAGACACAGGTGGTGCAGTAGACATTGCTTATTTAGATTTCAGTAAGGCTTTTGATACTGTTCCGCATAGAAGGCTTATCAATAAATTGCAATCTTTGAGCTTGGATTCCAATATTGTTGACTGGATTAGGCAGTGGCTGAGTGACAGACAACAGAGGGTTGTGGTAAATGGAGTTTATGCGGCGCAAGGTCTTGTTACCAGTGGGGTACCTCAGGGGTCAGTACTTGGACCCATTCTCTTTAATATTTTTATTAGTGATATTGCAGAAGGTATTAATGGAAAAGTATGTCTTTTTGCTGATGACACAAAGATTTGCAACAGGGTTGACGTTCCTGGAGGGATCAGCCAAATGACAAATGATTTAGGTAAACTAAAAAAATGGTCGGAGTTGTGGCAATTGAGTTTTAATGTGGATAAGTGCAAGATAATGCACCTGGGACGTAAAAACCCAAGGGCTGAATATAGAATATTTGATACAGTCCTAACCTCAACATCTGAGGAAAGGGATTTAGGGGTCATTATTTCAGAGGATCTAAGGGTAAGTAGTCAATGTAATAGAGCAGCAGGAAATGCTAGCAGAATGCTTGGTTGTGTAGGGAGAGGTATTAGCAGTAGGAAAAGGGAAGTGCTCATGCCACTGTACAGAGCACTGGTGAGACCTCACTTGGAGTACTGTGTGCAGTACTGGAGACCGTATCTCCAGAAGGATATAGACATCTTAGAGAGAGTTCAGAGAAGGGCTACTAAAATGGTGTACGGCTTGAAGGAGAAAAGTTACCAGGAAAGGCTTAATGATCTTAACATGTACAGCTTGGAAAAAAGACGAGACAGAGGAGATATGATACAAACATTTAAATACGTAAAGGGAATCCACAAGGTAGAGGAAGGGAGTATATTTAAAAGGAAACAAAATAGCAAAACAAGAGGACATAGTCTTAGATTAGAGGGGCAAAGGTTTAAAAGTAACATCAGGAAGCATTATTTTACTGAGAGGGTGGTGGATACATGGAACAGCCTTCCAGTAGAAGTGGTAGAGGCCAAAACAGTAATTGAATTTAAGCAAGCATGGGATAGGCATAAGGCTATCCTAAACAAAAGATAAATCCAGGTAAAGTATCCATGTAATTGGGCAGACTAGATGGGCCGAAAGGTTCTTATCTGCCGACATTTTTCTATGTTTCTATGAATTATTTCCTAATCAGACTATTTTTTGCCTACATTTTGCCTATTGTTTATCTGTTCACTATAATTACAACAAAAAAATGTGGAGAACGAACACTTAGAGCAAAAATGAAAAATACGAAATATAACCCCGTCGCCCAAAGCACCACAAGTGCGGTCCCAATCCGCACCAAATAAACAAAAAAAGGGGAAAAGTCGGTGTTCGGCGTGTCCGCATACGCGGTAGGGGGAAATATCTAATACTAAAACGAAATGAACATGCAATGATTGTAAGAGGAGATAACATACAATATAGACAGCTGGGTTAGATGACTCGAAGTTCGTCAAAATGTTCCTAAAAAGGAAAAAAGAGTATAATAGTGAAGTCCAGTCATTAAAAAATGAGAAAATGAAGGGGGGAGATGGATCCACTCACACTTTCCAGAGTCTCGTTAGGCTCGATCACCTCGCCTGTGGGTGTTTACGTGGCTCACCCAGTAGCTCTCAGGGGTAGACCCGTCTCACAGCCTTGGTGTCCTTTCAGGATCCTGGGTCATCCACAGGTTCTCCAATATTTAGGTGCCAATGGTTCTCAACAACTCACTTATCTCAGGCCTTGGCATTCCTTTGGGGTCCTGGGTGTTCACAGGTCGTAACTTGTAATAGCTTGTAGAAATCGTCATATGAAATGTCTTTTTTTTTCTTTTTAAATGCTTCTTGTAACGGATGCCACTACTCGGAGGGAGTAGATACACCTTAGATGCCGGGGTAGCGCTGCAATGAGCAGAGGTAGCGAGCCGGCGTCAGGTTCCTTGCTGGAATATATTGAGTCAGCCAGGAGGAAATACCTAGAAGATAATCACTCTTCCCAAATACTCGTTGAGATGCAGTATAGGTTGTAGGTAAATCAGAGTGATTTACCTACAACCTATACTGCATCTCAACGAGTATTTGGGAAGAGTGATTATCTTCTAGGTATTTCCTCCTGGCTGACTCAATATATTCCAGCAAGGAACCTGACGCCGGCTCGCTACCTCTGCTCATTGCAGCGCTACCCCGGCATCTAAGGTGTATCTACTCCCTCCGAGTAGTGGCATCCGTTACAAGAAGCATTTAAAAAGAAAAAAAAAGACATTTCATATGACGATTTCTACAAGCTATTACAAGTTACGACCTGTGAACACCCAGGACCCCAAAGGAATGCCAATGCCTGAGATAAGTGAGTTGTTGAGAACCATTGGCACCTAAATATTGGAGAACCTGTGGATGACCCAGGATCCTGAAAGGACACCAAGGCTGTGAGACGGGTCTACCCCTGAGAGCTACTGGGTGAGCCACGTAAACACCCACAGGCGAGGTGATCGAGCCTAACGAGGCTCTGGAAAGTGTGAGTGGATCCATCTCCCCCTTCATTTTCTCATTTTTTAATGACTGGACTTCACTATTATACTCTTTTTTCCTTTTTAGGAACATTTTGACGAACTTCGAGTCATCTAACCCAGCTGTCTATATTGTATGTTATCTCCTCTTACAATCATTGCATGTTCATTTCGTTTTAGTATTAGATATTTCCCCCTACCGCGTATGCGGACACGCCGAACACCGACTTTTCCCCTTTTTTTGTTCACTATAATTAGCTGACCTGGAAATAATGTGTAATATTGTTTGTATTAGGGATGTGCATGGCTGAAAATTTTGTTTTGTTTAGTTTTGTTTCGCTACGTTTTTAAATAATTTCGCTTTCGGAATTTCATAACTAATTTCGTTTCGTGTTTTGTTTCGGATTGATTTGAAATTTCGAATTGATTTGAAATTTGGCATCGATTTCAAATTTGATAGTTGATGATATCCATTTGATAGTCCATTTCAAATTCGATAGTTGATGATATCCATTTGATAGTTCATTTCAAATTCGATAGTTGATATCCATTTGATAGTTCATTTCAAATTCGATAGTTGATGATATCCATTTCATAGTTCATTTCAAATTCGATAGTTGATGATATCCATTTCATAGTTCATTTCAAATTCGATAGTTGATATCAATTATTCAAATTTTTCTTTTATGATGATGACACAGTGTAAAACAAAATAAATTTGTTATATACCGTTTTGAATTCGTATCGTATCGATTCATTATTCAAAAGTACTTCAGAAATACAAATTATCAAATTACGTTCCAAATTCCGAATTTTTCAGAAACGAATGCACATCTCTAATTTGTATGTTTTGTTCTAATTACAAGGAAGGTATAGATGAAGGAAGGTAAGGATGGCTATGCAAGCTATAGACCAGTGCTGCTCAACTTTGACCTTCCAGATGTCTGGAACTACATTTCCCTCAACATAATTAGTGGCCAATTATCATGGGAGAGATGTAGTTGCAAAACATCTGGAGGACCAACCTTGAGTACCTCTGCTCTAGCCTCTGAGAATGCCCCTTTTATCTTCATCTTAGATGTGTCTGTGTGACATGACTGACCAGGAGCGCACAGTAGCTCACGGAGAGCTTGTTGGGGTCCAGCTTTTAATGGAAGATATCCTTCAGGACAACTATAACTTAATTTCATTCACAGTTGAAGGAGACACAGAAGCCAAACAGGTACAATGAGAGTGAAATAATCTGACATTCACCATGCTTCTGTCAATCCAATAACTTTTTAAAAAAACAGTCCAACAAAAATAAAAGAGAATAACAGCAATAAAATACTTTTATCCCCAATAAAGTGCATTTTTAATGAAAGGCAGATGATAAACATGGTAACAGTGTCTGAGAAAACATACTATTTTTCCACAGCCTGTAATTAGTGGTTTGTTGTGACTAGTGCTCATCATGGTTTCAATAAATTGCATGTTTGTAGAAATTCATGCATATTGCCAAGTTTACCAGATTTCAGTAGACAGTAGGAGCATGTAGAGGATGGCTGTCAAACTAACGGCCCCCAGATGTTATGTTGATGCCTACAATTCCCAGAAGTCTTCTAATAGATGGCCAGGGAATTGTGGGAGTTGTAGTCCAAAAACATCTGGGGGGCCAAGAGTGTTTATTACAAATGTATGTTTCTGCCAAGCATTGGAAGATGCATTATTGGTTTTTATGAGTAATGAAATGTTATTATTGTCACAGTAGTCCAAGATATAGTATGTTTCTGCTAACTGGTTTGATAAAGAAGCTACAGGTGCCACAGTAATACACTGAGAAATATAAATCTGGGGAAAGGGAGAGGTGTTTCAGATTTGAACAAACAGAATTCAAACTTGCCTTTTAGTGAGATGTAGAACTGGTAAATACTTTGTTTGCCCCCTTTTCATTTCTCCATCTTTCTCTTTTTTTTCCCCTCATCAATTTGTGAGAACTTCTCTACAATAACGTTGTGGTACATAAATTTGATGGTGTAGAGGACCTCATTTAAAATAATCAACAATCATACCTGTATTTGGCTAATGGAAATTTATATTTTTTCCTTGTTCTTATAATTGAATGAGCTACGCTCCTAAAATTGGCCCTGAATCACAAGAGTAAGTCAGTTGGGTGATATTTTGAGCCCCTCAGTTACCCAATCAGTCATAGAGCTGGCCAAGGACGAGTTGGAGAGATCCTTGAAACACCTCTATCCCCTCACGAACCATAAACCTTGTGCCCACCAGAAAATGTTGGTTGGTGAGCCTCTATAAATAACAATTCTATTCAAAGAAAGGTGAAAGTCAGGAGAATGACTGGAGAAGTGAAAATTCTAGGTCAAAATAGCCAAACCAGAAAAATTCTCACATATATCTCACTTTCCAAATTGGCTACTTGGTCTAGATTGTTCTCTTCTCCTGCCGGTTGTCCTGGATTTCACCTTTCTCTGAATAACCCTGTAAGTTTATGTAATGTGTTATGTTCCTTTACGTTCGTGTTACCATTTCTGCAGATGTCTACAGAAGCCTTAGGTGAAAAGCAACAAGAACTGTCCAGAAAATCGTCTAAGCACATGCTGTTTGTGCCTCATGACCCCATATCAGAGTACAGGCTGCTGAGGGCTTTTCTGACTCTGTGGAAGCAGCTAGAGTTCTGTAAAAACAAGTGGGGAAAGCTAAAACTCCATGTGGAAGAAATAGACTCTATACTTCTCTACAGACAGTTTGGAGAACTGTACAGGTGAAGTTCATTGTGTCTGCTGTGTATTATCTGTTTATGTTTTGAATACAAGGTGACGAGGCCGCAGACAATGAGGGCTCTATTACATTCTTCGCGCAAAAATGTGCGCGTGTGCAAAAACGCATTAACGTGAGGGGGAAAAACCCTTCGCACTGACCGTCAAATTACGACGTTCGCGCATATGATGCGCGTTAACGTCTAACGCGAGTTACCCTGCGCGAGCAAAAGTTCATGCGCGCATCCCATATTTAACATTGTGAGCGCAAATTCGTTCGTGCGCTGGTACGCAGCTGGTATTACAATCGATGCGCAACTTAATACGAACGACGTTTGCGCGCATAATTTTAACGTCTTTGAAAAGCTGGTGGTAACTGCAAATCTGAACGTTTTGGCCGAAACCAAATACACCAGCACGAAAAAAAAAATACCACACAGTATAGTTACACATTCTACACATACCCAAACAATAAAAGTGGTTGTTAGTGTTTTTTTTATTGCTGCAGCATATATACTCAGATTGGGAGACAATTGTGGTTCTTAATTCTGATTGCCCACCGATTTCTGCGCGCAGTGTTAATTTGTGCTTGTTTTTGCACGTCTTTTTTTATGCGCAATATTTTCGGACGGAAGAAAAAATGCGCTTGGATCGTAATACCGGCGTTAATTTACGCGTGTTAACGTTTAACGCTGCTCGCAAAAAAAATTGTGGTGCACGTACAAATTTGCGCAGAGAATTATTATTATTCTTTATTTATTAAGCGCCAGCATATTCCGCAGCGCAGAGAATGTAATATAGCCCTGATTGTTCATACAATGAAAAATGAGCACGTGTCCGAAGGTGATACAATGATATAAATAGAATTATTTTGTATACATGCTGAGTGCAGCGGATATAGATTGTCTCAACACAGTTATAAAAATGAAATTGCTGTTTTTTTGGAAATGTTAAAAAGAAAATTAACAACAATGTGAATGTCAGATCTTCCATCATAGTTGGTTAACTGTGAACACAGCTAATGGAAGAGTGTGCAACGAGGGTTGTTGTACCTGTTTGTTTATTTTTAGGAATATTTTAATAAAATAAAAATTAGATGTTTTTTTTCTGTAGAATGTTGCGTGTTAAAAGATCACATCACAGATGGAAAAAGTCTGACCTTTAAATCATTGTTATTTTTGTCTTTACGTTTCAAAAACCTGAATTTCATAAGGTTTGTTTAATACCTACAGTGCCAAGAAAAATTCTAAAGTGTTTTTTTTCCATAAAAGTGATTAATCAATAAATCCTATCTAGTTGTGATGAGATTTTTGAGCAAAATAAGGACGAGTATTAAAATTGTTATACTGTGTATTTAATTTGTGACAAACCCAAGCATGGTGATGCCCACACACTGTCCTACCTATTGTGGTATGAAGTCATTATAAAAGAGGGATGAAAATGTGATCAGAAGATCGTTATATGAACATAAATTCAGCAACGTGATGTGGAGAGGCCATTAAATATCCAATTAATTAATTAATCCAGTAGAAGTGATAGAGGCCAAAACACTAATTTAATTTAAGCAGGCATGGGATAGGCATATGGCTATCCTAAACAAAAGATAAATCCAGGTAAAGTATCCATGTAATTGGGCAGACTAGATGGGCCGAAAGGTTCTTATCTGCCGACATTTTCTATGTTTCTAATTACTATTTGATTTGTGATTATATGCTGATTTACTGAATGTCTATTTTTGGCATTATAGAGACGATATATTTTATCCAACCATGAAAGCCATTTCCAGGCACATGGGGAAAGAAGAGGAATATGAAGCTCTCACTTTGAAGTCACAGACTGTGCTTCCACCACAAGGCGCTTCAGAGGTTGAAATCCGTGTTCGACAGGTGAGAATGGTTATTAGGACCATTAAATATGGGAAAAGATGACTTTGTTATCTGCACACCAAATATGATTCTTTAAACAAAAACCATACAAACAGGCAGCGCGTCTTCACGTTCTCAAGGGAAATAAACACAAGGAGGAATGGAGGGAGAAGTATATACGTTGGCAGAGTGGTCAGAGAATACCGGATAGGTCAACCGCTAAACCATATGGCATATACAGTCAATGATACATACATTGATGAATGGTGGAAAAAAAGTTCTGTGGAGGAAAATGATTGTCTATATGTAGAAGTTCTTTCTTCTGTCTGAAGATATGTATTCAGCTGGTAAAGTGGATACCTCAAAAGGAGAAAAAGACGTAGAAAAAACGTAGTGCAACACTGTATGTTCACCATAAACAATATACATATATTGTAAAGAGATAGCAGAGAAAGAGACTCACATTCTTCGAGAGCTTCCAGCCCTCATATGTTCGCTTTCCAGGTTGTTAATAGGCCAACCGGTTTGCCTGCAGCCTCACAATTCAAAGCTCCATAAGTCGCATGGATCACCTCCGGCACCTCAGTATTGAAGGAAGAGGCAGCAACCACCAGAAAAGTAGACCAAATGGAATAAAAATATTTTTTTAAAAATATATATTTTTTTTTATATTTTTTAATTATCCCAAGGGGATCAATCAAGTAGATTTAAAATAAACATAGGGAAAACATAGGGAAAACAGAGGCTAAACGCGTTTCGCGCCGCTAAGGGCGCTTCTTCAGTAGCAGGTATAGTAAAAAGGGAAGGAAAAAGGACATTACCGTCCACATCGGGAACCCAATTAATATAGCATGGGACATAGAGTAAAAACACCTGTCTTTGGAGTCCAATCACGAGGTTTCCGGCGCACACTGGCGATGTCATAAGGAAGTGGAGGCTGCAGACACTCAGTGTGTCCCGAAAGTTGGCGCTGGAGGTCGCTGAGTCTCGCAATCTCTCCATTGGTGACTCATTTCTCCTCCTTCGAACGGACATCAATCGTGAAGGATAACTCCCTCCTCAAATTCGACAGGCAGTACAACTAAAATTATATGGATCAAGGGAACCGGACCTTCTAAATACAAATGCAATGGGTCCATGTGTATATATACCATAAAAAACTGAATTTGTTTTCTTAAAAAGCATGACATTCGAATAAATAAAAAATAAAACAATAAAATAAAAATATATTCTCTAAAAAACTCTTACGTACAACTGATGAACGGACCAATATTGACTATTGTGTTAGGACAAGATCCATAAGAGCCAAAATATTGCTATGGACACAAAATCTGTACATTCGTATTATAACTGCAGTAAACAGAATTCCCAATGCAGTCCATACTCTAGCTGCTGTTAGGTCTGGACGGCTCTCCTTTCCCATCTCCATTCTCTGCGTGTCCCCCCATCTCCGTTACCTGTCAGGATTTGCTGTACCCAGGCATTGATGAGCGCGCGCTTGTGCAAAATGAGACACAGACACAACTTGCCATGTCCTTCAAAGTGAAATTGTATTCATCAACCGTCAGGAGTATATATGCCTTACATACAAAATGGAGTAGCTGATGTGATAACCAATCAGAGACTGCCACGTGTACACAATGTCACAGAGAAACAGGTTATAAGGAATTTGCCTCAGAGTATTGCCGGGTGGGGTCTCCCATACAGTAGAGCAGGCTTTAACAGGCAAAAGGGGGGGTTGGGACACATGGCCTGAGGACAATTGGGGGAGAAGCAAGCAATGAATTGAAGAGCTCAATTACTTATAAAATCCCTTACAATCCCTTCTTTTGTCACAAAAAAGTGACAACCAATAAATACAAAATATAAGGTGAGAATAGTGTCCATGGGATAGTTCACTCGGGGTCTTCCCATACAAATCATTTGTGGGTCCAAAGGACCGTTGGCTTCCCTTCCAGGCTCAGGACCTGGTCAGGGTCGCACTATATAGGGGAAAGCAAGCAGGGGTGCAGTATGGGTCAGGGTTCGCAGGAGGGAGTAACATTTCACTATAACCATATTACCTTGTACATAATTACTAGGAAAAGCAAAAGCATTATTATACCTGGTACAATGTTAAGGATTTTCATCCCCAAGGAACCGAACCGTGAACCCAGACCAAAAAATGCAGTCAAGTCCATCAGACACTTAGTCCATGGGTTCTGGTTAAATTCTATTTCCCAAATAAATTACACTAAACAAGAAAAGAATGATTTACGTAACCTCATTTTAGTAAAAAGTAAGCATTGATACTAATTGTCATGAGTCAGATCTTTATCTGTGTTTCCTTGTACTAAGATTCACTCCACAAACTTCATACATGCACCTACTCACAGAAGATGCATTCTCATTCTCCTAATTCACCCTCTCGGCCTTATCTAAGGGAGTTATCGTAACAAAAATGAGGACACAGTCTTATTGAAGAAAAGAGGAAAAATATTGTTGTTTCCCAGTGTAGGCAATTTTGAGTTTCAGAGTGGAGTCTTTGAGGGTGGATACTCAGCAGTCAGGAGAAGGTGGCATCGACATCAAACCAGCAGTATGTCCTTATCTGTACTGGGTGGACAATCGGCTCTCAGTGACATCACATTGTTGTGAGTTCATAATCATCATAGTGACCGTGTGTGTCATGGAAACGAGAGGACCTGAGCTCCCACTGGAACTCTCTAGGTAGTGGTCTTTGTATGCTGGCCGTGCCTCACCTGTGATCTGTCCACAATCCACTCAGGACTCAGTCAGCGGGTACTTGATGACTGTGAGGCTTTTGGTAAAAATGATGATGATGAAAATAATGGCAAATGCCAACATAGCAAAACGATAACAGTTGGGGACAGGCTGAGAGAGGACAAGTATACAGATTCACTCATCTTGCAGACAACCACACAACTGCAACAGAGACGAGCATGTTAGTGTAGCAAAAAGAAACACAGATACAATAATTTCCCACAGAGGCCAATAACAATAAAAACCCAAACCTCCCTCAGGCTATGGACCTCATGCAGCCTCTTTTGTATATAACCCACAGAGTCATGCTACATCTGACTCAGTTCTTTACAAAAAAGTATATGCGCAACTCTAGCCCGAAGACCAGCCATCGTGCGTCCTACACCCATTTAGTAACAAAATATTTCTATACACTTCTGTTCTTGTTTAGTGTCAATTAAGCAAAACATTTCCAGTAAAATAAAATTCCATCAAAATATATGGTAAATATAATCAACCAAATAATTCTCAATAAAAAATACTGAAATCTTCCCGCAATTCCTTCCTTTACACCTGGTTTATATAAAGAAATTAGTCATTTTCGGTGTAAAATTAAGTTAAAGCTATTAATTCGTTATCGCTGAGATCACCATTAGACGTATTAAAACATTATTTATATTTTATTCACAGTAATGGGACTAGTTTAACCACCTGGTTAATAATATATTATATTCTATTTAATGCTGGATGCATTGTTATAAGACTATTTTGGACAGCTAAATTAAAAGACCATTAAGATTTCCTGAGTACATTATTGAAAATACTCTAACTCCAGTTTTAATTGAATGTGACCTGCACTATCATAAATATATCAGGGCATTTACTTACTCCTGAAAAATAAGAATTGTGATCACATAATATTATACGATACGAAATCTTAGAATACGAAGTATTCATCCCTTAGAACAAACATTCAGGTATCTTGCGTAGCATATCCTTCTGAGAACAGCAAAGTGATGATTCTTCTGAACATAAAGATGTAAAGTTCTGTGTTTTTCTTTTTTTCATATTAATTTAAGATGAAATACAACTCCTTTTGTTAGAATGTTTTATTGCCCGGTGTCTGGTAAACTCTGTTATTGATCTTGGTATCCGATAAAGGAAGCGGAACATTGCAATGTGTAATGATGATGTGTGTTTGAGTAAATTTCCCTCAATTTCAATAGCTATATCGCTATTGAATCAAATTAATGATCTTCCATCTAGCTTGATCAGCATCAGCTGCAATGAGCGTTGGCATGCGTTACTCGGGCAATTTACACCTAAATTAAAGAGCCTTGAAAAAATTTTAATAACCTGTCTGGGTTTAAAACTTACGACGTTAAAAACTTACATGGTTAAAACTTATATCATTATGGCTGTAAAGAAAAACATGTATTTAAACTTGTAACGTTCAGCAAAGGCACTTCCATAGTGTGCCAATATCTCTAAGAATGACATACAATAGACAAGGAAGAAACTAGACAAGCAGGATGAAACAAAAGTCGAACATAGCAAAAAACAACTTCCTTGACTAATCACTCCCCATTCACCTTCAATCAACTTCCATCACTTTCTATTCACCTTCAATCAACTTCCATCACTTTCTATTCACCTTCAATCAACTTCCACAAATACTTTAAATTTTCTAAAAACTTCACAAACCTTAAAAATAAAAGGAAGCATCAACCCCCCCTCCTCTCTTTCTCAGAGCGGTAGGGGTAAGTGGAAGTTAATGCAGCTAATTTCGGTAAGGCTGGGGTTAGACAAACGCAGTGTTAACGTCCGTGTTACCGCACATAACTACGTCCGTGATAGCATACAATTGTGTTAAATGGAGCCCCACACACGAAGTACGTCCGCACAGAAGTGCGGAGGCTGACGGATGCTGCAAACGGACGCAGGTTAGGCAAGAACGTAATACTGCTAGAACGGACGTGCGGAGTGCGCCACGTCCACAACCTCTGCATAGCTTTGTGTGTGAGTGATGGAGCGTGGTCAGACGGACTGCATTTATACGTGCAGCATTTTTGACGGACAGAATGTTTTTTCATTGTAATTTATTTTCCCTGCTACATCAGTCAAAAAATACGTCAGTCAAAAAAAAACGGACTGTGTGGCCACTACCTTGTTGTCAGTCAGAAAGTACGTCCGTACTGCACAGACGCACAGTCCATACAAAATGCGCTCATCTGACCCTACTCTAAGACCACAATATCCCCACTTTGGAAAAAGAGAGACCAAAGGAATCTTTTTCCAAATCATTAGATTTCCGAAGAGATCAGCCTTGGTAAGGAATTGTATTACACAAATATGCACGTTATTAATCTCTTGATCTATTGGATTTTTCTCTTTTCGTCCTGTAAAAGAAAGAAAATTAATTAATAAAACAAAAACACATTTCTACGTTTCCATATGTCTCCAAAATCATGCACAACACCAAACGCATTTCTAGATAGTATGACTGCGCGACTGTGATACGGATGCCCAGACACCACAAGACGTTCTACCCTAGAAGTGTACTCTGTATCTGGAGAATCTTATCAGCTTGCAATGCAGGAGCAGGCGTGGCACTAGTGCTGGTGATCCAGAGAGCTCTTTGGACCCTTACTGATCCCTACAGATTGTCCTTTCCTTATTCTTGGTCCTGTGCTGTCCTAGCACAAGGACTATTCCTATTCCTGACTTGGCCTCAGTTCTATGCTTCCGTAGCACAAGGACTGTTTCTGACCCATCCTGACTTGTGCTACCCTAACACAAAGTCCAACAGAATAAGCAAAATTATATAGAGGGGCAGTAATGTGTGTGAAGGTGTTTTTACTTTATCCAGTTTCCTGGCTTATGTTTCAGATGACAAGTTCTATAGCGCTGTAGAATGGGGAGACAGAATAACAAACATACATGTTACACACACATGTGAAGCTTCTGGAATTACTCATTCATTCATCTAATGCAGGGCTTGACAAATCCCAGGCATCGGGTCGTAATGGCAAGTAGAATTTGCACCTGGCACCTGGGCTTTTGTCAGCCCATTTACTGTTGGCAATAGGCTATAGGAATTTTAAATGCCTGTGCCTTCCCTGGACATGCAGTTCTGTACAGCATCTGTCCAGCAGCTCTAGGGGTTTCGGCCACATGCTGTCAATTGCCCCACCCCACTTTCTCCCTGCACTTTCTGCTGGCTGTACATGCTGATGGGCTGGGACGGCTTCCCCCACTGCTCCCCCCACAGGTATAATACAGGCAGAGGGACATAGACATTCTCTGTTCCCTCCTAACCCCAATAGTTCCCCCTGTCCCCCAACAGCTCCTCACCCTGACCCCTAGCAGCTGCACCCTGCCAGGCCCAGTGATAGGAGTTGCTGGATCAGCGTGCCCACAAGAAGGGATGGAGGGGCTGCACTGCCTGCTTCTCTTCAGCCAGATGGCACAGGGGTCATTTGGAGCACTGCATCTCAGTGCCTGTGCATCGCACATGATTGATCAAGGTGACATTGGGAAGAGCAGAGCTTGGCCTTTCCAAAGATATCCCATGACCATAACATTAAAATTAAAAACGTAACTTTTTTTTTTTTTTCCTAAAGGGTGCTCAGCATTAAAGAGGTTAACGGTCAGGTTATATATCACATTTAAAATGGTTAGTTTCTAAATCTGTTTGGATTTTAAGCAGACTGGTGAAAACACAGGCTTATTTAAACTCACTTATATTATGTCCAGTTATCAGGTAGATATCCTCGCCATTTGTTTTGGTTCCGAATATCGTTCAGGTGATAATCCTGCGCGATATGCCTTTTAAAATAGATTGCTTCGCTTTAGATGAATTATGGGCACCAAAGGCTGTACAATTAATTGAGCACATGTTACTGACCGCATAAAGCACCGAGATGGCCACCAGCCCTTGGCTTAAAATGGCCGACACGTGGTCGGTCGCCATGCTGCGTCCTAAAATGGTGGACAGACATGTGCTTGAACAAGCAAAATTGTACAGAGCCCCAAATGCACTTGATAGCATCCACAACAAAGCAATATCTGGTATTCAGGAAGGTTATATGTAAAAGCAGAACTTATACAACACCATTTAGTTGCTAAGTCTCTGCAGCAATATTTAACTGCTAAATATAACACAACTCTATCTAAACCATTATGCAATAAAGGAAAATAAAAACCATAAACCGTGTAAGTATATGCAATGTATAGCTTTCATTTAATTCTCCCTGTGACACATAAAAAAGCTGACCCAGAGTATATCATTTTTTTTTTTAAAGCACAGCAATCCTTTTAAATAGCCCTTATGATTATCTTTACAGATGCACAGCACAGGTTTACAGTTATGCCTCTCAGCTTTTGTCTCAAACTTCGATAAAGCACATAATACAGAGACTGTTATACAGGACAGAGACAGCGTATGTAGACGCAATATAGAGTGTGCAGGGAGCACAGCATGCAGAACTGAGAGCAATAAGAAAAGCAGGTCATATTGATGGAAATGTGCTGAGCTCCTTGTACAGAGAGCATCTTATACAGAGCGCTGTATACACAGAACACAAAATACAGACTTACTTAAGCTTTGGGTATGAATAGTCACCCGACTAATAACTTTTCTGAGGATGCTAAGATATTCACACATTTCAAACTGTAATATTAGTGAGGGAGGCAGAGACAGGAGACTATCATTCACTTATTACCATAAGAAAAAACTGTCTTTTAAACTTCAAAGCAAATTTAAGCCCTGATCCAATACACCACATGATCCAATACACAACATGATCCAATACACCACATGATCCAATACACCACATGATCCAATACACAACATGATCCAATACACCACATGATCCAATACACCACATGATCCAATACACAACATGATCCAATACACAACATGATCCAATATACCACATAGAAGGCACTTTCCATGATAGAGACTAGATGACAGAGAAATTAGAGGCAGCAGAGAGAGGTTTTTTGGAGGCATAGAGTTCAGGATCACAATACCCAAGTAATAGAATACTTACCTGAGTATGTAATCCCACTTAGACTGACACCATTCTGTTAGGTCTGGACGGCTATCCTTTCCCATCTCCATTCTCTGCGTGTCCCCCCATCTCCGTTACCTGTCAGGATTTGCTGTACCCAGGCATTGATGAGCGCGCGCTTGTGCAAAATGAGACACAGACACAACTTGCCATGTCCTTCAAAGTGAAATTGTATTCATCAACCGTCAGGAGTATATATGCCTTACATACAAAATGGAGTAGCTGATGTGATAACCAATCAGAGACTGCCACGTGTACACAATGTCACAGAGAAACAGGTTATAAGGAATTTGCCTCAGAGTATTGCCGGGTGGGGTCTCCCATACAGTAGAGCAGGCTTTAACAGGCAAAAGGGGGGGTTGGGACACATGGCCTGAGGACAATTGGGGGAGAAGCAAGCAATGAATTGAAGAGCTCAATTACTTATGATTTTGGATATAAAATCCCTTACAGCTGCAATAACTGATATTGAAAAAATAAAAAAAAATTATCGCACTAAAACACTCTAAGGTGCGGTACCTCTCCATATTTATAGAGAGGGCCTGACACTAGGGGAACAAGCATCTCCTAACTCAGCTACAGGACTACCACAAAGAAGCGGAAGGAATATAAATATACAAGAGAGATGTAAAGAACTTCTCATAAGGGGTAAGGACCAGTTAATTTTAAGTGAGAAAGAATTTGCATATTTAGATATCCCATTTCCTAAGATTCCAGTGTTCTATCTGCTTCCTAAAATACACAAGGACCCCATTCATCCACCAGGGCGTCCTATCATCTCTGGCATCGAATCTGTTACCAGTAGACTTTCCCAATATATCGGTACTTTGCTTCAGCCTGTTGTCCAACAAGTTCCGTCCTACCTACGTGACACCATGAATCTACTTCAAATTTTCGAGGACATCAAGTGGGAATCAGACTACATTTTAGTGACATGTGATGTCCGCTCTCTGTACACTATTATTTCTCATCAGAAGGGGAGTCAAGCAGTACGACATTTTTTGGATCTTTATACTATATATCCCCCAGCACAAATTCAGTTTATCATTGAGGGGATTAATTTTATTTTAGAGAATAATTATTTCTCTTTTGAAGGTGATTTTTACCGTCAACTCACGGGGACTACCATGGGCACGCGTTTCGCGCCCAGTTATGCAAACCTTTTTATGGCCCACTGGGAATCCCAGTGGTCCTTGGTTTTGGGTGACTGGGCGCGAAATCTTGTGCTCTATAAACGTTATATTGATGACCTGTTTATTATCTGGAAAGGGAGTGAGGCAAATTTGAACAACTTTCTTGAACAACTCAACAAGAACACTTGGGGGATCTTTTTGGAGACTCAACATAGCCCAAATGAGATAAATTTTTTGGATTTGACCATCTATATAGAAAACATGGAGGTCAAAACCAAAACTTACTTCAAACCCGTGGACACTAACAGCTTTATACAATCTACCAGCTGTCACTCTCACAGCTGGTTAAGTAGTGTTCCGGGTAGCCAATTCACACGTATCCGAAGAAATTGTAGAGACGACAAAGTTTTTTGAAGAACAAGCTTCTAGGTTGAAGCAGGATTTTAAAGAAAAAGGATATAAAGAAGAACTCCTTGATGTGGCTATCGACAAAATAAGAAAGAAGGAAAGAAAAGATCTAATACAATATAAATCACGACCTCTTGCTCTGGATAATTTTCTCTTCCGGGGTCCCCCTGATTTATAATTTTAATTGTCAGTCCAGGCAGATCAACCAAATCTTTAGGAAATATTGGTCTATTCTGCTTCAGGATCCTGCACTTACGGAAATTCTGGGAGACAAACCTAGGATTATTAATAGGGGGGCTAAAAATATCAAGCAAAATATTGTTTAAAGTCATCTGTGTCAAAAGGGAAAAATGGCAACTTCTTCAAAATTAAAGAAGGTTTCTACAGGTGTGGCTCTTGCAATGCATGTAGGAACCTGAATTTGAAAAGGAAGGTCATTACTCATTTCCAACATACTGTTAGTTTTAAACTTAGAGGTGTTACTAGTTGCCAATCCAAAAATGTTGTTTATGCTTTGGTATGCCCATGCAATAAAGTATATATAGGGAGAACCATCAGACCTATACATATTAGAGTTATGGAACATGTGCGCAACATTAGAAAACAATTTGAGAACCATACGGTTTCAGCTCATTTTAAGAAACATCATGAAGGGTCATCCACTGGCATGGATTTTTATATTTTGAAGAAGATAACGAAGAATTGGCGAGGGGAAGATTTCATTAAAAAAATCAATCAGGAGGAGATGAGACTTATTTTCCCATTTTAATACCTTGATCCCCAATGGACTAAATTCCGATTTCGAACTTTGCCATTTCTTATAGGTTTATGCTACAGCATTGGATTCCAAATTTTTCTCTCCCTGTTTCTGCCTTATTTCCTTTTTCCTTCCCCTTCTTTGTGGTAGTCCTGTAGCTGAGTTAGGAGATGCTTGTTCCCCTAGTGTCAGGCCCTTTCTATGAATATGGAGAGGTACCGCACCTTAGAGTGTTTTATTGAAAAAATAAAAAAAAATTATCGCACTATCAGTTATTGCAGCTAGAGTATGGACTGCATTGGGAATTCGGTTTACTGCAGTTATAATACGAATGTACAGATTTTGTGTCCATAGCAATATTTTGGCTCTTATGGATCTTGTCCTAACACAATAGTCAATATTGGTCCGTTCATCAGTTGTACGTAAGAGTTTTTTAGAGAATATATTTTTATTTTATTGTTTTATTTTTTATTTATTCGAATGTCATGCTTTTTAAGAAAACAAATTCAGTTTTTTATGGTATATATACACATGGACCCACTGCATTTGTATTTAGAAGGTCCGGTTCCCTTGATCCATATAATTTTAGTTGTACTGCCTGTCGAATTTGAGGAGGGAGTTATCCTTCACGATTGATGTCCGTTCGAAGGAGGAGAAATGAGTCACCAATGGAGAGATTGCGAGACTCAGCGACCTCCAGCGCCAACTTCCGGGACACACTGAGTGTCTGCAGCCTCCACTTCCTTATGACATCGCCAGTGTGCGCCGGAAACCCCGTGATTGGACTCCAAAGACAGGTGTTTTTACTCTATGTCCCATGCTATATTAATTGGGTTCCCGATGAGGACGGTAATGTCCTTTTTCCTTCCCTTTTTACTATACCTGCTACTGAAGAAGCGCCCTTAGCGGCGCGAAACGCGTTTAGCCTCTGTTTTCCCTATGTTTATTTTAAATCTACTTGATTGATCCCCTTGGGATAAATAAAAAATATTTAAAAAAATATATATTTTTAAAAAAATATTTTTATTCCATTTGGTCTACTTTTCTGGTGGTTGCTGCCTCTTCCTTCAATACTGAGGTGCCGGAGGTGATCCATGCGACTTATGGAGCTTTGAATTATGAGTCTGCAGGCAAACCGGTTGGCCTATTAACAACCTGGAAAGCGAACATATGAGGGCTGGAAGCTCTCGAAGAATGTGAGTCTCTTTCTCTGCTATCTCTTTACAATATATGTATATTGTTTATGGTGAACATACAGTGTTGCACTACGTTTTTTCTACGTCTTTTTCTCCTTTTGAGGTATCCACTTTACCAGCTGAATACATATCTTCAGACAGAAGAAAGAACTTCTACATATAGACAATCATTTTCCTCCACAGAACTTTTTTTCCACCATTCATCAATGTATGTATCATTGACTGTATGTGTCATATGGTTTAGCGGTTGACCTATCCGGTATTCTGTGACCACTCTGCCAACGTATATACTTCTCCCTCCATTCTTCCTTGTGTTTATTTCCCTTGAGAACGTGAAGACGCGCTGCCTGTTTGTATGTTTTTTGTTTATGGTTATTCGTTGATATTGGGAAGATATCTCCATCAGGCTTCTACAGCGATCTTCATAGATCTCCTCCCCTACTTGTAAGCACACTATCCTCCCTGTCTCTTTCAAATATGATTCTTTAAGTGAGCTTACATTAAATAAATATGAGAGGACCATAGACGGACCGCAGTATGGCTAAAACATAGATAATACAATTATTATACCAGTATAATACATACTAAAATAATGTATTCCATTTTATGTCATATGTGCTATATCGAAGGATTCCTATTTCCACAGGGGATTCAAGGCACAGACAACCTTATTGAATTGCAGAGGAGCAGTGATGATGCAATAGTATATTTGGTTTCAAGGTTATAACCATGGATAGATGGTTTTTCTTTTTTGTTGGACAGGAAATAAATCTAAGATGTGAACTATTATGCATCCCTCATCCTTTAGAGCAAAAGCGCCAGCAAGATTTTGCCTAATTACCCAATAAGCATTAATGTGCTTGATTATTTGAACACATCACAAAAACCTGTTCTTTCTCTTGACCCCAACCTAACAAATATTTGACTTGATTCTGTCAGATCTGACTCGAAGTGTAGTATTTTGCAAATCTAGCTAGAAACACATCTGTCAAGGTTTTGTCTTACAAAATGTTCTTGTTATTGCAGCTCCAGAAAATCTTGGAAAGCTTTGAATGCCACATGATTCGTAAAGTTCAAAAGAAAATTGGCAAAGAAATAACATTGGTCATCTCTGAAAGAGCGAGAATGGAACAAGGACTTCCCACAGGTCCTCAAAAAATACACTAAATTGAAGAACACAACACATAAGATCACTAGACTTGTTTTGATATTTAGAAGCATGTGTGAACCCTGAAAAATTATACTAGGAGCGGTGTATCCATGTAGAACAATTTTAAGATGAGATAGTACTGGGCAGCTAAGACCTTGTGAGATCTTAGGACAAACATAAGTTCTTCCGAAATATGAATCGGTAAATTTCGTCCGAATTTTGATTCGGACCGAAACAAAACGCACATCTCTAATTTCCCCTTCAGACAGAAAATCATGGTGGAGCCCCATAGAAACAAATAGTGAAAAATATGCTGAACTATGGTGGAGGTTCCCTAAATAGAGAATTCTTAGTAGTTTGACTGTACTTCATCCACCATATTTCTTTGGAGTTTGCAACGCCCCCCCCCCTTCTTTTAATGAAAGAACAGTGGTAAACGAGAGAAATCTCAATGTATCCTTCCTGGTAAAATACTTTATAAATAAATAAGAATAGCAATATTAATACTTAAATTCAGTAGTGTAGATTGCCGAGAAGTTGATTTACAGTGGTGATGCCAAATGATGTCGATGACACCAATATGTAACTTTTAAGATCTGTTTCAGAACTTTGGAAGCAACCTGTCATGAAAGAAAACGTGTCCCCCGTGAGACCTCAGATTATTGAACGATTTGTGCAAAGGCTTATGAATGAACAGCAGGACAGCATGTCAGAGGTAAGCTCTCACTTTGCTCTGTGTTTCCAGCACCCCCTGCATGGCTCGAGTCCTGCGGGAACGGCGTTCCTGCACTTCTCCCACAGTGGGAACGCTGCGAGAACGCAGGTTCCCGCTGTGGCCCGAGCCCGAAACGATTGAGCAGGCCACCACCGCACATTGCCGGCGGCCACGTGCTTCCTGCTAGAATGGCCGCTGACAGGAAGTGCAGCCGCTCGCCTGGGATCTAACAGCCAGCAGCGATCTTGCGAGATCGCGGCTGGCTGTTAGATCCCAGGCGAGCTGTTGCACTTCCTGTCAGCGGCCATTATAGCAGGAAGCACGTGGCCGCCGGCAATGTGCGGTGGTGGCCTGCTCAATCGTTTCGGGCCCACAGAGAGGTGAGCTGGCTGCTGGGGGCAATAATATCCAAGATAGCTGGGGCGGGGCATTATCCATGAGACCTGGTGCATGAGACCTGGGGCATTATCCATGAGACCTGGGGCCAATATCCATGAGACCTGGGGCCAATATCCATGAGACCTGGGGCATTATCCATGAGACCTGGCGGCAATATCCATGAGACCTGGGGGCATTATCCATGAGACCTGGGGGCAATATCCATGAGACCTGGGGGGCATATCCATGAGACCTGGGGCATTATCCATGAGACCTGGGGGCAATATCCATGAGAGCTGGGGGCAATATCCATGAGACCTGGGGCATATCCATGAGACCTGGGGCATTATGCATGAGAGCTGGGGCATATCCATGAGACCTGGGGCATTATCCATGAGAGCTGGGGGCAATATCCATGAGACCTGGGGCATTATCCATGAGAGCTGGGCATTATCCATGAGACCTGGGGCATATCCATGAGACCTGGGGCATATCCATGAGACCTGGGGCATTATCCATGAGAGCTGGGGGCAATATCCATGAGACCTGGGGCATATCCATGAGAGCTGGGGCATTATCCATGAGCTGGGGCATATCCATGTGAACTGGGGCAATATATACCCATATGAGCTGGGGCAAATATATCCATGTGAGCTGAGGGCAAATATATCCATATAACCAGTGCTGTGCATATTATTCTTGGGGCTCAGTGCTGTGTATATTATTCTGGGGGCTCAGTCCTGGGTATATTATTCTGGGGGCTCAGTGCTGGGTATATTATTCTGGGGGCTCAGTGCTGGGTATATTATTCTGGGGGTTCAGTGTTGTGTATGTTATTCTGGGGGTCCAGTGCCCGTGTATATAATTCTGGAGGGGTCTGTGCCTGGATAGATATATATATGTATATGATATATATTATATATAAAACGCGTTAGTCCAGTTGCCAAAATCACGAGTATACCTGTACGTAGTGATACCTTTCACTGATCAGTATAGTTTCCAGACCTGAAAGGAGAGGTTACACTCTTGAAAGCTTGTCTTTTAAATGTAAAGTTAACCCAATAAAAATGGTATCACACGTACTGCTATACTCGTGATAAATATATTTTTTCTTCAGGTAATCAGGGTTGTGGAATTCGTGGGTGAGTTCCCTCACTTTTTTTCCCAGGACTTGACCCCTCTGCCATGTTTGCCTTCGTTGGCACTATCATGTGAACATAGCTTCTGAACCTGCATCTGCTGCAGGTTTCCTTGAAAAATTGATGCAGGTGTGTTATTTCCTAGTTTTAAGATTCTTGACTTTGACAGCAAGGTGTCAGGGTTCAGACTGTGATTGATGCAGCAGGTGCAGTAGTGAGCCCAAGATGCAGTGAGGCAGGTTTGCAGAATAAACAGAGTTTATTAAATAATAAACACCAGAACATAAAGATGCAAGAGATCTGAACAGGACAATAGAGGAGACTGGGCACAATGGGGAATAGCTATAGGAGGAGGAGAGGAGATGCAGGAAAAGGAGGTTGAGGCCAGAGGGATGGCTGAGAGTAGTGGGAAGGGAGGTTAGGGAGAACAGAATATGAGAGCAGTTAGAAAGCAGGAGAAATGAGGGATAGCAAGAGGAGACTAAGATACTGGAGAAGTGAGCAGAAAGAGATACAAAGGGAGCTTAATACAGGGGGCAGACAAAGTATGACAATAATACGGATAATACGGAACAGATATATAAGCAACGGTATCAGGCAGGGGGCAGGCAATAGAATGGTCGTGGGCAAAGCAGGGGTCTGGGCAAGGCGGCAGGCAGGGTGGTCAAAGTCCAAAATCAAGGGGTCTGGTAGCCAGGGGTTCAAGTTGGGGGCAATCAGGAAGCACAGGGGGGGGGGTTACCGGCTTGAAGGGTAAATGTCCAGGAACTAGACAGTCCTCTCAGCCTCTCAGGAAGGTCTGGATTAGGAGAGTTCAGGATTCAGCTCTGCAATGCAGTACAGTCTGGGACTTCAATGAGGAAGTCCAGGATAGAGGGTGTGACTTCCTTAAATGCAGGGCTTAATTAACAGCCTCAGTTCAGATGAGGCTGCAGGGCTTGAAAGCAGTTCTGCCAAGAAGTCCAGGAACCTGTATAAGTCCTTCTTGCAGGTTTCAAAAGGGGCGATACAGGGTCAGCGGGTACAGGTCCTGACACAAGGTTAAAATATATGTGAGATGGAACCAAGCCCTCCCAGTGTAACAAATTCCCCTCTGCAGGCGCTAGAACATTTTTTGTTATCCCTCGTTGACCCTTCTTCCTGTCCTGCACCTGGCCGGGTCTCAGCCACCACATCATGGAACTGCCGTGTGGCTCAGACCCATGGAAAGATCTGCTGACCTTAAAACCACTGCCACTGCAGAACCTTTTGTCCTATCAGGGCGATGCTTGGCCCAAGCCAGAGAGCTGCAATCCCCCTGAAGAGCACTCTCTCAGGTGCTACCCCCAGGGGAGAGATCCGCTAAGACAGTCGCTATAACATCAGCGGCTGTAGGCAGGAAGTGCCTGGAACCCGTTCCCGGCTACATCATTTACCAGAGCCGCTCATCTTTCTAGGACTCGGAACCAGCCAATCCCATGGGGCAGGAGCCTCCTGATTGGTCCACGGTTTAACAGTCCCTTCCTGTGGCCTGGGATTGGCTGCCTGTTTCAATCGGCAGATTTGAATGCCTGAACTAAATGGATTATTTCCAGGAACCAGGCGCCAGATCAGGGGGGGTAGCTACAACCATACATTTTCAAATGACGATTATTCAGGCTACCCTAACCCGATCCAAGTGCTTTTTGGACAGGTTGGGTGCTCAGGGACGAGCATTCCGGGTTTGTAAAAGCTGTTATGTTTTGCTTTGTGAAATGTTATATTTCTGACTGTTGCGTGTATGTTATGTAAAACGCTGCCCTGTCCGTCCTTAATCCTGTTATCAACCAGACAGAGCGGCGTCAGGCACTATGTCATTGTCCCCAATGAAGGAACCCCTGTTGTGTACTCTCTATAAAACAAGGGCCTGCTGCCATAATAAAACAGAAACCTTTTGTTACAGTACTACATGTTAGGGATGGGCGTTCGGTTTGATGCGTTCGAGAATTCGCATCGAACATTGCAGGTTCGATAGTTCGCGAACTGCGAACATTTCCGCGTGTTCGTCTCAAGTTCGCCCACAATACACCACTATGGACCACAATGCAGTTTTCCACTTCCCTGAAGCTTGTAATTGGCTAGAGCCTCGGACCTGACCACAAGACAGGTGCAAGACTATGCCAATCACGGCTCAGAGTCCTGATTGGGCAAATTTTGCCCAATCATGGGCTCACAGAGCTAAGTCCCGCAGCACACTATATAAGGCTTTCAACCCAGCCCAGCCAGCACGTGTTTTTCTGCAGCAGTAAGAGGAGATTGTTCTGTCAGTGTGTCTTCTCACTGCCAGTGACAGCTATTGGGGGGTCTCACTTGTTGCAGATATCTGGGAATTGGTGGAAAGTGTGTCTTCTCAGTCAGTGACAGCAGCAATTTGGGGGGCTCACTTGTTGCAGATATCTGGGAATTGGTGGAAAGTGTGTCTTCTCAGTCAGCGACCGGGGGGCTCACTTGTTGCAGATATCTGGGAATTGGTGGTGGAAAGTGTGTCTTCTCAGTCACTGACAGTCAGCTATCAGGGGGTGTCACATAGTTCCATAAAATTTCTGTGAATTGTAATCCGTGTCTTCTCAGTCACTGACAGTCAGCTATCAGGGCACTTGCTGCCACCAAAGGCAAAATATTTGGGTGCACTGACGCCTGTATCAGATTCATATCATTTTAATATTTGGCCGCAGGGTCCAACCCTGCACTCTTCCACAATACCACAGAGGGGTTACTTACGTGTGACGGCACTGTTGCCGACACTAAAGGCCCAATTTTAAAGCACCTATTGTTACTTTCATACAAAGCCTGCATAAGTTTCACCATAATTTTGCCAAAAAAATCACTAAACTTGTTCTGTGTGTCCTAAAATGTCTCCTCTTTTCATACAGACTGCCGCCCCAAGCAATATGCTATGCAGCTACTAGGTTGCCCTTCATCCAACGTGCTTTCTGAAAGGACGTTCAGTGCCGCTGGAGGTTTTGTCACAGACAAAAGAGTGCGTCTGTCCACCGACTCTGTAGACCGGCTGATATTTATAAAAATGAATCAGTTCTGGATCAGCAGCTATCACTCCCCTGATGCTTACGTAACTGAATAGATCGGGGATCTCTTCTACATTCCCAAAACCTCCACCACTGCACCTCTTCCACAATACCACAGAGGGGTTACTGTATAATGGCACTTGAAAAAAGGGGGGATAGTAGCGCTGATATATAGATAAGGAAATCACTCATACACATAAATGGTCCTTGTTACTCACCCATCAAAAATAAATACAAATCAGAAAGATAGTGTAGCGATAGCAATGTCCTTCTTAAAATGTAATAAGTCCCAGAATTCTTGTGGTCCTCTTCTCAGGATATCCCTCAAATGGAGACAAAAAGAGAGTATATCATAGTGCGACCCATAAAGAACCATGTTTTTGCCTCTATTCGTTACATGGTTCTTTATGGGTCGCATTATGATATACTCTCTTTTTGTCTCCATTTGAGGGATATCCTGAGAAGAGGACCACAAGAATTCTGGGACATATTACATTTTAAGAAGGACATTGCTATCGCTACACTATCTTTCTGATTTGTATAATAGCACTTGCTGGCCTGACACCAAAGGCACAATATTTGGGTGCACTGACGCCTTTACCATATTCATATCTTTTTAATATAGGACCGCATGGTCCATCCCTGCACTCTTCCACAATACCACAGAGGTGTTACTGTACGATGGCACTTGCTGGCATGGCACCAAAAGCACAATATCTGGGTGCACTGACGCTTTTACCATATTCATATCTTTTTAATATAGGACACATGGTCCACCCCTGCACTCTTCCACAATACCACAGAGGGGTTACTGTATGATGGCACTTGCTGGCCTGCCACCAAAGGCACAATATTTGGGTGCACTGCCACTGATGCCTGTACCAAATTCATATCCTCAGAGGGGTTACTGTGTGACGGCACTGTTGCCGACTCTAAAGGCCCAATTTTAAAGCACCTATTGTAACTTTCATCCAAAGCCTGTATAAGTTTCACAATAATTTAGCCCAAAAAATCACTAAACTTGTTCTGCGTGTCCTAAAATGTCTCCTCTTTTCATACAGACTGCCGCCCCAAACAGTTGTTTATGGATAGATTAAAGGAAAACCATTTACCGTCATTTGAAATGTCATTTTTTGGTTTTTACATATTTCTATACATCTGAAAAATCCGCCACTTCACGGGCAGGTCATGGGGACCTCCTAGGCACGATATTTGAAGGAATTTTTCGTTTTTATTCCTAACCTTTATTTCATGGAAAACTCACTGTTCTTTAGAAACATTTTTTTAAAAAAACTTTTTTCCCTTGTTTCCTGTCCCCCAGGGCACTACCCGGACCCCCATACACCTTTTATGGCAAATATCTTGCATATATGCCCTCTTGGAGGGCACTCTAAAAAAACGACTGTTCGAGTCCCATTGACTTGCATTGGATTCGAACGATGTTCGCACGCGAATGCGAACTTTGGGTATTGTTCGGGTTCGATGGTGAACCGAACTCGAGCGAGTTCGTTCCATCCCTACTACGTGTTGTCTAGTCTGTGGAGCAGCTATGAGCTATGAGCACCTACACTCTCACCTCCTAGTACAGGGGAAGGAGCGCCAGGACTGACGTACCGAGCTTAGGTACTAGAATCCGTCCCAATATGTTTTTACTGGGTTAAAATAGTCAGAATATTTGATTTCATAAATTATGCAGGACCATATTGTGCAGGATGAGCAACCCTTATTATTACACATTTTGTATGTAGTTTTGGTAATACTTATGGCATGGATCAGTGATGACCATATATTCCTAATCTCACATATATGGCAAATTGCCATGTTTTCTACTATGATGAAGTATTGATGAAGTATTAAGTAGTTTTTGTTACTTACACTAGCGTTCAAAAATTTGGGGTCACACAGAAATTTCCATATCTTCCACGAAAACATATATGAAATGAGTGTAATTAACAAATGCACTCATAGTCAAGATTAGACATAATAAAATTTTAGTGAAATAATTGTGTCCATTTGTATCAAAGAATCTCCATGTGCTGCAGTTCCAGCCCTGCAGACATTTGGCATTCTAGCTGTCAATTTATTGAGGTAGCTTAAAAAGATTTAACTCCAAGTATCTCCTCACACAAGCTGGATTGGCCTGATCGGCACTTCTTAAGTACCATACAGTCAAGCTGCTTCCAGAACAGCTCAATAGGGTTGAGATCTGGTGATTCATTTAAAGACTGACTACAAGCTGACCGCTTCTTCCTTTACCTGTTCGTTGCAGACGACTCACTGAACGTGTCCTCTGCTTTCCTCGCTAGGATACGTAGGACACACTCAGCACGTTGTTGGAGTCCCTTGGCTCAGTGCCGATCGCGGACTTCACCCACAATGGGCTGACACCCTAGAAAAACCTGGAAAACTGCAAAATTTGCTTTTCTTTCTCTGCACTTTTAAAGCAAACCATGCCACTGTACGAACTCACCTTCTCATTTCCCACGCCGGGTGCAAATGTGGAGGTGATGTTAAGATGCTTTATTACGCATTGGTTCATCTAAAACACAATACCACTGCCATTACTCACCTTCACTACGTGGGGAGTAAGTTCAATGGTTTATACATAACTATTCTATTCATTAAATGTAATGTGGCAGAATACAAGCAAAGAATAATTTTTCAGTTTTGTTTAAATTGTGTGTTTTCTTAGAAATATGCAGTAATAGGTTCCCATTTCTAGTTTTTTAACAAGAGTGCCCCATAGAACATAACCACAAAGGTTTGGATGATAAAATGTGGAAAAATAATTTTACATGCTGCAAACGATTGAAATCTGAATGGAAATTTACATTTTTTTGTTATGGCATTCTGGCAGCACATGACGCATACATATAAAAAAAGATATATGGTTTGAATCTCCTGAGTCCACTGAAAAAAAAGGATATATAATGTGCCGGGTCCTATAATAAAAACCATATTTAAACACAATGAGCACAAAGCAGTGAATATTCTCTCGGCACACAGGAGTGAAATGGCTCAACGGCGAAAGGGGTTAAATGGTTCTTCCATAGTTTGGAGTTGTGCTTTGGGTCATTGTCCTGTTGTAGAAGGAAATTGGCTCCAATGAAGCACCTTCCACAGGGTACAGCACGGTCTTGCAAAATGGAGTGATGGCCTTTCTTCAAGGTCCCTTCTTTCACTTTGTATAAATTTCCCACTTTACCACCACCAAAGCACTTCCAAACCATCATATTGCCTCCACAATACTTGACAGATGGCGTCATACACTCCTCCATCATCCTTTCATTTACACTTATAATTCCAATCTTCCGCTCTCCAGTGTCTGTGTTCTTTTGCCCATCTTAGGGCTATATTCCCTAGTTGTTTATAAGCTAACTACAAGAAACGTTACCCATAATGTTTCCTGTAGTTAGTTTATCGACGGGAAACGCCATTCTATTCCTGCTGCAAGCCGAGTTTGTTGCTCGGATGTAGCCATTTTCCTGCTCGAGGTTACTGTACATTAACATCTCCTATACTTATTATTGGAGACGTTTATTGTAACCTCCGCATGGAAGCGTAGGCTATTCCAAAGTATTCTGTGCTTCCACACGGGAAACGGTATTTCAGTGAGAAATACCAACTCCTGAAAGCTGGTAATAAATGATTTTGCAAATGCTCTCTCAAACCCCTCCATTAAATCACTTATTCACCTCTCATCGCGTGGTGAAAACGGCAGCGCAATCTGCTGCTTCATCTCACTGGGAGCAGAGTGAGACTGGAAACATAGTTCCTAGTCTCCCACCACAATCAGTCTGCAGCTATTAGCTATCTCGTGGCCGGGACGCGCAAGGTTCCATGGAGTCCTATTGGCTCCAGAAGCCGATGCTCTCAATGGCGGGGCATGACGCTTCTGGTATCAAGCAGCTTAGCGCTTTGTTCTGGGGCGAGGCGCTAAGAAAGCACCTTCCCCTGAATACAACAGCATGCACAGATTTTCCTGCGTACCACCTCCATTTTAGGCTAATGTCAGAGAACGCAGTCTGCGCGCACTCTGCGTGCATGCATAACGGACAGACGTACTGACGGAAGATACTGTAGACACCACACGGTCCGTTTATTTTTTGGACGGACATAGGAAAAAAAAAGGGAATTATGGGAAATAAAATTAATATGAAAAATGATAAAAATTTTAAAAGGATATGAAAAGCCATTTTGTGCGTCAAGGTGCTGAACGTCGCAAATGCGCTGCGTCTGACATCTCATCACTCACACAGAACGCTACGCGGACGTGGCGCACTCTGCGCGTCCGTGGTAGCGGTTTTACGTTCTTGCCTAACTTGCGTCCGTTTGCCACATGCATTGTGCATGCGCAGTTCGGTGTGCACGTACTTCGTGTGTGGGTCTCTATTGATCATGATTCTATGCTAGGATGGACGTTAAACTGTGCGGCGACACAGACGTGATCACTGCGTTCGTCTGACATTAGCCTTACCGTCAACTATGGAATGGGGACCTTAATACTGTATTTTATTTGTATTGGCTGTTCTAAGATTTTTTTTTCTTCTTTGCAACTCTGCCACTAGATCGCAGTAGAACAATTTGCCATTGGCACAGGATAGATGGTTGCTGTTTATGGGCCTCTCGAACACCTATGTAGATATCCCATTAAAAATTAGCTGTTTCCAGCTACAATAGTACTTTAGAACATTAACAATGCTATATTTGTGATATATTTGAGGGTATTTTAAAAGACAAAAAATGTTTTCAAAAACAATTACATATTTAAGTACTCCCAAAATTCTACCACTAGTGTAAATACCTCTCATAATTTTACACCTTCTTCCCTCTGCTGAAGCATGATATTCACTTGCTTCCATAATGGAATGATTTTGTCACATTCTATTGCTTTATTTTTCTTTCCTTTCTACTTGTAAACCAATTTTTCCCTATGTGCCCTACAGGTGACATTCAGGAAAGACCATTTAGAAGCATGTCTTACATCACTAGCCTGTGATATCATGGCCAGAGAGCAGAACAACTTTGAAACCTACTCTATGTTTTATGAAAATCTTCTACAGCAAAAGCATCAACTGCTGTATCAGAAAGAACAGGTATATTACCATTTTGCACCAGTGACAAATGACTAGGGCTGGCATCATGGGCCTCATCAAACAAGGGGGCCCTAGAGCTGCCTCCTAGCTGGTCATTCTGCCAGTCACCAGTACCTCAGTATGGTTCCATGGGCAGGTAATGTAATGTAAAACGTTTGTGGAGTGAGAGCTTCATCTTGTGCTCTGGGAAGGAAGTCTGAGGTCTTCTAAATTAGCCTGCTGGCTGCTGCAATAGACTGCCAGGACTGAGTGTGTGTAAGACTATATACAAGTGTCTGTGTGTATCCCCTGTCACCTTTCCTCTCTGGTTTAATTGAGATTCCATTCAGTAAATCAATCATTGTTGCTGGATTCTATCGCCCACCGAGCTCTCCAGTGCACTCCCTCTCTGACATATCTCAAATCCTTAATAACCTACTTGCCCAAAACCAAAAAAGTGAAATGCTGGTCCTCAGCAATTTTAATACAGATTGGCTAAATCCTAAAAACAATAAACACTGCTCACTGTTTAAAACTTTGCAGCTAACTCAATTAATCTCCTCCCCCACTCGCATTAATATGAAAGGTCCTAACCATACCTTGCTGGACTGGATTCTCTCCTCATCTCCTGATCGAATACAGGAGGCAGGCGTTCTCGCTAATAGCTTTAGTGACCATTGTCTAGTGTACTGCGTGCGCAAAATAAAGGCCATGAAATCTCCCCCAAAGGTAATAACCACCAGGTCTTTCAAGAAATTTATTCTTGAATCCTTCCTAAGTGATCTCAAACAGCTCTCCCTGGTACAGACTAAACCTAATCCCAGACCTAGACTGTGCAATTGAATACTTTCAGTCTGAGCTCCTGAAAGTCTGGAATGCCCATTCCCCGCTGCGTAAAGTGCGTGTAAAAGGGACCCATCTCCCCTGGGTTACAGCTGATCTTACACTAATGTACCAGCTTAGAGATTCACTGTGGTCAAATTTCAAGAGTACTGGTTCCATGAACGATCACTACGAATACCGAAAATGCCGGAATGAATGCACAAAACAAACAAAAATGGCTAAAGCCCATTACTTCAATGAAAATCTAAACAATAACATATCAAACCCTAGAAACTTTTAGAGAACCATAAGTAACATACAAGCACCCCCAGTCCACTCCCAGCCGGCTGCTGTCAAAGTAAACAACCAAACCCTGCAACACCCCCTAGATGTAGCAAATGCCTTTAATGGTTATTTTGTTGGATGCGCCATCACTTTGATTGCCAAGCTAGGAAATGACATGCAATCAGAAAGGCCTCATGCAGGTCAGGCCCCTCCAACTGTGCAAAGTCCCTGTATCAGACAGGAATTCAGTTTTAGACCAGTGCCTGTCAGTGTCGTTAATAAACTTCTCCGTAAGCAAAAAATGAAATACCAGTCTGGACCTGATCAAATACCAGCAATGCTGCTGAAAATCAGTGCACCGGCAATTGCAAATCCTGTCGCAACCCTAATCAATGAATCACTGGCGACTGGATATATACCCAAACTCTGGAAGACTGCGATAGTGGTACCTATCCATAAAAGTGGTGACAGTACGTTGGTATCCAACTACCGTCCGATATCGTTGCTCCCTGTAATGTCAAAAATTTTGGAAAAATGCGTCTACACACAATTACGTGATTATTATTAATATTGGAACTGCTTAACCCCAGATCAATCCGGCTTTCGTCCAAATCACTCAACTACAACCGCCCTTTTATAAGTCTACAATGATATCCAAGCTGGGATGTAACAAGGAAACCTAACTGGAGCCATCTTCCCTGATTTTGCCAAGGCCTTTGACACAGTACACCATGGCATCTTGTTAAAAAAACTTAAAAACTCTGGTATTGGTGATCGCACGCTAACCTGGTTTCAATCATATGTATCCGACCGATCACAATATGTGTCAATTTCAGGCAGCTCCTCCCTCCCCCTCCCTGTCACTTGCGGTGTACCCCAAGGCTCAATACTAGGCCCCCTGCTATTCACAATATTCATAAATGATCTGCCCAACGTCTGCAAAGCCGCAACTGTACATATGTATGCAGACGACACTGTAATCTATACCAGCAAACTAAATCTCCGGCAGCTGGAAGCCGTGCTGCAAGAACAATTCACAGAGGTAGAAAAGTGGATCAAACACAACAGACTTTTTTAAATAATGACAAAACTGTAACGATGCTCTTTGGAACAAAACCTAAACTACACAAATTGCAAAATCCCGACTTATGTGTTGGGACAAAAGCAAATGGCACGCTGACCACAGTCACTTCTCTCAAATATCTAGGTATGTGGTTGGACCCTAATCTATCCTTTGGCCCCCACATCGAAAAACTCTCATCTAAACTTTACCCCAAACTAGGTGCCCTGTACAGAAACAAATCCTGCCTGAGCCCCGCAGTAAGAAAGCAGAGTGTACAACAAATGCTTATGCCGGCTATTGAATACGGAGATGTAGTGTACGCAGCCGCCCCGCAAACACATTTTCAGAAACTTACTACATTGTATAACTCATTCTGCCGCTTTGCATTACAATGTAACTACATGACCCACCATTGTGACATGTTAAAAGAGCTAAACTGGCCATCGCTGGAGTCTAAACGCACCCTTCACCTTTCCAGCCTGGTGTTTAAGAGCTTTTCTGGGAAGATGCCACCCTATCTGAATAGACTGCTTCCCCCAGCAGCACCCTCATTGTATAACCTCCGATCCAGGACCAGAACCTTACTTGCAATACCACAATACAAAAAGACAGTGGCTCGGTCCTCATTTTCCTACAGAGCACCACAATTATGGAATAACCTCCCAGACACCATCAAATCTTCCCCCAGTCTTAAGTCACTCAAGAGCTCCTTACCAACATACCTCAATATGGAATGCACCTGTAAACATGTAACATAATGACTATTTACTACATATTTATTTTCTGTTAATCTGTATATTTGTGTTTTTTAATATCTTGCATTGTATTACTTTGTATTTCTGTAACTGTAACATTTCAATGTTCTTGAACCCAGGACATACTTGAAAACGAGAGAAATCTCAATGTATCCTTCCTGGTAAAATCCTTTATAAATAAATAAATAAATAAATTTAAAAAATTAATCAGATTCCCAATTTATTTACATTTTTTACCTTGCAGCTACAATTGCTTTAAAATGAATAATTATTATGAATAACTTGTTATATTTATCTTTTATGAAATGACAACACTTTTCCCTGTTGTAACACCAGGGATTTTTGCTGGAGTTTGCAACTTCGACAAATATTGTGCAGTAGCTGTTTATTCTCCTATGTGTCTATATATATATAAATGCAGAATAGAAAAAGAATTACAATTACAAGCATTTATAAAGCCCCAACAAATTCCGTAGTTCTGGACAATGGGTAGGACAAACAAACCAAATATACAAACAAGTTAGACACAATGAGAACAATGAGAAGAGGACACTGCTCGAGAGTTTACAATCTAAGACCAGAGTGTTGACACACTGAGGTGAGGATAAATAGCAAAGTTTGAGCATGAATAGGATGTGTGGGAGATAGATCGGTAATGTGGGAGGTAGGAAGAGAGGAGAGGACCTTGCATTATTTCAGGAATAAGTCACTGGCAGGACTGCCACTAGAAATCTCATGTGCACAATGACAAAATTTGATTAGTTTAGTTTCGGATCAATTTGTTATATTTTATAATTCGTTTCGGTGTGTTGGATATGTTACCGTGATTCGTATTTTTGGATTGATTGGTTATTTCGGAAGATAATTAATTCGTATTTCATATAGTTTCGTTATTTTGTTTTCAATAGTTATTTCGGAATGGTGAAACGGATGAATTAAGCACTGTTAGATTAGGGTTTAAAAGTGATGGTTAAATAATACGGTAATCCCACTGTGCTTGGTGCTGAAATAGGTCTCAGCACCAAGGAGAGGAGCACAATGGGCTCCCAAGGAAAAAATTCCCCTTGTCCTCGGTGCTGAAATAGTTTCAGCACCAAGGACAGCACTCGCCGAAGACAGCCAGACTGAAGGAAAGAAAAAAAGTGCTGCGTTCGGCAAAGAAAAAAACCCTCGTCTTTTTAAAATAATTGGGAATCCACATATTTCACCAAAAAAGAAATTCTAAAAAATCAATAAATAAAAAAGGCTTTTTGCTGCAAATGAAAAGAATAAACGGTTGAATAAATATTTAATAAAAACGAGGATTTTTTTTACATTGAAACCTATGGGATTCAACTGATTAAACCTGTCGAATGAAACCACTGAAAATCTGGGCATTTCACTGACATTTCGGTTCTGTTCAGCGTTCTCTGAATAGTTTTACCATTACTTCTCTAAGGGGAATTTCACTGCTGCTAAACGGCACCATATGTCGCTGTCCATGGCCTGTGGTGCTGAATACAACAGATTCATCACCATGGCCAATGGACAGGGACACAGTGCTGTGAAGCGGTATAACAAATCGATTCGTAAAAATGAAATTAATTTGTTATATACCATTTTGTTTTCGTTCCATTTCGGAGGTGATTTCGAAATACGAATCGGTATTATTTTGTCCGAATTGCGATTTGGAACGAAACAAAATGCACATATCTACTTTCTACGCCATAGGCCAAGCCTCGTGTCCATAGACAATCTATTTATATAGATACACATACACATATTTAGACAACAACATATAAAGTCAGTGATCTAATGCTATCCTCCCCTTCTACCCATACTCCATTCCCAACTCTCACCTTGAGTACCTTTCTGTGCTGCCCCCTATCTATGGAACTCACTCCCTCACGACATTCAGCTCTCCCTGCACATTCAGGATTTCTAGATTTCTCTAAAAATGCATTACTTAAGAGAGGCCTATCATCTTACTCCATAATCCCCCATTGCTCCAATCCTGATCTACCTCCCATAAAACGCTCATTACTTCTCCTACTCTGCACTCTATTTACCATCACCCCTCCTCTTAGATTGTAAGATCACTTAAGCAAGGTCCTCTTTTCTCATCATGCTCAGTTTGTCAAGTTATTAATTTTCAGTTTTTTTCTGAATATGTTGGCTCTTTTTAAATAATTGTTTGTTTTAATCATTGTTAATTTTTGATATTTGTAAAACTGAACTTCAGTATTGCATAATAAATCTTCAAATAAATATAGATAATAAATACAATTACAGGGCTCTAGCACAATATTTTTATACAGTATAATATGATATGCCTACTACACAGCACATTTAGTCATAAGGGTTCTAGGGGACAAGAGATTATTTCCATGTGTCTCTTATATAGGATAACAAAAGACTTGCTGATTTATTGTTCTCTTTAAGACATGTGTGGGCTTTCTTTTTTTTTCCATTATAAAGAGTATGGATCTTGCTGTATGCCTGATCTTGTAAAAAAAATATATTCGGGAAAAATAATAAGACACACTGGTATCAGACAGATAAATGTATCCCAAACTCTCTTCTGTTGCAGGAATTGCTTGAAGTTCAAGGAGATCATAAGCAGATAGAAACAAGTTATAGCAAGGTATGTAGCTATTTATTTTTTTTAAAAAAGAATTACAAAGTCATTCTTTTGACCTCTAGGTCCACACCATTAATGCTTATTTCCACATTACCAATTCATTAACGTTCAGATAAATGTTCTTAGAATCAGTAGAAATAAAATATCAGTAGAAATATGTATCAGTGTTATCTCAAGGTATTGGAATGTATGCAAACATGTAGGGTTATTCAAAGAGCACCGAAATTCCACTGGAATGGAATATATCGGTGCTTTTTCGTTCCCCCGCACTTCTGGGAAACAAATTCCCTGATATTGCAGTGAATTCAGCATTCACCGCAGGGTCCTCGAAGTGCAAGGAAAATCTGCTGCAAAACCACCGAATCTAAAAAAAATAAAATCGCCAGAATTACCGGATCCGATAAGCCGCCAGGACCCCGCCAGCAAACATCACATCTGATCCGATAAGCCCCGAAAACCCGCAAAAATAAATTTTGCCGACAAAATCCTGGAAAATACCTGAAAAATCCTAAAAAAGAAATAAATAAAAAATAAGAGACTTTTTACTGCTATTAAAAGAATAAATGGTTTAATAGATATTGAGCAAAACCGGGAATATTTTTAACATTGAATCCTATTGGATTCGCCCAATTAAACCTCCCGAATGAAACCACCGAACATCAGGGCATTTCACCGAGGTTCGGTGTTCTCTGAATAGGTTACCCATTTCTTCTCTATGGGGATTTCCATGCTGTTGAACAGGCATTCAGGGTTATCCAAAGAGATTCGAAAAGTCACCGCAAGTTCGGTGACTTTTCGTTCTCTTCAATTCGGTTCCTTTTGCCGATTGCATTTCGGTGACCCTGCGGTGTATTCAGCAAACAGCACAGGGTCCCCGAATTGCAGGGAAAAGCTGCCGAAAACCTGACGAAAACTAACCGAATGCACGCTGAAAACAAGCAAAAACATCTGGATTAACCTTCGAAAAAGCCGAACAGGAGCCGAAAGGGAGCCGAATCACACAGAGCCGAAGCAGCTGTGACGTAGAGGAGGCAGTGAATAAATTAGAAAAACCATTTGTATGAATCTGGGAAAATGAAACGCTGTTTGCAAAGAAACTACTGAGCGAAAATGTCTGAAATTTTCACAGGAGATCCAGGGAATGATAATAAAGAGGGCTGTTACAAAAAAAATAAGTAAACTGAAAAAAAAAATCAAAAAAAATCGGACTTTTAAAAAAAAAAAAAAAAAATCAGAAAAATGCTTAAAGTATCCTAAAAAATCTATAAATAAAGAGACTTTTTGCTGCAGAATTTTATAATGAACGGTTTATTAGATATTGAATTAAAACGGGAATATTTTTAACATTGAAGCCTATGGGATTCTCCTGAATAAACTTGCCGAATTAAACCACCGAATGGCAGGACATTAGGGGAACCTTTCACTGCTGGTTTGTGTTCTCTGAATAGCAGAAGCAGTGCTTTTTCATGGGGATTCATTGCCCTCGAACAGGCACCGTATGTGCAGGCAATTCGCCAGGATTTGGTGAATTGCCTGCTCTTTGGATAGCCGAATGGCCAGGAAAGGTAACCGAACGCTGATTTTCAGCGTTCGGTTACCTTTCTCAAGTAATTCGGAGCTCTTTGAATAACCCTGATTGTATTTTGCTGGCACTGATGACTTTTAGGTGTAATTTTCACACAGCGATGGGCAGCAGCATTAACAGATAAATCCAATAATACTATAATAAGATGCTCTGACTCGGCTCACACAGTGTAATAAACTAATCTAATACAGCTCAGTGGAAAATTAGTTTAAAAGGAAAGAAAATCAAAACATTACTTGTACACATTCAATAAATACACTTCTTAATGGGTCATGGTACAACATGTTAGCTACATGTTTCGTTAATCTTATGCATTCGATTTAAATATGATGCACTTTGTTCCCTGAGGTTTTGAAGCTAGTAGTTTCTGCCACTCCTCATCGAAATTACAAGACTTGCATTCTCATATTTAGAAGTGATTAAGAAGTTTATATACTTTTAACCCCTTCACTACCGAGATCGAGATATCTCAGGATTAGAAGGCACCATCCGGTGCCCCAATATCGAGATATCTTGACCTGCAGCCCCAAAGAAAATTTAATTTGTTTGCTGAAAATAAATTTAGTTTGCTTTTGGGCTGCAGAAGGTGCCCCCAAACCACAAAACCACTGGTTACTGGCAATGGTTTCTTTTTTTTTTTTTTTGAAAATCACTTGGTAGTGAAGGGGTTAATCTATGTCCTATATAGTGCTTGTTCTTCATATAGTAATTGTTCCTCATATTTCTACATATAAGCATGTTTTACTGTTTGCCCTAACACTGGAAGTGTTAATTTTTAAGCTTTGTGGGTTTTGCCATTTTCTGTTTTTATTTTTTCATTTTCTGTAAAGTCATGTGTATATGGTCCTGCAATTGTATGGGGATTTCTATCCACCACAAAAGACATCGAGAGCATCTGTTGATTGCCCCTGGTTCCTACAGTACAGATAAGTTGTGCCAGAAGGCCCTCCACCGTTTTATAGACTCCCCAGGTACATTTCCTAATACCTGTCAAAGTTGGTAATCACGCTCAGGAGGGTCTCTGTACCCTCTGGTGAGGTGTCAAAGCCAGTTTTTAGAAAGGGGATTATGGTCTGTTAAATTAAGTGCTGCACACAGGGGTTAACCAAGTAGCTTTTGACCCCATAGACAATATTTGCTGATTGCCATATATAATGTGATAAGTATCTTACCACTGTTTGTTGACTGTGTTTACTTTTCTCTGTATGAAATAGACCTATTTGTTTTTAAATTAAATTGATTATTTTGTTGGTTCATAGTTCAACAAGAATTGTTAGCTAATGAGATTTAGATATCTGATAAAAGCTGCTTCTGATGTCTTTATCTGGACATTTTAACCGTTTTTATTTCCCCACTTTATAAAGTATCTGACAGACCATTCTGGGTACTATGCTACAGAACGTCCCTACCTATGGGTAAAATCCCGGCTGGGTGGAGTAGAGGTAACATCACTGCTCTGCATGGAGAGAGCCTGTGGAGACATGGGTTCGATCCCAGCGAGCAACCTCTCCAGTAAGTGTCCTTGGGCAAGACACCCAATGGTACATACTCGCCACCCAGGACATACTTGAAAACGAGAGAAATCTCAATGTATCCTTCCTGGTAAAATCCTTTAAAAAAATCACTACAATGCTAGGATGGCAAGTATGGAAGGTGACTACAGGTCCCTGGAGTGATTCTGGGATGGAGAAGGGACAGAGTGACAAACAAACTGTTTCTGACAATCAAGCCATACACATTCCCCTGACAAGTTCCTGTTGCATAAGGGATATTTTGAGAGGCACCGTATTGTGTTTCTAGTAATCGTACAAAGACTTTATAATGGAATCTACCTCCATAGCTACACATTTTGGTTCACAGGAACAGTGTGAAAATAGCTATCATGAGTAGAGGGCCACAATGGAACCATGTAAACCATATTGCATTGTTTGTGGAGGACCATATGCCATCAACATAGTAATTTTATGTCGTAATTTAATAAACTATTTATTTCTTTAAATGAGCCTATACATTTTGGGTATATTAGTTGCGCTATGAAAGCAATCAGTGCTGTGTCAATGAACATGACTGCTGATGTCTATGACCTGTAATAAAGGTCAGACAAGCTGCAATGGAATCCAGGAGCGGAGAGGGTAGAATGGATATCCCATACAAAGTTAGAGCTGGCCCAGATCATTCTCACCACCAGAGGGCAGGGCTGGAAATGTGACATAATCTTAGCCAATCGGGCCACCATACTGCCTAGCTCCAGAACAGCAGACATGCCCCCCTTCCTAATGGGTCTGGGGATCTCTTTCCTAAAACTACATATAGCAAATTCAACCATGCAAAGCTGATGTTGCTAAATAAAATGAGACTCGTATTTCCTGTTTTCAGGCGGGTGAACTAAGTCATGAGCTGATTATTGAAATAACAGCCCTCAGAGCCAAAATTTTAGAGCTCGAAGAGCAAACTCTCTCACCTAAAGAGGCAATAAAAAATGAGGTACAGAGTGAATATGAAGGCCTTGTAAGGACTCTCTTTGCAACATGTGTGAACCTAAAGGTGAGCCATCTTTTTAACATTTTCTACACCACTGTTATGTTACTTTAAATTTTACAAAATAATATTTACATTTTGAAGTCTAGTTTGGTGTTAAGTTCTTGCTGAATGTAAATATGACCTATATTCGGTGTTTTCATTCTAACTAGGATATAGGACTCTCATCTATCAGCACTTTACAAGCATTCCTTTTTTTACTGTTATTCTGTGGCCATGACGTTATGACATATTTGCATAATAATTAGGTGACCTGGATTCAAGGTTAATAGTAGACTTGTGCACAGCGGTTTTTCTATTATTTTTTTCATTTCAGAATCTTTTGTCCGTTTTTCTTTTGTTGCAGGTGATTCCGGGCCGTTTTAAACAGGGTTTTTTTTTTCGTTTCAGGTCGTTCTATATTTCACCACAATTCCGAAATATCAAATCGCCTGATATCGTTTTCGGATCACTTCAGTTTTTGGATCTGATAATTTTGGATCGGATTCATTAATCACGGATCAGATAAGATTAATTTATCGGATCCGATTTATTTATTCGATCAGATCCGTTTCATTATAGGATCGGATGCGATTCATTATCATTATTGAAACGCTGTTTGCAAAAAAATTATTGAACGAAAACTTTAAAAAAGTTAGTAAACCTAAAATTTCTCCCAATAAATCCCAAAAATAAATAAACAAAATGGCTTATTGCTGCAAGTAAAAAAAAATACACGGTTTAAGAAATATTTAATAAAAACGTTGATTTTTTAACATTAAAACCTATAGACAAATCCTATAAGTTGGAATGGTAAAAAAATTCCAGTTTTTATTACTTTGAAATTATTTTGTTAATTTTTTTGGTTTTGTGTCAATTTCATTCTTTTTTTTTTCGTTTTGGAACCTTTTGTTCCATTTTGGGTCATTTTTGTTATATATTTCTCGTTTCAGATCATTCTCGTTCCGTTTGATATCGTTTCGGATCATTTTTGAATTGTTTGATATTGTTTCGGATCGTTTTCAAATAGTTTTGCATATTTTTTGAATCATTCCATATAATTTCGGATAATTTTCAAATCGTAATTTTTGCCGATTCGTAATATCAGACTGCCGATATTACGTTTTTTGGAAACAAAATTAATAACAAAAATACAAATGTCGGACGAAAACTACATTTTGAGGATACGAAATGCACATGTCTAGTTAATAGATGTATTCATCTATTAATGTAGCTCTGAAATCTGCATGTTAAACAAAATCCTAATTAATTCACATCGGAATAAAATCTATGGTCTATGATTAAATCTCACATTAGAATAGAATATGCAGAAAGCTTGGTTGCCTGCAGCAGTGTTAATTGCATGCTATATTTTCCCTCTGAATTCTTTTGTAGCGCTCACTCCCGGAGGAGCCGCTGAATAAACCTCGGGTTAGTCTCACCGCACTAGGAAATAACTATACACCAGCACTGTTGTGGATTTTTATATATTATATTCTTTACTGATCCCAATAAAGCAGCATATAATACGCATATACGGTATTTGAATGACAAGAATTCGTAACGTGGGAAAAACACGCGGCGTTAAAAGAAACGGTTAACCCCCTCAGTTCTGGAGTGTAAGTCCTGTGAATAATAGCTCAAAAATATATATGTGTGTTGTCTAGGGTACCCGGGTACTGTGTTCAACTGGCCAGTGAATAAAACAAAACAATCTTCGACTAGTCACCGTTGGGGCCCTTAAAGGAACAGATAAACAAGTGCGCAATGTTCTGCGTTTTCACCAGGCCGAAGCCTTCTCACCCATCTGGTGTAACCGCTTGTCCTGGACTGATGAATGCTGAAGAAAGGGATCTGTCTTGAGAGGATCTGTCCTCGCTGCCACTTGGAACTCGATGCTGTTAACGCCTGCACTCCTGATCGGGTTCTCCTCTCCCAGAACACGAACACATAGGCTGCCAGCACTCCTCTCCAGTTTGCAGCCTCTCCTCACACGATGTCCCTCTTCTCCCAAACTGCACTTTGTCACGAACAGTTCAGCGTAGCACACAGCCGACCGATGCACACTCTGTACTCTCAATGCTCAGGGAACAGCACGATCTTTAACAGGACTATAACAACTTCCACACTCCGGCCTGGTTTCAAACCCTAACAGCCCCAGCGTGAATCCTACGTCTCTCGTTGCTCTGCTCACTCTGCTTCTGCCTTGCACGTGGCTGCTGATCTCTTTCCTCTTCCTGTACCACCTCCTTCCTGTCCCTACGCAAAGGATCATGGTACATGTAGTTCTGGTTTGTCCAGCATAGTCTAACAATGTCTCTGTCTCCCTCTGGTGGCAGCAATAGTTCAATGCACCAGAATACAGGGTTTTTAAAGCAGCGCTACACTTTAAATAACTCTAAGTTTTAACATAACCAAAGGGCAATGCCATATGTTTGCATCTGTATTATATCTGATAGTAGACATGTGCTTTTGTTTTTCGATGAACTGCGTTTCATCCATATTTTGTGTGATTCATTGATTCCTCCAAATCGTGACAAATGACAGTTAGTAAAACTGTCCTCTTACGCGACAATAATAAATAGCAATCCAATAATGAAATGACTTGTCCCAAGAACAAAATCATGCCCACTGGTCCATATGTTTAAAAACAACACCTTTTTTAATGCCCTGTATAAGAGTTTTCAAAATACAAACTTTTTTGGATCAAGGGATAACACTTACCGACATAATGGCAGACCTGTGTCCATGCTTTTCATTCCTCTCACTGGATACTGTATCCTATCATGATCTACATTCCTGTCATTGCAGAATAAACTAGATGAATATCATATAAATATGGGCAGACAAGTGAAGGAGCTTATTAGCGAAGTCAGGAAAGAAGGAGTTGATGATATGATCCTCCTGAGGAACAAATATGGTTCAAGCAAAGATGACAATGATCTGAGAAAAGCCTTATCCATGGTAAGTTATAGGAAATTCTTAAACATATTGTTTTAGTTTCTTTGATATGAATTATGAACATCCATGTTAATATCTGGTCCATTTTATTGGTCCTGAAGAGGTGGCTTTTAAACGCTATTAAAACATTAAATAAATCTCCTGTGCATAAATACTTCTCCAGTCTAGTTGTTTCTAAATACAGTTAAAGTCGAAAATTCAATGCATTCACTATTTATCAATTGTTCACCGTATTGTGCCAAAAATCGAGTCACCGAAGCAGTTATCGTACGTTAGCGATAAGCACTGAAAAGCTCCAATTTGCACGGAATTAGCTTAACCGAAAAGAAAATAAGAAGTCTCCTATTCTCCTAATAGGAGGATAAATCAATAAAAATTTAATTAAAATGTATCTAAATAAAAAAAAGTCCTTTAAAAAATAATAAAAAGGTCTGTAAAAAAATAATTAAAGTCTTTTAAAAAATACAAAAAAGAGGGGGCGTGGCTAGGCAGCCGGGCAAGATGGACGTGTGTTGATGAAGCTCTGAGCTAACCGGAGCTAACCGAGCACTATATGCATTTAGCTAACGCTATGGTGAGGGGAAGAAAACGCAACCCTACTGCTGCCATCCCTGGGACCCTTTCTTTTTTTTTTTTTTTTCAATTCAAGATTTTTTATTATGAGAGAAATAAGCCGTACAGCAAAATCACAAAAAATATTTCAAAGGGTACAGCAAACAAGATATCAGCGGTAAAACAGCAGGAAAAGATAAAATGGAGGGGGCACTCAGACAAAAATGGGACTCCTGTACCAGGGAGGTGGCGAAGTCAGCAATAAAGTCGCGGGCAGGCCGTCTGGTCGAGGGAAAAAAAAAAAAAAAGGGGGTGAGGAAAAAACGTGGACAGGACTGCCCAAACTAAAGTGGCGTTCCTGGCGCTCTCCAGGAAGATACCGGAGGCCATGGAAGAGGCCACAGGGCCGGGTGATCTGGGGCCAGAGGGGGCAGTCAGAGCCATGGTTTCTGTCCCAATGGCTCACCCAGAGCAACCCAGTGTCCCACACAAAAATAATAAAAATAAAAAAAAAAAAAAGGGGGGGGAGTCCAGACACCCAGCCGCCACACAGAAAGCCACAGCCCGATGGAGCAAAGGAAAGTCCACTAGTCCACAAAAAAAAATAAAAAAATTCAGAGTGCAGGGAAGGGGGGGGTATGTGACACAAACATGGGAAAAGGGGGGAAAAAGGGCGTGAAATGGGGTCATAGAAGGGGAGGAGATAGCTAGGGACCGCAATAAACATCCCCTAAGAGGGGGGTCTCATCTAGGGTTAACAACAAAAATATAAGAAAATGCGGCCAAAGGCATCTAGAAAAATAAAATAAAATAGAAAGTCTCAGCGAGGGAGGGGGAGACAGCAAATAAAGTCTATGGGGGGGAATGGGTGGTTCACAAAAGGCACAGGTCTGCCACAATCACATAGAAACATTCCCCATTGGGGGTTCTCCGCAGAATATAAATTAAAACATGAAAAGTCTCAGCGTGCGAAAGGAGATATATAATACAGCAGTCCAAAGCAAAAATTACGCCATGTGGTGGCGAACTCCAAAAAGTAGGGGTACTCAGCAGAAGGGAAATAGGGATATCAGAGGGTAACCGAGGGAGGAGGAATAACTCTTCGGGCCAGGGTCAAAACACCAAGAGGAATCAGCGGGCCTGCGGGGAAGGTCTCCTCAGCCGGTATCCAGGGCATAAGCGTAGAATAGAACATCTTCAGGATGGCTCCTGCCGCTCCCGTCGACCCAAGCAGTCAGCAACCGGATCTTCGCATCTGCCACACCGATCGCGGCCCAGGGCCAGTCCATCCTTTCAACGGAGCTGTGTCCCAGAGGTAGTGCCCTCAATACAGGTCTCAGGAAATAAACTGCGGCCTTCAGCTCCACCATGGTCGCAGCAAGGCCCAAACATATAGGCCCCGCGTCGGTCACTCGTGGCCCCGGTGTCATCCCCAGGCACGGAGAACCCTGCCCCAAAACAGGTGCCTTCGCCTTCCCAATGCCAGGCCCAGGCCCCAGAGCCAGCACCCCGGCCAGGACATCACCCATGTCGTGGTCCTCTATCACAACCGCGGAACAGGCCCCGACCAGGCGCCCAGCAGCCACACTCTCTCCGGGGCCTCCTCCTTCCGACAGCCCCGCAGGACAGACAGCATCCGCCGCCAATCTCCCTTGGTGAGTGGGGCATCCTCGTCCTCCCCATCCATCAGCTGCAAACAGGCCTCCAGGCCTGTAAGGAAGGCGTCCAAACTACTCACAGGGGAAGGGTGTCCATCCCATCGTCCGGCCGCCAGCCCATCCATCTCTCCCTTCAGGCTCTCATCTCGGGTGGCTGAGAGACGAGGGCCCTCCGTCTCCCCAGCCTCCAGAACAGCATTAGGTCGGGCCAAGGCGTCAGAACAGCTGGGAACAGAGATCGCAAAAGCCGGGTCGAAGGCAATATGGCCGCCAGCGCCTCGTGGCATCCACATACCCGCGGCCGTAAAGGTCGCTGGGGACCCTTTCTAAACCGCATCCAACTCGACTGGAGGCCTTCTTCACCCCGCGCGAGGCTCCTGCATCGCCCACACGCCCCTCCAATATGGCAGCCTCCCCTGCAACAGCTACCTTCTCGCTGCCGGAACCCGGAGCGGCCTCCCAGCGCATAGAACGCATACTCGCTGAGATGCCAACTCGCGCAGATATCAGGGAGATGGTTGCGGAGGTGCGAGACTCACTGCAGCAGGACATTAATTCGCTACGGACAGAGGTAGAATCGGTGGAAAATCGGGTTGCAGGCCTGGAACAGACAGCTGCACGTGCCACCGACCAGGCCGTTGAGGAATGCCCCATGTCTTCAGCTGCATCCGGAATCTGGAGGAGATTAGACGATCTCGATAATCGATCTCGCCGCCATAATTTGAGGATTCGTGGAGTGCCAGAGACAGAAACTGCTACCCGGCCCTATCTGGTAGGACTTTTTAACTATTTGTTGGATTCCCGTGAAGTAACGTCTGGGGATTTGGCCAGAGCCCATCGGGCTCTTCGACCCCCTCCTAGCACATCATCGGCCCCACCGCGAGACATAATCTGCTGCCTGGTTTCTTTCGTGCTTAAAGACAGAATTTATGCGGCTGCACGTTCTCAACAAACTTGGAATTACGGGGGAGCGAAGATTGCAATTTTTAATGATCTCTCGCCGACCACATTACAGGCCAGACGCTTGCTGCGCCCACTTACACAGGCACTCCAAACTGAGAAGATACCTTATCGTTGGGGCTTCCCCTTATCATTGTCGGTGAGACATAATAATTCGCAACTTGTGCTCCGCACCCCGGAAGACGTCCCACATTTCCTGAACTCCTTAGGCCTGCCGGGTATGGCTATAACAAATTGGGAGATCTTTGACTTTAAACCTCCTCAGGTCACTGAAGCTGTAGTGCAACGTCGACGGTGGCCAAGCCACCATCCTCGGCCCATGGACTCTCAAGATGCCACTGGCGAATGACATCTTCCTGCTTGACGTTGTGCTCGCCTACCCCAGATCCTTGATCAACCTCTTAGTACACTGACCGTTGATATAAGATGTTTTGAGCTGGACTGTTTGAACTGCATTTTTTTTTTCTCTTCTCTTTCTCTCTCCTGTGTTTAAGTACCACTCACTGCTCTGTGATGGAACACAACCATCTATGGCGGCCTTGAAACCTTACAGTCGCTTTATTTGGTTCTCACATTGCTTGCATTGATATGAAGTTATTCACACAGGACTCCGTTCTGCTCCATCTTCTTATATGGAGTGTAAGCATTACTCCGCGCTGTACATGTTACGCTGATTACACATGTTACTGGGTGAGGTTTGTGAGGGCTGGGGGGATGGTGGGAGTTCCTTGGATGGAGGGACGGGTGGCTCCATGTTGCAGGGGATAATTGCTCTTATGGCACTCTCGAAGGGGGGGTCCCATGAGTATAGAAATATAGGGGTTGGCTTTTACTTCTTTTGGGGATTGTAATGTTTCCATACATATATTGTTGCATTTTCGCTCAATTTCAACCTACTTATCTCCTCATAGTTCTTTTTTCATAGGATGGGTTCTACTCACGCCTGGCGATATTTGTAGATAACATAGGGTTAAGCTCTGGTTCGGCTCACCTTTAATTTACTACACAAAGTTTACTTGTTTTTCTGCCATTTTTTCTTACTTCTCTTCTATTTCTGTCCTAGTCTTTTTAGACTTTTCTCTCTTGCTGGCCACCACTCACCCCCACGAGGTCTGGTGTTTTGGCCCCTAGGGATACTCGGGAGGGTCTCGCTGGTCCTCCTTGACGTATATTCCTCGGCACACCGATTACCTCATATTCTACACCACTTCTTGCACCTAGGCGTCTTTATTCTTTTCTCCTCCTCCCTCATCCTTCTTTTTCCTTCCCTTCTTTTCTGATACTTCTCTTCCACCTTTTCTTCTTTTTCGTTCTTCATCTTAGTCTTGTCCTTTGAAATTAATTTTTTTTTTCTCTCTTCTCCCCGATTTTCCTTCCCTTACGCACACCTTATTTACCCCTGCCCATCTGATCACCCCCCCCTGACCTCTTCCCTATTGAACAACTATGTATGCTCCGGGTTCATTGCACTGTGTCTCCTATAACGTGAGAGGGTTAAATACCCCTGAGAAGAGACGAAAAATCCTCCGTGAATTACAAGCACAAAAGACCTCAATAGCATTTCTCCAGGAGACTCATTTCAAACAGAATATGGCTCCTGCCTTTCGAGATAGCTATTTCCCACTTGGTTTCTTCGGGAATTATGAGGGGGGGGGAATCCAGGGGCACAGCGGTCATCATGTCTCGGGATGTTCCTTTTGTGGAGACTGGACTCAGTGCTGATCCAGCTGGCAGATTCCTGTTTGTTAAGGGCACCATTGCTGGGGCCATGTACACCTTTGCCTCTATTTATCTGCCGAATAAGGCCCAACACCGTAGCCTGGCATTTATTTTACGATTAATTTCCGTATTCCAAGATGGCGTCTTAATCTTGGCCGGCGATTTCAATGTAGCGATGGACCCTAAAGTAGACACGTCTCTAGGCACCTTTTCCCTTCCTCGTAATATTCTCGCGCATCTCAAACACACCCTCGACCGTTATCAATTGGTAGATGTATGGAGAGCTCGCCGTGGGAGCGAGAGAGGTTACTCTTTTTATTCCCCGGTTCATGCAAATTACTCCCGCATTGATTACATTTTTATGTCTCAACATCAGATCTCGGCTGTTCGATCCTCCGTCATTCCCACAAGCACATGGTCGGATCATGCCCCCCTTTCAGTCCATGTCGTTTCTCCACTGCAGGTTCCGAAAGAACGCACTTGGAGACTTAACCTAACACTGTTGTCTGACCCGATCGTTTTACAAGAGGTTAAAAAACTACTTACTGATTATTTTCAAGACAACCTGACTCCCGACATGCCCCTCTCAATGGTTTGGGAAGCCCATAAGGCGGTTGTCAGAGGCCTCTTAATATGCAAAGGCACGTCGGCTAAGAAACTCAGACAAACTCAGATAAAGGATCTATTCCAAACAGTCAATACACTTGAGGCGCTACATGCAGACACTGGGGATCCACTGATTTACCAGTCCTTGCTGAAAGCAAGGGCGACACTTACTACACATCTTTCATCCGACCTCAAATATTTGGCCGTTAAAACTGGCGCGTTTTACGCCCTTAATGAAAATAAACCTGGCAAACTGCTCGCTCATATCTTGCGCACCAGGCGTGGTAAGGTTTATATACCACGACTACGCCTCCCTTCAGGCCAGGTCACCGTCAACCCAGATCTGATAGCTGGGGAATTTTGCTCTTATTTCACTAAGCTGTATTCTATTCAAACTTCACAGTTCCCTACGCTAAACACAGATGACATCACTCGATATCTACAACACACTATCCGCCGCTCTTTAACCTGTGCTGAGACTGAAGCATTAGGCTCTCAGATAGGGAGGGAGGAATTGGCTCTGGCCATTAAACAAAGCAAGGCGTATAAATGCCCTGGACCTGACGGCTTACCGGCCGATTATTTTAAAACCTTACAAGTAGAACTCCTACCGCATATGTTATCTACTTTTAACTCTTTATTGGAGGAAGGGACCTTTCATCCGTCTGCCTTGGCAGCGACTATTTCTTTACTTCCGAAAGCAGGCAAGGATTTACTACATAGCTTTAGCTATCGACCCATTTCCCTCCTCAATGCCGACGTCAAACTCCTGGCATGAGTTTTGGCTAATCGCCTGCAGAAATACTTACCTGGGCTGGTAGACCCGGATCAGGTCAGCTTTATTCCGGGCAGGGAGGCACGGGATGCCACTACGAGAGTGATCAACGCCATCTGCCTAGCACACAATGATCAGACGCCTCTATTACTCCTATCGACGGATGCCGAAAAGGCCTTCGATAGAGTTCTGTGGCCTTATTTACATAAAGTATTGGAAGGTTTTGGACTTGGGGAGGGTTTTCTAAAGTGGATCACTGCACTGTATTCAGTACCTACAGCTAGGATTAGGGTCAATGGAGCCCTGACCCCTAGTTTTCCCAATACGGAACGGGACACGCCAGGGCTGTCCTCTGTCCCCCTTATTATTCGCTCTTGCTCTGGAGCCCCTATTAATTTCGATCAGAGCTAATCCGAGAATACCAGGCCTACGAGGCTCATCCAGACAACACAAAATCTCAGCTTATGCTGACGACCTCATGTTCTTCCTCTCGGACCCTGAGCTCTCTCTGCCGGCTGTCATCTTTGAACTACATACCTTTGGTAAGATGTCGGGCCTAGCGATTAATGAAGAAAAGTCTGAAATTCTGAATGTCTCATTGTCACAAGGGACTGTTATGGTCCTGAAACGACAATTTCGCTTCCGGTGGTGTGTAGGGAAACTTAAATACCTAGGGGTCTGGATATGTCCGGACCTCGCTCACCTTCCGGCTTTGAATTATGACCTCCTACTGGAAACCCTTCAATGTGACCGCGACATTTGGACTCCCAAACCTCTTTCTTGGTTTGGGAGAATCGGGGTCCTCAAAATGAATGTCCTTCCGAGGATCCTGTATCTTCTGCAAACTATCCCGCTCCCTTTACTGAGAGTGTTTATACTCAAAATACGACGTCTCTTTCTGAACTTCATCTGGCAGGGCCAACGTCCTAGACTGAAATTCTCTGTCATGTGCCAACTGACAACAAGCGGTGGCCTGGCCTTGCCAGATATTCGTCTCTATTATTGCGCCTCTCAGTTAACGCGGATCGTTGACTGGGTGGCTGACTCTGCACAGAAGAGATGGGTTGACCTAGAGGGAGGGTTGGCTGAGTCCCCAATGTGGGTACTGCCCTGGCTTCTACCGGACCAATTGCCTAGACGATGCCTTTCTTTGCCCACGATACATAACACGCTTAAACTCTGGCATAAACTCAGGATCTCTAATTCGTTGTCTTCCTTCCCAGCTCTTCTACTACCAACCTCGCATAACCCGGCGTTTTCTGGGGGGTACTACCATCCTTATGGAAGAGATTCACGACTTCAATGGGTTTACGGGCCCTCCATGTGCTTGTCAAGGGACAATTTAAGGACATACCCATTTCAATGGAAATGCCTGCGCTCACCTTCCTGGAGAGCTTTAACTTTGCTCAAATACGCCATTTTCTTCTGTCACTGCCGAATGGCACAAATCTTTCCAGAACCGTCCGGCCATTTGAAAGGTTTTGTTCCTCGGCGCAACCACTCAATCGCAGTCTCTCGACGCTCTACAGACTCTTACAGTCTGTGGATGACGCTCCACCAGAATACATCCACCGTTGGGATTCCCTTCTGGGTACGGTTGTCCCAGATGGTCACTGGCAGAAAACATTTGCCCTTATTCATCACGGATCACAGCTAACCAAATTGAAAGAAACGTCATTTAAACTGACGGCCTTATGGTACACTACACCGGCTTGGATTGCTCGCTTTCAGGCCACGGCCTCACCACTCTGTTGGAGATGTGAACTGGAGGCTGGAACCTATATCCACCTCTGGTGGTCCTGTCCCCGAATTGCACCCTTCTGGAGGGCAGTTCGGGATTTGATTAAAATTACTACGGATGTTCTACTGGACTTTATCCCGGAAAGTTTTCTGCTCAGTCAAATTCCCCTATCAATCCAGTCCCTGAAGAAATCTGTACTCCTACGCATTCTACTAGCGGCCAGGGCTCTGGTTCCAGTACACTGCAGACAGTCCTCCATCCCCTCATCCCGAGATTTGGTGGACAGAGTAGACTTGATCCGCTCATACGAACTATCTGCTTTACCTCTTGAAAGATACGCGGAGGTCTACCTGGCTACTTGGTTTCACTGGAGCGACTTTATCTCCTCCACAAGACTACCCCCATGGCTTGCAGCATTCTCACCCCCGACGGCCGGGATGGTATGATGCTGCACACACTAAAATACACTGACCCTTCTTTTCCTGACTGCTATTGGAAAGCTGTAGGCGGATGGAACACCCCCGTCCTCATTATATAAGGAGTCGGAGCTCTTTACCCGGAAGGCATACCTGAATTTTGCCCCCACTTCCCTCACCACATCCTCTTTTCCCCTTCCCACTCCCGTTAGAGTACCCCTCCCCCAGGGGTCAAGTCCTGGGAAAAAAAGTGAGGGAACTCACCCACGAATTCCACAACCCCCATTACCTGAAGAAAATTATATATATATATATATATAATCACGAGTATAGCAGCGCGTGCCGGTGATACCATTTTTATTGGGTTAACTTTACATTTAAAAGACAAGCTTTCAAGAGTGTAAACTGGAAACTATACTGATCACTGAAAGGTATCACTACGTACAGGTATACTCGTGATTGTGGCAACTGGACTAACGCATTATATATATATAATAGATATATATATATATCTCCAGGCACAGACCCCCAGAATAATATACACAGTGCTGAACCCCCAGAATAATATACACAGCGCTGAACCCCCAGAATAATATACACAGCGCTGAGCCCCCAGAATAATATACACAGCGCTGAGCCCCCAGAATAATATACACAGCACTGAGCCCCCAGAATAATATACACAGCACTGAGCCCCCAGAATAATATACACAGCACTGAGCCCCCAGGATAATATACACAACACGGAGCCCCCAGAATAACATACACAGCACTGAACCCCCAGAATAATATACACAGCACTGAGCCCCCAGAATAATATACACAGCACTGAGCCCCCAGAATAATATACACAACATTGTGCCCCCAGAATAACATACACAACACTGAACCCCCAGAATAACATACACAGCACTGAGCCCCCAGAATAACATACACAGCACTGAACCCCAAGAATAATATACACAGCACTGAGCCCCCAGAATAACATACACAGCACTGAACCCCAAGAATAATATACACAGCACTGGTTATATGGATATATTTTCCCCAGTTCACATGGATATAATTGCCCCAGCTCTCATGGATAATGCCAGCCGCTCTCATGGATAATGCCCCAGGTCTCATGGATAATGCCCCAGCTCTCATGGATAATGCCCCAGGTCTCATGGATATTGCCCCCTGGTCTCATGGATATGCCCCCAGCTCTCATGGATATTGCCCCCTGGTCTCATGGATATTGCCCCCAGGTCTCATGGATATTGCCTCCAGGTCTCATGGATATTGCCTCCAGGTCTCATGGATATTGCCCCAGCTATCATGGATATTGCCCCCTGGTCTCATGGATATGCCCCAGGTCTCATGGATATTGCCCCCTGGTCTCATGGATATGTCCCCAGCTCTCATGGATATGCCCCCAGCTCTCATGGATATTGCCCCCTGGTCTCATGGATATTGCCCCCTGGTCTCATGGATATTGCCCCCTGGTCTCATGGATATGCCCCCAGCTCTCATGGATAATGCCCCAGCTCTCATGGATAATGCCCCAGCTCTCATGGATAATGCCCCAGGTCTCATGGATAATGCCCCAGGTCTCATGGATATTGCCCCCTGGTCTCATGGATACTGCCCCCCTGGTCTCATGGATAGTGCCCCCCTGGTCTCATGGATAGTGCCCCCCTTGTCTCATGGATACTGCCCCCCTGGTCTCATGGATACTGCCCCCCTTGTCTCATGGATAGTGCCCCCCTTGTCTCATGGATAATGCCCCCCTGGTCTCATGGATAGTGCCCCCCTGGTCTCATGGATAGTGCCCCCCTTGTCTCATGGATACTGCCCCCCTTGTCTCATGGATAGTGCCCCCCTTGTCTCATGGATACTGCCCCCCTTGTCTCATGGATACTGCCCCCCTTGTCTCATGGATAGTGCCCCCCTGGTCTCATGGATACTGCCCCCCTTGTCTCATGGATACTGCCCCCCTTGTCTCATGGATAGTGCCCCCCTTGTCTCATGGATAGTGCCCCCCTTGTCTCATGGATACTGCCCCCCTTGTCTCATGGATACTGCCCCCCTTGTCTCATGGATACTGCCCCCCCCCGCTCCCCGCTCACCTTTGCTGCTGCTCCACATTGCCAGCGGCCGCGTGCTTCCTGCTTCAGCGGCCGCTGACAGGAAGTGCAGCCGCTCGCCTGGGAACTATGAAACAGCCAGGCGAGCGGCTCCACCTCCTGTCAGCTGGCCGTTGTAACAGGAAGCACGCCGGCAATGTGCGGCGGCGGCATTCGGGCTCGGGCCACAGCGGGAACGCTGCGTTCCCGCAGCGTTCCCGCTGTGGGAAAAGTGCGGGAACGCCGTTCCTGCGCGTTCCCGCTCGACTCGAGCCCTGCCCTCCCCCCATTTTTTTTGTGTCTTCTCTCTCTTTCTTTTTCTCACGCTTCTTTCTTTGATTTAGTTTTTTATTCATTTATTCTGCTTTTTTCTTACCTCTATACCACTTCTCCTCCACCGCATCGATTCTAACCTACAATGATGCTTCCTTTATGCCTTTTTTTGGATCTCCTTATTCGTTCACTAATTCACATCATATTCTTTTCTGACTAATCCCTCTTCCCGACCCTGCACCTGGAATCACACCAATATTAACTTGAGATTCATCGACTTTGGGACAGTGGTCCTGACTGGATTCCCTGATGGCATTCGCCTCGCCACGTGACTGGCTGGTGGTCAACTAACTGTCTTCTCTTCTTTTTCTTTTCTCTTATTTCCTAAGCATGTTTCCGATTTGAAAAGATTTATATCATCATTCTCCTTCTGACGACATTGTTATCATATTGTTTAAAGGACAACATTGAATATGACTGTTTCCAATCTGTAACTCGCACGTTATATGCTCGTTTGACCACTACACCCTTTGGGTGATTGTCACATGTGGATTGTAATGTTTCCTTTTTTTTGCTCTTAATAAAACAAAATATTGAAAAAAGAAAAAAAAAATACAAAAAAGTATTTTAAAAAAATAAAAAGGTTTATGTAAAAGAAAAAAATGGACTTTAATTTTTTTTAAAAAAGATATTACACTTATCACATTAAAACCTATCAGATTCACCTGTTTAAACCTGTCAAATTGAAAAATGGTGATTTTGCTGTAATTTTGGTGCAATTCGTCATTCTGTAAGTAGACTAATCGTTAGTTCTCTATGGGACAATTTTGGTGTCGCCGAATTGTGGCAAACTGCACCATATTTCGCTGTCAATTTGCCTGTATTTGGTGAATTGACAGCTTAGTGAATACACGAATTGCCCCAAAATTGCATCTACGGTGAAATGGACCGTTCGGAGCAATTTGGTGACAAATTAGGACCTTGGTGAATAACCTCCTTTGTTTGTTTTTTGTTGAACAATATCATAATTTCAGAACATGTGTATGTGTCGGGGTGAGTAATTGGCAGTGATGGAGTAAAGCATTAGAGATGACTGAGGCATCCCCCAAATAGTAATCGTTTCCCCACATATTGCTGCCATATTAACTCCATACCACCAAATTGCCCATTGCCTCCATATTACCCTTTGTTCTCTCTAACTGGCCCTTATGCACCAAATGCTTACACATTACCCTCTACACCAGTGGTTCCCAAAACTGTCCTCAGGACCCTCAATCAGGCCAGATTTTGCAGCTCACTTTGGAGAAATGCAGACTGAATCCTGCAATCACTGACCAGCAAATTATATCACCTGTGCTGGGCTTCAGATATCTGGAAAACCTGGCCTGTTGGGGGCGGGGCAGATCCAGGGGGCAACGGGGCAATTGCCCCCCCCTGAGAAAATCGCCGCCTCCGGCGTTCTTCTCTTCTCCCGAGCAGGCGAGCAGCCACTGGCCGCTCGCCTGGGATGGGAACCACCTGACCACCTGATCTCGCGAGAACGCAGCTGGTCAGGTGGTTCCCGGCGAGCGGCCAAGCTGCATGCCAGTGGCCGCTCACCTCCTAGGGAGAAGAGAAAAACACCGGCGGGGCCTGGCAGCAGAGGTGAGGGCAGGGGCAGTATATATCCATGTGAGCTGCGGCAGTATATACCCATGTGAGCTAGGGGCAATATATACCCATGTGAGCTGGGGCAGTATATACCCATGTGAGATGGGGCAGTATATACCCATGTGAGCTGGGGGCAATATATATCCATGTGAGCTGGGGGCAGTATATACCCATGTGTGCTGGGGCACTATATACCCATGTGAGCTGGGGCACTATATACCCATGTGAGCTGGAACAAATATACCCATGTGTGAGCTGGGGGCAAATATACCCATGTGAGTTGGGGCAAATTTACCCATGTGTGAGCTGGGGGCAAATATACCCATGTGTGAGTTGGGGCAAATATACCCATATGAACTGGGGCAAATATATCCATGTGTGTGAGCTGGTCGCAAATATATCCATGTGAGCTGGGGCAAATATATCCATGCGAGCTGGGGGCAATATACGCATGTGAGCTGGGGGCACTATATATATCCATGTGAGCTGGGGGCAATATATATATCCATGTGAACTGGGGGTAATATATATATCCACCTGTCACTGCGAACCCAACACCAGCTCTTGGCCAAAACTGGTAGAATGCCCCCCGCCCCCGAAACCTGTGTCTGGATCCGCCCCTGGTTGGGGGTACTTGAGGATCGCGGTTGGGAAACACCGCTCTAGACCAATGTTACTCCTAGCCCTAACAACGATGACACATTTTCCCCTTCAACATACAACTTGCACACAGAAACAAATATTATCTTCCATTATTTCTTATTGCGGGTAATGTAGGCAAAATCAATGCTCAGTTGCATTGTAACGTGTGTCACAGAAAGATAATGTGTGTAGAATAATGTAGGAGATATTGGTGCAAATCTGATATTGCTGCAAAGTAGAATCTCAAATATAGATTTGTATTGCGGTCTTGTTCTGTGTAGTCCCTACAATAATTTTGAGCTTTGTTGCAATAAAATTAGTTCGCAATGTGTCAAACTTATTTATTTGTTTGTTAATATGTAGAAAAATTAGGGCATGCAGTATATTGACAGCAGAGTCAAGGATGAACCAACCCAATTTCACCTCATCCTCAATGCCAAAAAGGACAGTGTTAATTTTCCCAGGTCATTTCGTCTCTTTTTTTTTTTTAGTAGTATTAAACTAGAGCAATTTAAGTGTTTTGAACTCCTTAGACAAGAGGTATGCTATAAATAAATATATTTCCCTTCATGTGCCAATTGTTTCCCAAAACTGGTACCAAAATGTATTATCTTCAGTGTCATAGAAATTGTGCCATTTTTTCTACAACCCTATTACAATCTTCGCGCATACGTTTGCCCCTGCGCAAAAACGCATTAACGTGAGGGGCAAAACCCTTTGCGCAGAACGTCGTATTACAATGTCAGCGCAACAAACGCATGTACCAGGGCTCAAAATTTCCAATCACCTACTAGCATTTGTCGAGTGGAAATTAAGTGAGGGCAAGTGGAAATGTACACACAGGCAGCATAATAAATTATTTCATGCTGCGTATTCCGGCAGTGCCATCATGCAGCCCCCCCATCCCCAGGTTGCACAGTGGCAGGAATAAGCTGCCTAACCTGACCAAGCTCGTCTCTGTCACTGGCAGGGGGGGGGGGTGGAGAGAGAGGAGCTTCCCTGCCTCCTCACTTTGCTCACACTGAGGTCTGATGACTGGCTATACATGTATCTGGGGTCTGATGTCTGGGTATTAATGTTATTTTTGTAACTTTATTCTAGATAAAACCTTTAACAGTGTAATTTCATAAGATATTTTAAGGGTGTGTGTTTAGGGGCAGAGTTAAGTGCTGGGTAGGGGTTAGGTGGAGCAACTGGTGGCGACTGGCGTGTAACTCTTATGGCCTGGTTAGTAGCTTGGGACTTGAAATTTTGAGCCCTGCATCTACCATGGGTGAACCTGCGCGAAAGCTGCGCGAGCTTACTGTACTTTGCGTGTCCTATACTTAACATTGTGAGCACAAATGCGTTTGTAATACCATCCGCGTACCAGCGCACAATCTATGCGCAGTTTGTAACCTTTGCAGCCTTTGCGCGCATAATTTTAGCAACTCCTAAAAGCTGGTGTTAATGGCAAATTCTATCAACCTGGCCGAAACCAAATACACCAGCCCTAAAAAAATATGCAGCAAAGTATATTTACACATTCTACACATATCAAACCAATAAATTTGAGAAGTTGTGTGTGTTTTTTTATTGATGCAGCATAGAGCAAATACCTTTAATAATTTTTTTGTTGGTTGTGCCACCACCCTGATTGCTAAGCTAGGAAATGACACGCAATCAGAAAGGTCGCACACAGGGCAGGCCCCACCAACTGTGCAAAGACCCTGTAACGCAGAGAAATTCAGTTTTAGACCAGTGCCTGTCAGTGTCATTACTAAACTTCTCCGTAACCAAAAAATGAAATACCAGTCTGGACCTGATCAAATCCCAGCAATGCTGCTGAAAATCTGTGCGCCAGCAATTGCAAAACCTGTCGCAACCCTAATCAATGAATCACTGGTGACTGGATACATACCCAAACTCTGGAAGACTGCAAGGGTGGTACCTATCCATAAAAGTGGAGACAATACTTTGGTATCCAACTACCGCCCAATATCACTGCTCTCTGTAATGTCAAAAATTCTGGAAAAATGTGTCTACACTCAATTACGTGATTATTATCAGTATCGGAACTATTTAACCCCAGATCAATCAGGCTTTCGTCCAAATCATTCAACTTCAACTGCCCTTTTAAAAGTTTGTAATAATATCTAAGCTGGTATGGAACAAGGAAACCTAACTGGAGCCATCTTCCTTGATTTTGCCAAGGCCTTTGACACAAAAGACCATGGCATCTTACTACAAAAACTTAAACTCTGGTATTGGTGATCGCACGCTAACCTGGTTTCAATCATATGTATCTGATCGGTCGCAATATGTGTCCATTTCTGACAGCTCCTCCCTCCCCTTCCCAGTCACATGCGGTGTACCCCAAGGCTCAATACTCGGCCCCCTGCTATTCACGATATTCATAAAGATCTGCCCAATGTCTGAAAAGCCTCAACTGTACACATGTACGCAGATGACACTGTAATCTATACCAGCAAACCAAATCTCCCGCAGCTGGAGGCCGTGCTGCAAGAACAATTCACAGAGGTAGAAAAGTGGATCGCAGATAACAAACTTTTTCTAAATACTGACAAAACTGTTACAATGCTCTTTGGAACAAAACCTAAACTACGTAAATTGCAAACACCCCATCTATGTGTCAGGACAAGATCCAATGACACGCTGACCACAGTCACTTCTCTCAAATATCTAGGTATGTGGTTAGACCCAAATCTATCCTTTGGCCCCCACATCGAAAAACTCTCATCTAAACTTTACCCCAAACTAGGTCCCCTGTACAGAAACAAATCCTGCCTGAGCCCCTCGGTACGAAAGCAAATTGTACAACAAATGCTTATGCCGGCTATTGAATACTGAATATTGAATGGAGATGTAGTGTATGCAGCTGCCCCGCAAACGCACCTTCAGAAACTTACTACATTGTATAACTCATTCTGCCGGTTTGTGCTACAATGTAACTACATGACCCACCATTGTGACATGTTAAAATAGCTAAACTGGCCGTCGCTGGAATCTAGACGCACCCTTCACCTTTCCAACCTGGTGTTTAAGAGCTTTTCTGGGAAGCTACTACCCTACCTGAATAGGCTGCTTCCCCCAGCAGTTCCCTCATCCTATAACCTCAGATCCAGGACCAGCACCTTACTTGCAATACAACAATACAAAAAGACAGTGACTCGATCCTCATTTTTCTACAGAGCACAGCAATTATGGAATAACCTCCCAGACGCCATCAAATCTTCCCCCAGTCTAAAGTCCCTTAAGAACTCCATCTATTAACATACCTCAATACAGAATGCACCTGCAAACATGTAACATAATGTCTTTATTTCCTACATATTTATTTTTCTGTTAATCTGTATTGTACCAGCAGTGATTTATGCGCGTTAACGTTTAACGCTTCACGCAAAAATTCATGCATTGCACGTGCGTTTTTGGGTGAAGAATGTAATAGAGCCCTATATCTCTTGGTTCAGAAGTCCTGTTTAATTTTTTAAAATTTATTTATATTTTAGCATGACGATCTGCAGAATCTCAGAGATGAAAATAGTAGTCTTCAAGCTCTGGTTTGTAAGCTGAAAGCTTTAAATCATTGGAAAATAATAACCAAAGAAGGACAGCTATATGAGAAGTTCAGAACTGCAGAAAAGGTAAATAGTTATTTTTTTCTTCATTTTACCTAGCTTGTTTTTTATTATGCAGTGTTTAACTTCAATCCTTGGGCAACATCTCTGTCTTAGGCGTTATGACGTTTCGACGGGGCCGGCTACACATTGTAGCACGCATGAATTGCATGCGCTACAGCGGATGTGCTGAAAGCCTCCCCCACGAAACGCTACGACGTACGTTCGACGGGGCTGCAAAGCATGATCCTCCACAGGAGGATCAAGCTTTGCAGCGCTGAGCGCTCCGACTGCACTCAGTGAGGTGGCCACACGGGCGTCAGAGTAGAAGGAACATCCACTCTCACGGACGTTCCTTCCGCTCTTAAAAATGCTCGTCTGACACTGGCCTTAAAGTCGAACTCTAGGCAAGACTATCCTGGTTTAAGCCAGTACATAATATTATAAAAAGCAAAGTCCTGCATATGTTTATTCCACTGCAGAATTACCAAGCTGATATACTGTTTGTGATGTCAACAAGCAGTGGCGTCACTAGGGTTGGTGTCACCGGGTGCGGTAACTTATGGTGTCACCCCCCCCCCCGAGTTTTACGGATTTTTTTTAACTACTCTTACTCCTAAATCAGTACTCTCATATAACACTGAATGCTCATACACACAGCGAACATTACTGTGAGGTTTATTGCTGTGGAGCTCTCTCATATGCTCACACAAATTTTTGCCAACTGCCAGCAAGTACGTTGCCTGTTCGAAGGCAGTGAAAGCACACATGGATATATATTGCCCCCAGCAGCTCACCCATGGATATATATTGCCCCAGCTCACATATGGATATATATTGCCCCAGCTCACAATTATATATTGCCCCCAGCAGCTCACCCATGGATATATATTGCCCCAGCTCACATATGGATATATTGCCCCAGACCAGCTCACACATGGATATATTGCCCCAGACCAGCTCACACATGGATATATTGCCCCAGACCAGCTCACACATGGATATATTGCCCCAGCTCTCATGGATATTGCCCCAGCTCTCATGGATATGCCCCCAGCACACATGGATACTGCCCCAGCTCAAATGGATATGCCCCCAGCACACATGGATACTGCCCCAGCTCAAATGGATATGCCCCCAGCACACATGGATACTGCCCCAGCTCACATGGATATGCCCCAGCAGCTCTCATGGATATTGCCCCAGCAGCTCTCATGGATATTGCCCCAGCAGCTCTCATGGATATGCCCCAGCTCTCATGGATATTGCCCCCAGCAGCTCTCATGGATATTGCCCCCAGCTCATGGATATGCCCCAGAAGCTCTCATGGATATGCCCCAGAAGCTCTCATGGATATGCCCCAGAAGCTCTCATGGATATGCCCCAGAAGCTCTCATGGATATGCCCCAGCATCTCTCATGGATATGCCCCAGCTCCTCTCATGGATATGCCCCAGCTCCTCTCATGGATATGCCCCAGCAGCTCTCATGGATAATGCCCCAGAAGCTCTCATGGATATTGCCCCAGCTCCTCTCATGGATATGCCCCAGCTCCTCTCATGGATATACCCCAGCAGCTCTCATGGTTATTGCCCCCAGGCCCCAGCTCACCTCCTGCCGCCGCGCCGCCGCCGTGTGTTCTGCTCCCTCTGAGCGTCCAGCAGCATGAAGCTTGGGTGCTCGCCTGGGGGAGCCATGTGACCAGCCGCGATCTCGCGAGAACTCGGCTGGTGACGTGGTTCCCCCAGGCGAGCGCTGAAGCTCCATAGCTTCGGACGCTCGCAGGGAGCCGAACACTGCGTCGCAGGGTGAGACACCCGCCCTTAGAGTGACGGTGTCACCCTAAGGGCGGGTGTCACCTGGTGCGGGCCGCACCCCCCACCCGCACATTGCGACGCAACTGTCAACAAGCAGTTCTGACGTTCGATGACCAATATCCAGTCAAATCTGTCTGCCAGACACCACAGAGGACATGACTAGCAATTATCTCATAAAAAGACACAATTATACACTCCCCTACAAATCCATCATACAGACACATTGCATTATTTATCTGGTTTCCATATCTACCTTGTTCTTCTGGACGTATATTACTTCTGTCAAGCCTACATATAATCTGCAAAACACATTCTGTATATCACATCTTCACACAGATGATTAAACAGAATTTGGAAACTAACTTCATAATACTGTACACATGAGATGGATTGCTCTCCTGAAAATACCTATACATTCTATATGAGCTTTTTGAACGCTTTTGAAATTAGCACCGAGAAATCTAGTTCAGTTTCTCTCTGACAGTGCTTCTGGATTCTTACACTCTATACTCCGAAGCTGTGAATTAATAAAAGTTGTTTTGAAAACTCTGATTGCAAGGACAGTGTCCTTGATCTATAAGAATTTTAATAAGCTTAAGTTATTATGGTGCCTTTTAAGGCTTCCAGAAATGTAGTCATAATGAGAAAACCACACAATAAAGTAGAATAGCAAAACAGTGTTGCCTCTTGCAGAGGTGAGAAATATCACATCTAGAATGCTTATCTGAGCAATACAAAAGTCTTTTAGTGTTTTTCTAACCCGAATTTGAGTTCCTGTGATTCATTTAGTTTTCATTTGCGTTACCTTGGACCGTGTGCTGTCATCAACTACACCAGTGGTTCCCAACCTTGGTCCTCAAGTACCCTTAACAGGCCAGGTTTTCCAGATATCTGAAGCACAGCACAGGTGATATAATTCGCTTCTCAGTGATTGCAGGATTCAATCTGCATTTCCCCAAGGTGATCCTTAAAATCTGGCCTGTTAGGGGGACCTGAGGACCAGGGTTGGGAAACCATGCTCTACCATATCCCTCTCCATATAAATCACCATTTCTACCTCGCTTAGTAACCAATATAGTTCTATACCTCCCATATACCAGTAGCTATGTCCCATCCATCAACAAACATAATGACCTCCCCAAAACCTGAAAAAAAGATTACCGTAGATACTCGAGTATAACGCGACCCGGGTATTACGCGAGGGGTAGAGATTCATTATGGAACTAAGAATATTACTCAAGACTCGAATATAACGCTAGGAGAAAAATTATAAAAGTATAAATTTTCCAAAACACGACAAAAGTCTGTTAAGTTACTGTTGTTCCATGTTTTCATTTCATGTTCATTCCACCCCACTCTCACCCTCGTTCCTCCAATGGTTGTTAGAGAGCAGGGGTGCAGAGAGAGGTAATGCATTATCGTGGCTATTTTAGAATGGTGATAGATGTAATTGAGCATTTTGATTGCTTGGAATATAATTCTCTTATGATAAAGTTCTGCACATGAAACTAAATAAATAAAATCCGTAAGCGCAGGTATGGCATAAGGGCACATTTTTTAGATTTAATTATTGCAATTGCATTTAATAAGATTATATATATATATATATAATGTTAGGAACCTATGCATATACTCATGCACTACAAAAAGACACATTTTGAAATTGTTTAAAGCTTGCTTTACCTTGAAAAGTGTATATTGTTTATATGAAGCAGAGTATATGATAAATTTGATAAATTGTGACATACAGAAATTATTTATTAAAGGGGTTAATGTTACTGTTTTCTATTGCAAAGGTTAATGTAGGTTTTTGGATTGAAGGGTTAATAGAGGGCTGAATAGTATTGGAGATGTTTTGTACAGGGGTACTTGAGGGCTGCAGTCATTAAGGGTTAATGGTTAAAGTCAGGGCTGCAGGGTTAAATTGGGATTCCAGAGCGTGCACGTGTCAGACAGCTCCTGGAAGCAATCAGATCTTCACTCCCTCGCAGCTGTCCCGTGTATAACGCGACCCCTACAGTTTTAAGCTTGATTTATTGCTCAAAAAACTCGCGGTATACACGAGTATCTACGGTAACTAGAGAAAATGACTAAACAAGTATCACTTCTCTGAAATGCCAACATCACTAAACAGCCATACCTTCTAGTTCAAAGCACATCATCTCTTTTATCAACAAACATATGCTTTATGTCCTCTCTCTTATAAGATGACATTTAGTCCACCATAATCAACAGTTATGACACTCATTTGACAATCTCCCCTGATAAAACCCCCATCCATTTAAACGCTTCTCCTCCCTTTTCCTTAATAACCACATGCTTCTCCCATCATACCTCTACTTCCTCCGTAAGGGCTACTTTGTACCAGGTGCAACAACCCCATCTACTTCCTTTCCTACTCTGCAAGCTACATCGCCATTAAATTCATTGTGTATATTATTTAGCAAGATTATAGCATCACTGCAACAACAGTATCATGTCGATGTTTCCAAGTTAAAGAAATTTAAGGGTGATCTCAATTATTCTTCACAGGAAGCTGTCCAGAACAAAAAGGAAGGACTTCGATTAAATCTCATTGTGGACAAAGAAGTGAGCTTGCTACGTCAAGAGCTAATTGTTGCGAGGACAGCCCTGACAAGGACACAGGCTGAGAACTGCAGAGTAAAACAACAGCTGGGCAAACAGGTACATGTATATTTGGTCTCCTCTGTTTGTTTATTCATAACAGGTGTGGACAATACATACAGAAATTTAGAATTAGTTTGTTATATATAACAATGTAAATCCTAGGAGCTAAGAAACAAGGCATAAACTGTAAAACTATACATAGAGACTTTACATTCTTGTTACAGGTACTGCTTCTTTTTTTCCCCATTTTTTTCACTATTGAATTGGAGTTGAATGTTATACCAATTTAAACCTCTTCTGAACACTGTCACAGTTTATCATAATTGAAAATGTGATTTTTAGAGGACACGTTATGCACATACTTTCTTGAGAAAGTATTCTACCAGGAAGAATACATTGAGATTTCTCTCGTTTTCCAGTATGTCCTGGGTGGCGAGTATGTACCGTTAGGTGTCTTGCCCAAGGACACTTACTGGAAAGGTGCTCTTGCAGGGATTTGAACCTGTGTCTCCATGGTTATAGAGTAGTGATGTTACCTCTGCTCCACCCAACCGGTACAATTTGCCACCTATTTAGCCATAACCATTACTGGTGTAAATCCGGTAACTTGCATCTTTTGTAAATGTTGTGAAACTACATTTCCCCCGACCCATCACCAGGTTATGTGGTTGGTATTTGGTAATAGGTTAGTGCAGGGCTCAAAATATCCACTCCTGGAGCAGATAACACCAGTAGTGCCAAGTGCCGTGGTGTTATCTCCCTGCAGCTCAGAAGTTTTATGACTCAAGCTGCTGCTAAAGCGGCTCTGTAGTAATATGTCTGTCAAAGGCGAGCCGCAAATGGAGAACAGCAGACCCAATTGTTTTCCATTTGCGTCTCGCCTTTAACGTCCAGGTTGTGTACAAGCACTATAATGGCTCTTGGAAGTTTACAACAGCTCTGGTTAACTTTACACAAGAGTTGTAATCGAGCCCCTGATATAGTAATGAATGTAAATTACGAATTTGTTTCATTTTTCTTTCTGTCTCGGCTTTTAACTGTATGTGGTAAAACAAATACGGAGCGGAGAATCTGAGAAATAAGAGAGCTGCTGGTATTTGCAATAAAACATCTGCTGAAATAACATATGTATTCCCGCAGAAACAATTGCTGAATGAATCCGAGCACAGGTATTCACAGGAGACACGGAGCAGACAGCAGCTTGAAAGCATAAAGTCATCCAGCATGGATAAGCTACTGGAAGACATTGAACAAAAAGAGCAACGACTTCGATCACTGGCAGAGGAAACAGACAGAGCCTCCAAAATCAGTCAGACGCAGCAAAATAAAACAAAAAAAGAAGTCAGGCAGGTAATGGCTATTTAGTATTTTTAGATGTTTCAAAACGATCGTACATGGGTTAAAATACTCTAAAGTAAGAACACTCACAAAAATAGAAATATTAATATTTCCGAATGAGTGATAAGAAGAAACCTCTACAGAAAATCAAGTAAATGTTTGCTGTGACCATACTTTGTGCAAGTGTACACAGAATAAGTTGAATGTAAAGTCAGGGACTGTGTAGACATAGGGCCTTATGTCCAACCAAGCTATTTTGTTACCAAGTGGTACAGTGGACCTTCAACATCCACCCAAGGGTCCACCCAGCATCGAAGCGTTCTTGTCTTTGGTCCGATCATGCAAGCATCTTTTGAAAACTCTAGCCTCTTGCAGGAATTGTAAAGTGCTCTGAAGAACTCTATAATTAAACTTGTCATATAAATAAATATTGACTTGCTGGCATTCTATACCATCTGTTCTTCCATACGTCCGGGCAATCTTCCCAGTCTCTGCTGACATGAATTATATATAAAACTGTGATTCTGTGAGAACATATGAAAAAAAAGGGACTATATAAATGGAATCTTCAGGCAAATGGTAGGTTTGGATAAAATATGCTGTCTTTGACCACCACATTTATTTGTCTTGCCTTTTTGCAAAAATTTAAGAAAAATACATTTAATTTACTTGGCAGTTGTAGGATATAATGGTTTGGCCATGAAATGCTTACAGTGCGAAAATATAACAAACATCTGTTCTTTCATTCAAAAATAACATACGACACGGCATCTTGAGTATGTTTTTTCTGTATTTGTGTTTGTAGACAGTGAGTTCCAAGTTTTAACTGAATCTGTAAATTACAGGGATAAAGCCACTATTAAGAGTTTTCAGTTCCAATTCCAACATTAATTAGTGGAATAAATTTGTTGTCTGGCAGAGTCACTCGGTGTTACATTAAGCCTTGCTGTATTTTTAGGAAAGGGCAAAACATCCCCTGCAGTAAGTTGCTGAGGGGTCTGTCCACAAAGCAATGAATGGTTGTTTGTCCACAACATATTAAGACCAAAATAGCTAACGGTGAGAAAATATTCCTGCTTGGAGATGGAGGATCGAGGTCAGTCCCTAATATCTGAAGTACTGTAAGAGTTTTTTTTTAGAGAGTTAGAGAAAGAGTAAAAAATGACCACCGCAAAAGGTGTTTTCCAAATTTGTAAATATAAACATGGCACTATGTAAAGGCACGTTCTAATCACCATGATTATTTAATGTGTTTTAAATAGACATGTGTTCTAGGTAAGCCCCGTTGGGTGTCTTTGTGAGTGACAGCTTTCCAAAGGAGAAGAATATGCTCGGCATGGAAGTCTGTCAATAAGCCTGTCAGGGTTATTCAAAGAGAATCGAAAAGTCACCGTACGTTCGGTGACTTTTCGTTCCCTGCACTTCGGGGTGATTCGGCGATCCTATTTCACCGACCCTGCGGTGTATTCAGCAAGTAACGCAGGGCCCCCGTAGTGCAGGGAAACCCACCGAACACTCGCTGCAAACATGCCGAACACACACCAAACACTCACCAAAACCCACAGAAAACCGCAGGATTAAACACGACGGAGAAACCCAACTAGCCGCCGATCATAGCGCAGAGCAGCTGCCGGAAAAACCCGACACGCAGACGAATGAGGAATCATATCACCTGCATGTGCTTCGGCTTTCTGGCAAACCTGGCCTGTTAGGGGTACTTGAGGACCATGGTTGAACCACTGCTCTATACAAATCCTTCTGTAGAGAAGTTACGTTGCCCAGTTTTGTATTATCAGCAAACGCAGACACATGGCTTCCAATACCCCTTGCAAAATCATTAAGCCACTTACACCTAAGAACACACTGTAGAATGAAAATACATCGTGCATGTAGGACTTCAGGTGTAATTGGGTTAATATGTTAAAGACAGCTGAACCCTGGACAAAGCCCTGTGGTATCCCACTTACCACTTGTGTCCAATTTGAGAATTTACTGTTAACAACTTTCTGCACTCTGTCATTGAGCCAGTTTTCAATCCAGAACAAATACGTTAATCTAATTCAAACGCTTAGTTTGACTCAAACCCACACGAGGCTACAACACAAAAGATTTAGTGTCTAAATAGATCACATCTAGGGGAACACCTTGATCTGTACTTTTGATCTGTACTTTTACTCATGACTTCATAGAATTCACTTATCTTGCTGTGACGTGAGTGACTCTTCATAATCCAGGTTGACTGTAATTGATGACATCATTGTATAGGTTAAGCACTCTTCTACTAGAATTCTGAAAACCGAAAGACTACAAATACTTCCTTTTGGTCATCAATATTACTTGCCGACCATACAGCGTCCTCTGTTCTCATTCATCCAATGCTGCAGCGTGTTCCTCAGATGAAAAAACTAGTGGATGTGTCATAGTAATACAATATATACTAATATAATATATTTTGAGTGTGGTTTGTATTAGAGCCTGCAGCATTACTTGATAGTGGCTCATTTATTGAGTTATATAGGGCATGTCTGCACACTATGGTTATAAAGAAAACAAGAATTAGATTTGTTGTGCTTTTTACAATTCCCTCGCCCAGAAAGATTTTTGTTTTGCAGACAATTTGAGCTCAAATGTAAAGTGTACCGGACAGTGCTATTTTACCATGGGATAATGAAGTAATTTCCTAATCTGCCTGGTTGCATTACAGGGAATTAATGCTTTGTCACTTTAATGGTATCTTAATTACACAAATGGTTGTGGACTGATCTCTAAATTACAAAACGATCCAGGTTTGAACTGCTCTATACTCTAATACCTTAAAAAGCAGGATGGTCCTGGTTTTCATTACCTTTTGGAGAGGTTTATTCAGATTTTCTCCTTCTGTGTCTACAATCGTAACATTAAAATCATTATCCTCAAATTAAAATGTATTAGAATAGATAGCGCCCAAACAAATACCACCTGTGGCGGGATGGAAGTCCGCCTGCGGTCCTGTTCTAACTGACCCCCCCCCCCTTTGGTGGCGTCCGGCCCGACTACCGAGTGGCACGGCACTCGGCGTCTCGAGCGGCCTGGAGGATGAAATGGCGTTGGTCCTGCGTCTGGAGAGATGGTGCGGTGTTGCCTTGGGGATCCCGTTCCTGGGTTGAGTGGTGATGCAGGAGACCGCTGAGTGTCTCCTGCAATAGTGATTGTAGCTCTGAAATGAAGACACCAGACGCGGCTGTATGCTTTAAAACCGTGAATTGAACTTTATGGGTTTCAACAGGGTCATTTATACAACTTCACACAAACAGATTACCAACTCCCCCACCCACACAACCAGCACTGATTGGCTCCTTTCCCAGCCTCCTGTTCCCTATCAGGTCCCTTTCAGCCTTCCCATTGTCCAGGGATTAGGCAGATGAGGTCTTGGAAAAGCCTCCAATCCTCTGGCCCGCTGCATCCTCCATCTTGGGGCATGAGATCCTTTGTTCTGTGAAACCATGCTGGGATGAGCAAAATGGCGACAGGGAAAAACACATACAAACGGTTTCTTTCATACTTTTAAAGTCACATCATACAGGGTACATTTTTATTACATTACACCAATAAAACCACATCTAGCAATAAAATAAGAGGTCCATAGGCTCACACGCAAAACGAAAACGAAAACAGGAAAAATGGTCTTTAAAAAGGGTTCAGTCTTTAGTCCTGTGGCTCGCTGAAAAGAGCTCTCATGTCCGTTCCGTGACACCACCTCATTACTCATATTGGAAGGTATAAAAGCGAGGGGCTTGACGTAAAGGACACCCATGGCACATCAACAGTGTCATGACGTTACATTATGGGAGGTCATCAATGACCCTATCCTCACAGTCGCATGCCCAAAAGCCGCCTCTCACATCCTTTCTTGGAGTCTGTAAGGTTCCATGGAAACAGAATCCTTGCACAGGATCTGTAGGACACTGGGAACAATTTGTTCTCCGTGTCCTCCTACTGCTTGTGGCTAGTGGAGGCAGCGGATCATGCTGTCCTCTACATTGTGGATTTGGGGATGAATAAGGATTTTTTTCCTAAAAAGTTTATCTTTTTTTTAAAAGTGATTTTCCATCAGTATGAGCAACAAAAGAAGAAGAAGAAATTAAGTTTATAGATTTGTGACAGTTTATACAATATTCTGGTTTGTTTTCCAGATAAAATCCCAGCTTATGCAAGAGCGCAACCTGAAACTCGACGCCTTTCAACGAGTGGATGAATTACAGGCTCAAGTCTATGATATCGAGATTTCATCCTTGCGTAGTTCTCCACCTGGTGAGAAATATTTTTGTATTTGTGTTTTGTAACCAAAGTAACATGTATACAAAGATGCATGTTAGTAGTCTGAGTTCTGATGATATGAATTTAACAGGCACGTGTGACCACTAGCAGAATCTGTCAGGTACTGACCAGAGGAATGCAAGTCGGTGAGCAAAAATCATCACTGACAGTAATATCATTTTTTCCCAATTTTGTTATTTGGTCTAAAATTTGCAAAACCTCTGGTCGATTCTTTATTATTGCTGGCAAAGTGAATATCCTGCAAGAGTCCGTGTACTAAGAAACTAGCAAATTCTTACATCAGAGCATATCTTCTGGGAGTATTACTGTAAGGATCAACGCCGTCGGCGTAATAAAAAGCCTAAAACCAGTGCTGGCTCATAGTAGTGGGACTTTCATATAGCAGTACCACTACTCACCTCTGCCTGTGCATCGCTCAGGTGTTGCCTAGATCACCTACTATTCCTGCATAAAACCAGGCCACACCTGAAGCCCAACGCTTCCACATTGTCTTGGAAATATCCAAGCTGCAAGGAGCTACCTGTTGGGCCTCCTAGGACCCATACTCTGCTGGATCCTATTTTCTCAAGGCTATCTGTTCACTCTCCTGGACTTATTATTTGTAAACCTCCTGGATCTCCTACTTACTACAGACCTCTGGACTTGTTATCCTCCTGGACCTCCCAAGTTTTCTTTGCCTGGATTATAAGGACTTGCCCATATCTCCAAGGACTCGGATATATATACATATATATAACCTAAGTACACCTTGTTGTATTGTATCTTTGTTTTGATCTGTAGTTTCCCTTTTAACCTGTATATTCTGCTCTAGCCCTGTAACCTGTATTCTGCTCTAGCCCTGTAACCTGTATTCTGCTCTAGCCCTGTAACCTGTATTCTGCTCTAGCCCTGTAACCTGTATTCTGCTCTCGCCCTGTAACCTGTATTCTGCTCTCGCCCTGTAACCTGTATTCTGCTCTCGCCCTGTAACCTGTATTCTGCTCTCGCCCTGTAACCTGTATTCTGCTCTAGCCCTGTAACCTGTATTCTGCTCTAGCCCTGTAACCTGTATTCTGCTCTAGCCCTGTAACCTGTATTCTGCTCTAGCCCTGTAACCTGTATTCTGCTCTAGCCCTGTAACCTGTATTCTGCTCTAGCCCTGTAACCTGTATTCTGCTCTCGCCCTGTAACCTGTATTCTGCTCTCGCCCTGTAACCTGTATTCTGCTCTAGCCCTGTAACCTGTATTCTGCTCTCGCCCTGTAACCTGTATTCTGCTCTCGCCCTGTAACCTGTTTCTGCTTCGCCTGTAACCTGTATTCTGCTCTCGCCCTGTAACCTGTATTCTGCTACCCTGTAACCTGTATTCTGCTCTAGCCCTGTAACCTGTATTCTGCTCTCGCCCTGTAACCTGTATTCTGCTCTAGTTCTCTCCTCCTTTCCTCCTTATTCATATATAGATTTCTGCTTTAGTTCTCTCTAGACCTGTAACCTGTGTATACATATATACACTTCTTCCCTATTCCTTAGCTTTCTCCCTCCTATTCAGTATTCTCCATCTATTGCATACCTCTTCTATATCTGTTATTGCCTTTGCTTTATTGTGTCTTTGCAATAAATCATCATATACATATATATATATCTGCTTTGCAAGACTTCTTCATTGCACATTGGCTCGTACCTACCACCCCGGAACCAGCACCTTACAGAATGTGGAAGCGTAATACCAACGAGCCAGCAATGAATCAAGTACTCACGGGGTTAATCCAGAAATCCTTCCATGAGTTCCTCACCCAATTGATTGGATTCCTACAATTGCAACTCCAAGGATCTTGTAACCCTGCTGCAAAAGAAAACCTTACCAAGATACATCGTGGTCCTCTAACCCCGGCAGAGCGCGCCAGGAGGCAAGCGGCGGGGGTCTGTATTTACTGTGGTTCTAGGGGGCACTGGATACCGCTTTGCCCAATAAGACCCCCTAAGCAGACCCCAAAATCCAAGACCCCCATACCTTCACCAAAGAATCCTGTGACCAAATCTATTACCAGGAAATCCACCCCATTGCCTAAACCTGTGTCTAATCAGCATTACAGAGAACCTGCTACTGCAACTCCACAACAGGTAATACCACCAGAATCTCCACCAAGGCCCACCATACAGCAGACTCCTCTACCCGCATCTATAGAATATGAAAGCATGGATTATGAACCATCGGTACCCTGTTCCTATGGATACTTCACCTGTATTTGCTGCCAGCACCTTTACATCCATTGCTCACAGCCAAACACCTATCAAGACAACGGAGTACCCTGTACAGGCCCTTATTTCTATGGAACCCATACCTACTGACTGTACAATTGCCTCCAATGGGACAGTAATTCGCAAAAAGGACTTGAATTTATTTGAATCAGCCTTGAAGGCCAGGAAAGGTGTGTACCAATCTGAAAGAGTTAATGCCGCTACAGCCACTGTTCTAATCACTAACAGCCATCATTATACAGACCAATGTCTCTCACGGTTCCCCATGTTAAGCAATAGTTCTGAAGGCTGGGATAGTGATGATTCGCTGGAGATACCCATACAAACAGCACGACATCCTAATGGTGGTCCTGGGTGCTGTACTGGCTTCGTCGGATCCACCATAATCGTCCCTCGCAGAGATCCACGAGAGGACTTTCTTCCTTTTGATTGTTCCTCCTCTGGCGAATTCACTGAAACCGAACGTATACCTTCACCTATAGGAGGTAAAGTATCTGAAAATATGGCTGATCAAGGTCCTACAGGCCTTCGAATTACAGATCCCGGTAACTCTCACCCAGTTCCCTCCAAAAAAATATCGGAGGTTGAGCCAAACGATCCTAAGGCCTTCGCTGGGCAAATAAAATCGTGTCTGGAAACTTCGACCCAAGCCGCAGTGCCCGCTGCTGAAGCTCCACTTTGTGAAGAACAGTCTGTCGCCAACACCTTGGTTCACGCCAAGGTGCTTGCTACCACGCTATCACATGACGAGGCTTCAGTTCATGCCAAAGCGCCTGCTGCCAGAGTTCCAGATGCTGAGGTATCATCATTCATCGCCAAGGTGCCTCCTATCAACACTTCGCCAGTTGTACCCACCGCCAAGATGCTCACACGGTACCGAGGATCTACAGGTCAACATACTCGACACCGGACCAATACCGGTTACCAAAACCCCATCTGCTAAACCTTCTTCGGGGATCAAATTGCCTGGTGAGACTACAAAGACCCATGCCACCCTTTCTTTACCTGATATGACCGTTGCTGCTAGTATAATTCCTATAAAGGAATCTATTGAAACCACCACTATACCTACTATGATCTCTGTGATGACTACACTCACAAATCAGGTCAGTAACATTGCCCAGTCTGTGATAAATCAACAGAGTCTCATTATGTCCCTACAGGATCAACTACAGAGCAGTGTAAATAACGTCTTGCCCCCATTATCTGATTCTACCCAGAATACCGTACCTATACCTACCATCTTCCGGGCTGTACAACAGTATGGGATAGCTTGCCCTGAAAGGAAACCTGGAGTATCTAAAATAGACTCCCCTATCATCAGTACCAGGGGGCTTAAACCAAAGGTGTCTTTATTAACAGATACAATTATACTGGATTCCATATTTTCAGAATCAGAAGATCTTCTAGAGTCTAATCACACCGTCACCGATTCACAGGACATTGTGGGCACCCAGAGTGTGCCCTTAGGAGGGGGCATATGTAAGGATCAACGCCGTCGGCGTAATAAAAAGCCTAAAACCAGTGCTGGCTCATAGTAGTGGGACTTTCATATAGCAGTACCACTACTCACCTCTGCCTGTGCATCGCTCAGGTGTTGCCTAGATCACCTACTATTCCTGCATAAAACCAGGCCACACCTGAAGCCCAACGCTTCCACATTGTCTTGGAAATATCCAAGCTGCAAGGAGCTACCTGTTGGGCCTCCTAGGACCCATACTCTGCTGGATCCTATTTTCTCAAGGCTATCTGTTCACTCTCCTGGACTTATTATTTGTAAACCTCCTGGATCTCCTACTTACTACAGACCTCTGGACTTGTTATCCTCCTGGACCTCCCAAGTTTTCTTTGCCTGGATTATAAGGACTTGCCCATATCTCCAAGGACTCGGATATATATACATATATATAACCTAAGTACACCTTGTTGTATTGTATCTTTGTTTTGATCTGTAGTTTCCCTTTTAACCTGTATATTCTGCTCTAGCCCTGTAACCTGTATTCTGCTCTAGCCCTGTAACCTGTATTCTGCTCTAGCCCTGTAACCTGTATTCTGCTCTAGCCCTGTAACCTGTATTCTGCTCTCGCCCTGTAACCTGTATTCTGCTCTCGCCCTGTAACCTGTATTCTGCTCTCGCCCTGTAACCTGTATTCTGCTCTCGCCCTGTAACCTGTATTCTGCTCTAGCCCTGTAACCTGTATTCTGCTCTAGCCCTGTAACCTGTATTCTGCTCTAGCCCTGTAACCTGTATTCTGCTCTAGCCCTGTAACCTGTATTCTGCTCTAGCCCTGTAACCTGTATTCTGCTCTAGCCCTGTAACCTGTATTCTGCTCTAGCCCTGTAACCTGTATTCTGCTCTAGCCCTGTAACCTGTATTCTGCTCTCGCCCTGTAACCTGTATTCTGCTCTCGCCCTGTAACCTGTATTCTGCTCTCGCCCTGTAACCTGTATTCTGCTCTAGCCCTGTAACCTGTATTCTGCTCTCGCCCTGTAACCTGTATTCTGCTCTCGCCCTGTAACCTGTATCTGCTCTCGCCCTGTAACCTGTATTCTGCTCTCGCCCTGTAACCTGTATTCTGCTCCGCCCTGTAACCTGTATTCTGCTCTAGCCCTGTAACCTGTATTCTGCTCTAGCCCTGTAACCTGTATTCTGCTCTCGCCCTGTAACCTGTATTCTGCTCTAGCCCTGTAACCTGTATTCTGCTCTAGCCCTGTAACTGTATTCTGCTCTCGCCCTGTAACCTGTATTCTGCTCTAGTTCTCTCCTCCTTTCCTCCTTATTCATATATAGATTTCTGCTTTAGTTCTCTCTAGACCTGTAACCTGTGTATACATATATACACTTCTTCCCTATTCCTTAGCTTTCCCCCTCCTATTCAGTATTCTCCATCTATTGCATACCTCTTCTATATCTGTTATTGCCTTTGCTTTATTGTGTCTTTGCAATAAATCATCATATACATATATATATATCTGCTTTGCAAGACTTCTTCATTGCACATTGGCTCGTACCTACCACCCCGGAACCAGCACCTTACAATTACATCAAGAATACGGACAGAATCCCAAGCAAAAATATGGACATTTTGTCCTGCGACTCAGTGAACGATGTGATGTAACACACCAGTTTTAAGAACTATTAACGGCACACAAACCCTAATTCCAATTGTATTGAACACTTTCAGGGTTATTCAGAGAGCGGTGAAAAGCAGGAGAATGACTGGAGAATGGAAAATTCTAGGTCAAAATAGCCAGACCAGAAAAATTCTTCCATTCATCTCACTTTCCAAATCGGCTATTTTGAACTAGAATTTTTCATTCTCCAGTCATTCTCCTGCTTTTCACCGCTCTCTGAATAACCCTGTTTGATTTCATTCCACATCAGTATGTTTGACAGGGGGAACAGAAAATGGCTACAGGATTAATCACTGCACTAGACCAGGACAGAGCACAGAAGGATTACTAGCCTTGCTATTGATGTACATCTTTAAAACATATTGGTATATATGCTTATGAGACAGTCTCTGGTATGCATGGTTGGGGCGTAACTACCAGGGGTGCAGTGGGTGCCACCGCACCTGGGCCCTTGAGTCCGGGGGACCAACAATCGACTGCCTGGGCATGGGGCTTGCCTATATTATATATATATCATTTTTTTAAATAATTTATTTTATACTTATTTGTGAGTTTTATTTTGAAGCTCTGTGATACAGTAATGTGCAGGGTGTAGGAGTGTGAGTTTTATTGCTGTGGAACTCTGTAAGATATAAATAGTGCACATTACATTATAAATGGGATGGACGAAGAGGTTATAGTGGACCTGGAAAAAATGGGACACTGTCAGTGGTCAATATTGTGGCCCTGGAGGGGTCCAATGCATTGTGGCGGGAGGGGGACAAAATATGTTTTTGCCTAGGGTGGGGGGGGTGTCATGGATTCTTGCACCTGGACCTTGAGGTTTCTAGTTACGCCTCTGATGCATGGTCACTTAAAGCATTCATATTGTATTTTAACACCAAGTAGTTTTGAATCCTTACCAGTGGCCAGCTCGGCTGCGATGAGAATGGTTTGTGTGAGGAATTGCACCAGCCAGGTACGCATGTGCGACACCACAGTAACTGATACCAGGTCCATCTACATGTTCACACTTGGAATTGATGTTTATCTTATTGGTGTCAGGTTGAGGGTTTCAAAGACGGCACACCAGATGCCACAGAAAGAGGTGCTGTGCATGCACTAGTCAATGCCGTGGATAAACAGCTTTTGGTACATACCGGCCTGTGTTAAACAGTGTAGTAAAAGTAGAAAAGTGATTATTAGGTTCTAAATGTTGATTTAATTCCATTTTAGGGATGAGGAAGCTCTCTGCCTCTCTGTTATCCCGAACAACAAGAAGTCATTCAGCAGGTAATGGAAATGTATTGTGAACAAAGCATTTATATAGTAGAAGGGCAGTGTTAGAGGACCGTTGATTTTTAAATTATTCCTTGGTAATTATTTTTAGAGATGTGCATTCGTTTCTGAAAAATTCGGAATTTGGAACGAAATTTGATCATTCGTATTTCGGAAGTACTTTGGAATAACGAATCGATATGATAAGAATTCGAAACGAAATGGTATATAACGAATTTATTTAGTTTTACACTGTCATCATCATCATAAAAGAAAAATTTGAATAACTGATATCAACTATCGAATTTGAAATGAACTATCGAATTGATCTTAACTTACAATACAAGTAATAGTCAGCAAAGGACTTTATTAAACAAATTAATTTTGTTTCACTGTTTAATTTAACTTAAATACTAAATCTGTGACACAGCTTAAAATGTAACCCTAGCTTTTCTTTTAACAGCAAAATTTGATTAATTGGGGTTTTATTTACTGATCCAAAATTCGAATCGATTCGAAATTTCGAATCGCTCCGAAACGAAATTAGTTACGAAATTCCAAAAATTAAATTATTTAAAAACTAAACAAAACAATTTTTTCAGCCATGCACATCCCTAATTATTTTCTCATTTTCTGTCAAGCAAGAGTTGATAATGTCTTCAGTAGCTTATTACCGGCAGCTGCACAATATGCTACTGCTGGTCTCCTCCTGGACTCCATAGAGAGTTGCAACAGTCTTGTGAGTCACTGTGTATGCGATCTCACTGTTTCATGCTGGGTCAGCTATTTCTTCTCCCTGTGGCCCGAGGGGACAGCAGATCACACCACCCTTTGTCCCAGGATTAGGGATAAGTATGGAATTTTGGGCAGGATTTTTTCTCTATAATAAGTGGTTTTGCTAAAGCAAGATGACATATAGCCCGGTTTCAGCAGCTAATAATTTTTATTACTGGCTGTAAGAGAAAACTAATAAATGATCTTGGATTTGCTCATTATTCTCTGCCTGCTTTCATGTTAACGCTTCATATACTGTTTATATGGAGGAGTTTGAGGTCAGCTGTAAAAGCTGCTGAGACATGAAGTATAACGTCAATAGGTCACTCGGTTATGTTAAGCACTCATGTGGTCACCAGGATTTGAACTTTTGAGCAAAACGTTTGCCCTGGTTTTCTCTGCCTAGATCAGGTGAATTTGGATGTGCCAATAACTTCCTATGTTAGTGCCTGAGCTTCTTACATTAATTGTCCATGCATGTGCAGGGTTTATCTAGTAAAATGCAAACCTCACAGTGGCAGATGGTGACATTTCTAGTTGGTGGAGCGCCAAACTGGAAACATGAATGTTTTTAATCATGAATAGGAATATGTCTATATGGCACTGCAACCTCCAAAATATGTGGACGATCCCATATATAGGGAATAAACCTTCTAGACATATTTGTATTAATGAGGCAAATAAACTGGCCATAAATTCAATGATTAAAAGTTTAATCCAGAAATGAGCCGCAAGTTGTATACATAAATCATAATTCAGTATGAAAAATCTAAAAGTGAATAAGACTGATTTTATTATTTGCTAAAAATAAAAACTGAATGCTGATCTTGCCCATTTTATCTTAAATAACTCAGTATTCAAAACTTCAGTGTGTGAAACAAAGAAATCCTGTTTACTACTGAAATTTTAATTTTAATTATTTTTTATTTGTATGTATTTATTATTTATTTATAAAGTATTTTACCAGGAAGGATACATTGAGATTTCTCTCGTTTTCAAGTATGTCCTGGGTTCAAGAACATTGAAATGTTACAGAAATACAAAGTAATACAATGCAAGATATTAAAAAAACACTAATATACAGATTAACAGAAAACAAATATGTAGGAAATAGTCATTATGTTACATGTTTACAGGTGCATTCCGTATTGAGGTATGTTAATAGGGAGCTCAGCATGGTAAGGCGAATATTGGGTGCATTTTCTGTCATTAAGGGGTTAAGACAGGCGAATGGTGTGTGTAGAAGATAAAATCTGCAGTCACACCTCAGGTGTGTTTGACACCCAGCAGAGATCAATTAGCCAGCAGCAGAAGGTCTGATAACAGCTGTGGTTTGTATTTCTAAGATCTACTTATCTCCCATAGAACACTCATCAGATTTCTGGAAACTGGTCAAAGACAATCACATACAGGGTTATTCAAAGAGAGGTGAAAGACTGGAGAATGGAAAATTCTAGGTCAAAATATCCAAACCAGAAAAATTCTCCCATTCATCTCACTTTCCAAATCGGCTATTTTGACCTTGAATTTTCCATTCTCCAGTCATTCTCCTGATTTTCACCGCTCTCTGAATAACCCTGATCTTTCTTTTTTTCCCCCTCTGCCTAGCAACAGTTGAGGAGACAGTGACCTATAAAATGTGTTATGTCCCTTTAACAATCAGACACATGTTAATTGACATAAAAATCTGAAAAGAATTATGTAGTTTAAACTTATTTTTTATTCCAAAAAAATTGTAGGCCGCTGCCCCATGTGTGCCTATGGATGAGCCACCAATGAAGTCTCGTTAGTTTCGTACTGTAAAACCTGAAATACAACTATCAGTACTCCTGGTTATGCTGCCTTAATGAACGTCGTCTGACCGTTTTTGCGCATTCCGTGAAAAAATACGTCAATGCGTTCGGACGCACTTTTTCACGTTCGCAGGGAAAAATGCTTTCGTCTGACCCTAGCCTAAATCACCATGACCTCCCCTGCTCAATACTCGGCCCCCTACTATTCACAATATTCATAAATGATCTGCCCAACGTCTGCAAAGCCTCAACTGTACACATGTACGCAGACGACACCGTAATCTATACCAGCAAACCAACTCTCCGGCAGCTGGAAGCCGTGCTGCAAGAACAATTCACAGAGGTAGAAAAGTGGATCAAACACAACAAACTTTTTTTAAATAATGACAAAACTGTAACGATGCTCTTTGGAACAAAACCTAAACTACACAAATTGCAAAATCCCCATCTATGTGTGGGGACAAAATCAAATGGCACGCTGACCACAGTCACTTCTCTCAAATATCTAGGTATGTGGTTGGACCTTAATCTATCCTTTGGCCCTCACATCGAAAAACTCTCATCTAAACTTTACCCCAAACTAGGCGCCCTGTACAGAAACAAATCCTGCTGAGTCCCGCGGTAAGAAAGCAGATTGTACAACAAATGCTTATGCCGGCTATTGATTACGGAGATGTAGTGTATGCAGCCGCCCCACAAACACATCTTCAGAAACTTACTACATTATATAACTCATTCTGCCGCTTTGCATTACAATGTAACTACATGATCCACCATTGTGACATGTTAAAAGAGCTAAACTGGCCATCGCTGGAATCCAGACGCACCCTTCACCTTTCCAGCCTGGTGTTTAACCCTTTCGCTGCTGAGGCTTTTCCCACCCCTGTGCTGAGGTCATTTTTACCTGTTTTGCGCATCATGTTTAAACGTGTTTTGAAGGCTTATTTTAGTATATGACCCAGACATATTATATATCGTTCTTTCCGTCAGACTCGGTAGATTCATAATATGTCATTATTATATGTATACGTCATGACCTGTCTGTATATTATAACAAAAAATGCAATAAAATATGTATTTGCAATAATTTACAATGTGTAAAGTGTTTTTTTTCACATTTTAACATGCGAGCAATTGCGGTTATATTTTGTATGGGGTGCGCTTGTTAAAAAAATTAGAGATGGGGTCTCGTTACATTTTTTTTGGGGAAAATTACACTATTTTTAACAAACGCACCGCATACAAAAATCGTTAGTGCAGCATCATTGTTCACATTATAATTGAAATGGGAACAATATTGCTGCATTAACAAACCAAAAAAAATAAAAAAAAAGTGTTTATTTTTTTTTTTATAATTTTTTATTTTTATTTTTCATATTTATTTTTGTTTCCAACATTTTTCACTTTCATGTTTGGTATCGTTGGAACAGCCATGCTCTGGCCGATCCAACCATACCAAAATTTAACCCCTAGCTGCCACGGATCGGGAGATAGGGAGTTCCAATGAACTCCCTATCTCCACAGTTGGTGGCAGTTAGGGGTTAAGTCCAGGACTGGCGTCATCGTGCTACGCACGATGACGCCAGTCCTCAGGGGGAGTTCCCGGAGGCTTGGCCGACATCCAAGATGTCGGCCAGCTCCGGGAAAGGATCGCGAACCGGCGCTTTTCAGCGCCGATTCGCGATCCAGCTCCCCAGGGGTTAAAGCCAGGCATCATTTGGAAGGGCAGGCTGTGCCCTTCCAAATGATGCCTGGGTTAACCCCCGCAGAGCCGCCGATCGGGAGGGAGAGAGGTCCGAAGGACCTCCCCCCCTCCCTTTCAGGCGCCTCCTCCGCACATGCGGGGGGTGGCGCCTGAATTAGGTGTCATCGCGCTGCCGCGATGACACCTAATTCCGGCGGCTGTGGTCCCGGATGCCGGGCTGACATCGAGGATGTCCTCCGCATACCAGCGGGAATGCTGAGGACGCGCTGAGCGCGTCCTCAGCATCCAAGTGGTTAAGAGCATTTCTGGGAAGCTGCCACCCTACCTGAATAGACTGCTTCCCCCAGCAGCTCCCTCATCCTATAACCTCCGATCCAGGACCAGCACCTTACTTGCAATACCACAATACAAAAAGACAGTGGCTCGATCCTCATTTTCCTACAGAGCACCACAATTATGGAATAACCTCCCAGACACCATCAAATCTTCCACCAGTCTTAAGTCACTCGAGCTCCTTACTAACATACCTCAATACAGAATGCACCTGTATACATGTAACATAATGACTATTTTTCTACATATTTATTTTCTGTTAATCTGTATATGTGTTGTTTTCTTAATATCTTAATATCTAATATCTTGCATTGTATTACTTCAATGTTCTTGAACCCAGGACATACTTGAAAACGAGAGAAATCTCAATGTATCCTTCCTGGTAAAATCCTTTATAAATAAATAAATAAATGACATGGGTGTAAAGAGTGAAGGCTGGAGCTACATTCGAATGTTAAAATTGAGAAGCGTGGAAAATAATGAGTTATAATGAAAAGGGGTGTGTTTAAAGGGTCACTACCACCTAAAATTTTAATTATTTATTTTGTTTATGTTGCTAATATCCCACATGTACTTTACTCTATATGTGTCATACAGGGTTAGTCAGAGAGCGTGAAAAGCAGGAGAATGACTGGAGAATGAAAAATTCTAGGTCAAAATAGCCAAACCAGCAAAATTCTCCCTTTCATCTCACTTTCCAAATTGGCTATTTTGACCTAGAATTTTTCATTCTCCAGTCATTCTCCTGCTTTTCACGCTCTCTGAATAACCCTGATTGTGTGCATCCATTCTGCAATCTTTTGTGTTGTAAATTGCCCCCTCCACACGGTCTTCACAGAACTTGCTCCTAACTGTGTGGCATTGAGCACAGAATGGAGTGAATTGGTCAGAAAGTCTAGTAAACAGACACACAGTATTGTATTGTGTGAGATGTATTCAAAGGACATCACCAAAGGGTTTGTTTCTCAAACCTCTCCTCGGGACCCCCAACCAGGTCAGGTTTTCCAGATAGCTGAAGCACAGCACAGGTGATATGATTTGCTGCTCAGTGATTGCAGGATTCAGTCTGCATTTCCAAAAGGTGATCTGCAAAATCTGGCCTGGTTGGGGGTCCAGAGGAGAGGTTTGGGAAACACTGGACTAGAAGACTTTAAGCTCCATGTTTTTATATCATTCAGCTGCCAGCTCTTATCTCGGGTAGCATACACTGCACAATAACCTCCTGCAGCCTTATCTAAACATTCACTCCTCCACCGCATTGCCTCTTCAATACTGTAGAAGTTCTACTACAACTGTAAAGTGAAACTTTTGCACAGATTTTGGAAAATGTTGCATCATAGGAAAAATAGACAAAATGGAAACAGGAGATAAAAACCTAACTTTATTTTACCATTTTACATGCAATTACAAATAAAGATACAACAGCAGCATGTGTTTTATAACGGCGGTTTTGCTTGTAATGTAATCTAATTACAGTATGTTAGTGGTAGTGTTCCTTTAATAGTGGGGAAGAATTCATTCTGTGCCCCTCATGAAGAAAGCAATAAAATACATCTGCAATGGTATATTTGAGTAATGGATGGTTTATAAGTGAAATTATTTCCTTGATTCCCAAAGCCAGGGCTGCCATCAGGGGAAGTAATAGCCCATGATATGGTCAGGGGCAGGGCTGGTGCTAGACTATTTTGCGCCCAAGGCAAGACCAGCTACTTGCACCTCCCCCCCCAAAAAAGAAAGCTCACATGGGTATATTTTCCCCCAGCTCTCACATGGGTATATTTGCCCCCAGCTCTCACATGTGTATATTTGCCTCCAGCTCACACATGGAGATATTGCCCCCAGGCTCACACATGGAGATCTGCCCCCAGGCTCACACATGGAGATCTGCCCCCAGGCTCACGCATGGAGATCTGCCCCCAGGCTCACGCATGGAGATCTGCCCCCAGGCTCACGCATGGAGATCTGCCCCCAGGCTCACGCATGGAGATCTGCCCCCAGGCTCACGCATGGGTATTTGCCCCCAGGCTCACGCATGGGTATTTGCCCCCAGGATCACACATGGGTATCTGCCCCCAGGGTCACACATGGGTATCTGCCCCCAGGCTCACACATGGGTATCTGCCCCCCCAGCTCACACATGGATATCTGCCCCCCCAGCTCACACATGGATATCTGCCCCCAGGCTCACACATGGATATCTGCCCCCCCCCAGGCTCACACATGGATATTTGTCCCCCCAGCTCACACATGGATATTTGCCCCCCCAGCTCAAACATGGATATTTGCCCCCCCAGCTCAAACATGGATATTTGCCCCCCCAGCTCAAACATGGATATTCCCCCCCCCAGCTCACACATTGATATTTGCCCCCCAACTCACACATGGATATTTGCCCCCCCAGCTCACACATGGATATTTGCCCCCCCAGCTCACACATGGATATTTGCCCCCCCAACTCATACATGGATGTATCTGCCCCCAGGCTCACCCATGGCTGTTTGCCGCTCCAGCGCCGTCTCTCTCCGCCTCCTCGTAGTCCCAGGCCAGTCCGAATAGGTGCTGGCGTCAAGGAGACAGAGGCGTGGACTTGGTGCAGGAAGCTAGAAGCACCAAGTCCACGCCTCTGTCTCCTTGACGCCGGCGGCGACGCCAGCTCGTATTGGGGCAGGCTGCAACACGCAGCCGCCCCAGGCTGCCCCGCGGCCAATTTCGCCAATTTTTTTCTTCAATTGGTCGGGCCAGCTGCGCCCTAGGCTGGCACCGCGCTCTAGGCACCCGCCTAGCGGCAGCGCCGGCCGTGGTCAGGGGCCCAGCAGCTCCTGACAATTGCCAAATCCTGTTCAGCTTGTCTAAGTACCACCAATTTAAGAGACAGAGGTGAATGTGTTTCTGAATGAATAGTATCGGCTGGGTGGAGTAGAGGTAACATCACTGCTCTATAACTGTGGAGAGAAACTGTAAATACATAGGTTCGAATCCCAGCAAGAGCACCTCTCCAGTAAGTGTCCTTGGGCAAGACACCTAACGGTACATACTCGCCAACCAGGACATACTTGAAAACGAGAGAAATCTCAATGTATCCTTCCTGGTAAAATACTTTTTTTTTTTTTTTTAAAAATTACACCCATGTATCCAGGCAGCAGTGATTGTGTTTATTAATGATACACACAGGGTCACCACCACGGGTGTGATACTCCATGATATGGTCAGGGGTCCCTGCCAAACCTTGTACAGCTTGTTCAAGAGCCACAAATGTAAGGGACCCTCCATGCCTCCCATTACCAGCCCAAAACAATACCAACTGATTTCCCAGTGGACCACAGCATCTGGTGCCAGTAAGAGCAGTCTGACTTGTCATTGAGGGAGCGATTAGTATGGTCTACACCAGTGGTTCCCAATCGTGGTCCTCAAGTACCCCAAACAGGCCAGATTTTGCAGATATCTGAAGCACAGCACAGATGATTTGCTGCTCAGTGATTGCAGGGTTCAGTCTGCATTTCTCCCAAGGTAATCCTTAAAATCTGGCCTGTTAGGGGTACTTGAGGACCGCGATTGGGAACCACTAGTCTACACCGATCAGAGGTGCAAACAGAGCCCTCTCCCACTAGGGAGCCTGGCCCATGTAAAATAAATACAAGAGGAGGAAACCGTTTTTTTCTTTTAATCACTTTACTGGGCAGTCGAGGGAAGGGGACCCTGACCAGTTATTCAGTAAGGGGGTCCAAGTCCCAGCCCTGACTGCAGTTATAGAACAGCAGGGCCTACTCAACAAGAGGAAGAGACGCAGCAGAGTTTGTGCAATGTGGTTAATGCTTTTTGGTCAATAGTTGATCCTTGTGTGTCTACCGGCTTGTTGTTATGACCCATGCAAGGAACAGAAGTTGTTATGGTGCCAAAATTGTTTTCTTTATTTATGTCTATCTTGATACATTAAGGCTGGTGTCAGAGTAGCGCACTATGTGCACCCGTACTGACGTGCCTCCCAGCATCTGTCGCAATGTTGTGATGCTGCAACGGGGCCAGCCAAACACTGTTGCGCTTGCACGAATTGCGCACGCGACATTGGCCATGCAGCAAGCCTCCCCGTCGAAGCACTATGACACGCGTTCGACGGGGCTGCAAAGCTCGATCCTCCATAGGAGGATCAAGCCTTGCAGCGCTAAGGCTGGGGGCACACGGGACATCTTCTATAACGCACATTACGTGCGTTAAAGAAAACCAGCGTCGCACTCGACGCCCGCCCACCCCCCTTGCGCGATCTTCCATAGGAGGATAGCGGAGCCCCGCCGACGTGAATCCTAGCGCATCAGCACTGTAGATGCGCCAAGATTCACGTCGGCGGGGCGCTGCTATCCTCCTATGGAAGATCGCGCAAGGGGGGTGGTAGGCGTCGAGTGCGACACTGGTTTTCTTTAACGCACGTAATGTGCGCTACAGAACACGTCCCGTGTGCACCCGGCCTAAGCGCACTAACTGCACTCAGCGAGATGGCCACGCAGGAGTCAGAGTGTAAGGAACATCCGCTCTTACGGACGTTTCTTCTGCTCGTAAAAACGCTCATCTGACACCAGCATAAATAAACTACTGTAACGTCAACAACTGGAAGAGTTTGCTTTGCCTTTCACACAATGCATTTTAATGACAAGTAAAGAGTTGTCCCTTTCTTTAGTTTCCTCATATGCCTCCCCAATCTCTCTTCCTTGTGACCTGGGGGCTTCTGTGGATTACATGCAAAGGTATTTACCAGATGACACAAAGCCAGCCAAGGAATCCGAAAGAAGAATACAACGCCCTAAAACTGTGAGTAGCTTAGGTTTTTTGAGTTCTTTAAACAAACCGTTGAATATTGCAGCACCAGCAAACATACATTTTTTGCCCTGGAGGCATATTGAAAAGTGTGACTGTATGGCTCAGGTGCACACTTTTTGCAATATCCTAACAATGATGGAAATCAGTCTTGGACCAATCCCATATGTCATCTCCTGATCAAAGCACTGGGTGCACTTAACTGGATGCCATATATACAATTATCCCTCAGGCACACAGTCTGAGCACATGGCCTTCCTGTGCAACAAACCTCTGCTCACAGCTGTCACTCCCACTGTGCCACGCCATAGCAATAGCTTAAACAAAGTATTACAGCATACAGTAATCCCCCGGTCATTCGCGGTTCTGCGTTCGCGGACTCAGTGGTTCGCAGATTTTTTCCGCTTACCACGTGGTAGCAGCATCCCGGTGTGTCATCTATGGTTCCTTATTGAATATTGTTCCAAGGAGCCCTCGGCAAAGAACAGAACTCCAACTCCCCAGGCTCCAACACATCAGCGCCTCCCAAACACACGCCTTTGTGCAGCCCCCTGATGTGTTGGAGCCTGGGGAGGTGGAGTTCCGATCTTTGCCGGGGGCTCCTTTGAACAGTATTCGATAAGGAACCATATAGGGCACAACACCCCGGCAGAGAAGCTGCTCCTGTGCGTCTCCGGGCTCACGATCGTGGCCAGGGCATTCCCTTCTCTCGGCATCATTACGAGAGAGGAGATGCCGAGCCTCCTGGATCCCCGGACCACGCTTACAGGGGTGCACAAGAGTCTCGGCATCTCTGAACGATGCCGAGAGAGAATGCCCTGGCCACGATCGTGAGCCTGGAGACGCACAGGAGCAGCTTCTCTGCCGGGGTCTAAAAGTCCTGGAGATGCACAGGAGCAGCCATTCTGCCAGGAGGACGGCGGCTCCTGGGTCCTAATGCCGCATGGCTGTGTTTTTTTTAGCACAGCCACAATTCACGGTTTTTCAAAATTCGCGGGGGTTGTTGGAACGTAACCCCTGCGAATTTCGGGGGATTACTGTAATTAGGAAAAAAGTATGTGAAGAAAAAACCCTGGCCACATTCTCTTTCAAATTAGTCTAACTTGTTTTGGGCACGAGTGTCACTTTAACCCTTTGCTGCAGACAGCAAGTTTGGGACATCCTTATGCGTCTGCAGAGGACTCCCCCCCCCACATGCTGCCTGTTATACTTGCCAGCTTTTCCTGCCTGGCACGTTGGCCATTATGACTCTCTAGTGACATCATTGACCACATTTCAATTATCAAGTGAATGATAACTAGAGGGTATATCTACCCGTAATAGCGTGTAATAGCAAGCTAAATGCGGGGTGGTGCGGAAAAAAATACCCTCCAAGCCCCATCATATACAGATTATATGGAACAGGTTTAAAGCACCACGGCGCAATTGTCAAACATTATCATGTTCAACAATATCCAAAAGATACAGTGACATAGAAACATAGAAAAATGTCGGCAGATAAGAACCTTTCGGCCCATCTAGTCTGCCATTACATGGATACTTTACCTGGATTTATCTTTGTTTAGGATAGCCTTATGCCTATCCAATGCTTGCTTAAATCAATTACTGTTTTGCCTCTAACCCACTTCCACTGGAAGGCTGTTCCATTATCCACCACCCTCATAAAAATAATGCTTCCTGATGTTATTTTAAACATTTGCCCCTCTAATTAAGGACTATGTCCTCTTGTGTGTTGGCTTGTTTCGTTTAAATATATCCCCTTCCTCTAACCTTGTGGGATTCCCTTACGTATTTAATGTTTCTATCATTAAGAATTATACTCTTATCCTCTTCTTACACTTTTTCCCCATGTAAGTTACCTTCTACTAACCCCCCCCCCTACTTGCCCCCACCCCCTCCCTTTCCCGTAAATAAAAACACAACAAAGTATTGGCATTTTGAAAAGGTCACGTCTTTTATTACTTAAGGCCAAATTCTTTGCCTCTAAGGCAGAATTATTATTAATCGATCCTCGCATGCCAAATACGCTTCACCAGATAACACTGGCAGCCAGATAACACTGGCAACTGCAATGCACCACAAGCATTGCCCAGAAATAGCGCCCCACGTGGCTAAGCAGGCTGACCACACATCTGCTCAGTTTATTTTTATGGCAGATAGCAGGCCGAGAGGATCTGCAAACCAGGAAGGCACCTGAGCTTGGCCGTACAAACCACACTCACCCTGTACCCTGCAGACCATCCCCCCACTATCGCCCTCCACGTGCCAGGCCGCCTATTTCACCGCTCCTCCCTATCCTAAACCATGTCCATCTTAAGCGCAATCCCCCAGCTGTGGCCGACCAAACCACCAGCTGGCTTCCTGCCACATGGTAAAGTACTCAATGCAAGCGCAATCCACGCAGTTGCGGCCGTAAAAAACACCAACTGGCTTCAAGCCTCGTGGGATACTTATCTGATCGATAATAATTGCTCTAAACCATGCTTTTAATCAAAGAACAATCCCCCAACCCTGGCCGTTCAAAAACCTCAGGCTGGCTTCATGTCACATGGTGTATATAATGTGATAGAATAGGTAGACTAACCATGTCCATATTTAGACAATCCCCCAGACATGGCCGTATAAGCCACGAACCGGGTTCATGTAACATGGCATATTTCCATATGGGAAACCACGGGCGGTCTTGCATGAGTGGTGGAATCACCACTCCATTGCCCCTATCCATGGTGCTTCTGCTGCGTGACCTTCCGACGTTGTAGCGAAACAGCATCTATGAAAGAGAAAACAAAACAGGGTGGGTTGGGTGGGAGTAAATGAAAAATCATTGCAATACCTCAATGTCCCCTGCCCAGCCATTTTATATCCTCCCTTCCATTGTTTCTCCATTGTACCCAATCACAAAGAGCCATGCTTCAGCTCATAGAACAAAGCCTGATCCCATATAACAAGGAAACCTCCTTTCTTTCCCTCTTGCATAATACAGAGATAACTCTTAAGCCTTTTTCATTCCTAATTAGTCATTCTCTCGAACTAAGAATTATACTCTTATCCTCTTCTTACACTTTTTCCCCATGTAAGTTACCTTCTACTAACCCCCCCCTACTTGCCCCCACCCCCTCCCTTTCCCGTAAATAAAAACACAACAAAGTATTGGCATTTTGAAAAGGTCACGTCTTTTATTACTTAAGGCCAAATTCTTTGCCTCTAAGGCAGAATTATTATTATCGATCCTCGTATGCCAAATACGCTTCACCAGATAACACTGGCAGCCAGATAACACTGGCAACTGCAATGCACCACAAGCATTGCCCAGAAATAGCGCCCCACGTGGCTAAGCAGGCTGACCACACATCTGCTCAGTTTATTTTTATGGCAGATAGCAGGCCGAGAGGATCTGCAAACCAGGAAGGCACCTGAGCTTGGCCGTACGAACCACACTCACCCCGTACCCTGCAGACCATCCCCCCACTATCGCCCTCCACGTGCCAGGCCGCCTATTTCACCGCCACCAAAAACGAGGACCCTCTTTTTACTGCCACCAATAAAAAACCGTGACCTTTTCTCTTACCCCACAAAAGGCTCCTTATCGCGCCTTCAATGAAGAGTGTGTTCCCAGCCTTATCACTCCTTTCAATGAACTCCTCACTTCTTGCTCCTATTTCAGGGTGCTCCAAAACCATTGCCAAATAACATCAGCAAATGCAATGCACCACACATATTGCCCAGAAATAGCGGCCCCACGTGGCTAAGCAGGATGACCACACATCTGCTCAGGGGTCTCTTTATATCGCAAATAGCAGGCCGAGAGGATCTGCAAACCAGGAAGGCACCTGAGCTTGGCCGTATGAAACCACACTCACCCCGTACCCTGCAGACCCTCCCCTACCATTGCATCCCCACGTGCCAGGCCGCTATTTCACCACTCACAATACCTATCTCTTCTCTAGCTGTCCCCTAAATGTAGTACCATAATATCTGGCTTACCCCTCTTTCTCCTGGATGTCTTTGCTATTCCCAATAACTGCCCCACCCCCTACCTTGCTTCCCTATCCATCTAATCCCTACTTCAATTACGCTGCACCCCGGGGTCGCTCCTCTCTTGGTGCCAGCAGCATGACTCTCCATCCAGTGCACATAGGAGTGTCCCAGGATCCGCACTCTCATTGCGTGTCCTGCAAATAACCAAAATGTAAACTATTAACGGTAATGCACACACAGTGTACCCGAACTGAAAAGAAACCAAAAGAAACAAGGAAACAAATTATTATTATTAAACAAAACAATTGTTCCCCATAAGTTTCCCTTCATTTCTTTAATGACCTCACATATCTCCTATATACTTCCCATTTCCATCTCCCCATCTTTTAAATTCGATCCTTTGGGTAACCCAATTCTGCCTCCAGTACCAGCAGCTCCTATCCTGAAAGAATGGGGGCAAATATAACTCCCCTTTCCACCAAGCCCCTCCGTGGCCTGCTGCGGAACCATTTGAATTGATACCCGGACAAGTTAGTACCACTCTTGTGTCCCCAGAACATGCGACCGTTTGAAGGAGTCGCCTCCAAGTATCCCCTCATACATACCACTGGGCATACTTCCCCACCATGGGCACCTAGAGCAATTGTTTTCTCAATCCTTAGGGCAGCTGTAAAACTAAAACAAATGCTGCCCTACCAAGATTGTTATCAGCTCCATCTTATCTCCTACTTGTACTCTGCTGTCAAGATCTTCCTCACCACGAATTGTTTAGCCCAGTCCTCCTCTTCCTTTAACCGAGCAAAGTATGAAAAATACCACTAAATAGTTCCAAGCTGTCCTTTATTGACTTACCGCCGAACTTCAGTAGCTATTTGAAAAACAACTTTCTGCCCTATCTCCTCTGTCCCTTTAAAACTCGATCCAACCCTTTCCCTGCTTGCTCTACGGTGCCCATGTCTTCTGCAACAACAATCTCCTCACCAAATCATTGATGCCCTCTAACTGCTCCCCATCTGGCAAAGAAATGGAGGGCAGTCTTCCCCCGGATATTTATTTATTTATTTTTTTTAAATATTTTTATTATTATTATTTATTTATTTTATTATTTTTTTATTTATTTATTTTTTATTTTTTCCTTCCTCCCGGTGCCAAATATCGGAACACATCCCACCTGAAACTGGACAATGTATCCGCCACCACCTTCCTTACCCCCGGTATGTGATTACCGTGAAATTAATATTGCTTTCCAAACATTTCAACACCAAATACCTGACATAGGCTCCAACCTGCGGTGATGATGCAGACAACATATCAACACCAAATACCTAGATTAGAGGGGCAGAGGTATAAAAGTAACATCAGGAAGCATTATTTTACTGAGAGGGTGGTGGATACATGGAACAGTCTTCCAGTTGAAGTGGTAGAGGCCAAAACAGTGATTGATTTTAATCAGGCATGGGATAGGCATAAGGCTATCCTAAACAAAAGATAAATCCAGGTAAAGTATCCATGTAATTGGGCGTTTTTATCTGCCAACATTTTTCTATGTTTCTATGTCTACCTGACATAGGCTATAACCTGCTGTGTTGATGCAGACATGCATGTAACATGGTGTTATTCAGCACTTGCACCACACCTTGAATATCAGACCCAAAAATAGAAAAGGCGGAGGGGAGGGATGTTTTTTTTATTTTTTATATTTATTTATTTTTTAATTCTATCCCCCACAGTGGTATTGCCACGACGATTGGCTAAATAAAAAATTCCAGAAACACCAAGCCTTGCACCCATCCATTGAATCTACTCCTGGGCCATTTGCCTGCTCACCATTTGAAATTACACTAGACCATTTGATCTTAATGTCTAAACTTATTTGTTACCCCCCCCGATCCTACCTCACTCTCCAGTCCCTTAGGAACCCGTTACCATGAAATCGCCCAAGTAATGTACTATACGCCTCCTCCCCGCTCCCTATCTCTTCTCCACTAAGCAATGCAAAAAGTAGGAAGCCTTTAAAAAGGGAGCACGGGATATTGGCCACCCCAATTGGTAAACAGATATCGATGTAAAATTACCCATCAAATTTACACCCCATTAAAAGAAAACCCCCTGGACACAGCGGTACGGCCTGAAGGCTGCCTCTAGATCAAGCATAGGTAACTCTGTCCCCTCGCCAGCTACCCTTACCAAAATCACCACCTGATTGAATGAATGGTAGCTAACAGAAACATCTTCCCTACTTATTGCCTCTGCAAAGAAACGGCCGTCCCAATGTTTATTTGTATGTATTTTCCTTACATTCCCTTGCTCTGTGTATCATGTAGAGTATTGTCTTCCCTCTGTATAGAGTAACCTCTGTATTACGATCCAGTCTTTGTATAGTGTACACCCCCCTGTAAGTAATGAATTCCTTTTGTTTTCACAATGCTTCCATCAGCCCCTCCCCCCAGCAAGTAAGGTCAGCAGCTCACTGTTATCTCAGCCATTGTTTGGATTCTAAGAGCGACTGGTTTGTTTGTGCACCTTCCCCCTCTGTATGTGTGTGTCCCCTTGCGAAATGTAAATAACGCCGTCTCCATTTTGAGTTGAAAAAGAGCAAGGATGTTCTGTACATAAGTGGCTGCATTGTCACCATTTTATGAGTCCTCAGCCCTGGAATCCCTTATCAATAGAACAAATCTGCACATATGAAACTGATTCTTGCTTAGTATATTAATCTATAGACCCGAAGTTAAACCAACCGAACTAACCCAATGACACAGCATTTGCTAACATACAGCATCACTGTTTAGTTGATAAGCCTCTTCTGAAATTGTAACAGACACATTTAAATGTATATTTAGTTAGTAATTGTTGTATCTTCATAAATCTGGCAGAAACAATCTGGATTAATTTAGTTGCGCAAATGTAAGCTTAAACAGATTGTACAGTTACTGCTGCAGCCCTTCCTCATTGGCAGAAGCACATGTGACTTTTTGAGGTTTAAGATGGCTGCCAGCCATGCGGTCACTGACTACCTATGTTTAAAAGATCATACAGACTATACAACTAATAAGGTTTGATCAAGTATTACAAAGTGAAGCAAATATCAACGAGCATATTCTAGCTAACAATGCAAATCACTAGAACGGATAAATTAGCGCGTATTTAACCCAATAGATTACACACACACACATATAGTATATTATCAACATAGCTTCAAATTCCCCGAATAAATACACTTAATACTTATCCACTCGCAGGCTTTATTATGATGATGGTACAAGTGTGAAATATGAGTGAGTTACTGCTCATGTTTCCTCTATTCCTGAAATAAGTCTCTCCTCTCCCTCAATAAAGACAAAGTTACCGTTCTAAATAATTATTTACCCAACTGTAGCAAGTGCTCAAAACAAAAGATTGTACATTGCTGCTTTGTCACTTTAAAATTGCAACAATTAGAATAGTGAACTTAAATACAGTATTAATTTATTCAACTTTTTGCTTAGCCCTTGGGGTTACTCCAACATTATTTAAAACACACAGCTCTTTGAATAACCCTGTAAATCATAACCCACATAAAAGACCAGCATGTGAAGCTGCTTGAGAATACAACTATAGAGTTATAGTGACTAATGTCCAGTGATTCAGTCTGTTATATCAAGTTCCTATGTGTGATTACCTTCCCTTTGCGTTGCCTCCGTGTGCCATAGCTAAGTGCTTGTGGGATCTGCGTGTGCTATGGCTAGGTTTCTGTGTGTTTCTAGTGTGTGATTTGGGCGTGCTATAGCAAGTTTTTATTTTAATTTTATGTTTATCTATTATATATATATATATTTATATATATATATATCTACACACACATACATACATTATATCCTCTAATTTTTTATTTAATTTCTTTTTTTTTTCTCTTAGTGTATACTACATTAGTGATTTCAGTGTGTTATAGAGAGGAATTTCGTGATTTCAGGGTGCATGATAGCTACAGCATTAGCGTGACTTTGTGTGTTATACCGAGGTTATACGTTTTATATCATTATGTATAGTGTGTTTCTACTGTCCTGTGTTTGTGTAGGGTGTTTATATGGGTTGCTTATTTTGATTTTGGCTTCATACATGGATAAAATCAAATTGGACAGTCAGTCATGTGCTATACTGAGCACATAAACTAATAAGGCACAACAGTCCACAGACAGCCAAAGCAAAATTAATGGTAATCCTAATAACATACAAAACAAAAAATCCCTGAATTCTGGCAGAGTTATCCCAGAACAATAACCCATTAGAAATTACTATCACGCAGCTGGACACCCAATGAACAAGGAATATTGGTTTGCAAATTGAAACAAATATAAATAAGCATCCACTAAATAAACCTTCAAATACATACAATAGTAAACCCACACCTATTCCTCCAAAAAATAATGGAACTAGAAACATATATATATATAGCAGACTTATGATAATAGAGTATGCATAACAGATTGATACAGCAAGTAATACTCATCCAGTCCTTGGTTTGCATATGATGATGGTGGTGGCAAAATGGAGCTCACCGCCGCCCTGTCTCTCCAGTAAATGAAAAATCATTGCAATACCTCAATGTCCCCTGCCCAGCCATTTTATATCCTCCCTTCCATTGTTTCTCCATTGTACCCAATCACAAAGAGCCATGCTTCAGCTCATAGAACAAAGCCTGATCCCATCACAAAGCCTGATCCCATATAACAAGGAAACCTCCTTTCTTTCCCTCTTGCATAATACAGAGATAACTCTTAAGCCTTTTTCATTCCTAATTAGTCATTCTCTCGAACATCTCCTCTGTCTCGTCTTTTTTCCAAAGCTGTCCATGTTAAGATCATTAAGCCTTTCCTGGTAACTTTTTCTTCAAGCCGTACCCATTTTAAGTAGCCCTTCTCTGAACTCTCTCTAAGATGTCTATATCTTCTGGAGATACGGTCTCCAGTACTGCACACAGTACTCCAAGTGAGGTCTCACCAGTGCTCTGTACAGTGGCAGGAGCACTTCCCTTTTCCTACTGCTAATACCTCTCCCTACACAACCAAGCATTCTGCTAGCATTTCCTGCTGCTCTATTACATTGACTACTTACCCTTAGATCCTCTGAATAATGAACCCTAAATCCCTTTCCTCAGATGTTGAGGTTAGGACTGTATCAATATTCTATATTCAGCCCTTGGGTTTTTACGTCCCAGGTGCATTATCTTGCACTTATCCACATTAAAACTCAATTGCCACAGCTCCGACCATTTTTTTAGTTTACCTAAATCATTTGTCATTTGGCTGATCCCTCCAGGAATGTCAACCCTGTTGCAAATCTTTGTGTCATCAGCAAAAAGACATACTTTTCCATTAATACCTTCTGCAATATCACTAATAAAAATATTAAAGAGAATGGGTCCAAGTACTGACCCCTGAGGTACCCCACTGGTAACAAGACCTTGCGCCGAATAAACTCCATTTACCACAACCCTCTGTTGCCTGTCACTCAGCCACTGCCTAATCCATTCAACAATATTGGAATCCAAGCTCAAAGATTGCAATTTATTGATAAGCCTTCTATGCGGAACAGTATCAAAAGCCTTACTGAAATCTAAATAAGCAATGTCTACTGCACCACCTGTGTCTATTATTTTTGTTACCCAATCAAAAAAATCAATAAGATTAGTTTGGCATGATCTCCCTGAGGGAAACCCATGTGGTTTCGGATCCTGTAATCGATGTGTTTTCAGATGTTCAATAATCCTTTCCTTTAACATGGTTTCCATTAATTTCCCCACTACTGACGTAAGACTAACTGGCCTATAGTTCCCCGATTCCTCCCTACTACACGTCTTGTAAATGGGCACAACATTTTCTAATTTCCAGTCTTCTGGGACAACTCCCGTTAACAGATTTATTTAACCAATCCTTGCTAACGGTTTTGCTATTACATCACTGAGCTCTTTTAATAATTTAGGGTGGATCCCATCAGGCCCTATTGACTTATTTGTCTTTACTTTAGACAGCTTCTGTAGAACCTCCTCCTCTGTAAACTGATATATAAATGTCTCGTTAGTGTTTCCTCCTAACTGAGGTCCCTTTCCTTCCTTTTCTTCTGCAAAGACTGAACAAAAATATTCATTGAGGCAGTCAGCGAGACTTTTATCCTCTTCTACATACCTGCCTTCCTTTGTTTTTAATCTAACTAATCCTTGTTTTACTTTTCTTTTCTCGTTTATGTATCTAAAAAAGTTTTGTCCCCCTTTTTTACTGACTGAGCTATTTTCTCTTCTGCGTGTGCTTTGGAAGATCTTATAAATTGCTTTGCCTCTTTCTGCCTAATCTTATAGGTTTGCCTGAGTTTTTTTTATAATTATTGAATGCTGTCTTTTTGTTCTTCACTATTTTGGCCACTTCTGCAGAGTACCACAGTGGTTTCTTCCCTTTTTTGTTTTTGCTAACAAGCCGAATGCAATTGCCTGTGGCCTTCAATAATGCTTCCTTTAAATAATCCCATTTCTCCTGGACTCCCTTTAAACCTCTCCAGTCTGATAATGACTCCTTCACACAAAATCTCATTTTAGAAAAATCTGTTTTTTTAAAGTCTAAAACTTTTGTTTTTGTGTGGTGCTGCTCCATCCCTGTTTTTATATTAAACCATACTGACTGGTGATCACTAGATCCCAAATTTTCACCTACAACAACGTCCGATACCAAACCTCCATTTGTGAGTATTAAATCCAATATGGCCTCTTTACAGGTCGGCTCCTCAACTACTTGTGTTAGAGATAATCCCAGTAGGGAGTTTAGAATATTTGTACTCCTGGTGCACCCAGCTGTTTTGGTTTTCCAGTTCACATCAGGAAGATTAAAGTCCCCCATGATAATAACTTCCCCCTTCATTGCCGTTTTGGCTATTTCCTCAAGCAGCAGATTATCTAGCTCTTCTACTTGTCCAGGGGGTCTATAGATCACACCTACACGAGCTACTGTATGATTGCCAAATGTTAGCGTAACCCAAACTGACTATGTTCACCTCGCTCACTTTTATTTGGTTCGTTTTTATGTTGTTTTTCACATACAGGGCCACTCCTCCTCCTTTCCTACCTTCTCTGTCTTTACAATATAAAGAGTACCCCGGTATTGTTATGTCCCAGTTATTTTTCTCACTGAACCATGTCTCAGTAACTGCCACTAAATCTACTTTTTCAGCTGCCATCATTGCCTCCAGTTAATTGATTTTATTGACTAAGCTGCGAGCATTTATAGACAAGACTCTGAGCTTGTCATTTTTTCCCCTGCATGTTGCTTGCACCCTCCAAAGTTCACCGGAAACGTATACCAGATTAAGGATAAAGTGTTTATTCTAACACTCCGAAAATAAGTTGGAAAAAAATGAATATGAAGCATTGAATCAATTTAATCTGCCCCAACCTCCACCCTACAAAGATACAGAAATCAGGGACAACCAGCACGTCATTATCAAAGTGACATATGCTTAAATTAGCTGGACAGTCACCACCAAAAATGGTGTTAAAGGCACCAGAGCCAGGTCTATGAGGCTCAGGAACGGGTCAGTGCATCTCCTCTTATTTATCACATAAATTGGATAGGCTGTTAGCTGCAGCGTGGAGGCTGTTTTTTTTAAAGCCGAGATCTGCTGAACGAGGGAAGTTGAGGAGCCTACATTGCATCAAATACTGAAGCATTACATGCCAAATATAGGCCGACTCCAGTGACTCTGGACTTAACATTAAGCTTAGTCACTCTCACCCCATGACTGGAATATATAGGAGATCTGATAAGAACAAACTGCCTAGGGGTGAGTAAAATGTCCTGTTTTTCTACAAATATAGGTCTATTCAAAGAAAGGTGAAACTCAGGAGAATGGAGAAGTGAAAATTCTAGCTCAAAATAGCTAAACCAGAAAAATTCTGGGTTATTGTCTTCTCCTGACAATTCTCCTGGTTTTCCCCTTTCTCTGAATAACCCTGAAGGACTTTTTTTATATAAGGACTATTTTGTCTGACTTTTCTAGCTTTTAAAAGGACTGTCTCCTTATTGTGGCAAAATTGGCAATATTGTATATTTTATTATATTTACATCTATATAATTTAATATTGTAATATTTTATTTAGTTGGTTGTAAACTTTGGGTTTTATGTTTTACTATTGGCATGTGTGAATATAGCCTTGGGCTTAATATGCTCTATTGTTTCTACTATATAAACTCTGGTGTATGTTTCCCATGAACTATGGAGAATACCACTGTATTGTTGTATATTTTAGGGTCAGGAATATTTTTCTCATTACAAGATAAATATAAATTTAAATAATCTTATTCAAAAGAACCACGTGTTAAGATTATGTAAACACTGTACTGTTAAATCACCTATACCAAGGAATTATCGGTGGACATATAATATGCTTTTAACCTCCCTGGCGGTCTAATTTTAGGGAAAAACTGCGTCTAAAAGCGGTCTATTTTTATTTATTTTTTGCCCCTCCCTAGCGGTATTCCCGAGTGTGGCTCGGGGTTAAATTCCTATGGTGGAAGCGGTAACCCCGAGCAACACTCGGGATGCCGCTGGATACATCACCTCTCCGTGCGCTCCCTCGATGTCCCCAGCTGCCTCCTCCGGCGATCGTGACCTCATTACTTCCTGGTTCCCTCCTCACGAGAAGGAATCCAGGAAGTGAAATGCCACGATCGCCGGAGGAGACTGCGGTGATCAGTGAGTGAGCGCATGGAGAGGTGATATTTACAGCCCGAGTGTGTCTCAGGGTTACCACGCTCAGCGGTGAAATTTAACCCTGAGACACACTCGGGATAACCGTCAGGGAGGTTAAAGTACATACATGAGATGCGATTATACAAATTAATCTTATATCAAACATATCAATCACCATGATAGACCTTATGTAGGTAAGATTATATTTATTAACAAACCAAAGAATATATCAAGATATGCATATAAAACCGTTATCGATTATATGATGCAACAGATTAATTTATTAAAGCAATATGTTTGTTGAACAATACCCAAGTATCAAGATCAAAGAACCCATTTCAGACACACTAGGATATCCCAGATCTCACTATGAAATTGCTAATCAATTAGTTGGAACAACCTAACGGCATCTATATTCTATGACAGAGCTATGTGTTTACAACAATAGCATATTACATTGCATTTAAAATACTCACAGCCAAGTTTTTGTAATATGGAAATCAATCCATTAATTACAATACTTGCAGAACCAATTTATGAGCCAACAAGCTGCAGAATCACTGGGTCAGTTAATTGATCTACACACTTTTAATTAACTTCACAATCAAGTGATTAATAAAGTCTGTGGATTTAATTGCAATTTAATTACACAAGGCTGTAGCAATTAAGACAAAATGCTCATATCTCTTAACACACTCACCTCTCCTTACGAGATCTCGGTTTCAGATTGCAGCGGCGATGTATGCAGCGTAGAGCAAGGCGCAACATTTCCACTCGCCTACTCTCATTTGGCGAGTGGAAATGCACATGTAGGCAGCACAATAAATTATTTCGTGCTGCCACTGTGCAGCCCCGCTTCCCCAGGCTGCACAGTGGCAGGGATCAGCAGCCTAACCTCACCAAGCTCGTCTCGGTTACTGCCAGTGGGGTGGAGAGGAGCTTCCCTGCCTCTTCACTCTGCTCTGGGGTCAGATGACTGGGTATACATGTATCTGCGGTCTGATGTGTGGGTATAGAGTCATATACAGTGTATATATAAACACACACACTGTATATACTATATATGTTAGCCACCAAAATGTATCAGCCGAAAATGGCGTTTTCAGCTGAAAAGGAAAATACGGCTGAATACTGCCAAAAATCAGTCATCGGAAACTGGGCCTGGAGGCTGTCTGAGCCGGGGGCTCGCCTGGACTCGGCCAGCCTCCAGCCCCATGTGGTACAGAAAACCCAGGAATATTTTCCCACGCATATCAGGTGTTTAACAGTATGGACTAGAGGAGCACGCCATTGTGATCACCATGTAAGAGATTGCCCATGCACGTGTGGGAGTGTCAGTTTATCAGCGTTCCCTGTGAAATGACCACACTTGGGGACCAAAGGTGTGTAGACCGCAGATCCATTGAGGCTGCGCGGGGGGGGGTCTCTGCTTTTTTTGCTGACATACGTTTTTCCCACTGCTGCCACACACATGGTGCCCCCCCCTCCTTGGCATGGTTTGGATCGTCCGTATTATCTCTGACTATCCCGTACGTGTCCTGGTCATCCAGCTCCAGTCTTGCTGTCCTCACAGTGCAGGTGCAGAGAGAGCAGGGGGGACAAAACAGAATGGACTGACAAGGAGCCTGCAACATGCGGTTTCCGTGCAGTGCCCTCTGGTGGCCAGGGGAGGCACTGCATTGTCTGCACATCGTGTCCTCCAAGCGTTGGGGGAGTGCTCCTCTCCTTTCTGGTTTTCACATGGAAGGGGGGGGGGGTGGCCAATATTGCTGAATTGTAATGGGAAGGGGAGTAGGCCAAGAGGAGTATGAAATATAGCCGCAAACATCTCTATTCAGGAGGGATAGTCCCTATCTCTGTGCAGAGAAAATGCAGGATCAGCTCAGCCAAAATCGAAAACCAGCCATCCGAACCTGGGCCTGGAAGCCATACGAGCCCGAGGCCCAGGATGAGATTTTCGGTTTTTAGGAGAGCTCAATTTTTCGGTCCCAAATTTTCATTTCGGTGCATCACTAATATAAATGTAGATCAGCATGTAGGTGTATACAGACTGGCCACGTCTGATGTGTTTGCTAGAACAGTGACCTCATCTCTTTTCTCAGCCAGAAAGCAGAAAATCTGCTTTTGTCTAGCATCCTCAGGCTAGCATCGAATACGCCATGTCAGCAATGTAGGCAGGTCACACAAAGTGATCTAGTCAAAATAGAATGCATGTAAGAGCATCTGGGATGTTCATTCATTCTCCCTAATCTAGTGACGTAGAACGCGGTTTGCTCTGTAAATTGTACTCACAGCACGCCTTATAATTTGCATTAAAACCCAAGTATAAATTAGCAAATTCCTATTTAATCTAAAAGGACATGTCAACTGGACCTTGACCAGATAATATTTGTAGAACATGAGTGTTGTAATCTGAAGTTCATTGATGACACCTCATGGCGTCTCTCTGTATGGAAGCTTATTTATTAACAGACGGTACAGAGTAATTACAAGCTCGCAAAAATGCTGGACATAAGCTCCTAGAACGCCATAGATTACATCTTCTTGTGCATTACTTAGGAATTTGAAGGCTGTATTACCAACCAAAGCAATCTACATTGCATTCATTCAACAGATCTATTTGAACTAATTTATAAGAAAATAAAAATCTTTTTTTTTTTTTAAATGGAGTCTAAACCAAGAATCTTGTGTTCCTGAGAGAATCCCTGACAGGTTTTGGATATTGTTGAACATTAGACTAGAGTGAACAATGCTGCTGCATTACCTCACCTAGGGCCATATTACATAGTTGGTGCTAACTTAACCAGAGCTGTTGTAAACTTCCCAGAGCCATTATAGCCTATGGAGGTTAAGTTTACAACTGCTGTGGCTAAGTTAGCACCAACATTGTAATACTGCTAAGTTTCCCATGCCAGTAGCAAAGCTGTAGGTGATCACAAAATGCATATTTATGCCCCGGTCATAGTTTAATTTTTAAAGGTAGCGGCATTGTCCACTTAAATATAAAGTGAACAATGCCGCTGTCACTGCTTCATTTGCCATGCCAGGAGCAAGTTCATGTTTTATAGTCTGAAATGCGGTGTCAAAACAATTAAAATTTAAGCTGAAGTTGGGAAAACTGTATTTCCTTAGATGTAGTAACAGGTTCTATATAAGAGCACGCCAGAGGATAAAACCAAAGATTTGAATAAAATGTGGAACAAACCTTTAAATTTTGAATACTTTCCAGCATGAAATTTACATGTTAGTGATCATTAACTTCACATAAAAGGGGTGAAATGGCACAGCAGTAAAGGGGTTAATGGTGATTTGATTTTCAGGTACCAAGCAGATGCATAAACAGAGGAACAGACTCAAGCTCCAGCAATTCTCAGACTATCCTGACACAGCTCCATGAGCTACGGCTGCACACCAAATGAAATTCCGGGTTTTCAGAAATCCTTCACCTAGAAGGCTTCTTTATAATCCCAGTATGTCGGTTATGTTAACAATTGTCATAGACTTGTGTGTGCGCTGCAATTTTGTGTAGTTTGTTAAAGTATTGTATAAATTACATATACAGGCCAGTTGGTCCATGTGCTGCAATGTGAGATGGACTTGTTTCTGCGCATTAAATTGAATTTTAATACAGCCCCTTTTTAATTCCATAGTGCTACAAATTTACCAAGGTGTGTAAAAGCTGACAACTTTCCAATAAGTAAAGGCTTAAAACGTTAACACCAGGCATAGAATTATTCCTTTAAGGCCCCATTCCATACAGCCACACAGCTATACACATATTGAGAAAATGGCATACCACTTGTGTGTCCCTCCTAAACTGGAGCCCTTCAGTATTGGATACATTTAAATTATTTTTAAATTCCTCAGTCTCTCATCCACTTATAGGCCTGTACTCACACTAGGGGCCCCAATAAATCTTTGGACAAGTGTTTAACACCCAAGTTTGAAAGTTTACCCGATATCTCAACCAAACACCAAGAGCAAATCTGCTACGGTCTGAGTTTTTGGAATAATTTAACCCTTTCGCTGCTGAGCCTTTTCCCACCTCTGTGCTGAGCTCATTTTTACCGCTTTCGCTCATCATGTTTAAACGCATTTTGAAGCCTTATTTTAATATGACCCAGACATAATATATATCGTTCTTTCCGGCAGACTGCAGATTCATAATATGTCATTATATGTATAGGTTATATCATGTCTGTATATTATAAAAAAATGCAATAAAATTTGAATTCAATAATTTACAATGTGTAAAGTGTTTTTTTTCACATTTTAAAATGCGATCGTTTGCGGTTATACTTTAGAAATGAGGAATTGTTACTTTTTTTGGGGAAAATTATGTGTTTTTTAGCAAATGCCCCCCATAGAAAAAAATTGTTTGTTCACATAATTGAAATGGGAACAATATTGTTGCACTAATACACCTAAAAAATTTTTTATTTTTTTTTACTTTTTACATGGTCATGTTTGGTATCATTGTAAAGGCCACGCTCAGGCCGTTCCAATGATAGTAAACATTAACCCCTAGCTGTCACAGATCGGGAGATGGGGGGTTCCAATGAACCCCCCCATCTCCACTATAGGTGGCAGCAAGGGGTTAATTTAAAAACTGGCGCCATCGCGCTCTGCGCGATGACGCCAATCATTAGGGGATATCCCGGAAGCTTGGCCGACATCCAAGATGTCGGCCAGCTCCGGGAGGGGACCGCGATACGGCACATGTTGGCGCCATATCGCGATCCAGCCCCCTAGGGGTGAAAGACAGCCACCGCTTGGAAGGGCAGGCTGTGCCTGCCTTTAATCACTGGCCCGCACGGATGGGGAGAGGTCAGGCACCTTCCCTGCAATGGGGGCGGGGGGTGCCTGAAATAGACATCTATCGTGCCCGCCGGGGTCCCGGAGGCTGGGCTGACATCGATGTCAGCCCACACCGGGGGGCGGAGCGATCAGCCGGAACACCGGCTGATCGCGTCCTCCCTTTGCAGCCCGCGCTCAGCGTTTCCTCCGCAGCCAAGTACCAATGCGGTTGGACGCGCTGAGCGCGTCCACCGCATTGAAGTGGTTAAGGTGGCTTGATGTTTCCTTTTGTGAGAGGGTGCTCATCTTGCCGCGATACCCCATAGGCCAGATCTGCAGAATTAGGCTAGGGTCAGACTAACGCATTTTTCGCAGCAACCGTCAAAAAGTGCATCTGAACGCATTGCCATATTTTTTTCACGGAATGCACGAAAACGGTCATACGATGCACATTTTCATGCGTGATTTTTTTTTTACGGATCCAAACCAGGAAACTTTGGGTGTCTAGGAGACGTCAGACGCTGCTCATGTCCAGCCAACATAACGTCCAATCACGCACACATGCCATTGTACAGAGTGCGCTGCGTCTGCTGTCAGTACTAGTGGTTCTGCGTTCAAAAAAATGCGTTCATTTTCCACTTGCGTTGCACGGCCGGACTTTTGTGCGGCCGTACTTCGTATATTGGCTGTCATTGCGCGTCATTTGCTGCTATTGCGGCTGTGATTAAGTGCGCCTAAACACACGTTAAAAATTGCATTAGTCTGACCCTAGCCTAAGAGCTGGTGAACACATGAAAGGAGGGACAGGTACCAGACAGAAAATTCCCATGGTTTCTTCATTGTTGCAGTTGGCCTATTGGAAGCCTCCCTGATAACCTTTCAAAATTGGAGGATGGGGAGAAACCTTATCCAGATCTTAAGTCTCTGGTGCCACATTTGGTTCACTTTTTGAAATACAATGAAGGCACTGGATGTACCATGAAGCGCGGTGGAAACCATCTGTTGAATCTCAGATTTTAATTCAGGATAGGAGTGAATGCAAGTTATATGATGAACGGAGGCCGTGCTCATTCTAGATTTTGCCAAAAGCTGTTTAATATCTTACCAACAGTCTCTTAATAATGCTTACCACTGCATTCTGTATTTGGAGAAGTGAAGAGCTGCTTCTCCATACAAGACTATTAGCAAGAATGAAAAATACTAAAAAAAGAAGAACTGAGAAGTAATCTAAGTTCCTGGTTTCAAAGCAAAGTGGGCAGACCATCTCTGAAGCTGAGATGCCCCACCAGGGTCATGTCCATTTCTGCCTCCATTGTCACAGCTGTTATCATTCTGTCTTGGAAGAAGTCTTTGAATAAACTATTCATTTAATTTTTTAGAATTAATCGGAAGTATTCTTTTACTTAGGAGAATGTCTATTTTAACCTAGAATTTTCACTTCTCCAGCCAAACAAAAAAAATTCTCCAATTTATTTCACTTTCCAAATCGGCTATTTGTTCTGCCAATTATCCTTATTTTCACCTCTCTGAATAACCCTGTTAGTAAAGTGACTTTACATACTCACCGCTAACAAATTCCCAAAAGACCATACGAATGACAGATTAGTTTTGTTTTTTTCACAATCTGACAAATCGATCTAGCAGCAAATCATTTCTCTCCCAGCCCACCGTTCACCATTTGTTGCCAAACAAAGGGTTTTTAAAAATCAAGGAGAGATTTTAATGTATAGTTTTATACACAGGCAAACAAAGTATTTTTTCCAACAAAAAAAAAAATCAACTTTATTTTCAGATTTCTTTAATAATGACATTTGTATCAGATACAGATCCGAGGCAAGCATGGCAGCCTCCACATTTACTGAAGTGCAGAATTACTTTGTAAATACAGTAAAAAAAAAGGGCCACTGTACAACTTAAGTCCTAATGCGACCATACGTAGCTCTGTTTGGGACACGATTTGCTTTCCAAGTTGTGCCTGCTAAAATATCCGTGGATAGAGTTATACTACAGCAATTCACAGGTTTATTTAAAGGGAAACAAAACACCTTGTGTTAAGCTGTAAATCAAGCTTTTTGGCATTAAAATTTTTTTTTGGCAAAAACACTCTACATCTGTTCTTTGAGCAAAATGCTTCCGCCATCATAAGAGAAAGCCAAAAACAAAACAAAACACAACAAAAAACCTCTCTAAATTGTGTGAACAGTGAAATAAGGTACTTATGGTAGCTTCCCTTTTAACTCCCAGCTGCTTGTTGAGGTATCTGCATTCAGTTTATGTATGAAAAAGGAAAACTACATTTATTCATAAAATTGCCACATGTTCATATTATGATACATACAAACCTTTCAAAAAAAAAAAAAAAAAAAAAAAAGCAGAACATGTCATTGAGAAGCCAGGCCGGAACAACACCGAATGCAATATATTGACATGTTTAATATTAGAAAAGAAGAATACTAACTTTATATTCATTTATTGTAGAGGTAGCAAAGAACTGGACATCCCATTGCATAACATTTTTAAACCCTGCATAACCAGATAGTTTCCCATAAAATCCACTGTCTGACCAGTGGTTTTATGGGAAACCACTTTGTACTAGCCAGACATTTCCATACTGTATGGACTATTTGACAGGAAGCTGGCTCCATCTGCTGGCCTAAAAGCTCCACTGACACCACAGAGCAGCTGGGGGTACAATCTCCAATGAGACTGAACAGCTGGGACACGAGTTCAACACTCTCCCTCACATTCTAGAGCAGCAATGTGCTGGAACAACCTGCAGCCCATATGCAAACAAATTGAAAATATATATATTTGGCACCAATAATTTCCTCCCCCCCCCCCATTAGCCACAGGTGGACATTTTATTCGACGGACTTCTACATCATATCAAAACTTATTCCGGCACAGACCAACATGCGTGTGGATGAGGGATTGGGAGAGAGACATGTAAGAAATATTTCCATGAGTTGCCCCCATTTTCACTTTTGCTTATTATTCCTAGTTTGATTGTTTAATTAACGCCACGTAATCTAAGTGGTGTAAAGAGAAGACAGCGCACATGCTCCATTTACTTAAATGCTCCCCATAAAGAGTCATGTGTTATCCAAATTTGATTAGAAGTAAAAAATTCAAAGCAACCACAAAAAAATGAATATTTTAACTCTTACAAACACTGAATAATTCCATGCCGTTAAGCCCCCGTCCACAAGACTTTCCATTTACCAAACAATGTTTTATCTTGATAGTCACATCATGTGGACAGTTTCCAGTTTACTCTCAAAATATAGGATTCGTAAAAGTCGTGGAAACCCATTACCGGATGGGATTTTAGAGAATGCAAAATAGGATACTCGTAAGGATGGGGAGGTTCAAGTTACAATTTTGTGGCTTGAGCAATGCCCTTCCTGAAGCCAAAGCAAAATGAATTGCACTGTAAGGAGGGAGAAAAAAAAAAAAAATGCTGTATGACTTTGGTGCAACTATACAAGCAGGATACCAAGTGCGTCAATATTATCTTTAAGGCACAATTTTCCAAACGTCACCTTCTCTATGACATAAGGTGCACTTGGGACAAAACCTTCATGTATGCGATATGCCTGGGAAACGCCAGATCCCCACCGCTTGTACAATAGAATTTAGCTCAAAACAAATAGTTTGAGAAAAAAAAAAAAAGTGTAAAAACAAACCCCCCCCCCCCCAACAAAAAAAAAAACAAAAAAAAGGCCAATAGTGCATTGAATTGCTTTAAGACTATACCACAGATAACAAATCAAATAAGGCCTAAATCAACAAGCCTTCCAGTCATGGGAGTTATCCACCAAGAAATGGTATTTGCAACATTTCTCACTCCGTGGATAACCCCTGTATGTTGGGTTCATGGCCACTATCCTTCATTTAAAATAAGGTTTTAGTATACATATACAGACTAGAATAATCTCGTGGCAAAGCTTTTCTAGAATATTAAAAACCTTGAATTGTAAAACAAACAAAAAGAAACCAAAAACATGATTTGGGACATGCATGCAAACGGCCTTGCACAAGAATAATGTGCTAGCTTCCCATAGAGAGCGTACAAGCCCCAAAATAATCAGGTTCATTGGTGGGGCGGGGGTCTTAACATTCGGCCATTAGAAGTCTTCAAGGTAAGAGATTGGCTTGGGCATCATTGGTGAGCAGTCAAACAAAAACACAGGCCTTAGAGAGTATGATAATTCCGGTCTTTGGCTTTGCAGAACTTGTACAAGAAAAATACAACCGCTTGTAGGCCCAGGACCAGGACGATTCCTCCAATGAAACTGGCAGCATCAAATGTGCCTTTTTTTGAAGGTGCTGTAGGAGTCACTGTGGTCAACGGTGCTGCAAGATGTATTGGGAGGGGTAAGAGGAAACAAAAGAACATTATATACTTGCACAGACAGACCACAAAAAAAGCATTGCAGAGTCTACAAAAAGCTGTTAAAAAAATGGATTAAATTCTGGAAATCAAAAGGAAATACAAAAGTGCTTTGTTCAGAATATCTGCTCCATTTTTTGCAGCAAGACATGCAGCAGCAAAGTTTACTCAACGACAATGGTATTGACCCAAAAGGGCTCCCTTTCTCAATTTCCTTTGTTTTTTTTTCTGATGAACACAGTTTGCTTACAATCTCTGCAGTCCGTAAAAAAAATCAAAAAAAAAAAAAAAAAAAAAAATCTGAGGAAACATGGCTTAAATAGTAACCCCACCCCCCCCCAGATGTTTTTACACTACAGCTCTCATTCCCTGGGCATCATTTAAAGATTTTTGGGAATTCTAGGTATAAATACCTGATGGCAAAACTGCCTATAAATGTTGGAAACTTTAGCTCCTTGCTCAGGTTTTGCGTGGGACTAAACCCATGCAGTCAGCTTGGAGGGATGATTCAGTCCTATCAGAAGGGGAGACTAGTGCGACCACTCAAATAAGATCGGTGGCGACACTGCACAGCAGAGTCTGCGCTATAAAACTGGCCAAAATAGGCAGTCGCCTAAACCTCAAACAGGGGTCTTACTCCACTCCTGTGTAATGGTGCACTTGTCACCTATGATTTGCTTTGTTGCCCATTTATGTTCTTGAATGTACTGTGCCTCACAAGATGCACTTTTATTTCTATTTAATTTATATATTTTTATTTGATATCCCAGCCCTCCGCATATCTATTGGAAACCAGGGCCTCACCAGATATGGTTTGTATGAATTCAGTATGTACATGTCCATGTGACTGCTGACATTCCACATAAAAATGCCTACATCTACATACACCCAGTTTGCCAAGAGAGCGGTCTAAGCCTTGGTTATAGTTTTTAGGGGTTCATTGCTCTATTTTTGCACAATGTACCCTTTTTGCCTCCAGCCTCACTAACTCTAGAGCCACCTCTGCTGCATAGCATGTCCCTTCAGATCTGTCAGGTCTGTGGTTGAGCCGACACACGAATACATGTAGACTCAGCCTGTATGGTGCCATGTGGGCACAGATCACAATGAGCACTTTACAAATGGAAGAGAGAATTAGCTTTACAGATACAACAGGAAAAAAAGGTTAAAGTGGTACTTTAACAACTGCAATATTCAAAAGGTATGTGAAAAGCATGCAAAAAACGGGATAGGCGATTGTCTACATCAACAAAAGGGGGGGGGGTGGCAAGCACTCGCATGCCTAATTTTTCAGTGTTCCACGCTCAGCTCTAAATGTTACATGGCAGATACAATCTCAAAAGGATTTCAGCGAGCCAAAGCGGTCTTACCGGTTGAAGTCGTGTTTGCAGATGCAGTTGTGTTTGCAGCAGCTGTCGTGTTTGCAGCAGCTGTAGTCACTGTAGTATTAACTGCAAAAAGGGGGGGGGGGGAGAGAGAAATATATTGATTTTAAAAAGCATTTATTTTTATAACAAACACACACACACCTGGTGGTGGAGATTAGACCACATTAAAAAAACAAAAACCTCAATGTAGGGTCAAGAGAAAGTTTTTAATGTTGAATATTGAGCATTCTCTAGTGGAACAGGATTTCTTTTTTTAATATATACATTATACAGACAGGCCTTGAAATACAAAATATGCACCTTCCGACGACCCGCCCTTACGATCATTACAACGAACATTGCACACAAAGTTGAAATGCAAAAGGGTGTAGGCCTCTTTATTGCTTCAGGTTTGTGTTCTAAAAACAAACAACCTTTCAAAAAAAAAACCTTGATACACACTAATGTTACATAGCAATAACAGAACTGGGGGAAAAAAAAATAAAATAAAAAAAAATAAAAAATATACGCCAGACTCTGGACTAATGACAAAAGCGCTGTGACGCAAGAACAAGACCTTGTCGTATCTCGTGGATATTCAACATATGTCCAACTTGAGTTACAACTACGCTGTCAGAACAGAACACCATCGTAACTCGAGGACTGTCTGTAGAGATCTTGACCCCAACTAAATATCCAGGGATCATTGGAGAAGTTTAAGGAATATCCTATCACTCACACCCTATTCTGATATGTGTGAGAACCACAGTTTACGTTGAAACATTTGAGCCCTGACTGACTACTTGCGTCAGAATGGGGTCCATAGAAATAGAATAATGTCACAATAAAAAAGGTCACTGCAAGATTCTACTTTAACTGGACAAAACATTATAAAGACTTAAAATCATTGTCGCTTACTACTGGGTGCAGTCGTCGGTGTCAATGTGGTAGCTGAAAAAAAAAAAAAAATTCTCAATGCCACAATCGTGTATAGTAATATTTATCTAGTGTTGTAGCTTTAAAATCTAGCTTGGATATGGACAGTTCTACCAAATCATAACTTTAAAGATTCTTTGTCCTGCGCACACAGCAATTTATCCCTGGCAACTTCAGAAACACCTTGACAATTTACAATCCAAACAGACCTCTCTATAGCAAAATGGCTACATTCCAATTATTAAAAGGGATACTCTAGGCAACATGACCACCTAAGCATTTTTAGGTGCTCATGATGCCCTGAGTACGCCCTTGTCTGTCCCCCCTCCCTCCTTCAGCCGATCGGCTGAAACCAGGAGACGCGGAGGACTTTACTCTGCCCTCCCAGCTGTCAGCAGAGCGGGATTCATATTTCCCACTTCTGCCGAGTAGGAGACATCATCGCGCTTTCAGCGCGATGACGTCTCCAACTTGCCTGCAGTAGCTGGCGGAAGCGAGCCGCCAGCATAGTCTGCCGCTGGGAATAGTGTTGCGCGCATCACTAATCCATTTAGAAGAGGAAGCCTGCTGATGAGATGCGCGCCACTCACGTAAGCCAGCCTCTCATGTAAAACATTAGCCAAGCTCAACATTTTCAGGACGGGAGTATATATATATATATATATTATATATATATATATATATATATATATATAATATATATAATATATATATAATATATATATATATATATATATTAAATAAAACGTTGGAAACAAGTGTTTTTTAGGCCAAGACACACACACACACACACACAGTATATTTAACGGAGAGAAAAAAAAGGGGGGGATTTTTTAGCCTAGAGTGTTCTTTTAAGGACTAGCTATTTATTTAAATATACTCCGTTGTACCAGAACAGCCTTCAGTTCCAACGTTGTTAATTTGATACAGCGCCAGCATATTCTGCAATGCTGAACAATGGGCACAATATAGACAGGGTTACAATACATTGACAACGTTTGACAAACCAGTACAGGAGGAAACGAGGGGCCTATTCCGGTGGGAACTTACAACCTAGAAGGGTTGGGGGGGGGGGGGGTCGAAACAGGAGGAGGGGACTGCAAGGTGAGCGTGATTGACTGGTTGGGAAAATGGGGTGTATCAGTGAGTCAGGTGGTGGGCTTCCCTAAATAGGAATGTCTTTAGTGGAAAGTTTGACAGTACGATGGAGAGCGTTCCAGAGGATGGGGGCTGTGCGTGAGAAGTCCTGCAGTCCATCATGGGAAGAGGTGATGCGGGGAGAAGCTAAGCACAGGTCACTGATCGTAGGGAGCGGGCTGGGGTGTATTTGGTGATCAGTGAGGAGCTGAGTTTGAGAGTTTTGTAGGTCAGGGTAAGGATTTTGAATTTAATTCTGCAGTGGATGGGGAGCCAGTGAAGGGACTCGCAGAGGGGAGTGGCAGAGACAGAGCGGTGGGTGAGGTGGATGAGCCTGGCAGAGGCATTCAGAATTGATTGTAGGGGGCGAGGCGGGAGAGAGGGAAGCCAACTAGAAGATTACTACAATAGTCAAGTCGGGAGATTACAAAAGCGTGGAGGAGTTGCTTTGTGGTGTCAGCGGTAAGAAATGGCCGAATTCTGGAAATATTACGTAGTTGGTAGTGGGAGGAGGAAAGAGACTGAATGTGGGGGATGAAAGAGCCGAGTCAAGTGTAACTCCAAGACAGTGAACCTGATTTGATGGGAAGATAGTGATACCATTGATCAGGATAGAAAAGTCAGGAGGTGTAGAGGCATTAGAGGGAGGAATAATTAGGAGCTCAGTCTTTGACATGTTAATCTTTAAGTGGCGAGAGGCCATCCAGGAGGAGATGCCAGATAAACAGTCGCTGACTTTGGAAAGGACAAGAGGTAAGCGTTCAGGGGTGGAGAGGTAGATCTGAGCATCATCAGCATAGAGGTGGTGATTAAAGCCAAAGCTGTTAGAGAAGAGCAGAGGACCTAGGACAGAACTTTTATCTATCAGGTGTATCTAGTTGGTGTACTAGAGAGTAAATCCAAGAGAGCGCAGTGTAACAAAGACCAAAAGAAAAGAGTCTGTAGAAGGAGGGGGTGGTTCAGTGTCAAAAAGCAGCCAAGAGGTCAAGCAGGATGAGAATAGTGGCTGTGGTTTTTAGCAGTTAAAGGGTCATTGGTGAGGGCAGCTTCAGTTGAGTGTAGGGGACAGAAGCCTGATTGCAAGGGGTCAAGTAGGGAATTAGAGAACAGGGAGATGCGGTTTAATTTTTTTTCCAAGAGTTTAGAGGTAAACAGAAGCAGGGATACAGGACGATAGTTTGGAGAGTTGGGATCTCTGGGATATCAATCTGATGGGATATTGCAGGTAAAGTGAACCTGGCCGGTACAGGATCACTTTGACGTCCATACACTTGGGTATGCGACTGCGCCATAGATATACTTTTGGGTCCATTAGGTGTTATGTATAGATTAGTATTCTGAGGTAGAAGCACCCAAAAAACAATGTAGATTCTTTACTTGAGAGAAAGGGGGGGGGTGAGGATCCTGAGAACGAGCAACAGCACTAGTGGCCTGCTCTACGGTGGGTGCCTGCTCAGGTGTCAAGGTTTTAGCTTGCTTGTGCCATTACAAGGATGAATGCTCCATATGGAAATCAGCCTGCTCTCACCCAATGAGGGTGGCCAGTACTGATTGCCAAGGATTTCATCCCAGCATGAGAGGTGCAGCAACCGACGATCGTTTCGGCCTTGTTAGGCCTCGACAGGAGGCTATAGTTGACACCTCTCTAGGCACATAGGGATGAGGTCCTAGGCAGTCACCCTCATTGGGTGAGAGCAGACTGATTTGCATACGGAGTATTCATCCTTGTAGTGGCACAAGCAAGCTAAAACTTTGTGAGACCTTTCACTACAAGTTTACAGGGTCATCCAGACGTGGACCCCTTGCTTGATGTGCCTAGAGGGGTGTCAGCTATACCCTCCCAACGAGGCCGAAACGATCGTCGGGGGTTGCTGCACCTCGTGCAGGGATGACATCCTTGGCAGTCAGTACTGGCCACCCTCATTGGGTGAGAGCAGGCCGATTTGCATATCAAGCATTCGTCCCTGTAATGGCACAAGCAAGCTAAAACCTTGTGAAACCTGAGCGGGCACCCACCATAAAGCAGGCCACTAGTGCTGTTGCTCGTCCTCAGGATCCTCACACCCCCCTTTCACTGTAGATTACTTGTTCATCCTTCACAGAAATCTTGTTAGGGGGGCATCTACTTAAGGATTTCATCCCATCTTGCTCTTTTGCATATCAGGTCTGCACTATGACCATACGTGTGCGCGTGTGTGGGGGGGGGGGGGATTACTCAACCAAGTCAGGAATGTACAACATTCCTGACTAGTCCACAGCGCTCAAAGCTTTCACAATGACCGAACTGGTTGGATACGCAAGTGTCCAGCCCTCTTTCCTTATTTGTCATGCTGCTGTTTCTACTAGAGGGCACCTGCCACCTTGAGGCCCTGTTCACACTGAGATTTGAAGGAAAAATAAAAAAAATAAAAATAAAAAAAAAAAAATCGCATGTTTTGCCATGCGCAACGATACAATTCTGCAAAACCCCACCGATGGAAATCACAAATAGCAAAAAAGGGTCATGTACCAGCGGCATGGCACGACAAGATGTGAACAGCTCCATTGAAAGGGCGACATAGGGCAGATTTTGCCACAATTTTGCAGCAAAATCCACGCGATAAGATCGCATAGTGTGAACAGGGCCTGAAGCAGTGACGAGGAGCCTAGTACCAGGCTAAACGTTAAAAACCAGAGGGGACGGAATGGAGTTAATATTTCACCCAGGGCTGTCAAACCATGTCTCTCAGATGTTGATGGCCTGTGAATGCAACAGAATCATGGGAGCTGTAGTCCAGTAACATCTGGGTGGCCACAGTTTGACCCCACTCATTGCCTAAATTAAAGTGTCCCTTCAACTGCAAACTCAAATTATGGTTATAAGGGTTAATTACGTCAGATCATACTATGGTTTGATTACACATACAATAATCATGTTCTATCTGGATTCTTACCTGTGCCATTTACACTAATTGGACTTACGACTGTTGAGTTGTCTGAAAATAAAAATATTCCACAAGTGAAGTTCAGCCAAAAGATAACACATTTCTAAGGGTGGGGATATCATTACATTTTGTTTAGATAATGTTCTGCATAGGGCAGTTTTGCTACCGATTTTGAGCAGGTTCAGCTCAAGCGTCAAAGCTCATGGTTTCTTTGTTGGCCTCGCCTTTCCCCCTCTGTAACACCTTATTTCATTGAAAGCTCTCACAAAAACAAGTCAAAATTCCATCCTTCAGCTCAATACCCCCCCCCCCCCCCCCGGAACCTGCCGTCATGCTGCCCAGTGGGACCCGCCGCCGGCGGTTTCTGAAACCCCCACCGCCGAGCGTTGCAGGGCCTCCACTGTTACGTGCCCGCAGCTACACGTGACGCCAACTTGAAGGGGCAAATGTAGCCATGTGAAAAGGGGGGGCAAATATACCCATGTGAGCAGGGGGCAATATATATATCCATGTGAGCTGCTGTCATTTCAGCGAAAATTCACACACATCTCACTTAACAATAGACTGCCCTCTGGGCAGGCTTTCCACCTAGTTTACAATAAACTAATAATTTCTATTTTATCTGAATCGCATGACTTGTTCTTTTAATGATATACGGTATATTAGAAATGTCCTCCCCATAATCAAAAACAGAATATTTGTTAATTTATTAACTCAAGGAAATTTTACAAGTTCAGGGCATTTCTAAAAGTAGAAGTTCAGCTATTCGACCATAATTTACCTCTTTCATATTAAGTGCACCTAGCCTTATACTGTATATCATTTTGTTCTGGAGAACTAGGGCATTCATTTTACTAAGATTTATATAGAAGATATATTTTAAGTATGAAAAAACTCTAAAAACTGAGAACAGGAAATCGCCATTTTCAAAGCTCTGCACTGAAAGGGTTAAAAAAATAAAAATAATTGTGCCTCCCGATCGAATTGAGAAGAACGGCAGAGACAAGGTCTCAACCAATGATACAAGCATTGGCTGAGACATCGGGACAGTGACAAGAGGTCACGTGACGCAGAGCGATGCTATTGGCTGCCTGGTTTCCAGGCAACCCCTGCAGCCAGCGATCGGCATGCTGGGAAGGGAGGCAGGCCGTTTGCCGGTGTTCCGAAAAAGGAGGAAATTTTGAAAACCAGGCAATATGCGTCACTTCCATCCAAATCCACGATCTGGTGATGGCTCGGACAAGGCCAGTGACACAGATTTTTATTTGTCGTGTTGTGACAACTGCATGACTAAAGTTTTATGGAGGCAAAAACGTGCACAGAGCAGCGTGGCTGTGGTGTTGGAGGTGGTTTTCATTACAACAGTGAGAGACACCATTCTCCCATGTCTGGGGGTGCACATCTCGGTCTATTGCCTGTTTTGAGGGGCTGATGCGCATTTCTGCCCATTGCCCGTTACGCATGTCTGAGGGATTGTAGGGACGCATATTGTGCAGTGCGTGAAGTCTGTGAGCAGACTGATTTGCATATGGAGCATTCATCCCTGTAATGGCACAATCAAGCTAAAACCTTGTGAGACCTGAGCGGGCCCCACTGTAGAGCAGGCCACTAGTGCTGTTGCTAGTCCTCAGGATCCTCACAACCACCCCCCCCCTTTCTCTCACTTCTGTGAGCCATCTCTGGATCATGCATTTTGATGGAAGCAATGCATATTGCCAGGTTTCCAATACTGTCTTTTTCAGAACACAGAGCATTTGCAGATCAAATGCTGCGGAACGTGCTATTCTGCCCTGCGGCGTTAAAAGCCCACTTGAAGCAAGACGACATAGCACATCCTGGAGTTAAATAATGCATTAACAATTTCTTGCTCAGGTGTGTTTTACTATACAAATAGATATTTGTTTTTCAAACCTGTGTAAGTAGTAAGAGTTCTATTACACAGAAAGTAAAGAATTCTTACTTTAGAACCCCCCCCCCCTCCCACCTGCTATGCTAGCTCTCCTCGCCAGAATGCAGTTTTGTGAACAGTCCAAAGTTAATCATCTTGCAGAAGGATCCCCCATCCGCGGTAAGTATAGCAACCCTTAAATCTTAGAATTTGCATCCCAATTACATGGCGAAAGTGGTGCATAAATGCTTTCAGGATTTACATCCAAACAAAGAATTTTTTTTTTGTTGTAAGATATAAAGCCTTACAGATCCATTGAATGGATCAGCTAAGTATACTAACAAAATAAAGCAGCCAGATATCAGAATATGTAGCAGTTGTGCCCAGGCGTGGTTGTAAAGGGGTTTTGAAACTACATCTCATGATGCTCAGCTACTCATTAGGTAGACAGAACCTTTTGGGAAATTCCCAAACATCTGGAGGGCAGATGTTGAGCAATGCCGATATAAAAACACAATGACCGACTTTTCATTCGGTTTGCCAGTTAATGGTTTAGATTGAGTCAGGTGTAAACTTACCAGCGCCATTAAAAGTTCCCACCGTATCAAGTCTGGCCATTCAGCATAAAAGATGAGGCGTGATGCTTTCATAACAAAATTCAGGCCTACAGTGCTTTACAATGTGATGCAGAGAAGAACACCCACAAAACAGAGAATCCATTGTGTGTGAGCATAGAAGGCCAAAGGTAGACATCATCCCTTATGTCATTTTTATTTAGCACACCGTGAGCCCCTGAGCAGCAAGTGAAAAAAATCATACAATTCCTTACCTTGACAAGAATCGGTCTTGGTGCAGTTGGCTTCAGGACCGTCACTGATGTTTACACACTTCTGAGATGCTGAAGGAGACAAAATTAAACAATTATACCAGGGGCACAAAAACACCAACACAGAGCAAACAGTCTCCAGTGTCCCTACAATTACAGGGACACTGCCACCTGGCAAGTGAATTTATATGGTCATCATGGCTAGCATGTGTCCCACTACTGAATGTCCCTGGTCACGGATAGATGCTTCAAAGCAAAGGTCTTCCCTCAGTCCTCACGTTAATCAAGGTCACTTGTTGCCCTCTGGGGGTTCTGACACCAGGGATAAAGAATATTGCTTGCAAATGTGTGGGCACGGTAAGCAAAAACAGTGGGAAAGAAAACAGTGGGGGGGGGGGGGGTCAGGCGATTAAAGCAGAAAACCTGAAGGGATAAAGTAAAAAGCACTCCTACCACAATACCATTTCTTAACTTACAGCTCTGCACAAGATAGAGGAGGGCATGGGCTTGTAAATAGAAGCAAACCTCACTGCTTAGAAGGCCATGAATTGGCCAAAAGGGCAGCGTTATACCAGCCTGTATGAGGTGTATGACACGTAAGCAAAAGGCAGTATTAAACACTCATGGAGAACAATAGTACTTTTTTTCTTTTACTCCACACCTTTACATATGGGATAAAAAGGTTGATCGTCTGGTCACTACGTACCATCAGTACAGATCGTCCAGGAACAGTTCAAGCCATTTGTAATGTTCAAACAGGTATCACAGGATTCAAAGCTTTTGCACTCTTCTATACCAAAAAAAAAAAAAAAAAAAAATGCAAATATTAGATTTTGTTAAAGTTCAAACCAGTCATATCAGAATTTTACACCCATAATTTATATCCTCTGTTTAGCAAGTTATTCTTAAACATTAAAAACAAATTATCCTATGGGCTGTTCCTTAGGTTTTATTACATCACCTGTTCGTGCTTCCCCACGGTGCTATGGAATCTGTTGGCGCTGTATAGGCAACTAGTCTACAGACATTGTTAGTCAGCCCTGCATTACATACCACTGCTTACTGGGTATGGCCAAGGCCAATTACGGTTTCTGCAGAATCAGGAGCAGGGGATACGTATAGAAAAAGGCATACATCAGGAGGGAGAAGAGAGTGGAGTTTCCCCCTTCAAGTTTTATTGGATTTTTGCCTGTTTCCCGCACCTTGTAAGGATAATACATGAACAAGAAGAGCAATGAACACCAAGACCTCCTGATTTCATATATCCTAGCTGCACATTTGAATGGCAAAGAAAAACCGAAGTCTACTCGAGGAAGTTGGAAAAGGTTTTCAAAATTAAAAAAAAAAAAAAAAAAAAAATACATGCAAACAGTGTAAATATTTAGGGGATAAGATCAACAGGCACCACTGGTCCTAAAAGCAGTAAGGAGTGGGGCTGCTATACTTAATGGATCACTCATTACCAACAGCTCCACACGAATTGGGCAGGGTTAAAAATTGTAATGCGAGCTAAACACCAGAAAACCTCAAGTAGTGTTAACCTACAGAAAAACAATCTACATTGTAAAAGGTTAAATAAATAATGCAGTTTGGTATTAAATATCAAAGGGAGGATTAAGTCAAACAAATATAAAAACATTATAAAATTAGAATTGTATAAAGCAGGGCCGTCAAGCTCTAACCCCCCCGATGTCTCCGAACTACAACTCCCATGATTCACTGATCATCTATTGCATTGAAAGAATTCTGTTAATTTTAGGCATCAGCATCTGGGGTGCCATGAGTGTCACAGCCCTGGAGTAAAGTAAGGAAAAGATTTCCATGCTTCAAGGTTTAAAAAGGTAACTAACGCATGGTACTTCACGTAACACTAAGCCCGCAGCCCAACCAGTCTATCAACCAGAATGCTCCGTGCCAAATCCAGGTACAGAACCGAACCAGGATTGTGTAATGTATTGTAAATTGAAGACCAGGTGTGAAAACAAGACAAAAACCAAAAGAGCGTGAGTGCCCTTAAACCAGGCATCTCATTGAGAATGAACGTCTCAGAAGAAACCTTGAGCTTGCCTTTGGTGGGTCCCTGCCCAGGCAAAGGTTCTCAGTACACTTAAATATTTACAAAGAGAACCCATTCCATACAAATATTGCAGTCTGAATTGTCGGTTTGGGTGGGACAAGTCAAAATATAAGGCAAGAAGCCCCCTGTAACCAAAGCTCATTTTACCTTTGTGCCCTCCCCCTCATTGCCCACACTATACAGTTCCTCTGTGCCCATTTGAGAAGTGTGGATGCTGGCCTCCTGCCAAGAGATCAGAACAATTTGGCAAAGCCAGTTATCAAAGACAATGGGCATAGAGGTCAGCTAAGGGTTAAGGAGTTGGAAATACAACTAGCTTGAAACTGTATTTTAGGAGTTACTTTGGGTTTGTGATACAACATTGTGCTCAGATTAATCTGATGCGTGCAGTTTGTTAATACCGTCTAACGTGTAACTAATTATGTTACAGTGTCTTCTGTACAATTCAACTGTGTGTATTCGGTTGATGTGTCACGTCACCTCTGTTGCCCATAAAACTGCTCTCATTTCCATTAAAAGATATTCATTTCCCCCCCTGCTTTAAGCAGTGTGTCTGGTGTTTGGGGTGAGATCCAGCACTCACGTTGTGGCTGAGAGTTGAGAGGGAAGCTGCTGCGAATCCGTTTGGCTGAAGAGAAGGAACAGACGCTGTGACAGGTTCGGGTCTAGTCCAAAATTGGGAGACCAGTAAAACCCCAGTTGCTGTTACACCCGCCATGAAAGAAACCCTGACTGCAGATAAGCCTTCTCTGCCCAAGGTGAACCTTGTCAAGGAGTGGTGACCAATGGTCCCCTAGGTATTGTGATCAAGGCGGATACACGTTGTCACAATCACAGGACTATAGGTCGAGTAGAGCTGTCTGAAGGGTGCAGTTATGAAATTGGAGATCCATTCTAATCTTCAGCCTTATCAACTACTATCAGGGCTCCAAGTTATGCTGACCAAACCCCCAAAAATATCCTGCCACCTCCACCAAGACCACGGAAGAGGTGTCTTTGGTTTCACAATGCACCGACCCAAGTCCCACTACGTACAAGAATAAACACCGTAGGAAATCAAAACACTGCATGAATATGAAAAAGTCCAGCTCTAATGGGAGAAATGTACAATTAAATAGTGGCAAGACAGCTAGAGCCTACACTTCAGGGAAATTTTGGTGCTTTGTAGTTAGGCGCACTCCAGCAATTCTATTTTGCTAACCCTGGGGTGAATTAACTAGTCAAAGTGCACCGAACACAGGGGAGGGGGGGGGGGGAGAAAGAGAGAGAACGGGACTTAAACAACACAAACACAGGCTCTTAAAATGCGTAGTAAGAAAAGCCCACAAAAACAAAAACCTATAATATGGCCTTACATTGGGATCCTATGGAATTCGCCTGTCTGAACCGGTCAAACTGAATCCCTGAAAATCAGGGCATTTCACTGACACTTACCTATGGTGGCAAGTTCGGTCCTTTCTGAATAACCCCCCCCCCCCCCTCTAGTTGGTCAAGAGATTATACACCAGACACAAAAAAAAAAAAAGTAGACTGTCCAACAACTCTATGAAAAGACAGGAAATGCTAAAATCACAAAAAGGCAAGTGAGTTTACAGGAACTGACCATATAATTTTGAAAAGATTTTGTAAAAAAAGAAAACAAAATCAGGAAGATTCAAAGTCCTCAAAATATATCCCCATTTCCTTGGTACACCATCCCATCACCAGGTCACATGGACTGAACGTCCAATGTTACAACCTCCAGTCGTGTCCCCCCCGTCTTGTCATAATTTTATAAAGCACTCCCAGGGCTGAGAACATGTTATACACAAAATCATTCTTGCACAAGAAAACAGTCATTCCACAGAAACTATACATGCTGGTAAACCCTGTCCCTGTTAGATAATCCTAGCCATTTCCTATTGGGATGCTAGTGTGGCGAATAAACAGTTAACACGGAACCGACAAAAGTTTGGATGTACGGACTTTGCTTTATATGACACCAGAAAAAAGGAAATCTGTACTATGATCCACATAATAGTGATCCTAGACAGAATAAAAAAAAAGGCGCTAGAATGGGCAACAAGACGTAAATTAACAGAATCCAAGAAATTATTTTTTGGCACATTGCATTTTATTTATGAAAAAATAAATCTATAAAATACTGCACTTGCTCCCGGAGTTGAAAAGGAGAAGGTGAGTAATGGCAGTGGAATTGTTAATTTTAGATGTGAAAAATGGACAATGTCACAGCGTTAAAGAAAAACCAACTTTTCCCCCTCTTTACCATTTTACTTGATGTTTGGCATCATTGGAAACGCCAGACTGACCTTTCTAATGACACTTGACCAAGTTGGGTGTAAAGAACGGCAACATGGGAGGGGGTCCAAATGGCCAGTGTGACGTGGGGGGGGGGGCAGTACCACAGTGAGGGCTGACATGCAAGATGTCAGCCTGCTGTGAAGTAAGTCCCAGATCAGCACCGAGCTGGGGCAAAACGTTGACATGCGTGGAGCGTCCACTGCACACGGGAAGATGCTCCACACGTCCCTCGCATTCAACTGGTTAATCGGTAAATCATTTTGCAAACCAAACTCCGTTAACCCCAGATTTATTTTGTTTATTTTTTTTTAAAGTAGCAGCTCATGGAGAAAAGCTGTAACTGAATAGCGTGTTCTTTTTCAAGGTGCAAATTAATGGCTCCAACACAAAGTATAAGAGCTGAGAATTTACAGAAATCTGATGGAGCAGAGCTCGCAATAGCTTAAGGGTCCAGTTGTGATTGGGCCCAAGGTCAGATGGGTTTCTAGACAAGTACTATAGCTTTACGAGCCGTAATGGCTATTATGCCAATTCCTGTTCTAGTCATTTCCAAAGCCATGTAGTGCAGGGACAATATGTAAAACCAACTTTTCAATGATCGATTCCACTCATCTCGTCACTGAAGCATGCAAACAAAAAAAAAAATTGCAATGTGACTTCTGACTAGGTAATGGGTGTGTCAAATGTGAACGTAATCTATATATTTACACACTCTAAGACTTGCGAAACAAGTGGAGCCACAGACACGAGGTTACAAGCAAGGTGGTGGTTGTGCTGGCAATGTGAGCCATTTTAAAAGTTCAGGTTTTACTATCAAAGAGCTCCGAATGGCTGCCGAAATGTAACCGAACAGTGAAAAGCAGCGTACGTTACCTTTCTTGGCCATTCGGCTATTCAGAGAGCAGGCAATTCGCCATATGTTGGCGAATTGCCTACACATACGGTGCCTGTTCAAGGACAGTGAAATCCCCATAGCTTCGTCTATTCAGAGAACAAAAACCAGCAGTGAAAAGTTGCCGATATGAAGCCACCGAATGGCAGGGCATGCGACAGGTTTTTTCAGCTGAATCCCATTTTCAAATCTTAAAAATATTCCCGTTTTCATCCAATAAACTATTATAATATCCTACAGTAAAAAGTCCATATAGACTTTAGGATCTTTTTTTTAAGTTTACTTATTTTTTCTGTAACAGCCCTTTTTATTATCATTCCCTGGACCTCATGTGTAAATTTCAGACATTGTCGCTCAGTAGTTTGCAAACAGCGTTTCACTTTTCAAACATTCAAGCTTACTCCCCCCCCCCCCCTTTCATCTGGTTTTTCCGGCGGCTGCTCTGCGCAGTGATCAGCTCCTGCTTGGGTTTCTCCAGCGTGTTCGGCGTCATTAATCCAAAAGGTTTGACTGCTGAATAAACCGCGGGGGTCGGCAAAATGGGATCACTGAATCAAGCCGAATTGAAGAGAACGAAAAGTCACCGAACGTGGGGCAACTTTGATTCTCTTTGAATAACCCTGTATGAGTCTTTAAAAACAAGTTATTCACATTTCTAAAGAATTGCACTGCGGGCCAATATTTTCGGTTAATGAGGAGTTGGTACAACACAGGAGTTAAATAGGATATACATAAATATATTTGAATTTAGGCGCTGAACGATGTATTCAGATAAAAGACTATCCTTCCCTGTGTTTATCTGCGAGATGAAATAATGCATGGGATGAGATATATATCTCAAGTATTGGAATTTCAGTGCTAGTTTATACAGATTTTATTTAATCTTGAGCCAGATGGGGAGGAGTGTGGCCAATGCTACAGCTGCTGTATAGAATTCTGTGAAGTAGAAGTAACATCACTGCTCTATAGCCGTGGAGACTGGAGACCCAGGTTCGATCCCGGCAAGAGCACCTCTCCAGTAAGTGTCCTTGGGCAAGACACCTAACAGTACATACTCGCCACCCAGGACATACTTGAAAATGAGAAATCACAATGTATCCTTCCTGGTAAAATACTTTAAATTAATGTTTGATTGCACGTTGTCAAAAAAAACTCCCATCTCTTTTTCCCGTAAGAAAATAATGAAAAATATAGCAAGTGTAGTGTTTTGTGCATCATTGATGATCATTTCTTTGGCATTTGGTGACTTTTCCTCCTCCCTGCATTATAGGTTTTCGTTCCCTGTTAGAATTGTGAGAACATGCAGTTGCGTAAACATTACACCAGAAGTCACAAGGCCTTTAGTTTCATAGTCACCGATTCTGCCTTTACGAGTACAGATTTAATTATGCGACAAACTAGATAACATGTAATTACAGTGCAGTAGATCTCCTGACCCGCCCGGTCACAATCCTCCATGCACTGAGCAGCGCTATGATGGACTTTGGAATAGGACTGATAGAAATCTATCCTCCCGGACCAATCTGCAGCTCAAGGTTTGAACAGGAAGTGCAGCACCTGTGACAGGGAGCAGTGTGGAACCAGGAGCATGCCCACACCTCAATTTATAAACAGAATGAGGCACTGCGCTCAACCTAAATATCTGGCAGGCTGATGCAATACATGATCGTATGTTAGAACTTAAGCCCCATTGTTTTGCCAGGTTTTTTAAAAAGCCACATTTGAAAGGAGTACACAGCATTCGACACGTTGTAGCAGTGGTTTTCAGCAGAAATCTTAAAAAAAAAAAATTAGACAAGAAAAATCCTAAATGCAACGCTGAAACATTGACTTTTGATCATGGTCACGAACAGACGTCATACCTGGAGAGAGTGAATCCCATCAGGACAAAGATATTTGTATATACTCGTCACACATGACAGTCAATGTGTCCCTTTGATATATCTGGTTACAATTCCCTTAGTCTTACAAAGCACGTAACTGTAAAATATTGCTGCGAATCGCAATAACAAGTAGCTTATATGAGGCACCCGATTTTCTACTTATGGCAGCGTGTGCCTTTAGGACAGGTGTCGGCAACCCGCGGCTCCAGAGCCGCATGCGGCTCTTTTTCACTTTTGCTGCAGCTCCCGCAGCTCCCTCCCTGTGGCGTAGCGTGGTGGGGGCCGTGGCCCCGGGTGCAGTTTTGTTAGGGGCGCATTTGCGCCCCTAAAACTGGCCCGGGGGTTGAGGGACCCAGATGCCGGGCAGCGCGGGAGCGCCTGCCCGGTCTTGAACAGTCCGTCCTGTGAAGTGGTGCGGCTGTGTGCGTGCGCAGCCGGTCACGTGGTCCGGCTAATCAGGTGGTACTGAGTCTCTGTACCACCTGACTGGCCGGACCATGTGACCGGCTGCGCACGCACACAGCCGCATCCACTTCACAGGACGGACTGTTCAAGACCGGGCAGGCGCTCCCGCGCTGCCCGGCATCTGGGTCCCCTCAACCCCCGCCGGAGCTGGGGGGCAAATCCATGAGCGAGCTGGGGGGGGCAAATCCATGAGCGAGCTGGGGGGGCAAATCCATGAGCGAGCTGGGGGGGGGGGCAAATCCATGAGCGAGCTGGGGGGGGGGGCAAATCCATGAGCGAGCTGGGGGGGGGGGGGGCAAATCCATGAGCGAGCTGGGGGGGGCAAATCCATGAGCGAGCTGGGGGGGGGCAAATCCATGAGCGAGCTGGGGGGGCAAATCCATGAGCGAGCTGGGGGGGCAAATCCATGAGCGAGCTGGGGGGGCAAATCCATGAGCGAGCTGGGGGGCAAATCCATGAGCGAGCTGGGGGGGCAAATCCATGAGCGAGCTGGGGGGGCAAATCCATGAGCGAGCTGGGGGGCAAATCCATGAGCGAGCTGGGGGGGCAAATCCATGAGCGAGCTGGGGGGCAAATCCATGAGCGAGCTGGGGGGGCAAATCCATGAGCGAGCTGGGGGGGCAAATCCATGAGCGAGCTGGGGGGGCAAATCCATGAGCGAGCTGGGGGGGCAAATCCATGAGCGAGCTGGGGGGGCAAATCCATGAGCGAGCTGGGGGGGCAAATCCATGAGCGAGCTGGGGGGGCAAATCCATGAGCGAGCTGGGGGGGCAAATCCATGAGCGAGCTGGGGGGGCAAATCCATGAGCGAGCTGGGGGGGCAAATCCATGAGCGAGCTGGGGGGGCAAATCCATGAGCGAGCTGGGGGGGCAAATCCATGAGCGAGCTGGGGGGGCAAATCCATGAGCGAGCTGGGGGGGCAAATCCATGAGCGAGCTGGGGGGCAAATCCATGAGCGAGCTGGGGGGGCAAATCCATGAGCGAGCTGGGGGGGCAAATCCATGAGCGAGCTGGGGGGCAAATCCATGAGCGAGCGGGGGGGGCAAATCCATGAGCGAGCTGGGGGGGCAAATCCATGAGCGAGCTGGGGGGGCAAATCTACGAGCTAGCTGGGGGGGCAAATCTACGAGCTAGCTGGGGGGGCAAATCTACGAGCTAGCTGGGGGGGCAAATCTACGAGCTAGCTGGGGGGGCAAATCTACGAGCTAGCTGGGGGGGCAAATCTACGAGCTAGCTGGGGGGCAAATCCATGAGCTAGCTGGGGGGCAAATCCAATGAGCTAGCTGGGGGGCAAATCCATGAGCTAGCTGGGGGGCAAATCCATGAGCTAGCTGGGGGGCAAATCCATGAGCTAGCTGGGGGGCAAATCCATGAGCTAGCTGGGGGGCAAATCCATGAGCTAGCTGGGGGGCAAATCCATGAGCTAGCTGGGGGGCAAATCCATGAGCTAGCTGGGGGGCAAATCCATGAGCTAGCTGGGGGGCAAATCCATGAGCTAGCTGGGGGGCAAATCCATGAGCTAGCTGGGGGGCAAATCCATGAGCTAGCTGGGGGGCAAATCCATGAGCTAGCTGGGGGGCAAATCCATGAGCTAGCTGGGGGGCAAATCCATGAGCTAGCTGGGGGGCAAATCCATGAGCTAGCTGGGGGGCAAATCCATGAGCTAGCTGGGGGGCAAATCCATGAGCTAGCTGGGGGGCAAATCCATGAGCTAGCTGGGGGGCAAATCCATGAGCTAGCTGGGGGGCAAATCCATGAGCTAGCTGGGGGGCAAATCCATGAGCTAGCTGGGGGGCAAATCCATGAGCTAGCTGGGGGAAATCCATGAGTGAGCTGGGGGGCAAATCCATGAGTGAGCTGGGGCAAATCCATGTGTGAGCTGGGGCAAATCCATGTGTGAGCTGGGGGGCAAATCCATGTGTGAGCTGGGGGGCAAATCCATGTGTGAGCTGGGGGGCAAATCCATGTGTGAGCTGGGGGGCAAATACATGTGTGAGCTGGGGGGCAAATCCATGTGTGAGCTGGGGGGCAAATCCATGAGTGAGCTGGGGGGCAAATCCATGTGTGAGCTGGGGGGCAAATCCATGTGTGAGCTGGGGGGCAAATCCATGTGTGAGCTGGGGGGCAAATCCATGTGTGAGCTGGGGGGCAAATCCATGTGTGAGCTGGGGCAAATCCATGAGTGAGCTGGGGCAAATCCATGAGTGAGCTGGGGCAAATCCATGAGTGAGCTGGGGCAAATCCATGAGTGAGCTGGGGCAAATCCATGAGTGAGCTGGGGCAAATCCATGAGTGAGCTGGGGCAAATCCATGAGTGAGCTGGGGGCAAATCCATGTGTGAGCTGGGGGGCAAATCCATGTGTGAGCTGGGGGGCAAATCCATGTGTGAGCTGGGGGGCAAATCCATGTGTGAGCTGGGGTTTTACATTGTTAAGTGAAAAAGTCTTTTTTTTCTTCAGATTGACAGCTGACTGCACGATCCTGTATATAGCATTAAGGTAAGAAACAATATATGCAGTGTTAGATTTGTTTTAAATGTCGCAATGGTTTTGCGGCTCCCAGTTTTTTTTTTCCATTCGGAAACGGGTCCAAGTGGCTCTTTATGTCAAAAAGGTTGCAGACCCCTGCTTTAGGAGAAGTCGACTGGATCAAGTGACACAAATGAGACAAGTCTAGCAAGTTAAGGTCAAAACACCAAGTTTAAAACCAGGAAAGAAGAAAAAAAAAAAAGTGTCATTAACTTGCTCCTAGAACTTAAAATAAAACAAGCTACAGTAAAATCGAATTCAGGAGTTGAGGCAGGATCTATTGTTTTACAGGAGACGTCAGACATGTAAGCATGGGGGGGGGGGGAAGAAATGACTTTGGTAAGTGTTGGTTATAAAACTGTTGCATGAAAGTATCAGATGCCTCCGTAGAAATATCTAAGGCAGGGTTTCTCAACGCCAGTCATCGGGACCCACTACAGGCCAGATTTTGCAGATCACCTTGGGGAGATGCAGACTGAACACTGCAATCACTGAGCAGCTAATTAGAATACCTGTGCTTCGGATATCCCACAAACGAGGCCCGTTAGTGGGTCCTGAGGATACGAGTTGAGAAACACTGATCTAAGGGCATTTCCTCTAGAAACATGAACATAAACAGAGTCACAATGAACAAAGCGCACTGCAAATAGGGTTTTCCTGTCTTCTGTTCAAAACAAAAAATTAGAAATGGACCACAAGGATTTAAAGCAAGTTGTTTTACATGAAAAGGTCAGCGTTAACTATGAATAACTGGAGGTTAACTAGCATTAAAAACACGGAGCCAGAAACGCTGAGTGAACAAAAGTACTGCGGCTGATGTGGGACCAATGCCAGGGAGTGTGAGCAACCTAAACATGACCCCATATCCTGAACGCATGCTGCCGTGGGCTAGGGAAGCCTGGCGAAAGATACCAGGCAGGAATGACACAAAATCAAGACTCCCTTTTAACCCCTACAGAGCCAGTATCACAGCACAACTTCATACTTCACACATTAAGGTGAACCTACTAAAGTGGGTCAGCAACCATGGTCCTCCAGTGGTTTTGGAACTACAGCTCCCATGATGATCAGGTCCTTATTAGGTTTGTGTTGACTCATGGGAAGTGTAGTTCCAAAATATCTGGGAGGGACAATGTTGCAGACCCCTGTACTAGAAGATTCACACAAGACTAGCTCATTGTCAGGATCTAAAATGTATACACTTTGTTGTATGCTAGTTATTTGTAGAAAGAACAGTGTGGGTTACCAATCGTAATCCAACAGGCTATGGTGAAAAAAAAAAATCATTTGTAGTAAATGACAAAAAAAAACTGCACTCTACAACAAAGAGGCTTTTTCCCCCCAAATCATCACCGGGACAGTGGGGGTACACCACGTATTGTCAATTTACACATTTAAATGCGAGCCTCTTAAAGCAATAGTTACAGAAAGGGATGGTATGATAGATGGCACTCCAGTTTTGAAATTGCATGATGCGCTTACACATATTAGATTGAGACTCAGCCAACCTAGTGACTATGCATCATGGGGCATGCAATCCCAAGACAACTGGAGGACCAAGGTTGACAATTCCTGCTCCAGGGATTAATGTGCTCATAGTCATGGGCATTTCTAAAACACACCATCTCAAAAAGTGTCACGTTTCTACTACGGATTAGACCAATAATCACTTTATGGATACGGATTATCCGCAGCCTTTCTGGGCAATAGCTAGTGCAGATACACAGTAAATTTAACCCCTTAAGGACCCAGGACGTACCATGTACGTCATTGCAGCGGGTCTCTTTTAGACGCTGACGTACATGGTACGTCCTGCGGTTTTTTGAGCGCTGGAAGCGATCGGATCGCTTCCAGCAGCTCAAACGCCATTGCAGGATGCCTGGGAGTCCAGGCATCCGTGCAATGGTGGTGAGAAGTGCCGGGGCACCTTGTGATCGCTCCCCGGGAGCGATCAACATCCGGTTTCACCGGAGAGGTGCCCGGCACTTCTAGAGCGCTGGAAGCGATCGGTATCGCTTCCAGCTGCTCTGTGTATATTGCAGGGATGCCACGACATCGAGGCATCCTTGCAATATGCTTACCTGCCGCCGGTCCGCTAAGTGATCGCTCCCCCCGAGCGATCACTTCCGGTAGCGGCAGGAAGTACTGAGTGCCACGAGGTATCGTGGCACTCAGTACAAAAAGATCACATGAGTGATCAGGTGCTCTGCTGGGTGCCTCGAGGGATCAAGGCACCCAGCAGAGTAAAAAAAGTGTAAAAAAAGTAAAATAAAAAATCAATAAAAGGTATAAAATAAAATAAACTGACAGCCAAGATGGCGCTGCCCTTCTAAGGCAGGGTCATCTTGGGGCTGAGTGGGATGTTCCTAGCCTGCCTCAGAGAGGCAGGCTAGCAACATCCAATCAGAAGTAAAAAAAAAAAATCTAAATAAAATTTCTAATTTGTCAGGTCAATATTTTGTAAATATTGGCTCTGACCTCTGTGATTCTCCCTCCCTCTCCTCACTTGTGTTTTGGTGAGCGAGAGAGAGAGAGAGAGATCGGATTTGACAGGTTAGAGATTTTAGTGAGATTAGAAAAATTGAGGCAGATTTAGAGAGATTTTAGTGAGATTAGAAAATTTAGGCAGATTTAGAGAGATTTTAGGGAGATTTAGAAGAATTGAGGTAGGTTTAGAGTGATTTAGAGAGATTTAGGTGTTTATTTGTATTTTCTTGTGAAACCCAAAGGTTCTTCTAAGAACCAACAATCCGCTTATTATATATAATAATTATAAAATTTTATAATCTATTATATATAATGTCTGAGAGGGTGTACAGCGCCGAGGAGGCATATGCCATCCTGGCATCAGAATCTGAGGCATCTGCGTCAGACTCCGACCCTGATTTTGACCCCGCCAACTGCTCAGACGTCGCTAGATACATCATCTACGCTGGCTGATGTATCTAGTGATGTTTCTGATGCAGATCCTGGGTCACCACCTGCCAGCAGGAGACGCACAGCTCCAGCTGAGGAGTGGGTAGTGCCTCATCGCCAGAGGCCAGATATCCCTCCTTTCACGGCAAATCCTGGCATCAATATTGATGTTGCAGGATTTACCGCCACAGTTTTTGCAGGTGTTTATGGGGGATGATTTGTTGGGCCACATCGTGGCCCAATCAAATCTGTATGCCCATCAGCATTGTGCTGCGAAGCCAGACTCCTACTTGGCAAGGCAGCAATGGACCCCGCTAGATGTGCCAGAATTTCTGAAATTCTGGGCACTTACTATGCTGATGGGCATCAAAAAGAAGCCCTCAATTCGCTCCTACTGGAGCAGTAGCCCCATCTGCTCTACCCCCATTTACCCCCAATCAATGTCACGTAGAAGGTATGAAAACATTTTGCGTTTCATGCACTTCAGTGACAACAGCCTGTGCCCTCCTAGAGAGCATCCCCAGTTTGACAGGCTGTATAAAATCCGCCCCTGATTACCCACTTCGCCGCCAGGTTTGCAGAGGCTTATACACCTGGAAGGAATATCTGCGTGGATGAATCCCTAATGAAATACAAGGGAAGGCTGGGATTCAAGCAGTATATTCCTTCCAAACGCTCCAGGTATGGAGTGAAGGTGTATAAGCTCTGTGACAGCGAGAGTGGGTATACTCAGGCCTTCCGGGTGTACGAGGGAAAGGATAGTAGCCTTGACCCTCCAGGTTGCCCAGAACACATGGGAACCAGTGGCAAGATTGTGTGGGACCTACTTTTTCCCCTCATGAACAAAGGGTACCACTTGTATGTTGATAATTTTTATACAAGTGTCCCTTTGTTCAAGCTGCTGTATTGTTTTGATACAGCAGCATGCGGTACTGTTCGCAAGAACCGCGTAGGTTTCCCAGCACAGCTTGTCCGCACCCGGCTAAAAAGGGGGAGACCTCAGCTCTGCGCCAAGAGGAGCTGCTGGCGGTCAAGTACAGAGACAAGAAGGATGTATACCTTCTATCCACCATCCACACTGAGAGGTCTGTGGAGGTCTCTGTACGTGGCAGAGCTGAGCGCATCAGGAAGCCAGTGTGCATCAAAGACTATAACCGGCATATGGGTGGGGTTGATCTGGCAGATCAGCTGCTCCAGCCCTACCAGATTATGCGGAAGTCAAGGGCCTGGTACAAAAAGGTTGCAATTTACCTGATGCAAATTGCAACCCACAATGCCTTTTTGCTCTGCAAAAAGGCAAACCCCGGAGTGACGCTGTCCTTTTTACAGTTTCAGCTCCAGGTCATTTCGGGGCTTTTGTACCAGGATGCACCTGCTCCCCGGGCGGTGATGGGGGACAGAGTTGGGGCTACGCATTTTATTTATAAAATCCCCCTACTGAGGGCAAACAGAAACCCCAAAAAAGGTGCAGGGTGTGTTTCAAGAGGGGGCAGAGGAGAGACACAATCTTTTACTGCCCAGAATGCCCTGGACAACCCGGTCTGTGTCTTGGGGACTGTTTCAAGCTAGATCACACTGTGCGTGATCTGTGATTTTTTTTTTCCTTTCTATTTTTTCTCACACTCCAGTTAGTTCAGTTTAGTTTTTTTTTTTTTTCTTTTACTGCACCAGACTTTTTCATTTTATTCGTACATTTTTATGTTCTACAATTGGTGCTGTATTTTGCCAAAATCTTTGCACACCTATGCATGGGTGTACTCAGGAGACCTTGCAGAAAACAACCTGGAGAGTTTTCATGCAGTAACAAACAACAGTGTCTCCTAAATCACAGTCCAAATCTAATGTGGGCGTAAAAATAAAAAATTTAAAAATTACCGCCACACACCTTCTCAAAGGTTTTGGGCTAAAACCGTTGCATCCATGGCATCAAAGCACTCCATATGCAATACCTTGGGGTGTCAACATAACAAATATAAACAATTTTCTGGCAATAATTCAAACTGGGGTATGCGGTAGACCCAAAACCAAAGCTAGGCCTAGCTGAAGAAATAATCTCAATTTCAACTCCAATGACAAAGTCATAAAAATTGTATTTGAACCTTCCCAAAATCCTGGCAAACCTATGCATGGGGGGCATGGGTGTACTCAGGAGATCTTGCAGAAAACAACCTGGAGAGTTTTCATGCAGTAACAAACAACAGTGTCTCCTAAATCACAGTCCAAAACTGATGTGGGTGTGAAAATGAAAAATGACCACCAAACAGTATCCAATTTGTTTGGAGCAAACGGTTGCATCCATAGCATAAAAACACTCCATTTACAATACTTTGGGGTGTTAGCTTACCAAATATATGCACGTTCAAAAAACTGGGGTATGTAAAAAGGCCCCTAAAAAGAAGATAAGCAAAGAAGATACTGTATGTCAAATTAGAAAATTGACAAGCACATGTCAAAAGATTGGCGTAGCACCCCAAAAACAACAGAACAGATCTATATATGGGTGGTATCAATTTACTCAGAAGATGTTGCTGAACATATTTTGGGGTGTTTTTTGGCAGTAACCCATAACTGGATTTGACAATTCATGCCTAAAGTACAATGTGTGTGAAAAAATAACCCAAAAAGTGACTACCTGAGAGTTTGACATAGAGCTAGTGCATGGAAAGTGTTAAAATACAACTCTTTGAAGCACCCTAGGGTGTGCCCTTTCTAAAAATATATGGTTTGATGGGGATAAATTACTTTGGCCGGCTTCAAAAATGTCCCAAATAGGACATGGGTGCATGGTGACGAAATGTGAAAATTCCAAGTTGGAAAACTGAAATGCGCACCCCCCAAATAAGGCCTATTAGCCCCCAAATGACCCGACATACCTATACATGGGTGGTATCAATTTACTCAGAAGATGTTGAACATATTTTGGGGTGCTCTTTGGCAGTAAACCTTAAAGTTCACAGTACATGTATTCTTAAATTGCGTTCAAAAAAAAAAAAAAAAAAAAAAAAAAAAAAAACAAAAAATTTTTTTTTCTCAAACTTTGGCATAGATTTGTGGTAAAATGGTTTGCATGGAAAGAGTCAAAATACCAAGTTTAATACCTTGATTTGTGTACTTTAAAAAAATATGTATATGTGGCGGGTTATTCAGGAATTAGTGACAGATATCAGTGTTACAATGTCACTAGCACTAGTTTTGAAAATAAACTCTTTGGAAATGGCAAAGTGCTACTTGCACTTGTTGCATAAAATAAGGAAAAAAGCGAGGAATATGTAAACATTGGGTATTGCTAAACTCAGTACTAAATTTAGAAACTACTAAGGAATTAATTTTTTTTGACGGTTGTTGATACATAAGAAATTTTGGGGATCAAAGTTCGAAAAAGTGGTGTTTTTTCAATTTTTTTGTCATATTTCACAATATTTTTTATAGTAAATTATATGAAATGAAAAAAATGGTATCTTTATAAAGTCCATTTAATGACGAGAAAAACAGTGTAAAATGTGTGGGTTACATAAATGAGTAAGAGGAAAATTTGACGTAAACACTAACAGCGCAGAAACGTAAAAACAGCAGCGGTCACTAAAGGACGGATTTGTGTAAAACCGCCCGGTCACTAAGGGGTTAAATAAATCAGGATGGGGGGGGGGGTGCAAAAACCAATCTGAAATTATGCCATTAGCAGAATGAGTTTATTGCACATGTCCACTTCATTTATTCAATTTAATAAAAATATTTTTACAAACATGGCAGTGTCTAGACTCTGGCCTTTGCAATGATCCTTCATATGACCCTGTACGCAAGAGGTCACCAACCTTGGCCAGAGGCTTTGGAACTACATCTGCCATGATATTCAGCTACTCACTAGGTCCTAGAGCCCCATGGGAAGTGTAGTTCCAAAAGATCTGTAGGGCCAAGGATGCTGACCCCTGCTTTTCTGGCCCCTGGATTTCCTGTATAGTGAAATCCCTGCCAGATGGGAGGAAAGCCCAATTTCTGTTATCACACTCATTTGCAATATAGTCAGGGGACATCCTACAGCAAGAGTTGTCAGCCTGCTGTGGGAGAAGGCCCAAATTTGCAATGTTCTGCAGGACCTTGAGTGTTGAGGCTGCAGTGAGCCAGCTGGTCCAATTATTGGCAATTGGACAAATAAAAAGCCAATTCAGATATCAGGAATTTGCTGAATAAAAAGCAGCCGATAAGTCAGTCCTATCCCTATTTTCTACCTTAAGCCACCGGAAAAGAAATGTACCGTGCTCAGAGAATTAGGTAAATATGCAAGAAGAGGCCATGTGATGAATAGTATTCCTACTAGACAGCCAGTATGATGGAGCACTATGAACAAATAGGAATGTTACCGGGTAGTAATATCCTGCCTAATGTGCTAAAGTCTGACTAATTCTAATTAGTAAAAATACAGTCACCCAGCGATCACAAAAGTAAAGCACAGTGCTGAATGCCTCAACAGACCGCCCACAGTACAACCTTAGCAACTAACCACCACCTTTAGGACGCGCCATCATAATGCTCCTGAAGCGCTAAAAAGAGAGACTCCAAACACAGTTTGAGTGATCACAGTGCCACGTCTGCCTTTGCCCTCTCTGGGCAAGAGAAGTGGGGGGGGTGTTTATGTCTCAGAGCTTATTTAGTCCTTTGAACGCAGGTGCCTAGTTCCATACAGCAGGTCAGAGTTGGGCACATTTGAACCATGTGATGCAGCAAACAGGAAGTGGTTGTGGGTGGTGTGTGTGTCACCCACTCCTGTTTTAACCGTATCAAGCGTCCCCATTTAACTAAAAACGGTCTCAACCACGAAGAAAACCTGAACCAACCGGAAGGGCTCTATTCCAACCCCGGTGTTAATCTGAACAGCTCTGGGTTATGTCCCCCTGATTGAACACCCTGAACAAGTAACCTCAACACTGCTGTCAATTGTCCAATTTTTTAAAATTAAACGGATTGACACTTATTTGAGAACACACTTCAGCCTATTATGGATGGTACGAATAAAACGCCTGTGTGAAATGTCATGAAAACAAATTTACTTGCAAACAATCTGGACAGCAAAAACTGCCATCAACCTCTGCATATGGATTGCTTGGCATCAATCTTCTGATGGATATTCTTGGAAAGGTGTGAGCATTTAGGCCGGGGGGGGGGGGGGGGGGGGGAGGTTCAGACAAGCGCAGTACTGACGTGCCTACCAGCGTCAGTTGCAGCGTTGTGACGCTTCGACGGGGCTGGCCACACGCTGTTGCGTGTGCGCGAATTGTGTGTGCAGGCATGCTGCAGACGTTCTGAAAGCCTCCCCGTCGAGGCGTGTTTAATGGGGCTGCATCCATAGGAGGATCGAGCCTTGTAGCACTGAACACACCGACTGCGTTCAGCAAGGTGGCCAGACTGCGTCTGAGTGAAAGGAACGTCCACTCAGACATGCCTTCCGCTCTGCAAAATGTTGGCTGACCTTGTTACCGGAATACCCCAGCCATAACGCTCTACTCAGGCATATTGCAGAGCAGTTTAGGATTATGTAGTATCAACTTTATGCAGAGCAATCTTCACTTCATCCAGCTGTTCTAAGCTTCCTAGGGCCATGTTAGTCTATGGAGCTGGTAATTTTCCAACTGCTATCAACACCAAGGTTGGAATACAGCCCCAGTAGTATAATGCCGATAAAACCGTATAGTGTCATGAACACTAGCTTCCAAATCTAATACAGGGCTGTGCATTTCTTTCATTTAATTATCAAATGACCTGCTTGCCCAGTCAATTAAAATCCCAGGAACAGGCCTGCGCACAGCGCTCTACCAGAAAGAAATGACAGGGAGGGCAAGAGTCGGCTCACATGCGAATCGATGCCCTATGATGGAAAAAGTCATATCAACATCACTACAAAAGAGCCAATCATGCGCTTGAATGCAGATGTACACACAATTACATGACACAATGCAAACTAGCAGGGCTAGTCAGAGGTGAAAACCTTGAGAATGACTGGAGAATTGAAATTTCTAGGTCAAAAAAAGTCAAACCAGAAAAATTCTCCCATTTATCTCACTTTCCAAATTGTTCATTCTCCTGCCAATTCAAGGTTGTCATCTCTCTGAATAGCTCTGATAGTCAATGTGATGACATGTCTGGTGCCGAATCCATGTAGGTTGCTACTGGTCTCACCCAATTTTCAATGCAATACCAAATCGTTAAAAAAGTTTGTCTTTAAGAAGGGGGATTGCTAGCACATTTCAACAGGGCCCGCAGCAATCAGTTTTACTTTCACATGTCTTATGGTAAAGGTCTGCAGAATACACTGCCACGGCAAAGTGATGAGATTGCAAGACTGGTATGTGCATTACAGGGCCTGTCACTAAAATAAGACGGATCTCTGCAGCTCTTGGAATTTATTTTATTTATTTATTTTATTTATAAAGGATTTTACCAGGAAGGATACATTGAGATTTCTCTTGTTTTCAAGTATGTCCTGGGTTCAAGTACATTGAAGTGTTACATTTACAGAAATACAAAGTAATACAATGTAAGATATTAACAACACAAATTCATAGGATTTGTTTATAAAAAAGGATTTTACCAGGAAGGATACATTGGAGATTTCTCTCATTTTCAAGTATGTCCTGGGACTGAGTGCAGTTCTGTACAGTATGAGAATTCCTGTTTATCCCAGCATTATGAACTCAACACGCCTGGTATGGATATTTAGTAGCCGAGGATTTATTTAAAAAAAAAAAAAAAGTGACATAGTGGGCTCTGGGAGCAGGTTGGCATTTATAGCAAACAACTAGAAGCAGGGTGTAATATATCAGCGCTAACTTGGTTTTAAAAACCTCAAGCACTAAACAGCAATTATATGTCATCACTGGAAAATTCTATCCAATCCGACAGAATTGCTACACTTAAAGCAAATATCCACAATACAATGTTACTGGGGCACAAAATTTAGCCATTGCAAAATATAATAAAGTACATTTGGAAGCACTGTATCTCAAGTATACATTTTAGTAAAAAAAAAAGTTACCGTACTTAGGGGAGAGAACTATTGGATACTGTAAAAACGGATTGAACGAGGATATACAGATTCTACCAAATAACCTTTATTGAAAAACTAACAATTGTAAAACTATACATATAGAATGAAAATGATGAGGTGTAAAAGAGCTATTGGAAAATGAACGGCCACTCGGGGACGAGACTGCTAGGATTATTACTGACCGGCACGGTGTTTGAATTGATACCACTAGACTTTGCTAATCCTAGCAGTCACGTCCGAGTGGCCGTTCATTTTGCAATAGCTCTTTTACACCCCATATGTATGGTTTTGCAATTACTTGTTTTTTCAATAAAGGGTTATTTGGTAGGATCTGTATATCCTCTTTCAGTACTCGGGTTTTAACATGGCTCTTCCTTCGCTATATAGCAGTCTAAATGCTTTACTGAAAGACAAGGCCGTTACAGAGCCAATCCAAAAGGATAGATATTTAGGCGCCTATTACATTCTTCGCGCAGTGTGTTTTGCGTGCGCAAATGCGCATTTGCATGAGGAGCAAAACCCTTTGCGCTGAATGTCGTATTACAACGTTTGCGCAAACGATACGTGTTAACGTTTAAAATGCGAGTGACCCTGCGAACGATATTTCGTGCGCTCATCCCATACTTAACATTGTGAGCGCAAATGCGTTCGTGCGCCGGTATGCAGATGGTATTACAATCTTCGTGCAACTTTTTACGAACGACGTTTGCGTGCATTTTTTTAACGTCTTTGAAAGCTGGTGGTAACTGCAAATCGGAACGTTTGACAAAACTAAAAAACACCAGCACGACAAAAAAAAACAAAGAACAGTATAGTTACACATTCTACACATACCCAAAGAAAATTTGCAATTTTTTTTTAAATTGCTGCAGCATGTATACTCAGATTTACAATGACAGGTGCAAAAACGTGAGTCAATTAAGGTTCTTAATTCTGATTGGCTGAATCCCGCGAAAAAAACAGTCCGCACACTGGTTTACATGCAACATTACTGCGCACGTATTACACTCGTTTTTACAAACTTTTTTTGACGGATGACAAAATGCACGAGGATTGTAATACCGTTAATTTTAGCACGATTGCGCTGCACGAACGAAATTGCGAAGAATGTAATAGGGCCCTTATTTTGCTGGATCCATACAGAAATACTGTGACAAAACCATGAATTAAGGGTGTATGGACAAATCAAATGAATTGTAGATTTTACTATATTGTGATCTTTTAAACAACCGAGCCATGGAACATAATGAATTGCTTCTCCCCAGTCTACTTGTTGCTTTCATCCACAGAAATTTTGAAAATATCCATACAGCTATAAAACCTGACAAACAAGGAATACCAGTCACAAAAAAAAAAAAAAAAAACACCACCACACACAACCTCACGTACCAAGCAGCGATATCTAATTAAAGTGAACCTGTAGCGGCCAGGTGCGCTCATCTGATTGTCTTAACCCAGTCGCTGCTGAGCCATTTCATCGCTGTCTGCTGAGCTCATTTTTTACCGCTTTTGCTCATGTTTAAACGCGTTTAGAAGCCACGTTTTATTACATGACCCATATTATATATTTGTTCTTTCCAGCAGACTCCGCAGATTCATAATATATAATTTTTATATGTATACATCATGTCCTGCCGATATATTATGAACAAATACAATAAAATTTGAATTGTCAATCATTTACAGTGTGTGAAGAGTTTCTCCCCCCCCACTTTTTCACATGAGCGTTAGCGGTTATATTTTCTATGGGGTGCGCTTGCACAAAAATTAGAAATGGGGACTCACGTGATTTTTTTGCAAACGCACCCCATAGAAAAAAAATAAATTGTGCAGCATCATTGTTCACTTTATAATTGAAATGTGAACAATATTGCTGCATTAATAAAATGAAAGTGTTATTTTTTTTATTGTTCTACTTTAACCCCTTAAAGGACGGGAGTAATTTTACAAGTTCGGCGCTGTTTCGAAGTAGAAGTTTGCTGAGCTCATTTTGACAGTTTTAAAAACACGGTTTTAAGTCACATATTATTGTACCACCCAGACAAATTCTAGATCGTTCTTTCCGGGAGACTTGGCAGATTAATAATATATCATATGTATACGTCATGACCTGCGAAAATGCTATAACAAAATTGTAAAAAAAGTGAATTTTCAATAAAATTTCAATCATCCACAGTGTGTAAAGTGTTTTTTTTGGCATTTTATTACCCGAGCCTTTGCAGATATATTCTATGGGGTAGACTTGATAAAAAGATTTGAACTTTTTTTTGGGAGAAATTACGTGATTTTAGCTAACCCCCCCCCCCCCCCCCAAAATAAAAATCATTAGTGGAGCATCATTGTTCACATGCTAACAGAAATGTGAACAATAGTGCTGCAATAAAAAAAGCTGGGTTTTTTTATTTTTATTTATTTTTTATTAATTATTAATTTTTACACTTTAATTTTACTAGTAATATGGTCATGTTTGATATCCTTCGAAAGGCCATGATCAGGCCTTTCAAATGATACCCTACATCACCAGCTAGCTGTCGCCGATCATGAGATAAAGGGGTTCAAAGTACCCCCCTATCTCCACCATGGGATTTCCTTAGGAAATCCCTTGGCAGCTAGGGGTTCCCTGGTTAACTGATGTCATCGGGCCATGCCAGATGACGTCAGTGGACGTGGGGAGTCCCGGAGGTGGGGCTGCCATCCAAGATGGCGGCCCCCACCAGAAAAAGGCTGTGACCTGGCATCGATTGGTGCTGGGTCACAGCCTTGCCATCAAGGGGTTAATGCTATACATCCCTGGAAAGGCCAGGCTGTGCCCTTTCCAGGGATGCCTGGCATTAGCCCCCGGCGATGGGGAGGTAGAGGGATCCAAAAGGATCCCCCCCTCCCCTCCAGGCGCTTCCCCTGCTCTGGCTGGGAGGGGACGCCTGAAACTACCTATCGCCGGGAGGTGCCAAAAGTGCCGGTCTGACTCCGTAGGAGTCAGAGCAGCGAGGGAGATGCCAGAGGAGGGGAGTATCCGCCGCCGGGGGGCTGCAGACACCAGGGACGTACAGTTACGTCCTGCGGTCTTAAAGCCCACCTATATTGCAGGAAGTAACTGTACGTCCTACGGTGTTAAGGGGTTTAAACATGGTCATATTTGTTATCAATCGAAAGGCCATACTCAGGCCTTTCAAATGACCCCCTATTGGTACTGGAGATATCGGGTTCAAATGAACCCCGTGTCTCCACCAGGGGATTTCCTTACTGGGCAGCTAGGGGTTCCCCGGCTGTCTGATGTCATCATGCTATGCACAACACGTCAGGAGCCGAGGGAGAACGCGGAGGTGGAGCCGCCATCCAAGATGGCGGGCCCCCACCGGAGCTAGATTACAATTGGCGCCGATCGCGATCTGGCAATTATAGGGTTAAAAACCAGGCACCGCCCTTCAAAGCGGTGCCTGGTTTTTGGCTGAGAACCCTCCCAATCGGGAGGGAGAGGGATCCAACAGGATCCCCCCCCCCCTTCAGGCGATCTCCCGGCATCTACGTCGGGGGCTGGCCTATCTTCGGCGCCTGGCTTCCCTGAGGCCCCGTTCACACTGTGCGATTTATCGCGCGGATTTTGCCGCTCTGTTTAGCTTCTCCAATGCATGTCAATGGAGCTGTTCACATCTTGCCGCGCGACGTCGCAGAAGCATGTCGCAGGTACATGACCTTTTTTTGCGATTTGCTCGATTTGTATTGGTGGTGCTTTGCAAAAAAAAAAAAAAAAAAAAAAGCACAAAACAGTGATGTCGCGCGACATTAATCTCACCATGTCGCGGATATGAAAAATCGCACGATTTTCAAATCACAGTGTGAACGGGGCCTGAAGCCAGAACGCCGCAGGACACCGGACAGAGAGGTGAGTATCTCCGCCGGGGCTCCCGCAAGCAGATGACGTGCGGGGCACGTCCTCAGCATATAGCAGGAGTCAATGAGGACGTGCCCCACACATCAGCAGTGAAGGTGTTGGGACAGTAGCACCAAAAAAAATGTCCCTTTATTGATTTTATTTTATGTTGCCGATATTACAAGCACTTTGTTTTTCTATAGTTCAAATATTCTACACTATATGTGCATCCATTCTGTGATCTTTCGTGTTGTAAATGCCCCCCCTACTATCTTTACATCACTGTCATAAAAAAGGGAGCCTATTGGTTGATCACGGACTCATCATTGTACAGGGTGTCCATAAAGTCTCTACAATTTCAAAAGTTACAAAAAGAATGAAGTATTAAGGGTCAGTTTTTTTTTTTAAACAATTTGGGTTTAAATGCCATTAATACAAGTGATCACATTTCAGAACCTTGAAATCCCTAATGAATTTATTATGGGACCAAAGAGTGCCCCATGTTATGTGATGGTCATCTCGGGGGAGGGGGTACAGAGTATTCATAGAATGATTAATAAGAGCAAATACTGAAGCTACACTAACTGGGTTTAGATTTCTCGGGATTTGATCATTTATGGATGTGAGTCACATGCTCACGCCTGAAATGTAAACTGGCCCACATCCCAGTTTATGCCTCATCTTCACAATCCCTACACTCTGCATATTTGATGCTTCCCTCCTGCTGCGCAGCAGTCATATGGAAAGTGCACCTGACTGTCACCCACACGGAAGCACCAAGCAACAGGAGATTTCCTTCTTAAAAATAGAAAAATGCACAATCTTTAGAGATTAACACTACCTTTCAGCCAACTCATGTTTATCATTTTAATTGCTTTTTCAGCATCAGGAAAAAAATAAAAAATAATCTATAGGAAATGTGAGCACTGTAAATTTACATTATGTAACGTATGACGAGGATAACAAGTGTCATTCCAGTGAGAAAACGGCATGTTCTGTTCCAACAGGTAGGTGTCACAAAGAATGACCGGGGATAGCACATCCAGAGTGAAAGATTACCATAAGTAACAGTAACACCAACTGAGGAATCTTTTTATGCGAAAGGGTTTTGGAATACTGTATATTTTACTACTAGTAATATTCACCTTATGTTACACCTATCCTAGATGCTTGTATTCGCCAAGGTGGCTGATGGGTAATCCAGTGCACCTTCTGCCTACAATTTTGGTGTCTGATGAGACACCAGCAAGAGAGTACAACATTCTTCGTTTTGCACTCCATTTTATACAATATTGCTCTATGCGAGTCATTTTATATTTTTCACCGACACCGAGGATGAACACCAGTGAGCCCCAGAAGCACCAACTCCAGCACTTTTATACCAAGATTACTATAAGCTGGCAGGGGAAAAAATATTTCCGAGTACTGATTGGCTACATTCACCGGGTGATCAACGCAACTCTTGCTATGGCCAAATTATTTAGAATTCCATGTGAAAAGAAAAAACAATATATCTGAAATGTATTAAAATGTACCCCTCCCCCCCGGGTTACCTTACCATGACATTAAAGTAAATCTAATAACCAAGAGAAGGACACTACAGGGTTTTTTGCCTTCACCCAGTGATCTCATTCTGGTCCTTCACAGGAAATCTAGATTTATATTCAGAAACAAGCTGCTGCAGAACCAAATGATCACAAAGTTACTTGAATAATTCTTGCAATACAGATACATTCTTAGAACTACAATTCATACAAGCCCTGAGCCTTCTTTTATACTTCAAGACCATGAAAAAGCACACTGCATGTACAGAAGGCCTTTCTCTGCCAGCGGCCATACATGTCATTGTGGCTGTGATGTTGGAGAGCCTGTGGGTACAGTGTGACAGGAGTTTATCAAGTCACTGTTCAGACAGGTTGACACGGCCTGTTGCCTCACCCAGTTCCAGGAAATAAGGCGGAAGCTGCGTTTTCACTTTGTCTTGAACAAGTCACGCGTTTGAAATAATAAATGATATACATATAGCATATGGCCCCCTCTTACGCGTTCGGTCACAAAGAACGGGAGGGGGGGTCTCCTCTCACGGGGGGGGGGGGTCAGGAATGAAGCTTTTATATGAAATTAAACAGTTTCAGTAAATGTATGGGTTCACAGAGACTTCAGAACATAAAAAGCAGAGTCCTCTTTAGTTTGCATGGGAGAAATACACTTTGAGAATCATTGCCTGGGTCAGGAGGGGAGGAGGTGTCACCTCTGTGACAATTATGTGTCCTAACTGGAAGAGAATTCTGTCACTTACCATCCAGGGCACTGTGGGGGAGGGGAGGCAGATACTGTATCAATAAAAAGCCACAGAGACAGTGTAAAAAGCCCATAAAATCCAATAGGATGCTGTGGCGTGTGTTTTACAGAAGCATACACATCTCTCTCAACCTCAGGACAAAGAGTGACATCTGTGCGCTAACGGATTGCTGCTGGAAGCAGAGCCAGAGGATCAGTTTACCCCCAAGTCCTTGAAGACTTCACATCCTATCCAGTAGCCCTTTACATGAATACAAAAGGTCATTTCGAGTATCTTATTTACGCAAAGTGATTTTTACCAACTTTTCACAGTTTAGAGCAGGGCTGTCACGCTTAGGCTGGCTAGATATTGCTGAATCACAACTCCCATGATTCTCTGGCAGTATATTGCATTTAAAGAATTAAGGAAACTGTAGGCCAACATCATCAGGGTACGGATGGGGCAGGAAAGCCAGAGCCCTAGTTCAGAGACTCTCCTGTAGCTTTGTATTGCTGTGCAGCTCTGTTAACACATTTGTGTGGGTGTATAAGAAGAAAAAAAAAAAAAAAAAAGGCCTTTGGTACATACATAAATATACATTATTTCAGGTAAGTCACATCACTGTACCTCCAAATATGACATTGTCAGCCCTCCCTCCAGCATAAAACTTTAATAACAGCCTTCCTGGAGCTGTCAGCCTGGAAACAAGTCACTTTATTAGTGTTTAAATCAGTATTTATTGGGATGGTCTTGCTAGATCTGGCTTCTGAAACTCTTCCCCCCTCCCCCCCCCATGTTTCTGAACTACAACTCCCATGATTCTCAGGCAATCTATTGCATTTAAAAGAACTCTGGGAATTGTAGGCAGTAAACATCTAAGAGGAGAGTTGAAATCCCTGACCTAGAAGGTGCAGGTTGTCCCGGCTAGGAGTCTCCACACTGACAGTAGTTTGTGACGTAGCAGCCTCATTATGACGTGGCTAGCCTGCATCACGCGGTTAGTGTGGCTCTGCGTGTGCCTATATCCAGGCGGGCAGACACTCCCTCGATAGAGGTAATGCCCCTCTCCCCCCACGTCCGGGGCTCGGGTCCCTCAGGTGAGTGCGACACGGTGTGTGAGCGCTTACCGGCGGACAGAACAGTGGAGACGCACAGGGCGAATAGCAGCACCCCGGGGACTAGCAGGAGGAAAGCGCCCTGGGGCTTCATGGCAGCGGAGTGATGAGGCAGAGAGGCCGGCGGTCCCGGTGACGCAGCGGAGCAGGTATGCCTGGAGCTCTGTCACCTGATCAGCGCGTGCTGTCACTGCTCCGCGAACTGCTCTGCCCCATACAGGCGGGGGACACCAGGCAATCAACGCCCCAAAAAACTGGCAGCCAACCACTGCGGAATGGGCGTGGTTACGCAGACAGTGCCAAAGGCAAGCGTAGTTAGGGGGGACGCGTAGCAGTACAAACACGCTCGCTAGGATGAAACACCTCCCTACGCGGCAAAGTTGATGAAGCAATTTTTTTATTTCCGCGCTGTGACTTTCTTAGTTTGGTAGCGAAAGCTATGTAAGTATGGGGCGAGTTAGACTGTTCCCTTTACAGGCGTCTCTCCTCCCCCTGCTTTAGAGCTCCGTGGTAGAGCCCGCGCTGACGTTACTGCGCACGTGGCAGTAGAAGGTGCATTAGCTGGCAAGACACGCTTGTGGTGTGATGCTGAGAAATGATTGGACGGCGGGAAGAGCGCGCAGTACTTTTAGGCGGGGCCCAACCTATGCGGAGGCGTGCTCTTCTGGCAGTACGTCACAGAAGGGCGTGACCAACAGTGTTTCTGTTTAGAAGGCAGGCAGCAGATGCTAAGCTTGGCCCAGATTTTGGGGGGGCAGATTTTTTTGGGGGGGGGGTCTCCTTCTCAGTGTATGGAGGACCAGTGAGTCCATACAGTAAAATGAAGATATTTTGTTGTGTTTTTTTAACTCTTAAAATGGATATTCTAATGAAAATATAATTCCCTTAAATAAATGGGCAGATGTTGCTGCCAGCTGGAAGTTCCTGAAGCTTTTCTGCACGATTTCCACTCCTATGCAACTTGTATATCGTAGGAACAGCAAATTGCGCACCACTATGGGACTAGCGCACTTTACGTATGCAAGTTCTGAAGCGTCTGCGCAAAGTGATGGATTGGAGCCGCACACGCATTTGAGATCCAAGCCATCGCTGCCTCTCTGACACGAGGTAGTCTCATAGAGCGTGATGTCAACACGGTCTCTGTGTGCTGACGTCACTAGTGATCGATTTGGTGACCAGCAGCTGGAAAAATACAAAATCCTGGCAGCTGGGTGGCATGGAAGACACTCCTCCACTTCACCCAGTGATATCTCCAGTTCGGGGCAGCAGGTAGAAGTGGGGGCAACACTCACATCCTGACCACTTTAAAACATAAAATGGTCCAGATGTGTAGAGTGTCCCTTTAATGCTGCGGGGCGTGCTATGCTCTCCTGGTGGTAGGTGGGCTTAAGTGCTGCAGGGCAACATGGCACACTCCATGGTTTTCTGGCCCTCCTCCCTTCCCAGTGGGCCTATCACCATCATCGGCTGTAAGGGGACAGCCAGAGTTTGTGCTGCTACGCCGCCTTGTGGCGTTTCAGCCCGCCTGACGCCAGGACATGGCATTAAGGGGCTAAGTTAAATTTTTTTCACCACACAATAAATCGAGACATCCTCCACAAAGCCTCTTCTCTTGCTACAGCTCCGTCCATATCCTCTATAATGCAAAGTGTTGCTCTTTGACTATGTGATATGGTAGGAGAAAGCGAGTAACTATATATTCAAAAATAGTCTGTTAAAAAGACACCCTCGAACAACACAGAAAGGGTCATGGCTGCTTGTTATTCTCGTCGTAAACCAGAATTAAAAATATTCAAAAATAGTACCATCTCAGCAGGGCTGGCGCTTCCATTAAGGCAGCACAGGCAGCCACCTTACGAGGGGGGGGGGAGAATACTGAATCCCCAGTCTCTGCTCAGGGTGTCAGATTTATGCCTGCGCTGCCTTGCTTGCTGAGCTATGCACATTTCCATCAAGCACATTGTGCCTCGGCTGGGCTGAAAGCATTCCCGTTGAAGCGCTACGACGTGCGTTGATGTGGCTGCAAGGCGCGATCCTCCATAGGATCGAGCCTTGCAGCGCTGAGCGCACTAACTACGCTCGGCGAGGTGGCCAGACGACTGTCAGACTGGAAGGACCGTCCACTCTCACGGACGTTCCTTCCGCTCTTAAAAATGCACGACTGACCCCGGCCTAAGAGAGGGCGAGAGAAACGGATGAAGAGAAGGGCAAAGTGAGTGAAAGAGACAGGAACTAAAGGGAGATAAAAAAAAAAAAGATGAAGAGATAGGGGGTGAAAGAGAGGGACACAGGGAATGGATGAGACAGAGGAAACAAATAGATGAGAAAGAGGAATTAACGGGAGAGTGAGGTACAAGCTGGGAATGCAAGAGAGGAACACAAATGAGAAACAAACGGAGTGAAACAGAGAGGGACTCAAAGGGAATGAGACAGATGTGCTGTTCCCTTCCCAACTCTGTCCACTGAACCACCATGGATTTGGCCCCCTCCCTGTAAGAAAAGGTAAGCAGGAGAGGAGGTATCAGGTTTATTATTAAATGATGTACTATTAAAATAATTACTATTTTAGACGGGAACAGACGCATGCTAGAGGAGCTCCGCTGTCTACCCTATAACGGGTCACAATTACAGCGTCTTTACCGTCCGTTTTTGACCTTCTGAGGGCCCCCAGGACGAGTGGACTTTGGGGTGCTCGCGGCGCCGCTGATATCCGAGCGTTTTATCGCTCCCTCCTGGCTTCCTGGACCTTCGGGCCTGGTGCGGCCTAGTTATGGCGGCCATCTTGTGGAGCCTGGGGTGTTTCCTGGAGGCCATATCGGACTTGATTCCCGGCTGGAGAGACTTTGCTGTCGCCTGAGTATGGGGAAGAAGCTGAAAACGCTTCCACAGCGCAGGTTGGCTGACACCAGACAGGCGGACATTAGAGATTCCCTGAATTATAGACGCTCTGCAACAGTTATACCCCCCTCTTCCCTCCTGCCCATGGGGTATGACTCCTCTGAGGAGGATGACTGCTCCTGGCAAAACGGACGGGGGCCCGATTGGCCCGCCGAGACGTCCCGGGAAAAGAATCCTATGACTATGAGTGCCGCTGCACGGAAAAGAGCGCAGAAAAAGAGGAAAAAAGCCTTGGCAGCGGAGTTACCTGAGGCCACGGCTACAGCTTCGGAGCCCTCCGCAGGCGGTTCAGATGCTGATGCGCTGGTGTCGGATGAGGAGGACCTGACGCGGCGGACGGACGGCCCGCAACAAGGGGGAGACCTACTGCCTCAGCGGATATCAGATACCCCAGGGGAGACTGGCTCTCCATTGGGTGCAACAACGCCTCCACGCTCTGCCGAGACCCCTGCGGCTGCCCCAGATGACATGCGCCCCACCACGATGCAGGACTATAGAAACTTCATAGCGGAGATCAAATCAATCAAATTATCTAACGTGCGCTCTGAGGTGAAGGAGGTGCGCTCACAGATGGTGGCGGTTCAGGCTCAGACCGTGGAGTTGGCAGAAGAACAGACGGTATTGTCGGCACAGGTGACTGCTCTCAGGTCTCAGGTGGACGTTCTGACGCGCTCAGTGGAAGCACTGGAGTCCCGGCATCGTCGGCGTAATATCCGTGTCCGCGGAGTTCCCGAGTCGGTTTCCCCAACGGACTTACTCCCGTACACTAATCGTCTGGCACGCCAAGTTTTGGAAGATCCACCTGGGACCCCGGAGGTGTTTAGCGCGGTTTACCGCATTCGCAGGGCTACTGAGGCCCCCCGAGATGCCCCAAGAGATGTGATCGCGGTCACAGCAGATGTGGCAGCCAAACCGCGGATCATGACAGCGCCGGGGGCGCGAGCTGATGTCCTATACGATGGGGTAACCCTGAAATTATTCCACGACCTGCCCTTCGCTACGCTGATGGCGCGCCGCAGATACCGCGAGGTGACAACTTTCCTCAGGCATAAAGGGGTCCGGTACCGTTGGGGTCCAGCCGGCTCATTAGTGGTTACCCATAACAAAATGTCGTACGTAATCTCGGACCCGGCCGAGGCCTGGCCTGTTTTACTGCGAGCGGGTTTTGCACCGGATGGAGCGCTCGTCTCGCCGGGCTGAGAACACAGACGATGGGAATCTGTGACTTGTTTGCACAACGCCTCTAAGAGAAGCTTCCTCTTATTTGTTGTTGCTACTTGCGGCTTTCCTCGAGGATGTTTTTGCATCTTTCCTGGCGGTGCTGCCTTTGGATCTTTTATATATTTTGTTTATTTTCTTTAAGCTGTGCCACTATAGATGAATATATGCGGCCTCCAATTTCTGCATAATTGTATGATGACATGTTGTTTTTCTATGTTGCCTTGCCTTCCCTCCTTCCCCCCCCCCCATTTTTGTTTAGTTGGCGTTTTCGGGATACCCTGAGGGACATAGCTTCCCTACCCAGGTACCCGGGCCTAGTGCCTTTCACCCCCTCATGGCCTTCTCCCGTTGGCTTCGGCCATTCGGGATTCTGCCAGGGTCGGCATATTTTTGGTCTTTTGCCATATTTCCCCCCCCTTTTTTTTTTTTTTATGATCCCTTCCCCCTCTTTATAAAGATCTTTGTTGCTGATAGATCCCCGGCCGGGGATTGTCTAGATTTTTGTGCTTCCCCCTCCCCTCTTGTTCCCTATTTCTCACTGAGACTAACTCACTGAGACTGGGGATGTTTATTGTTTTCTGTTTTGGATGATTCTAGCTGATTTATATTACTGTTTACGCGCAATGTCGTTTTGATGTCTACTTCAGGTTTCCGATGACTTTTTCCTAATGCGTGGGCAGTTAACAAGCTATGGCCCTGTGTGGCCAACCTTCTTGATTTTATGATGATTTATTGTGGCCCTGAAAGGCCATTTATCGTTTATGTCCTGCTGACTTTTTCATCAAATAAAAATTTTGAAAATTAAAAAAAAATAATTACTATTTTAATACATACTTTTAATAATGTGTTTTAAATACATTTTAATATTTAAATGTATTTGTATTAGATAATATCCAAATACAGTTGTAACTCACAAAGGTTACTATTAATAAAGTTTTAATCTCAAAGAGTTAAAGATTGATGTAATCCTTAAAGGGATACTCTAGGCAACATGACCACCCATGCTTTTTTAGGTGGTCATGATGCCCTGAGTATGCCCTCGCCTTTCCCCCCTCCCTCCGCTCAGCCGATCGGCTAAAACAGCTGAGAGACGCGGAGGACTTTACTCCGCCCTCCCAGCTGTCAGTCAGCAGAGCGGGATTCATATTTCCCGCTTCTGCCGACTATTGACGAGTAGGAGACGTCATCCCCTTCTAAGATCAAAACATTATGAATAGCCTACTTTGTGCGACACATCGTTTTCCAGATGTTTTGATGTCACAGATGGTGGCAGCATGAAAGCAAACAAAGGTATTTTATACACTGTGTGCAGGAATCCCCATCTATTAATTATATCTTAATTTTAATAATCTATAATTATTTTTGTGTTTTATCCCTGTGCAGCTCAGTGATACGCGCTTACACAACACAAATTACTATCAGGGTTATTCAGAAAAAGGTGAAACTCTGGAGAACTTTTGGAAAATTTAAAGTTTTAGGTCAAAATAGCTGATTTGGAAAGTGAGATAAATGGGAGAATTTTTCTGGTTTGGCTATTTTGACTTACAGGGTTATTCAGAGAGACGTGAAAACCAGGAGAAAGGCTGGAGAATGGAAAATTCGAGGTCAAAATAGCCAAACCAGAAAAATTCTCCGCTTTATCTAACTTTCCAAATCGGCTATTTGGTCTAGATTTTTCTCGTCTCCTGCCATTCTCCTGGTTTTCACCTGTCTCTGAATAACCCGGTTAGACTTTTCACTTCTCCAAAAGTTCTCTAGAGTTTCACCTTTCTCTGAATAACCCTGTATGAGTTTCATTGCTATGGAGCTCTGTGATACATTCATACACATAAGACGAAATCTTATACTGTACTTACCAACACCTCCTCCCACTGCATGCAGAAGGAAACTGGGAACTAACAGTTCCCACTCTCCTTCTGTCGGCCCTTTGTGGCTCTCAGCGGAGCTGAAATAGGGAGCTCTGTTTCTGAGTAAATAAATCACTGCAATGCATTATGTGCCTAGTATGTATTATTACACTACCTAATAAACCAATTAAATTATAGACAAATAATAAATATTTATAAATATATACCATATAAAAGACAAACAATTTAAATTTTTTATTAAACACAGTCTACACAGTGCAGGAGTGGAATACAAGTTCCTGCAGTCAATTATTGCTTTAAACATGTGTTTGTTGCTGGTAATATGTTACACAGCCTCTCAGTATAAAAACACTTTTATACTATAAACACAACAAAGCAAGTACATCATTAGATTATACTGTTACCGCTGCATTGTGAATTTTATACCATCTGTATACCTCATTCCGTGACAGTATTACGATTTCCCTGTTTCCTGAACAACCTGAAAGGGTTTTACATCATATAAAATATTATCTCCTCTACTACTGTGGCTTTGAAAGGATGATGTGATTTATTGTCGTGCCAATCTAGGCATCTCTGAGCTAACCGTGACAGCGTAATTTACTTTTTCATTCAAAACCATGATGTTTAAGGGGTAAAAATGCCACAATCTGTAATTCTGCAATCCACCGTTGGTCTTTCATTGTATGTCGGGATGTCTTCGAGCTTCTGCAGAATGGCACTGCCTTCAATCAGCTTTCTAAAATTGCAAATGAAAACGTATTATCTTTGTATAAGGACATTAATTTCAGATTGAAAAATCACTTAATAATAGTTATGCAAATTATTTTATTCATATTATGGTTCCTTAACACCTATCATTTATAACATTGGGCTCTTTGAAAGATCTATTATTTCAGCTGGTCAATGTCACGTTTTGTGTTTCCAGCCCTGTCCCCCTGTCCCCTGTATATGTTGATAACCAGTCTAGGTCCTTTATCTGTGTTGCTGTTCCTGGGTTGCAGCTCAGGGGTTAATGGTTTCTGTTCTCCCAGCTCACCTGTTTTGCCCTTGTCCCGATTCACTCCCCATAAGAGAGCAATGCACCCATAGTGCATTGCTCTATCATTTTCACTCTTCCTGATCATTCAGTGTGTGGTGTTCTGAGAGCTGCCTGTTATTTGTTCCAGTCCCTGTTTGTTATTTCTGTCATATGTTCCTAGTTCATTTCTAGTTTTTTTGCTGTGTTTTGGTTTTCTGTTTATGTGTTATACTGACTCCCCAGTTACCAATATTTGGCTTGTCTGACTTACCTCCTGGTTCTGAACCCCAGCATCTGTATGACCTTCTCGCTCTCGTGATCTGACTCCTGGCTATCCTTATTACCACGCTTTCGTATGTTCCTTGTCTGTACTGTTAAGAACGATCCCTGTCATCTGTATTTGTCTAAGACTCTGCACGGCTTCAAGGTAACTTCTTCTATAAAGCAGATCCGGCTATCTCAAAGACCGGCCTATCAGATCAGGGCTTCTGTGGTATTGCCGTGCAGAGGTCTCTATGTAACCTTGTGTAGCTGTGTTAATCTGTTGTCTGCAGTAGTGTGTCTGCATATTGGGGCTTTTTACCTGAACCTGGTCCTCACTTTGACGCAAGCCTGGTGCTGCGAGCGTGACAGACAATAGATAAAAATCAGATCTGTGCTTTATCCCCGCTGTACCTGGATGGTAGCGTGAACTTTCAGTATTCAGCCCCATATTGGTGTGTTTTGTCCATGAAGTGGGGCTGAAAACTGACAGTAGAGGTTTAGGTAGATCTGGCAACAGAAATCAATAGGTCCCTTACTTGACCAATAGTTGGCACAGGGATTCAGCGATTTATAGATAAAAGAAAAGGCTGCCGGAGCACCACAAAGTGCACTGATTTGCCCCAGGTGTTGCATGGTCTGAATGGATGATCCTCGAGCCTCCAGGCTTCACAAATGAATTATGGGCTGTCAACTCTCGATGGCGGTCCTGGTTTTAAGGACCCTTCGGGTTATGAGGCATTTGTGAACTACAGAGATTAACAAATTGGGGTGGCTTTGAGTTAAAGGACACTTGTGGTGCCATAATATCTTCAGTGTTTATAGTCCAAGAATCTTGAGTCCCACATTTTAAAATGATCTAATCTTCTAATAAAACAGGACTTTAAAGTTGAACTTCCAACCTCAACCTAAAGCCCTGCCTCAGACAGCAGGGACATTAATTTACCCTTGTCATGGAACTAATGTAGTGCTCCCCGCTTCAATTACCAGGACCGTTTATTTTCCTAGCGAAAACCCCAAAAGACACAGATATTTGCATTGGGAAAGACTTTATGTTAATTTATTTTGTGTAGTGTAATTTTAAAAATGTTTTTACTGTATGTATATATGTGCCAATGAGGCCCGTTTTTCTGTTAAGACCCATTCACCCCAGCCTCAGGATGCCATTTACAAAGGCAGCCATGGGTCCCAAGGACAAAGGACCGCATGGCTCAAAATGGAGGTGCAGATTTGGTATAGAATGTTTGTTTAACCCTTTCGCTGCTGAGCCTTTTCCCGCCTCTGTGCTGAGCTCATTTTTACCGGTTTCGCTCATCATGTTTAACCGCGTTTTGAAGCCTTATTTTAATATATGACCCAGACATATTATATATCGTTCTTTCCGGCAGACTGTGCAGATTCATAATATGTCATTATTATATGTATACGTTATGTCATGTCTGTATATTATAACAAACTGCAATAAAATTTGAATTTTCAATAATTTACAATGTGTAAAGTGTTTTTTTTTCACATTTTAACATGCGATCGTTTGTGGTTATATTTTCTATGGGGTGCGCTTGTTAAAAAAATTAGAAATGAGGAATCGTTACTTTTTTTGGGGGAAAATTACGTGTTTTTTAGCAAACGCCCCCCATAGAAAAAATCGTTAGTGCAGCATCATTGTTCACATTATAATTGAAATGGGAACAATATTGTTGCACTAATAAAACGAAAAAAAAACCCAAAAAACTTTTTTTTTTTACATTTTACTTGGTCATGTTTGGTATCATTGGAAAGGCCACACTCTGGCCGTTCCAATGATAGTAAACATTAACCCCTAGCTGTCACGGATCGGGAGTTCATTGGAACCCCCTATCTCCACTATAGGTGGCAGCAAGGGGTTACTTTCAAAACTGGCGCCATCCACTTCAGGCACCTTCCCTGCAATGGCGGGGGGGTGCCTGAAATAGACGTCATCGCGCATGGAATACCGGCTGATCAAGGCTGCAAAGGGAGGACGCGCTCAGCGCGTCCTCCGCAGCCAAGTAGCAATGCGGGTGGACGCGCTCAGCGCGTCCACCGCATTGAAAGGGTTAATCTGTGATTATGTTAGGAACTCTATTCTGTTTGCATGTCAGAGAGGTTGTGAGTCACCATTGTCTCAGGAAAACACTATCTGATTTCCTTTACAATGGGTTATGTAAATCACTGTGTGTGGTCACTGTGGGGTGAAGACTCGATCTGCATAAATCCAGTGGACCTAAGTAAAGCCTGAAGAGGACCTAAGTGAAGCCAGGCTGGACTTGAAACCAACGAATCAGAACTGTTGGGGTGGGCTGGAAGTTTGAATGTGCATTGCTGTATTTTGTATAAATACCCCTGTGAAACCTTCCATAAAGTACATTCCCTGTTTGTACATTGAGCTTCTGGCGTGTTGTTCAGCTACACCACCCACCTACATTCACCCTCAGAAGGCACTGAGCGGCCATCTGGAAATTCAAAGAGGCAGAGGATCAGACCAAGAGGGTTTGGAGCTACAGATCAGGCTGCTCGAGGCACTGAGTTCCGAGCAACTCAGCGGCCGGGCTGATATTAAAGTGGGTGTCTGGACAGCAGGACAGACGGACAAGAGCGTTTCCGTCACACCCTTCACTCAGACCATTGATCTAGTAACATTGCAGAGCCTTTTAAGGAAATCACTCCATTTCATAAGTAAACCAATGGCTTGGAGTATTTTTCTAAATTGAGATTATTTGTTTAACAGGGAGTATATGTGCTAAATTGGTATAGATATTCAGATGCCTGTATGATACATGAACTAAATGGTGTAATGTGTCAGAATGATGAATTTGTCTTTGAAATGTGTCAGTTGGGTAAATGTTTATATAGGTGTGATATTTTACATACATTTTTTAGATCCTTTTGTATGAGGTGTACATGTAGCCTGAAGGATGAAATGTCGTAGCATAATGCATTTTTTAGTGTGGAATGTGCCAATAAAAAAAATTAAGCATTCCTTTGTGTTACTATCAGGTCTATTCAAAGAAAGGTGAAACTCAGGAGAATGACTGGAGAAGTGAAAATTCTAGGTCAAAAGAGCCAAACCAGAAAAATTCTCCCATTTATCTCCCTTTCCAAATCGGCTATTTGGTCTAGATTATTCTCTTCTCCTGCCAGTTCTCCTGAGTTTCACCTTTCTCTGAATAACCCTGTTTGTTTATATTATGTACCTATGAAATTCTTCTTAGGGAAAAGCCATAAGACAATGATCACCAGGTCTCAGGAACCCTTGGTGACTGAAATCGCAGTGAGTTGGTCAGCCTGGTGGAACAAATTGACTGCTAGATTCCAAGCCTGGTGTAAATTTATCAGAGACATTAAAGCCTGTGGGGTTGGGTTGCTAATTTTTCACAGCTTACCTCTGTATGCAGTGGAATAATTTTTTTTAACCCTAGCATAGTTTTACCTTGGGCTTCACATTGAGGGTGTGTTGGGAGTGGGTAGGTAGGTATGTCTCTTAAATCCTACATCATTAAGGCTGCAGCAGTGAAACATGTTAAGGAAAACACAATGGATCTGCCAAGACTCATGCCTTGTGATATATAGTTCCAGCACCAGGTGCTGCCATTTCCCCCCCCCCTGTCAGCCGCATAGAATGACCACTGTAATTGGTCCTCCGTCGTGATGCTCACTCTTGGAAATCAATTGGTTGCTAAGAGTGAGTGTCACCACAGAGGGCCAATCACAGTCCGTCAACTGCCAAGAGCGATCAGAAGGCTGTCGGCATTCCAATGATAGTGGGTGACATCAAGGTTTTTTTTATTAATAGGGAATTACTCAAAATTGTAGTATATATGGAGTTAGCAAAAAACAGAACATAATTCTAGACCTGAGCTCAAATGAGCTGGGCAAGACAGGTGCAATCAAATGCTTGTCATAGAGTAGTAGGTTGTCTAGTGGCCTCTGATAGCCTTCAGGGCAGAGTAAGGACCTCTACTTTGAAGTAGGGATAGACCGATATCATTTTTTCAGGGCCGATACCGATATAGATTATCGGCAGCTTTTCTGGCCGATAGCCGATATTTGGTGCCGATATTCTGTAAAGTTAAAGTTCTGAAAAAAAACAGCACAAATCTGACTATGCCATGAACTCAATGGCCTAAACAACAATCTTTGTGCAAACGTTTCCACCGGTGCAAAAAACATTTAACGCGAGGGGCAAAACCCTTTACGCCGAATGCCATATTACATAGTCAGTGCAACAAACGCACGTAATCGTCTACCGCGGGTGAACCTGCGAACCCTGCGTGAGCTTACTGTATGTCGCGCGATCTATACTTAACATTGTGAGCGCAAATGCGTTTGTGTGCTGGTATGCGGCTGGTATTACAATCTATGCGCAGTTTGTAACGCACAGCGTTTGCGCGTATAATTTTAGCAACTCCTAAAAACTGGTGGTAACGGCAAATCTGAACATCCTGGCCGAAACCAAATACACCAGCCCAAAAAAAAATGCAGCAAAGTATAGTTACACATTCTACACATACCCAAACCAATAAAATGGAGAAGTTGTGCATGCATGTATTATTGATGCAGCATATATGCTCAGATTGACTTTTGGCTGTGGTTCTTAATTCTGATTGGCTGAATTGCGTGAAAAAAAATGACAGTAAGCACACTGATTTCTGCGCGCAACGGTACTGCGCGAGCATTTGGGCGCATCCGGTTTACGCGCCTTATTGATCGGATCCAAAATGCGCGAGGATTGTAATTCCAGCGGTGATTTGCGCACGCAAACGTTTAACGCTTGGCGCAAAACTTCAAGCTTTGCGTGAGCGTTTTTGCGCAAAGATTGTATATAGCCCAATGTGTTTAACATGTAAACATTGCACCACGTCCACTTCATTTATTCAATTTAATAAGAATTTTTATTTTATTTAATCTTTTATTTTTTACAATCAGACCGTGTCTTTGGCTTTCTTAAAGATCTCTCATATGACCCTGTATATAAGGGGTTCAGCAACCTTGGCCCTCCAAGGGTTATATTACAAAGTTAGATTACAGCTCTGGTTAAGCAGTCACTTTGTAATATTGCCCCACGTTTTGGAATTACATCTGCTATGATGCTCATCTTCTCATTAGGTTCTTGGAGCCTCATGGGAAATCCAGTTCCAAAACATCTGGAGGTCCCAGGTTGCTGGACCCTGCTGTAGGAAATAGACCCTGCATCTCCTGTATAGGGAATTCCCTGCCAGATGGGATGGAAGCCCCATTTCTGTTGCCATCAAGCTCATGCACAATACGGTCAGTGAGCAGGAGTCATTCTGCAGTGAGGGCTTACAGCCTGATGTGGGAGAAGCCCCAGATTCGCACAGTTTTGTGGGATCTTGCGTGTCGCAGCTGCAGTGAGCAAACTTGTCCAAATATCGGCAATATCGGCAAATAAAATGCCGATACTGATATCAGTAATTTTCTGAATATCGGCGCCGATAATCGGCTAAACCGATATATCGGTCTATCCCTACTTTGAAGTGCTGTCATGGCAAAAAGGAACGGTGGTGAGGGAGTCCTACAATAATTACGTAATCTCAAATAAGGTTAAGTGGTCAATGTCCATTTAACAATTGTGGACAGTAAATTTACATATTTGCCCAGAAAAACATAGTGGATCCGGTAATTTACCCACATTTAACCATTTGGTTTTCAAGTCACACTGTAATAATTTTATATCGACTTACCCAAAGGCCACAAACTTTCGGTCCATGTATGGCGTAGGCTGCAGTGTGATGTAGAACTGGGAACCATTTGTGTGACGCCCCTTATTGGCCATTCCAAGAATGCCACGCTTGTTGTGAGGAACAGCATAATTTTCATCTTCACACACAAAGAAATGAATTAATTTCTTTACATCTTTTTCATTTATGTCTGGCCTATATGTACTATATACACATGATACAATTTTAAGATTTATTCACCAAACTGCGAGCCTGTGGAAAATGTTTTGCCAAAATACCCACAGAATGCCCAAAAATGGAAAATTTCTCAAACTCTGCTGTGTTTCCATCTTGAGTCCTTTTGACTTAAATCTGCAATCATCTAGCTGGTTTTCTACATAATTCCCTGTATAGAAAATCATAGGGAGTTGCTTTCACAAAACCAAAATTTATTTACACGTGCATTCTGTCTACTGCACTGGATATGGGTGGGCGGGAGGGAGCTCCAACAGCTCTTAGGGAGACACAGGTTCGATCCCGGCAAGAGCACCTCTCCAGTAAGTGTCCTTGGGCAAGACACCTAACGGTACATACTCGCCACCCAGGACATACTTGAAAACGAGAGAAATCTCAGTGTATCCTACCTGGTAAAATCCTTTCTCAAAAAAAATAAAAAATAATAATATGTACACACCAGCAGCAGGCTCCACAATAGAGACTTAGGACCAGCAGCCATAGATACAGGAACAGAAAAACAAAGCAGGAAGCCGCGCCCAGTTATAAGGGTGTACTGTACTGTATATTGACACCAAAATCAAATCGACAATCGTTCCAGGGGGGGAAATCCTTCTATATGCAAAGCGCTCAGTGCACTTTTGTCGGAATTTAAACACTTTATGTCTTTTGAAAGGCCTTTTACACAGATTCCTAAATCTTCTATAAACTGCCATCCAAAGATCACAATCAAAACTTTTTGATATGAGGGAGAAACTGAGTGAGTGGCACTGTGAGTGACTCTGAGTTAGTACAGTTATAAGGGTGTCTGCTCGGCGTTGTGAATGGCCCTTTATTTTCTAATCTCTCATTTTTCTTCTACCCATTCCTGCTGCCCTTTGACTTCTGGTTCTTGGTACATTTTTTTTGTTATCCTGGGACCGACCCATTAGTTTCCATTTCCTCACAACAGACCACTTTTATGTTGGAGATATTTATTCTTGAGTCTTATCTTAATCATTCACTTTTTTCAAATATTCTCCTAGTCCTTGCTAGGGATAAACGGGTGCATAAACCAGGGGTTGGGTCAAGCAGGAACACACTATTTTTGCAGAGGGAATCACATGTTTCTTCGATAAGGCATATGATATTTATTATTTTTATAATGCCCTAAAACCCAGTATATTTAATTAATTTCAAACTTGAATGTTGGGTGGTAGATGAAATGCGAGATGACAATGCATTAATTGGGGCCAGAAACCTCAGTGAGTTCCCATGCTTATTTTTTTAGGACGTGACCCCTGGCATACACCACATATTTACATGTATTGATATACTGTATTGGAATTTCATTGTGATTTTCTTTTTAACAATATGTTCACTTCTTCACCTGGATTATTTTTTTATATATTTTTTTTAATACAATAAATTAATTAAAAATGTTTTACTATAAATATTTTTATACCTTCAAATGTTTCTCCAAAGATCGATTCTCCCCCATTTCCTTTTCCAGCCAATATATCTGTCGAAAGTATACAAAATATATTAGTGATATGTCAGTAGTACATTACTGCCTCCCATCTGTCCATATATACAACGTAATTGTAAAAAATGTGGGGCATTATCCTATCACCCTGCCTAGATGATATGTTTCTTTACAACATATACACAGTAATATTTATGTTCACATTCGTTGATTAACTGTTATGTGTTCATTTGCTGTTTTATTATTTCAGTGGTTATTAAGGCTAGGGTCAGACGAACGCATTTTTCACGTGCGTTTAGCCGCACAAAATCACGGCCGTGCTAGCAGCAAATGACGTCCAATGCCGGGGAACATACGACGAACGGCCGCACGAAAGTTCGTCTGTGCAACGCAAGTGGCCAACGAACGCATTTTTTCGAGAACGGCAAAATGCTAGTACTGACATACAGAGTGCGCTGCGGCCACATAGCGGCGTGTTTGTGTGATTGGGAGACGTCAGACGCTGCTAATGTCTGGCTAATATAACGTCCAGACACAAAAAGTGTTTTATTGACGATCCGTACAAAATCACGGACGAAAAGGCGCATCGTATGACCGTTATCGCGTATTCCGGGAAAAAATACGTACGTTCGTTCGAACGCACTTTTTCACGGACAACGTGAAAAATGCGTTCGTCTGACCCTAGCCTAAGACGGGTTTTATGTTGTGTGGTTTTCTGGTCAGTTGTCAGTTTGAAATGTTGAATGGCATTTGGATATGCTCATTGGAAAGTAAGGAAGGTTTATTCTTTTGCAGCTTGTTGCATGTTTTTTTACATTGAACATAGAGAGTCCTATGTCCCCCATTATAGAGGGAACAGGCTGGCCTGTGCTCTCAGCCCAGCAGCAGAATCTAGTTACCTCTTATTTTGGGGGAAAAAGGCACAGTAAATTTAGAACCATGGCTAAACAAGATGTTACATCATTCTACTGAATAGAACCGTGTATTCTTACCTCCTCCCTGAATCCAACCATTTTTCACGATGCGATGAAACACCGAATTTTTATAATGAAACTTCAGACCACACAGAGAATTTCCTGCTTCTCCAGTGCACAAACTATGGAAGTTTTTGCATGTTTTGGGGCACCTGTCAGAGAATAACTACAAAAAAAGAACAAGAATCAAATATTAATCAATGTTTCCACTGAACTCTTCATAATACTTAGGCCCTGTTCACACTGTGCGATTTGAAAATCGCGCGGTTTTTCGCGAAATCGCAAAATGCAAAAAAAGGGTAATGTACCAGCGTCATGGTACCATGACGCGCGACATGCGACATCGCGCGGCAAGATATGAACAGCCCCATTAAAATGCATTGGAGATGCTACATAGCGTGACATCGCGCGGATTTTGCCACGATTTTGCGGCAAAATCCACGCGATAAATCGCACAGCGTGAACGGGGCCTTAATGTGGCACTGTTAAATGAAATAAAAAGCAAATTCATGTGGCACTATTCCATAGTGAATGCTAACGCTAGAATAAGTGACTTTAACACATGCCTCATATTAAATTCCTGATGTTAAACCCGTGAAAAATCCGTTAGTGCATTGGTTATTGCGCTAGCTTCAACGAGCTTACTATACTTTGCACATCCTATACTTAACATGGAGAGTGCATTCAGTAATTAGAGTTTTGATTAAGTAAGGTGTTACAAAGTCCTAGAGCTAATTACTGCAGGGATGTGCAAACCAAAATTTTAGCGACACCTATGTGCACCCGTGCTGACATGCTTGCTGGCGCCCGTTGCAACGTTGTGACGCTGCAACGGGGCAGGTCACATGCTTGTGCCCACTTGTGCGTGCGCACAACAAGCGTCTGTTATCAAATCCTTCCCGTCGATGCGCTAGGACTCGCGTTGACGGGGCTGCAAAGCGCGATCCTCCATAGTGAGAGGATCACTCAGTGAGGTGGCTAGATGGGCGTCGAGTGGAAGGAACATCCACTCTCACGGACGTTCCTTCCACTCTCCAATGACGCTCATCTGACCCTAGCCTAAAAGCTGGTGCTAACTGATTCTGCTTTTGCGAAATCATTTAACAATCCCAAATCCTCAATATATCCAATACTCGCCCCTCATCCGCCACTTCTTGTCACCGCCAGGAGCAGAGTGACACTGGTAAGAAATAGGTCCCAGTCTCCTTCTGTGATCACTCTGCAGCGCTGCGCGATCTCGAAGGATTGTCTATGTTTATATGTTACTGTTATTATTTCTGATAACAGTACTGTGTGTGTTACTGCAGCCCTTTCCAACCCCCCCCCCCCCGTTGGAATATGTTTTTAGATCTGTGAAAGGTTTGAATGGCCATTATTTGGCTTGTTTGAAAGACATTCACGCTTTCTCAGACCATTGTGTGTTTGTGCTGTTAGCCACTTTATTCATGTCCACCTTGTGATTACAATCTGCCCTATTGTTTCATGTCTGGAGGTGAAAATGGTGTATGGCTAGGGAGTTGGACTGGCTCACTTGAGGAGGAGGGGGGTCACCACAATGTCATTTTCCATTGGTCTCTTGGTCCCTCCTGGCACTGACTGCATTTATTTCGATAATGTGGTTCATTAAACCCTGCCTGTCTCATTTCTGGGGAGTGCTATAGCCACTCTTTCATTGTACCTGTCCTTAAGCTTCGGCTAAGTTCCGGAAAAGTCACGAAAGATTGATGGAGGGAGAACGGGTGTTCGCCAAGGGAGTGACCTTAACAAATGTGGCCCAGTTGGGATTCTGACTTCTGTTGCAATCTTCCCTTGGTCCCCATGGGCATCACTGATTGTGGGTCATCAAGCAATAATGCGTGACTGGCCATCTGTGGTGTTGCGAACTAATGATTCAGTGCTTCGGCAGTCTATCAGCTGCTAGGAGTGAGCAAAAAGCTGTCCTCTAGGATGGCTAAGCCACTCATAGCTATCAGTTACTCCATTGCCATTCCACCGTGAGTGACAGCAAAATTTTGAAAGGAAAACACTCACACATTTCTTTGTACTGTGTTAGCAGAAAATGCCTTGTGTATATATATATATACACACAGTCAGGTCCAGAAATATTGGGACATCGACACAATTCTAACATCTTTGGCTCTATACACCACCACAATGGAGTTGGAATGAAACAAACACAATGTGATTTAACTGCAGACTGTCAGCTTTAATTTGATGGTATGTACATCCAACTCAGGTGAACGGTGTAGGACTTACAGCAGTTTGCAGATGTGCCTCCCACTTGTTAAGGGACCAAAAGTAATGGGACAATTGGCTTCTCAGCTGTTCCATGGCCAGGTGTGTGATATTCCCTCATTACCCCAATTACAATGTGCAGATTAAAGGCCCAGAGTTCATTTCAAGTGTGCTATTTGCATTTGGAATCTGTTGCTGTCAACTCTCAAGATGAGATCCAAAGAGCTGTCACTATCAGTGAAGCAAGCCATCATTAGGCTGAAGGAACAAAACAAACCCATCAGAGAGATAGCAAGAACATTAGGCGTGGCCAAAACAACTGTTTGGAACATTCCCAAAAAGAAGGAACGCACCGGTGAGCTCAGCAACACCAAAAGACCCGGGAGACCACGGAAAACAATTGTGGTGGATGACCGAAGAATTCTTTCCCTGGTGAAGAAAACACCCTTCACAACAGTTGGCCAGATCAAGAACACTCTCCAGGAGGTAGGTGTATGTGTGTCAAAGTCAACAATCAAGAGAAGACTTCACCAGAGTGAATACAGAGGGTTCATCATAAGATGTAAACCATTGGTGAGCCTCAAAAACAGGAAGGCCAGATTAGAGTTTGCCAAACAACAGCTAACAAAGTCTTCACAGTTCTGGAACAAGATCCTCTGGACAGATGAGACCAAGATCAACTTGTACCAGTGTGATGGGAATAGAAGAGTATGGAGAAGGAAAGGAACTGCTCATGATCCTAAGCATACCACCTCATCAGTGAAGCATGATGGTGGTAGTGTCATGGTGTGGGCATGTATGGCTGCCAATGGAACTGGTTCTCTTGTATTTCTTGATGATGTGACTGCTGACAAAAGCAGCAGGATGAATTCTGAAGTGTTTCGGGCAATATTATCTGCTGACATTCAGCCAAATGCTGCAGAACTCATTGGACGGCGCTTCACAGTGCAGATGGACAATGACCCAAAGCATACTGCAAAAGCAACCAAAGAGTTTTGAAGGGACAGAAGTGGAATGTTCTGCAATGGCCAAGTCAATCACCTTACCTGAATCCCATTGAGCATGCATTTCACTTGCTGAAGACAAAACTGAAGGGAGAATGCCCCAAGAACAAGCAGGAACTGAAGACAGTTGCAGTAGAGGCATGGCAGAGCATCACCAGGGATGAAACCCAGTGTCTGGTGATGTCTATGCGTTCCAGACTTCAGGCTGTGATTGACTGCAAAGGATTTGCAACCAAGTATTAAGAAGGGAAAGTTTGATTTATGATTATTATTCTGTCCCATTACTTTTGGTCCCTTAACAAGTGGGAGGCACATTTGCAAACTGCTGTAAGTCCTACACCGTTCACCTGAGTTGGATGTACATACCCTCAAATTAAAGCTGACAGTCTGCAGTTAAAGCACATTGTGTTTGTTTCATTCCAACTCCATCGTGGTGGTGTATAGAGCCAAAGATGTGAGAATTGTGTCGATGTCCCAATATTTCTGGACCTGACTGTATGTAGCACTGTATTAGTTTGGCTCTATGTAATTGACTGTTGCTGCCACTAGCGGGAGACAGAGCCTGGAGACGTTATGGGCTATGCTGGACTAAAAACACTTCATCTCCCAGAAACCTTGGCAAAGGGAACAGGAAGTGGGCGTGCGGCACTAAGAGAGACATCCGAAGCCTCGTGCAAGACAGGGGCAGAATGAGCAGAGCGACGAAAGGAGTAGGACGCACGCTGGACATTGTCAAGGATCGCAACCAGGCCGGAGTGTAGACACTGTGATATCCAGTGCTGGAGATTGGGGACGAAGATCATGCTGTCAACTATTGAGAGATCGGGAGGACAATTGAGTTCCAGAAGGACCCAGAGTGAGGAGGCCGTGAGGATCGAACAGGAGTGCAGGCGGCGGATCGATTCCGGTAGTGGAGAACGGCAATCGGGAGAGCAGATTCGCTGGCACCGGGTTCCAGTCGCGGAGAGAGATCCTTGGTCGAGTCAACGGTTCTGGACACTTTGTTTGTCGGATGGGTGCGAGGCCTCAAGGCCTACGGTTCCGAAACGAAAGTCCGCACTTGGTTAATTGCTTCAATTCACAGGGCCCCAACGTTGACTAGTCGAAGATAACTTTGCTCATTCACTGGCCAGTTGAATATAGTACCCGGGTACCCTAGACGCCACTTTTTGAGCGGGACTTAAACTCGCAAGCTGAGGGGTATTAACCGTTTCTTTTCCGCCGTGTGTTTTTCCCACGTTGCGCAGTCCTGTTATTTTTCTCAACGTACATGTGTATTAAATGCCACTTTATTGATCTAGTAAAGTATAAACTCAGAAAATCCATAACAGTGATGGTGTATAGTGATTCCTAGTGCGGTGAGACTATCCTGGGATTATTCAGCGGCTCCTCCGGGGGTGAGCGCTACATATATATAGGAATTGATTCCTTGTCAAATGACCAAAAAAATATCTAATGCTAAAGAAAAACCTTACACTCTGCAAAATCAGCTTAAAATGTAATCTTTATTTTAGAAAATTAAAATACACACTTTCTTTATGTTGTCCAACAGACTAGAAAGTGCACAGAAAGATTAGGGACACTAATTTAAGTCACAAAAACCGTGTCTATAGTACAAAGAACAAAAGAACGCCTCACAAGTGGCACTATAAAATAAAACCTATAATTGTTTTATAAAGCTAGTTGAGACGAACATTAATAAAACAATATGTGAAATATTTACCTCAAACAGTAGCCTTCCAATAGGTTTCTCCTGGACTGCAATGTCAAGGTATACGAAAACATTCTGTAGCACACGAAATTTAAATTTAATTACCTGATTACATAATAACATCATTAGGAAGACATAATCCATGGGCATAGTTTAGATGGGTGTCTCCTTAGACACTCCAAATTCTGCTGCCCATAAAAATTTAATTAAGACATATTCACGATCTATCAGGTTATTTATGACGCGATAAACTGTAATTTACAACAAAAGCATCTTATATACTCCAAGAGATTTCTAACATTTATTATAGTTTATTCATTGTTCGGATTTATATTATTTTACAATAAAGCTGATCATCTCAAATATATAGAACCTCTAAAACAAAGGACATTAGGAAAGAAATGCCACTCCTCTCTACTCTGCTGCTTCATGCCTAGACGGAAAGAATAAAATTCCTGTATACATTGTTGTTTTGTAAGAAATCTCTCAAGAACACAGCCCTCCTCCAAATACCAATGTGGTGGTCAGCCTCCAATTGGAACATACAAAACCATGATGTATGCACTCAACCTGGACATGATTTTTTCATAACGGTTCTCCTGGGACCAATATATATCAAGTAAACCAACATCCTTGTTACCTCATGAATGGGAACCTCTGGGCAGCCCCAGCATGTGACATACTGCCCGGTGTCATGCTGGCTCTGAGCAGCATGTTGTCATGGTCCTCGCACTCGCCGCAAAGGCAAAACTAGTGCTGCTTCGCATTGAAATTCCCTGGGCAGCACATGAAAGGTGCTGCCCTAGATTTAAAAAAAACCGACTTCTCGGCCAGCTTTGCACTAACAGGTGTACCTAATCAGCCAGCCTGACTGTTTCCATATAATGGAACCGCGCACCTCACTAAGGCCTTCAGCTTCAGTTTCCACTCCCTAAGAGGAGCTTTGTGCAGCCAGGAGCCTGTCCTGTTTCAACCCAGCATTTAGATTCTACGTGTACCAGACCCCCTGCTTGCTCACTGGATTGCTGCCTTCTATATTCCTGGACCTATGGACTCCATTTGACTACCCTTCTGGATCATCCCTTTGATACCTCGCAAGATTCCCTCACCGCTTTTCCTGGAACCCCGCTTTCATCTGTGACCCCCCCCCCTTCACTTCATCCAAGGACTCCTTCATACAGACCATCTGCTTATTATTTATCCAGCTACCAGACTCCCTGTTTACTGGACTTCTGCTACATTCCAGAAAACCCTGCTCTCAGCCCTGTTCCTGTGTTATCCCACCGTCTGTAAATTAACCTCTTGTGTCCGCTCTCATTTCCTATTGTGTGCATTGTCAGGCCTGCTCTAGTTCTGCTTATGAAGTTAGTTTACTTCTCCCTCACAGCCCCTTAACCTGCATATTACATGGTTAATCCCTTCCTGCCTATTTATCAGCTTTCCCTTTGTTAGGCACCCCTCTTCCTATCTTCCCCATCATCCTGTTTGTTATATCCAATAAACCCTTTATTATTTGAAACATTTTGTCTGCTTTGTGTCACTGCAACCTGGGCTCGCACCCTCACCCATCCAGCCTGGCGGGCTCTGACACATGTCCACAAAGAAACATCGCACAGTGCTCCCAGCATGTGTACACGCTGCGGCCGCAAAGAGATTGCAGCTCTCCTGCCACGATCACCTTCCTCTCAGACATTGGATTCTGAAATCTGGAAAAATCCAAGATCTGAAATGCTTGGGGTTCTGAGCCTAGAGGATAAAGGGTGCTCAACCAGTATAAATAATCACTAATAGCCATTTTCCACGCCCTTTATCATGAACCAAATACAAAACCTCTAAAACGATGTTCTAGATGTGGTCTCAACAAGGAGTAGATACAGTACATGCACATTGACATTACTCACCCTCCTCTTGTTCTTCTTTACAGATCTTTATGAAACCCAGTACAGAGTAACAGTATATGTGTGTCAAATAAACTTGGTAAGCCAAATTTATATTGTAGGAACAGTCCATGATTTCGGTGCACTATCCATGTACCAGTCATGTTGGTTACTGATCTACGGATAAAATTACCTTCTTGGCTTTCATATACTTGGTGTAGTCATCTTCAGCCAAAGCCTTGTATAGTGGTAAAGGCCGGTAATCTCTGTAACCCCAATTAGTGTTTGCCCACGACACCAAAGCCTTTTCATCTCCAATAAACCGGCCATCATTAAAGCACATGACGCTTGAAGGATACTCCCATGTTTCCCCTTTAAGTTCCTGTAGCAAATATAAACATGAAAATATTTTAAATTATGTATACAGTAAAAGTTATGCAAGCATACAGGCAGCCTTTAAGTATTCAAAATCTGGTAAGAGTTGTATTGGTTTTACAAAAAAGGGGTTTTCTCTGCTGAAATTTTGTGGGTTGTTCAACATCTACAATGGTGTAGACATGTGCATTCGTTTTAGTACTAAAACGATTTAGTCAGAATTTTGGGATAATTTAGTTTTCGTATGACTCAAGAGAAACGAAACTGCTCAGTGCAAAAAACGAAAGAAACTAAAATAAAATGCACTACATTTTAGTTTCAGTCCTTTTTGTGATATTACATTGAGTGAAGGAGACCAGCAATGAAGAGCGCAACATCGCAACATCCGAAGTTCTGCACCCTCCACATGCTAATGCAGTAGGATGTTCTATATATTATATACAGAGAGGGGTATTAATGCAGGAGGTGTTATATACATTATACAGAGAAAGGTATAAATGAGGAGTATGTTCTATTACAGAGAGGGACATTAATTAATTCAGGAGAATGTTCTAAACATTATACAGAGAGGATCCTTTTTTTCAGCCCTTTAAATCCAGTGGCTGTGAGCGCTGAGATCGGCTGCTTGTTACATTATCTCTCAGTACAATGTATCAGGCTCAGTTGTTACAGTAACTGACTGTAACAGCGCTCAGAGTTTCAGTAAAACAAGGAAATAATATTGTTATAACCTCTTATATATAAAAATATTATTTACTAGTTTTACTGAAACTCTGAGCGCTGTGATGAGCAGCAGTCAGTTACTGTAACAGCTTTGCCTGATACGGGGCAGTATTACAATGTTGGTGCTAACTTAACCAGAGCTGTTGTAACTGAAAACCTCCATAGGCTATAATGGCTCTGGGAAGTTTACAACAGCTCTGGTTATGTTAAGCACCAACTTTGTAATATGGCCCACATTGTGCTGAGAGTGAGAGATACTGTAACGAGCAGCGATCTCATCCCTCTGAGGAGCCACTACAATAGTAATTGTATCCACTGGTTTGGATGAATGAAATTAGTTTTCATACTAAGAACTGAAAACGAATTTCTTTAGTAACTAAATAAATTGCATTTTAGGACTAATCCATTAGTTCAAAACGAAATTTTGTGCTGTGCACATGTCTACAATGGTGAGGTCTAGCAGGCTTCAAGACCCCTGCATCTGCTGCAGAGCCGCAGTAGTGAATGTAAGAAGGGAAACCTAAGAGAGGTGTAAGCTAATGATGGAGACACTAAAAATGGTGACATTAAGAGACTGAATGAATCCGTGATATGGACAAAGACAGATTTTATTCTTCATCCATCATGCCCAAATTTTATTTTGTCCATCTGCACTGTGCAGCGCTGTCCAATGAGTTCTGCAGCATTTGGCTGAATGTGAGCAGATAATATTGCCCGAAACACTTCAGAATTCATCCTGCTGCTTTTGCCAGCAGTCACATCATCAATAAATACAAGAGAACCAGTTCCATTGGCAGCCATACATGCCCACGCTATGACACTACCACCATCATGCTTCACTGATGAGGTGGTATGCTTAGGATCATGAGCAGTTCCTTTCCTTAGCCATACTCTTCCCATCACTCTGGTACAAGTTGATCTTGGTCTCATCTGTCCATAGGATCTTCTTCCAGAACTGTGAAGACTTTGTTAGGTGTTGTTTGGCAAACTCTAATCTGGCCTTCCTGTTTTTGAGGCTCACCAATGGTTTACATCTTTTTTTTGTAATTCTTTATTTTAGAATAGTTGCATATTCAAACAGAAAGCCAGAAAACTGAAATGGCCACCTAAAGCCATAATACAACAATGGGGAACATAATGAAGAAGGGGCGGGGGGGATAGTAACTCATCAGGAGGGCGGCGAAATCCGGTAGAGAGCACTGAGGAATCACAAAAAAAAAAAAAGGGGGGGAAATGAAGATGGAGAGAGACTGCCTATTAAGTGTGGCGTTCCTGGCTCACCTCGAAGACCGTGAGGACATCGAGGGCCATGGAAGAGGCCACGTGGCCGGGGGACCTGGGGCCAAGAGGACAGACAGAGCCTAGGTAGTTGCCCTAGCGGCTCGCCCAGGTTTACTCCAGATGTCCATCACCAAAAAAAAAAAAAAAAGAGGGGGAAGGGTCCCAGTGCTCCGGCAGATAAACATCAGTAAGCCCTAAAAGTCATCAGGTAGGAACATAGAGTCAATCAGATGGTTACATAGAAAAAGGGAGGGGGGAACTTGCAAGAAATAAGCGAAGAGTATGATGAACATGAGGGGGGGAATACATTCAGCCAGGTTCCGTCATTAGGACCAGTGGACCTGGCGGCTCCAGTCCAATTCCTGCAGAAATCAGTACCGCTCGTGCCTCTGCTACGGAAGTCACTGCATGTGTCTTGCCATCGTGATTAATAATGAGTGATCCCGAAGATCCCCATCTGTAGCGTATCCCACGAGTGCGCAGCAGAGAAGTGACCTCCTTGAAACTTCGCCGAGCCACCAGCGCCAGAAAGGGCAAATCCCGGAAAAAAGTAAGGCAGCTGGAGGCATGGGTGACCCGGAACGAGGGAACAGCCGCAGATAGGACCCGAGAGTGAACATCTGTGTTCCTGACGACCAGTAGAACATCGCGTGGTGCCTCCGCCGGGGCTGCTGCAGATTTCCTCAGTCGTATCGTCGACAAGACCAGCGGAGCCGAGGCATCCCCATCCAGCTGCAAGAGAGAGGTCACTAATTCCCCCACATACTTGAGGAGCTCATCCCCTCGTATCTCCTCGGGGACTCCCCGCAGCCTGAGGTTCCTGCGCCGGTGTCGAGTCTCCAGAGCCAGCACAGCAGAACTAAGGTGAGTAACTTGTGCCTGGAGATCTTTCACCGTGGCCGCAGTAGCTACCTGCGCTGCCGCCGTTTCCTGTGTCCGAGTCTGAACGTCGGCTAGCTGCGTCTGCAAGGGCTCCAAGACAGCTCTCACCTCCTTCAGGTCCTGTCGCCAGAGTGCCCGAAAGTCCTCCATCACTCGCTGCAGGTCTGCGGAGGTGAGTAACGATGCCGCGGGCAAAGCATCAGGGACACTCACAGGTGGGGTCCGGTCAGCAGTGATCTTTTCGTCTGATGACTGCGAGACCGAAGCAACCTTAGGGCCTCCAGCCCCTCCCGTCCGTCCAGCTCCCAGAGAAGTCCGGATGTCTGGTAGGGCAGAGCCTCCAGCCGCTCCGGGATCCCTCAGTTTCTTGCCCATGAACGTCGAGTGTAAGGTTCGTAAATGCACAAACACAGGCCGCAAGATGGCCACCGCGTGCTGTGAGCCGCAGATGGGGGAGACTGAAAGTGGGCCTTACGGAGCCGGGGTCCCCTCCAATCCAATATTCCAAAAGGATCCCTGGACAATCGGTGACAACTCAGAGGAGAGCGTGCCAAAAACGGGGTACAAAAACGGCCGCTGGATAGCAAAATCCAGCGTCTCAGTGCGGAGCTCAGCTAAAAGGCAACCACTCTCCTCGAGGTCAGGACACGCCCCCTCCAATGGTTTACATCTTGTGGTGAATCCTCTGTATTCACTCTGGTGAAGTCTTCTCTTGATTGTTAACTTTGACACATACACTTACCTCCTGGAGAGTGTTCTTGATCTGGCCAACTGTTGTGAAGGGTGTTTTCGTCACCAGGGAAAGAATTCTTCGTCATCCACCACAGTTGTTTTCCGTGGTTTCCCGGGTAATGATGGCTTGCTTCCCTGATAGTGACAGCTCTTTGGATCTCATCTTGAGAGTTGACAGCAACAGATTCCAAATGCAAATAGCACACTTGAAATGAACTCTGGGCCTTTTATCTGCACATTGTAATTGGGGTAATGAGGGAATATCACACACCTGGCCATGGAACAGCTGAGAAGCCAATTGTCCTATTACCTTTGGTCCCTTAACAAGTGGGAGGCACATCTGCAAACTGCTGTAAGTCCTACACCGTTCACCTGAGTTGGATGTACATACCCTCAAATTAAAGCTGACAGTCTGCAGTTAAAGCACATTGTGTTTGTTTCATTCCAACTCCATTGTGGTGGTGTATAGAGCCAAAGATGTTAGAATTTTGTCAATGTCCCAATATTTCTGGACCTGACTCTATGTGTGAGGCGCTACGATTTGTGTGAATGCACCATTTATGTGTGTGGCGTAACATGAATGTGTGTGAAGGCAGAAGTTTGTGTCTATTTCCCTTCCCTCAGTCACTTGACTAAATTTTTCCTTTTAACACTAACCAGTTCTCTACCAAATTCAATTCTCTTTGTCACTATCTTCATGTCATTTTCAACTTCCTTTTCTCCATGTCACTTGCACACTGCCTAAACGTTCTAAAATTCCACACAGATCGTTAGCACTCTTCCCTGCACCATCTACCTTTTCCCTTGATGCCCCACCCGTTTTCTATTTCAGCAAGCATTCATCCTTATCCCATGTCAGTATACTCCCTCATTATCCTAAGCCACTGTCTTCTGCAGGGTGATTCATACAGACCCGAACCCAAAGATTTTGTTAACATTTTTAAATGAATGGAAATTAATGAGAGCTTCAGGAAACGTACCTCCTCTGATGTTAAGCACATCACATCACAGCATGTGCTGGACGTGGAGACCGATTTCTGTTGACGCAGCAGTGCAACTTGTTGCTTTTCTCAGTATTGCATCAAATCTCATTCCTAAGGAAAATTGCTAGGACACTAACCATGTGGGGGTTGTTAAGGGTGCATTTGTTCCTTCAGGTAGCCCCACAAATACAGGCATAGGCTGGTAGGATTGGGAGACTGGGGAGGCCACAGATTCTTGGAAATTACATGGTCCTCAAAAATCTCTAGATTGTTTGCATTGATTCACGCGATGTGCTGGAAGTAGCCCTGTGTCAGTTCCAAAGAGAGTGCCATTTTGTTCCATGGTAGTTCTACCCTTGTGGCTGTGCTGCAACCTAGAGGCAGCTTCCATCACTTGCTGTGATGGGATGTTCACAACATAAGAGGAGGTACGTTTCCTGAAATTCTCATTAACTTCCTTTCATTCCTTTACGATCTATATTGAAAACATTGGGTTTGGACCTATATTACTCACCCCATTCTCTTCACCATGACAGTAGCCCTTTTGCTTTTGCTATTTCATTTCACGGGGGTAATAGAATAATATTCCAGTGCTGCTGTGTTTATCATTACTACTGTCATATACATATACAACTGAACTAGTGAGTAGACAGATAATTGAAGGGGAAAAAAGTTGTCATTTGCACTCACTCCTGTGGCTCCATGTGAAACAAAACACAATCGGAGGTTTTCATTTACTTGAATGGCCATTAAAGCTCAATTGCCACGTCACGGCACCTCTGGTCAGGTGAGTACCTAATGATACCAAGCTGCTTTTAAGCAACCTCATATGCTTTTTAGTCATGAGAAAAACTGGTGGGTTTTCATTTATACCCTCACCAGAAACAATTCCAGTTTGGAATAAAAAGAAAAACATGGAAATGGGGCAGCAGCAAAAAAATACCTGGCTGAGAATACAACATATATTTGTATATACTCACCTGACCAGAGGTGCCAGGACATTCAAGTAAACTAAAACCTCCGATTGTGGTTTTTTTTTCACATGGAGCCACAGGAGTGAGCGCAAACAGGGCAGCTCACAGTAATGTGCAGTGTGTATGAGCGTATCACAGAGCTCCACAGCAATAAAACTCACAGGAATGTACTGTCTGTATGATGGCCTTTGGGCTTGGCTGGGCCCTGGGGCTGGCCTGGGCACTGGGGCTTGGCTGGGCCCTGGGGTCTGGCTGGGCCCTATGGTCTGGCTGGGCCTTGGAGTCTGGCTGGACCTTGGGGGTCTGGCTGGGCCCTGGGGTCTGGCTGGGTCTTGGGGTCTGGCTGGGCCCTAGGGTCCGGCTGGGATCTGGCTGGGCTTTGGGGTCTGGCTGGGCCCTGGGGGACTGGCTGGGTCCTGGGGGTCTGGCTGGGCCCTGGGGACTGGCTGGGCCCTGGGGTCTGGCTGGGCTTTGGGTCTGGCTGGGCCCTGGGGTCTGGCTGGGCCCTGGGGGTCTGGCTGGGCCCTGGCTCACTGCTCCGCCATCTTCTGTCTCTGTCCTCTGCTCCTCCTTCTCTTATCCTCTCGTCTTCCTTCTTTTCTTCTCCCGGACCCTCCGTCGCAGCTACACTTGTGTGTGACGCGTGTGTCACACACGTGACTGGAGGGGGCGGCACCAAAGCAGCGTGCTTGGGAGGCACACGCATGCTGCTTGGCCCGCCCAGCCAGTCAGAGCCAGGAGACCAAGACAGTACAGCTCCGGATTTGGACTCCGAGTCCGATACCGGAGCTGTTTAAAAATGGCACCGACGGGGCCCCGGCGGGGCCGGGCCCCACCGGTCCCCAGACTCCTTGCGGCAGCATGGGGCGTAATGTCCTGATGGCGGCCCTGAGCGCAAACGAAAACTAAATTTTCTTGTTATGTTTTATACACGGAACAGGCTGAATACTTCTGGTCCACGCAGCCGCCCTGATAGGGAATAGGTGCAAAACCGTTTTTTCGGTACATGATTGAAGGGCACTGTATATTTTAGGGCTAATTGCTAAATTTGCCATTTGTTGCAAGACTAGTATTCCTTAAACGTAGCAATATTGGTCAATATTTAATCCATTGTGAAGGTGTGATTAGGGGCAGGGTGATAGATCACTGCTTTGTCAGGAGGCGGATGGAGAAAGCCCTTTTTCCCTATAGTGATAACTCTCAACTGCCTGCTGATTACGACTGCCCTGCCATTTATAAAGTACTGTGGTTCCCTCTGGAAGAGAAGTCTTTTTGGCTGGGAGGAGCAAGCCCTGAATTTCATAAGGGAAGTAAAAACTCTTTATTTTGATGGTTACTTTACTGGTAAGCAGCTTATCCACCCAGTATTATAAGCAAGGGAAGAAGAAATGTTTAGTTAGTCTCGGAATGAAGGAGTAGGCTTTTGATTGTTTGTTTTTGCTTTTGTTTATTTTGACGCTATGCCTGTACTGTGTAAATAGTTTGTTCACTGGCTATACCACACCCTTTAGAGTTCTACACCAATTTATACCTTAGCAAATAGCCCTTACACATTATATATATATATACAGTTGTGTTCAAAATTATTCAACCCCCACTGAAATTGAGTGTTTTGGCCAGTTTGACATTAATTTTGATCATTCAGTCATCTTGCTTACAATTAAATCAAAGAGGCACGTGTAGGTCAGACAAATATAACATAACATTTATAATGAAATAACCACAAATGTCTTTTCTGTGCTCACATCATTATCAGTTTTATTCAACCCCCAAGTGACATTCAATCTTAGTACAATATCCTTTTACAGTTATAACAGCTTTTAAACGTGAAGCATAGCTTGACACAAGTGTCTTGCAGCGATCTACGGGTATCTTCGCCCATTCGTCATGGGCAAAAGCCTCCAGTTCAGTCACATTCTTAGGCTTGCGCACTGCAACTGCTTTCTTTAAGTACCACCAGAGGTTCTCAATCGGATTTAAGTCAGGTGACTGCGATGGCCACTCCAAAATGTTCCAGCCTTTAATCTGCAACCATGCTCTAGTGGACTAAAACAGTTCTAATTTTGTTTCATCAGTCCACAGAACATTATCCCAAAACTTCTGTGGTTTGTCCACATGACTTTTGGCATACTGCAGTCGACTCTTCTTATTCTTTGGAGACAGCAAGGGAGCCTGGGAGTTCTGGCATGGAGGCCTTCATTACGCAGTGTGCGCCGTATTGTCTGAGCTGAAACTTCAGTACCCACATCTGACAAATCTTTTCTCAGTTCCTCAGCAGTCACACGGGGACTTTTCTCCACTCTACGCTTCAGGTAGCGCACAGCAGTTGAAGTCAGCATCTTCTTTCTGCCACGACCAGGTAGCGTTTCAACAGTGCCCTTTGCCTTGAATTTGCGAATGATGCTTCCTATGGTCTCTCTTGGTATGTTTAACATCTTTGCAATCTTCTTATAGCCATTGCCCTTCCTGTGAAGAGTAATTACCTCTTCTCTTGTCTTCCTGGACCATTCTCTTGACTTCACCATGTTTGTAACCACACCAGTAAATGTCTAGAAGGAGTTGAGTATCACAGTCATTTTAAAGCTGCCTAATTGGTGCTTATTATGCTTTATTGCTGCTCCGTGACATCCACAGGTGTTTTCAATACCTGATTGAAAACACTTGAATGAACCTCTGTTCTTCAGAGTGGTAGTCTTTAAGGGGTTGAATAATTGTGTCAATGAAGAATTCACAAAAGAAACATTTACTACTGTATTACAAAACCAATTGATGTCATTTTAGTTTAGTTTAAATTTGACACCATCCACAACAATATTCAGACATTTAAAAAACAGACAAAACAACAAATAACTAATGATTTGATCACTGCATTGGTTAAAAAGGAGATCTTGGCAGTAGGATGTTTGGCTAGACGATTTGGAGTGCATTGTGAGGTAAATTTACCAAAAAGTATTGTCCCTGTCATACGTTGCTTAGTTTTCTCTTTGTATGTGGTCACACGCGCACAGAAAAGCTCACAGATGCTGACCTATTTCCTAAGGTAAGTATTTGATAATAATATTTAGAAATTCCACTGCTTATTGTGAAATTGGGACCCTGTCATATAGTTGGGTAGAATTTCTAAATATAACAGCCCCTATTCTGGCCAAGTCAGAAATAGGGAGCCTCAAGACGCAAGTCTTAGTGACTATGTTTTATTGGCTCAATTGCATGCCACCTGTTATATTAGCAGCCTGACTTGTATGTGTATGGAGTCACTAAAGAATATGGGCAGTAGCCTACACTCTGGTGTTCTCTCCTGGAGGCCAGTGGTCTCCATGGAGACCTGCACAGGTCCAACAGAAGTATGGCAGAGAACTATTTGTTCTCTCTGTCCTTCAATCTACAGCGAGAGAGGAGGCTATAGATCTCATTGCGGTATGAGGGGAAGGTTTTACATTTATTTTTTTAGATGTAAAACTACATAATGCCACATTTTGGGGGGCCAGATTTATGTCTTTGCACCTGCAATTAAGAACAATGAGTGGTCTTGGAACCGCTCATTATTCTCTGGCTCGAATGTATTTCCATTTTCTATATAAATTATAGGAATCATTGAAAGGTATTTTAATATGATAGGTAGTTTTTTAATTTTTGCATTAGTGTGAAATCCCCCCCTCCTTTTTCCAGCACTGTGTCTGTTCAATTTCGTTTCCTCTCGAGGCTAGTCAGCGGGGTGATGGAAATAGATATCCTGTGTTGACTTAGAATGCCCGCGAAATCTTTGTTACATGATGTAGAAATGTATCTGCTCTGATTGGTTGTTGTATCACATTCCTATGTTGGGAGTGAAAACTGCAGGAAGTGTTTATGTATAACGAACATTTCTATTGGATGTTGAAACAATAAACCAATCTGTCAGACCACGGACTGATCAGATGCTAATCTGCCATATCTCGGTGTGGTTGGGTCTGTCGTCTCCTCTGATCAGAGTCGCGCAGCGCCTTACTTCATTTTTGATATATAAGAAGAAACTTGAAAAAGGTTTATGGTAATTATAATGGAAATTAGAACTTAACACTCATGCCGGGTCACAACTGTAGATCAGTTGGTGTGGTCGGCATGGACTAAGAAGGGAGCTGTTCCTGTTGATGTTTGGTGCCCATATACTTAGAAGCCCTCTCATTAATGTTATAGGCTCCACTAGAATCAGGCCTGTATCCTGACAGCTCTGAAAAAAAACCAAAAACTGTTAACATGTAAACATTTTTAATTCACCTTCTTCTTCTCTGTCAGGTAGTGATGCCAATCACATTCCAAAAGAGGCTGGATATTAGGGCTCTCAAACCCTGCCTCAAACGAATGCTTCAGTACCTGGAAATAAATACCTTGCAATTAAATTCCAAGCAATATACATATTACAAGGAGCTTTGTGTGCATGACAAGTAGAAATCTGCTTAATTATCCATTTTATTTTTTTAGACGTCTTAATTTACCTCATGTTACATAAAATAGGGGGGAAATGACATCACCACATTAATCAACACAGCATCGGTGTCTGATAACTGATGTAAAAAAGTAACAATGGTCCGCATTTCATTAAGGCTAGGGTCAGACAAACGCATTTTTCACGTCAACCGTTAAAAAGTGTGTCCATGCATCCGGACGCACTTTTTCACGGAAGACGCGGTAGCAGTCATACGGTGTGCAATTACGGCCGTGATTTTTTATAAAACAAATGTACGTGATGTTGGCCGGACATGTGCAGCGTCTGACGTCTCCTAATCACGCACACACGCCGCTATGCCGACGCAGCGCACTCTGCGCGCCAGTACTAGCGGTTCCACGTTCTCGAAAAAATGCATTCGTTTGCCGCTTGCGTTGCGCGGCTGAACTTTGGTGCGGTCGTACTTCGTATATTGGCCGTCATTGGACGTAATTTGCTGCTACTACGGCCGTTATAAAGTGCTGCTGAACGCACGTTCGCACTGCGTTCGTCTGACCCCAGCCTAAATGTCTGTTGCAGTACCAGTTCCACGTAAAAAATTCCAATCATTAAAAATAATGTTCAGCTCACATAATCCTAAGTACATGCAGGGCTAGATCCAAAAAGGTGGAGCTGCAACTTCAGGCCCATGCTCATTCTCCAAAATAAGTCCTTCAACCCTTTAAGACAATGGTTATCAAGCAGGGCCAGATTTATAATAAGGCAGAGTAGGCGTGTACCTACAGGTGTATTTAGGTTTTGTGCTGCCCTAGGCCTAACTAAACTCGTGCACCCCTAATTTAAATTTGACGCACCCCTTCCTGTCAAGGGCACACCTCTTCCTGGTTAATCCCCACCCTTCCTCTTTAAGCTCCACCTTTTCCTCTTAGAACTCCGCCTTTTCCGCTCTTTATATTAAAAGTGGATAACAAGTGCCTACTTGTATATTTTGTATACCATTTCAAATGTATCTATTGAGATAAAGAAAATTATGAAATGTTTAAATTCAAGCATTTTTACAAAGAACAACCACGCATGTCAAGTATACTGGATCACAGCCGCTCTAATTGGTTGAACAATAAAATCCACAGAAATGTGCACTGCATATGAGCATATCACAGAACTGCACAGCAATAAAACTCACAGTAATGTGCAGTGTGTATGAGCGTATCCCAGAGCTCCAGGGCAATAAAACTCACAGTAATATGCAGTGTGTATCACAGAATCCACAGCAATAAAACTCCCAGCAATGCAATGTTTGGTGTGTGTCAGCGTATCAGAATCCACAGCAATAAAACTCCCAGCAATGCAATGTGCGGTGTGTATGAGTGCATCAGAATTCACAGCAATAAAACTCACAGCAATGCAATGTGTGGTGTGTGTCAGCGTATCAGAATCCACAGCAATAAAACTCCCAGCAATGCAATGTGCGGTGTGTATGAGTGCATCAGAATCCACTGCAATAAAACTCCCAGCAAACCGAGTGTATATGAGCACACAGCAATTATGCTGTGGAGCCATCTTGTCAGCAGTGGGGTGCCACTACCAGAGGGTGCACTGTAGCTTTGATTCCCTTCCCGGTGGGTGTTCAGTCCAGAATAGAGTCTGTGTTAACGAAAGGGTGGGCAGCTGTGCGCATGCTTTTCACGTGGTTCAGCCAGTCATGTGGTACTGAGACTCAGAGAAATGGCAGTGAAATGCCCTGATGTTCGGTGGTTTCAATCAGCAGGTTTATTCAGGCGAACCCCATAGGTTTCAATGTTAAAAATATTCCCGTTTTTATGCAATATCTAATAAATCATTTATTATTTTAATCTGCAGTAAAAAGTCTTTACTTATTGATTTTTTTTATAGTACCTTTTAGTCATTTTTCAGATTTTGTTTGGGCAAAATTTCCCCCCCCCCTTTTTTTTAATAGCAGTTTTTCTTTTTTCTGTAACAGAACTTTTTATTATCAATCATAGGATCTTATATGTAAATTCCAGACATTTTCGTTCAGTAGTTCTTTTGAAAACAGCAGGCCACGGGTTTGCGGTGGCAGCATTCAGCGGCCGACTCCATGCACTTTGGGGACCCTGCGGTGAATGATGAATTCACTGCAGGGTGGGGAAATTTTATTCTCCTAAGTGCAGGGAACTACAGAACACCAAAAAGTTGGCGTCATTTCGGTGCTCTGTGAGTAACCCATTTAGTGGTGAGGTTTTTTGCTGCCCCCTGGAAAGTGAAAGCCTAGGCCTTGCCTACCCAGGACATACTTGAAAATTAGTGAAATCTCAATGTATCCTTCCTGGTAAAATACTTTGCAAAAGTAAAAAAATCAAAATAAAAAAAATATATATATATGTATTTTTTTAGGGGTGGGGCCGCCGCCCCCTGGAAAGTGCCGCCCTAGGCCTGGGCCTAGTCTGCCTAGGCCAAAATACACCACTGCCTACAGGCGTCTACCATCAGGGTGTGACAGATCTCAGTATCCAAACACGGTCACATCTGTCAATGCTGCTTTCTAGCTGGACTCCTGTGTTCCCTTCATGACTCTCGTTCCTTTCTCCAGTCTTTTCGGAGGCATGGGTTTGAATCCCACCACTGCCACCAATGTGACAGATCTCAGTACCCCAACAGGGACGCATCTGTCAATGCCGCTTCCTAGCTGGACCTCCGTATTCCCATCATGCCTCTTGTGCCTTTCTCCAGTCCTTAGCCACAGCTTAAAGACAGGTACACATACAGAAAGGTGAAACTCTGGAGAACTTTTGGAGAAGTAAAAATTCTAGGTCAAAATAGCTGATTTGGAAAGTGAGTTAAATTGGAAAAAATTTCTGGTTTGGATATTTTGACCTAGAATTTTCACTTCTCCAAAAGTTCTCCAGAGTTTCACCTTTTTCTGAATAACCCTGATAGAGAGCCTGCTAACATCCCCAGATATAAGCCGAGGCTGTAGATCTGTAGCCCCTCTTTGGAACAGCAAACCTGACTGTATGTAGGGTCAGAATGGAATCGGGGACAGACACACATATATTTATACGGTCACACACGGGTGACGCCCGTGTGGCCACCTCGCTTAGCGCAGTTAGTGCACTCAGCGCTGCAAGGCTTGATCCTCCTATGGAGGATCGCTCTTTGCAGCCCCGTCGAACGCGCGTTGTAGCATTTCAACAGAAAGGCTTTCAGCGGATCCGCTGTAGCGTGCGCAATTCGTGCTCTTGCTACACCGTGTGGCCAGCCCAGTCAAAACGTCACACCGCTGCAACGGGCGTCGAAAGGCCTTAGACAGAGATGGATTAAGATCTCTATGGGCCTGGAGCTGAATATTTTGGTGGCTTTTTTTGGAATTTAGTGAAATGAAAACATATTTTAGGTTATTTAATAGTGCAAATACGGGTATATCTAACAGACAGATACTGTGTGATTGATTTTTCATTCCGATTTCAGTAGTTTGCAGCGTCTAAAATTATTTTTTCACATTTTATCCAAATCTTTGTGGTTATATATTCTATAGGGCATTCTTGTTAAAAAAAAAAAGTGAAATGGGAACCTGTTACTACATTTTTCTGAGAAAATATACAATTTTAACCAAAAAAATGAAAGTTTAAATATTTCCCTTGTGTTTTGGAGGATGGTGTTTTATGAATAATATGCCTATGTATAAAACACTGACCTTGCTCTCAGCGTGGGAAATGAGAAGGGGAGTAATGGCAGTGGTATTGCTCATTTTATATGAGACAAATGGACTATGCCATCGCTTTGGAACTAAAAATAAATAAATAGAAAAAGGGTTTTTTTGTTTTCTTTTACATCTTAGGCTAGGGTCAAACGAAAGCATTTTTACACGCTAACGTAAAAAAGTGCGTCCGAACGCATTGACGTATTTTTTCACGGAATAGGCGAAAACGGTCATACGATGCGCATTTTCGTGCGTGATGTTTTACGGATCCAAACCAGGAAACTTTTTGCGTCTGGACGTTATGTTGGCTGGACATGAGCAGGGTCTGACGTCTCCAAATCACGCACACACACCGCTAGCAGGCGCAGCGCACTCTGTACGTCCGTACTAGCGGTTCCGCGTTCTCGAAAAAATGCGTTCATTTTCCACTTGCGTTGCGCAGCCGGACTTTCGTGCGACCGTACTTCGTATATTGGCTGTCATTGCCCGTCATTTGCTGCTAGTGCGGCCGTGATTAAGTGCGCCAGAATGCACATTAAAAATGCGCTGGTCTGACCCCAGCCTTGGTTACATGGTTACGTTTGGTATCAATGCAAAGGCCAGACTCTGACCTGTCCATTGACAACTCACTTGACCTTGTGATGTGTAAAGATTAGTGATGCCGTGGTCCAATGCCTGCCCCCCCCCCCGTTCTCTTTGCTGCAGCCCAGCGGTTTAGGCTGGTGTCAGCGGAGCGTTTTTATGAGCGGAAGGAATGTCCATGAGAGTGGACGTTCCTTCCACTCTGACGCCCATCTGAAGCCAGTCTGGCCATCTCGCTGAGCACGAGTTATTGCGCTCAGCGCTGCAAGGCTCGATCCTCCTATGGAGGCTTGCGCTTTGCAGCCCTGAACGCGCGTCGTACTGTTTCAACGGGGAGGCTTTCTAAATGGACGTAGCACGCCTGCTTTAGCGGTGCAATTCATGCGCACGCTACAGCATGTGGCCGGCCCCGTCGCAGCGTTACAACGATTGCGACAGACCCCGGGAGACAAGTCAGTATATACGCTCATAGTGCGCTCGTCTGACACGTCCTTAGGTTTTTGATGTAACAATTCATAACAATGGATCGTACCATCACCTCAACACTTGTTTGTGACATGAGAAATGAGAAATGAGTTTGTGCAGCATCATTGTTCACTTTATAATTGAGTGAAAAATATTGCTGCGTGTTAGAAAGAAAAAATAAATAAATAAATATTTATTATTTTATTTTTATTGTTACCAAACATGACCAGGTTTTATGTATCATTGAAAGGTCATGCTCTGGCCTTTCCCATGATACCTGACATGACGCTGTAGCTGTTATGGAGTTGGTGATACTGGGGTCCAAATGCCTATCAATGCAGACATACAGGGTTATTCAAAGAAAGGTGAAACTCAGGAGACTGACTGGAGAAGTGAAAATTCTAGGTCAAAATGGCCAAACAAGAACAATTCTCCCATTTATCTCACTTTTCATATTGGCTATTTGGTCTAGATTGTTCTCTTCTCCTGCCAGTTTTCTCCTGGTTTTCACCTTTCTTTGAATAGACCTGATAGTTATCCTTTCTCTGGGCCTATTCTGGGGCATGTGCCTGAAGCTGCTGCTCCATCAGCCCCTATGTTAATCCTGCCCTGGCCTTAGTGTGAGGTTACTATACTATACTATACTCAGTATATTTAAAAGGAAACAAAATAGCAAAATAGCAAAACAAGAGGACATAGTCTTAGATTAGAGGGGCAAAGGTTTAAAAGTAACATCAGGAAGCATTATTTTACTGAGAGGGTGGTGGATACATGGAACAGTCTTCCAGTTGAAGTGGTAGAGGCCAAAACAGTAATTGAATTTAAGCAAGCATGGGATAGGCATAAGGCTATCCTAAACAAAAGATAAATCCAGGTAAAGTATCCATGTAATTGGGCAGACTAGATGGGCCGAAAGGTTCTTATCTGCCGACATTTTTCTATGTTTCTATGTTACGATTTGTTCTAGCTTTATTGTTAGCCCAAGCTCTCACATTCTGCTTCATTTTAGGCTGGGGTCAGACGAACGCAGTGCGAACGCGCGTGCAGCCGCACTTTATCACGGCCGTAGTAGCAGCAAATGACGGCCAATGATGGGCAATATACGAAGTACAGCCGCACTAAAGTTCGGCCGCGCAACACAAGTGGCAAACAAACGCATTTTTTTGAGAACGTGAAACCGCTAGTAATGACGTACAGAGTGCGCTGCGTCCGCTAGCGGCGTATGTGCGTGATTCGGAGACGTCAGACGCTGCACACGTCCGGCCAACATAACGTCCAGACGCAAAAAGTGTTTTATTGATGATCCGTACAAAATCACGGACGAAAATGCAGATCGTATGACCGCTATCGCGTATTCCGCGAAAAAATACGTCCCTTCGTTCGAACGCACTTTTTCACGGACGACGTGAAAAATGCGTTCGTCTGACCCGAGCCTTAAGACAACAGATTTTGCCTCTTTTCATTCGAGTACAGTGAGTTTTCAGTTTTTTAAACCTTTTAATTTTGTTATCCCCAAAACAAGAATTAAAAATAGTATTTTTGGAATAAAATTTTTTGGAGTGGGGGGCGCTCCAGATATCTGTGCGTATGTATCCTGAAATGTTTATCCGACCTTGAGTGCAACCCACCATATGTGAGATCAGGGTAGAGCTGGTGCAGGATTGTGTTTGACTCCAGGAGCTGATAGCAGCGGTGTAGCTGTCAGTATCTATGAGCAGCTCTCAAATATTCTGATTCGAGCCCTTAATAAAGTGTCTTAGTGAGAAGAGAGCTGGTAATAGTTATCTGCGAAGACAGCTCGCACACAGTTTATTCATTTGAGAGCCGCTATGGTTCATCATGTTCAGAAATTCTTTTAATATTAATTTTCTGGAATATAAAAGACTAATGACATAAAAATAGCAAGTAATAAAAAAAAAAGGATTTCTATTGGGAAAGACCAGCAGATCCATTAAATGCCATCCTGGTTAAGAATTTATAGGTGACAGTGGTGACATCTAGTGTTGGAATCTCAGAATGAATCCTTCCCTAATCAGGGATCAAGGCATTAACCCTTCATCTGAGCCTCGCCACCCTATCCATACAGAGTATGCATATTCCCTGTGCACATATAGTCTTAATAGGACATGCTATGTAGTACACCAGCAAGTAACCCTTCTAGGGATTAAGCATATAGAACACAATGAATAAAGCTCAATGTAAAAATTAATATTGGGGTTTATTAGACACCCAAACATTGGCCCCGGGGGTCTCCCCTATTTACCCCCGTGTGATACCTCGGCTGCACACTTGGCGATGTGGAATGAGGGCTCAGAGAGAAGCCCAAACACCTCCAGCTGCTGCTTGTCGGGATCCATCCTGTCCTCCTTCCCTGTGTGTCTGTGACACACGCGCATTCTGTTACCAGGGCAACGGGACGCCAACATGCTCACTGCCCATTGTTTGGTTCCTGAGCTCAATGGCACGGATGTGACGTCATGTGACTGACTCTCACTAATACTTTCTCGAACTCCTAGTAACCCTGTGAGCTGTATACACGTAATCACGGATGGTGGATTTGTTCAGCCCAGAGCATCATGAAAAAGCAGGTAGAAATTGGTGACTGTGATTAAATAACTATATACCATTTGCATTGCACCTAAATGAATCCCCTACTGCAGCCAATCATGATGGGAGAAGGTGTTGGAAGGATAAGGAGAGGATGAATGATGACAGTGCACCCCCCCCCTTGCCACAACTCAATTACATAATGGCACATTTTGTAGGATGTTGCAATTCTTGCACTGTCAGTTTTGTCACTTTTATCCTATTTTCTTGTTTATGGTTACTTTGACTTTTCTTTATTTTGTGAAAACTATCAACATTTCGAATAAAAACCAATTACTAAAGTGATGTTGTTGTTTTTTTCATTCTAAGAACATCAAGGCAGATTTTGACCAAAATGTGAAATCCTCCTCTGGGTCTGCTTTCTTTTTCTTGTCTTCCATGTTTTCTCACATCACATCATTTTATTTCTTAAATATGGTACGTCTGCAATCTGAGAGGGCTTCTTTGTGTAGTGACTGAAAATCGCTTTGTGTGGCCTCAAACCGACTGTGCTGCATGAAATCAGAGGAACCGGAGGGATTTTATGAGGTTTTTGTGACGAAAGCCTGCGCCACCTTTTCATTGATTTATGTTCCTGGTGTATGGGACTGGCTGGCGCGGGCACTCACAGCATTGCCTGCACTACATATTGACTGTGTGCCCCTTGGAGAGGAGTGGATGCCAGCCTCGTGCCCGCAGACTACGGGTAATTTTATCAGAGAATGTTCATAGGGCATTTGGACATTGCCATACTGCTTGTAATTTGGTTTAAATTTTATTTCTGTGTTTAACCAGAATAATGTAATTAGGTTTGTGTAATCTGGATTATGCAATACTACTGCCTCACTATTTGTCTGTGTGTGTATCTGTTTATATTTGAATAGGTTGTAATCTGCTGTCTTTAATCTATTTGTCAATCAATATCGCCCATTGTCTTAATTTGTTAAATAGTGTTTACTGTTTCCTGTCTACCTAATGTAATTAGATTTCTCATTCCAAGAAAGTCAATGTTTGTGCAATTATCTGTTCAGTCTGATTAGGTCCCCTGGAAGATATTGTGAGGGTAAATGACCCCTCTTTGACCACTTAAAGATCTGTGCTTGTTCTCTTAGTACGGCAGTCCTTTTCTGACCAAACTTGAAGTCACGGCTCATGTTTTGGGTAGCAGCTATATTCTGCTCGCTGTGCCAACGAAAGGATCCAGGACTACAGCTTCGGCTTATCTGCGTGTACCTGTCTTTAAACTTCGGCTAAGGAACAGGAGAAAGACACAAGGTGACCTGGGTGTCCAGCGAGGAAGCGGCCTTTGACACATGTGACCCTGTCGGCACAGAGATCAGTTACAGTTTTGTATACTGTAACCTTAGTAAGAGGCTAAGCGTTCCTTTGATGTAATCGTGTTATAATATTAAATCATCAGAATAAGGAGGGGGGTGAATCCAGACATAAGTTTAGTGAGGGGCACTCTAGCAATTTTGGCCAAGAGTTTGTGATTGGTTCACAACGAACAGTGACAGTCACTGGGAGCAGGTGCTAAATCGCAGGCTGCATCCATCACACTCTTCCCAGAACATTGACGCAAAGCGTCTGTCCTTCTGCTTCTCTGGTGACGCCTGGCAGATCTTGCTCAGCAATGATATGTGAATTAGTTCGTCATTGTAACCCTTTTATGCGGTGGGGGATTCAATGCCGTGGGGCCACATAGCACGTCCTACTGGCATCCATGGGCTGTGTCAGGCCCGCCCACCAGTTGTCACGCAGCACATATCATTCGCTGCCACAGGACAGCTTGAACTGAGGCCGCCTCCCTGCAGCCATTAACGAGCTCAACGCGTCAGCGTGCCGGAGGAGGGGCCCGATGCAGCATCCGGACAGCGGGGCGTACTAGTAAGCTTGGCAGTAAGGGGTTAAAAGCAGTCATTTTGTTGTTAAAAACTTAATGCTGTTTGTTTATATTTTATTTCTTGTACATTTTGTGTACATTTTATGTGGTCATGTTTGGCCAGGCTTGTCTGACCACGCCCCTTCCTCCTGTTCTCAAAATTTACTTTTAAATACACAGACACTTTATAAACACTACTCTTTGTATAATAAATAGTCTGACCAAGAAGCAACAAATGCTTATGGCTTCAGGTGACATCAGCCGTGAGGCAGCCAGAGGGAAGGGGGCTGTTTGGGACAAAAAAACATAACATGGTGAATGCAATAAACTAGATTTGCTGTTTCCTCGCAGGTAAATGCTGGCTTCCAGTACAATGTACCTATCTGGTATATGGGTCTCCATCTCTTTAATAAATGAACAAATCTCCCTTTGTCCTGTCTGGATTATGTATGCTCATGGCATGTGTGTGTTTTGTTATTTCGTTTATATTCACAATTTCCATTTTTATGTAAAAATAAATAAATAATTATAGCTATATATATTGCTATATCAGATATGCTGAATTCATATTTTAGGTAAGTTACACCCTAGTTCACTGACGTTTCTGCTTAAGTTTTTCACTGTATGTCTCATCATACACTGGTCAAAAAAATAAAGGGAACACAAACATAAGACATCCTAGTTCTGAATGAACGAAATATTCTTATTAAATACTGTGGTCATTACATAGTTGATTGTGCTGACAACAAAATCACACAAACCTTATCAATGGAGATTAAATTGAGCAACCCATGGAGGTCTGGATTTGGAGTTACACTCAAAATTAAAGTGGAAAACAACACTACAGGCTGATCCAACTTTGATGTAATGTCCTTCAAACAAGTCAAAATGGGGCTCAGTAGTGTGTGTGGCCTCCACGTGCCTGTATGACCTCCCTACAACGCCTGGGCATGCTCCTGATGAGGTGGCGGATGGTCTCCTGGGGGATCTCCTCCCACACCTGGACTAAAGCATCCCCCAAATGGGACAGTCTGTGGTGCAACGTGGCGTTGGTGGATGGAGCGAGACATGATGTCCCAGATGTGCTCAATTGGATTCAGGTCTGGGGAACGGGCGGGCCAGTCCATAGCATCAATGCCTTCGTCTTGCAGGAACTGCTGACACACTGCAGCCACATGAGGTCTAGCATTGTCTCGCATTAGGAGGAACCCAGTGCCAACCGCACCAGCATATGGTCTCACAAGGGGTCTGAGGATCTCATCTCGGTACCTAATGTTAGTCAGGCTACCTCTGGCGAGCACATGGAGGGCTGTGCGGCCCCCTAAAGAAATGCCACCCCACACCATTACTGACCCACTGCCAAACCGGTCATGCTGGAGGATGTTGCAGGCATCGTGCATGGACGCACAGAGTGCGCTGCGTCCGCATAGCTTTGTGTGTGAGTGATGTATGAGGTCAGACGGACTGCATTGGTGCATCCAGCATTTTTGACGGACAAAATGGTTCTTCATTTAATTTATTTTCCCTTCTACATCCGTCAAAAATAACGTCAGTTAAAGAAAAATGGACTGTGTGGCCACTACCTTGTCGTCAGTCAGAAAGTACGTCCGTACTGCACGGACGCACAGTCCGTACAAAATGCGCTCATCTGACACGAGCCTTTGTCATTTGAAAAATGTTTTGTTTCAGGGTCACTTTCCCCCTCCCCTTGGCGTCAGCCGCGGCTGGGATGGTTGTCTCCCCTTGTATACTTGCGTATCCTATGGGTATGTGGGGAAAAAAAGTGCACTACAAAAAAAAAAAAAAGAACACGTTAAAAAATTTGCTGCAAAAAAATTAGGCTAGGATACAGACACGGCCAAAAACAAGGTCTGCTCCAAATACAAGTTGGGCGCCTTTTTGAGGGCAGTCGATTAAAAATTGTCTGTTAAAATTTTTCGACTGCTCCCAATTTGAGCTCTAGGCTTGGAAAGTATGGTTTTCTTTTGAGTAGGTCAGGATAAATTTACGTGTGCACCATCAATGTTTGGATTATAAGGATCTGCATATGCAGGAGAGTTAGCAAATCCACAAATCTACTGTGACAGAAGTGCATGTTTGCAATGGAAGTGTACAGTGTTGGGAATTAAACAATAATAAAATATGAAAAAATAACTATGTAGGCAGAGTTACAGTATAATGTTACAGTTCTGATCTCGCAGTTACATTCGATGTATTGTGTTAAATAGAGCATTCACTTACGTTCAACAGCAATAGATTCGCTCTACTAGACCAGTGGTTCCCAACTGCGGTCCTCAATCTCCCTAACAGGCCAGGTTTTGAGGATTGCCTTGGGGAAATGCAGAGTGAATCCTGCAATCATCATATCACCTGTGCTGTACTTCAGATATCTGGCAAACCTAGCCTTTTAGGGGTACTTGAGGACCGCGGTTGGGAACCACTGCACTAGACCAATCATACATTAATTGCGGTGTGAATTTTAAATTCAATGTTATTTTTTTCCAGTAGTAATTGAACCAAATTATTTTTGCATTTTCCCAGCATTGAGAACGTTCTAGAGAATTTGTATCATTGTTACCGTTTCAAACCCATCCTTCCTATTTAACCCCCCCTCTCCCTGGAGCTGAAAATGGTTCAGCACCAGGGAGAGCAATGCTGATGATGGCTCGCAGAGAGAGGAAAAAAAAAAAAAAAGACACGAGTGAAAAAAGGCCTTGCCAAAAAGTTTGCCTAACAAATCCAGAAAAATACCAAAAAAATCCTTAAATATCAAATAAAGTCTTAAAAGAATAAACTGTTGAATTAAATAAAAACAAGAATATTTTTTCCATTGAATACTGTGGATTTCCTATACAATCTCATCTTTTCACGTTTCCCCTGCACACGCGGTTATACTATACAATGTATCTTTTACATGTTTCCCCGAAGCACGGAAATTTAACTATACAATGCATCTTTTTCATGTAAACTTGTACCAGATTGTCTGATAAAAATTAATTGAAAGGATCGCATATCTGTACCAAATCGTCTGTCAGTGGTCTGATGTAGTGGAAGAGGGCTGATTCACCTGCATGTTGTTATAGGATCTGTCGGCTGACTTCAAACGATATCGGAGGATCGCAGGAATATGGACCCAGTGGATGGCCAGCTGTATATGTGCCATAAGGGATCACATGCGATACCTGGAACACACAGTGAATGGCTTGTGCGCAGCAAGTGACTTATTAGCCCAAAAGTAACAAACCTACATGAAACTGTAATTTTAATTTTCAATAAATAGAGCATGGCATTTTGACTCTACTCACGGAATCGTGTTTAAGCCCTGCAAAAGTGTTAAAAACCAGAATTATACTAGTGTCCAGTACAGCCAATCAAGTGTGCGAGTCATCAGTATCCTGACTACATTACGGGTGACCTTTGTAGTGACTGACTTAAACTTGTTTTGAACCAATATGGAGATGTTAAAGCGCATAACTCAGCAAACCATGCAAGCCAGAAGGGCATTCTGTATTGAAATGCCACATGGAACCTTTTCACTAGAAAGTCCCTTTAACTTTGTAGAAAAATAGGAGAAACTGAGAATTTGAGGCAATATTAAAACAAGAAATTCAGTGCAGAGTCTTCAACAGATATGTGATAATAAACACTTCATATTGGGATCTACATCCATTAAATATGTCAACAGAAACCTCTGAATGTCACATATTCTTGGTCTTTCTCACTGAGACTGTGGCATAACTACACAAAGTCGTTTTTTCCCAGTTCTTTATCCAATTGGTTGTTCCAACAAGAAATATTTGCAAGGGAGAGAATTCCAGTCAGAACCTTAAAACTGTATGATTAATAATAAAAAATGTCCATTGTAAAAATGACAATTTCACCGAAGGTGTTCGCAATATTAACCCCTTCAATACCATAATAGAGCTTACTCAATCTTCAAAAGCTCCTGCAGAAGCCCACTGTTGAGTAAATTATAGCTTGTAATATTCGGGACCAATGCAAAGGTGGTAGATACCAATCATAGGGCACACAAGAGGTACATACGTAACCATTCCTTACTGCATATGTGTGCCTGCCAGGGGATATCGGTCTCGTATAAGGTGTAGGGTATTTTGGTAACTGTAGCATACGGAGTACAGACCCTACCTTGCAGAGCACTATTAGTGTATAGTATAACTCTGTATTGGTGGCTATATAGTCAGAGACAGGCCATCCGAAGTCAATACAGGCACACCTATGCAGTAACGAATAGTTACGTATGTACCTCATGATTGGCATCTACCCCCGCATGGTAGTCCTGTTGTCTCTACTATTAGTTTGTAATTTGTTTTACACCTTATATGTTGGTCACATGACTTTGCCCTTGTGAAAAAGTGCAAGTTTTGCCTTTTCATTTCACTGTGCACATTTAACCCTGTGATGCCTATACTCCACTCTTTTTTAGACTTTAGATTCTTCAATGAAAGGTTATGTTTTATCCTCATGATTTTACAATATCCATACAAAAACAGGGAATCGCTTAAACTAAAAAAGAATTAAAAATGGTCAAGCGTCCAACTCTACAATTATTAGACCACTTGTAATGGCTTCACGCATAAGGCATTTGTTTCATTAAAAGACATCTGATATCAAAGTATAATACTGAATGTTTTGTATTGAATACAAGCAAACACAGCATTTTCTCTCTGTACTTGACTCGCCGTAGTCAGTTGCTAGTCATAACCGTGCACACACATTGATTCTTTGCAAATATAATGTGATTCAGTTCTAAGGGGAAAACATGCAGATAAAACATAGATTGATTTTTTTTTTACACCACATGGTGTATCGGAAGGATGACTATCAAATTTTTATACAGATACAACAGCGCAATCAAACACTGCCCAAAGCCATACTTTTCTATTTCTCTAAAACCTTTAGCATTCAAGTTTAAGACTCGTTTGCAGATCCCAAAGCAGTGTTTATAAACGACACTGTGCCGCCTTGTATCTGAAAGGCCTGTGTTTGGATCTGATCTTCAGGCACAGGTTGGGTTACTGAATTTATGGACAATGCAGCCCGTGTTTCTTCAGTCTGGCTCACCAAGTCATGAGATGTTTGCATCTGTCCTTCGCTCTGTGTCGTCGTCCTCTCCTCTTGAGGTAAGTGGATTTCTTGTGCCTGGCTCTGCAGTTCAGCCAGTTCTTCCTTTGACAAAGTAATAACATGCATATGCTCTGGCTGCACAGTTTGCATGTTGTGAATTGATTCGGCTTCCTCTGGTTCGGATGTGATGGTTATTTCATGTAAGCTTGTAGCCTGGTGTGTGATTAGGGTGAGGTTAGCAGCCTGATCCGTGACAGCCTGCGGAGGTTCAGTGGTGACGATACGGATTCCCTGGCCATGTTCCGGAATGAAGTTGAGATTGTGGACACTATCTGTAACCAACAGCTGGATCTGCTGTGTTGGAGCTGCAAGCTGATATGGCTGCAGTTCAATGATATTTCCTACATCACCAGCGCTTCCGCTACTTGTGTCCTGACAGTCTGTTTTTTCTTTCTTCTGCTCTCCCATATTCAGGGAGTTCAGGTTATCTAGGCGTGAGAATTGTGCGCTGCAGTCCTGGCAGGAGAAAGGTTTTTTAGCAGTATGTAACATACTGTGTCTTCTCTGGGCACTGGGAACTGAAATGGCCTTCCCACAGTCATTGCATGAAAATGGCTTATCTCCCCTGAAAAAGTAATAACCAGCATTAACAAACTGTGACCGCATACATAAATATAATCTGCATTCATTCACACTCACTTTATACATACATTTACCCCTAATGCATTCATTTAGATGAATTCTGTAAATTGATCTACCACTGCATTCCTAAGGACTATACAAATATACCCGTTTGGTCCTGTATATAAATATACCCCTGCATTCATTCACATTTCCACTGTACAAATATAGCCCTTACATCAGGGGTCAAGCTCTAAAAAAAGGAAAACAAAAGTGTAGGAACTCACCAAGACTTCTGCGTCCCCCCCCCCCAATTGGCAATAATCACCTTGCACTTAACAAAACTCAAATTTGATATATTACCGTACGTGGATTTAACCCCTTACCGCCGGTTGTGCCCACTGGGTAGGATTAAATGCCAGCCGGCCTGATGACACGCCGCGTGCGTCATTGGCTGTAGGGGGATGGCTTGAGTTCAGACAGTCCCACGGCAGCAAATGTCATGCTCGCTGATGAGCAGGTGGGAGACAGGTCATCGACGCCAGTGGGGCGTGCTATGCTGTCCTGCGGCATTTAGACCCACCCAATGCAGGTACAGTATAGCACGCCCCGCGGCATTAACAGGTTAAGGAAAAACTATGAAAAATCCTATATTTATTGCGACTTAACAGGTAAAAATAAGATTGAACACTTAAATACAAGCTTTCTGGCGTGTGGGACCACTGGGAACTTAGTTCCCTCTGCAAAAATAGTGGAGGATTATGTTCCCATGCGTTCTCCCGTGTTCCCCCTCGACTTGACCCCTGCCTTGTAGGTCATTCATTAATCCTTTTATGGATATAGATATATATATATATATATATTAGGAATCTTGGGGTCTTCCCCACTGTTGCGTCGAGGTTGATCACGAGTGAGATCATGCAGAAAATACATTATGAGCAAGGTACCTGTGGATTCTTGCATGTGATTGGAGGGAGCTTTTGGCTGCGAATGATTTCTCACAGATTTCACATGTAAAAGGCTTTTCACCTGGGAAAGGAAAAAAAATCATTGCAACAATTCCTGATCAAAAGTTAAAAGTTGTTAATTTACGTAACAGAGACAAGAGGTGTAGACAACATGTAAGTCTATTTATAAGAAGGAATAGAATAGTTTGCGTTTTTTTATCCCAGAGAAAAGAAGAACATACATTAAGCATTAATATACATTTTACAAACAATGTGCAGCGACTGGAAAATGAAGTTGCCATTCATTCACATGGTTATAACACTGACACACACATACAGTGGAAAGAAAAAATTTACCCGATTTGTATTTCGGAAGCATTTCCGAAATATGAATCGGCTCCATCCGAATTTATGAATTTGTCCGTAAATACAGAACGTGAAAAAAATGAAACAAACAAAAAAAACAATGTAATGCAAAACAAAGCAACGGTTAAAGGCAGCTCACAGCATACATTCCAGCAATGGGTTAATGGCAGCTCACGAGAAAGTTTATATCCCAGTCAGGGGTTAATGGGCATCTGAGGGCACAGTTTATATCCCAGCATATATGGGGCTCCATAGCCTTGAGGAGCTGCTCACCATGGTGTTGTTGCTGAATAGGTTTCAGCAGCAAAGATAAGGGTCCCTCGTATCTTTTGGTTTCATACTTTTTTGTTTCTAATAATTCTAAAATAAAAACTAAAAATGAAATACGAATGGATCGGAAAAACGAAATAACTCATGAAAACACAAAACCAAGTGAAACGAAAAACGAAAATGGCAGTCTGAAGATTCAACTGAAACAAAAAAAACTGCGAAACGAAAAAAGTGGCCGTGCACAAGACTATTGTGAACAGTTTTCTTGAGGTCATTCCAAACCATCTCTATGGGGTAACAATTTGGGCTCTAACAGTAGACAGATTAATATCGAAGCTGTTGGAGATAACTTTTTAACAATGCTTGGTGGCAGGTTTTCTGAGAGCTCTCTTTTGTGAGGCTTGGTTCACATCAACAGATGCATTTTGTGAAAAGCAAACTCAAACTGTTCAAGAGCTTTTTAGGCTAGGGTCAGACGAACGCATTTTTCGCGTCGTCCGTGAAAAGGTGCGTTCGAACGAATGGATGTATTTTTTCACGGAATCCGCGATAGCAGTCATACGATGCGCATTTCCGTCCGTGATTTTGTACGGATCATCAATAAAACACTTTTTGCGTCTGGACATTATGTAGGCCGGACATGAGCAGCGTCTGACGTCTCCTAATCACGCATACACGCCGCTAGCGGACGCAGCGCACTCTGTACATCAGTACTAGCGGTATCACATTCTCGAAAAAATGCGTTTGTTTGCCGCTTGAGTTGCCTGGCCAAACTTTCGTGAGGAAGTACTTTGTGTATTGCTCGTCATTGGCCGTCATTTGCTACTACTACGGCCGTGATAAAGTGCGGGTTCACACTGCGTTCGTCTGACCCCAGCCTTAGAAGTCAAAGTGTCTCTAACCCACACCTTCAACCTCGCTTAATTAATTGGACAACAGATTTGTCAATTTCCAACTCTAATTACCTTTTGTTGAAGTTCTTAGCCTAGGGATTCATGTAGGGCTGAAACAACTAATCGATTAATCGACAACTAATCGATGATTAAAATAGTTCTCAACTATTTCCAATATCGATTAATCGGTGTCGATTAATCGTCCTGTGTGCAGCACACACTGTTTAGAGTCAGACTGAGTTAAACGTAAATAACCTCAGCTTTGGAGCTGATTGGAGAAGACGCCGCTGCTTTACTAGGTATGATTTAGTTCTAGTGTTATGTCCGACACAACCAGTTTGTTTTTATTCCGTTTACAACAGTAGAACTAGAGCACAAACAATAGGATACTGCCACTGGGTGAAGGAGCTGTATGCCTGTGTTTAATCCTTACTTGAAGCTGGAGTCCTGTGCCACCACCCCACCCTCCCTGCCACACCCTCTTTGTTCGGGAACTGCCATTCCCTCCCTTTGGTCTGGTCCCTTTCCCCAAACTCACTCCCACACTCAGATCCGGTCTTTTGTCCATACCCACTCCCTCTTACACTCAGGTCAAGTCCAGTTGAGCAAAGTCACTCCCTTCCACCTCCAGTCCCTCCTCCCACCGAGTTTGTTCACAAAATGATTTAAAAAAAGGACACCGCACCCTGACCACTTTAGCTTATTAACCCGGATTTCATGCTGACATCATCATCTATGACCAAGTGCTTGTAGCCGCGTTCATTTGAAAAAGCAAAAAAAAAGCAGCATCAACCCATCCCTCTCCCATACCTTGTGTGAAATGTATGCAAGATACGCAATTTGCTTATGAAAAAAGGTGGAGGGGTTGTGATTATTTTATTTTTTTTACATAAAATTCCTTTTAAGGAAACAACATTTTTTTGAAATTTTAGTTTTTTATCCGATGAATCGATTAATCGAAATAATAATTGGCCAACTAAATCGATGAGAATAATCGTTAGTACATGAATCTAGGGCTGCAACTATTTTCAACCAATACTGTAAATGTTTGAAAGATATATATGTGTGATATGTACAAGAACATTATTGTTATTTGTTAAAGATTGGGTATGTTAATTACTGTAATTTAGATGAACATCAAACCAGATTATTAAACAAACAGATACATATTTATTTATTTTCCCACTGTATAACAACGTTTCAGGCGACAGAGACGGAAATGAACGCTTACTTGTGTCCCGAACGTCGTTGTTTTCTTTCTTGTGCACTCTCATATGGATCTTCAAGTTATCCAGGCGTGAAAATTGTGCGCTGCAGTCCTGGCACGAGAAAGGTTTTTTACCTGTATGTAAAATACTGTGTCTCCTTTGGGCACTGGCATCTGAAAAGGACTTCCCACATTCACTGCAAGAGAATGGCTTTTCTCCCCTAGAAATACAAAAAAAAAAAACATACATAACTGGAGTGGCTTTGACCAGTTGCATAAACCTTATCTCTGCTAGAAAGCCATAGTTTGGCATAGCATTGATTTTAGGGTTCTGTGTAATAACAGACCCGCGATGCATAAAGTGAGACTGATGTCACTTGCATATCCTACCCAGAATTCCTTGCTGCATATGGGGAATGTGCCACAGGAGCTCTGGGATGCAATTCAATGTATTGCTGTGATGTGCAAGTGGCTTCTGCAATAATAAACATGTTTAAACAAAGATATATTAAAGTTAAACGGTCATGACAAGGTGCACCTTTGACTATTTGTCTAGCGCAACCTATTGTTTAGGTTAAAATCCCTCTGGAACAGTTGTAAATGTATAAATTATATCTGAATTACCATTAAAACCTTTGACACACGCGTTCTTTGCGTAGACTTGTATTTCAAGAACTTCCGTAGCCACTGTTTAAAATTACTTCTCCAGTATTGTTGCACCGACCTTTACAGGGTTATTCAGAGAGAGGTGAAAACCAGGAGAATGACTGGAGAATTGAAAATTCTAGGTTGTAATTTATGTAGTTTAGGCACTGTCCAAAGAGCATTGTGACAGTTGTGGGATCATGTGGCCAAGATAAAATGGAAGCAACTGAAATACGTGTGTGTGTGTGTGGGGGGGGGGGGGGTCAGAATCTGTATTTATCAGTGGGGGGGGGTGTCAAGGTAAAACGACGGGCATTATAAATGGGGGGGGGAATAAAAAATAAAAATCACTGATTGTGTGACTTCACTATTTTAGACACTTGTCAGCGTGCCTAGGTAACTAGAATCCTGTTGTAGCTACATTATTACTCTTGGTTGTAAGGAGAAAAAAAAAAAATGACCCAGCTCTACCCTGCATTCATTCATACATCCTTTTTGGTGAATCCACTAGTTATGGGGTAGGAATCATGAGAAAGGTACCTGTGTATTCTTATGTGTGTTTGTAGAGAGCTTTTGGCTGTGAAGGATTTCCCACAAATTTCACATGTAAAAGGCTTTTCACCTGAAAAAAAAACATAATAATTGCACTAATTACTAATCAAAATAGAATTCCAAAAGGCAACATCACACCAATAAAATACAGCAAACACATCACTATTACAACCATTTGCATAATTACCACCATTACCCTGCAGGGATTCTGGCTGGTTTAATGGAACACTATCAATAACATAAGCCATAATTAAATTACTTGTGCGTTACAAATAAAAAACACACATTATGAAACACATGCTGCTGTTTTTTTCTTTGTTGTTTTGAATTAATTGCCTATAAAAAAAAAAAAAAAAAGGAAGAATATACTTAGGTGTTTATCTCCTGTTTCCATTTTGTAGATTTTTTTCCATGATGCAACATTTACCAAAATCTTATGTCAAGTTTTACTTTACATCTGTGGTATAGTATAAAACAATATTGAATAGTCAATGGGGTGGAGGAGGGAATGATTAGAAAAGGCTGCAGGGGGATCTACTGTTGTTGTCTAGGCCACGATCTCAGCAACATAAAAGAAACAAAATAAGAACATTTAATATATTTTGGTGGTAGTGTCTCTTTAAACCACATAATTCTGTCAGCGTGAGTGTGTTCCTCTCCAAAAGGAAATTTCTGGCTAGGGTTGGAAACACTGTACTGGAAAATGTAAGCTTACACTAAGCACTTTTACAGGTATATTGCTTGTACTCTGTGGAAAATACCTCAAAGTATGTTGTAGCCTTGTATTATATAATGCAGACAAATAATCAGGACTTTTGTCATGTGAATTTACTGCAATACTTCTAGTAGACCTGAGCACATACATCACTGGATTGTAAACTGACATCTTGTTGAATTTTCAGAATCTGAAAAACCTGTTTCAAAGTGAGTTCATCATTAGTGAGGATACACTGATATCGGTTTCTCGGTATCGACTACCAATTTTTTTATATCAGTACTCGCTCATACCGAGTACCGATACTGGCGCTTTAAGCCTTACTGGCACCCTGACCTATCAGGATTGGTCAGGATGTCCGTAATGCTGCAAGGAACCAAGGGACTATCTTCCTGACCAATCAGGAAGCCGGGTGGCAGATCATGACCTGCCTCACGGATTCTTGATTGGCTGGAAGGTCGGTTCTACACTCCCACATGGCACTGCCAGAGGGAGATGTTTCTGATCTCGCTGCTGTCGAAGAGAACCAGAAAAAAAAACCTCCCCTCTAAATGGCAGTTCCGGTATCAGAGCATTTTCGCGGGTACTCGCCTCAATGCCCAGTATCGGCACATCCCTAAAATATAAATACACACACACAGAACGAGACTAGGTGTGAAGCCTACACACACTCCTCTCCCCTGTAGGCGGGTACATACTTCATACACAAATAAGAAAAAATTATGATATATATATAATATATACACATTATTTGAAAAATGCACAGACAGTAATAACATCTCACATATATGGAAAAAATCTGGAAAGAATGATAGAGAAAATGGTTCTCTGGCTCAGGGTGAGAAGTATGCTGTATAGCTAGTGCAATATCAGAATATCTACATACATATGCACAGCTTGATCGGGACAATGCTCTTCAGACAAATAATTATATCATTAGATAGACGTACACACCTCCTCTGTCCCAATTCTCACGGGAATGACAAACGCAGACAAATATAAATCGGCAGTAACAAGCATACTGAGACTACCAGATTATTATAGATGGGTTACATTTAGTGAAAAGGTTCAGTAAATCCTACTTTGTGTTTAGGTAATTGCTGTGCAAATGACTAGTGGTTTGCTGATTGGTCCTGGGGCGGTCATGTGCGCTGGAGTGCCGTCTGAGCGTAGTGAGGACAAATTACAATGTTCACAGTTTAGATCAGAATATCCTGCAATCTCTAACAGTAATGTTTTGGATGTGCACCTGTGGATTGTTATGCCACCTCCATTGAGGCAAGGTGGTAAGTGGCCCCGTGCTGTTTTTTTTTGTTGTTGTTTTTTCATCTCATTGTATGACTGATAGCAGAGAGATGGTCCTATTGTTTAAGGGGGTTGCTAGGCTACCATTCGGACAGAAGCCTCTGATTGGTTCTGGGAGGGTCACTTTTTTTTTTTTTAAATTAACTCCTAGACAAGTGACACAGGGATATGAGCAGCTGGCTTGAAACCACAATGCATGAGCAGGCCAATGGCAATTAACACGCTTGTAAGTTGCACCCTTTACCTTCTTATAATACCTATATTTATGGTGTAAATTGGTGGGTCGTGAGATTGGGCACCCTAACTAATCGGAGAAGTGCTGTCTCATTGAGTAGTACTGATCATGTGCTTCCGTGACATCTTGGATACGGAGGATCGCCATGGAGACTGACTGAATTCAGGTGTTTGGCCACACCATGGAGAAATACAGAATATATGAGGGGTGAGAGCTAGGAGATGCCATTAGCTCTTGGGGAAGTCTTGAAGTATCACGGAGAAACGTACGTCAAACGCATGTTTAGAATGTTGTTTTTGTTTTAGCAGTACACTATTTTGGCTTGCGGTGTTGATTGGATTCTGTGCCTGGGTTTAATTACCTATGATCTTTGTACACCCCGTTCTATGAAATCTCTGGGATGATAGTTTGCAGGGACAGAGCAGAAGTTACTAAAGCTTTAGGGATTGTACAGGAAGTCCAATTGGACTCATAAGGTTTCCTTTGGTAGTCTCTGTCTGGTTGTTGCTGCTGATATATTTGTCGGCGTTTCTGTAATTTCCATGCACAAGCTGTGCACGAGAAACCCTGTGAACACTGAGGACTGTTGAAAACAAGAGACAATGGGAATGACAAACCCATTTTCTAAACATAAAATGCACTTTGGAGTGAAGAACACACGAGCCACTTATACCCTAAATGCTACGGAGTTCGGGAAATTAAGGCAGGAGAAGGATTTGGGATTAATCAGACTTCAAACTAAGTAACACTGCTCAATGTCATACAGCAGTTGCCAAGGCCAGCAATGTATTGGCATGCATTAAAAGGGGAATTCACTCTCGGGATTAAAACATAATTCTGTCCCTTTATAAATCAATGGTAAGGCCGCACCTTGACTATGCCGTGCAATTAAGGGCACCCGATTTACGAAAAGATATTATAGCGCTAGAAAAAGTGCAGAGACGGGCGACTAAATTAATAAGGGGAATGGAAGATTTAAGTTATGAGGAAAGACTAACAAGCTTAAACATGTTTAGTTTAGAGAAGCGGTGCCTTAGAGGGGATCTGATAACTTTATATAAATATATAAAGGGGCCATTATAAACCATTGTCTGTAAACCTATTATTAGGACTATACACAGGACACGGGGTCACCCATTTAGACTGGACGAAAGGAAATTCAGCCTAAAGCATAGGAAGGGTTATTTTACGGTTAGAACAATAAAGCTGTGGAATTCTCTGCCTGTTGAGGTGGTTGGGTCAGAGACTGTACAGACTTTTACTCAGCAACTGGATGACTTCCTGCAGACACAGAATATTAAGGGTTATAATTATTTAATATGTGGGTAAAAGCTGCTTGATCCAAGGAGAAATCTGACGCCATTCTGGGGTCAAGAAGGAATTTTTCCCCAGTGTGTTGCATATTGGCGAGCGCTTCAGACTGGATTTTTTGCCTTCTTTTGGATCAAAAGCAGTAGGTAATATGTGAAATGCTGAACCTGATGGACGCATGTCTTTTTTCAGCCTATGTAACTATGTAAGAGCAAGACTGACTTGCTCCCTCACACTCAAACAATCATTCACTCGCTCTCACTAGATTAAAATTTCAGATAAGGCTTTGTCTAGGCAACATCTAAGTTTGTCCTCAAACTTGAACCTTTCGAGGTTTAAGCGACACACTGATGAGTTTTCGTATGTATATGTGTTTTCACATGGAGCAATAACCCAGAAAAAAGAACATACATATGTATGAAGATACATTTTTACAGGCACCACGAAGCGACTGGAAAACAAAGAGGCTGCTGGGATGGTTTCCAAGCATTGATGCATAAAGTACAGATTTATAGCACTGACACACATAATAGTTTTTCAGTTAACATATATAAAACAGAACTGGCGAAGTTAACATTACCTGTGTGGGATCGCAGATGTTTTTTTAACTGTGCTCCATCCATAAACTTGTGGTGGCAGATATTGCATTCTGGTAACGAGTGGCCTGGACATCATTAAAAGAACAAAACTACATTAGAGAAATTCTTTTTTGCTCCTTATTGTTAAAACATTAATGTTTTCATTAATGTGGAACTAGTTTAGCAGTTTGGGGACTTTCCAAAAGTCATGATGTGTCTCGCATTTTATCGTCATTAACTAATTTACATGATCTTAAATTGAAACATGTCATGCCTCGCAGGTGTTTACTCCAATTTTACTCCAAGTCACAAAAAGGAGAGTCAAAGTAATCTGGCACAAAATAATAATAATGAGGAGGAACTTTATTTGGGCAAGGTTTTGGTTGCTTATGCAACCTTTGTCAAGCAGGAGCTACTGAAATAAAATCCCTTGTTATTTTTGGCATGCCTGATCACAATTTTTCCTAGTTTTGTATTTATTGTCAGGTTAGCTACTCGGAAAATTGGAACACCAACGTCTTTTCAGACTTTAAGGATCTGGTTCGCTTTCACTAGGTACACTGCACCTACCCATTGTACAGCGCTATGGAACTTGTTGGTGCTTTATAAATACTTGTAATTATACATTTGTTATGGATATTACGATGTTGTTATGGCAGCCCACACCACCAGGGCAGCCCTACATCTGTACTTAGTTCCTTAGTAGGTACATGTATTCCAAAAGAAACGTATGTATATTATACTGCATGTTGCACGTAGATATACACAGAAATAGTGATGCACCGAAATTAAAATTCCCAGTCGATACCGAAAATTCAGGATCAGCTCGGCTGAAAACCGATACCGAAAATCAGTCATAAGAACATGGGCCTGGAGTCCTGGCCACGCCTCCAGGCTCAGGTGAGTCCCCAGGCCCAGGTTCTGATGACTGATTGGGGGGTGGGGGAGATCGCGTTGCACCTACACCCACATACATGTAGGGATGCTCCGAAATTTGGGCCACTGAAATTATCAGCCAAAAATGGTGCTTCCAGCCAAAAGGAAGAAAAAAAAAAAAAAAATCAGTCAATTGAACCAGGGCCTGGAGACCTGGCCGAGCCAGGGGCTTGCCTGAACCTTGCCCAAGTTCAGGTGACTGGGGGGGTGAGATACTCACCTACTTCGGCCCTGAGCTCCTCCAGCGGTAGCAGTCCCATCGTGAGCGGTGACAGTCCTTCGGCATCTAGTTCCCGCTCTCTGTCAGCCACCGGTTGCAGTGATGACATCATGGAGGCGGAAGACTTTGACCCTGCAGACAGCTGGGTCAAAGGCTTCCACCTCTGTGATGTCATCCCTGCAACTGGCATCTGACGGAGAGCAGGAGCTGGATGCCAGAGGACAGGTCACCACCCACCATGGAACTGCCACCGCTGAAGGAGCTCAGGGCCGAAGTAGGTGAGTATCTCCCCCCCCCCCAGTCACCTGAACTTGGGCAAGGCTCAGGCAAGCCCCTGGCTCGGCCAGGCCTCCAGGCCCTGGTTCAGATGACTGATTTTCTGCCGTTTTTTTCCTTTTGGCTGGAAGCACCATTTTCGGACGATAATTTCAGTGGCCCAAATTTCGGTGCATCCCTACACAGAAACAATGTCCACACAGTCTAGATGCCCCAGCACGGTAAATAAAGAGACTCATTTTGTTTTTAACCGTAGAAACACAGACTAAATTTTGTATTCCCAAAAAGGATCCTCTACCAGAGGAAGGAGCACTGAGATAATTGAGATGGAAAGATCTGGCACATACAATTGTAATTCAACTAGTAACCTCAGGGAGGGTAAGTGAAATGCTAACATATTCCCCAGTGCTGTATAATAGGTAGAACAAAACAAAGTTAGCAAATACGTTTGACACACAGTGAATGATAGGACCCTGCTCAAGAGCTTACATTCCAAGAAGAGAAGATTAGCACAAACCAGTAAGGGTAAATTGAAGAGTATGAGAAGTAATGGGATGCACGGGGGCTGTGTGGGAGATAGATTGGGAAATGTTCAATGGGAGGATTATGGAGTGAGTGAATAGGCCTCTCTGAAGTAATGTATTTTTAGAGCGGTTTTGAAAGACTGGAGACGCAGGGACAGTCAGATGTTGCAAGGGAGGGACATCCGTAGACAGGGGGCAGCTTGAGAAAAGTTCTGAAAGGTGTGAGAGGTACAGGCCAGGCATGATGAGATCTTTAACGTGGAGCAGTTGCCCTGGTTCCAGTCATTGTCCTGGGGACCAAGGCAGCTGTCCCTTGAGCCCACAAAAGCCATGGCCCGATCTGCAGCTCAGCGCCAATCGCAGACTTCTCCCACAGGGGCTGATATCTTGGAAGGCAGCCCTGCATGTGGTAAACTCGCGCAATGATGTCAGAAATGGGATTTCCCCCAGTCAGGCAGGAAATTCCCTCTAGGAGATATTGGGGTCATTTGGGCCATCGTATCTCCAGAACCATAGGAGGTAGAGGGTCATGTGAGCCATTGTTGAAAAGGCCAGAGCATAGCCTTTTTAATTATATAGTGTACAGTGATGCTGCACTATCTCATCATCTCATTTCCCATGTCTCCAGTAAGTGTGGAGGCAATGTCATAATGCGTTATTACACATTGTTCCATCAAATACCTAAACCGACACAATGCAGCGAGGATTGCTGGGGGTCCTCTGGAACTATGCGTCTCACATCTTTATACCGCACAAGGTCAATTGAAGTGTCATTGAAAAGGTCAGAATCTGCCCTTTCCAACAATACCAAATATGACCACGTAATTTGTAAAAATTGAAGAAAAAAATGACTACATAACTTACTTTTTTTCCCCCTCTGTTCCAAAGCATTATGTGCTTTTACATATAAAGCAAACAATGCCACTGCACTAACTCACCATCTCATTTCCCACGCCGGGACCAAACGTGGAGGTGATGGCGTGCAGTACGAGCAGAGCGGGGGTCCTTTGGATCACTTTATCTCCATCCTTTACACTCCACAAAGTCAAGTATGGCGTCATTGGACAGGTCAGAGTCTGGCCTTTCTAATGATACCAAAGAAAAAACAAAACAGTTTTTTGTATTTAGGTGTGTGTGTGGGGGGGGGGGGAAATGGAGAGCAAAATTGCATGGGGTGCAAAGAAAATGTTTGCCTAGGGCTTAAGCAATATAAAAGCTGGCCCTGCATATAGTCCTTAAAATCAACCTGGATTGATGCTTATACACAGGGATGCTTTAATACAGTGGCTATTGGAGCTGCAGCTCCAGGCTCATGCCCCAAAAATAGGCCCAATAGAAAGTTAAACAATGTCATCAACAATTGTCACCAACACTAGATTATTCAACGGGATAGGGTAGTAGCACAGCAAGGTGAGAACAGAAGGGCAGAGAAACAATGGTAGATGAGAAAAGTCAGGCACAGGTACAACAGGGACACACACAAATCTTCAGCTCCAGACACAAGAAGCTCTTAATCCAGCACTTCCTGTATATGTGATGAAGCAAGCATACCTGTATGAAGGCGGTAGTGACTTTTGAGCTGTCTCTTTTGACTGAAATATTTTCCACACTTGTCACAGGTAAAGGCTTTCTTTTCTGTTGAAACACAGAAATGTGTAGATGCAATAAGACAATTGAAACGTTTTGAGATTGTCAGAATCTGTAATGTAATATTCTGCTACACCATTATAATTCCAATGCTTACACAGTGTATTGAAATCTAGCGCCAGTGCACCATAGTTCTGCCATATATTCAATCTATTTATAAATGACATTGAAACAGGCATTGATAGTCATGTATCAGTGTTTGCACATGACATACAGCTAGGAAAGGTGATACAATGTGTCAGGATGTTACTTCCCTGCAGAGGGATTTAGATAGATTTGGGGGACTGGGCACTTAAATGGCAGATGACGTTTAATGTAGATAAAAGCAAGGTTATGCAGAGTGAAGAACATACAAGCAACTTATACCCTAAATGATACAGAGTTAGGGAATTCAAGGCAGGAGACGGATTTGGGAATAATCATTAGACTCCAAACTCAACATCACTTTCCAATGTCATAATAAAATTTGGGGTGTCTGCTAATATTTGGTTATAGGTGCAGTTGGTTTGGTGTGGCATTAGGATATTCTTTAACAATTGCTGTAGCCGATAACCCCAAATGACCCTCATGTCTGGTTTGGGATACCGGTTTTGGTTGCTAAGGAGCTATTGAATTTAGTACATACTAGTGTATTTAGCTAGCCCTTATTAAGAGTAATTTAGTACAAGTAATCTGTTTGATTATTAGTAAGTTGTTGGATAGGAATGTACTATCAGGGTTATTCAGAGAGCGTGAAAAGCAGGAGAATGACTGGAGAATGACAAATTCTAGGTCAAAATAGCTGATTTGGGGGGGCGGAGCTAGCCGAGGAAGCGAGCGGCTGCATGTTGAAGGAGCTCCGTGATAAACACGGTTTTTAAAGTTATTTCCGCCGCTTGCTCGCACTTGAGAAACGCTCTACGGTCTCTGGGGGACTCGGTGAGTTTGCCTTACCCCCGAAATTGACGCTCCGGAGCGGATTAACCCCCGCGGCAAAATCGGGGCCTAGTACTAGCGGCCATTTTAGAAGCCTGGAAGGAGATTGCTGAGACCTTTTACCGCTCTTCTTCCTTGTGCCTGCGCTTTTGGTGACATGCCCACCGGTCGTTCACAGAAGCTGCGGTCCAGACAGAGGGACATTCGGGACTCCATGAGAGGTGGGTCCACTTCGAAGGGAGATGCAATCTCCTCCTCCCTCCCCCCGGGCTCTGACTTTTCGGAAGATGAAGAGGACCCCTGGCACTCGGGTGGTAGCTCTGCGATGACCTGGATCTCCCCACAATCTCGGACACCAGACTCCCAACCACTATCTGCAGCAGCAAAAAAAGGCGCAAAAGAAACGAAAAGCAGCGCTGACGGCGTCTTTGAGTGCCTCACTTGCTGCTGGTGGTCTCTCTGATGGGGATTCGGCCGAGGAACACCAGCTTTCAGCCAGCAGTAGTGTGGCTTCATTACGACAGGATGTTTTGAGACCGGGTGCCCAACCGCAACAAACGAGAGCGACCTCACTCGAAACCCGTATGACACGGCCTGAGGAAAGTCGGCAGGAGGAGGATGATGATCTTCCTCTTACGAAAAGAGACCTTCGGAGGATCCTGGACGAACTCCGGGAGATCCGGGGGGTGTGGAAACCTGAAGTGGCGGCGGTTCGGGAGGAGGTTGCAACAATCCGTGCGCAGGTGACAGCAGTGCAGGCGACGACCTCTACAGTGCTATCGGAACATACTCACCTGTTGGGACAGGTCGCTAGTCTAAGATCCCAGGTCGAGCTTTTGTCCCGCTCTGTGGAGATGCTGGAAACAAGACACCGCCGTCGTAACGTCAGGGTCAGAGGCATCCCGGACTCTGTGTCGTCGGATGAACTCCCAGCTTATGTGTCTCGTTTGGCCCTTCGGATGGCGGGACTCCCTCCTGACAAGCCAGATGTGATCAGATCGGTATTCAGGGTTCGGAAACCTGCGGCGCTTTCGAAGGGGACACCCCGTGATGTCGTGGTGGCCTTTCGTGACGTAGCATTTAAGGTCAAGCTTATGTCTGCTCCTGGCGCAAGAGATCCAGTGAAATTTGAGGGCTCCACGTTGGCTTTGTATCACGACCTTCCATTCCAGACTCTGTTTGCTCGCAGGCGGTTCCGTCCTGTGACTGCGGTACTTCGTCGGAGGGGGATCCGTTATCGGTGGGGCTTGGCGGGAGCATTGGTGGTGACACATAATAATGTCCCCTACACCATCACTGATCCTGAAACCGCCTGGTCCGACCTTGAAGCGGCGGGCATCTCACCGGACCCTCCGGAACTTCAGCCAGACTGAGACCTGAGCGATATTGTTTACCCCCCCCCCCCAGCTTTTTTCTTCTCTGTTTACGTGTCACTGGTCTATAGATAAGCTCTGAGTATAATTTATCAGGACAATTTATGGCATTTACATTGATAGTCCTACATGCTTATGTGTTTCTTTTGTGTTTTCTTTCTTCACTGAGGTTGGGACTTCTTGCTTTTTGTTTTTATTATTCCCTTATTGACCTGTTACTACTTGCATCTTACATTATCTGACTGGCTGACCGTAGTTAGTTTGGCCAGCCCTAGACGGCTGTCTTTTTCTACGCTTGATTTCGTGAATTTCTTGTTATGTATATGTTATGATCTCTGCTTGTTCAGATATGAGGCTGGGCTGTCAGGTTCACCATTGCTTTATTGCAGGACACTTACTGTTATATACAGGCTTGGATAACTACAGGAACACAGGATCATGCATCTGCATCACACTAACTGACCCTGAAGATGGCTGCCGTGCCCTCTGACCTGTGTCATCCTGGGCGGAGCCACTAGTTAAAGTGATAGCACAGGTTTAGTATAGTCAGCTATAACACCTTCCTCCCCACCCCAAAAACAAAACCAGAACAACATAACAAAAACCTAGTAACAAATCAACAACCAGAACAATCGAACACAGTTCATCTGAGGAACTTGGAGAGTGTCACTGAAAAACTGATGACTAGTCTTCTGAAGAAAATTGCGGGGCCAAATCATCATCCACATCTTTCTGGGCCCTACGCGAGGACCGACGGAAGTCTCTTATCCGTTCTTGAAGAAGTAAGCGGTCAGGAGGGCGTCGGTGACGTTGGGGACGTCCACCAGCAGGCGGGGTGTTGGAGGCGGTAGGATTGGATGAAAGATCAACTGGTGGGGTCAAGGAGGGTACAGAGGGGTCAGGGGGAACCTCTGAACCAGAGTCACAAATACCCACAGGAGACGAGTCCAAAGTTTCCGAGTCAACCCAGACACCATTCCAGATGTCCTCCGACGCATTAGATGTGGACACCGGACCCCGTAGGGTTGGGGACGTTAAGGGTTCAGGCACCCGTAAACGAGACCGTAGCTGGTCTACATGTCGTCTGGTAATGGAACCATCTTCCAGGCGGACTCTGTACATCTTGGGTCCCAAAGATTCTGCAACGGTAGCAGGCAGCCACCGACTGTTGGCAGATCCATACGATCGAGTCCAGACCTCCTGGTGGGTTGCAAAAACAGGAGACTCTTTGGACTTCACCATCTTTTCTTGGGATTGTAATACATGTTCATGAACGGTCTGAGGGCGAAGCATGTCAAAAGCAGTCCATGGCTGTCTTCCCAACATAAGCTCAGCTGGTGTCGTACCAGTGGTGGCATGTGGTGTAGTTCTGTAAGTAAACAGGAAAGAGTCTAACTGCTGAGGCGATATGGACCTCTGGCTAGTCACAGCCACTGAGGCCTTGAAATAGTTCTTGAAAGTTTGTACAAACCGCTCTGCTTGCCCATTGGTGGCTGGGTGATAGGGGGCGGTTAATTTGTGCTTGATATTATGCACCATAACAAAACTCTGGAACTCCTGACTTGCGAATTGGGCACCATTATCTGTGACAATCTCCCTGGGATACCCAAACGAAGCAAAAAGATGCAATAATATGGCAACTGTTGCCTTTGTAGTCAGCTGGGTAACTGGAATGACCTCTGGCCATTTTGAGTGGGCATCAATTATAATCAAGAAGGTTTGTCCCCTTATGGGACCCGCAAAATCCAAGTGAAGGCGAAACCAGGGAACCGTGGGCCAAGTCCAGGGTTGAATGCATCCTCGAGGAGGGTCTCTGGCAATTTGTGCACATCCTACACAAGCATTGACATATGCCGTGATATCTGCATCTATGTTCGGCCACCACACATAGCCCCTTGCTTTCTGTTTCATCCACGTGGTTCCAGGGTGACCAGTATGTAGCAAGTCCAAGATGTGTCTCTGGAGGGTTTTTGGAATGACCACTCGGTCTCCCCATAAGACACAATTATCCTTCACAAACAATTCCATTCGCTTCCTGTAGTAAGGTTCATGCTCCTGTGATACCGTCGCAGGCCAGCCGTCTCGTATAAAGGTAAGCACGTTTGTCAGAAGGGTATCCTTCACAGTATGGGCTGCTATCTCTCTGGAAGTAAGGAGGTGTGAGGTGGTGTACCTACAACTCTTGACTGATGGTGTCGACTCTAGAGGCAGTTCTGTGAGACGGGACATTGCATCTGCATTGTCATCATGACTTCGATACTGTATGCGGTAGCTGTATGCTCCCAAGAACAGGGCGTAGCGCTGGAGACGGGCTGCAGTTGTCTGAGAGATTCCTTTGTCAGGGCTAAAAATTTGAAGAAGCGGTTTATGATCCGTTAAAATGGTAAACTCTCTACCATACAGGTAAAGGTGAAACTTCCGAATTGCCCATATCAATGCAAGTGCCTCTTTATCAATTTGAGAGTAATTGCTGTCTTCGTCAAGGATCTGGAGGCGAAGGCCACCGGTTTCTCAGAGCCATCCGGTAGGATGTGGGAAAGAACAGCGCCCAGACCATAAGGAGAGGCATCACAAGCCAGGGTGAGAGGCTTCTGGAGGTCGTAGTGCAACAAGCATACGTGACGCTAACAGTTTCCGTTTAGAGGACTCAAAAGCATGTTGACATTTAGCTGACCAGTCCCACCTGGAGTGTTTCTCCAGGAGCTTATGCAGTGGAAACAATGTATGAGCAAGGTCTGGAAGAAATTTATTATAGTAGTTAAGCAGGCCAAGGTAGGATCGTAGTTGATGGACACTTGTTGGGGCTGGAGCTTTGACTAAAGCATCAACCTTGTCTTCAACAGTATGAATGCCCTCTGCATCTACTAAGTGGCCACAAAACTCCAATTTAGGCACCATGAATTTACATTTTGTCAAATTTACCTTGAGACCTTGGTCCTGAAGTCTTTGTAAAACGAGCTCTACATTCTGCTTGTGTTCTTGGTCCGTGCGACCAGTGATCAGCATGTCGTCTAATAGACACTGAGTGAAGGGAATGTCTGCTAAAATTTCATCCATCTTTCTTTGCCAGATGGCTGGTGCAGATGCAATGCCAAACACCATTCGATTGTATTCGTACAAACCCCTGTGAGTGTTAATGGTGAGGTATTTTCGAGAAGAGGGGTGGACCTCAAACTGTAAGTAAGCTTGTCGTAGATCAATCTTGGTGAACTTTTGTCCCCCAGCAAGTGAAGCGAAAATGTCATCTACTCTGGGTAGAGGATACTGGTCAACCTCCAGTTGGCTATTCAGCACCATGCGAAAATCCCCACAGATGCGCAATTCACCATTTGATTTCTTTACTGGAACAATAGGTGATGCCCAAGCACTGCGCTCTACCTTGGAAATTACACCCTGTTCTTCTAGCCGGATTAGTTCAGCGTCCACTCCCGCTCTAAGGGCAAACGGTACTGTCCAAGCCTTGAAGAATTTGGGATGAGCATCCGGTTTCAGCTTGAGCCTCACACAGTCATTTTTGATTTTCCCTAACTCGTCAACGAAAACCTCAGGGAAACGCTGTTTTAAGGATTCCACCCATCCATCATCATGTCCTGACGGAACTGTCAGGGTGTTGCAAGGATTCTTGATGATATCTGGCATTCCCAGATGAGTGATCCAATCTCTGCCAAAGAGAGGCGGTCCTCCGTTTCTCAGGATATATAGTGGTAGTCTCTTTGTCTGGCCCTTGTATGATACCTTTACCTTTGCAAAACCAAGTGGATGGAGTACTTGCATTGAGTAGGTCTGCAGCTTTATTGGAGTGGGGCGGACAGTTGCCTGGATCTGAAGAGGTTTCCACTGTTTTTGTGTGATAACTGACACTGCAGCTCCTGTATCAACGTCCATCTTTAGTCTCTTCCCTTCAATGGTTACTTGTACTGTCATTGCAGGGTGTGACGAGTGTATACGATGTATAGATAAACTATGTAATGCCTCATCGTTGTCTGAGTCAGATGAAGATGTCAATTTCTGTACCTTGTAAGTCTTCTTCTTAGGGTACCGCGGCTTTTGTACTTGTACATTCCTATTACGGCAAACCCGTTGGAGATGGCCCATTTTTCCACATTGATGACAAGGTTGATCCTTAAACCGACAGATTTTGGAGTCGTGGTCTGTATTACCGCACCGGTAACAAGCTGGCGTGGGTTTGGGTCTGTATCTCCAGTTGGCTGTAGCAACTGCGGTTCTGAAAACGTCCTCTTTCACCCCTTCTTTGTGGATCTGAGGGTGTAATTCCTCCGTATCCCTGACAGCCATCTCCATGACTGATGCTATCTCAACTGCGCTTGTAAGGGTGAGTCCTTTTTCTGTCAGAAGTTTCCTTTGAATCGTTTCACTATAAAGGAACAGAAGGTCTCTTAGAGTGTCATATGTGTTAGCCCCCACGGCTGTGAGAAACACTGCAACCTGTCTCTCAGGGGGTATGAGGTGTTAGCACTGAAGTACTGCTCTAATCTCTCAGCCCAGGAGCTCCAGGAAGTTTTCTCTCCATCAAACTCAGTTAATGTGCCTATCAGTGCCATGATCTTGCTGCTGGATGGCTGTGTGTGCTTTATCTGGCTTTCAATCCCTGTTTTTTTTTTTTTTCTTCAGGCTGAGCAGACCTTTACAAATCTCATTCTCGTCGCCACTGTTATGATCTCTGCTTGTTCAGATATGAGGCTGGGCTGTCAGGTTCACCATTGCTTTATTGCAGGACACTTACTGTTATATACAGGCTTGGATAACTACAGGAACACAGGATCATGCATCTGCCTTCATAACTGCATCACACTAACTGACCCTGAAGATGGCTGCCGTGCCCTCTGACCTGTGTCATCCTGGGCGGAGCCATTAGTTAAAGTGATAGCACAGGTTTAGTATAGTCAGCTATAACAGTATAATTCTCTAAATAAAGAATTTAAAAAAAATATAAAAATAGCCGATTTGGAAAGTGAGATGAAAGGGAGAATTTTTCTGGTTTGGCTATTTTGACCTGAATAACCCTGTATATGTTAGTAGCTAGTGATAACTTATCAGCAACTAATTAGCCATATGGGTCTGGTGGTTCTGTTCGTTGCTTAACCTTTTACCCCTTACCGCCCCAGAACGTGCTATGCCATCTTGGCTGCGGGAGAGCTTTGAAAACATACAGGCATCCCTGCTGTCTTCAATGGGGCCACCGAGGCCCCTCCCCGCAGCCTGAACACGCGTCATTGGCTTCACGGGGACGGACTGAACTCAGGCTGTCCCCTGAAGCCAAAGACACATGCCTGCGTTGGCTGCAGGGCGCAACCGGCGCCTCGCGATGGCACCTCTATGCCTCGCTGGCATTTAGGGAACCCCTGCCCATCGTTAAACGGTTAATCCAGGATGATGTTGTCACATTTGCTGTATCGCTCACCCTCGACAACCGTGGTGTGGATCCTTTTGGACAAACCTCTAAGCCAGTAGTTCCCAAACCTGTCCTCGGGACCCTCCGCCTCGCCACTTTTTCCAGATATCTGAAGCACAGCACAGGTGTATGATTTGCTGCTCAGTGATTGCAGTATTCAGTCTGCATTTCCCCAAGGTAACCTGCAAAATCTGGCCTGGTTGAGGGTCCCGAGGACAGGTTTGGGAAACACTGCTCTAAGCTCTCCGATCCTTGAGTGGTCAGGACCACTAATCCTATAGCTCCCAGCCAGAGAGAACAGACACACCAGTAATACAGAGTACAACCTTGGTAGATTAGCAGTAGGTCTCAGAACAGAACATGCACTCAGACAGCAAGGGTTAATCTTAACAGCAGCTAAGGAGTAACCTGGGTCAGGCTTATGTAAGTCATTCATACACAAGGATTCAGAAACGGTGTGGTCAGGTAAACAATCCGAGTTGGCAACAGACAGGGTCCTCATACAGTCAGGGTCAGCGTTATGCAGGGTCAACACATACACTCGGAGTCTGTTCTGGGTATAGCATACATACAGGCTTGGTCAGAGGGAGAATAGTCAAGAAAGCAGTCCGAGTTAGCAACAATCTGGTTCCTCATACAGTCCAGGTCAGCAACGTAGCTATATAGACAATAAATCTGACTCGAATAAACGGTACAGTAGTGATGCGGGAAACAAACTCCACGTCAAGGCAATGAGTCGATTCGCGTGCCCTGCATTTAATGCCGGCAGCTCCATGTCATCATGCCGCGCCCTGCCCCTTCATTAGACGCGAGAACGCCAGGAGCAGCCGGAATGCCTGGCACCCGGCTACCCAGCGATGCCGCCAGGTGCCCGGGCCCCCTTGAGACCCCGCAGGCGCCGAGGCTGTGACAGTTATTCATCTATTATGCAATCATTACCCTATTTCACATTTGCCTTTGTTATGAGTTTTATCCTTATTTTCTAATAAAGTATTTTTTGTTTAACCTCCCTGGCGTTACGATTCTGACATCTTTTAGATGTCAGAATCGTTACAATCCCCCCCCCCCCCAGCGGTATATCGAGTGTGGCTCGGTGTTAAATAACTATGCTGGAAGCGCTAACCCCGAGCCACACTCGGGATGCCGCTGGATACATTACCTGTCCCTGCGCTCCCTCGCTGTCCCCGCAGTCTCCTCCAGCGATTGCGATCTCATACTTCCTGGTTCCTTCCTCGCGTCCCTTATAAGGACGGAATAAATTAACTCTTTTTCAATCAACTGTTGTCCGAGTCTATGGTACTGCTAATATCTATTCAGTACCTCACTTTATCCTGTAAAAGTATTTTTTTAACGGAATTTCCTTGCATATATTGAAGACAATTGCATTGCTCCAGAATAAGATCAGATCGGCTTAACTCGATCTTGGGTCTCTGCAGTTGCTTCTGCATATCGTGTCAAGTCTGTCTTGGTAGTGAATGGGTTATTTTAGTCCTTAGTATTATACGGATCACGTGGCACCGTTCTCCTGTCATTACCTTCGTGCAGGTTCATGTGCTCCATGAGAGAGTGTTTGGTGGTCAATGCCTTTTTGCAAATAGTACAGGTGAAGGGCCGTTCTCCTGTGTGTATTCTCTCATGGACTTGCAGTGAATGCTTCTGGGTGAAACTCTTCCCGCAATCATCACACTTGAAGGGACGCTCTCCTGTGACCAAAAACAAATAGTGAAGAAAAGGAAGATTAACAAACAGGTTACAAAGAAAGGAACATAATATGTGTTAATCAGGAATGTATTTACATTTTAAAAGCACTAGTATATTTGCAACCACTCCTCGATCATCAATAAAAAACCTGAGATGTCGGTGTAGAACTGCAACAACGAATCGATAAAAAATTATCTTGTCTGTGCATTTCAGAATCTATTAGTTGCTGCACGTACAGCAAAGGTACGCCTGGGAACAAGTTGCGGAGCTGTTGTGGCACTATATACTGCCCCGACTCCCGTGCGGTATCCTGTCTGAAAGTTGCCACCTTGTGGATGCCACAGGAAACAATGAGGCGTAAAAGTTGCCACTAAAGTTTCCCTACGTTCAGATGCTAAAGTCATATTTCAAGTGAAAAATAAAATGCACAGTTGCGCTTTCTTTTGGGGCAACATATCTCCATACTCGACATTTTACTGAAGCACGTATGATGCAAAGATGTGAATAGAAGACAGTATGTGCTGGCCCTTCAGTTTGAAAGGCTGATCAGCTTGCTGGGACATAACCAACAGGAGTAATCACGTCTACATAACAGATGCGTTATGCAAAAGGTAGAGAAATCAAAATATTTCTGTGTTCCTAAGCTAAAACGGTAATTGTGTTTTTCTTTGACCATTTATGCTAGAGAACGAGCAATACAGGACAGTATGTTCCTACCTGTGTGAGTCCTACTGTGGACTTTTAAGAAGTTTTTGTATTTGAAAATTTTCCCACAGTCCTTGCAGATAACTCCAGAGCCTCGAGGTTTCTTTCCTCCTGTTTTCCCTTTTTCTTCACCTTCTTCTGCCACCTCAGCCAGTTTGTAATCACGAAGCTTAATGCTCCTCCGTTGTTTGCGTTGACTTTTCCTCTTCAGAGACTCGTTGTTTGGTTTGGGCACGGTTTTGGAGGTGACCTCCTTAGCACAAGCTGGAGCAGATTCTGGTATGTTTATAAGATCCGGAACCGAAACATCTTTGGTGGTCACAGTGTTATTTCCTGAGATTTTGGCATTTTGCTGTCCTTGCACCACAATCTCTATAGTTTTCGGCTCAGGAGCAATGTGTCCCAACTCCAAGGTGTTGATGAATTTCCTTGGTCTTCCTCGCTTGCGTTTTGGTAATCCAGATTCACTTGCATTTAACACAGGAGTGACAGAAACCCCTGATGTTGGTACTGCGGGTCTTTTGACCCCCTTATAATCTGTATAGGCCTTTACCAAGTCATCTACTTTAAGTACTTGAGCAGTCGCCACAATTTGTGGTAAGCACTTTTCACCGACTTGGACATTTCCTGTGTAGACAAACTGCAGTAATGCGCCAAAGATGTCAGGAACCATTCCTTCTAGTACATATATGGACTGGCTGACATCCCCCTCATCTGCAAACATCATGGAAAAATACTCACTGCTGGCCGCCAGCAGGGCTTTGTGTGCCCTGAAGTGCACATTGTCTACTATCAGAGTGATGTCACAAAGAAAGTTATTTTTTCTTTGCTCTTCGAGGCTGGTAAAGACGGTGTCCCGATGGGCTCTAGAATGGATGCTGACTTGAGGTTCTCCTTCTGACTGCAACTGTCCCTGAGCGTCTGTCATTTTTAAAGCCGGAAACGGAAAAACCTGAACAAGAAACAAATAAAATAAACATTTTAGGAGCCAATTCATTACAAATATTAAACACAAACTACTACTGTGGGAGAAATATGAAAGATAGACTTGATCATATAAAAAAACACCACACACTGCAGAGAAAGGGGCCATTCACATCACAGGGGAAGAGGGAATGAGATCACGCACACTAGAGGTGAAAGACAGTGATAGAGCAAGAGCAAGGGTAAAAACTGTTACCCCCTCCACATGTTTTGGAACCACATTTCCCATGAAGGCTAAGCTAAACCAATGAGCGCCTGAGCATCAAGGGAGATGTAGTTTCAAAAACATCTGGCTGGCCAATGCCAAGGAAATGCGAGTCATGTCTACGGAAAGGAGGAATGAGACCAAGCAAGCAGAAAGGGGGATAGTAACCATGGGAATGGGGGGGGGTGTAGCTACGAGGATGGTAGGGGAATGGGGCCATGCACACAGGAGAAGGGGGACATTTGCCTCCTGGTTGGTCATAGCCCACTGCATGGTCAACTAGAATGCTGACATATGTCAATGCAGGGTGACTTTGCTTGCTGTACCCAGTGGAATCTGATTGACGAATTGGTTGTTTGCTACCAGCGCTTGCTCAGTGACTGACATGCTGACCGGCTACATGCCAACCAGAGAAGGGGTTTAGGGGGTGTTAAAACCACTTCCCTTTGGAATATTGGATTTAGTGAAATTGGCCATGTAATTCCTGCATGTGTAACTATCCTTAAACCAAAAGCAAAGACTGATCGTTTACTAAATTCCACTAAAGCTCATCCACAGCTCCTCTATAACAGCTGACACTGTGTCTATACTGCAGGAGACAGCAACCGTGGCTCCCCAGATGGTTTGGAACTACATTTCCCACAAGCCCAGTAGAGGTAATGTCACCGCTCTGCATGGAGAGAGCCTGTGGAGTCATGGGTTCGATCCCAGCGAGCAACCTCTCCAGTAAGTGTCCTTGGCAAGACACCTAACGGTACATACTCGCCACCCAGGACATACTTGAAAACGAGAGAAATCTCAATGTATCCTTCCTGGTAAAATCCTTTCACAAAAAAAAAAAAAAGCCCAGTCGACCCTGAGCATCAGGGGGGCATAGTTCCAATATATCTGGGGGGGGGGGGGGGGACCGAGGTTGCTGACCCCTGCTGTATCAGATCCTCCTAATATATCCATATGACCCATGAAATCTAAAACACAGTGAGGCGGGCTCCAAATTAACCCCCTCCCTCACCAGTGAGAGCCTGTAATTATACGTATTTTAGTCCTTACACATGGTTAGCGGTGGGTCAGCCAACGAGCTGCTTTTATACCGCCACTCTCACTCACCTGCGACGCACGCTTCTGACGTCAGCCGGTATCACGGCGCAGGCACGCCCCGTTTCCCAATCGTAAAACTTTACTTCAGAAACAAAAATAAAACAATTTTAAGCAGGCAGAGAGTGGACTATTGTTTATAGCCTGACCGAGATGCGACAAACGCTTTTTGCTTCCGGTACATCTTCATGTGACGTCAGCCGTGAAGCTGCCAGAAGGAAGGTGGCTGTTTGGGACAAAAAGCATAAAGTAGCGAATGCAATAATTGTCAACTTTCTGCAGATAACCAGCTCATATACCAGTGAGTTTGCGGTTTCCTGGGAGATAAATGCTCTCTATGTGTAATAGATGAATGTCTTCCCTCGTCCTGTCTGGATTTTGTGTGTTCAGGGCTTTAATGCATATGTGTGTGGACTTTACATCCACCATATCCACAGAGTTGGCAGTGCATGGATTAATGTTTCAAGAACAACTTTTTTGTTATGCATTTATATATATTAAACTTAAAGTATTGTAATAACTTCACTTTTTTTTTTTTGTTCTATTTGTAAAATACAAAACAGTGAGGCTAGATTTGAGGTTTCTTCTACAATGTTAACACATTCTCAACAGCCCTTCCTATAAGAAATTCAAAATGTAAGGGTTTTATTACCAACCACAATTCTCCTATTGAAAGAACGGTGGATTTACTTATGCAAAATTTAGAGATCTATGGTGAATTCATTATTTAGGGAATTGATGTTGAGAAAAATAGCACTATGTATGAGAACGGAAAGAAAAATATCATGAGCAAAATATCCGATGTTGAGAAGCCTTACAGGGTTATTCAGAGAGAGGTGAAAAGCAGGAGAATGACTGGAGAATGAAACATTCTAGGTCAAAATAACCGATTTGGAAAGTGAGATGAAAGAGAGAATTTTTCTGGTTTGGCTATTTTGACCTAGAATTTTTCATTCTCCAGTCATTCTCCTGCTTTTCACGCTCTCTGAATAACCCTGATAGTTTGTGTCAGGCTTCCTGCCGCTGACTGTGTAATGCCTGCCACTTATCACTGGGTAGCACATGAAGAGTGCTGCTCATACGCCGCACCTCCCTGTCTGAATAAAACACCACTTCCCCCTTCTATTACTGCCTCAGCATTAATAGTCTAACCCTGCAGGAGTTCAGACGTATTCCTGATACACCCGTGTATAGACCCTGCTTACCTATTTGACCACGGCTTCTGGATATTCCCCTTGTACTGCGAAAGGATCCCTCCTGTGTCTCATGTCCTGTTTACAGCACCCTTGTGTTCTCCTCTTCAAGGTACCTCCAATGTTCCCAGTGTCTCCAAAGTTCCCAAATGTCCTGGTACCTTCAGTCTCACCCCCCCCCAACTATACATAAGACCCCTGCTGTATTCAAGAATCCTGGTATCCTCTCCTGTTATCCACCCTGGTCAACCGCCCTACAACCCCTGCGTATATCATCATTGCTTGCTGGCTCTCCTGTTCCTGCCTCCACTCTTGTCCCCTCAAGTGTGTTTTATTCCTTCAAGCGATCACTGCATATCGGGCTCATACCCACAAGGCCAGTAGCCCTCCGGTGCTGATTCTGACAGTTTGGGTCCACTCCAGATGTGATCATACCAGGACACAGTGGCGGAAGTACCAGGGTCGCAGCGGTCGCAGTTGCGACCGGGCCCTGGCATTCCGCCACTGGAGGGGGGCCCGGCGCCGCCCGCCAGATTCCGGCAATCAGCGCCGGAATCTGGGAGCCGCGCGCTGGCCGTCCCTCTCCCTGCGAGCGGCCGCTGACATGCAGCTTGGCCGCTCACGTGGGAGAGAAACCACCTGACCAGCGCCCGAGATCCTCTCGCGAGACCTCTGCGCTGATCAGGTGGTTTCCGGCGAGCGGCCAAGACGCATGTTTCCAGCGGCCGCTCGCCTCAGAAGAACGGAACGCCGGCGGAGCCTGCCCTGGGCCTGGGCCCTGGGGCCAGCAGAGGTAAGAGCTGGGGGCAGTATATCCATGAGCTGGGGCAGTATATCCATGAGCTGGGGCAGAGCTGGGGCAGTATATCCATGAGCTGGGGCATATCCATGAGCTGGGCAGAGCTGGGGCAGTATATCCATGAGCTGGGGCAGTATATCCATGAGCTGGGGCAGAGCTGGGGCAGTATATCCATGAGCTGGGGCAGTATATCCATGACCTGGGGCAGTATATCCATGAGCTGGGGCAGTATATCCATGTGCTGGGGCAGTATCCATGTGTTGGGGCAGTATATCCATGTGTTGGGGCAGTATATCCATGAGCTGGGGGCAAAAATATCCATGTGTGAGCTGGGGCAATATATCCATGTGTGGCCTGGGGGCAATATATCCATGTGTGGTCTGGGGGCAATATATGTCCATGTGAGGTCTGGGGGCAATATATGTCCATGTGAGCTGGGGGCAATATATGTCCATGTGAGCTGGGGGCAATATATATGTCCATTTGAGCTGGGGGCAATATATATATCCATGTGAGCTGGGGGCAATACTATCTTTTTTATATTGCAGGAAAAAAAAAAAAAGGCAAAAATATGGATCTTTTTGGGGGGGGGGTTGGGGGGGCCCTTCATGGATTCTTGCACCGGGGCCCTCAGGTTTCTAGTTACGCCACTGCCAGGACATACTTGAAAATGAGAGAAATCTCAATGTATCCTTCCTGGTAAAATCCTCTTATAAATAAATAAATAAATAACTAGTGAGGTAGCAAAGGGTTGACACCGAAACTGTTTATATGTGTGCAATTATACCAGACTGTTTACTGCGTTCTTCCACTGAAGGTAAGCAGCTGTCTCCCATCCTACTTACCCATACCTCCCACTCAAGGCTAAGAATTGCTACTCCCAGGCCAAGAAGTGTTCGTGTATTATATTACTTAATACCTACTGACACAGAAGGAAACGTGCATTCATGCTAGTATATTAGTATCACTGTGTCTGAGGAACAATATGTATGTTTCTAGAGCGGAATTGGGTATCACCATGTATAAAATATACACCTGAGGCTCATAACAAAAATTATATTCTTATACAAGGGAAAGACAGATTGCAGAGACCAGATATAAATGTGTAACTATATAAATTCTCTTTAGTCAAAACTCAGTTCCCCAGGTTAATCCCTGCCTGGGATATACAGTACATCCTCCTAGTCAGCTGCTTAGGGAGCAAGCTGATTTTAATATAGAGAATGCTTAGAGCGCTATTTAGGCAACCAATATTTTGGTAAGTGCAATCCTATTTCCCATACTAATCATAGGCTCATTCAAGTGTCAAAGGATTTAAAAAAAAAAAAAAACACAAATATGGACATCCTGTCGGAGCAAGTGGCTCTAGCGGAGCAACGTTTTTCCCGGCGGCCACTCGCTGGAATGCGGTGCCAGCCGGAGGGGCCTGGCAGAATGCTGTTGGTGCCTTCGGTCAGCCGGCCCGTGTCAGTGTCTGGGGTCTAGAATGTATATGTATCCAAGGCCAAATTTGCATCTCAGGAGCCTGTAGGCATAGAAATAACCCCCCCCCCAAAAAAAAGAGAAACATGCCAAAATGACTTTTTAAAATTTCGTGTTGGGGCAAACTAAAAAATGAAGAACAGTTTCTGTCTGCGCTCAAATCAAAAGGGGCAGAATCTGTTGCCTTAGTTCTGTTAATGCAGTCACATTCTTTGTTTTATATGTAAAAGCATATTTTGCCTCTACCTTAGAACACACAAAAAATTAATTTAGCATTTACTTTTTTTTCAGTTTTTATTTTTACACATTACAAGGTCATGTTTGTTATCATTGTAAAGACCAGACTCTGACCTTTCCAATGATACCTCACTTAACCTTGTGCGGTGTAAAATTCAGAGATGCAGAGATTCCAAAGTCCCCTTGTCTCTCTTCACTGCAGTGCCACGGTCTTGGTTGTCGATGAAACCATGCGTTGCATCATCAGGTCCACACTTGCTGGCAGTGTGGGAAATGAGAAGCTGAGTTAGTGCAGCATCACTGTTTACTTTATAATTGTAAACTGAATAATAATGCTGCATTAGAAAAAGAGAAAAATTATATTTTGTTATTGTATTTTTAGATAAATATAACCTGGTTCTATTTCATATCACTGGAAAGGCCAAAATCTGTTCATTCCAATGATACCTCATATGTCCATCTAGCCCAGTGTGTCCCAAACCTGTCCTCGGGACCCTCAACCAGGCCAGATTTTGCAGATCACCTTGAGGAAATACAGACTGAATCCTGCAATCACTGAGCAGCAAATCATATCACCTGTGCTGTGCTTCAGATATCCTGCAAACCTGGCGAGGCGGAGGGTCCTGAGGACAGGTTTGGGAAACACTGATCTAGCCCTTAGGGCTCCAGAGATTCAGTGGTCTAAATGATTGTAAATTGTAAAAATGTAAAGTTTTTATTTTTTTACAAAGCAAGGCGCCCTCTTGTGGCAGGCACCTTTAGGCACATGCCTACTCTGCCTAGTTATAAATCTGGCCCTGATGGTAAGGTTAGCACTCAGAAGTGTACATGTTAACGGTAGGTTAAGCGTGTTTAACGCATCTCCCCATATTACATTCCTAATGCTAATCTTTAACATTCCATTTAAGGCTGGGGTCAGACGAACGTAGTGTGAACGTGCGTTTAGCCGCACTTTATTACGGCCAGGAAAGCGTGCCTGCCACCAGCTTGGGCTTCGCAATTGCGTAGCGTAGAGCTGCGCTAATTGCGTAGTCTAGGCTGACTCAGTGCTGCCCCTGCTGTCTGTGTAGTGAATCACACACACACAGCAGCCGGCAAACTGAAATGAAAAAAAAAGCAGAAGAGAGAGAGGAAGCAAGCACAGCGAGGGAGCGTGGAGAGGTGAGTATGAGAACTTTTTCAATAAATAACCATTTATTTACAGTTTAAATACACACACACACATCACATGTCATTACAACAGAATGAGCACATTAATTTACTGGAATGGCAGGGGAGGCTCTGCCTCCCTTGCCACCCCTGACTGCACGTCCCTGAAGTTAACCACTGTTGGCATTATACTTAACAGCTGGGTTGGAGCAGGTCTGTGTTATGTTTGTGAGTTCCAGCAACCCCTGTAAACGGAGAGAATGAAAGGTGTGATGTCATTCAACCACAGAAACAAACTGGCCACATGATCTGATGGGTAGGTGGCAAATAGAAGCAATGTTTTATTAGAAAATACAACATTTTGGTCCTATCCAAGTACCATCATCAAGCATGCTAGATGAAGGTCACGGGATAGAACCGAAACGTTGCATTTTCCAATAAAACCCTGCTCCTATTTGCAACATACCTGTCTAATTTTACCGGCCTTTTTATTTGGTTGGAAGGATGCGGTGGGCTGGCTACTTGTGAACCTTGGTGCACGCACTCTCGGTGAAGTATAGTGGTGTGTGCTTCTCTTTTCTTTATTCTTTCATGATGTCATAGTGATGCTTGGATTATTATTATCATTTATATAGCACCAACAGTTACAGCAACGTCAGAAACTTAATGCTGTTGAAAACTATAATTGTTGAAATCTGATTCATTTAACCCTTTCTTTGTAGCAAACCATGGAGATTTATGGGGTTATTTACAAACCTCCAAATTGTCCCCGAATTGCACCGAATGGTGAATTTCAACGTTTGGTGCAATTTCGGATCAATTCATCTATTTACTAAGCTGTCAATTTGCCTGTATTCGCCACAATTTGGCAGCACCAAAATTGCCCCATAGACGACTATCATGTCTTCTATTCACAGAATGCCGAATTGCACCAAAATTCCAGCGAAATGAACAGATTTTCAGTGTTTCAATTCATTAGGTTTAAACATGCAAATCCCATAGGTTTCAATGTAATATCTTTATTTTTTTCTAAAACGGTTTATTCTTTTTATTTTTTGCCAAAACCATTTTTATTTTTTTAGTATTTTAAAACTTTTTTTATTTTATAAGAGACCATTTTATTATTTTTAAAGGACCTTTTTTATTATTTAGACACATTTTTATTGCCTATTAGGAGAATAGGAGACTTTTTATTTTTTCTCACGTGGTTCCTCCGCGTCCTGCTCAGGAGGTCCTCTTGAGTACCCACAGTAGCATGAATCTCCAGTGAATTGGCGTGCTGAATGAATAAAAGTGACATATTGCTGACGCATTTCGTGCGAGAGGAGCTCCTGAGCAGGACGCGGAGGAACCACGTGAGGACGGGTCGTGAGACTGTTTTCTATATATGCTTTGTATGTGGGTGAGAATATATCAGATACCCACATGGTTTTAAAGTACGTGTATGGAGTTGCAACGTGGGAGGTGTCAGGTATATTACACAGAAAAGGAGAATTTTAAAATGGATGCTTGTAGCCATTTTGTTTTGAAAGACAGTTTTTCTCTAAAATTTCTCTAGGTTTAGAAATGAACGAGATTTTTTTTTACAGAGTTCATTCCTGGGTGAAGTCTTTTATATTTTTTTTAAGAAGTGCCAGACATGAATGGAACCTAGAATGTTTGTGTGTGACAAGGCTAAGGTTTAAGTGCTAAGACGTGTCATAATTAAATTTATTGGTCTGTCTTAAAACAAAAGATATTTTGTCTTTTGGGTATAGGAATAAGAGTTAATATTCTCTAATATAGATTTATATTCACAAAATATATAAATATATAATCAAGGTATATTTTATTATATTTACAGTAGGAAATATATATACTCCAATAACTATTGTAGAAAGTATATAATTGGTAAATAATAAAATTTACTAAAGAATAGATTCTGTTGAGTTAACCAGAAAAGAATTTAGCTGATAGGACTCTGAGTCAAAAGGGAGTAGGGATATAAATCAAAGATGACAGATGGAGAGACAGTGTCTAGCTGGGAGATGAGAAGGTCTTTTGTGTAGATTGAACTTTTGACCCGAGATAAGAAAATTAAAAAGAAAAGGGTGAATTAATTAAGAAGTGCAATACTGCCCTCTAGAGGATAGTAAATATTATAATTCATATTACCAAAAATATTGCGGGACGTCAAATTGACTATAATAAGTGGCAATGTTGGTTACAAGTCAGTCGGAGATTTCAGCAGTCAGATTCACACCGCAATGCATTCAGACGTCCAGTACACATGACATTCTGAAGTCGGAGATTCCAGCAGTGAGACTCACACTGCAATGCATTAGACATGACACATGAAGCTACTTTGAGAGGGTTTTTTTTTTTTACGCAGGCCTCGTGTTATGCAACAATATAGAAGATCAACTCTCAATATAAGTATAATTTATGTGTGAATTTTTCACTGCATGGTGGCCAATACAAGTGTCATTAAAATATGTGTTATTACACTTCAGCACTTTAAGGCTAGGGTCAGACGAAAGCAGTTGTAACGTGCGTTTAGACGCACGAAATCACGGCCGTGCTATCAGCAAATGACGTCCAATGCCGGGGAACACACGAAGTACGGCCGCACGAAAGTTCGGCCGCGCAACGCAAGTGGCAAACGAACGCATTTTTTCTAGAACGTCAAACCTCTAGTACGGACGTACAGAGTGCGCTGCGTCCGCTAGAGGCGTGTGTGCGTGATTGGGAGACGTCAGACGCTGCTAATGTCCGGCCAACATAACGTCCAGACACAAAAAGTGTTTTATTGATGATCCGTACAAAATCACGGACGAAAAGGCGCATCGTATGACCGCTATCGCGTATTCCGTGAAAAAATGCGTCCATTCGTTCGAACGCACTTTTTCACAGACAACGCGAAAAATGCGTTAGTCTGACCCTAGCCTAAGTCGGTCTTTAAGTAATGTCATAATTTTAAGATTGTTCACTTTTAAGATCACCTAGCGCAATACTACGATTTTATTTTTTAGCTTTCTTTTGGATTGAATGTAGTGTTGAAGGGACGTCAAGCACAGGCTGATTAATTTCATTAGCCATACTGGACGTTATTTGTCTGATGCCTCGTTTGTATGTTTGCATGTAGACAAAACAAGAAACATATTCGAACAAACCAGCTTGTAATTTGATACATATAATGACATTGAAGCTTCTTTACTATCCTACAGAGCCATTATTTTCTGTATTACCGGCCCGTGGGTTAGTTTGAGAATAAGACACATGACACATAATTAAACAGGAGATTTTTACTTTATAACACAGTTAATGAAACAAACATTAACACTCATTTTGGAGAAACTAGCTGGTTTGTCCTGGTCTGATGGGATGATTTTCTCTTTTTCTTCACCATATACAACAAAGTGACTTATGCAAAAACAAAGGGATGTAGTTAATTGATAGATCCTTACACTACAATAAGCAGTTAGCATATCTTATTTTTTTCTTGTTCAACTTCTTGCATTTGGTTGACAAGGACCATGCCCTTTAAGTGCAGATTGGACTGGCATCTTTGAGTGATAGGAAGTACTGTAGCTTGAAATCAAAATCAATAGGTCTCCTTTGAGGCTCTATGTATTTATGGGTCATCTTATTCCCAAGGTAGATTAGGAGTTCACAGCGCTCTAGAAATTGCTCCATCTTTTTCTTGTATTTCTTCCTCACGTGGTCTGAATTACGGGGATTGTATGCTGGAAAAAACAAAGGTTATCAAATGTCCAAGTCAGCACAGTGAAGCATGCATATATATTTTGAAATGCTGTGTGCAAACATTTACGCTGTCAGATTCTGTAAACTTTTCACCGTTGTGCTTTGAAAATGTTTATGTCCTGCATGTGTCACATGATCCAGCAATGCCTGTTTACTGTATTAATATCTCCTCTTTGTCTCTCTTACTTTCCCTTTCCACACAAACCTTACTTTCTCTTTCTCAGCCTTACTTTCCCTTCGCCTGTCACTTTTGCTTTCTCTAGCCATTTTGCTTTTCCTTTGACTATCAGTTACTTTCCCTTTCTATGCAATTCTTTTACTTTCTCTTTCTTTGATGACCACTCTCGTACATCATTCACCTTCTTCTGTGGAAAGAGGCCATTACCATCAGGCACACAACTGCCATGAAGGGGTTTACGTGGTCTGCAACAATCTCTAGGGAGGTGGTACGTGTCTAGTATATTCTGACATTTTTCTGTCATGGCCAGAATTTATGTTTTTTCAGCAGTTTCAGCTACAGTAGCTCTTCCTGGTGATTGGACCAGACAAGCTAGCCTTCACTCCCCATGTGCAGCAATGAGCTTTGGGCACCCATGATGACCCTGACGCAGGTTCAGCAATCGTCCTTCCTTGCACCACTATTTGTAGGTAATAACCACTGCATACCGGGAACACCTCAAGGCTGCTTATAAAAGGTCTCTGCAATTTGCGTCTGTATATTTTTTAACTTTAATAAAACATTTGTGGTGTAAATAATCGCACTGTCTTTTGGTCTTCTTTTTTTCTATGATGTCATGCTGCAGCATAGCCATTGTATGTAGTAAAGGTCAGTTGTTATGTCACCTCAAGTCTGTAACTGATTGGGTATTAGCTGAGAATTTATAAAATTTTATGTACGTTTTTTCCACTGGTTTTCTGTGCAGATGTCTTGTGTTTGGATTAGGATGTTAATGGTAAAATACTTTGCAAATAAATAAAGTGTAGTATATCATAGTGTTATATCTATCCACCACTAGAGGGCGCATGTTGTAGGTATTATCTGTGTTCCTGTTCATTGTAAATAAAGTTTCATCATCACATGGTAGAGTTCTAAGGCAGCATGCAGACGCTGTGTGCAGCTCCTGTAAATAAAGAATAAGAACCTTCCACAGCCTGTCTCTGCTTTCAAAGATATGGAGCTATCACATTGGCGACGAGGGTAAACAGGTTGTACTGTGGAACGTGTATGTGCAGTTTCAAGGTCTGCAGAGCAGAAGAAAAAAAAATAAGAAACAGAAGAAGACGTTAGTGAGACAGAAGATGCAGGTGACATAAACACGATATACAGTGTCTCACATAAAATGCCTAAAGTGGCTCCTATTCTACAGAAGTTAAAGGTGAATGGCATGAACATCGAATTTGAGGTGGACACAGGTTGTGGCATTACAATTATTAGCAAAAAGCAATACTCTAAGCTATGGAAAAACACCGACATACCAGAGTGGGAACCATGCAACCTGACATTAAAAACATATACAGGTGAGAAGATGCTGGTGTTAGGTCAGGTTATAGGAACAGTGCAGAGTCAGATGGACAACAAGAAACTTACTATGGTAGTGGTTGAAGGGGCCGGGCCAAATTTATTGGGACGAAACTGGCTGAAAGACTTAAGAGTGTTGCCACAACTGGTGAATACAGTAACAGCCAGTCCAACGCTACATTTGGCTGACCTGCTAGATCGATATGCTGAGGTGTTCAAAGATGAGCTAGGTCAGCTGAAAGGCACCACGGCCAAAATTCATGTGAACTCAGAGGCCCAGCCACGATTCTATAAGCCACGACGGATACCTTTTGCTGTCAAACCTCTGGTGGAGGCAGAACTGCAGAGACTGGTAGATGAGAAAATTATAGAACCAGTACAATTTTCGGAATGGGCAGCTCCCATAGTACCGGTGAGGAAGCCGGATGGTTCAATCCGCATCTGTGGAGATTACAAACTCACAGTAAACCGAGCATCCAGTGTGGAACAATATCCTATTCCTAAAGTGGAAGACTTATTTGCTCAGTTGGCGGGCGGCAACAAATTCTCCAAACTGGATATGAGTCATGCGTATCAGCAGATCGTGCTGGATGAAAGCGCCAAAAAGTATGTGACTGTTAATACACACAAAGGACTGTATACTTATGGTAGATTGCCGTTTGGAGTGGCGTCGAGTCCAGCCATTTTCCAGCGCACTATGGAGGGCATCCTACAAAACATGCCGCACGTCACAGTCTACTTAGATGACATTTTAGTTACTGGGGTCAGCGAGGACGATCATTTAAGAAATCTGGAGGAGGTCTTGTCTCGGCTAAAACAAAGTGGCCTGAGACTGAAAAGGAGCAAGTGCAAGTTCCTGGGAACAGAAGTGGTTTTTCTGGGTCACAAGATCAGTGCTGCGGGTGTGCAGCCAGTCGCAGAAAAGGTCCAGGCCATACAAGAGGCACCCACACCGCGGTCTGTGAGTGAACTAAAGGCTTACTTAGGCCTATTGAACTATTACCACAAATTCTTACCGAGCCTGTCCACGTTACTGGCACCGCTGCATGCACTATTGAGGAAAGAGACTAAATGGACCTGGAGTTGTGAGCAAAAAGAGGCCTTTGAAAAGTCCAAAAATCTTCTCCAGTCGGATGCCTTGTTGGTACATTATGATGTCAACAAACCTATTATCCTGGCTTGTGACGCTTCACCTTATGGTGTGGGTGCTGTGTTGTCGCACAGGATGGGGGATGGATCTGAACGGCCAATAGGGTTCGTCTCACGTACACTGAATGCAGCTGAGAAAAATTATTCTCAAATTGAGAAGGAGGGCCTTGCGGTGATATTTGGGGTGAAGAAGTTTCACACATACTTGTATGGGAGACAATTCACCATTGTTACAGATCATAAACCACTGATCTCATTATTTAATGAACTGAAGGAGGTTCCACAAATGGCCTCGCCACGCATTCAAAGATGGGCTGTGACATTATGTGGATATGAGTACTCCATCGTGTACAAAGCAGGCAAGGATCATCAAAATGCTGATGGCTTGAGCCGGTTGCCAGTCGCGGAAACAGGGGTGGAGACGCCTGCGGAGGAAGAGAGAGTACTTCTATTGGAAGAAAATGGCGTACCATTGGTTAAAGCCGACCAGGTGAGGAAATGGACAGATAAAGATACCGTTTTAGCACGGGTTAGAGAGTTCGTCCTCAGAGGATGGCCAAAAAGAGTGGAGAAATCAGTGTTTGGAGCTTATGTGAAAAGGAAGGAGGAACTTAGTGTGGAGGCAGGTTGTGTCTTGTGGGGTGCCCGTGTGGTCATTCCACCCCCAGGTCGCACAGACCTACTGAAGCACTTACACACGACTCACCCAGGAATAATCAGGATGAAGGGGCTGGCGCGGAGCTATATGTGGTGGCCGAAGATGGATGCCGATATAGAAGCAATGGTAAAAACTTGCACCATGTGCCAAGAAAATAGAAATTCTCCCCAGTGTGCACCTTTACATCCTTGGGAAGTACCAAACCTTCCATGGAGAAGACTTCACATTGATTATGCGGGCCCGTGGATGGGCAAGATGTTTTTGATTTTGGTGGATGCTTACTCTAAATGGATAGAGGCGTACCCGTTAAGTAAATCCACCTCCGCAGTGACTATTCAATGCCTCAGACAGAGCTTTAGCCAGCATGGAATTCCCGAAATGGTGGTGTCGGACAATGGCACCAGTTTTACGAGTATGGAGTTTCAAGAATTCATGGCTCGAAATGGTATTAAGCACGTGACCACAGCGCCTTACCATGCAGCGTCCAATGGACTGGCCGAAAGGGCGGTGCAGACATTTAAAGGGCTGATAAAAAAAAGTTCAGGAGATTCCATTGAGGTCAAGATGGCCAGAGCGTTGTTTAGTTACAGGATAACTCCTCAGTCCACGACTGGAAAATCACCTGCAGAGCTCTTGTGTGGGAGGAAATTGCGTTCCACGTTGGATCTCATACATCCGGATTTTAAAGGCCAGGTGCAAGAAAAGCAGGTGAAGCAAAAACTTTATCATGATCAACATGCCAAGGAGAGACATCTGCGGGAAGGTGACAAAGTATACACTAGAAATTTTGGTGTGGGACCTTCCTGGATTCCGGGGACTGTTCAGAAGCAGACAGGTCCTGTGTCATGCACTGTTGCACTTGGAAATGGCCAGATTGTGCGTCGTCACATAGATCAGGTGAGAAATAGACATGTTGCATATCCAGAGGATCTACAGAGTTTGGCGGAACCATTAACGCAAGATATGGAGATTTTGGCTCCCCTTTCCGGTGTTGTACTTGCAGAAGCCGGGGAAGAGGGACAGATGGAGGGGGAGCTTGTCACAGAGAAATCATCAGAGACTGCTCATGTGGAGGGGGAGCAAGAATTACGGCGATCCACCAGAACAAAGAAAGCACCAACTTATCTACAGGATTATACTTAGCTTAGTAGTGAGTTCCCCAGCCACAGGACAAGAATGCGTCCTGGAACTCACTGGGACGGAGGTAGTCTACCCAAAGTCTCAAGTTTAGTGGGAGTTTTTCTGTGCCTAGGGTCATGTGGGTGGTATTTTTGAAACTAGTGTTATCAGAGGGAAGGGGATGTAGTATATCATAGTGTTATATCTATCCACCACTAGAGGGCGCATGTTGTAGGTATTATCTGTGTTCCTGTTCATTGTAAATAAAGTTTCATCATCACATGGTAGAGTTCTAAGGCAGCATGCAGACGCTGTGTGCAGCTCCTGTAAATAAAGAATAAGAACCTTCCACAGCCTGTCTCTGCTTTCAAAGATATGGAGCTATCACATAAAGGGACACGTTATATTAAAATGGGAAGGAGGTATCTCTCATGGTTTCTTTATAAATTGCCTCCTTCCACTCAAAAACCTCTAAAATTTTTTATTTTTTATTCTTCCCTCTTCCTGGTCCTTGGTTACGGATTTCTCTGATTTCTACAGTTTGGAAATGCCGTTACTTTTACCTATATGATTCAGTCAATATACCATTACTTGTAAAATGCACTGTTCAAGCTATGACTGTCAACCTTTCTTGCCTGCTAAAATATTTTTTCAAAAAATTGGAAGGAGGCAACTCAGGAGTTAAACATTAACCAATCCTGACTCTCCACTTAACCCCCTCCCCCAAGAGTAACAAGCTACAGTGGCTTCCACTGAAGCAGTAACCTGACTTGGGGGAGACTGGAGACACAAGTGAGCAACCAATCCAATAGATCTCAAAGTGAGCGCATTGAGAGACCTTGGTTAGCTGGGAATTAAATACTGTTCATTCTTGGCCTTTGCCCAGAAGGCAAATCTGCCAGAACTGATTGCTAGCTTTCTGGGTGGAAGGGGTGAATCCCCTGTAACAGATCTCTGTACCCCAACTGGGTCATATCTGTTAATGCCCCTCCCTTGCCAGCCCCTGTTCTCCCACCAGCAGTCTTTCGTGCCTTTTCCAGCCTTTAGCTGAAGCTTAACCCCCTTAAGGACCAACGACGTAACGTTTACGTCATAAATGCATTGACGTTTTAAAGACTCCTGGTCCTTAAAGGTTTAAGGACAGGTACACTGAAAGAGCGGTGATAGCATTCTCCAGAAATGAGGTAGCATGCAGATCTTAGGGTAGAACAAACAGACAGGTCACTTTTAATGAATCATATGAGCCAAATATATACAGTGCCAGAATGGAAATGGAAGATGACACCTTGGTGTTTCCCCTCCTCCTCAAGTTAACCACTGCCCCTAGCCAGAGCCCATTTAAACTTTCAGACGTAAAATAGGATGCGGTATAATTGGCGCCTCGGGCATCAGACTGTTTGAATATCTTGGATAACAAATAAGACCTTGAACAAGCAGACAATACTCTAATGGAGCATTAATATTTTACAAACAATAACCATTCAAACCATTCACACATTTAAAACATATAGGAGGGGCTGCATTTACTTCAGAAATAATTAGAGTAAAATATATACACAGACAATAACGATCTGAACAATAACAATACTCACACATAACACAGACACCCTGTACCCTTATAGGCAAAGGGTGACTTGGACATAAGAGAGGGCTGGGGAACAAAATGATGTGTTAGACCCCCCCAGAACCCATAGTCCCACATCTCCCAACAACAAAACCAAGTTCAGATACCCGCAGTCCAAAGCGACTCTCGTCACATCCCCCACAGTCCTCCAGGAACTGTGCAGATGGGCAAAACATAAATACAAATATAATGCATACGTACACCTCATGTGGATAATAAAAAGGTTAGTAATTTTCTTACCTTTTAGATGATATGCAATGTACAGCAAGGCAGATCGCTTTACACTGAGATATGGGTACTTTGGCTTCAAGCAACCTACATCATTGAGTGCTTTTATTAAAGCTGATGCTGCTCCCTGTAGAAATGAAAAATAGGAATTCACAAAAAAAATCCATAATAATTATCTCACTATTGTAACATACTATGGGCACTATAAACATCCCTCTTGCTAAAACAGGGACGCTAATGTCAAAAACCTGCAGCTGCAGGTTTTCTCTTATCACCCCCACTTTTAAAACCATATCGGGGCAGGCGCTGATTCAGCAGCCTGCCCCTTAATGCAGCGTTAAGCTCCTGGATACCCGTGGCAGCGCTAACAAGCTGCCGTGAGTATCACCTCCTGCAGTCCATAGGACTTCATGTAGGCTTGTGCTGCCGGGCCATGTGACCTGCAGGATCTTGCTCTCGCGAGATCATGCAGGGTCGTGGAGGGAGACTCTGGACTTTTTTTCCAGAAGCGGCGGATCGTGCCACCGTTCGCACCACGAGATAAGAGGTGAGTATCTGATTTTTATTTGGAGGGGGGGTGTTTCAACTGGTGCTAATTGATTACACAGAAACAAAATCAGTTAGCACCAGCTGTGGCTAACATTTTAGTTAAGCGCAGTGGGGCGGGAAGTGGTGTTAGGACCTCGTAATCCTAACGCTAATTACTCTTTTTTCAGCCCCCCCCCCCCATGTTACGTATAGGGAGTGCAAAGTACAGTAAGCTTGCGGTATAAAACGCTAACAGGTTTTTTTTAACCTGTAAGTGTTCAGGATGTGATCTGGGTGGCATGCGTTAAACTCATTTAACCTAGCGCTAATGCTCACGTATGCGAGCGTTAGCGTTAAGGAGGTGATAGTGCCCTATGTGTGGCTGACAGTGCGCAACACCTCAGTGATGTAGTTAGTGTCCTGGAATGAATCCAAACCCTGGTAGCTGATCGACTGCCTTTGGGGTGTAAAGAAGAACTCCACTTTGAGGAGTCGTCAGAGTCCTGTTGGGGGACATTTGGGGAGACCAGAAACTATGTCTATGCTGTAGTGTTTTAGGGCACTCAAGACACCACTTAAATGGTCATGGTGGCTAAAGCGCCTTGTATAGTGTAACATCCGTTAACCTCAATTATGGGGACTGTGTCTTCTCCATTTGTGTCACAGTTTGGTGGGATTTCAATAACAATATAAAGACATACAACTCTTTGAGCTAAACATATCACAGAGGTGTTGTACACTATTGTTGTAGTACTGTTGGGTGGTCACATATATTGAGATTCATTTGGTTTAATAGCAGGTCAGAAAACATGGGATTTCGTTGTTTGTTGTATTCATCAATTTGGCAACAATCAGGAGGATTTGTTGCTCTCTACTCCCTGTTATAGCTGCATTAGTGCTTTTCATTATTTGTATTCACTGATATTTAAAATTTGGCGTGTTACACGTCACCAAACCCCAATCTTTGCTTATTAATAAAGACAACAAAACTGTTATTGGTCAATACACAATTGCTATTGCTTTGTAATGAAAAATAAAGGAAACAATAACCATAAACCAACCTGTTCAAGGTATCCTGTTAAAGGAAGTGATGTAAGCAGGATTGGCTCCATTTTTGGTGGGAGTTTACGCGGAAGTTTATGATCCCAATATTTTTCTGGAAGTCTATAAAACAAAATGTATAATACATTGTAAAAGAAGCAGTACTGATGACAAAACACATCTTAGTATTGTATTAACCCCTTAGCGAAGAGTTGGTTGAGTGTGAAAGCAAAATCACTTAATACTTTAAACCGGTGTTTATTTTTGATTACCAGTTTGGAAAACGAGCTACCATGGAATACCGTGTTCTCTTCTAGATCGCCACAAATTAATGGCTATACAAAAGTATAGAAGTTGTTAATTTACAGTAAGCAGCCACAACCGTAGTTGTGTGCGTGGCCCAATATTTATGAACAGGATAAACCAGCACATGAAAAATCTTAAATGAGCAAATTTACAAATTTAGTCTTTTTATGGTCTCAAAATATTACATTTTATGGCAAATTTTTATTTTTGCCTAAAGTTACCTGTTAACTCACCTCATAAACTTTTTTAGTGTTATTTCGCTCTCAAAAATATAGATCCTGTCTTTGTATTCCACCGCATGTTCAATGTGGCCAGGAACTAGGGCTTCATATCTGGAGATAAAGCCAATTGATATGCTGTTCACATGTAATGAAGTTTAGTGCTGAACTACTGCCGAGATGAAATGATACATTGCAAATGAACTCTTTCATATTTAATGCCCTCACATCAAATATTTAGATGATCCCACAGCCCTGAAAGGTGACATATATCAGTATACTGATTGCAGGCAATATGTTGCTGTTCTAATGTTACACAGTGCACTCGCTATTTTTCTTTCTGTACAGTGTGAACTTTCTCTTTCCTCCCATCGCCTAGTGGTGAAAGTAATATTATTCAGATGATCAGGGAAAGCAATTTACAGCACAGTTGAAAACCTTTATTGTAAATCCAATGCATAGGATTTTGGTAGCATTATGAGGGACATTATGCAGGATAATATTACCTTTTTCACAATAATTGTGTGGGAAATCAAGATGCTTAGATGATAAGCTGCCAATACTAATATATCATATTTTACAATACCTCACTGTGGATGGGATAAAGGATATATATAGATTAGATAGGCCGTGTTAGTCCAGATGCCAAAATCATGAGTATAGCAATACATGAGTGATACCTTTTTTTTATTGGACTAACGTTACATTTAAAAGACAAGCTTTCAAGAGTGTATACCTCTCTTCTTCAGGTCTGGACGTTATACTGAGCAAAATCATAGAATTGACCATTAAGACATTAAGGGGCACATGGGTGGGGGGTTAGATGTCGTAAATAGTGAGAGTCAAATGGTATGGTCAAAACGGGAAAATAAACACATGAGAGATCTTAAGCCCATAAAACAACAGTAATAAGATCATGTCAACTCTCATGTGTTTATTTTCCCGTTTTGACCATACCATTTGACTCTCACTATTTACAACATCCAACCCTCCCGTGTGCCCCTTTAATTTTCAATTATATTATTTTGCTCAGTATAGTGTCCAGACCTGAAGAGAGTTATTGTCACATCCTCAGCCCCTGCGGCGCTTCCTGGGGGGTCTGGACATCCGGCGGCGTTGCTGGCTGGCCGGGTGCCAGGAGTTCCGGCTGATCGCTCGGTGTCTGGAGGGGTGGGTCTTGGCGTGGTGACGCGGAGCCGCCGGCCTTAAATGCAGGGCGCGAGAATCCGCTCGTTGCCCTGACGTGGAGTTATTCCCGCACTGTGTTTCACTGATTGCTGTACTCTGTTGCAGTTATTGCTTGTATGAGGACCCTGCTTGTGATTGACCCGGATTGCCTTCTTGACTATTCTCTCTCTGACTCCTTCTGTATGTTTATTTTGCTCTCTGCTTACACTGAGTTTATGTGCATAGTATACCAAGCAGTCTCAGATTGTAGGTCTGCCCTGCAGGGTGCTGAATCTATCAACTCTGCGATCAACCTGTCACATCTTCAGCTCCCGCGGCGCTTCCTGGGGAATCTGGGCGCCTGGCGGCATCGCTGGCTGGCCGGGTGCCAGGAGGTTGAGCTGGCCGATCGGCGTCTGAGGGGGCGGGGCTTGGCAAATTGACGACGCGGAGGCAGATCTGCAAACTGCTGTAAGTCCTACACCGTTCACCTGAGTTGGATGTACATACCAAAGCACATTGTGTTTGTTTCATTCCAACTCCATTGTGGTGGTGTATAGAGCCAAAGATGTTAGAATTGTGTCGATGTCCCAATATTTCTGGACCTGACTGTACATCTTGCTACACTATCTTTGTCTGTGTATAGTTAACTTGACTTCACTCAGTAGACACTTGGTCACGAAATCATTTGCTACTGAGTGGTATTTAGTATTCTATATCAACTCCCTGGTTGGGAGTGCTAGGTGTGGCAGTTCTAACTGCTATAAATTCGAGTATCATAGAAATCTGTCCAAAAGGTTCCAAACCACGCTGATCTGGGGTGAGCGCCATTGCGAACGTGACGCTACCTTGCTGACACAAAGTGTTTGAGTGTATTCTCTGTTGCCAACCCTGCCTGTACGACTACCCCCTCTGTTGCCGACTCAGATTATATATTTGACCACGTTTCTGTAAAGCCCTGGTGTATGAACATATTGCTTGAACTTCTGCCTCATCGCTGTTCTCACATCAGTATAGTTAACTTGTTTTGGCTCAGTAGACACTTGGTCTCGAAATCATTTGCTACGGAGTGGTACTTAGTGTTATTATTCTGTCTCACCTTCCCGGCTGGGAGTGCTAGGGCTAGCAGTCCTAACTGCTTGAAAATCGAAGATCACAGAGGTCTGTCCAAAAGGATCCACACCACGTTTATCAGGGGTGAGCGATACCGCGAATGTGACAGTTATACTCTCCAAAGCTTGTCTTTTAAATGTAATGTTAGTCCATTACAAAAAGTATCACTACATACTGCTATACTCGTGATATATATATATATATATATATATATATAATGCTTGCATGAAATCACCCGCACTCCAGGACTTTTTCTGAATCCTTTTTTATTGGTTCACGTATGAAGTCATAAAATCGACGTTTCGGTTCCCATTCGGAACCTTCATCAGGACAAGAACAAACATACACTGAGCTCCCCATTGTAACCCCAAGGTTTACATAGGGAGGAAAATCAACATAATTAAAAACAGCTTGGATGCCAACCCTCCCGAGGTGCACGGCAACCGGCGCGCCGTGAGACGCTCCGCGCATGCGTAATACCACAGCTCCTCTCAATGGCGTGTGTCCGGTTGTCCTAGTAACAAACAAGACGCCAGAGCTTTGTAAACACAGCAAGCATCTGCATGACGCCGGGAACCAACACTCCTCGATCAGGTGGGCAAACCAAGACATGTCGCATAATACAGCGACCATCACACTTTAAAAACAAAGTTTTTCACCTGAACGTTTGGGCAAAACAACACACTGTTATTGAACACCTAGGAGGCAGTAAACTGAAGGCAGAACATACCGCACATCAAGCTGTGATGTCCTAGCTAACTATTACAACCCTCCCAAACTCTACCAGCGCATTCCTAGACAAATGTCGAGTACATATTGCGCTCATTGAGACCCCTTGGGCACACCGTATCCAAACAATGTATCCATTGGGCCTCCCTTTTGAGCAACATTAAGGCCCTATCACCCCCCCTCCTGGGAACGGGGACATGGTCTATGGCCATGAACCGCAGTGACGCCACCGAATGACCCATCTCCAAAAAGTGTCTAGCCACCGGCTTCTCCGAGAAGCCATCACGGTAAGCTATCCTTATGTTTGACCTATGATTCCTAATCCTGTCACATAAAGGGGTGGTGGTCTTACCTACATACGCAAGCCCGCAAGGGCACAATATCCTATAGACCACAAAATCTGTCCTACATGTTATTAAATATCAGATATGGAAGCGTTTGCCCGTATGTGGATGGCTAAATTCTTTACCTGGAACCATGTGGCTACATGTCACACACCCCAAACAACGTTTACACCCTACGTTGCGATATTGTGCCCCATCCTGTATGTTCCCTGGAATGGGGTCCGTGTGGACAAGTAAATCCTTAAGACTCCTGTTCCGCTTATAACAAAACATGGGTGGATTTTTAAATCTCTTGGGTAGAGTAGGGTCATTTTCCAAGATGCGCCAATGTTTCTTGACTGCAGCTGTTAGTTTATCAGTGGCCGTGGTGTAAGTGATAGGAAACCTCAATCTGTCTAATGTCGCCTTTTTTACCACAGGAAGAGTAGCCTTTTCCAAAGCTAATTCTAATGCCTGTCTTGGGTATCCCCGCTGTTCGAACTTCCCCTGCATATGTCTAAGTTGTTCCTGTCTGATTGATGGATCACTGTTATTCCTAATGGTACGCAAAAATTGAGCATGTGGTAGAGCCGTTTTGCAATGCGCAGGATGTGCGCTAGATGCTAACAAGAGGGTGTTACGGTCTGTGGGTTTCGAATAGAGGGAGTGTTGGAGATGATGGTCTTTTATAAACACCTTAATATCCAAAAAATGGATTGATTCACTGCTCACCTCGCTGGTTACTTTTATGGGGCTATCCAATGCGTTGATGTACCCCTCTACCTCCCTTGCTTCATCAACCGTACCCTTCCACAAAACAAACACATCGTCAATGAAGCGAACATACAATGCGATCTTTTCAAAAAAGTGGTTAAGCACATAACTGCGCTCGAATGCGTACATAAACGCATTGGCGTACATGGGTGCCATAGAGGCACTCATGGACGTCCCCGTGCGCTGCAGATACCACCGTTCTTCAAATCTGAAGTAATTGTTTTGTAGAGGCAATGCTAACAGCTCCAGTACAAACTCAATCTTAGGGCCCGTGTACACTGTGGACTGAGATAACAACTCACGCATGGCCTCTATACCTGCCTGGTGTGGAATAACAGTGTATAGACTTTTAACATCCATGGTCAAAAACACAAAGTTTTCATCAATACAGTTAATGCCTTTTAATCTATGCAGGACATCACTCATGTCCTTGACACATGTAGGGATAGCCTGGACTGGTTTTTTAAATAAATGGTCCAACCATTTTGCCACTGGGTCAATAACCCCCCCAATAGCTGATACAATAGGGCGGAGAGGGGGCTTGGTATCATTTTTATGAATCTAAGGAATTCCGTAAATGACAGGAGTCCGTGGATGCTGCGGTCTCAAAAAATCAAACAGCTCTTCGTCGATTTCCCCCATCTCCAAACCCCTCCTGAGGGTTTCTTCAAATTTCCACGAGATCTCCATCGTGGGATCTTTCACCAATCTTTGATAAGTGCCTTCATCTTGAAGCTGGGAAATCAACTCCTGTGCATAGTGACACCGATCCATGATGACAATAGCTCCACCCTTGTCGGCTTGACGAATTACAATCGATGTGTCCTTAGATAGGCTTTCAATTGCTCTCCTTTCTTCTCGAGTGACATTGCTGCCTCTGGGTCGATATTGCTTAAAGATGTTCTTAGACTCGGTTCTCAAATTCCTTAAGAATGCCTCAATTGAAGGCTGAACAGGGGGTGGATCATATTTACTCCTATTACGAAATTCATTAGGTACATATTCAGATATTTCATTTTTGAAATGGTCGTTGAGTCGCATAGTGCGGCCAAATCGATGTAATTCCACATGCCACACGAAGTCGTCTTGTTTAGATGATGGAACATGTAGGACAGATTTTGTGGTCTATAGGATATTGTGCCCTTGCGGGCTTGCGTATGTAGGTAAGACCACCACCCCTTTATGTGACAGGATTAGGAATCATAGGTCAAACATAAGGGTAGCTTACCGTGATGGCTTCTCGGAGAAGCCGGTGGCTAGACACTTTTTGGAGATGGGTCATTCGGTGGCGTCACTGCGATTCATGGCCATAGACCATGTCCCCGTTCCCAGGAGGGGGGGTGATAGGGCCTTAATGTTGCTCAAAAGGGAGGCCCAATGGATACATCGTCTGGATACGGTGTATCCAAGGGGTCTCAATGAGCGCAATATGTACTCGACATTTGTCTAGGGAGGCGCGGATAGAGTTTGGGAGGGTTGTAATAGTTAGCTAGGACATCACAGCTTGAAGTGCGGTATGTTCTGCCTTCAGTTTACTGCCCCCTAGGTGTTCAATAACAGTGTGTTGTTTTGCCCAAACATTCAGGTGGAAAACTTTGTTTTTAAAGTGTGATGGTCGCTGTATTATGCGACATGTCTTGGTTTGCCTACCCGATCGAGGAGTGCTGGTTCCCGGCGTCATGCAGACACTTGCTGTGTTTACAAAGCTCTGGCGTCTTGTCTGTTACTAGGACAACCGAACACACGCCATTGAGAGGAGCTGTGGTATTGCGCATGCGCGGAGTGTCTCACGGCGCGCCGGTTGCCGTGCATCTCGGGAGGGTTGGCATCCAAGCTGTTTTTAATTATGTTGATTTTCCTCCCTATGTAAACCCTGGTGTTACAATGGGGAGCTCAGTGTATGTTTGTTCTTGTCCTGATGAAGGTCCGAATGGGAACCGAAACGTCGATTTTATGACTTCATACGTGAACCAATAAAAAAAGGATTCAGAAAAAGTCCTGGAGTGCGGGTGATTTCATGCAAGTATTAGTTATCTCCGTGAGGCCCTCACCAAGCACCGGGCATGTGATTCGGCAACCGTAAGTGCAGACCAATAACAGACTGTATTACTCCATTTATGGTGTATGGCACTACACCTGGTCTTTGCACCGGCAACCTGTGAATATCGTCACACAAACTAAACACAATAGTTTTTTTGTCTCACCTGGTTCACAGTGGTTGACAGACATGGAAAATTTCTTGCAACTAGCTGGAGCATGTGCGGAACAAGCTCACGTTAAACAATTCTCACAGGAGGAGGCAGAGGCCATATTATGGTCCACCTCTAGTGAGCATCTGCAGTGCACCAAGTCCTCCAGAGATCTTTATTTTGAGATTGTGAAACTGAAAAAGAAGGAGGTGGATCTAGATTTGCACGGCTTGTTCCTGTCAGACTACCACAGGGCTAAGCGCATCCCTATGGGATTTCGTATACATAGCGTTCCCACACTGGGCAGACTTAAGCCACAGGTGTGCAGGGATTGGATTAGTGTCCTCAACAAGTGCTCTATGGACCTAATGCTTATTGCCATTCAGGATGTGAGGGAGGAGTTGGCATTGGTACAAAATAGCATTGCGGAATTTGAATCTACACATGAACAGTGGAGGGCCTCAACTGAAGGCATTACTGCTGCCATTAAAATGGAACAGGAAGTTGCTCGGTATAAGAACGATCTAGTACGGTTCAAAAAAGATAAATTTGAACGAGTCCGGCTTGATTATGCACAACATCGTGTCTACAAATGGCTGAGTGGTGAACCTGGTCGTAGACCCACTAGGAAGCCGAGGAAGAGGATACAAAAGCCACGGGAACACACTATTGACATCACTTCGGGCGAATCGGCCTCAGAGACAGAGTCTAACTCCACTCCACAGAATCCAATGGGTCCTTTTTTAGGGGCTCCCGATGCCCCGGATCATTTGGGCACATTAACCCGGAGTCGGGCGAAAAATGGAGACGAAGGAGGGGCTGTAGGAGGGGGCGCAAGGGTAAACAGGGCGGCCCCCAGGGGCAGACCGCCCATCAAGAACTAACTCCCATTTTCAACCTCTCGAATAGATGCTTAACGAGTGTCGAACAAGATCTACTGAGCAAAGGTCTCTCTTTTGTTCCATCGTCTAAACAAGACGACTTCGTGTGGCATGTGGAATTACATCGATTTGGCCGCACTATGCGACTCAACGACCATTTCAAAAATGAAATATCTGAATATGTACCTAATGAATTTTGTAATAGGAGTAAATATGATCCACCCCCTGCTCAGCCTTCAATTGAGGCATTCTTAAGGAATTTGAGAACCGAGTCTAAGAACATCTTTAAGCAATATCGACCTAGAGGCAGCAATGTCACTCGAGAAGAAAGGAGAGCAATTGAAAGCTTATCTAAGGACACATCGATTGTAATTCGTCAGGCCGACAAGGGAGGAGCTATTGTCATCATGGATCGTTGTCACTATGCACAGGAGTTGATTTCCCAGCTTCAAGATGAAGGCACTTATCAAAGATTGGTGAAAGATCCCACGATGGAGATCTCGTGGAAATTTGAAGAAACCCTCAGGAGGGGTCTGGAGATGGGGGAAATCGACGAAGAGCTGTTTGATTTTTTGAGACCGCAGCATCCACGGACTCCTGTCATTTACGGAATTCCTAAGATTCATAAAAATGATACCAGGCCCCCTCTCCGCCCCATTGTATCAGCTATTGGGGGGGTTATTGACCCAGTGGCAAAATGGTTGGACCATCTATTTAAAAAACCAGTCCAGGCTATCCCTACATGTGTCAAGGATACGAGTGATTTCCTGCATAGATTAAAAGGCATTAACTGTGTTGATGAAAACTTTGTGTTTTTGACCATGGATGTTAAAAGTCTATACACTGTTATTCCACACCAGGCAGGTATAGAGGCCATGCGTGAGTTGTTATCTCAGTCCACAGTGTACACGGGCCCTAAGATTGAGTTCGTACTGGAGCTGTTAGCATTGGCTCTACAAAACAATTACTTCAGATTTGAAGAACGGTGGTATCTGCAGCGCACGGGGATGTCCATGGGTGCCTCTATGGCACCCATGTACGCCAATGCGTTTATGTACGCGTTTGAGCGCAGCTATGTGCTCAACCACTTTTTTGAAAAGATCGCATTGTATGTTCGCTTCATTGACGATGTGTTTGTTTTGTGGAGGGGTACGGTTGATGAAGCAAGGGAGGTAGAGGGGTACATCAACGCATTGGATAGCCCCATAAAAGTAACCAGCGAGGTGAGCAGTGAATCAATCCATTTTTTGGATATTAAGGTGTTTATAAAAGACCATCATCTCCAACACTCCCTCTATTCGAAACCCACTGACCGTAACACCCTCTTATTAGCATCTAGCGCACATCCTGCGCATTGCAAAACGGCTCTACCACATGCTCAATTTTTACGTACCATTAGGAATAACAGTGATCCATCAATCAGACAGGAACAACTTAGACATATGCAGGGGAAGTTCGAACAGCGGGGATACCCAAGACAGGCATTAGAATTAGCTTTGGAAAAGGCTACTCTTCCTGTGGTAAAAAAGGTGACATTAGATAGATTGAGGTTTCCTATCACTTACACCACGGCCACTGATAAACTAACAGCTGCAGTCAAGAAACATTGGCGCATTTTGGAAAATGACCCTACTCTACCCAAGAGATTTAAAAATCCACCTATGTTTTGTTATAAGCGGAACAGGAGTCTTAAGGATTTACTTGTCCACACGGACCCAATTCCAGGGAACATACAGGATGGGGCACAATACCGCAACGTAGGGTGTAAACGTTGTTTGGGGCGTGTGACATGTAGCCACATGGTTCCAGGTAAAGAATTTAGCCATCCTCATACGGGCAAACGCTTCCATATCCGATATTTAATAACATGTAGGACAGATTTTGTGGTCTATAGGATATTGTGCCCTTGCGGGCTTGCGTATGTAGGTAAGACCACCACCCCTTTATGTGACAGGATTAGGAATCATAGGTCAAACATAAGGGTAGCTTACCGTGATGGCTTCTCGGAGAAGCCGGTGGCTAGACACTTTTTGGAGATGGGTCATTCGGTGGCGTCACTGCGGTTCATGGCCATAGACCATGTCCCCGTTCCCAGGAGGGGGGGTGATAGGGCCTTAATGTTGCTCAAAAGGGAGGCCCAATGGATACATCGTTTGGATACGGTGTGCCCAAGGGGTCTCAATGAGCGCAATATGTACTCGACATTTGTCTAGGGATGCGCTGGTAGAGTTTGGGAGGGTTGTAATAGTTAGCTAGGACATCACAGCTTGAAGTGCGGTATGTTCTGCCTTCAGTTTACTGCCTCCTAGGTGTTCAATAACAGTGTGTTGTTTTGCCCAAACGTTCAGGTGAAAAACTTTGTTTTTAAAGTGTGATGGTCGCTGTATTATGCGACATGTCTTGGTTTGCCCATCTGATCGAGGAGTGTTGGTTCCCGGCGTCATGCAGATGCTTGCTGTGTTTACAAAGCTCTGGCGTCTTGTTTGTTACTAGGACAACCGGACACACGCCATTGAGAGGAGCTGTGGTATTACGCATGCGCGGAGCGTCTCACGGCGCGCCGGTTGCTGTGCACCTCGGGAGGGTTGGCATCCAAGCTGTTTTTAATTATGTTGATTTTCCTCCCTATGTAAACCTTGGGGTTACAATGGGGAGCTCAGTGTATGTTTGTTCTTGTCCTGATGAAGGTTCCGAATGGGAACCGAAACGTCGATTTTATGACTTCATACGTGAACCAATAAAAAAGGATTCAGAAAAAGTCCTGGAGTGCGGGTGATTTCATGCAAGCATTAGTTATCTCCGTGAGGCCCTCACCAAGCACCGGGCATGTGATTCGGCAACCGTAAGTGCAGACCAATAACAGACTGTATTATATATATATATATATATAATTTTAGGTCAACAACAAACCCATGTAAAAGGTCAAGTAAAAATAAAATAGTTCCATCATTCTTGTTCTCATGTTCCTAGCTTGACATAGGTTGAAGGGATACTGTAGGGTTAAAATGGGAAGGAGGAATCAGGGGTTAACATTAACACTTCCTGACTCCTCCCCACTCTAATTTTAACCATATAAAGAGCTTAAAACTCACCTTCATTCCAGCACCTGGCTGTTACGTTTCTTGGTGGTGAGAGCATTATTATCAGCCCTTGTGGTTTTCAGGGTTAATCTGTTCAGGCTCTCTGCCCCTGGAGTCTCTGTGACTGATCAGACCTGTGGTCACATGATCTGCACTGCCCTATATATATGGCCAGCAGCACCTCAGATCTTTGGTCCAGGATAGGTCTGTCTCCCTGAGTACCTGCTATAGTGACATTGGTTCTGTTATTTCTGTGTATGACTTCTGGCTCTTGTTTTGGATTATTCTCTGATCTATTCCCTGTACCGCGTATCCTGAGATTTCTGTGTATGACCTGCTTTTCTGGCTCCTGATCCCTGCATTATTCTGATGATTCTCTCTGGTATTTAATCCTGGCTTTCCCTGACCATTCTTGTATATGTCCTGTATTTGTCTGTATTGTATTTAACCAGCAGCATAGCTCAGGTGTGATAGAGGCCAATTATAAGGACCTCATTCATAGTTCAGGGTTCTGTATTGCTGCTGGTTTTCTAAGTTGTGATTTCATGCATACTCCTGTTGTGTATCGTATTGTTTACCCCTTAACCCTGTACTCTGTATTAGTATAGAAGGCTATTCAAAGACCTTTCTCCCAGTTGCAGGGCTCCCTCTTGTGTCTGTATTCTTGTTCTATCATCTCTTGTTCTGTCTCTGTGTATTATGTGTGCTGGATTCTGCAATATGCAGCAGTCCGCAAACCTGCCTAAAGATCTTAAAAACGCACGCTATAAAGGGCCCCCCATAACATCCACCTGGTGGGGCGCCTGTGACACTGGCTTCCTTTCTGCTGGTCTGTATGTGGCAAGCTGCAGCTTCTACCAAAGTAGCAGCATGTCCCAAGACATTGGGTGGGTGGATGCTGAGAGTGTTGACAGCCACAGTCTAGAGCCATGAACAAACTGCTGTTTATTCCCAAGATTTTGCCCAGAAGGCAAATCAGCAAGAGCTGATCTCAGCTTTCTCGATGGAGCACACTCTGAAGGCTGAATCAGCCATTCAGGGAGGACACATACTTTTCTGAGACTATTCAATTTGCACTGAATAGTCACAGTGTCACTTTAAAAAAGTCTCAATGAGCATAGGACTAGAATTTTCTAAAACCCATTGATTACACATTTTACAAACTACTACACAGACATGTAGACATTTGTAAATGTACCTCTTTTTGCCATCCACATAGGAAACAGGGCAGTACCCTTTCATTTCTGCAACTTTGGGGAATTTCGCTTTGACGTTAGCCACTGTTAATTTCCTTGGTAACATCTCAGGAGGAGGTAGCGGCCTTGGTGCCAGTGGTGGAACATATAATTCTGGACTTTTCAAAAAGGCCTACAAATTGTATAAAAGAAACCATTAACTGAAACACTGTAATATGTTAATAACAGAATATCTAAAAAAACACTGTCATTGTCACGTGGATGCATTTTCAGTGTAAGTACTAGTATCACGCTTTAATGCAGAGCTCTAAAGGATTATAAATTACCGCAAATTAAAAATAAAGTTATAATTCTCATGTTTTCCAATTTGCAAATCAATATACATGAAAGTGTCTCTACAGAATCATCAAATAAAGGTATACAGTAAGGACTATTGGGATATTCAATACAAATAACTTACCTCCAACTCCTCTTGCGATGCCATTTTATAGTAATGTCCACGGAACTCGGCTGCAAACCTCAAGGAGGATTCCGAGCAGTCAATCAACTCCCCTCTGCGTGCCAGACGCACTGGACAATATAGTGAAAACTCACCCAGCCGAGACTGCAGCTCCTGGGGAGTGATGCAGAAATCAGCAATAGCCGCGGCTTTACCTGCAAGGACACCAACATTGTATTTATCCTTTTGTTGACTCTAATACATGCAACGTTTAATAAATGAAGCAGAATTTACATGGAGAGGTGAAACAAGGAGAATTTGTTTTCTTTTCTTGGGTCTTTCCTGACACTTAAAATCACCTCAGTTTGTCTGGCTGAGAACCACAGGTGTTACAAAGCTCACACTTTCTAACGCCAGGTTGTTGTTTTTTTTGTATATTCTTTATTTTCAAGTTTTGACAAAAGTACAAATAAAACACATCCTCATAAACAAAGTTCAATAAGCAGTAACACATCAAGTAACAACCCAAAGGTTACAGAAAATGCAGACCCTATAAAAGGGTCTATAATCCCAAGACCAAAGGGGCAATCAGCAGGAAAATGTGGGGGTTCGGAAGCAATGTCCTCAGGGAGAATGCCAGCAAGGAGTAGGGACTCTGAACAGGGGGAGGGCGGGGCGGGGGGAAAGGAGAGAGGGAGGGAGGAAAAAAAAAACTCCACCTCACAGATGGGGAGAGGGAGCGGCTTCCAAAATGGAAATAGTTGTACTCAACGGCTCACCCCCAAACCCACTCAGGGGAGTGGGGGCCACGGAGGGCATAGGCATGGGCTGCCACAGGGCCAAGGGGCAGTGAGAGTCTAGGTGACTTCTAACTCCAGGTTATCCTTATTGTTCCCCTTAAAAAAAAAAAATACATGTAGCTGTTAGTCCTGACCCTCAGCTACCAACATCCTAGTCAGAAGTACTCCTAAAACAACAATTCTACAGCAATGATTTTCCATACACTGTCATGTCAGCATAGTTTGTGTTTAAGTAGTGAAGGAAAAGGAATCCTCAGACCACCATCTGCTAACCTATAAGAAGGACCCTATAAGTAGTTAAATAACACCCCATGAATTATAATATTAATAGATAAATTAAGGTTTAAATATAAGAAATAGTTTTAAGATAAATTGATAATCAGCAGTATTAGAAGATTAAGTTGCACTTCTCAATAGGTTTGTAAATATCTCTGGAATGAAGAAATGTTGATGTCTCAAGAAATGCTGAGAGATAGGATGTCTCAAGAGATAGCATGTCTCAAGAGATCGCATGTCTCAAGAAATCACATGCCGAGGCCACGGGACTGTCCAGAAATGTGTCACCAGACCTGTATTGAAACTGGCCAATGAACTATGTTATGTTTTGAAATGTTAACCAATGAAATAAAGAGACAACGCCTTGGTACAGGTATAAATATGTGTCAAGAACCGTTGAAAGGCAGAGAGAAATTGCCAGACAAAAATACATGCCTCCTGTGTCTTATTTGAAAGGATTTTCTCTCTCCCTGCGCAGAAGGAGAGTTAACTCAAGGTGTGCCTAAAACAGGGTCTTAGGGGTTAAAGGATGGACAATTGGAGACCATTATTCTCTTCAATCTGGAGGCACTGCCGACATGAACGGTCACCCCTCGTCCTGGTGAGTATATTGTCTTGTCTGGACGAGGGCAATGACAACGTTTATCTCGAACTAAAGTTAGTTGTCCATGTCCTATAGTGTATCAGGGATACAAATTAAAAGGAAACGTTGCCAGGGGCCGTTTATTACAAATTAAAAGAAAACGTTGCCAGGGGCCGTTTATTTAAAGATGGAGTGGGTCAGGGACCACACTCAATAGAAGGGACATTATATGTCCAATTGATCACACCTTGCGTTAACCCTCATAAAATGTATAGAGTATAAGAATATTAGCGTATAAGAATATTAGAGTGTTAAGATTTACTATTGAACGATCTGTAAGGTAAGACAGACGTCCATCAGTTGTGATAATAGAGTTATAAGTTAAAATAACGAACAATCCGCAAGGTGAGGCGGAAAAGTCGTTATGTATATATATATATATATATGTATATATTGTTAAAGTATATATTATTATAGAGTGATAAGTTAATTGGGCAGGAAAATCTGTAAGGTAGGGCAGACTTTTTGCCCCATTGTATACTGATGGTACTGTATATATGTATATATAAGAGCTGACTGGTTGGACATTGTTTGCTGTGAGGTGCATGTTGTATTCAGGGCCGGTGCAAGCATTTTTGTCTAGTCAGGCGAAGGTGCGTTTTGGTGCCCCCCCATCCGTGTCATGTCAAGCCAATCAGGATAGAGGTGCCATAATAATCTCTATATATGCACACATACATATATACACACTCTAGTGTCGCACCGATACCACTTTAAGACCGAGTACAAGTACCAATACGTTTTTTCAGGTATTCACCAATATCATGCCCACTCAGATACATATATACAGACCAGAACATGTCCAGATAATTATTATATATACACACAGAGACCTCAGACCAGAACATGTCCAGATATATATATATATTGCCCCCAGCTCACATGGATATATTTGCCCCAGCTCACAAGGGTATATATATTGCCCCCAGCTCACATGGATATATATTATAGCCCCAGCTCACAAGGGTATATTTGCCCCCAGCTCACATATGGTATATTTGCCCCCATCTCACATATGGGTATATTTACCACAGCTCACACATGGGTATATTTGTCCCAGAGCTCACACATGGGTATATTTGCCCCAGCTCACATATGGATATATTTTCCCCAACTCACATATGGGTATATTTGCCCCAACTCACATATGGGTATATTTGCCCCAACTCACATATGGGTATATTTGCCCAAACTCACATATGGGTATATTTGTCCCAGCTCACACATGGGTATATTTGCCCCCTGCTCACATATGGGTATATTTGCCCCCAGAGCTCACACATGGATATATTTGCCCCCAGAGCTCACACATGGATATATTTGCCCCAGAGCTCACACATGGATATATTTGCCCCCAGAGCTCACACATGGATATATTTGCCCCCAGCTCACACATGGATATATTTGCCCCCAGCTCACATCATTCTTCCCCTCAATTCATTCTCCCCCTCAATTCCTCCACCCCTTCAATTCATTCTCCCCTTTAATTCATTTCATACCCCTGCTCACACGCGCACATCACCCCTGATCACACATCACCCCTGCTCACACACACACATCACCCCTGCTCACACGCGCACATCACCCCTGATCAGACATCACACCCCTGCTCACACACACATCACCCCTGCTCACACACACACATCACCCCTGCTCACACACACACATCACCCTGCTCACACACACACATCACCCCTGCTCACACACACACACACATCACCCCTGCTCACACACACACACATCACCCTGCTCACACACACACACATCACCCCTGCTCACACACACATCACCCCTGCTCACACACACACACACATCACCCCTGCTCACACACACACACACACACACATCACCCCTGCTCACACACACACACACATCACCCCTGCTCACACACACATCACCCCTGCTCACACACACATCACCCCTGCTCACACACACATCACCCCTGCTCACACATCACCCCTGCTCACACATCACCCCTGCTCACACGCGCACATCCCCCTGCTCAGACATCACCCCTGCTCACACACACATCACCCCTGCTCACACACACATCACCCCTGCTCACACACAACATCACCCCTGCTCACACACACATCACCCCTGCTCTCACACATCACATCACCCCTGCTCACACACATCACCCCTGCTCACACACACACACACATCACCCCTGCTCACACATCACCCCTGCTCACACACACACCCCTGCTCACACATCACCCCTGCTCACACGCCACACATCACCCACACACATCACCCCTGCTCACCACATCACCCCTGCTCACACATCACCCCTGCTCACACATCACCCCTGCTCACACATCACCCCTGCTCACACGCACACATCACCCCTGCTCACACGCACACATCACCCCTGCTCACACGCACACATCACCCCTGCTCACACACAAACATCACCCCTGCTCACACACACACATCACCCCTGCTCACACACATCACCCCTGCTCACACGCACACATCACCCCTGCTCACACACACATCACCCCTGCTCACACATCATCCCTGCTCACACATCATCCCTGCTCACACATCACCCCTGCTCACACGCACACATCAACCCTGCTCACACATCACCCCTGCTCACACACATCACCCCTGCTCACACACATCACCCCTGCTCACACACACACACACCACCCCTGCTCATACATCACCCCTGCTCACACACACACACCACCCCTGCTCACACATCACCCCTGCTCACACACCACACCACCCCTGCTCACACATCACCCTGCTCACACGCACACATCACCCCTGCTCACACGCACACATCACCCCTGCTCACACATCACCCCTGCTCACACATCACCCCTGCTCACACACACACATCACCCCTGCTCACACATCACCCCTGCTCACACGCACACATCACCCACACACATCACCCCTGCTCACACATCACCCCTGCTCACACATCACCCCTGCTCACACATCACCCCTGCTCACACGCACACATCACCCCTGCTCACACGCACACATCACCCCTGCTCACACACACACATCACCCCTGCTCACACACATCACCCCTGCTCACACACATCACCCCTGCTCACACAACATCACCCTGCTCACACACATCACCCCTGCTCACACACACACACATAACCCCTGCTCACACAAACAAACATCACCCCTGCTCACACATCACCCCTGCTCACACACACATACATCACCCCTGCTCACACACACATACATCACCCCTGCTCACACACACATACATCACCCCTGCTCACACACACATACATCACCCCTGCACACACACACCCACCCCCATACTCACACCCACCCACCCCCATACTCACACCCACCTCCCCATGCTCACACCCACCTCCCCATGCTCACACACACCCAATGCTCTCATTCACCCATGCTCACACACACAGACACACACTCCATGCTTACACACCCAGCTCCCCATGCTCACCCCCCACCTCCCCATGCTCACCCCCCTGCTTGCTACTTACCCTAGGATTCAAATCCCTGGCTGCCTCCATGGTTACAGCTCAGCTGGTCTCTCTCCACTCCCCCCACCCTGCACGTGTTGGACACTTCCTGCACAGGAGCAGGGGAGGGAGGCTCTGCTAGCTGCTGTGAGGAGGAAGGGGGTGGATGGGCGGGGCCAGCATCTTCCCATGCGTCTTCCTCCTCCTCTGCACCCCCCCCCCGCAGGGCCTTTACTTCCGGTGCAGCGTGTGGAGTGGGATCCCACACGCTGGCCGAGTAAATGGGAAACCTTGTGCCCGATCCTTGCAAGGCCTCCGCTCGCTGGGTGTCCAGATTTTTCCGCCCCTCAACTGGCAGAAAGCCAGAATAGTAAGGCAGCCGCCTGTGCTGCCTTACACTAGCGCCGGCCCTGGTTGTATTGGGCAGAGGTGTTTGTTGGCCATTTGTGTGTTAGTTGCTGACTGATGGGGTGGATGATGTTGGTCATTGTATGCAGTTACTAACCGGAGATACATATATTGTGAAGCTAGTTTTTATATACTGATGGATTGCGGTTTATAAATTTTTTTTTATGATATGAAGGAATTATATAACTACAAAATAAAAAGCAAAAGATTAGAAGTTTGATTCTCGAGATTAGGGAGGATTCACTAAATAAGTTTTTATTACTTATCCTTAAATTAGCTCATCTTTTGTTGATCCATGTAGCATAGAGATATATATATATATATATATTATAATATATATATATAGTAAGAATTTAAGTTGTTTTCTTTTCGAGCGCTGTGAAGAGCCTCTCTTTTTCTTTCTTTCTCTATTTTACCTGCCTGATTATTCAATTGTACAACTAGCCATGGGTATTCAAAGTAGCAAGGTTAAAGAATATCCCTTACTGAAAATAGAGTTTTGTAAAGATTATGTAGCACGAGTAGGGGCACAGATTGCTATTTAATTAACCCATGGATAGATAATCTAGCGGGATGGACAGAAGCAGTGGGAGTTGTGATCCTTTCCTCAGACAGGGAGACCACAGCCCATTCTATATGGATATAGTGAAAGGATTATGCCTCGACGACACCAAGGCATGGCCCTATTATCAGGGAGACCCTCAGTGGGACATGCAGTATATGAAATTGGGGAGGGGGGGACAATGGTTAATGGTGAAACAATGTAGAAGAGGGACCCCATTGTCCTCTGACAGCGCCAGACTGCATAAAATAGAACAGAGTATACCACGGCATAAACAAGAAATACCTCGTGCCAGCTGGGAACCACGACCCCCTTCGTCTTATAGACAATCCATATATCCGTCCCTTTACTGAGACAGAGGTCTTGGGTGCGGTAGGGGCAATGGAGGATTTGAAACCTTCGGCCCCATCCACATCCAAAGACGAGGAAAAAAAAAAAGAGGGAGTAAAAGAAAAAAAAAAAGCAGAAGAATATATACTGCCTTTCGTTATTATGGCCACTCGCAAATAACAAAGGATCGCCATTAATAAGCCCTTAAGATATGAGAATAACACCAACAAAACCCATTTTTCTATTTATGACCGTGGGGAATAAGTTACTTAAAAAGGCGATAGAAATAGAAGATATTAATAGAATTTTTAAACATTGTCAAAAAGAGAAAGAGGACGGACTACGTCCTATGATTGACCAGTTTCTACAGGATGGTATCCTGGAACCTGTAGTCTTCCCCTTCAGTACCCCAATTAACCCTGTACGCAAACCAGATGGTACAGTGCGGTTTGTACAAGATCTACGTGCCATTAACTCCTTGTCATCCCATTGCACCAATAGTCCCGGACATTACAACATTACTACACATACACATTTTTCTGTAATTGACCTGAAGAATGCATTTTTTAGCATCCCTGTACATCCGGAAACGGCATTGCTTTTTGCATTTTCATTTGAAGGCACCCAATTTACATGGAAAAGGTTATCTCAGGGGTACGTTGACGCCCCGGTGGTCTACAGTATTGTACTGCAGGCCACTCTGAAATTCTGGCACCCCAGCCATGGTTCTGTCTGCTGCAATACGTGGATGATCTCCTCGTATGCAGTCCATCAGAGGAGGCCTGCCGGAGGATGGTAAATCACTTCTTAGTTGGTTACAGGAATGTGGGCACAAGGTCTCCCTTAAAAAAATGCAGTGGTGTCAAACGCAAGTTGAATATTTAGGGTTTGTTCTCAGACAGGGGGAACGGAGCATCAGTCAGAAGAGAGTCCAGTCTGTCACGGGCCTGGTCAACCCGAAAACTAAGAAGGACATGCTGTCATTCTTAGGCATGATAAACTATTGCAGACAGTGGATCCCTGACTGCTCCTACTACGATAACATTCTGAGACAAGCCACCCTGTTGGGTCAATCCAATGTGATAGAGTGGTCAAACGAAATGTTAAATGCTTTTAAGGTTCTCAGGAATGCAATGATGATAATAAGCCCCGCGCTAGGCCTCCCTGATTATGTACTTTCATTTTATCTGTTTGCAAGGGACAATTGTAAAACCATGACTGGGGTACTGACGCAAGAACATGGGGGCCGGTTGTGCCCCGTAGTATTTTTTTCAAAGATTCTGCCAGTAACGGTACAAGGGATGCCGGCCTGTTTGCGTGCCCTGGCAGCATGTGCAATGGCCGTTAGTATGGCAAGCCAATACACATTAGGGTACGAAACTCACCTACACACAACCCATGATGTTTTATTTTTACTTAAGGGTATATATACACAGCACATGTCATCACAGCGCTTTAGTGGATATGAAGTCACACTGCTAAGCAACCCTGCACTGCACATAGAATACAGTTCAAGTGTCTCTGGTCCAGCACCAATCCTAAACGCTTTACTGGGTCTTAAGAATCCCTCAGATACAATCCCACTCGAACATGACTGTGCTCTCTCCATTCAGTCTGAAACTGCACCCCGCCCTGATCTCATGTCAACACCTGTTCCGGACGCAGATGTCGTCTTTGTTGACGGCTCCTGTACCCGCCCCAATGACAACACTTCTCATGCAGGCTCTATGCGGGTAGACCTGTCACGATATACACTGACTCCAAATATGCTTATGGTGTGGTCCATGACCATGGGACGATATGGGAAAAGAGGGGATTTGTGGCCGCAGATGGCAAGAAGATTTCCCATTCGACCCTGGTCACGGACCTCCTAGCAGGCATTCTTATGCCCTCTCAGATAGCGGTGTTACATTGTAGAGGACACACCAGAGCCTCAGATCCTATTGCAAAAGGGAATCATCTGGCTGACTAAGCAGCTAAACGAGCAGCACAACAGGATATAGCTAAACTAGTAATGCCGGGTTTTGCGACCTCCCACAATGGATAGGACCAATTATTTTGTACCTTACAAAAATATGCAACCACAGAAGAGCTAAAGAATTGGAAATTGGTACTCCCCATCATTCTGGCTGAAATCAGAATTGGCGGTTAATAGGAACACAGGCTACTCCCCCTTCGAGATACTTATGGGCAGACCCTTTCCATTACCATGGTCTACAGGTAGGCTAACAGTGGAGACAGGGGACTTAGAGCAGATAAGGGATGAATATGTTAGGCAGCTGATCGCAACCCTCGAGACAACCAGAGACGAAGTTATATTTAAGTTCCCCTTTCTTTCAGACAAACCTACCCACCCATTTAATCCAGGAGACAAGGTGCTGGTAAAGCGGCTACAGAAAGGAAAAAGACCAGAGGATTTCGCCTATGGACCAGAGACCACGGTGGTAGCCGTAACCCTCACAGCTATACTGACAGAGGACAGCCCAGTCTGGATTCACGCCTCTCGAGTCAAGCGGATTCAACAAGGGACCCTCTCGAGTCAAGCGGATTCAACAAAGGACTCAACAAGGGGTACTAACGGGGGCAGCTAATAGCCTTGGCCTCCATCAGGAAGAGGACCCGGACCAAGAAATGTGAGGGCAGATAGCCCTGGCTTCCAACAAGGAGAAGATGACAACCAAGGATCCTTTTCGAAGAGTATGGAGACGCATGTGGGGGAAGAAAAAGACTGAAATAATATGTTTACCCCCCTTCGGAACATATGTCACAACCCCTATTGTCCACACCCCCTACCAGAAAGAACCCCAACCAAACCATCACTGTCTGGCCACTGTTGTTTTTTTTTTATTGTCCACCATTACTGCAGTATGATACTGTACAAGGCAACTGTATATATATGTGTAACCGATGAGTACTGGGGACATAATTGTGATTATTGGGGCGCAGTGGGGTGGGACACGGGCAATATGGGATATGGTACCTCTGATGCAGTAGTTAACAGATGGGGATATAAACCAGATAGCGCCGCACGACGACGCAGTTCCGAGGGACAAAGCCTATTAAATCGTATGACTTTAATTGGGAGAGGTAAGTGGCGGTGCTCAATCAGAAGCGGAGCTCAGCCAGTACAATTGACGCTGACTATACAACACCCTTCCCAGGCCGACACGGGTGTCTATGTAATGGGAATGTACGCAACTGCCACAACCAAATTCCCTCGATACAAGTTCAAACTCCAAGATATGGCCATTTATAAGAAGGAAGAGAACCCATTCCTACCCAGGAAATATGGAGAGGTAGTGAGACCTCCTCCTCTCCTACCTAACACCAAATCAATAGCCAATCCCACCTATGAAGACAGCATAGTAATGGAAACAGGATTTTCAGATGTAAATGTTTGGCTAGAATGGGTAAAATTTAGTGCCCTAAACAATAACCGTACAAATTGTTATGTGTGTGGTGCTGCTAGGCCACATCTAGGCACTGTACCTTTTAATATTCCGCAAGATGTAGAAGAATGTTTTCTTAGTTTATATACTAACACCACTGATAGCCAGAGTTTATGTGAATATTGGAAGAATAGCTACCCCATACTAACACGCCTCCCACAACCAGGAGAAGGGATACATGTTTACCAGGGAACTATACCTGCTATAGGTCAGTAGAAAAAGGTAGGAACCTCACCTTCTTCCCCGAGGGTTATTGTGCCAATTATAGCAATATCAACAGTATTAAGTTACAGAATCAAGTTTTTCTGATTGGGGATCTCTACTGGATATGTGGAGACCTCAAGATTAGGGCACGTCTGCCCCTTCAATGGTCAGGTGAATGTGCCCTAGCTAAGGCCATAATGGGATTTCATATTGTTTCGGATCCTGAGGAAATTCCAAATATTAGCTCACGTCGCAGGAAAAGGGAAGTCCCAAGCCCACAAGGTAGTCTTGATCCGCATGTCTATATTGATGTTATAGGGGTACCAAGAGGGGTCCCTGATGAATTTAAAGCAAGGGATCAGGTAAAGGCAGGGTTTGAGTCATTCCTAGCACCTCTTGTTACTATTAATAAGAATGTAGATTGGATTAACTATTTATATTATAACCAGCAGAGATTTGTTAATTATACTCGCGAAGCTTTACAGGGTCTCGCTCCCCAACCCATACTAACTTACAGTAGATAGATGAAACAAAGAAAGAATCAAATAGTATGATCATACTATGATTCTAAGAGGGGATTGAAGGAAAAGGAATCCTCAGACCACCATCTGCTAACCTATAAGAAGGACCCTATAAGTAGTTAAATAACACCCCATGAATTATAATATTAATAGATAAATTAAGGTTTAAATATAAGAAATAGTTTTAAGATAAATTGATAATCAGCAGTATTATAAGATTAAGTTGCACTTCTCAATATGTTTGTAAATGTCTCTGGAATGAAGAAATGTTGATGTCTCAAGAAATGCTGAGAGATAGGATGTCTCAAGAGATAGCATGTCTCAAGAGATCGCATGTCTCAAGAAATCACATGCCGAGGCCACGGGACTGTCCAGAAATGTGTCACCAGACCTGTATTGAAACTGGCCAATGAACTATGTTATGTTTTGAAATGTTAACCAATGAAATAAAGAGACAACGCCTTGGCACAGGTATAAATATGTGTCAAGAACCGTTGAAAGGCAGAGAGAAATTGCCAGACAAAAATACATGCCTCCTGTGTCTTATTTGAAAGGATTTTCTCTCTCCCTGCGCAGAAGGAGAGTTAACTCAAGGTGTGCCTAAGACAGGGTCTTAGGGGTTAAAGGACGGACAATTGGAGACCATTATTCTCTTCAAGTAGCATTTTGTTTTAACTTATTTGCATGGGCACTTTGTTTTATAGTTGATTAGGACTGTCAATGCTAATGAAGTGATTGTAATACAACGGACAAGATTTTATAAAACTATCCTGGCCCTGGTTGAAATAGGTCATTCTCCATCTGCAGGGGCCACATTAGCATCTCCCATACAAAGTATAGGAGACACTAACGTACAGTAACCTGACGCTACATCCGAGTCGCAAGCTCAGCTTGCGTCTCGGGTTTAATAAGCCATTGGAAAAAAAAAAAGAGCACAGCTGTTCACAGCTGTGCTGTTCTACTGGATGTCTTGAGCGCTGTGCCTTGCGGCAACATTGATTTTTTTTTTTCTGAGAAAGTATCTTCCCAGGAAGGATACATTGAGATTTCTCACGTTTTCAAGTATGTCCTGGGTGGCGAGTATGTAGTTGGGTGTCTTACCCAAGGACACTTACTGGAGAGGTGCTCTTGCCGGGATTTGAACCTGTGTCTCCACAGTCTCCTTGTGTCTATAAGTCATCCAAGGACTTAATAAAATCCCATTGTGACTGTTGGGGTTTAAAAGGTCTGCATACCTGAGGTATTCATTGCCACGCAGTTGGCGAACCATGTGACATTTGAATACAGATACTGTATACAGCCACAGCATATATTAATAAACTGTTTTTATACTTGTTTTCTATGTAGAATTATGTATATATGGTTTTTGTTTTATTTAAATTAAGAACATGCTTGATCTCTCCTATCCCGTAAAACGTTAGGATAGCTAATGAGGGATTTGGGAGGGATTTTTATGGAATCTCACATTTTATTTTTAATGTAGAGTTTGTGGCTAGATCTTAGGAGCTAGAACAGAATATTGATTCTAGCACATTGACTTTCCCATTGCATCTACCCATACCAATTTTATAAAAACAAAGTTATACCTTCCTTTATGCTCTCCAGGTAGGTTTGTATTTGACTGATGGTTTTCTGAACCTCTCTAGTAATCTTATTTGAGATCCACCATTTGCTACGCATAGCATCCACTTCACACCAATTCTGATGAACTGTAGCGTAGTATTCTTTAATCTGGTGGACATTCTGTTTATAACTCGAGTTTTTAACAGCGAGAATCTGGGCACTGTCATGAACAGGGTATGGCCTGTATATAAAAACAAAATAGAAGGATGGACAAAGTAGCAAAAACACAGATTTCAAAATGGCAGCATCACGGACGTCACATCAAACTGTCAAAGGCCTAGTCTGCCGGATGTGCCCAGACCACTACTGTGTGGTTACTGTGATGTCAAAGTGCACAAAACCAGAAGCACCTTATAGAACTAGTAGGAGGTATACGAAAAGAAGGCAAAGTTAGCAGGATATATCAATATATAAAATGCCAAGACATAGTGAAATTTCTGAGGACTAATCTTATAAAAAAATGAACAGCAGGAAGTATTCCAGAGCTTCGCATAACAAGGACTCCAGCTTATTTGTGTAACGTTATTCAAAAATTGTTCATTTGTACCCTAAAATATATTCTATCAGCTGTGTCCCTATTCTCTTTAAACATTAGAAAAGGCTTGCCAAATCTTTACTTTACGTTTTTAGTTACATAACGTTTCAACTTTGCTTCCTTTGCATTTTACAGCAGAGCTTTCTGCATTCCTCTATCCCTCTGTCAGCTGATCTCACTGATCTAACCGATCCTTCAATGCCGGCAGACAATAAGTAAACCATTTTAATAGTCAAAAAACATAATTAACAGAATGGATTCTTTAAGGCTTAGTATAACGTTCATTTAAATCAGTGTTTCCCAAACCTCTCCTCAGGACCCTCAACCAGGCCAGATTTTGCAGATCACCTTGGGGAAAAGCAGACTGAATCCTGCAATCACTGAGCAGCAAATCATATCACCTGTGCTGTGCTTCAGATATCTGGAAAACCTGGCGAGGTGGAGGGTCCTGAGGACAGGTTTGGGAAACACTGATTTAAATGTTTCCTGGCTAATTAACAGAAACTGTCAGGCTGCATTGCTACCTTTTGGCGTTTGTCTGGTCTGTCAGTGCTCTTTTTAACACTTCCTTCATAGAGAGTTGTAATTCAAATATTTTCACTGGTATTATATAGGATGCTTCCAGGAGAGCCACTTGTTGTTTAGTTGCTGGATATCCGTCAAGAATAATTCTGGGACACAGAAAAAAATGGTAATGTTAATTAATCACTCGGCAGTCTGATTTTTTTAACTCGAACCAGGCCTCCGAAAATTTTCCTTTCATGGGTACAACAGTTTGTGGCCATTAACTGCCATTCACCAATCCTCCAAATTTCAAAATTGTGAGTGCTGAGAGTTCCTGTGGATAAATCGCCGCTGGAAAACCGCAATGTTCACTGTGAATTGCGTCTGCCCAGTGGAGCTACAATCTCTTCACCATTATAATTACAGGAACCTACTCACTGGTGGGTGTGAGTTGACTTACCTGCTGCCCAAAGTTAATTTGCATTTAAAACCCTGAAAGTGAAAATGATCTATTGCAGCTAAAGCAAGAGCAAATAAAAGATTGAAAATAAACCTAGTCTCCAACAATTTTGCAAACACACAAAAAAAGTCAAAAGTGCAGAAAAACTTGCAAGTGCATAGTGATCTGAGCTTTGACAGTGAGTGTTGTGCTATACCAGGGGTCAGCAACCTTGGCCCTCCAGGTGGTTTAAAACTCCATCTCCCAGAATATTCACCCACTCTTAGGGCCAGATTACCAATTTAACGCTAAAATGGGGACGCTAATAGAAAAAAAATCTACACCTGCAGGTTTCCCCATAGCGTCACCATTTTAGCATTAGATTCCGGGGCAGGCGTTATTTCAGCACCTTACCCCGGAATGCAGCGCTAACCGCTGGGATACTCGAGGAAGCGCTCCGGCGGCACCACGAATATCACCTCCTGGAGTCCATCGGACTCTATGGAGGGTTGAGCTGCTGGACTGCGTGATCGCAGAGCATCAGAGTGATCTCACACAGCTCGCAGCCAGGAGAAGCGGTGGATATGGCCACCGTTCTCACCGCGGAATGAAAGGTGAGTATCTGATTTATTGGAGGGTTTTAGGTGGTGCTAAATAAGTCTGCAAAAGCGGAATCAGTTAGTACCAGCTTTTATGAGTAGCTAAAATTTTGTTTAACCCATCAGTGTGGTAATTGGCGCTATCCTATAAAAAATCCTATATTTAACACGGGGAGCGCAAAGTACAGTAAACTCGTGCAAGCTAGCGCAATCACCCATGTGCTAAAGGATTTTTAACAGGTTTAGCGTTAGGAAGGTAATATGGGAGGCTAATCCTGGTGTTAACATTTACATATGTAATCTAGCCCTTTGTTGGGCTAAACCTCATGGGAAATATAACTCCAAAACATCTGGAGATCCATGTTTGCTGACCACTGTGCTTTATGGTCTAGTACGGTCACCAGGCTGACTTTATATTTTCGCTCGCACTAATGTCAATCAGTGATTACGTTGGTTGTGGGATGCCAAGTGATTGTGGATTCTCTCCTTGTAGTAGTTGACTCCCATCGTGACCACAACAATCATTAGGAAATCCAGACCAATGTCAAGACAGCAACATTGAAATGTTCACAGTTCATTAAACAGAAAAATAATGATAAAAAAGATAAATCTAGAAGATGAGATATCGTTCTTTTCATCATCATTCTGAGAGTATGTTGTAAACGCAAATATTCAGATGCACTGCGCATAATCTGTCTGATAACGTGAATATTAAATCCAGTATTATTTACAACAGCAGTTAGTTAGAAATTAGGATTAAAGGAACACTTTAAATGCCCCCCCCTTAAATAATTAAGCCGATGCCATTGACAGAATCTGCCCAATTTTTTTTTATTATTATTTTTTGAGGGGGAGGGGCTGAAAATACTCCTTTTCTCACTCTTCACGGGCTGTTCATCCCCTGTCATCTTACTTCGGGACTTTCAAAACCGTAAGTCACTGCAGGTTTTCTACAAATTGCGTTGCATAGGATAAGGAGATTGAGTGAAGGTGATGTCAGCATCCAGAGCGTGCTAACGTTTGTAGTAAACATTCTGATGAACAGCAGCTGAGAAATTAAAAATCCCGCTTGCCTGGTGACACTGGGGTGGGCGAAATATACTCCTCCTCTTCACCAAGTGATTCCTGACAAACCAGGTGGAGAAGGGGGCATTGCACACATCCTGACAACTTTAAAATGTTAACGTGTCCCCGGAACACGGTGAAATAAGAAAAGGAACTATCTAAATATATGTAGCGCTGTGTTAAAATCTTGCTGTGGCATTACCTATTTTTGGCCACAAGATGGAGACAGTCGCGATTAGAGACACTGGACATTGGGACTACATTTCCCGGCATGCTTTGGAAGGAGACAGGAAGTGGGTGGGGACTGGACACTTACATCCTCCACCTCGTGGAGAACGCGCCAGAGCGCGCCAGGGAACGAGAGAAAGCAGACGCATTGAAAGAGATCGTTAGAGGGCCTAGGCCAGAGCCTGAGTGAGACCTGTCAGTCCTTATAGCGGTCACTCAACCTGAGGAGAAGGAGACTTGCCAGAATCCAGGAATTGCTGCAGACCGGAGGAACCGAAGACCTCGAGTGAGGAGTCACCGCGAGTTGATCGGGTACGGAGAGCAGGCGGTGAGCTGGACAAGCTGCATAAAGTCAGACAACGGATCCGGCCGCTAGTATCCCCAGTCAAAATCGAGCGGAGAGACGTCCTGGGTCAGCGGAGCCTAAAGCAATCGTCGGATGGGTGAGAGGCCTCCAAGGCTGTTTTGTGATTAAAGGACAAGCTGCTGTTTTCTCTTTAAAGTCCACAGGGCCCCAACTGACTAGTCGAAGACCTTCCTTCAGTAAATTCACTGGCCAGTTGAACAGTACCCGGGTACCATACACACACATACACACCTTTTACATTCCGGGACTTAACCTGTGCGGGACTCATTTCTGTTACGAATCGGAACAGGGGTTAAAGATACGTTCCGAATAATATTTTTCTCTTTTCCGCTGCGCGTTTACCGTAATACGAAGAGATTGTACTTTTGGGTTTCGCTAAGTGTCCCTTTTACTGAACTTTCAGGAAATTGCATTTTTTTTATGTTCGGTTGCGAATATTTTATTTCTCCGAAATACGAAGCCTCGTGTTTCGTTTCTTTTCCGCTACGCGTTTTACCGTGATACGAAAATACTGTAATAATACCTGTGAATACCGTGTCTCAACGTCTGCTTACTATTTTAGTAAACTATTTAAATGATAAAAACTCACAACGGTGTTGGAGTATATTTATTCCCTAGTGCGGGGAGACTGACCCGTGGTTCATTTTCAGCGGCTCCTCCGGGAGTGAGCGCTACATATAAATACAAGAAGCCAGTCGTTTACTTACCCAGCAGTGACACATGTTAAATCCATCATAGCAACTTCTAAGCACTTTATTGCCAGCTCATCGGGTACAATCAGCCCCTTGACAAGATGATTTTTAATTTCTAAAGCCAAGTCAGTGTCCATTTGGTTTTCCAGCACTGATCGGATGGCGTCGCCTATGGATAGGCGCTGTAGACCATATACGCTTGCAAACAGCTTAGCAACTGAAATACATTGAAGAGTGAAGCTGATTTATTTCTTCTACGATATGTTAATTATGGGCTATAACTGGATTTACAGATCAATGTAAGCATTTTCATACTAGCTTTCCTTGATATATTAAAAAGCAGGGATCTCAAACTCTGTCCCCCTAGGATGTTGGGAGTTGTAGTTCATCAACATGTAGGGAACCAGAGTTTGAGATTCATGTTACTAACTCAGCTAACATTGCTAAAAACTTTATATAGATTGTTTCAGTTCATCAGCCTTTAATCAATTTTACGGGGCAGGCGCCGAGTCCAGCAGCCTGCCCCATAGAGCAGCCACAAGCCTCCTGGATGATCAGGGTAGTGCTAAAGGGCCAGGATGAGAGGTGAGTATTAGATTTTTTTTGGGGGGGGGGCCCAGCTGCTGCAACTGATTATGCAGAAGTGGAATCAGCGCCAGCTCTAAACTGTAGTAAACTTTTTTAGTTAGCAACAGCTGTTTGTAATAACATTAAGACTTGTGATCCTAACGCTAGTTACTCTCTGCTTACACTTTGCCATGTTAAGTATAAGGAGTGCAAAGTACAGTAAGTTGGCGCTAAAAAGTGCTAATACCGATACACTAACGGATTTTTTTTAACCCGTTAGTGATCAGGAGGTGATTTATGTGGCACGCTATCCCCTCATGTAACGTAATCTGTATGTTAATTTATGTGAGCGCTAGCATTAAGGAGATGGTACCAAATGTAGGGCTCTATTACGATGTTGGCCTTAAAACGTGGACGCAAAGGAGGAAAAACTGCACCCACAGTTTTCCCCCTTGCGCCTGCGTTTTAAAGCCACATCACAATGCAGGCGCAAAAAATGCTGCCTGCATTGTTTGCGAGCGAGCGTTAAAATGCTGGATGCTTGCGGCAGCGCTGAGCGCAGCCGCGAGCATCCACTCGCTGGAGTCCATAGGACTCCATTGAGTTCCCCCCTGCCGGTCACATGACCAGCCGGATCTTGCCTCGCGAGATCCGGCCGGTCGGCGTAGTGATCCGCAGGGAGAGACTGGGAGGACTTTTTCCCCCAGTCTTTCCCAGCTCCCACTGGCCGGCGGAGGCGGTTGGAGCCGCGCTCCTCACCGGAGGACAGGAGGTGAGTATACGCTTCTGTTTTTTATTTTTAAGGCTGGTGTTAACGGATTCTGCAGAAGCGGAATCCGTTAACCAGAGCCAGAACATGGTGTTAACTTTTCACTGATCAGAGCCAGACGTTATTCAGCGCTGGGACTTTGTAATCCAGCGCTGATTAACACTTTGCGCTCCCCATGTTAAGTATAGGGAGCGCAAAGTACAGTGACCTCGCACAGAGGAGCGCAAGGTACCAAACGCAAACGGGTTTTTTAACCCGTTTGCGTTTGGATTGTAATATGCGGTAAATACCGCTGCAAACGTTAATGGTCACGCAAATGAGCATTAACGTTTGCGTTAACATTGTAATAGGGCCCGTAGTCTGTTTAAGGGCACTATTATAGTTGACGTATAAAATAGACAAATGGTAGTAATGAAGATGGTTTCTGTATAAATGTCATGGTTTGTATATAAAAGCAATGAAAACATATTGGCTGGAGATTTGAAAATTTTGTAGATATTTGGTATACTGCATTACCTGTAGTCTTTCCAGACTTTGGAGGTCCAACAATAGCAATTCTAATTGGCACTGAAGGTTTGGGTTTTGAATGACGAAGAAATTGAAGGGGATTCAGAGTGAAAGTGTTTCTATTTTCTTTTGTAGAGAAGAAGTAAATATATTGTCGATAAATCAATGGGTATCCAGGGGTCTCTTGGTTTTGAGATGGTTTAATCACTTCTCCTTGGCTAAGCTGAAAGAGGTTTTCAAAAGAATAAAGTGTTACAAATCTTGTTGCTAGGTGTAAATTTGCGTGTAAGACAGGGAGTGGTATTCTATTTGTTAATCGACTGCCTCCCAACTCCATTTAAATATTAGGAGCAGTATTACAAAGTTGGTGCTAACTTAACCAGAGCTGTTGTAAACTTAACAACCACATAGACTATGGGCTACATTACACTGTTGGGGCTAACGTTAGCGCTCACCTGAGTGAGCGTTAACGTTAGCCCAGGTAGTAACCGCATATCACAATCCAAACACGTTAAGAAACCCGTTAGCGTTTGGTACCTTGCGCTTTTCAGCGCAAGGTTACTGTACTTTGCACTCCCTATGCTCAACATGGGGAGCGCAAAGTGTTAATCATCGTTAGGATTACAAAGTCCTAACGCTGATTAACGTACGGCCGCAGTTAACAGAACGTTAACCAGAGCCAGGACTTGGTGTTAATGGATTCCGCTGGTGCAGAATCCGTTAACACCAGCCAAAAAATAAAAAAAAGTGATCGTATACTCACCTCCTGTCCCGCGGCAAGGACAGGAGATGAGTATACGATCACTTTTTTTAATTTTTTTGCTGTGTTAACGGATTCTGCAGATAACTGCGGCCGGACGTTAATCAGCGCTAGTAGATTGTAATCCTAACGCTGATTAACACTTTGCGCTCCCCGTGTAAAGTATATAGGGAGTGCAAAGTACAGTAACCTCGCGCTGAGAAGCGCAAGATACCAAACGCAAACGGGTTACTTAACTCGTTAGCGTTTGGATTGTATTTATGCGGTAAACACCGTGGCTAACGTTAATGCTCACGCAGGTGAGCGCTAACGTTAGCAACAAGATTGTAATGTGGCCCTTAGTCTTATTCTAACTCTTATCTTTCTTAGTTAATAATTACATATTCTGTCTAGATGTACAGGTCTGCCATGATGTCATTAACACACGTTCTTTAATTAAGTATACCTTGACAGGATCCCATCGTCCAAAGATGCTAGGATGTTTGTAGGACATATGAAGTAACTTGCTAGAAAGTACAAAGCTCAGAGGGAAACATTTCTCAAAGATGCTTTCACGGTTGTCAATAATCTGCCTTAATTTATCATACAACTGGTATTGCACTATATGTGGCTTGCGACCTCCATTCATGCTAACAAATGGTATCTTCAGTCTCTGTAATCCCTCCTGTAAATGGAAACAAGGCAACAAAAAAAAATCTTGTTTATACAATTTTGTGATAGATCATCAAACGTGTTACAGATTGGATCTCTCAATGTTGTGGCACTAAAAAGTATGCAATGAAGCTGAGAATTTTAGCAATCAGATACTTGTGTTTTTTTATGTTCGATTTCATTAATATATAAGCAATACTTCAGAAATTTTAACAAACGTTTAAACAAATAGCCTTAAGAGGACACTCTAGCTACTATAACCAATTAAGCTCATTTAAGTGGTTATAGTGACAGAAGCCAGTGCAACAGCGGTTCATGATTTCATCTCCACACAGAAGACTGTCAGTCAGATCCGCTGGACACCTTCTGGAATCCTGGTGCACCTTTATTCAAAAACTAGTTTGAGGAGGAATCGAAAGGTTGAACAACCATTTAACCCACCAACTTGTAATACTTCTCAATGAAAAGTCCTGAAAAGCACTTTAATGGCTGCATGTGTTTGAGCTGTGGACATGCCCATTTTCATCAGCAAATTCCTGTAGCTGGATGCATGTACTGTAAGAACGATGAAGGGAAGGAGTGGCACAGGATGGAAAGGTAAAATGTTGGTTAAAAATAGTTAAAACCTCTTTTTGTTGTACAGTTTCTCTCTAGTTTCTCTCACCTATGCTGCATAAAAAATAAAGAATTCATAATGAACAGATTTCAACAGTTCACCTAAGCATAATATCACCTTGGCCGACTCTAAAGCCTCGGCATCAGCTTCACTTTTTTCTTGAATTTCAGTTCTCATTCTTTCTAGGGCATCTTCCTCCTGCTCCTCATCTTCATCCTCTTCTTCTTCCTCCTCAGGGAACTCTTCTGAAAGAATGAATTCAATGTTGTCTACTTCTTCGTCTTCCTCCTCTTCTTCATCATCACTTGCTTCAGTTTGATTTTTCTGTAAGTGGGATCAGTATATATTATCTATATACTACAAGGTACTGCAAGCAGCAAAGAACCGATTGAAAACATAAACTTGTGGCTTTGTATCTGATCTCAAAATGTAAAAGAATAGAGTAAATAAATGAAAACAATGAAGACCCTTTTGTTGCATTTTATTATTTTCTTACCATTTTTTCCTCATTCTGATTATTTTGCTCAGCTAAAAGTTCAGCTCGTCTTTTAGCTATTTGTTCATCCTGCAATTAGAAAATGCTACTTGGGTTAATAATACCTTTTAAATGATGTACAGTTGCAAGAAAAAGTATGTGAACCCTTTGGGATTACGTGGAGTTTTGCATGAATTGGTCATAAAATGTGCTCTGATCTTCATCTAAGTCACAACAATTTGAAAAACACAGTCTGCTTAAAATAATACAACACAAACATTATATGTTTTCATGTGTTTATTGAACAGAACTTGTAAACATTCACATTGCAGGGTGGAAAAAGTATGTGAAGCCCTAGCCTAATGACTTCTCCAAGAGCTAATTGGAGCCAGGAGTGAGCCAACCTTGAGTCCAATCAGTGTGATATTATTGGATGTGTTGCTGAAAGTTGTCCTGCCCTTTAAAAACACACACCAGTTTTGGGTTTACTGGTTTCAAGAAGCACTGCCTGATGTTAACCATGTCTCGCAGAAAAGAGCTCTCAGAAGACCTACGATCAAGAATTCTTGACTTGCATGAAGCTGGAAAGGGTTACAAAAGTATCTCCAAAAACTTGATGTTCATGTGTCCACGGTAAGACAGACTGTCTACAAATGGAGAAAGTTCAGCACTGTTGCTACTCTCCCTAGGCGTGGTCGTCCTGTAAAGATGACTGCAAGAGCACAGCGCAGAATGCTTAATGAGGTCAAGAAGAATCCTAGAGTGTCAGCTAAAGACTTACAGAAATCTCTGGCACATGCTAACATTTTTGTTAACACATCTACAATAAGGAAAACATTAAACAAGAATGGAGTACATGGGAGGACACCACGGAGGAAGCCATTGCTGTCCAAAAAGAATATTTCAGCACGTTTGAAGTTTGCAAAAGAGCACCTGCATGTTCCACAGCACTACTGGCAAAATATTCTGTGGACAGATGAAACCAAAATTGAGTTATTTGGAAAAAACACACAACACTGTGTGGAGAAAAAAAGGCACAGCACACCAACATCAAAACCTCATCCCCACTGTAAAACATGACGGAGGGAGCATCATGGTTTGGGGCTGCTTTGCTGCCTCAGAGCCTGGATGGATTGTTGTCATTGATGGAAAAATGAATTCCAGAGTTTATCAAGACATTTTGCAGGAAAACGTAAGACCATCTGTCCGCCAACTGAAGCTCCGCAGAGGATGGGTGATACAACAGGACAATGACCCAAAGCATACAAGTAATTCAACAAAAGAATGGCTTCAACAAAACAAAATACGCCTTCTGAAGTGGCCCAGTCAGAGTCCTGACCTCAACCCGATTGAAATGCTGTGGCATGACCTTAAGAGAGCGATTCACACCAGACATCCCAAGAATATTGCTACACTGAAACCGTTTTGTGAAGAGGAGTGGTCCAAAATTACTCCAGATCGTTGTGCAGGTCTGATCTGCAACTACAGGAAACGTTTGGTTGAGGTTATTGCTGCCAAAGGAGGGTCAACCAGTTATTATGTCCAAAGGTTCACATACTTTTTCCACCCTGCACTGTGAATGTTTACATGTTCTGTTCAATAAAAACATGAAAACATATAATGTTTGTGTTGTATTATTTTAAGCAGACTGTTTTTTTAAAATTTTTGTGACTTAGATGAAGATCAGAGCACATTTTATGACCAATTCATGCAAAACTCCACATAATCCCAAAGGGTTCACATACTTTGTCTTGCAACTGTATATATATTTAGAGCATAATCATGTATATACCACATACCCTTAATTTCTGCTTCACTTCTTTTATTTTACGTTTCCGATCCTCCTTTTTTCGTCGACTTTCTCTCCATTTTTCCATACGAGGAGGCAGGAGTCGATCACATACATCATTTTCCTCTACTTCTAAGAAGACTGCAATGTCAGGGAATAAACCACTTTCTCCTACATACTGAATCTCATCCACAGTGCTGGGGAATCCATCTAATATAAAACCAGTTGAGCTAGAAAGAAAATTATAAAAAATTATAAAATGCAATTTTAAACTAAACATTTGTGTTATGTAATAATAATATAGCATAAAAAACGATAATTATCCTACAAGGCATGACAAAAATTACACACTTAAAAAACATACCTTGATGCTATGCATAACAATTAGAGATGTTCGTGTCATTCCGACAATTGCGGACAAAATTTACGGATTCGTATCGTAAGCATGACCGAAATAACAAATCGTTCCGTCCAAAACGGGACGAAAATTAAACTGAACAAAACGGAAAATAACGAATTGATTTAGTTTCTACGAATCGATTTGTTACACCATTTCAACTGGACTCTGTCAGCACTGCGTCCCTGTCCATTGACCGTGGTGCTGAATCTGTTGTCGTCGGCACCATAGGCAAAGGACAGTGCCATGGTGCTGTTCAGGGCAGTTCGGCGGCAGTGAAATTCCCTATAGGCTTTTTTTATTTGCCGAAAGCAGCATTTTTTTTCTTCCCTTCAGTCTGGCTGCATTCGACAGGTTCTGTCCTTGGTGTTAAAACCTATTTAGCACCAAGGACAGCAGCACCGCGGGGCTATGTTTGTGTTCTCTTAGTTATTTCCAAGCCTCCTATAAAGCAAGGATATCAATGTGACCCATGCGCCAAGTAACATTTATACTTTGACCCTTTTATATTTTAAGATGAATGACTCCTCACTAAGGGCCATATTACATAGTTGGTGCTAACTTAACCAGAGCTGTTGTAAACTTACCAGAGCCATTATAGCCTATGGAGATTTTAAGTTAACAACAGCTCTGGTTAAGTTAGCACCAACATTGTAATACTGCCCTAAGGAGTTTATGGACACATTTGGGCCATATTACATAGTTGTTACTAACTTAACCAGAGTTGTTGTAAACTTACCAGAGCCATTATACCCTATGGAGGTTAAGTTAGAACCAACATTGTAATACTGCCCATGGTATTTCAGCTAAAACCCCAAAACATTATGGGCTATATTACATAGTTGGTGCTAACTTAACCAAAGCTGTTGTAAACTTCCCAGAGCCATTATAGACTATGGAGGTATTCAGTTTACAACAGCTCTGGTTAAGTTAGCACCAACTATGTAATATGGCCATATGTGTAATTACCGAAAAGGCTCTTTAGTCCACCACTCTGGCACAATTTGATCCAGCAGCTCTAGTGGCAGAGGTTCTGAATCTGCCAGATAGGATCGGACTGCTTCCTCTTCTTCTGTTAAAACAACTTCTTCCTTTAAGAAATAAAAGCCAAACACAGTTTTTTCAAATAATCTATTTCAGAAGTCATAATCCTTTTTTCAATTACTTAAGTAATGCAGGAAACAAAAGTATATGTAGCGCTCACTCCCGGAGGAGCCGCTGAAATTGAACCTCGGGTCAGTCTCCCCGCACTAGGGAATAAATATACTCCAGCACCGTCGTGGATTTTATAAATTATATAGTTTACTGGATAAACTGGCATATAATGAGTAACACGGTATATATTTATATTTACAGTACTTCGTAATGCGGGAAACGCGCAGCGGAAAAGAAATACAAGGCTTCGTAATGTGAGAAACGCGCAGCGGAAAAGAAATACAAGGTTTCGAAATGCGAGAAACGCGCAGCGAAAAGAGAAAAATATATCTTTAACCCCTTTGTGGTCGGGGAGTGAGTCCCGTACAGGTTATGTCCCAAAGAGTGTATGTGTGTGAGTGTATTGGTACCCGGGTACAATATTCAACTGGCCAGTGAATTATTTATGAGGTATCTTCGACTAGTCACGTTGGGGCCCGTGAGTTTTGAAACAAATTGCAGCGTGCTTTAGATTTTTCACAACGGCCTGGAAGGCCTCTCACCCATCCGCCAGATACTCTGTGCTCCGCTCGACCCAGGACGTCTCTCCGCTTGATTTTGACTGGGGTTCTCTGTGTCACCGGCTCCGCTGTCTGGCTTGTCTGTATCTGCCTCAGAAGTCCAGCTCACCGCCTGCACTCCCTCTTGGATCGATCTGCGGTTCTCCTAACTCGGGGTCCTCCAGCTCACTCGGTATCAGCTCAGGTTACTGTGGTGGATCACTGGGTCTTCATAGATAAAGGCGGAAAACCCGGTCTCCAGCTCTGTCAGGCCCCACCTGCGCTCCGGCCTGGTCACTGTCCAGTTCAGCTACACTGCATCTTGCTTCTCTCACTCCTAGGCGCTCTCTGCCAGGAGGCTCCGGATGTCAGCGTCTCTCCCCCACCCACTTCCTGTCCCCGCCCGCAAAGCATGCCGGGAAATGTAGTCCCAATGTTCAGTGTCTCACATCGCGCTTGTCTCCCTCCGGTGGCCAAAAATAAGTACTACACGGCAGGGGATTTAAAACCAGCGCTACATATACATAAAAAATAAAATACTAAGATCGGCAAGAAGATAACTTCTCAAGACAAGAATAACATTTTGAGAAGTTATCTCATTCCAAAGAATTGCTATTCCACTCTTTGTGCAAGCTGGGCTTGCGCCTCGAGTGTCGCACTTGCTTACTATAAAGTAACATCTCTTATACCTTGTATAGGAGGCTTTAATCTGCTTCTCAGTATGGAAGCACAAGATACTCCAAAGTGCTTGCTCTTCCATTCGTGAGACGGTATTTCTCACAGAAATATTTCTCCTAAAAGCTGGGGTGTAGTGATTTTGCGTTGGCAAAATAACTTAATACTCTGACCTAACCCCCCTAAAAAACCCATACTCCCCTCTCGTCCTGCGGTGAACAGTGCGGCACAATCCACTACTTCTTCACTCTGTCGGGAGCAGAGTGAGACTGTAAACAAGTAGTTCCCAGTCTCCTTCTGTTATTCCTAAAACGGTCTGCACGGTTTCGTGGGAACTAGCTCACACAGAGCTTGTGGCCAGAACGAGCAATGCTCCATGTAGTCCTATGGACTCTAGGAGCTTATACTCGTGACAAGTATCATCTTGTGCAGTGCTTTGTTCCAAGGCTAGATGCTAATTAAGAGCCTATCTGGGAATAGGCATGCAAAAAGGGAGCCGGTAAGAAAAATCCGCAGGCACAGATTTCTTTACTTACCTTCTCCCGGTAAGCGTCAACCTCAGAATAGGGCCCACACGGTTTTATAAAAAGAAATAAAAATCAAGTAAAATTAATCAGACAACAGAATGTTCTCTGTATTCCCTTTTATCTGGGTGCCATCAAATCCCTAAATATTCAGACTACGGAGTCTAAGGGCACTATCACCTCTTGAACGCTAGCGCTCACATAAATGAGCGTTAGCGCTTTGCTAATTGAGGTGAAAGTGTGTGGCATAAATAGCCTCCCGATCGCTGACGTGTTAAATTAAAAAATCCTCAGCGAATCAGTGTTAGCGCTTTTTAGCACTAGCTTACTGTACTTTGCGCTCCCTATACTTAACATGGGGAGCGCAAAGTGTAAGCAGAGAGTAATTAGCATTGGGATCAAATAGTCCTTAAGCTAATTACAAACAGCTGTTGCTAACTAAAAAAGTTTCAGTTAGCAGCAGCTGGAACCCTCCCCAAAAAAACTCAAATACTCAACTCTCATCCCGGCACGTTAGCGCTGCCCCGAGCATCCTGGACTCTAGTGGCTGCTACAGGGCAGGCTGCTAGACTCCGCGCCTCCCCCGTAATCCACAGGGAAAACAGGGATTTTCAGACGCTAATTTTTCCCCTTAGGATCCCTGTTTTAGCTGTAGTCACGTGATCGTGCCCTAAATCATTTATATAGTTAAACACTGTTGTTGCTATTAAAAAAATAACACTTAGGCCGGGGGCACACAAGACATTTTCTTTAACGCACAGTACGTGTGTTAAAGAAAACGCTAACGTACTGGCGTCCACTCAGGATGCGCGTCGAGGGGCTGCGCGATCCTCCTGCGCTCAAGTGCGCATGCGCGCTGCATTTGACGCCCAACGTCGCGTCAACCCTAGCGCAACAGCCTTTGTGTTTTTTCAAGACGGGCATCTTCAGCATGCGTTATGCGTAGCGCGTGTTATGCGTGTGGTCTTAGCGTTATGCGTAATTATATGCTGCGACGCGTGTTAGTGCGCACTAAAAAACGTCTCGTGTGCACCCGGCCTTATTAAGCTTAATAATAATCACTGTGGAACTGTCTCTGTCTAAAACGAGTCAATTATTATTGTCAGCATTTATATAGCGCCAACAGTTTCCGCAGCGCTTTACAATAACCAAAGGGAACGAAATACATATAAACGGACATAGGATGGAAACGAGGTGTAGAGGGCCCTGCTCATAGGAGCTTACAGTCTAGAGGGATTGGGGCTGAGGAAGACCAGAGAAATTTCACTAGATAGCAGGATCATTAGTGCCAGTGGTTTGGGAATGGTGGGGCCATACAAGCGGCTTCAATCAAGTGTGAGTAGGTGAGCAGAGGGATGAGTTGCATCAGTGATGCGGTACGCTAATCTGAAGAGATGGGTTTTGAGGGATTTCTTGAAGGCCTGAAGGTCAGGGGAGAGTTTGATAGGACAAGGCAAGTCCTACAAGACTGGTGAGGCCCTTAAGAAGTCTTTGAGGCGAGAGTTGGCTGTGCGTGTGTAGACCGATGACATGTGGAGATCACTTGCTGAACGGAGTTGTCTAGATGGGACGTGCTTGCGGAGTAACAAAGACATGTAGGGAGGGGTTGAGTTATTGAGTTTTTTGAACGTGAGCATCAGTATTTTAAACTGTATCCTGAAACGTACAGGAAGCCAATGGAGGGACTGACAGAGTGGGGGAGGTTTGCGAGGTGCGTTTAGTGAGAAAAATTACAGCTTCTTTACCATTTAATATGTTTACTTATACTTTAAACGTTTACATGTCTGAATGTTAATTCTATACATGTCAAATCCAACAACTAACACTACTAATAAATGTATTGAAGGCTACATTTTTACCTCTGTCTTCATCACATCTGTCTGCTGGCTGGCCTCTGAGGAGTTACTATCTAATCCATATAGCCCATCTTGATCAGCCGGATCTTCTTCTGTATGATCTTCCTCGAACTCTGGTCCTATCTTCTTCTCCAGCTTGGAGAGCATTATTTCCTGTAAACGCTCTTTGAACTGGATGTGGAAAATGCTTAGTTTTTCTGCCAGCCATCTTCCATTTAGTGTTTTGCCAGCACCATTAGTTCCTAGTAAAAAGACTCTTAAAGGAGGAGCCTACAAGATATAAGAAGAAACATGGTTTGAAATGAACGTTAACATCCACTTGGCATAAGAGAAAACATGAAGGTTTGTAAATAAAATTATATTAATGGATTTAATCTAATTTAGTAGCACCATTAAAGATTAAAAATGGATTTTTGAGACCTAAATCTTTTGGTTTTTGAGCCTGGAATAGTATGGGAATGGATAGTCATTCCTTTTCCTCCTGCTGCTCACTATATCCCTCAACCGAAAACAGGAGGGATAGGTTCCAAACTAAGAAAAGTAGGAGACAATACGAGCCAAAATGAAACATGGAATCAAGACAAGAATGGTAGGAAGGATGGAACAAATACTACATAATACAAAAATAGAGATATCTCATATCCATATAAAGAAGAAGATGGGCTTAGTATTAAGGCCGATGCATGTTTCATTTCTCCAATGTGTTTTCCAAGGTTTGACATAAAAGGCATTAAATGGACAATACAGTAATTTGTGAGGTTTACCTAAATCAATCCAGTATGTTAAAAATAAGCATTTTCCTCATTTACATCCATTAATTGCTTTCTACTTTTGCCAAGTTATTCCTATATAGTATATTATATATGATGATATAAGTTAAGAAAATAACTAAAAACAAACAGAAGAGTCCCAGCATAAGCTCCATATAGCTATACTTAACATGGGGAGCGCAAAGAGCAATTAACGTTAGGATTACAAAGTCCTAATTTAGTGTCCCCCTGCGGTTAACTGAAAAGTTAGCTACAGCTCCAACCTGGTGCTAACTGATTCCGCTTCTGCAGAATCCGTCAGCACCAGCTTGAAACCCCCCAAAAAAACAGATACTTACTGATCCGTCGCTTCTGGTCGACAGGAGTATAGTGAGACTGGAGACAAATAGTCCCCAGTCTCCCTCCGCGGCCCTGCACAACCTCACGAGAGCGAGATTGTGCAGCTCACATGGCCCAGAAGCACCATCCTCCATGGAGTCCTATGGACTTCAAGACAGGATACCTGGGGTGGCGCGTTAGCGCTGTCATGAGTATCCAGGAGGGTAGGGCTTGTTATGGGACAGGCTACTGAATTCAGCGCCTACCTCTTTATCTGGTATTTAAACGCGGAAGCTAAGGAGAAACCTGGAACCAAGAATATAAAATGTACATAGCAGTGTGTATGGCTATAAAAAACAGTACTGATTAAAATTCAATAAAAATTATTGAATTTTATTGGAATAAACAGATTTTTTTACCTCTTGATTGATGGTCCTGCTGCTGTTCTTTCCACCAAAGAAAGATCCCGGGGAATCATCTGAAGGTGGATCCGGTACCTCTATACTATACCGGCCGCTTATACATCTGGTGTCCGAGGGGTGACACCATAACACGTGAGTGTTCTCTTTATATGTTTTCTCTGAGCCTCGCTGGTTATATGGACTACACCATGTCCTGGTTTATGTCTTGTGCTTTTTTCGAGGGAAGAAGATTTCCTTAACAAAAAAAAGGGGGATCCAAAGAGAAAGAACTCTGTCCCACTCGAAAGGAGTCCCAACTCTTCAGAAGCAAGTGCTTTTTTCACCGCAATTTTCTGTACTATATTCTGTTTTAAGTCGCCTCCCATCCCCATGTGACTGCGGCTTGATGCAGAGCAGAGGATGACTGTTGGCAGACAGCCTCCTACAGGATCACCCTCTGTTTGCTGTCAGTGCTGCACTGCCTGCCTATCACGATCTGAGTGAGGGCAGGGAACACTGACTGTGCAGGGGGCCATCCTGGAGAGTAACTCTTGACTTGCAGTGCTCCCTCCCCCTGGCAACATGGCACTGACTCCAGAGAGAGGGAGAAAGCTTAAAATAGAAATATCTATATTTGTCTACACTATATATGTCAGTGAAAAAACAATGCCCTATATATAAAGGGAAGTATGCCCTGTCAAATGGGCAAAAGTAATTTTGCCCATAACAGGTGCACTTTAAAATGCTGTTAAAATCTAGAAATATAGGATACGATTCAGACAATTTGAGTTTTAGCAGTAGAAACATTTAAACAATTACTTTCAATGGTTCTCCATGAGCAACATAATTCTCAGGATCCTTTAGAAATTTGTTTTTTGCTTCAGGACTTGAACAGTAATATATCTTCTCCCTGTATATTACAGCATTTTCCATATCTCCTGGATGAAGTATTGAGTTATCTTTTAGGGAGACAGGACAGAAGTGTTTTGAATCTCCATGATGCCTTTTCCTTTCATTAACAATGTCTTCATCCTAAAAGTACAAAAAAATATATGCAATAATTTTAATGGAATTTCATTTTTAATAGTAGATATTTGTGTCATCCGTTTGTAGTAAAACAACTTTTATTCCTTCTGCCCTACACTGGAAACAATTTTCATGGCAAATTGCACAGTATCTCCCTCTGATAGCTTAATTATGACAAATTCCTTATTTTATATTTATATTTTGTATGAAAATCTCTCACTTCCCCCTCCATTACATGATTCATCTCTGCTGGTGTATACTGGCTGTCTTATTTAAAGAGAATTAATTAGGTTTCACACCATCTGTCTCTATTCTCACGAAATAGACAATGGTTGGAAAACAAACCACAAGCTATAGGTAATTAAGATACATTTCTAATGGTACATGAGTTGTGTAGGTGGAAGATTGACATTGTTATATTTAATACTTGTTATGTAAAAAGAATAATCAGTTGTGATATTAGGAAGTTAGTCAAGCAGCTATTAGTGAAAGGAAGAAGTTCATGATATTGTAGGTGTTGATTCTGCTTTACCTCTTCCTCTTCTTCATTCCCTGATTCTTCCTCTTCCTCCTCTCCTTGTTCCTCGGCTTCTAGCTCAGCTTGCAAATCTTCCGCTTCTTCATCAAAGTCCTGTGATGTCATTGCCCAGCCCTTGTAGTTAAATGGCTCTGAGATAAAATGATGAACATCAATATATGCAAAAGGCAAATAGATTCCAGTAGGCATAATACACACATTATGATAACCAAGTGAAGATAAGAGGAGATCCCTGAAGAAACAGGTTTATGGTTTTAATTATGTATGGCAATTAACTGCAAAATATCTAGCAGGAGCTATAGAGTGATATATCTATTATCTGTGGAGTAAATGTGGTAGGGTCTGCGCTTCCTTCTCAGTTCTTTCCACAGGCATGCCAAGAGATTAAATATTTTCTTCTTTCAGCAGTGATTATCTCAAATAAAATAAATCAACATAGTTTAGCCTGTAGGTATTTTAGTGAGATAAATAGTTGGAATATCACTCACGTTTATAAGTGCCTACAACTCAGGCACTAGATGTACACTATATTGCCAAAAGTATTCGCTCACCCATCCAAATAATCAGAATCAGGTGTTCCAATCACTTCCAAGGCCACAGGTATATAAAATCGCCAAGGCATGCAGACTGTTTTTACAAACATTTGTGAAAGAATGGGTCGTTCTCAGGAGCTCAGTGAATTCCAGCGTGGAACTGTGATAGGATGCCACCTGAGCAACAAATCCAGTCGTGAAATTTCCTCGCTCCTAAATATTCCACAGTCAACTGTCAGCTGTATTATAAGAACGCGGAAGTGTTTGGGAACGACACCAACTCAGCCACGAAGTGGCAGGCCACGTAAACTGACGGAGCGGGGTCAGCGGATGCTGAGGCGCATAGTGCGAAGAGATCGCCAACTTTCTGCAGAGTCAATCGCTACAGACCTCCAAACTTCATGTGGCCTTCAGATTAGCTCAAGAACACTGCGCAGAGCGCTTCATGGAATGGGTTTCCATGGCCGAGCAGCTGCATCCAAGCCATACATCACCAAGTGCAATGCAAAGCGTCGGATGCAGTGGAGTAAAGCACGCCACCACTGGACTCTAGAGCAGTGGAGACACGTACTCTGGAGTGACGAATCCCGCTTCTCCATCTGACAATCTGATGGATGAGTCTGGGTTTGGCGGATGCCAGGAGAACGGTACTTGTCTGACTGCATTGTGCCAAGTGTAAAGTTTAGTGGAGGGGGGATTATGGTGTGGGGTTGTTTTTCAGGAGCTGGGCTTGGCCCCTTAGTTCCAGTGAAAGGAACTTTGAATGCTTCAGCATACCAAGACATTTTGGACAATTCCATGCTCCCAACTTTGTGGGAACAGTTTGGAGCTGGCCCCTTCCTCTTCCAACATGACTGTGCACCAGTGCACAAAGCAAGGTCCATAAAGACATGGATGACAGAGTCTGGTGTGGATGAACTTGGCTGGCCTGCACAGAGTCCTGACCTCAACCTTTGGGATGAATTAGAGCGGAGACTGAGAGCCAGGCCTTCTCGTCCAACATCAGTGTGTGACCTCACAAATGCGCTTCTGGAAGAATGGTCAAAAATTCCCATAAACAAACTCCTAAACCTTGTGGACAGCCTTCCCAGAAGAGTTGAAGCTGTTATAGCTGCAAAGGGTGGACCAACGTCATATTGAACCCTATGGATTAGGAATGGGATGTCACTTAAATTCATATGCGAATCAAGGCAGGTGAGCGAATACTTTTGGAAATTTAGTGTATGTGCAGCCAGCGGTTTCTAGTGGGAGCGCTGGATCACCCCTCCGGATATCTGATGTCTCCTCGATTCCTCCGTTTTAGCAGACAGCAACAAAAAGCAGGATCAAAAGGAAATGTCTTTTAAAATAAATAATTTATTGTTTAAATGGTATAAAATACATAAAAAAACAACCAGTACGCATTTCGCGAGAGTTCGCTTCATCAGCTGGTGTACACCAGCTGGTGAAGTGAACTTTTGCGAAACGCGTACTGGTTGTATTTTTATGTATTTTATACCAGTTAACCCTTTCGCTGCTGAGGCTTTTCACACACCTGTGCTGAGGTCATTTTTACCGCTTTCGCTCATCATGTTTAACCGCGCTTTGTAGCCATATTTTGATATATGACCCAGACATATTATATATCGTTCTTTCCGGCAGACTCCACAGATTCATAATATGTCATTATTATATGTTTACGTCATGTCCTGTCTGTATATTATAACAAAAAATGCAATAAAATTAGAATTTTCAATAATTTATTATGTGTAAAGTGGTTTTTTTCACATTTTTAACATGCGATCGTTTGCGGTTATATTTTGTATGGGGTGCGCTTGTTAAAAAAATGTGAAATGGGGTCTCGTTACATTTCTTTTTGGGGAAAATGTCGCTATTTTTAACAAACGCACCGCATACAAAAATCGTTAGTGCAGCATTATTGTTCACATTATAATTGAAATGGGTACAATATTGCTGCATCAACAAAACAAAAAAAAAATAGTTTATTTTTTTTTTTTAGAATTTTTTTTAAATATATATATATTTTTATTTTTAATTTTTATTTTTTTTAAAAAACTTTTTTCATTATCATGTTTGATATCGTTGGAAAGGCCATGCTCTGGCCGATCCAACAATATCAAACATTAACCCCTATCTGCCACGGATCGGGAGATAGGGGGTTCATTGGAACCCCCTATCTCCACCATTGGTGGCAGCTAGGGGTTAACTCCAGGACTGGCATCATCGTGCTATGCACGATGACGTCAGTCCTCAGGGTGAGTTCCCGGAGGCTTGGCCGACATCCAAGATGTCGGCCAGCTCCGGGAAAGGATCACGAACCGGCGCTTTTCAGCGCCGATTCGTGATCCGGCTCCCCAGGGGTTAATGGCAGCCACCGTTTGGAAGGGCAGGCTGTGCCCTTCCAAACAGTGCCTGGATTAACCCCCTGCCCCCTGGCGATCGGGAGGGAGAGAGGTCCGAAGGACCTCCCCCCTCCCTTTCAGGCGCCTTCTCCGCACATGCGGGGGGGGGGGGCGCCTGAATTAGATGTCATCGTGCCGCCGCGATGACATTTAATTGCTCCGCCGGGGTCCCGAGTGCTGGGCTGACATCCAAGATGTCAGCCCGCACCGGGGGGGCGCAGCAATCCACCGGAATCCGGCGGATTGCTGCCTCCTGTGCATGGACGCGCTCAGCGCGTCCAAAGCACAGGAGAACCACTTGGCTGGATGCGCTGAGCGCGTCCATAGCAGCCAAGTGGTTAAACAATAAATTATTTATTTTAAAAGACATTTCTACGGATGTGCTTTTCGTTTCGTAGCGATTCGTTTTTTTTACGTAACGGGCCGATTCGGTGCTTTGGATTTGTCCGATGTTCCGAACTGGACCGGCAACGAAATACACACCATCCGAAATATTTCCCGATATGAAACAAATTTTTTTTTTGTTATTTTGTACGGACATGAAATTTGTAAAATCGCAAGTCATTTTCGTTCTATTCGCGATTTCAGTTCCATTTAGGTTCATTTCGGACAACGTGTTTTCGTATCGTTTAGAGTCCGTTTCGGTTCCGTTGCTGATTTCGTAATTTCGTATCGTAAGTCACTTTTTTCACTTGTTCCAGTGCTTTCTTTCTGCATCAATAATATATTTATTTTAAATATTTAATTAGCTTTTCCCTAAATCCCCAGTCTAAATAAAGTTGTGCAATGCATATTCATAAGAAAAAAAGGATCTTTCATAAAAAACGATACGTCCGAAGGATCGAATAGGCAGGATTACCATATCGACCGAAATATCAGAGCATCCGAAATACCGTACGTCTAAAATCAAAATGAAAATCCGAGGATGGACCCTTTGAAACGAAGAGAACAGGCGATCTGAAAGACCGAAATTCCCAGATTTCACGAAACAATAATCGATACAAAACACCGAGCTGAAACTAAATGAGCCGAAACTAAAATGGGCCGAAACGATCCGAAAATAAACTTTTGAAAAACCAAATGTGCCGAAACGAAAAAAACAAAAACGCGTGCACATCCATGGCTTTGACGTGTCAAACATCCAAGGTCCCTGAAATTGTCAATAGATTTCGGGGTATATTATAATCATGACGCTAAAATGGGGACTTTAAGGAGAAAAACCTGCGCTAGCAGGTTTTAGCGTGATATTATGGGGCAGGCACTAAACCAGCAGCCTGCACCGTAACACAATGTTAAGCCCCAGGATGCTCGCGGCAGCGCTAAGCGCCGCTGCGAACATCCCCTTCATGGAGTCCACAGGACTCCATTGAGGCTTCTGCTGCCGGTCACATGCCCTGCAGGATCTCTCCTCACGAGATCCGGAACGTCAGCGGAGTGATTCGCAGAGGAGACTGGGGGACTTTTTCCCCTTAGTCTCTCTCTCTGCTGTCAGTGGCAAGAAGAAGCGTATGGACCTGCTGTTTTTGCCGCGGGATGCGAGGTGAGTATGTGATTTTTTTTTTAGGGGGTTCAGCTGGTAGCGACTGATTCTGCAGAAGTGGAATCAGTTAGCACTAGGTCCTAGCTGTGGGTAACTTTTCAGTTAACCGCAGCTTGTTGTAATCAGCGTTAGGACTTTGTAATCCTAACGCTAATTAACACTTTGTGCTCCACATGCAAAGTATAGGGAAAGCAAAGCACAGTAAGCTCACGCTGAAAAGCGCAAGATCCGAAACGCTAACGGGTTTTTATAACCCATTAGCGTTTGGATTGTAATATGTTCCGCCCGTGCTAGGGCAACCTGAGGCCTGTTCAGTTCCTCAGCATCTGCTCAACTGCTCCATTGCAGCAGTTCAGTTTGCTGCAGCAGTCCCACTGATCGCTTTGGCTGTGAATATTTAAGCAAAAGGGCGGAGGATTTCTTAATGAAAGGTGCTGTTTATGCAATATCCTACTGCTGTCCATTTTATTACCACTTTAGTGTTAATGTTTACCATGTTCCATTTAATATTTGGTGTTTTGGTCCACCAAAACTTCAAACTGAACATTTCCTTATTTGATTATTTGCTCCTTGGAAGCGGCTATCTTTCCCTCGTCACACTCAGCTACTCCGCAGCACCTCTCTACTTAGCTGCAGGTGCTAAGTTAGGCTAGGGTCAGACGAACGCATTTTTCACGTTGTCCGTGAAAAAGTGCGGTCGAACGAACGTACGTATTTTTCCCCGGAATACGCGATAGCGGTCATATGATGCGCCTTTTCGTCCGTGATTTTGTACGGCTCATCAATAAAACACTTTTTGTGTCTGGACGTTATGTTAGCCGGACATTAGCAGCGTCTGACGTCTCCTAATCACACACACACGCCGCTATGCGGCCGCAGCGCACTCTGTACGTCAGTAGTAGCGGTTTGACGTTCTCGAAAAAATGCGTTCGTTGGCCACTTGCGTTGCGCGGACGAACTTTCGTGCGGCCGTTCGTCGTATGTTCCCCGGCATTGGACGTCATTTGCTGCTAGTACGGCCGTGATTTCGTGCGGCTAAACGCACGTTAAAACTGCGCTAGTCTGACCCTAGCCTTAGCAGTGCTGAGTGCTGAACTGCAGCACAGCGTTCAATGACAAGTTGCTAATTTAGCACTTGCAGAGGCTGAGGAACTGAACGCATCCTCAGAGCTAACGTTAACGCTCACATATTGAAACTCACTCTCCATAGATGTGATTGCTTCTTGCAGAAGCATGTCTGCTGTTTTCTCAGCTATTTCAGCAAAGGTGAGAGTCAATGGGAATTTGTCAAACATAGATTCCAACAGAAACCACTCATCATTAAATGTTGTAATATGCTGCTTTAGCGGTTCCATCTCTGGAACATCTGGGAACTCGCCGTCTGGAACAGCAGGGATTTCAATTTCTGGAAAACAGATTAGAATAACAATCAAAAAAATACCTTTCTTAAATAAAAGGTCAAATTCTAACTTTATTTTGGTGCTTATGCAAATGAAATAGAAGCAATGTTCGATTAATTGTGTACATTATTGTGGTAGTGACAGAATAATATGTATCAGAGTCAGCATGGCATTATTAAAATAATTATTGGCCATTGGTTATAATGACAGGTAAGATATACAGGGTTATTCAGAGAAAGGTGAAAACCAAGAGAATTGACAGGATAAGATAACTTTCCAGGGCAAATAGTCGATTTGGAGAGTGAGATAAATTGGAGAATGTTTCTGGTTTGGCTATTTTGACTTAGAATTTTCACTTCTCCAGTCATTCACCTGGTTTTCACCTTTCTTTGAATAGACCTGTATGTGTCTGTATTTATAGTATCCACTATATATACACAGATATTTCTACAACAGAAAGTGTACTGTCCTCCATACTGTTGTTATGGTTAGATCTTAATTCAAGGTAGTTTATTGTAAATGCAGTCGACATAACGTCTCCTGCAGTTATCCTGTCACCTAGAATCTCAATTCCACTCTAGCAAGATCTGGGGGATGTATTTCAATCAAGAATCTATAAAGCTAAAAAGAGTTGCATTTTTTTTTTTTTTTTTTTTAAATTTAAAGTTTTTATTTTGAAATAAGTCAGCATTACATCATACTGTAAAATAATGGATGACCTCGCAGGGCCAAACAAGAAGACATAACAAGCAACGGAAACCACACATGGCCAAAAAAGTGTCATCGTAAAAACAGCGAATCGAAAAAATCTAAGGATAGCAATATATTAGCAGAAAGCATCCCCTAAACGGGGGGTCTCATCAAGGTGGGAAATCAAACATATATAAATGCAGCCACTTAAGGCCGGCCAAGGTAACTACGGTCAGCTGGTCAAAAAACATGCGTCGCAAAGAAGGACAGGGCGGTAAAAATTAGTAAAAAGCAGAAAGTACCATGTGCAGGCAAAAAAGCAAAAGCCCTATGCAATGCAGGCTGGGACTTATCAAAACAAATTACGAACCGTCCTGAAAGTCCAGGCACTAGGCCAAGCTAGAGACCAGGGACACGTAAGCATATAAGAGAAATGCAGGGGAGGGGGGGTAATTCAGTAAAGCTCAGACCTGGAGAGGTAGAGGGCATAGAAACCAGCCTTCAATCCGGTCGAGGGTCCGGAGGATCGGTGAGAGGCCCGCAGCCGCAAGGTCAATCCAAGCCACCGCGGGATCCGTGATGGTATAGGGGACATTTGCGTGGGTCACCACCAAAGCTCCTGCCAGACCCCAGCGATATCGGACACCCTGTCGGCGAAGAACTGATGTCACTTCACGAAAACGCCTGCGAGCCATCAGGGTCTGGAATGGGAGATCATGATACAGGGCCAGAGTGGAGCCCTCAAAGCGTACGGGATCCCTCGCGCCCGGAGCAGACATAACCTTGACCTTGAAAGCCACTTCACGGAAGGCCACCACGACGTCTCGAGGAGCCCCAGGTGGGTTCGTCGCAGGTCTCCTGACCCGAAACACCGACCCAAGCATGTCAGGTGTGTCAGGGGGAAGCCCTGTGACCTGAAGCACAAGACGAGTCACGTAGGATGGCAGAGCGTCGGAGGTAATAGAGTCCGGGACACCCCTGACCCTGATGTTTCGGCGTCTGTGTCTCGTTTCAAGCATCTCCACAGAGCGTGTCAGAAGTTCGACTTGGGATCGCAAACCAGCAACCTGACCAGACAGGTGAGTTTGTTCCGTTGTCACAGCAGAAGTCGTCTCCTGTACCACCTTCACCTGAGCACGCATCGCCGCTATCTCCGTGCGGACCGCCGCCACCTCAGGCTGCCACACCTCACGCATCACCCGGAGCTCCTCCAAGATCCTGCGGAGATCCCCCTTCGTGGAGGGGAGATGGTCGTCCTCCTCCTGCACCTGTTGCTGTCGAAGTCCCGTCCCCACTGCAGACCGATGATCCAAGGTCACACTGTTACTGGCGGAGGTAAGGGGAATCTCAGTCGGGTCCCCATCAAAAATATCCTCTGTGTCCGGCGTTGCCCCGGACGATGTCCGCATTGCTGATTTTCTCTTCTTCTGTGCCCGTTTCCTAGCAGCCGCCGAGAGGGGTCGGGAGTCAGACGCCGGTGACTGCGGGGCAAGCCAGGGCATCCCAGTAATACCCCCCTGAGGTTCATAGTCGCTGTCAGCCTCCGAGGAGCCATAGCCCGGGGGGAGGGAGGAAGAAGCAGTCAGTCCCGTAAAAGCGGACCCACCTCGCAAAACATCCCGAATGTCCCTCTGTCGGGGGGCCCGTCGCTGGGAACGACCGGTAGGCATGGTTCCGGAGATGCTGGGCTGGCACGAGGTCGCAGGGCGGTGAGGGAGTCTCAATACGCCTCGAGTAGGCTTCCAAGATGGCCGCGGTGACTAGGCCCAAATCGCACTGCCGGCAGCAATCTGTCCCCGGGCACGAAACTCAGGGCTAAATCAGGTACCTCAACTCTCCAGGATCCCTCTAGCCAACCGGGAAGCTCACAGGGCAGTGCAGACGGCGAAAAAAGCAATAAAATCTGTGGTAGACACAGAGCTCCTCCAAAATGCTGCTGCTCGCTTCCACAGCTAGCTCCGCCCCCCAAGAGTTGCATTTTTTATTGCATTTGTGGAGAGAACAATACCATTCTACACAATTAAACCTATTTAAAAGAGAATTGAAATGGTTATTGAAGCTCCTGAAAATATTCTCCATGACTCTAACCACAAAACTATTTCCAAGCTGCCACCTAGTGGATAACATGTCCTGTCTAATGATTACATGCTGATGCTGCCGAATACCTCAAACCAGATCTTGGTTTTCATTTATAGCATTGATATCACCCAAAGCAAATTGTAGAACATAATCCGAGAAAGTGGAATTGATGTGTGGGTCATTTCTTTAGTTGGCATAATATCATACCATCCCATCATTTAGTTGCAAGGCCAGCAGAAGCACACTAGAAGCGTTATAGGTAATACACCAAACATAAGTGAGAAATTAGAGAACCAACCCATCACAGAGAGGAGCTATCTTCACGGCTAGGTACAGTTTAAAAGCCTATAGCATTCTGTGTGTGTATTATGCCAATATATATACACTGCTGTGTATGGAAAGGATGTCTGTAGTGATCTGTTTGTTTAATATAATTCCAGTGAGGGATCAACTGATTCTGCTGTGTAGGATTGAATAATCGACCAGAATGATAGGATTAAGGGGCGACTCCATCAAATGTGTATCAACGAGCCTATGACACTGTGACACCTCCAGCAGTCTGGAGACACCAAGAGGTACATCCAAATGTGTTGGAACAAGGTACCACAATGATAATATTTTGTACGCCGTTTCCTGTATTCTACCAGAAACAGAGCAGTGGTGGGTAAGGTCCAGTATTTTATCCCATTGTGCCTTTTGAGAGAGTCAAATCTAACATCCCCTTCCATTGTCCCATAAAGGGGGGTGGTGTGGTCGCCTTGGCAGTTAGGATCATGGCGTATATATAGGTTATGCCGTGGGCCAAGGGATCTGGCATTTTGCAATGTCATTCAAATGTGATCAGCTCTCTGGTAAGATGGTGTTGTAGTGGAAGTGATCGTAAATAATGGCAGGGCTAATCGTATTTAAAGCGGAGCAGGAATGATGACGTTCCCGTCTCATTCAAGTCCCCGAGAGGTATGAACTCCTTCGTGCGCAGAATATGGTATACTCTCGGGACTTTGGTACAAATATGTTTTGGAAGGCCCTTGTCTGCAACCCCAGGACATTAACCAAGCTGCTTAATGATGGTCTTGTAGTCCATTCCAGCCTTGTGTAGGTCTACAATCTTGTCCCTAACATCTTTGGACAGCTCTTTGGTCTTGGCCATGGTGGAGAGTTTAGAATCTGATTGACCCGATGCTGCCTGATTTATGTTGGAGGTGTAAGGCGGCCAGAGGTGACTATGTCCACATATGGTGGACTTGTCCGAAAATTGCCCACTACTGGTCAGACATCGCGCACAGAATAGAGTTGTTGGGGGGCATGGAAGTGGAATTTACTCCCTCCGCTTACTTACTAAATGTTCTACCCTTTTCGATGCCCACCTTTCGGAATTCGCTCTTGGTGATTTTATTGTCTGCAGCGAGAGCACTGATTCCACTGTTCTGGAGGAAGGACTGTTCACCCACTATAAGAGATTGGGTTTTGAGACATTTTATGCGATTTGGCGTCCGTGGTCATCCCACCTTCCAACACTTAATGTGGAGAAACCATCCTTAGGGGAGGAGATTTCAGTTCTGCAGGAAGGGCATTTCAGTTCTGCAGGAAGGGCAGACCGTTGTTACTGCTTAGTAATGACTTATAGTCTATATAAGGTTCTATTTTGATTGTACTGTGAGACAACCTGGTATTACGCCACATTTGAAGATTTCTATGTTGATCACCTTTTCTTAGTTATAGTTGTTTTATTTTTAGTTAAGTTTTTATATTGCAAAACTCTGGCATTCACTATAGACTTGAAGACATTATGCTAACTGTTTCTCTGGTTATGATATATGCATTTTTGTCTCTTCTGTGATATGTACCTTTTATATTTTGGCAATGAAAATATTTTACACAAAACAAAAAGAATCTGATTGCATTCATTGCTCAATTTATAAATTTTTTGAAATCAGTTTTTCTGGATGTTTTTGTTGATATTCTGTCTCACACTGTTATAATAAACCTACCATTAAAATTCTAGAGAGATCATTTCTTTGTCAGTGGGCAAACGTACAAAATCAGAAGGGGATCAAATAATGTTTTGCTTATTCAATTATGATTATTTATAAAGTGGCGACATTTTACGTAGTATAGAGTACAGGACCTTTGGCACAAATTTCAAGCAAAAAACAGCTATAAAAAATATGATGTTTCAATATTATATATAAACAATTTAAAAACACTGCCAAGCACTCATAATTGTATTAATATTGAAAAATCTAAAGAAAATTTGTAGAATGATTGTAGGTTCCAAGATCAATTTGGTGCAACTAGGTTGATTTCAAACAATATACACCAATCTCCTTTATTTACCTTGTTCTGGTTCTGGCACTGAAATAGTTGGCTTTTCAACCTCTTCCGAAGGAGCTGCTTCTGGCAAAACAACTTTCTTTGCATTTGCTGAAAACTGGTCATCAGTCTCATCTGCAAGCCGGAAGACACATACAGTATGTTATGGATCAGCAACCATGGCCCCCTCCAGATGTTTTGGAACTACATTTTCTTTGAGACTCAGTTGACCTAATGACTGGCTGGGCATCATGGGTGGTGTAATTGCAAAACATCTACAGGGTTATTCAGAGAGCAGGAGAATGACTGGAGAATGGAAAATTCTAGGTCAAAATAGCCAAACCAGAAAAATTCTCCCATTCATCTCACTTTCCAAATCGGCTATTTTGACCTAGAATTTTCCATTTTCCAGTCATTCTCCTGCTTTTCATCGCTCTCGGAATAACCCTGTAAGTCAAAATAGCCGATTTGGAAAGTGAGATAAATGGGAGAATTTTTTAGGGTTTGGCTATTTTGACCTAGAATTTTCAATTCTCCAGTCATTCTCCTGCTTTTCACCTCTCTTTGAATACCCCTGCTAGAGTACCAAAGATGTCTACTCTTGTGTATGTCATATATATGCACTTAAACTATACGTAAAAATGTGGGTTAATGTTATTTCTATAAATCCAACTATCTAACAACGATTTTATTCAGTTCAAAAAGATCTACATTCTTTTTATTTTAGTAATAAGTAATACAGTTAAGGCTCATGTTTGCAACAGGGAACCTGTCATGGGTCATACAACTTTGAATCTTTTACAAACAGGTTTAAATTCCACCTATCCATTGCAACAGCCAAATGCTTAGCAAATGTGTATTTTGTTTATATAAATTCTGATTATTGTCTCCCATAACTGTTAAATAAGTAGTTGGTGCAGTAGTTAGAAAAGATCATTACGATATCTACCTGTGACAGGTGACAGCTGAAGAACCAACCGACAGGCGGTCCTCCTGTTGTCATCATCCATTCCGTTACATTGCTTCCGCCAATGGAAGGGTTTTCCGGTTTAATATTTCTGCATACAAATAGAGCCTAGGACTAGGTCGATGACTGTTTTCTAAGTTGAATATGCAGTATACCATTTGTTTTTCCATTTAGATGTAAAAGCCATGCTTGCCCTCACTTGTTCACTCCATGTAACCTCTGTCTCCAGTGATGTACAGCTTGGATTTAAGATGACAATGACCTTTCTTTGATCATTCTTGTTTAGTTCTTGTATTTTGTGTAATGTTATATGCTTCTTACTTGTATAGCGCTGGGTTAAAACACTGTTGCTGTAGTACTTATTTTTGGCCGCCAGAGGGAGACAAGCGCAATGTAAGACACTGGACAATGGGACTACATTTTATAGCATGCTTTGCGGCGGGAACAGGAAGTGGGTGGGCAGGAGAGACTTACATCCGCAGCCTCGTGGGGAGAACGAGCAGAGCGCACAGAGGAGTGAAGAGAGTAAGACACACGTGAGAGAGACAACGATCGTGACCAGGCCAGAGCGCAGGTGCAGCCTTGCGGAGCTGGAGATCGATTCACTTTACTTGCCAAAGACCTAGTGATCCACCGCTGAGAAGTTTACACAGATACAGAGTATGCTGAAGGACCCCGAGTTAGGAGACCGCAGATGATCTAATGGGAGTGCAGGCGGTGAGCTGAGCATCTTGTGACAGTAACAGACAAGCAAGACAGCGGATCCGGTGACACAGAGTCCCAGTCAGATCGAGCAGAGATACGTCCTGGGTCGAGCAGAGCGCAGAGTATCTGGCGGATGGGTGAGAGGCCTTCCCGGCCACAGTAAAAATAATAAAGCACGCTGCAGTTTTGTCAAAACCTACAGGGCCCCAACGTGACTAGTCGAAGATACATTGAAATCATTCACTGGCCAGTTGAATCTTGTACCCGGGTACCAATACACGCATAAACGTACACTTTCTTGGGACACAACCTGTACGGGACTCACACTCCAACCACGAAGGGGTTAAAATTCCTTTTTCTTTTCCGCTGCGCATTTCTCGCATTACGAACTACTGTAAATATATATATACGTATACTGTGCTGCTCTTTTATATGCCAGTTTATTCAGTAAACTATATAACTTATAAAATCCACAACAGTTCTGGTGTATATTTATTCCCTAGTGCGGGGAGACTGACCGAGGTTTAAATTCAGCGGCTCCTCCGGGAGTGAGCGCTACACTTGCCATACATATTATTGGATGAGCTTTGTACTCTTGCTTACAAGGTCGAAATAATAAATTAGACGCAAACGACCAACTGCAGCAACACAATCTGTACAAGGTAAAATCTGGGTTACATATTTTTTATTTTTTACGTTTGTGTAAGTCCATGTGCCATTATATACTGGCTTGTGGAACAAATACTTCTGAAGGCATTTCATGCAAATCCAGCTGTTTTGAACTGAAACACCACAGATATACAAAGTAACTTCTACGGCATATAGTGCTTATTATTGAAATTCAAGCAGAATGATTATTTTAAATAAAATGTATCCTTATGTTTTTTGCAGTGAAAGTGAATTGCTATGCATACCTTCAGGCTTCTGGTTGGTGTCTTCTGAAACCTCCTCGGCTTCTAGCAGCTTTATATTCTCCTCTTCTTTTAATCTCAATATTTCTTGCTGTTCCTTTCTTGAGATAAAATAGAACCACTGAATGTTTTAAGGAATTAGCATATGTGCTTTGTCAGCAGCTTTGCCAGTTTATCTACTTGTGTATGAGGGAGAAAATATGTCTACTGTGTACAATCTAAAAATACTAGCACGAAATATACTTTATGCATGAGATATGCACTGGTAAGCACAACTATTTAATAAAACACAATAATCTGACATCTATTATATTTCTACCACAATGACAAATGAATAAATTGACAAACAGTAGGTTATAATAATCCAACAGAGTCAGTCCTATAGAGTCCAGAAAACATTTCCATTGGCTGCCTTATCTCAAGTCTAAACTGAATATTAGTGAATGGCTTTCTTGGTTGACTTCAGGATAGGTATTGGATATATATAATTTCATACCGTGCTTCCTCTTCTTCTTGACGTTTTCTTGCTCTTTCGTTTTGAAGCCTTTGTAAAATATTACTTCTTATTTCTTGTTTATTCATTATGTAAAGTCTACTGAGTAAATACTTTCCTGCAAAGAAAAAAAAGAAAAAGAAAATTGATTGAATGCTGAGCTGCCAGATGGCCCATGGCCAAAACATCTTGGGCAACCATATGAATAATGCTGTCTTGTAGTTTGTAGCATTTATATGAAGGAGAGAACCCAACAACTAATCAACTGTGCCTGTTAGTTTTTCCCCTTAATTATGGGAAGATGGTTCTGTCTAGGACAAAGTAGGGTGATTTGGAGCAACAATAATTTTAACTATTAAAAAGCTAGTGTATTAAAAAGATTAGTAATGTGATCTAAAACCAAAATTAATTACCAAAAAGCATAATTCAGGTTACACATTGCCAAAAATAAATAAAGCACAAGTCGCTTCAATAAACCGGGTGATAACTGAAAATCATACAGGAGATGCCTATATCATCGCTATGAGAAGATGATGAAGGCAGTTCTAACCCACAACATTGGTTCCAAGTGTAAACAATGCTTGTCAGTCTGCTCCAAGAGGACCCACACTTCATGACTTAACTGTTAGAGGTCAGGTTTTATGTGTGAATGATGTCCTTTGAATTATGTCCATGTTCATGCTCTTTCTATAATTTGATCCCCCTATCCTATCTACCTGTCCCACTGTGAAAAAGGGCAGTGCAATCCGCTGCTTCCTCTCGCCAGAAGCAGAGTGAGACTGAAATAAATAGTTCCTAGTCTCCCTCTGCGATTCACTTGCAGTACTGCGTGAGCTCACACAGGGCTTCCGGGCAGGAAGCGTAAGGATCCATGGAGTCCCGTGGAATAGACGAGCCGATCCATGTGACAGCGCGTGCTGCACTGCTGCCAATATCAGACTGCCTTGCGCTTCGTTGCGTGGCTAGGCGCTAATAAAGTGCCTACTCCAGAATAAGTCAGAAAAATGGAGGAGTCTGGTGGGGGGAGCCTTGCTTTATTTGGTCCGGGGGCCCTGAGTCTTGTCAGTCCGCCCCTGTCTACCTCTGAATGCATGGATTGTACTTTCCTCCTTTGTGTCACCTGGCTGCTCTTCTTCTGATTGCATTCTGGTGTTGCTTTCTCTTCAGAGTTGCCCACTTATATCTTCCAACTCCCATGGGAATGTACACCGGTTTTCCAGACAGGCTGCAGCCCTCAAAATAGATCACTGTTTGTTTTTTCGGCATACTATGAAGCTCTATAAATTCCCTGATTGGATGACATACAGGTCTATTCACTAAAGGTGAAACTCTGGAGAATTGACAGGAGAAGTGAAAATTCTAGGTCAAGATAGCCAACCCAGAAAATGTCTCCCATTTTTATATGACTTTTCAAATCGGATATTTGGTCTAGATTGTTCTCTTCTCCTGCCAATTCTCCTGAGTTTTACCTCTAGTGAATTGACCTGATAGTCTCCCTTGTCTGGCTTCCACTTGCTTCTGCAATGAAGCTAACTCCCCACCCCTTACATTTGCACTGTGCGTCACCCAATAAAAGACCTTGAATTAATACCTGGATCTTATGGCTAAGATGTCCAAACGCAAAGTAAATAGCCATCAACCGCAATCATTTAAAGAGGTGGATTGAGCATGTGCCAAATGACCTTTACAAAAAGGCCCTAATGGAGATTAATAGACAAATTGGCTTCTACTATTTCTCTGCAATGGCATCATTCAGGGATGTGGAAACAAGGTTAAAGTGCCTTGTACTTTTTATTTTAACTCCTAACCTATGCTATACATCTCCCTATGAGGCCAAATAGTAGGCCACTACATATAAGATTTTTTAAATTCTATCGTTTTTATATATTTTTTTGCAAAATATTAGTTATGGTGCTCCTCTTACTGCCCCATGGACAATTCCCCACTAACTCTATCACTTTGCTAAGTATGAATGAAAACTAGTGTTTTGCTGACAAATTATATTTCAAAATTACCATTGTACATCAACATTTAACAATATTTGAGCTTACCATTAGTTGCATTATCTCTCAGACAAATGACTGTGTCTGGAAGAAGTCCTTTTTCCAGTAATGGTACCCAGAAATTTGGAGAATTAGGAAAATTTTCCAATACCCACCCACCAACAGGAGGGGCACCAGGAAATCTCTCATTGTTCTCTTCATTGAACTATTCAAAATATAATAATAATTAGACGCAAAGATCATATAGGCTTTTTTCTTTAATAAATTGCATATATTTTTTGCACTGCACATATTCACAAATAACTTTAATAGAAAAACATGGTGGAGTCAAAGGTTTTTAAACCATATACAATCACTGAACTATAAGTTAAACTAACAAACATAAATATAAGGATGTAAACATAAAGAAATACCGTAGTAACAGCAAAACTATTGAGGGAGAATCTAGAAATGAGCAAGGCAGAGTTTTGGTGACGGTTAATGTTTAGGTAAGAATTAATGTGCGAACTCTAAATCTGATTGAAAAGAGGTAGACTGCAAATGGGTTTTGATTTTTTTTTTCCCCTGTTCGATAAACCTAAAACACATTTCCAGTTATTTGACCTCTATGAGGAAGAAGTGATTACCATAATCTTTCCACATGAATACATGATGCTTTTCAGATAGATCCAATCCAAAGTGTTTAGAGCTATTCATGAGGAGAGTGAAGTAGGTGTCTGTAGAAAGCTAGGAACCAAAAACATAGCTCAAAATATCTTAATATCTTCCCACAATGGCTGAAAAACTGTAAGCTTTCACCACATAGGTAGAAAAAAGGACCACAAATTCAAGAAGCAAAATTAATCAGAAAGAACATTAAAGTTTTACTTGGCTTAATCAACAGATAGTGAGTTTAGGGGTATTTAGACCCAAACCTCTCCTGCAAAGCATGATAAGAACAGGGCTTGTCATAGAAAAGGGGCCAACAGAGGGCTCTATTCCCAAGGCCCCACTAAAATGGGGATGCTAAATGGGGAAAACATGCGCCTGGAGGCTTCCCCCGTAGCATCCCCATTTTACCATAAGATTCCAGGACAGAAGCTAATTCAGCAGTCTGACCCAGAATGCAGCGCTACCCTCCATAATACTGTCACGGCGGCAACAGACTTGGGCCAAAGTGGGGCCTTTGTTCAGGAAGTAGTTAAGCTCTTGAGGCAGGTTAGCTGCTGGCTGCATGGACAGATCACAGCACACCAGTATATACACAGATACAGGACAGGATATAACAGGACTGTAACAAGAAGAGCAGGAGGGCACAGAGGAAATCTAAAGGAATCCCTAACACTGGGGTAAGATCCTTGAATGGTCTTCTGTCTATGGAAACCTAACAAAAGAATAACAGAGTCAGGAGGACAGGAAGGGTGAGGGTTAAACAAGACATACACACAGGAAGCCCTGACTGAATAAAGGTCCTTATACTGGTCTCTGTTCTAGGGATAACTATATACACAAAACATAAAACGGGAATAGATACAGAATGGTCAAGATTGGAGCCAAGGAACAAGAACCAGGAAGGAATATCAAACAGGCAGGGGTTGGTACCCAAGATATCAAGATACAGAATACAGGGAGCAGACAAAGATTAGTCAGGAAAGCCAAGATCAATAAACCAGAAAAATCCAAAACACGATACAAGATTGTAACAGACAGGAACCAGGAACATAAACCCTCAGGAACAGGAGACTAGGAACCAGAACTCATGCCAGAGCAATGGACCTCTGTGCTGCTAGCATTTAAATAGTGAGCCGGTCTGGGCAATTGAGACATGTGATCCCAGACCTGAACAGCTACTGCGAAACCCAGGAGCGGCACAGGGCGGAATAGCTATCCCAGAGCAGGGAAGAGCCAGTCTGGATCCCTCTCACCACCAGGGGACCTGGCTGGAAGGTGGAAACGTGACACATACTCACGGCAGCGCTTCTACCCGTATCACCTCCTGCAGTCCACAGGACTCCATGGAGGGCTGCACTGTTAAGGCGAGAGCCCTGCATGATCAGGCTCTCGCAAGATCGTGCAGGGTCGTGGAGTGATCGAGGAGGGAGACTGGGGACTTTTTGTCCCTAGTCTCACTCTGCTCCTGGCAGCCAGAAGCAGCAGATCTGCCGCTGTTCTCGCTGCGGGACGAGAGATCAGTATCTGATTTATTTGGGATGGGTTTAGCTGGTGTTAACTGATTCTGCAAAAGCCTGATAGCGCATTTTGTAAGCAGCCAAATAATGTATCCTCATCTTTCACACCGAATGTGATAATATGTTTGACAATATTGGAGATGAGCAAGCCCCATTGCCCCTGAACTCCCCTCCTATCCCATATTAAATGGTAATAGGCATTATTACGCACTATTTGGGTGTTCATATGATTCCTTATGCCTAAACCTAAGCTTAACTGGTATACATTTGACTATGGTGTTAGTTAAATGGACAGTGTAGAAGACCTTCATACAATCCGATTTAGCTATTTATGTTAAATATAACAACAAAGGTGAGAAAATGGTCCCACCTAGAAAACAATCACCTGTCCACGTAGCAAAAGGTGGATAACACTCCCATCAACAGGATTAAACCTTTATTATTATATATACAAAAACAAAAGAAAATAACCAGTATAACAGGCAACAGGGCCCATCAACTGATGATCAGGGAGTGGCTAGAACTTAATGAACTTTATTAACCGAAAAACACTCTCAGATCCCAAAGTTTAAAATACATATACACACACAGCATCGTAGGGTAAATTGGACAACTAACCAAGCATAAATAGGCTGAGTAATGGGCTGAATGGAAAGCACTAAAAGGCACTAATACTGTGTAATAATACAGTCCACATAGGGAAAATAGAGCAAAAAAAAGACCATTAAGCTCACTCAAGTGCACCACAATTGATTGAACAACCCAAACTTGCCCTAATGCTGATAGAGCTCATTCTCATAAATTCTATCCTGACCCTAGCGTTGCTGACACAACATAGACAACTTTAAAATAAAAAGTTGGACATTAGCTCAACATATGTTTCGCCGGCTGCACGTCGGCTTAATCTGGAGCAAGAAAATAATTATTTTTTCTTATTCTTATTTTCTTGCTCCAGATTAAGCCGACGTGCAGCCGGCGAAACATATGTTGAGCTAATGTCCAACTTTTTATTTTAAAGTTGTCTATGTTGTGTCAGCAACGCTAGGGTCAGGATAGAATTTATGAGAATGAGCTCTATCAGCATTAGGGCAAGTTTGGGTTGTTCAATCAATTGTGGTGCACTTGAGTGAGCTTAATGGTCTTTTTTTTGCTCTATTTTCCCTATGTGGACTGTATTATTACACAGTATTAGTGCCTTTTAGTGCTTTCCATTCAGCCCATTACTCAGCCTATTTATGCTTGGTTAGTTGTCCAATTTACCCTACGATGCTGTGTGTGTATATGTATTTTAAACTTTGGGATCTGAGAGTGTTTTTCGGTTAATAAAGTTCATTAAGTTCTAGCCACTCCCTGATCATCAGTTGATGGGCCCTGTTGCCTGTTATACTGGTTATTTTCTTTTGTTTTTGTATAGCTATTTATGTTATCTATCGGCTCTTGCACACAACTCATCCAAAATAATTCAGTAATTTGGTTATTTTCACGTGACAGGAAACTTAGTGAACAGCCTCATAATATAAGTGGGAGGGCACGGCCATCATTTAGAGCGTTATTGTAGGCCCTGGATACTAAGCCATGAATGATTTTCCCTTTTTACATCTAGACCCCTGTTAAAAAATTCTGCAAGAAAGCTTAGCTGATTTGACTGCAAAAGGATGGGTAAACTGTGGCTGTATGTGTCCAACCATAAGCGGTTTTTAAAATTTACCTACGAGAACCTAATTGGCTAGTTTCAAAAGGAAAATATATACATTTGCTGTTCATTAGGAAAAAAGACTAATTAATTTTAACTGATCAATTTCAAGATTTATGTCACTACATATTGCACAATGTGGCCAAACACATTACAGTCATCTATACCTGTTTGATTGCATTTTCCAGTGCATTGATGTACACTTCAGGTGCAACAGTTAATGGAGTCTCATTTGCAACCTTCACAGCTTCAGTCACCATTTTCTGGACTTCAGGATGGTCAGCATTAACTTCTTCTATCAATTCTACATAAATGTTCATTTATTTTTCAATGTCAGTTTGTATTAATGTTCATTTCAATTATTATCTTCATTGAAAAACTGACCCAATACAAATGTTTCCATTTCAAGATTTTAATATTTACGCTACTCTGTATACTTTGTATTTGTTGATATTTGTCACAGTTGATTTATGCATTTAATTCATATGATACTCAGGAGAAGTACCTGAACAGAAATTTGTATTTCCCATGCACGGACATACATCAGATCCACATATACAATGAAACATAAAAAATGCAGATACAAAAACCTCACAAAAAAAGTTTAGCAGAAAGTGGAGACAAAATGATTAAGCCAAAGGATCAACATACCCCATATGAAATAACCCAAGTTGTTAGCTTTATAAAAATGTATAATATACGGACTAGTATAACAAATGACAAAAATTTAAATATGAAAATTGAAAGAGACTCCGCAGAAGTACATTCACTGGGCTTTGCAACCAAAGATAGAACAACGTTAAGGAAAATGGCTTCAATTTACTAACTTTTCAGAAGGATAACGGTGGTACCTTTGTTCAGTACGGTTCTCGATTTTTTGCAGGACTCTTGATCACCCTTGTTGAATTTTCCAATGTTCACCATAGTTGCAACAACAGTGATTTTTACTCTTGCTTTTTTCAACTGTGAACACTGGCGCTTATTGAATAACCCCTTATGAAAATGTCAGATTTTTTTTCTCGGTGTTTATATGTTTTTCATAATAATCTTTAATATTTGCAAACAAGTTTGATGATGAAAAGAGAGCCCAAATTATCCCCTAAAGCAGTATATAGGTTTATGTAGCTAAGCTGCATACAATTTACAAGAAAATGATTGAACGATGAATGATGGCAAAATACTTAAAACTGATCGGGCCTCCAATGAGGGTAAACCGCAAAAACACCTGACACTCAAAACAGTTAAATGCATTCTGATCCAATTGAAAACATATCTGTGTTTGTACCTTTTGATTGTGGCATTTCTTTTTGGCCCACTTGTTCTTCTAACAACTCTTCTTTTTCTGGGTGTCAAAAAGTATTAATTAGGATTAGTATTAGCTGAGCTGCTAACAGACCTTTTAATCGTGGAAGTTTTCTTATTAATGTGAAGTAATCTCTACATATACAGTACAATAAAGAGAAATCACATTGTACACATACTCATTTAGACTAATATGTGTGTGGGGGAGGGGTGTCAGCAAAACCCCTTCATACCATCTCAATATAAATCCTATTCATAGGTCATCACCTATGTTAAACTAACCTAAAAATAAAACACTGAATAAAAACTTACTTTTTTGAACCGTATTAACCCTATTGTGTCTAGCTCTCACTCGCATTCTAGCCCTGTTCCATCTGCTCAACCACATAGTGCCTTGCTACCTGCCCCCTTCCCAACTGAAACACAGAAAAATGTCGGCAGATAAGAACCTTGCGGCCCATCTAGTCTGCCCAATTACATGGATACTTTACCTGGATTTATCTTTTGTTTAGGATAGCCTTATGCCTATCCCATGCCTGCTTAAATTCAATTACTGTTTTGGCCTCTACCACTTCTACTGGAAGGCTGTTCCATGTATCCACCACCCTCTCAGTAAAATAATGCTTTCTGATGTTACTTTTAAACCTTTGCCCCTCTAATCTAAAACTATGTCCTCTTGTTTTGCTACTTTGTTTCCTTTTAAATATACTCCCTTCCTCTACCTTGTGGATTCCCTTTACGAATTTAAATGTTTCTATCATATCTCCTCTGTCTCGTCTTTTTTCCAAGCTATACATGTTAAGATCATTAAGCCTTTCCTGGTAACTTTTCTCCTTCAAGCCGTACACCATTTTAGTAGCCCTTCTCTGAACTCTCTCTAAGATGTCTATATCCTTCAGTGCCTCTGTTTGATCTTGGTGCTAAAAAAACATATGTTTTCACTGGGATATTTGCTCCATGTGCTTGGACCTGCAGCCCCATCACTCCATGGGTGAATTTGACCCCAGAATAATTGGAACATTATAAATTTTCTCTGAAAAATGGGAGTGCATATGATAATGGATGGAGACAGAAAATTGTATTTGAAGCTGTGATGTTTAGACAGATTCCCTGTATGTCTCAGAGTTTTCCAGGTTGGGAGTGGTTCTTATGCCACTCCCCTCTTCCCTGCTGCAGTGCATGCTGGAGGAGGAAGCTGTACCAGTAACCAGGAAGAACACAGCCTTCTGATCTGTAGCAGAGAGCAGCCATGCAGGGAAGCGTTTAAGCACAGAATATATATGGGAAACCTGTCCTGTTATTATAGCACAGACAATAATAAGATACTGAACAGAACCCTTCTGAGAACTGTCTTATCTGAGTGAGTAATAAACCTTCAGTGGTTAATTGTGACATCTGGCATGTGTGTAAGTTTCTGGACAATACTACAGAAATACATACAACACCTAATAGCATGCCCACACCTTTGGGACATAACAGAAGCAAATACTCTTGGATACCTGTTTTTTCTACTATAATTGATATAGGTATTTTTTTCTCCATGTAGCTCAAAGGGTTAGTAATCTTGATGTGTAATGAGAGCACAACACACAGCCATAGTTGTGCGTTATGTTGTTAGTTAAAGGGAAGCAAATTAGGAAGAAGTCGGATAAGAGGAGAGATTGAATTCCACAGTGACACAATTCAGAGTCTCAAACAGAGAGAGCATAACAACTTTCCATATAAGTGGGTATAATGGAATACACTTAAATAAAAATAATACATTATTTTGTTGCCATTTTAATATTTCAAATGCTGTTAAAGTATATTAAATAGAAATGTGTCAAATTAATTTAATACTTAAACCAGTCACTATTTGAATTAAGAGGCAAATTATGGTTTTCTGACACTCAAAAAGCCAGACTTTCAACTTTTTTGAAACTCATGTATTTGCTAATCAGCCCTTAAGCAGACATAATTATATCCCAAGATCTGGTTTCATCATACAGCTAATATATACAATGTATTAGTACAGAGCTCGACAAAGACGGGCGCCTGGGTCACCATGGCGACTAAAAATGCTGTCCTGGCACTGGGTTTGGAGGCAGAGACTCATGGGGCAGCCTCTTTGAGCAGCCGGACAACTAGCTGCTGATAATGCTTTGTTCGTCAGGCTAGCAGAGGGTGTGTTGTGGACTTTCCCATTCCCCCCCCATATATATGTCCCACTACCCCCCCTCCTCCCCATATGCTTTGGCAATGCTAAAATGTATTTGGTCCTGCCAATAAAGCTTATTTTGAATTGATTTGATTTGAGATCAGCGTCGGCAGTGTGCAAAATTATTTGCATTACATGCCGGGGCTGATCATTGCATGTGGCTGGGGGTTAAATCCGTGACAGGCTGTGTGTGAAGGAGCTGCCGGCCCGCCCCCTCTTTCCCTCCCCTGGTTGCTGATTGATGGGAGCATTCCAGCAAATGGGGACCGGGCAGCTCTGGCCGAGGAAGAGCACGTGTCTGGCAGCAGCTTTAAAAAAGTGCCTGTGACACAGCCAGGCCAGCTGAAACACTGTGTCCATTACAAAAATGACCCCTCAGATAAGCAGGGAATGCAGGGGAGGAGCAGGTACAGAGAAAGGAGAGGAGGGAGGGGGCACAATGTCACACATAATACAGACACAGCGTTTAACATGCAGGGCACAGTCTTCATGGGTGATCGGAGATCGTGCCTGCCTGCTCTCTGCCATTAACTGTAGAGCCATGAGTCCAGGGACAGCAAAAGGGTTAATTGCCTGCATGGCTGCCTCTATCAGCATCTGCCTGAGAGACCCTCCAGCCCCTGCACTCTGTACATTCCCGATGGAGCAAACAGCCAGCCTGGAGGTGTCAGACAGTCCAGCACTGGCTAAAATAATTTGCTATCTGCTTTGTAAGTGGACTGGGCACAGCATGGAACTGAGGGCAATGCCTTGCAACACCCTCTCTGCCACCCCCCCGTCTGCCTCTCTGCAACCCCCCTGCTCTCTGCCACCCCGCCTGTCTCTCTGCAACCCCCCTCTCTGCCACCCTGTCTACCTCTCTGCAACCCCCCAGTCTGCCTCTCTGCAACCCCCCTGCTCTCTGCCACCCTGTCTGTCTCTCTGCAACCCCCCTTTCTGCCACCCCCATCTTCCTCTCTGCAACCCCCCCGTCTGCCTCTCTGCAACCCCCGTCTGCCTCTCTGCCACCCCTCTCTGCCACCCCTCTCTGCCACCCCCCCTTTCTGCAACCCCCCCTCTCTGCGGCGGTATGTGGGGGCTGGCAGAATGCACTAACAGCATTCTGCAAGGCCCCTCTGGCTGTCACCTCAAAACCGGCAAAGGTTGTAAGGCGGCCACACGCTGGGCCCTCCAGCCGCGCTCTTGCTAGATCTTAGAGGTCGCAAGAGCTTGCAGATCTTTAGTGCATTCTGACAGCCACCCCATGTCTGAGGTCTGCAATGTAATATAAATACACACATGTATATATATGTTAAAGCAAAAAGTGTGTATATATAAATATACACTATACAGTGTGGGCGCCTATTTATAAATTAATTTAAAGTGCAGGGTGTAGTGCTAATAAATAGTCAATGCTGCCTAGAGTATGTAAAAACACATATAAAACAACCAAAATATGTGTCAGAATACAAGATAAAAGGCGAATATCCATACGGCGCATCTAATACAATTAATATGTTAATAAATCAATGGATATGTAAAATCCATAAAATCTATTAAAAAACTCATAAACCGTAGCAGTAAAAAATGTATTAAAAATATATTATTAAGTCAATAAGTGCATAGAGTAAAGTCCAGGTCAAATGTGCAAACAGTGCAAAAAAAGTGCTCAAGTATATATTAATGGAATACTCAAAAATGATGATGAAAAATGATGTGCTGATCTTCTTATAAGTGCTGGTGCTGAATCCTCATATCCGCCAGTAATCCTCAAAAAAAGCACATCACAAGAAAGGATAATAGTGCAGACAGTCAAAATAGAATAGGCTCGAATTATAACCAAAATCCAAACCACTCACATTTATAGGAGCCCACAAGGTCCCGGCTCGAGGAGAAACAGCCTGCGGCCAAATATAGGGTGGCACTTCCCTTCTTTCTGTTCGTACTGGAGACTAAAAATAGAGAGAATCGGGAGACGAGACGGAGAGCATTACGCTATGGAGTGCCGTCTCCCGATTCTCTCTATTTTTAGTCTCCAGTACGAACAGAAAGAAGGGAAGTGCCACCCTATATTTGGCCGCAGGCTGTTTCTCCTCGAGCCGGGACCTTGTGGGCTCCTATAAATGTGAGTGGTTGGATTTTGGTTATAATTCGAGCCTATTCTATTTTGACTGTCTGCACTATTATCCTTTCTTGTGATGTGCTTTTTTTGAGGATTACTGGCGGATATGAGGATTCAGCACCAGCACTTATAAGAAGATCAGCACATCATTTTTCATCATCATTTTTGAGTATTCCATTAATATATACTTGAGCACTTTTTTGCACTGTTTGCACATTTGACCTGGACTTTACTCTATGCACCTTATTGACTTAATAATATATTTTTAATACATTTTTTACTGCTACGGTTTATGAGTTTTTTAATAGATTTTATGGATTTTACATATCCATTGATTTATTAACATATTAATTGTATTAGATGCGCCGTATGGATATTCGCCTTTTATCATGTATATATATGTATCTGATGTCTGATGTGCCTGGGTATACATGTATCTGAGATCTGGTGTGTATATATTTATATAATGAGGTCGTGTGTGTGTGGCAAGGTGTGCAGTGGGTAAATTTATTGGAAAGTGGTCACGTGACTTTAAACATATCAGTACTTGTACACGGTCTTAAAAAAATGGTATCGGTGTATCTTTAGATGTTGAATGTAAAGCTTTGTTAGTCTGATGAAAAACCTGGCTCCTAACTTTTGTAGCTGGCTCCTAGGTTCCAAGCAAATTTGTCAAGCCCTGTATTAGTACATAAAGTCCACTAACCTACTGACTGGCTTTCTTCTTCGGGGCTTTGTTCTTCCTGTCCTTGTCCAGTAGAAAGATCTTCAGCTTCTGCTGCTTCTCTTTCTGATTCTATAAAAATAGAAAGAATTATTTTACTTATATTCAATCATCTGATAACTTTATCAGGGTTATTCAAAGAGAATCGAAAAGTCACCATACGTTCGGTGACTTTTCGTTCCCTGCACTTTGAGGCGATTCGGCGATCCTATTTCACCGACCCTGCGGTGTATTCAGCAAGGAAAACCCGCCGCAAACCCACAGAACACTCGCCACAAACCCGCCGAACACTCACCGAAACCCACAGAAAACAGTTGGATTAACCCCGCCGAACACAGCGGAAAAACCCGACTAGCCACCGGTCACAACGCAGAGCAGTCGCCGGAAAAACACGCAGACGAACAAGGTGGAAAAAAAAGAAAACAGTTTGCTTGAAAGTTTGAAAATTGAAACGCAGTTTGCAACAAAACTACTGAACGAAAACGTCTGGAATTTACATATAGGATCCAATGAATGATAATAAAAAGGGCGGTTACAGAAAAATGAAAGAAACATTTAAAAAAAAAACCTGGGAAAAAAATGTTGACAAAAAATGCCTAAAAGATCCTAAAAAATTTTAAAATAAAGAGACTCTGTACAGCAGAATAAAATAATAAACGCTTTATTAGATATTGAATTAAAACTGGAATATTTTTAACATTGAAGCCTAGGAGATTCATTTGAATAAATCTGCCGAATGAGACCACCGAAGAGCAGGGCATTTGGGCAACCTTTCCCTGCTGTTTTGTGTTCTCTGAATAGACGAAGCATTGCTTCTCTATGGGGGATTTCACTGCCGTCAAACAGGCACCGTACGTGCAGGCAATTCGCCAACATTTTAGCAAATTGCCTGCTCTCAGAATAGCCGAATGGCCAGGAAATGTAGCCGTATGCTGAATTTCAGTGTCCAATTACATTTCGGGGCCAGATTGGCTCGCTTTGAATAACCCTGTATATAAATATATAAAGGGCTATTACAAACCATTGTCTGGAAACCTATTCATTAACCCTTTCACTGCTGAGCCATTTCACCGCTGTGTGCTGAGCTCATTTTTACCGCTTTTGCTCATCATGTTTAAACGCGATTTGAAGTCATGTTTTATTATACGACCCAGACATATTATATATCCTTTTTTTCAGCAGACTCGGTAGATTCATAATATATCATTATTATATGTATACGTCATGTCCTGCCTGAATATTATAACAAAAAATGCAATAAAATTAGAATTTTCAATCATCTGCAGCTTATAAAGTGTTTTTTTATTCAGATTTTGTCATTCGAGCATTTGCATTTATATTTTCTATGGGTTGTGCTTGTTAAAGAAATTAGAAATAGTGACTCTTTACATTTTTTGGGGGGAAATCATGTGATTTTTTTTAGCAAACCAACCAATTGAAAAAAATCATTAGTGCATCATCATTGTTCACATTATAATTGAAATGGGAACAATATTGCTGCATTAATAAAAATAACACACAAAAAAAAAACATGATTACTTTTTTTTTTTTTTTATTTATTTCTTAACTTGAACATGTTCGGTATCATTGGAAAGGCCATGCTCTGTCCTTTCGAATGATCCCCCAATCTCCACCATTGGGTTTCCTTAGGAAATCCCCGGGCAACTAGGGGTTCCACGGCTAACTGACGTCATCTCGCCATGCGCAATGATGTCAGATAACGAGGGGGGACCCAGAGGTGGAGCTGCCATCTAAGATCGCGGTCTGGCACCTCAGAGGTCAAAGACCGGAATCCTTTGAAAGGGCAGACACTCCCCTTCCAAGCGATGCCTGTCTTGCACTTCTACCTCCTCCCAATCGGGAGTGAGAGGGATCCGAAAGGACCACCCCCCTCCCTTCAGACGATCTCCCGGCTTTGCCAGGTGGTTGCCAGAAAATTATGTCATTGCGAAGTCAGGCAGTCTAGGAAGTCCGAATGCTGTGGGACCCTGGAGGAGAGCGGTGAGTATCTCCAGAGCTCCTGCCAAGCGGATGACATGTGGGGAATGTCCTCCGCATACAGTGGGAGGGTTTGAGGATGTTCCCCACACATCATCTGCAGTGAAGGAGTTAATAGGACTATACACAGGACACAAGGTCACCCATTTAGGCTGGACAAAAGGAAATTCAGCCTAAAGCATAGGAAAGGTTATTTTACAGTGAGAGCAATAAAACTGTGGAATTCTCTGCCTGTTGAGGTGGTTGGGTCAGAGACTGTACAGACTTTTAAAAAACGACTGGATGACTTCCTGCATATACAGAATATTAAGGGTTATAATATTTAATATGTGGGTAAAAGCTTCTTGATCTAAGGAGAAATCTGACGCCATTCTGGGGTCAAGAAGGAATTTTTCTTTCCCCCAGTATTTTACATATTGGCGAGCGCTTCAGACTGGGTCTTTTGCTTTCTTTTGGATCAACAGCAGTAGTCAGGTGATGTGTGAAAGGCTGAATCCGATGGACGCACGTCTTTTTTCAGTCTATGTAACTATCTTATATTTTACAAGTCCGAGTATCCAGCACACAAGCTATGGCCTCAGCGATATCCCATGCCGTGGTGCTGTACAAATCCCAATAGAGTATGTACATATGCAGAAGATGGGAGCACTCACGGTCTTGTATAAAAAATAACAAAATTTATTGGTTCCACATTAAAAAATCTTAATGCGGAACCAATAAATTTTGTTATTTTTTATACAAGACCGTGAGTGCTCCCATCTTAGATTTTAGCTATATTTTTATAGATAAGAAAAGTACAGTGCTTTTTGTTGACTAGAAGTTTTCTATAACTATATATATATAGAATTAAATGGACACATTGAAAATGTAATAAATAAATGTACTTTTATATATATCAGAAACCATAGACATGTGCAGAAGGGTGTGCCTGCTGAGTGAACTGCTCCTGCTTTTAGGCCCCCATCTACACCTCTTGGGGTTTTCTTCCTTGGTTCAGGATCAAGTGCATGAAAATTAACAGTTTGTAATTATTTACAGACTCAGTTTGGAAGTAATTCATGTGTGCAGACTCTAAAATATATAAAAATCTCTGACTGAAATCTATTTGACCTATTTTATTGATAAAATGTAAAAACATGGACACTATTCCATAGTTGGTGCGTCTCGATATGTAATCATTAGTACTAGAAGTAAGTTTAATGTCTGGCATCGATATTCCGAACTTGACGCTAATGTTGGCTGAAAAAGTTTTGCGCCTCGCAGCTTGCGCGAGCTTACTGTACTTAAGCGTCTCCTATCCCTAACATGGGGAGAGAAATCTATTTATAGCATCTCGACAAGTGAGGTATTACAAAGTACAGGCGCAAATTACCATCGGGACTTGCAAGCCAAAATTTTAACACCTCCTTAAAGCTAGTGTTAAGTGATTCTGCAAATGTAAAATCATTTAACACGCTCCAACACCCCCCCCCTATAAATTCTATACTCCCCTCTCATCTAGGGGAAAAAAGGGTGGCCTGATTCACCACTTCTCCTCAGGAGCAGAGTGAGACTGGAAACAAATAGTTCCTAGTCTCCCACCGTGGTCACTCCTTGGCACTGTGCGATCTCGCAAGACCGAGGTCCTATGGACTCCAGGAGCTGATACACGGAAGTGCTACTGTGGGTATCAGGGAGGTTAGCGCTACGTTTGGGGGTGAGGTGCTGAGTTAGCACCATCCCCGGAATAGGACGTTAACATGGAGACTGTAAGGCTAAGCAAGAGTAGAGTTTTCTGCTTACTGTCTCCATGTTAGCGTTTACTATGGAATATGGCCCTATATCTTTAGAAGAAAAATGAATGGTAAAATAAGTAGATTTCATCTATATAGTTGTCTCCTAATTGCTATAACCAGAACTCAGACTGATGTACAGACGTGGACTCATAACAGTATGAAATCATTGCAGCATGGATTCATTGGGGTGCTGGAGATATTCCTCAATTATTTTGGTCCTTTGCTAAGAATGTATCACTCATTTTCTTCAAATTTGTAGATTTGTGCAAATTCCAGTCCAAGTGGCAACAAAACAACGAATGTTAGTGTTAAATACCTTGTTGTGCTTTTAAAAATGTTTCTTCTTGCAATTTCTGCTTCACAGTTTGTATGGCCATTTGCAGGGCATCCTCTTGTGCTTTCTCCACAGCCCTTAGTTTTGCTTCTTCAGCAAATGGGATAATAAGCTGAGCCATATCAAACACCTGCCATAGATTGGATATTGTTAGTGAAGAAATGACTTACCAATTTTCAATATTTCAAGTTAAATTCAACTGGATACCATCACCTGATATCAGCTGCAAATAATGGCATGCAAGCATTTCATAAAATGACTTGTCTGTTACATACACTTACCAATCAAAGACTAACTGGCAATGATTCAAACCAGTCAATCACATGTAATGAATATTGTAGCAAGTCTGTTGGCAAGCAGGTCCATTCATTTTTAAGAAAATTATATGATATATATATATATATATACACACATGCATAAATCATGTTAATACATAGGGGACTATATGTACATAATTATCATTATTATTGTCATCATTTATATAGCGCCAATGGTTTCCGCAGCATTTTACAATAACCAAAAGGAACAAGATACAGATAAATGGACATAGGATTGAAACAAGAGGCGTAGAGGGCCCTGCTCATAGGAGCTTTCAGTCTAGAGGGATTGGGGTTGAGGAAGACAAGGGGAGTTTTACTGGATGTCGGGTTCATTAGTGTAAACGGTTCGGGTATGGATGGGGCAATGGAAGCGACTTCAATTATGTGTGAGTTGATGAGCAGGAGGTTATGATAATTGAGTGTGTATGGCTATCTAGGTGAAATTTAACTGTGTGTGGAATAGGAGTCACTTTGTTGTTGTGTGTGTGCAGTGGTAGGGTATGACTATCTTCATGGAATGTGAGTGTCTGGTTATGTGGGATTTGTCTGTGTCTTCGGTTACCAGTGTGGCTTATGACTCAGTAGAGTGTGGTTGAGTGAGATGAAAGTGATATAGTTTGTAATATGCAATGACAGAGTGTAGTTGATTTTAGAAGGAGCTTGTGTGGGTTTGGCTGTGTAGATGGGAATGAATATAGGAATCGTCTATGTGGGAATAGGAGTGTGTGTGAGTGAATGAGATGGGACTAAGTGCCTGTAGGGAGTGGGAAAATGTTTGGCTTTGTGGTTGGGATTGTGTGGTTGTGTTGCATGGGCATGTGCAGAATTTGGTTTTGTGGGATGAAAGTGAATGTGAGGTTATGTGGCACTGTGTTTGATGTCCTAACAGATTTTATTTTTTTAGATAGTGTGAAGCAATATGTACGAGTTTATTAAATAAACACCTGTAACATACCTTTCCCCCGTACTGCTTGGCTATCAAGTTGCAGACTGTGGTTTTACCAGAAGACTTTGGTCCCAACACAGCAACCTTGCATGGAGGTAGGGGCATTGGAGGAAGAAGGAAAGGACGAGGGTTCTGCATAAACTTCTTTAGCGCGTCTTCAGATGACAGTACGTACATTTTATCTAAAAAGCTGAATACAAAACACAAAATACTATACATTCATTGCAAATTCATGAAAAATAAAATGATCTGAAGTCAATTCAGAATGAAGTAACTCACACAAACATATGCCATAATGCACTTTCTAAACAGTCATTACCTCACAGCAAATTCTGCCAGTCCTTTTCTAATGTACCCTTCTTTCAGGGCAACAGGACAAAACTGTCCCCATCTGCTCCTGCGCCACCTATACCTAGGTGCCACAATACGGAAAGACGAGAGTGTTCGTAAAAGTTCTTCCTGTATAAAAAACAACGCTTTAATGAATGTCTATTGTTAGCTGTTCAGTTTATTCACATGAATTTAGGTTACTGCCTGCTAGTCAATACTTTGAGAACAAACAACTTTCTATATAATAATATTTATAGTTTCATTATTTCTTATATATCTGTGTTCTGTTTGATTCACCTCTCTGTGGATATTACCCCATTCACCCGGTTTCTAAGTAAAAGTCAAGTCTGACTTATTGGAAATCCCTGTAATTATTTACTCTGGACTGGACTATTTTAATCAAGGATATATTATTACTCTCAAGAAAATGAGGCATATCATAGCTTCGTTATACAGGATTGCTCTGAAATGTTCCATCTATAAGAATAATTAGAATGACTCATACCTCATTACATCCTATAGAAACTAGATTGGGATTTTAATAGGTGATGCGATTCTCTTATTAAAGCTCTCTAAATTACACATTGCTAGAGAGTTAAAATTAAATGTGTGCATGAACAAAACTTACCTACACAAATAATTCAGCATCTAATACTACATTTACAAAAGAACATGACCTGGAGTGCTACTTGGAAAAAAAAAGTAAATGGAGGTAAAGTCAAAAGTAAACAATTTTGTTTCCAAGTATAAATGAGCAGACGTTATAGAACTGTTTTTCCGCCATTATTAAGTAGTCATAAATACGTATATAAAATTCTAACATAAAAACAAATTACAATAAAGGATAAACAAAAAGTTAATTTTATTAATTTTTTTATCTAGTGACCTATGTCAACTGCATTGTATTTCCCATTCGTCTTTCACTTTATTTTTTTTCTTCCCAATTAAATGTTTTTTTATGTTAAAAGAAGCAGAGGGTCAAATGACAATGTCCTTTTACTACAAGACATATAGGGTTATTCAAAGAGAATCGAAAAGTCACCGCACGTTCGGTGACTTTTCGTTCCCTGCAATTCGGCGCGATTCGGCGATCCTAGTTCGCCGACCCTGCGGTGTATTCAGCAAGCACCACAGGGCCGCCGTACTGCAGGGAAAACCCGCCGCAAACCCAACAAACACTCACTGCAAAACCTGCCAAACACTCACCGAAACCCGCAGAAACAGCTGGATTAACTCCGCTGAACACGCTGGAGAAACCCGACTAGCTGACGATCACAGCACAGAGCAGCCGCCGGAAAAACCCGACACGCAGACGGATGCGGAGAAAAAAAAAGGAAAAACAGTACGCTTGAAAGTTTGAAATTTGAAACGCTGTTTGCAAAAAAAAATATTGAATGAAAATGCCTGGAATTTACATATAAGATCCAATGAATGATAATAAAAAGGGCTGTTGCAGAAAAAAGATAAGACGATTAAAAAAAAAAAAAAAGGATTTTCTTTTTGCAAAACCCCCCAAGATCCTAAAAAATCTATAGATAAAGAGACTTTTTACTGCAGAATATAATATTAAATAGTTTATTAGATATTGAATTAAAACGGGAATATTTTTTAACATTGAAGCCTATGGGATTCTTCTGAATATACCTGTCGAATGAAACCACTGAACAGCAGGGCATTTCGGCAACTTTTCCCTGCTGTTCAGAGTTCTCTGAATAGACGAAGCATTGCTTCTCTATGGGGATTTCACTGCCCTCGAACAGGCCCGTATGTGCAGGCAATTCGCCAAAATTTGGTGAACTTCCTGCTCTCTGAATAGCCGAATGGCCAGGAAAGGTAACCGTATGCTGAATTTCACTGTTCGGTTACATTTCGGCCACAATTCTGATCTCTTTGAATAACCCCCATAGTTTCAGGGCATCTGCAATGAATTGGACAGCAGATTTAAAACCTTTTTGTAGAAGTTAAAATAAAGGCAAGGTTACTTCCAGACAGCCATGAAAGGTCATTGTAAAACACTAACTATATGACTGTGTCTCTTTTTACACTGGTTAATTTAGTAGGATATGTGACCATTTGCCCAGAAGTGCACTAATAACAAAGAGGCATCACAGCTATGGTCTTCTTTAACTTGAAGGTGGAGAACTGGAGAAAAGAAGACCGTATGACACGAGGAAACACTTTCAGGGTTATCCAAAGAGATTCGAAAAGTCACCGCACGTTCGGTGACTTTTCGTTCTCTTCAATTCGGTTCCTTTTGCCGATCCCATTTCGGTGACCCTGCGGTGTATTCAGCAAGCACCACAGGGTCCCCGAATTGCAGGGAAAAGCTGCCGTAAACTCACCGACAACTAACCGAATGCACGCTGAAAACAAGCAAAAACATCTGGATTAACCTTCGAAGAAGCCGAACAGGAGCCGAACAGGAGCCGAACATGAGCCGAATCACACAGAGCCGAAGCAGCTGTGACGTAGAGGAGGCAGTGAATAAATTAGAAAAACCATTTGTATGAATCTGGGAAAAAGAAACGCTGTTTGCAAAGAAACTACTGAGCGAAAATGTCTGAAATTTTCACAGGAGGTCCAGGGAATGATAATAAAGAGGGCTGTTACAAAAAAAATAAGCAAACTGAAAAAAAAAAAAAAAAAAAAATCGGACTTTTAATTTTTTTAAAAAAATTCAGAAAAATGCTTAAAGTATCCTAAAAAATCTATAAATAAAGAGACTTTTTGCTGCAGAATTTTATAATGAACGGTTTATTAGATATTGACTTAAAACGGGAATATTTTTAACATTGAAGCCTATGGGATTCTCCTGAATAAATTTGCCGAATTAAACCACCGAATGGCAGAGCATTAGGGGAACCTTTCACTGCTGGTTTGTGTTCTCTGAATAGCCGAAGCAGTGCTTTTTGATGGGGATTTCACTGCCCTCGAACAGGGACCGAACAGGCACCGTATGTGCAGGCAATTCGCCAGGATTTGGAGAATTGCCTGCTCTCTGGATAGCCGAATGGGCAGGAAAGGTAACCGAACGCTGATTTTCAGCGTTCGGTTACCTTTCTCAAGCAATTCGAATCTCTTTGGATAACCCTGTTAGATTTTAAACAAGGTTACAGGCCATATGAAATGAGGAAACAATTTAATTTTAGAGTAGGGTGCAGACCTCCTCTTTTAAATTCCTTGTCACTAGCTCACAGTTGCAGAAGATCTTGTAGATAGAAGCTCTGATGATGGTACACCATAAGACTAAAACATCATTGCCAGATAGACAATTGAATCTGCACCTCCTTGGACACCTTCTAAATCTTGTATGAGAACAATAGTGTAGTTGTCATCACCTTATGTGAAATTAGAAAAGTGAGGTTTATTATTATTATTAATCTTTATTTATAAAGCGCCAGCATATTCCGCAACGCTGTACAATGGGATAAGGTGTTGCTGTACAAATCAATACCTTATCAAATGCATTACTTACGTCATCCATTCCTTCTGGAACTTCTTCTTCCTCTGAGCCTTGAAGGCTCATTACAACAGCACCATGCCGAAGACCCAAGGATTCAAGTCGGGAGAAGACAGACTTAATTAAGTGAAAGCACAGAAAATTTTATGTGAAGTCATCCATTGTGAAGCTCATTTTTGTTTTATTCTATCATATGATGCTTAACTAATTAATATTTAAATACAGAAAATACACTATAGGGCAGGGGTGGGCAAACTGCGGCCCGCGGGACACATGTGGCCCGCCACACAGTTTTTTGCAGCCCGCCAACAGACAAGGGCGCTCTTCTACTCCTGAGGCAAGAGGCCGCTGGCATGCAGCTTGGCCACTCGCCTGGGATGGGAACCACCTGACCAGCGCGCGATCTCGCGAGAACGCGGCTGGTCAGGTGGTTCCCATCCCCGGCGTGCGGCAAAGCTGCATGCCAGCGGCTGCTCGCCTCGGGAGTAGAAGAACGCCGGCAGACATGGAGCCTGGGGCCACAGCAGAGGAGGTAAGAGCTGGGAGCAATATATACACATGTGAGCTGCCTGGGGGCAATAATATCCATGTGAGCTGGGGGCAAATATATACCCATATGAGCTGGGGACAATATATATCATATGAGCAGGGGCCCTGGGCAATATATACCCATATGAGCTGGGGCAATGTATACCCATGTGAGCTGGGGGCAATATATAACCATATGAGCTGGGGGCAATATATACCCATATGAGCTGGGGGCAATGTATACCCATATGAGCTGGGGCAATATATAACCATGTGAGCTGGGGGCAATACATACCCATATGAGCTGGGGGCAATATATACCCATATGAGCTGGGGCAATATTTACCCATATGAGCTGGGAGCAATATATACCCATATGAGCTGGGGGCAATATATATCCATGTGAGCTGCGGGCAATATATATATATATATCCATGTGAGCTATGGGCAATATATACCCATATATACCAATATATAACTTGCAGGCTGTGATGAGAATCTCAACAAGCAATCTCACTCCTGATTTCAAAAGAATTGTAGAAAAGTGTGATAGGATACGTTTGTCTCATTAAACTGGTTTAAAATTAAATGTTCTTGCAGCTATAGATGATATGAAATTAGCACAATAAATAAATTGAATAAAACTACCACTATTTCATCATTTTAAAAGGTGCGGCCCTCCACTAACCTCCGCTCCCACAAAGTGACCCCCGAACCAAAACAAGTGCCCAACCCTGCTATAGGGTATCCCATTCTGACTGGCTAACAGGCATAACACTATTAAATAAAGTTCAGTTCAGGTTGCTACCACCCACCTTCGAGCTGCCACTGGAAAGTCCTCACTCCAAGGACATAGCACAATAGCAAGAAAAAAATACTCCAGCAGATGGCATTAAATTCTGGCTTTATTCCATCAGCATAGCAGAACAACGTTTCGACCTCCAACCAGGTCTTTGTCAAGTCTACTAAACATTTTCAGGGTTATCCAAAGAGATTCGAATTGCTTGAGAAAGGTAACCGAACGCTGAAAATCAGCGTTCGGTTACCTTTCCTGGCCATTCGGCTATCCAGAGAGCAGTCAATTCGGCAAATCCTAGCGAATTGCCTGAACATACGGTGCCTGTTCGGTCCCTGTTCGAGGGCAGTGAAATCCCATGAAAAAGCACTGCTTCGGCTATTCAGAGAACACAAACCAGCAGTGAAAGGTTCCCCTAATGCCCTGTCATTCGGTGGTTTAATTCGGCAAATTTATTCAGGAGAATCCCATAGGCTTCAATGTTAAAAATATTCCCGTTATAATTCAATATCTAATAAACGTTCATTATAAAATTCTGCAGCAAAAAGTCTCTTTATTCATTGATTTTTTAGGATACTTTAAGCATTTTTCAGATTTTTTTTTTTTTTTAAAAAAGTCCGATTTTTTTTTTTTTTTTTTTTCAGTTTGCTTTTTTGTAACAGCCCTCTTTATTATTCATTCCCTGGACCTCCTGTGAAAATTTCAGACATTTTCGCTCAGTAGTTTCTTTGCAAACAGCGTTTTTTTTCCAGATTCATACAAATGGTTTTTCTATTTATTCACTGCCTCCTCTACGTCACAGCTGCTTCGGCTCTGTGTGATTCGGCTCCTTTTCGGCTCCTGTTCGGCTCCTGTTCGGCTTTTTCGAAGGTTAATCCAGATGTTTTTGCTTGTTTTCAGCGTGCATTCGGTTAGTTTTCGTCAGGTTTGCGGCAGCTTTTCCCTGCAATTCGGGGACCTGTGGTGCTTGCTGAATACACCGCAGGGTCACCGAAATGGGATCGGCAAAAGGAACCGAATTGAAGAGAACGAAAAGTCACCGAACGTGCGGTGACTTTTCGAATCTCTTTGGATAACCCTGATGGTGTAGAGATATGTTTGGTAGACTTGACAAAGACCTGGTTGTAGGTCGAAACGTTGTTCTGCTATGCTGATGGAATAAAGCCAGAATTTAATGCCATCTGCGGGAGTATTTTTTTCTAGGCATAATACTATTGGCAGGATTTTTATAGGGAGGATAGTTTGTGCGGAATATAATTTCACTTCTTGTGAAATATATATATATACAGTTGTGTTCAAAATTATTCAACCCCCAATGCTGTAAAGGGTTTTAGGGAATTTAGTGTACATTTGTAATTGTATTCTGAATGAAATCCTACAAGGACTTTTTAAAGAACCATATGCAACTAAAATGACATCAATTGGTTTTGTAATACAGTAGTAAATGTTTCTTTTGTGAATTCTTCATTGACACAATTATTCAACCCCTTAAAGACTACCACTCTGAAGAACAGAGGTTCATTCAAGTGTTTTCAATCAGGTATTGAAAACACCTGTGGATGTCACGGAGCAGCAATAAAGCATAATAAGCACCAATTAGGCAGCTTTAAAATGACTGTGATACTCAGCTCCTTCTAGACATTTACTGGTGTGGTTACAAACATGGTGAAGTCAAGAGAATGGTCCAGGAAGACAAGAGAAGAGGTGATTACTCTTCACAGAAGGGCAATGGCTATAAGAAGATTGCAAAGATGTTAAACATACCAAGAGAGACCATAGGAAGCATCATTCGCAAATTCAAGGCAAAGGGCACTGTTGAAACGCTACCTGGTCGTGGCAGAAAGAAGATGCTGACTTCGACTGCTGTGCGCTACCTGAAGCGTAGAGTGGAGAAAAGTCCCCGTGTGACTGCTGAGGAACTGAGAAAAGATTTGTCAGATGTGGGTACTGAAGTTTCAGCTCAGACAATACGGCGCACACTGCGTAATGAAGGCCTCCATGCCAGAACTCCCAGGCGCACCCCCTTGCTGTCTCCAAAGAATAAGAAGAGTCGACTGCAGTATGCCAAAAGTCATGTGGACAAACCACAGAAGTTTTGGGATAGTGTTCTGTGGACTGATGAAACATAATTAGAACTGTTTGGGCCCATGGATCAACGCTATGTTTGGAGGAGAAGAACAAGGCCTATGAAGAAAAGAACACCTTGCCTACTGTGAAGCATGGCGGGGGGTCAATCACGCTTTGGGGCTGTTTTGCTTCTGTAGGTACAGGGAAGCTTCAGCGTGTGCAAGGTACCATGAATTCTCTTCAGTACCAGGAGATATTGGATGACAATGTAATGCAGTCCGTCACAAACCTGAGGCCTGGGAGACGTTGGACCTTTCAACAGGACAATGATCCCAAGCATACCTCCAAGTCCACTAGAGCATGGTTGCAGATTAAAGGCTGGAACATTTTGGAGTGGCCATCGCAGTCACCTGACTTAAATCCGATTGAGAACCTCTGGTGGGACTTAAAGAAAGCAGTTGCAGTGCGCAAGCCTAAGAATGTGACTGAACTGGAGGCTTTTGCCCATGACGAAAGGGCGAAGATACCCGTAGATCGCTGCAAGACACTTGTGTCAAGCTATGCTTCACGTTTAAAAGCTGTTATAACTGTAAAAGGATGTTGTACTAAGCACTAAGATTGAATGTCACTTGGGGGTTGAATAAAACTGATAATGATGTGAGCACAGAAAAGATATTTGTGGTTATTTCATTATAAATGTTATGTTATATTTGTCTGACCTACACGTGCCGCTTTGATTTAATTGTAAGCAAGATGACCGAATGATCAAAATCAATGTCAAACTGGCCAAAACACTCAATTTCAGTGGGGGTTGAATAATTTTGAACACAACTGTATATATATATATATATATATAAAAAATGTAAATTACATTACAACAGCAACGTGTTACTTTTCACAATGGGCTAGCTTAATTGACTGGAGTCTTTATTGTGAGCACCATGAATTTAGAACACTGGTGAAAACTGTACACCATAATGCATAAAAAAAACAATACAATTGAGGTTTACCCGAAACAATTCATCTGGCTTCTTATTTCCATCCAACTCTATGAGATACTGAGGGTCATGACAGATCATGAGGTCCTACAATAATGCATGGTAAAAGGGAACAATTGCAGAAAAATAACAATTAGATGTGAGGAAATCTCAACTTACTAAATTTACACCTAATTATTGGGTTAACTGTAAAATTTTAATCTAAAAAATACATCCTAACAAATTTACTTCAAATGTACCACAAAGGAAATGTTTAAAAACCTAGTGCACATATCCAACACAAATCATTTTTCTGTGTAATTATTACAACTTCTTTAACAAACGAATAAACATATGACTTACTTATCAAAAGAATAAATATGTAACTTATTTAACAAAAGAATAAAAATCTCACTTTAATAATAATATTAAACTAGACCAGAGAGCTGGTGGTAAACATAATATCATGAACTGTGCATTTCTAAGATGTTAATTCTCAAGCCTGATTGTAATTGTATGTGAGATCATGACAAATTAAAAATTTTACTCACTATTTGATATTGATGAATCTCTAACTTGGCTGCATTTGCAAATGTATTTACATTAAAAATGTTAATAGATTAATTGATTTTTAATAAATTTCAAAAGGGTACTTAAGTGAAAATCTAACTTAGCCACCTGATAAGAAACAGTGTGACAATTTAATTAACTTATTGTGATTAAAATCATCTTACTTTTTAAATTAATATTTATATTCAAATTTGTGACAACAATGAGAAATAAGACTGAACAAACACATTCAAAAACACATAATGATGCAGCAAGGGATACGTATAAATTAAATAATAAACAAAGAGAAAAATAATCACAATGGGCAGGAGTGAGAGCTATAACAGGGAGAGAAGAGGGATCAGAAGAAAGGCAAGAAGGTAATTAAAATGAATAAACCACAAAAGATAAACTCACTCTGTTTCATTGGTAAGAACAATAACAATACATTGGGTGCATACAATAAAATACGGTTGAAGGCAATCAAGTAAAATGTGATTGTCCTTCATCATACTATTTTTTTTGTAAATATAATTTTATTGTATGTTTACCTTCATCATACTATTTACGTATAGTAACAATTCTACTTAGAAATTCCCAAATAGAAAATATAAGGTCAGTGCCACAAGAAACCCTTTACCTCAAGCGGACGTAGTAAAGAGTCTTTATACAGCTTTATACGCTCATTTACATTTTCAGAAAGGTCTTCAAGTCGACATACAAGACGTTCCATGACATCTTTCAAAGACTGGATATCTTCTTCCTAGAGCCAAGTATATTCTCAATGTTATGTCAACCATGAGCTCATTAAGCACAGTACTTATCGTGTTCATTTTCTGTAATTTGATTTACTCTGTCACTCGTGCTACCTGATACAGCCCTCTCCGTGTTATCCCTGCAGGGCTTTCCATCATTTGTGTCTTGCTGACATTGCTTGCCGTAGCTTGTGTAATTTCAGCTTGCCCTAAGCTGTGTCAATCTTTTGACACTTACCCCACATTACGACATTTGGGCAATGCCACTATTGTGTGTTGTTGTCCAGTGTGTGTCTATCACTTTCCCCTCCCCTGTACAAGCAGTAGCAGACACAGCAGCCCCGGATCATGTTAAAACAATTTGATGCTATGCTGTATTATTACAAATGAAATTTGTTTGTTACAAATGAATTTCACTTGCATTTGGACTCCAGAAGGTGTCCCCAAAGTTTTAGTACTGTGGTCATAATACCCATGGTGCTAACACCTTTTAAAATCAGCTGAAGAATATGGCTTATTGCCATCTCTCCAGTTGATCCAGCATGGACAAGAAAAAAAGGTGTCATCTGCGCTTATTACAATTACACCGTGTGAAACAAAATACAATTAGAGGCTTTGGTTTCTTTTAATGGCCACTAAGAGAGTAAACTCACCTGCCGACGACAAGGCACCTCTAGTGAAGGTGAGTCCTATCCAAAAATGAAACCACAGGCCACTGTGTAGCAAACCATAACTGCTCATGCTGCTTTTCAGTCATGAGGTAGGCTGGTGGGCTTTTATTTATGGCCTCCCAGAAACAAATCCACCTTGGGATCAAAAAACAAAGACACGGAGCGGAACATGCTGCAATGATGACCTGGTTGGAGGTACAATCAAACGTACATAGTACAAGAGGAGCAGGGTCGCACCCTCCTGTACTATGTATGATCCAGCATGGAGCTGAGAAGTGTAGAAACACCAATTAGTCAGCAGATGGCGAAAGCTGCCTTCCAAATTGGTTAGTACAGCAAGGAATATATTGGGTATATTCCCAACTATTTCTTACTGTATAGTTAATAAAAAATATTTTTCAAAAAACCACTGGTTACGGAAATAGTTTTTTGAAAAAAAAAATCACTTGATAATGAATGGGTTAAAGATCCTGTATAATAAGTCTGTGTAATCTACATATAATCTATAACCATTCACTGTTGCTCATAGCAGGTCATGTTGTTCAAAGTGGAAGCTCATTATGTAGAGATGTTACTGTCATAAGTATTTATGTGACGCATATAACACTTTATACAACTATAATTTCAATCATTTTTTTGGCAGAGTCTTATTTAAATTATACATATTGTGAAAACAGAGTAATTATGCAAAATTTCAAATAAAGAACAGATCCTCTAAATAAGGGGAGCTGATTTCAGCATGGTTCTACTTTATAAATTTTGGACACAACATCCTGTTTGTATATTTTCTTTTGAAAATCTATGGAAATTGTAAAATGAGTGTTCTGAAACACAAGTCAGGAAAAGTAAAAGCAAACTGTCTTGAAGAATTGTTTTACTGTTATGTCTGTGTTCTACTCATACTTGTTGGGCTCTATTCCACTTGAGCTGTTAGGATTCATGAGTAACGGCTCGGTGGAGTAGAGGTAACATCACTGCTCTATAACTGTGGAGACACAGGTTTGAATCCCGGAGAGCAACTCTCCAGTAAGTGTCCTTGGGCAAGACACCTAACGGTACATACTTACCACCCAGGACATACTTGAAAACAAGAGAAATATCAATGTATCTTTCATGGTAAAATACAAAAAAAAAAAAAAAGAGTAACCTGTTAAATATAAAGGCACCACGCGCTAAAGCTATCGGAACCTTGAATGGCAAGTAGACAGCCATAACTGAGCCACAAAAAGCTCTGCTGGTATAGGACAGGAGACTTAAACTACAGTAATTGGGCTCTTAAACCTAATCTCTCACTTGTTAATGCTGTTGGATTAAGTGGAATCAAGTCTATTTTTTATACCTCCATGTGATTCTAGTGGACAAAGGCTAAGATGGGCATCACAGCTACTGCGTAGTAAAAAGAAAAAAACATATTAGACTATGATACCTCTTCTTCGATTAATTCTTCATCTTCTCCATCTGACGCTTCCTCTACTTCTTGTGCCTTCTTTTTTTCCCTTAGTAAAGGATCCCAGTCTTCCCGTTGATAAACAGACCCTGTACTTGGGTCTTGTTTTTGTCCAGAGAGTCGATTGCACAAATCCTTGTCTGGGCACTATTAAAAGGAACCAGAGATAATTGTCAATACTCCATATATTGGACATGCACATACACAGACACCAAATTATGGAAAGTGTAGATTTACAAAAATACTTCACAGGGAACTAATGTTCAAGGAGCTAAATTTATTTTTGCTATGTCTTTGATGTGAAATTTGTAGATTGTTCAAACAGTAAAATTAAGGGATTGAACAAATAAGACCAATAACTACAATAAATAAAAAGGTATTGGTCAAAAGTTGTCTATGAATACTAGAATTTACAAAATTCCACAATATACAAATGATTACATAGCAAATGCGTTACCTTAATATTGATGAGAACATCAGGCTTTAGTTTTAGGCTTTTAATTAATGCAATCTGTTCTGGAATCTTTACATATTCTTCAGACAAAGATGGAAAGCCACATAGAACATAGCCTGCAAAACATACACAAATAAGACATTTTAATATACAAGAGGTCTATAAGAAACCTGTGGTAATAATCAAATGCCCCCAGGAACACAGTCCTTTCATCAGAAGATTCAACCCCCCGGAATGTAATACCCCAAACAACAGCACACTGCAGCTAACAGGATGCCCTTGATTTCCCTCTCATATCTATACCCTCAACCACGTCTCTATTGAATGGCTGATCAGGAAGGGTCCTTACGGCTCCGCATAGGCTCTTACCTACCCTAATAGAGGTTACTGTGAGCCAAGCCACAAATACCATTCAAACATTCCCTCTGGCACTTTCAAGGAAATCTTCCCCCAAATCCTCCATTGTGCAAACCTATTTCCAGTACAGAGTAATTTAACGGTTTATGTAATTCTGGTGCATGCTAGAAATGCAATCTCAGATGCAAACCTAGAACATGGCATATGGACATACCTCCTCTTTCACAATTAATGGGAATTTTGAGCAACAGTCCTCAAGCTACCCTTCACTCTTACCCACCCCATGAGTCTTCTTTAACATTTTCAGTCCTGAGGCTACCCACACTTTGACCATAGAGAACAAAACCTTAATTTGTGTCTTGACATCAGTTTCCAAAAAGACAAGCCTCATACAATGTATCTCCCCTGTAGCTTTTCCATGATGTATACTGGACTCTTGGTGTTCATGCACCTTGAGTGGGTAGACGTTGCATAAACCAAAGACAAAAAGGCAAATAGATTTTTCCAAACATGGACCCTGCTAACCCCCATTTACAAATACATACCAAACATGCTTTACCTGCAACTTTTCAATATACTTTATGGTACTCCCTTCGTCTCCTCGGAGGTCTAAACAATATATTACTGAACGATCCTCTGCAATCCCTGTATGGGTAACCTTATTTATAGGATGGGGCAGCATTTGGGGAATGAGAATAATTTTCTGTTCCATACCATGTACTCTGAACCGAAACTGCATTTTTGTTGGCACTCCCTAAAACACTACTGCAAGACTCACAAGCCGGAATTAATAAAGATGTATTGGAAAAAATAAATCCTATAATGAGATGCGTGACCTCTCAAAAATAAGCAGTAAAACATTGCTGTGCACTTCCTGTACAAAGACTTGAAAAGACAGGTCAATCTCCAACCTGTCCAGATTCCACGCTCACTATCGATTCTAAACAATTGCAAACACCGACAAGGCCAGTCACTGTTACTCGAGAGTCAAAGGTACAGGAGCACGTTTAGCATCTGCTCTGTCGTAATACACAATTGGAAAATTTGAAAGATGGGCTTCAAGGCAGATGTAAGCCCTCTGATTTGACGTGTTACTAGAAAAGAAAAGTGCCTGCACTTGGCAATCTAATGCCGTCTCTTTACATATGAGCCATCAAGCCCGATTATAGATTCTCACTCTGCTACACAGCACCACTTTGCTTACTGACAGTTAATATCAAATTAACCAATCCATATGAACATACCAAGATGTGCAACTTCAGGAGAATTGATCTTGTCTATCAATAATTGTGTTACTAGTTCCTCAGGAATATTTTGGCCTTGGTAAAGAAGTTCTTGAATCTACAATGGGAATCAAAACAGAGTGTATTACATAAAAAGCTATTTTCTTGACGGAAAACATCACAGCAAGCCTTCGGATGTTTTTTCTTCATTTTATATGTTACGTTTCATTTGGCTTTGGTTAAGGAATATATATATATATATATACAGGGTGTCCATAAAGTCTCTTTACAATTTAAAAAATTTATTACAAAGGCAATTGATGAGATATCTTCATCAGATTTGTTCTATGAACTCAGTGGTTATCAAGGTTTTTGTCACATTGCATTTGTGTATTTCAGGTACTATGTTGATGAATGAGGTACTGTTAAATGAACCCCGTACACCACCATTGATGAGGGTATGCAACAGCGAACATGGCAAGAAATCGAGTACCTGCTTGATGTGCTTCGTGCAACTAATGGTGCCCATATAGAGGTGTATTAAATGAGGCAAAAAAAAATTAAATATATACCTTAAATATATACGTCTCATTTTGTAATACGATTCACTTATCTGTCTTTTCATTTGCCTTTGTAATAAATTTTTGAAATTGTAAAGACACATGTATATAAATATATATTTATTAGATGATTATATTTGCCGTACGGTAAACTATATTTTATTACAAAATACATACCATTCACTATCTCTGTTTGTTTGTATACCTGCATGTCATCTATCAAACTCTTTATTTACTTATGTGTCTGACGAACACTTTCTTACCGTTACCTATATATATTTGTCTGCATGTTCAAAATTAACCACAATCTGCAATGAATGGGTTACACCAAACAACGCAACCATTGTAGGTTATTGTAGTTCTTAAGGTGGAAGGGTTACTGTGGTATGTGTGACGTCTGTATGTGTGTATTTCTGTGTATGTGTGTATTTCTGTGTATATGGTACACACATGTATAGGGCGTGGAATGTGCAAGAAGTCAATTGACATTGTGGTGGCTTGGAAAGTGGATGGGCACTTACATTGCAGGCATGGGGAAGAAGGAATGGGAGTGACATTCGGTAGTGGAAGGATACCTACATTGAAGGGTCTAGGGCAGGGATGTCAAACTCTGCCCCCCCCCGATGATGATGGTCCACAATTCCCTGAATTCGATGAATACAATCAATTGCCAAAGAACCATAGGAGTTGTATATCAGAAACATCTGGTGGGCCAGAGTTTAATATCCCTGGCCTAGGGTCTGTGTCTGTAAATGCCTGCTGTGTGTTTGTAAGTTGACTTCCTGCCCCAAGACACCCCAATATCAGTCCCCTTCCACTCACCCTAATATCAGCGCCTGTGCTCCTTCCCCTAGGCTCACCCATATAAGCCCCTCGTGATTACATTTCAGATGTTGCAATTTGTGGGAGTGCTGAAGGGTGAATCAGGTACATTCATGGGCAGCTGGATGAGGGGTCCTAACAGGATGTTGATAGGAACCAATTAATGACCACTTAGTCAGCTGCTCAGATGATTGCCTTGATTCACCCTGTGGTACTACCAACCACAAATTGCACGGTCTATCTTAAACAAGCAGCCCAATATGAAATACGGCCACCAGACCCAGTAGTGACTTCCTATGCTCTTAGGTTTGCTGCGTCCACTGCAGGGCCTCTTAAAGGGTCGGGCCTGGCTGCAATTGCACATTGTAGGTACAGAGCACATCAGTATCATACCTTAATACCCTGCTCTGTTTCTCTTGTAATGTGTTCATTAATCACTTCCTTAGCTGGAAAGAAAGGAAAAGAATTTGAAAAATGGTCACATAATAATTTATCATATCACACCACTGAGTCATCCATAATCAACAGCAGTTGGGTCCAGTGTGAAGACTGAGGAATGGCATCCATGTAACATTTTAACCATGGGAACACCATTCTCATTGTGCCAGGATTGTGCTGGTCCACCAGAAAAGCAGGGGCCTTGGTTTTAGTGTATTAGAATATGTTCCCATAAACCATCCTTTGGCAAACCTAGTACACCAAGGCATTCAGCCACATTAAAAGATCTTACAGTCCTGTAGGTTATTATTGGAGATATATATATTATAACAATTCTCCCTTTAACATGGTGGAAACAGGAATTCAGAGCACACAGTTATATTGAAGAAAATATGTTGAGAGTTTTTCATTCATATTACAGACACCAATCATTCTTAATCATATTGAACACAATAGAGGTAAGTGAGCAAGGTAAAAGAAGTCAAGAAGTTAAGCAGTGAATCCATTCTTCATTAACTACAATGCCTTAGTTGGACTAGCCCAGAGCTGTACTTAGGGTATTTGGCACCCGGGGCAGATACTCCCTTTTGCACCCCCTCATTGAGCAAAACAATCTCACTAACAGAGGCGCTCTCACTGTCCTTTAAGACAGTCTCTATTAGAAAGACCCCTCACCAGGGCAGCCATCAGGGGGTGACAGCCGATGATATATTCAGAAAACCAAGTGGCACAAGGGGGTCCTGGCCCTTACCAAACACTGTTCAACCTGTCAAAATGCCTCAGATGTAAGGACCTCTCCATGCCACCCGGTGGGCCGCAGCATCTGTCTAATCACTGAGGACTGAGGAAGCGATTAGTATGGACTGCACCAAGTAGAGTTGCAGAGAGAACACCCCCCCCCCCACAAGAAACACATTTTATCCACCAGGGATTTAGCCGACTCCCTTTAAATTAAGGTAAAGAAAAGGAAAAACGTTTTCTTTTTAATTAGTGTATGGAAATAGCCAGGTGAGGGAAGGGGGACCTGACCAGTGGCTCACCAAGGGACCCCATGATTTCTGATGGCACATTAGAGACTACAATAGTGGAGTGTAATGGGCTCTGGAGAGGTTCTCACTAACAGAGGTTCTCTCAATGTTTTACATTGACTTTTAAGAGCAGCTCTGTTAGAGAGACCCTTCATTAAGGACCATAACCCATTCCCAACCCATTCAAAATAAAACATAGGCCATGTAACGCCATATATATTGTCTGATATGACACTTGTAACACACTGCATACAACTCCTATCACTTTCCGGCAGTCCTCCATATACTCTAGGGTTGCCTGAGAGTGATAGGAGTTGTAGACAGTGTACTGCAAGTGTCAGGCAATATTGCAACTGATTTGAAGCTCCACAGCAATAAAGCTCACAGTAATATGCAGTGTGTATGAGCGTGTCACAGAGCTCCACAGCAATAAAGCTCACAGGAATGTGTGGTGTATGAGCATATTGTAGAGCTCAACAGCAATAAAACTCACATGTGCAGTGTGTATGAGTGTATCACAGAGCTCCACAGCAATAAAACTCACAGGAATGTGCGGTGTGTATGAGCGTATTGCAGAGATACACAGCAGTAAAATTCACAGTAATGTGCAGTGTGTATGAGTGTATCACAGAGCCCACATATCAACATATCCCGCCACACAGTCACACATCCATATACCCACACAGACATAGTCACTCATCTGCACGCACATACACAATCACTCATCCGCGTGCACACAGTCACACATACCGAGCGGACACAGTGACACATACGCACACAAACACATTCTGAACAGGGTTGTTTGCTGGGCCTAGCCAAGGCCCGGGTACCCTCTGAGCCTAGTCGAGGCACCCCTATGACCCCTTTCACCCGGGGTGGTCTACCCCCTCGCCCCCTTAGTACGCTACTGGACTAGCCCTCCCTATCCCAGAGAGAGCACTCCATGAGCATCTTATGTCAAATGTTTTCATTAATGCAGCAAAATAGAGTTAATTAGGCAAGTTTTTATAACGTAAGCATTGACTTAATAAGACTTTCATTTTTTATAAATATATAGAGTAACGCAACTCTTGAAATTATATTTTTAGCAAATTTGAAATTTGGGTCATTCACAGCATGTGAGAGAACAACAATGGAGGCAACGGGTCAGTGTCATCAAACAAGAATTTACCTTCTATAAAAACACATTTCCAAGCTTGTGATAGCTTCCGCCCTAGAGTAGACTTTCCAACACCCTGTACAGAGAAATATGTATGTTACATCAGTATAATGTAAATAAGTGCATGTCATTCATGACACCACAGTATGGTTACAGTGCCCCTTTAATTTGTCTTTGGTTGCTTAGAGAAAGGGTTCAGTATAATTGTTACAGAGGTGACATTGTTACAATGTTTGGGCCAGTAGCTATTTAACCCTTTCACTACCAAAAAGTTCAAAATAATATCATAACATTGTTTCAGTGTTGCATTCTGCCAGCTGCCCAAGGGCCCTATTACACACTTAACGCTAACGTTAGCACTCAGCTGTGTGAGTGTTAATGTTAGGTTAAGAGGCCCTAGCGCAAGCCGTCCAAATTACATTCCGAACGCTAATGGGTTAAAAAAAGCTGTTAGTGATTCGGAGATTGCGCAAACTTACTGTACTTTGCGCTCCCAATGCTTAAAATTAAGATGTTAGGATTACAAAATCCTAACGCTAATTACGTCCTGCTGCGGTTAACTCGAAAGATAACCACAGCTTGGAGCTGGTGCTGATTCCGCATCTGCGGTATCAGTTATCACCAGCTTCAAATCCCCCCAAAAACCACATACTCACCTCTCATCCCGTGGAGAGAACGGCAGAACGGCGGCTCGATCCGCCTCTTCTGGCTGCCGGGCGCAGAGTGATACAGGGGGGAAAAGTCCCCAGTCTCCCTCAGCGATCACTCCGCCGACCTGCAGGTTTTTGAACTTTTTCTTACAGTGAAGTATGGGGCTGCTTTTTGCAGCTTATTTACAGTTTTACAGAGCGAAAGGTGTAAATTTTCAGTGAATTTTGTTTCTGAACAGCGGGCACCCTAATCTTGAGGAAGCCTAATACTGAGGAAGCCCGCAGTATGGTTGGGCGAAACGCGTCTCATTATTCATTTTATCTATAATAAATGATATAAAACGTATAATAGTGCACGTTTTATTTTATTTTTATTTGGTCCATCATTTTTTACTGGAAATCAACTCATCAGCCCACCAGATCCGTGACAAGCCTCTATATTGAGCCACTTGATAAGCCTCTATACTGAGCCACTTATATAAGAGGCTCAAGAGATTGTGAGTACCCACTCTCTTGTTTGTCTTATAAAGTTATTGATATTTGCGCAATGGAAGTGTTCCTTTGTTTTTAGAAGAGCAATAAGAATCCACCAACGGATAATTCTGTGACTGTCTGAAGTGGGAAGGATTCCATACAAGGGGTGGGACCCCCCAGAGTGGTCAAGAGGCGAGACTATTGAGCCATACCTGGCTCTACACTTGTGAGTTCATCATACATATAGCCTGCTGTCTCCTTATATTGTATCAATTGAATTCAAACAATATTTGCACCATGGAATTTTTGTCTTTTCCAATTAGGTCAATTTGATCAAGAATATTATTGAAGTATTCAAGTCTATAAGATAAGTGCGCTCACACCGGGGCTTAAGCCCATTTTTTTCTGACCCTAATCTTACCTTAACCCCTTGGCTGCAGATGAAGTGTGGGGGACGTCCTAGTGTTTCACCCTAACATGTGAAGGACGTCCCCCACACGCCATTACCTACCCGCAGCTCTGGGGGGGGATCTCTGCCAGCCTGGGGAGAATCCCATGGTGGTTTGTCTTTGTCAGGAAGTCCGACCATGCCTTGGAACCTCCCCCACCCACTGACATCATCGCACACGATGACATCAGAAATAGGACCTCCCCCTGGCCGGGCAGGGGATTCCTTATGGAAGAGATACAGGGGTCGTTTGGACCTCTATATTTCTGGAACCGTATGGGATAGAGGGTCATGCATGGTATTGTTGCAAAGGCCAGAACAATGACACCAAATCAGGTTATATGTAAAAAATAAAATAAACACATATAATCTTTTTGGTTTTAAAGCAGCACTATTGCTCACTTTTCAATTATAAAGTGAACAATGATGTGGCACTAATTTACCTTCTCATTTGCCATGATGCCAACAAGTGTGGAGGTGATGGCAAAGGGCATTATCGCACATTGTTTCATCGAAAACCTAAACCACTGCATTGCAGCTAGGAGCGCTGGAGGTTCTTTGGAACCCAACGTCTCTGATTTTTACACCACACAACGTCAAATGAGGTGTCTTTGGAAAATACCAAATATGACCATGTAAAGTGTAAAAATCAAAAAACAATTAATGCAAAAAAATTTTTTTTGCCATTTGTAAGCCAGAGGCATTATGTGCTTTTACCGCCACACCACTGCGTGGAGAACGGGGAAGCTTTGGACCTCTGTATTTCCATTCTCTACACCCCACAAAGTCAAGTTAGGTGTCATTGGACAGGTCAGAGTCTGGCCTTTCTAATGATGGCATGACCATGTTATATGTCACGTAAAAAAAAACGCAAACAAAAAATATACTTTTTTTCCATTTTTTCTTTATTTGTTCCAAAGCAATGGCATTGTCCTTTTCCCCATATAAAATTAGCAATGCCACTGCCATTACTCACCTCATTTCCCATGCCGCACATAAGTCATTTGTTTCATAAAACACAATCCTCCAAAATACAAGCAAACATTTTCCTTTTTTCAGTTTTAGTTACAATTGCATATTTCCTCAGAAAAATGCAGTAACAGGTTTTTTTTTCTAATTTTTTTTTTAGCAAGAGTACCCAATCGAATATATAACCATAAAGGTTTGGATGATAATGTGAAAAAATATATATTTTTCAAGCTGTAATGATTGAAATCTGAGGCTCGGGTCAGACGAGCGCAGTGTTCACGACCGTGTTGCCGCACATTTTAACGTCCGTGGTAGCATACAATTATGATCAATAGAGACTCACACACGAAGTACGTCCGCACAGAAGTGCGGACGCACAACGGACATGGCAAATGGACGCAAGATAGGCAAGAACGTAAAACAGCTAGAACGGACGTGCGGAGTGTACCACGTCCGCAACGTCTGCATAGCTTTGTGTGTGAGTGATGGAACGTAGTCAGACGGGCTGCATTTTTGACGTCCAGCATTTTTTTAATTTCTTTTTATATTTTTTGTTAACAGTCTGACCAGACATGGTGTATACTCATAATAATGATAAATGTTGAATCTGCCGAGTCTGACGAATATGTTTGGGTCCGATAATAATACATGACTTCAAACCGTGTTTATACATGATGAGCACAAAACAGTCCAAATGAGCTCAGCAGACAGGTGAAATGGCTCATCAGTTAAGGGGTTAAATAGATATGCAAATGGTGTTTGATATGCTAATGATTGCTTTTCAACTTATTACAATGCAAAATTGAGTTAAAGCGACTTTGGTAGTGAAAGGGTTAAGACTGTGGCATTATCTGTGAATTTAGAGTGACTACAACTGGATGCTTAATCAGATCAAATGCTCAACCATATGTTTTTTAGCTGATTCAGATTTTTTCACATTGGACTAACCATTTTTTTGAATCATCAAAATATCCCAAGAAACTAATTATTCTGAGATCATAATCACATCATTTATTATTTAACTCATTTAATTTTGAATAGCGCTATACTCCAAAAATCCATATTACAGAGAGTCAAATATAAAATATGCATACAATGAGCAGAGGACATGACTTCTTTAAAATTCAGATTTATGTTGGCTCAGACGAGCGCTCTGATTGCGCACAGTAACGGATGCACTTTATAATGGATGAGATTGTGGTTACATTGTATCAGTTAGTTTTGACGGATCTTGAGAAAAAGAAAAAAAATGTTGTATGCAGGAGTTTCTCTACGTGAGTGTAGCTTTTTCACGTCGATGCCATTTTGGCGTCCATTGTAAGTTTGCAACATGCGCTGCCCACGCATGAAAAGGTGCGCACGGGCTTCGTGTGTTGTTCTCTATTGACTCCTTTGAAGAGCTACGACGGACGCAAAAAGTGCACTCGTCTGACCCCAGCCTTAAGCGGATAGTTTTTTTTTTTACATTTTTGGGGTCCCAAAGAGGAATATCTTAAAATCAGAGGAGGCCTGTCAAAGCCAGTAGAACTGTGAATAAATAACAGGTAAACCATACAAAACACAATCTGCAAATAGATGAAGAAATGTTACTTTATTCATAAAACAAGTTCAAAACAATAGAAAAGAGATAAAGAATAACAGAACAGCTCTTACTGGTTTTCCAACAATAAGGAAACAGGTTGGTTTGGAGAGAAGAAACGCTCTCTCGGCTTCATTTTCATTCAATGGGTCTGCAAGAGGTAGGGGTTGTGTTTCCTTTTCAGGCGCCATGTTAGAAATCCTGCAAGCAAGTGCCGAAGTGTTTAGTATGGCAGAAACAGTGCCTACAGGGATTTGCATGTCTAGAAAAAAAAAAATTATTGACATTTAAACATTTTTATACCTATGGACAAACTAGTATAAATCAATAAAAGTTTTAAGACTATGTAATTTTTTTTTCCTGCTTTAAACTCTGTCATTTAATCTTCTCTGAGGAGTTTTTCTGACCCTTCGACTGGGCGGGATAAACCCCCGTGGATTAGAGACAAACGGTTCTGTAAACGTTCTCAATCCGAACCATGCATCAATTGGACAATCTCCAGTATCCGCCGATAGGATAAATAAGATCAGGAAGGTGGTTCAATAAAATAATAAATTTATTGTGCGATCATATAAATGCCCAACGTGTTTCGTCCTTAGACTTTATCAAGGGCTGTGAAACCAAATTAAAATACAAAATAATGCATATAACTCTACCCTTCCCCTTCCGATCTTTTAGAGTCCATCTTCTCTCCTCATTGGTTCCTTCAGTTCTACGGCGTTATCCATATATGGTCTGCATATCTTCTCTGGTGCATCATTTCCGGTTCCCTTCTGGGACCTCACCGTTACATCACTTCCTGTCTTATTCTTTCCAAGTATCGCGCACTTTCAGTATCGTCTGTTATATTGCTTCTGTTCTCTCTCTGGATTCACTCCCAATGAATGTATTTACTCTGTGTTATCCCTGCCTTTTATACCACGATGTTTAAATGATTCAAGTCCGGTATTGCTTTTCCACTCTATGGGTTCTCTCACGATGTCCAATATTCCCGATTGTTTTAATTTTTCTCCGATGTTACTTCATGGCATACTGATAGTACTTCTTACTTTCAATTTCGTTTTTAATGCTTCTTATTCTTCACTTTCGTTTTCATTCTGTTTCTTCTCCAATTCTATCTGTAATGATCTTAAAGCAAGGCCATATATCAGATAATATATTTTTTACCGATTTATTTTACAGAAAACATTTAATATCAAATTCTTTGTTTAAACCTTTTGGGCTCATCGTCTTAAGTTTGTACACCCAAAACATTTCTCTCTGTGATAAAGTTTTTCCTCTATTTCCGCCTCGCCACGGTTTCTCTTTATATTCGATGCTCGTCCATGAAAATTCAGATATATGATATCTATGACAACTATTGCAGTGTAATGGTACTGAATGTTTTTGAACACCTCCTCTGATATTTCCTAGGTGTTCTAATGTTCTCTCTTTTAACTTCCTTGTGGTTTGTCCAATATATTGGACACCACACGGGCATTGTAGCAGATACACCACATGCATAGAGTCACAACTGATAGATGTATTGATTTTGAACAGTTCTCCTGTGACTGTACTTTTAAATGTTTCTACTTTTCTTTTTCTCAAAAATTTACAGGCTTTACACTTGGAGCATTTAAAGAAACCTTTATCTTTTTTTGTTGTTTTCTTTTGTTCAAACGTCGCACTTGGAGCCAGTATACTCTTCAAATTTCGGTATAAAATATATTATCTGATATATGGCCTTGCTTTAAGATCATTACAGATAGCATTGGAGAAGAAACAGACTGAAAACGAAAGTGAAGAACAAGAAGCATTAAAAACGAAAGTGAAAGTAAGAAGTACTATCAGTATGCCATGAAGTAACATCGGAGAAAAATGAAAACAATCGGGAATATTGGACATCATGAGAGAACCCATTGAGAGGAAAAGCAATACCGGACTTGAATCATTTAAACATCGTGGTATAAAAGGCAGGGATAACACAGAGTAAAGACATTCATTGGGAGTGAATCCAGAGAGAGAACAGAAGCAATATAACGGACGATACTGTAAGTTCGCGATACTGGGAACGAAGAAGACAGGAAGTGATGTAACGGTGAGGTCCCAGAAGGGAACCGGAAATGATGCACCAGAGAAGATATGCAGAACATATATGGGTAACGACGGAGAACTGAAGGAACCAATGAGAAGAGAAGATGGACTACAAAAGATCGGAAGGGGAAGGGTAGAGTTATATGCATTATTTTGTATTTTAATTTGGTTTCACAGCCCTTGATAAAGTCTAAGGACGAAACGCGTTGGGCATTTATATGATTGCACAATAAATTTATTATTTTTATTGAACCACCTTCCTGATCTTATTTATCCTATCGGCGGATACTGGAGATTGTCCAATTGGTGCATGGTTCGGATTGAGAACGTTTACAGAACCGTCTGTCTCAAATCCACGGAAGCTTATCCCGCCCAGTCGCAGGGTCAGAAAAACTCCTCAATCTTTTTATTTCTTCCATTTGATCCAAGCAGAGTGGGAATACCTCCGGGAGGAGTTGACCGAGCATCAAAAGCTAAGTACCCTGTACCATTCTATATTATTTATTTAATCTTCTCTGGCCACGCCCCTCAGCTAAGGGTGTTTCTTTAGCCCCCACTTCCTGACTATACCCCGCCCACTACTCCACCCATCAAAGCTTCACATGAACTAGCACAAGCTGTGCATAGGAAACCCTGTGCACGCTCAGAACCTCAGACCAGGCTAACTGAATATTAGCATCTCTGCAACTGTAAAGCAAGACACGCTCACTCACACACTCACCCGCTGACTCACTCACACACTCACGCTCTTTCACAGACTCACTCACCCACTGGCACGCTCACTGACACACTACCCGCTGACTCACTCACACACGCTCTCTCTCTCAGACTCACTCACCCACTGACACACTCAATTGCTCGCTTTCATGGTTTACATACTCACTGTCTCACTCAAACTCCCTCACAGATTCGCTCACTCTCACACTCTTTCTTTTGCGGTCTGTCTCTTGTGCGCACTGTCTCTCTCACTGCACCTTTTCTTGCGCTTTTACTGCTTTATCTTGCTGTCTTTCTCTTATTACCTTTTCTTGCTGTCTCTGTGCTTTTTTATTTGCTCACCCTTCCTCTGCTGTCACTTTTTTCTCCCTGTGTGTATGGATTTCTGTCCTTCCCTGTCTCTGCAGTAACTGGGGGTGAAAGAGTTAGATTGGACTACACTCCAGCCCTGCCCTCCCCTCAGCTCACAGTGCAGGAGGGAGGAGGAGCAACTCAGTCGCACATGCTCAGTGCAATTTTTATCTATACCTAGGTATACACACTGATTGGTTAACTCAAAGTGCCTCCTGAGGTGGGCGTGGAAAACGCCAAGAAAGAAAAGCAGGTAAATATGAAAAAATATCATATTTACTTGATTTTTAGGCCTGCCACTGACACTACTGACTCATTCAAAAGGCATTGTACATTTTTAAAAGCACATTAGCAAAGCATGCATGTCCCTTTAATTTGAAAATCAGAAGGTGCTGGAATGCAAAGGAATGTGGAAGCAGAGCAGAAATAAGGCAGGCGCAGGTCCGGGGAACATGTACAGAACCTGGTCCTGAAAGTAACATGCTATGAACTCAAATGGCCACTTACTAATAATCTGCATAATCTAACTGTTATGGCAATGATATCAACTTCATATTTTGGTTTTATATCATGTGAGGTATTGGATCTGCTCAAATTGCTCCAGAACACTGACAGTGAAATCTGAGAGGTCCTTGATCCTGTACTCCCAAGATCCCCCACAAATTAAAAGGGATATTCTACATATCTGACTACTTTAGCTTTTTAAAATGGCCAGGGTGTGTGGAGTATCCTATGCCCTCCAGGTCCCCCAAACTCTTTAAAATGCAGATGAAGTGGAAAGATCCCCCCCTTCCCCCCAGGATCAGGCAGCTGGAAGGTTTGAACTTCCTGGCTGTCGGTCACTAGTTTGGTCACTTGAGATGTCAGAAGACTCTAGCGGACTGACATCTCCTCCCTTAGGCCGCGGTTCTCAGGGAGATAGCTGATGGATTGGATCTGAGCATGTGGGCGCAGCCCCGATCCATCATTGTGCGCAAATCAGGGGCGGATCCAGACACAGGTTCGGGGGGGGGGGGCATTCTACCAGTTTTGGCCAAGAGCTGGTGTTGGGGTCACAGTGACAGACAGAAATATTTTCCACCAGCTCACATGGATATATTGCCCCCAGCTCACATGGATATATTTGCCCCAGCTCACATGGATATATTACCCCCAGCTCACATAGATATATTTGCCCCAGCTCACATGGATATATTTGCCCCAGCTCACACATGGATATAATGCCCCCAGCTCACACATGGATATAATGCCCCCAGCTCACACATGGATATATTGCCCCAGCTCACATGGATATATATTGCCCCAGCTCACATGGGTATATTTGCCCCCAGCTCACATGGATATATTGCCCCAGCTCACATGGATATATTTGCCCCAGCTCACATGAATATATTACCCCCAGCTCACATGGATATATTTGCCCCAGCTCACATGAATATATTTGCCCCCAGCTCACATGGATATATTTGCCCCAGCTCACATGGATATATGGCCCTCAGCTCACACATGGATATAATGCCCCCAGCTCACACATGGATATATTGCCCAAGCTCACATGGATATACAGTTGTGTTCAAAATTATTCAACCCCCAATGCTGTAAAGGGTTTTAGGGAATTTAGTGTACATTTGTAATTGTATTCAGAATGAAATCCTACAAGGACTTTTTAAAGAACCATATGCAACTAAAATGACATCAATTGGTTTTGTAATACAGTAGTAAATGTTTCTTTTGTGAACTCTTCATTGACACAATTATTCAACCTCTTAAAGACTACCCCTCTGAAGAACAGAGGTTCATTCAAGTGTTTTCAATCAGGTATTGAAAACACCTGTGGATGTCACTGAGCAGCAATAAAGCATAATAAGCACCAATTAGGCAGCTTTAAAATGACTGTGATACTCATCTCCTTCTAGACATTTACTGGTGTGGTTACAAACATGGTGAAGTCAAGAGAATGGTCCAGGAAGACAAGAGAAGAGGTGATTACTCTTCACAGGAAGGGCAATGGCTATAAGAAGATTGCAAAGATGTTAAACATACCAAGAGAGACCATAGGAAGCATCATTCGCAAATTCAAGGCAAAGGGCACTGTTGAAACGCTACCTGGTCGTGGCAGAAAGAAGATGCTGACTTCGACTGCTGTGCGCTACCTGAAGCGTAGAGTGGAGAAAAGTCCCCGTGTGACTGCTGAGGAACTGAGAAAAGATTTGTCAGATGTGGGTACTGAAGTTTCAGCTCAGACAATACGGCGCACACTGCGTAATGAAGGCCTCCATGCCAGAACTCCCAGGCGCACCCCCTTGCTGTCTCCAAAGAATAAGAAGAGTCGACTGCAGTATTTCAAAGGTCATGTGGAAAAAACACAGAAGTTTTGGGATAGTGTTCTGTGGACTGATGAAACAAAATTAGAACTGTTTGGGCCCATGGATCAACGCTATGTTTGGAGGAGGAAGAACAAGGCCTATGAAGAAAAGAACACCTTTCCTACTGTGAAGCATGGCGGGGGGTCAATCATGCTTTGGGGCTGTTTTGCTTCTGCAGGTACAGGGAAGCTTCAGCGTGTGCAAGGTACCATGAATTCTCTTCAGTACCAGGAGATATTGGATGAAAATGTGATGCAGTCCGTCACAAACCTGAGGCTTGGGAGACGTTGGACCTTTCAACAGGACAATGATCCCAAGCATACCTCCAAGTCCACTAGAGCATGGTTGCAGATTAAAGGCTGGAACATTTTGGAGTGGCCATCGCAGTCACCTGACTTAAATCCGATTGAGAACCTCTGGTGGGACTTAAAGAAAGCAGTTGCAGTGCGCAAGCCTAAGAATGTGACTGAACTGGAGGCTTTTGCCCATGACGAATGGGCGAAGATACCCGTAGATCGCTGCAAGACACTTGTGTCAAGCTATGCTTCACGTTTAAAAGCTGTTATAACTGTAAAAGGATGTTGTACTAAGTACTAAGATTGGATGTCACTTGGGGGTTGAATAAAACTGATAATGATGTGAGCACAGAAAAGACATTTGTGGTTATTTCATTATAAATGTTATGTTATATTTGTCTGACCTACACGTGCCTCTTTGATTTAATTGTAAGCAAGATGACTGAATGATCAAAATCAATGTCAAACTGGCCAAAACACTCAATTTCAGTGGGGGTTGAATAATTTTGAACACAACTGTATATTGCCCCCAGTTCACATGGGTATATTTGCCCCCAGCTCACATGGATATATTTGCCCCAGCTCACATGGATATATATTGCCCCCAGCTTACATGGATATATTTGCCCCCAGCTCACATGGATATATTTGCCCCAGCTCACATAGATATTCTGCCCCCAGCTCACTTGGGTATATTTGCCCCCAGCTCACATGGGTATATTGCCCCCAGCTCACATGGGTATATTTGCCCCAGCTCACATGGGTATATTGCTCCAAGCTCAAATGGATATATTGCCCCAGCCCACGTGGGTATATTGCCCCAGCTCACATGGATATATTGCCCCAGCTCACATGGGTATATTGCCACAGCTCACATGAATATTTTTGCCCCCAGCTCACATGGGTATATTTGTCCCCAGCTCTCACCTGCTCCTCTGCTGCCAGGCCCCAGGCTCCACCGGCGTTCTTCTCCTCCCTAAGAGGCGAGCGGCCTCTGGCATGCAGCTTGGCAGCTCGTCGGGTGGGTACCACCTGACCAGCGTAGCCGCGTTCTCGCGAGATCGCATGCTGATCAGGTGGTTCCCATCCCAGGCGAGCGGCCAAGCGCATGCCAGCGGCCGCTCGCCTCGTAAGGAGGAGAAGAACGCCAGTGGCGGTGATTTTCTCAGGGCGGGGGCAATTGCCCCCCCTGGATCCGCCCCTGGCGCAAGTGATAGGGGACTTGTGTACACGCAAGTAGTGCAGGGACCGCAAATTGCATAGAAAGGAATCAGGGACTTCCGGCTTCGGGAGTCCCTGAGCAAAAGATGAGGAGCAGTGCGACGAGGGACAAAAGGTGTGTAATATCACAAGAAAAATAAATGAAAAATAACTTCCAGGTAAGGCTGGGGTCAGACGAACGCAGTGCGAATGTGCGTTGAGCCGCACTTAATTACGGCCGTAGTAGCAGCAAATGACGTCCAATGGCGGCCAATATACGAAGTACTGCCGCACGAAAGTTCGGCCGCGCAACGTAAGCGGCAAACGAACGCATTTTTTCGAGAACGTGGAACCACTAGTACTGACACACAGAGTGCGCTGCGTTGGCATAGCGGCGTGTGTGCGTGATTAGGAGACGTCAGACGCTGCACATGTCCGGCCACGTGTCCATTTGTTTTTTATAGCTCCGTCAAAAAATACGGCCGAAATTGCACATCGTATGACCGCTATCATGTCTTCCGTGAAAAAATGCGTTCGGACACATAAACGCACTTTTTGACGGTAGACGTGAAAAATGCATTCGTCTGACCCTAGCCTTATAGAAGCCCCTGAGCTGAAAAGGAGGAGGTGTGTGTGCCAAAGAATGAAAAGGTGAGTAAAATCTCCTATAAACATAAAAAAAGAAAAAAATATTAGGGTGAGGCTGTCAGTAGCCTTTGCCCAATTATGGGCCATATTACAAAGTTAACCAGAGCTGTTATAAACTTACCAGAGCCATTATAGCCTATGGAGCTGTTAAGTTAACAACAGCTCTGGTTAAGTTAGCACCAACTTTGTAATATAGCCCTTTGCAAGGCCAAAAGAAAGGAAAATCTATTTTTCAGTAGAGTGTTCCTTTAAGCACTGCCTTCAATCTGCTTGAGTGTTAGAGAAAGAGAGAGAGACACGAGGCTGTCAAACGTCCAAAATAGGCCTTTAATTTCTGTGATCATTGCACAGTATGGTATTTATTTGAAGCTGAGGTAGAATTTTTTTAAAAGGTTTAATTTTTTATATTTTATTTTTACTTATATTTATTTAGCTGGCACTTATATTTAATGAAATATTCATTTTATTTTACATTTATTTTGTGTTGTTTCTGCTTCACTGTGCGGGCACAGTTTTTCCTCCCTTGCGCCAGCGTTTTAACGCTAGGATTGTAATATAGCCCAAGGTTTATTATTGCAGAAGCCATTTGCACATCACAGCAATTCAAAAAATTGCATCCCAGAGCCCCAGTGCTACATTCCCCATATGCAGCAAGGAACTCTGGGTAAGACACGCAAATGACCTCACTTTTTTGTATCCTGGGTCTGTTTTCACACAGAAGCCTTAAATCAGATGGCATTTTTAGCAGAGATCAGGTTTATGCAACTGGTCACAGCTACCTCTGAACAGCACTGGTTCGGGTTTATTGGACCCTCGTCAACAGAGGCTAGGCATGACCAGTTGCAGAGGATGCTTGGACCCGTAGGGCAATTCAGTACTTGCTTGGATTGTGGTGGAGGACAAAAAATGAGATAAAAAGCCTCCATGCAACAACCAGCTATATTACAATCTTCATGCAAAAACCCTTGCTCATAGCGAAAGTTTTTGCGGCAAGTGTTAAACCTTTGCGCGCGCAAATCACCGCTGGAATTACAATCCTCGCGCGTCTTTTCATCCGCCGATCAATACCGAGCACACAGGACGCGGCCAAATGCTCGCGCAGTACCGTCTTGCGCAAAAAACTGTTCGAACAGTTTTTTTCTCGCGATTCAGCCAATCAGAATTAAGAACCACAATTATCTCACGTTAAGTAATTGCGCCTGCCACAGTCAATCTGAGCAAATATGCTGCAGCAATAATACATGCACACACAACTTCTTCATTTTATTGGTTTGGTATGTGTTGAATGGGCAACTATACTTTGCTGCATTTTTCTTTATGGGTTGGTGTATTTCGGTTTGGCCAGATCGGTCAGATTTGCCATTAACACCAGCTTTTTGCAGTTGCTAAAATTATGCGCGCAAAGACTATGCGGTAATCACCACGAATAGATTGTAATACCATCCGCGTACCAGCGCACATTCGCATTTGCGCTCACAATGTTAAGTATAGGACTTGCGCAGTACAGTATGCTCGCGCAGGGTCCACCCGCGGTAGACGATTGCACGCGGTTGTTGCGCTGACTATGTAATACGGCATTCGGCGCACAGGGTTTTACCCCTTGCGTTAATGTTTTTTTTCTGCCGGCGCAAACGTTTGCGTGACGATTGTAATTTAGGCTGGGGTCAGACTAGCGCATTTTTAACGTGCATTTAGGCGCACTTAGTCACGGCCGCAGTAGCAGCAAATGACAGGCAATGACGGGCAATATACGAAGTACGGCCGCGCAACGCAAGGGGCAAACAAATGCATTTTTTCGAGAATGCAGAACCGCTAGTACTGACGTACAGAGTGCGCTGTGTCCGCTATCGGCGTGTTTGCGTGATTAGGAGACGTCAGACGCTGCTCATGTCCGGCCAACATAACGTCCAGACGCAAAAAGAGTTTTATCGACGATCCGTAAATCATGCACGAAAATGCGTATCGTATGACCGTTTTCGCACACTCCGTGAAAAAATACGTCAATGCGTTCGGACGCACTGTTTGACGGTCGCTGCGAATAATGAGTTGGTTTGAACCTAGCCTAAGCCCAAGGTTTATTATTGCAGACGCCACTTGCACATCACAGCAGTGGCTTTGACAAGTTGCATAGACCTGATCTCTGCTGAAAAAAAAGCGATCTAGTATGGCGTGGCATTGATTGAAGGGTTCTGTGTGAAAACAGACCCAGGATGCAAAAACAGTGAGACAGAGGTAATTTGCATGTCTTACCCAGAGTTCCTTGCTGCATATGGGGAATGTAGTACAGGGGCTCTGGGATGCAGTTCTTTGAATTGCTGTGATGTGCAAATGGCTTCTGCAATAATAAACCAAATATATATATAATATTCCTTATTGATCACCCTTATTTGTCACCCTTGTTATGTCTGCTGTTCTAAGGTATCACCCTCTTGTTCGCATATTTTGTACAGCACTGTAGAATGTTTCATTAATAATAAAGATGTATTATTATTCAGAAAGTGCTGATGTTTGCCAAAGTTACAAACACTTACAAAAAAAATCGCTGTTGCTTCAACAATGATTCACACAAAAAAAACCTAAAGAGCGGCAGCAGAAGCTGATTAACCCTGCTGCTGATTTACCCCTAGGTGTGCATACACCAGAGTCTGATACATGATTGTATAAATAATTCCCAGTATAAACATGGCGCTGACATATAATCACAAACAGTACTCACAGCTGATCCCCACACTCTCAGCGCCAGCACTGATTTGTTGGCATCCTTTCCCTATAGCAACCGTTTCCCTGGCAACAGGTCCGCCCATCTGTCTTGCGGGTGTATAAAGGGAGGGCTGAGGCAGCTGCTGCTGTAACTGTCCTTACGTCCCTATCCTATGCCTCTCGGTGTGGCCTCTCGGTGTGGCGTCACACACACCGCGGACATTGGCATCGAGGAGCTGCGCGTCCGTACTTTAGAGATTTAACGACATTTGAACGGGACATTAATGTTTTCTTATTTAACCTTTAATAAATGTATTCGGTGCAAAGGTATCACGTCATTAAGCGTGAAATACAGATTTGCAGAGCAGCGGGTGAGGCAGTTCAAGTTTTGACACTTTTGTTCCTCTCGTGTTTCCGTCACACGGGGAAGCCCGGAAGGCTTTACTATTGGTGGTTAGGGTAGAGATGTATGCACTAGAGGGAATGCGAGTTGGCGAACAGGACGAAACAAGCGGCCCTTTTCCTGGAGACCACAATACAAAGCGTTAAATGCGGCTGGCTTCGACAAAATGACCCCTTTTAATGGAGACACTAAACTACATTTGTTTATAGCTCTAGTCAGCTGATTTCGCTGGCACAGAAGTTGCATATTGATTGAAGTGGTCGTGTAGCAGGGTTTGCTCCATGTATCGGCTGTGACCGTCAGGTGGGTAGCTTTTCTGCTTAGAGTGCCATATCCACCCCGCCTGTCCCATACTTGTGCAAACGGGCAGCGCCTGAAAAGTGCCTCCACATTCTCTAAATGGCATTCGTTTCTTCGTGGCTCCTTTTTTATATCCTCTTTTGAGCTACCAAATCATCCATGTACAATTTCCTGTGCAGATCATTTCCTTGGTACATAAGGTGGAGGGTATGTCATGGATCAGAGTTTGACAGGTCAGGTGATCACCCTAATGCCCGTCCACACCACTCTTTTTTTACAGGTTTACTTTATTAAAAGTAGAGCACTCCTTTTTTCCCTTAAATATTTGTGCAGCTGCTGCTGACTGCCTCACTCCAATATTTTTAGGAGTTTTTACTCAACCTTTTCATCCTTTGGCGCGCACACAGCTCGTTGCGCACACAGCTCGTTCAACACAGGGACTTCTAAAACCCAGAAGACCCCAAAACGGTTCTATGCGATAGTGTAGGAACTGCAAATTGTGCACCACTATGCGACTTTAGAGCTTTTCGTAACGTAGTAACTGTGAGCGATGGATCATAGCTGTGCGTGCATGCGCAGATCCAATCAATCGCTTCCTCTCTGACAGGGTCAGCGCTAGACTATTTTGCACCCTAGGCAAGACTAGCTACTTGCGCTACCCCCCCCCCAAAAAAATAACTTGGGCACACACTGTCATTCGTTGCCCATCTTACTGCTCCACTGGTCGGTCCCAGGATCAGTCTGTGCCGCTTTCTTTTCTCTGCCTGCTGTGTCTCTTTCATCTGTCAGGATCCTGGCGCTGAACCCCTGGCAGCGCTCTACATGTGTTACCCGTCACCTGTACTGGAGATCAGAACTCTCACAGTTAATCACTACACATGATGCTACTCCCCTTTTACCAAGGCACTTCAACATTGACGCTCATTTACTCTTAAAGACCTGTACCTGATTTCTCGTGCTATTACCTCTGAAAGACCTGGAAACCTACCTGATTATCCCTTTTGTGACATGTTTGGATCCCCCCTGTGTATTGTGTATTGTCTGCTCACCCCTGTGTCTATCACAAAGATCCCTGTTTATCCTCTGGTTCCTGTTCCAACTCCAAAAAACAACCTTTCCCTGTCACTCTACAATATCCAGCCTGGTTAGCATCTGTCTACTCACCCTCCTCCACCCATCCTTTGTGATTCCTGAATACTGGACTCTAAACCTCCCCAAACGTTGGTGCCACCTGGGTACCATCCTCTGACAATTTGCTTCTTTCTTTCACCATAAGGCCCCGTTCACATGCACTGTAAAACGCCCAAACACGGAAATCCCATAATTTCCTTTGGGGCCCGTTCACACCTGGGCATTTTACAGCGCGTAGGAATGCCAAAACACCAAATATTTATTGGAACATGGCAAACATTAACAATAAAGTGGTAATAAAATGGACAACAGTGGATATTGCATAAACAGCACCTTTCATTAAGTAATCCTCTGTCCTTTTGCTTCAATATTCACAGCCAAAGCGTTCAGTGAGACTGCTGCAGCAAACTGAGCTGCTCCAATGTATCAATTCACGTCACACTCAGCTACTCTTCAGCACCTCTCTACCTAGCTGCAAGTGCTAAGTTAGCAGTGCTGAGCGTTGAACTGCAGCACAGCGTTCAGTGCCAAGTTGCTAACTTAGGCTAGGGTCAGACGAGCGTCGTTGTTGAGCGGAAGGAACGTTTGTGAGAGTGGACATTCCTTCCACTTGATGCCCGTCTGGCCACCTCGCTCAGCGCACTCAGCGCTGCAAAGCGCGATCCTCCTATAGAGGATCGCGCTTTGCAGCCCCGTCAACGCGCATTGACCGGGAGGCTTGGATAACGGACACTTGTTGCGTGTGCATTTTGTGTGCACGTACAAGCGTGCACAAGTGTGTGTCTAGCCCCGTTGCAGCGTCAAAATGCTGTGTCGGGTGCCAGTAAGCACGTCAGTACGTGCGCACATAGTGCACCCGTCTGATGCCAACCTTAGCACTTGCAGCGTCTGAGGAAATGAACGCACCTCAGAGCTGTCAAACTCTGCCCCCCCAGATGTTTCTGAACTACAATTCCTTTGATTCACTGGCCATCTATTGCATTGGAATTCTGGGAACTGTAGGCATCAACATCAGGGGGGGGGCCTTCGTTTGACGCCACTGATCTAGATGTTTTTTTTGTAGGCGATAGACTATATATTTTTATTTATGGGTAGCTGTCATTGCTTCCAATTTTTCACACTGGCGTTTAGAAAGCCGATGGATGTTAGGTTCTGGTAGTCACTGTCAAGGCCTCATTTTTACATATAGAAAATGAAAAACCTAATGGCTTTCTGCCAGGCAAGGGAAAAACATTTTACAATTCCAGGTTCTCTGGTGGCCAAGCAGATAGGTGCCTGGTCTAAACTCTCCTACAACCTAAGTAAATCTGCAATGCTGTAATGTTCTAACATGTTACCTGCTTAATCGGTGCTGATAGGGATTAGTTTCACCTATCTATGCTGGTAGTTCACCAAAGAAGTGAGATTGTGCATTGGATAAGGCATACATGTAATGAACAAGCACTAAAAATCACGTTTTATGTGCAGCTTGAGAATACCGTCACCATGCCGCCTGCTGCTCCTATCATAAGTGGTATACAGAAGCTGATACTCTACGAGACTAGAGCCGTAAGTACCAACATGCATCACTGTCTGAATGCTTACTTGAAATTTTTTTTTCCATAAATTTTTGTATTGTGCTTAAATTAAAATGTGACGATTTTATTAATAAGATTGTGACTAGAACTTTCAGTCCTGTTATCTAAAGGCTTCCTCAGTAGATTAAATGGTTAATGTGCCAACTGTAGAAGATTTTCAAACGTAATTAAAGGTACACACTAGCCACCATGACTTACACTTAATTAAGTGGTGATATTGACAGGAGACTCTGTTCCCATCCTCTGTCCACTTGGTGATCCTTACATTAGAAAAGAGACTGCGGGGGACGTGGCCGGCCGCTCGTGGAGACGGACGTGTAATGGTGGAGCTCCACACGTCTTCTCCTCTAAGGGCCCTATAGCTGACCTTACCTGCTGCAAATTTTGGATTAGGGGTACCTGAGTGGCTGGCTGCCGGTCCTTTACTTTCCGGAGCCCGCTCGGTCCCCCCTCCGGACCAGAGACTACCCTGGCGGCTGCTGGTGTGTGGCCCGTACTCGGTGCTGGTGGCCATCTTGCGGCCTACCATCTGGCTCTACACCCCTCCTAGATCTGCAGGACTCACTGCTTCGCCCCGGAATCCGAGCTGCTGACTGTGGGGATGGTGGGCCCACGTCCCCCAGTCGCTCTAGATGTTATTTCTGCGGATGAGGTAGATGGAGCTGCGGGTCGAAGACGGGGCGGATCCCCTCCCCCCGCTGCAGGAGAGGGGGCTTTTGTTTCAGGCCTCGAGGCCTGCCTGAAGATGCTGACGGAGGGGGATGACAACGGTCCCTTCACCCGCGGTGTCTGGTGCCGGGTGATGGCTGCACTACGTGGCTGCCGGGAGGCAGAGAACCAGGAGGTAGATGTTCTAGGAGATGACGCGACCTTGTGCCCCGCTGAACCCGACTGGGACATGGCTGATGTTCTGGAAGAGTGCGTTGGGACCGGTGACCTGACTGGGGCACCGATCCCGGAGCTGTCTGGAGGAGGCAAGCTGGGGCCTCGCATAGTCCGGGTGGTACCGGTCCCGCCGGACCTGGTGATGTTGATCCCCTGCCGTGAACCTAAGGAGACTGACCCCCTTCCGCTGGCCGTTAGAATGGCACCAAGGTACTCCCCAACAATGCGTGCGGCTATAACCCAAGCATCTGACGGAGGAGGGCATGGAGAAGCTCGGGTCTGGATGAGACTTGGGGGTCGGCTTTGTGGTTGCGGGTCCGCTGAAGTTGGAGGCTCCGATCGCGCATGCAGGGCACTACCTGCCTCACGAATGCTACCATTTCAAGACACGGGATGATGAAGAGATCCATGGCACACTCTTTTCTGTGTTCTGAGTTTACTTTTTATTTTTGATTACTGCGATATTATACGAGGACATATCTGCGAGTTCCCCCCCCACCCCCCCTTTTTTATTCAGAGACGCTTCGACTACCATTTTATTTCCTTTTTCCCGCTGTTATTTCCCGGCTGGGGATAGATTTGAGACTTTTTTTCCGAAATGTTTTTTGACGACTTTTGTTATAACCCCCCCCCCCCCGTTTCTCGACATTTTGCAGATTTTTCATGAGACCCCCCCCCTTTTTATGTTATCTGTGTTTCTTATGAGCGCATAACATTTGGCCCTGTGTGGGCTACTATGCTGGTCAGTCTGTGATCTTTTCTTTCTGAAATTAAAAATCTTAGATACAAAAAAAAAAAAGAAAAGGGACTGCGCATCCAAAAATCTTATCAAATAGAAAAATCACTTTATTATAGCAAAAATGATAAAATACATATGTTTGTTTAGATTCAGGCAGCAACACAAGAATAAGTCATTACATTGGTCTCTTGTGAATATAAAAATTAGAAAAAATCCGCCACTCTGTATCATGAACTTGTTTTAGGCTAATGTCAGGCGAACGCAGTCAGAGCGCACTCTGCGTGGGTGCATAACGGACAGACGCACTGACGGAAGATACTGTAGACACCACACGGTCCGTTTTTGTTGACGGACGTAGAAAAAAAAGGGAATTATGGGAAATAAAATTAATATGAAAAATGATAAAAATTCGAAAAGGATATGGAAAGCCATTTTGTGCGTCAAGGTGCTGGACGTCGCAAATGCGCTGCATCTGACATCTCATCACTCACACAGAACGCTACGTGGACGTGGCGCAATCTGCGGGTCCATGGTAGCAGTTTTACATTCTTGCGTAACTTGCGTCCGTTTGCCATGTGCGTGCGCAGTTCGGTGCGCACGTACTTCATGTGTGGTTCTCTATTGATCATGATTCTATGCTACGACGGAAGTTAAGACCCGTGTCAGACGAGCGCACTGATGACGTCTGTGTTGCCACACATTTGTATGTCCGTTATAGCATATAATTATGACCAATGGAGCCTCACACACAAAGTATGTCCGCACCGAACTGCAGACGCACAACGGATGTGGCAAACGGACGCAAGTTAGGCAAGAACGTAAATCCGCTAGAACGGACCCACAGCGTGCGCTGCGTCCGCAACGTCCGCATAGCTTGTGCTGGGGTCAGACGAACGCAGTGCGAACGCTCGTGCAGCCGCACTTTATTACGGCTGTAGTAGCAGCAAATGACGGCCAATATACGAAGTACAGCCGCACAAAGGTTCGGCCGCGCAACGCCAGCGGCAAACGAGGCATTTTTTTCGAGCACGTAGAACCGCTAGTACAGTCGCACAGAGTGCGCTGCATCGGCATAGCGGCGTTTGGGCGCGATTAGGAGATGTCAGACGCTGCACATGTCCGGCCAACATCACGTCCATTCGTTTTTAATAGCTCCGTCAAAAATCACGTACGAAAATGCGCATCGTATCACCACTTTCGCGTCTTCCGTGAAAAAATACGTTGATGCGTTCGGACGCACTTTTTTACGGACGATGCGAAAAATGCGTTCGTCTGACCCTAGCCCAAGTTTGTGAGTGATGGAACGAAGTCAGACGGACTGCATTTTTGACGGACAATTTTTTTTTTTTTCCATATTAATTTATTTTCCCTTCTACATCAGCCAAAAAAAACGTCATTCACAAAAACAGACTGTGTGGCCACTACCTTGTCGTCAGTCAGAAAGTACGTCCGTTGTGCACAGAATGCACTCGCCTGAACCTAGCCTAAACTGTGCAGCGATACGGACGTGATCACTGCGTTCGTCTGACATAAGCCTTATGCAGTGCTTTTTTTCTCACGCCCGGGGAAAAACTGATTATTATAACTATTTTCATGTCCTCATAAACAATAGTTGTAGTTCACTTATAAAAGGGAACCATTTTTTTTAATACTGTGTTCCTTTAAATGAACTACAGCTATTGTTGTAACCCTATGGGAGTTATCCACTAAGTGCCTCTGTTGCAAGAAAAATCTGTATTGCAGTGAAGTTAGCTGTTTTTTTAAAAAAAAAAACATTTGCAACGATGGCACTGAGTGGATAATCCCCTAGCATTTGTGAGCACCACGGCAATGAAACACACAGTTTTGCTGAGTATGTATGAGCTCCACAGCAATAAAACTCACTACCGTCTTACTACCAGCTCTTCTGATCACGCCGCTTGCCTGACAATCCGCAGCTCTGGCAAATGTGTGTGAACATGCTGCACCCCCCCCTCCCCATGCAGTTCAAAGTTTCAGCGGCTGCAGAGAGAGGGGGGAGCAGTGCTCCCTTGTCACTTACTGGGGGAGGCGGTTATCCGTCCCTACATACACTCCTGACAAACTGAAGCGTTCAGGAGCAAAATAAGCTGCCGAGCGCTTGCGATTCTGTGCCTGCCACTGCAGGAGGAGGGAGGAGCATCATGCTCTCTCCTGTTAGTTCTGACTGGTAGTGAGGTGCCGGTACTGAGTACCCCCGAGTACCCCATGAAAAAAAGCCCTGGCCTAATGGGAAACATAAACAGCAAACCGTTAATATCAGGCAGCTCCACCTGCTGGTTCACATACAGAAGCCACAAGCTTGCAAATACACTGACTTTCCCACGATCAAAATATGTTCTATTGTTAGTCTACAATGCAATAACCTACCAAGGGTGTCTGGAAACCAGTGTAATACCCCTACACACTTGGCGATCCGTGGCTGCTGCTAGAGCTCTTAAGCGCAAGTGTTACCTCTGGACAGACTTCCTAAGCTTTTTATTTTTTCTCAAAACCTCAGACTTATTGACCCTCCCGTGCCGGTCTTCTAGCTGCTTCCTTTGGCTGGAAGCTGGACACTAGAGGCCAGAAGAGGAGACATTGACACATACAGGGTTATTCAGAGAGCGGTGAAAACCAAAAGAATGACTGGAGAAGTGAAAATTCTAGGTCAACATAGGTTTTCTCCTCTCTCTGAATAACCCTGATAATGTTTTAACCATCTTCTTTTAAATAGGAACAACAGGGCTTTCCATTTAGGTTTCCTATACGGTTATAGATCTCTGACCAGTGAATATTATAAGATAGGTAACAATTAATTCAGCTAAAAAAAATACTTGCAACCCCACTTGGCAAGTAGTATGTATGTATGTTAGGGATGCACCGATACCATTTTTTTGAGACCGAGTACAAGTACCGATACTTTTTAAAAGTACTCACCGACACGAGTACCGATGCTTTTATTTAATGTCATGTGACGCTTTCCAATAAATAATTATTTCAGCAGTTTTCCTCGCTGTATGATCAGCTTCCAAATTCTCTAGGTTGACCACAGATAAGCAATCGGGATTTCATTACCCACGATGACTCGGATATGTAATGTATCATAAGCACCAAATAATTCGACTTCTTGTCAGCCTTCCAGTGATCAAATGTGATGGATGGTCGGCAGTCAGTAATTTCAGACCTGAGGAACTGCACTAATGTCCAGTGCAAGTTATTTGCCATGTCATCCAATTTACGCGACAGTGTGGTTGGGTGGGGCGGTTGATAGCGGCCATTAGGTAACATTGAACACAAATTCTTAAATCCACTTCCTGCTGAACTAATGGCCTGCCATCTGCTACAATAAACTTCAAAACTGACGCATCATACTTATTTTTAGTAGACGCGTCAAGTGTCAAACTGTACGCTGAAATTCAAGTCTGCTTTTTCATAGCACGGCCTTCTGTCACGGAATGTGAATGACATGCCTTTGACACCAATTTTTTCTTATTTGTATCATCGGTCTTGGCCTGTTGATACACGGACGGATGATTTCTTTCTAGGTGAGCCCATAGATGGGACATTGTGACAGAAGCTTGAGATGAGAATGCTTTTTTGCATACTTTGCCTCAATTAATATTTTTGTTCAGTCTTTGCAGAAGAAAAGGAAGGAAAGGGACCTCAGTTAGGAGAGAACACTAAAGAGACATTTACATATGAGTTTACAGAGGAGGAGGTTCTACAGCAGCTGTCTAAAGTAAAGACAAATAAGTCAATGGGGCCTGATGGGATCCACCCTAAATTATTAAAAGAGCTCAGTGATGTAATAGCAAAACCGTTAACAGATTTATTTAACCAATCCTTGTTAACGGGAGTCGTCCCAGAAGACTGGAAATTAGCAAATGTTGTGCCCATTTACAAGAAGGCTAGTAGGGAGGAATCGGAACTATAGGCCAGTTAGTCTTACATCAGTAGTGGGGAAATTAATGGAAACCATGTTAAAGGAAAGAATTGTTGAACATCTAAAAACACATCGATTACAGGATCAGAAACAACATAGGTTTACCTCAGGGAGATCATGCCAAACTAATCTTATTGATTTTTTTTGATTGGGTAACAAAAATAATAGACACAGGTGGTGCAGTAGACATTGCTTATTTAGATTTCAGTAAGGCTTTTGATACTGTTCCGCATAGAAGGCTTATCAAATTGAAATCTTTGAGCTTGGATTCCAATATTGTTGAATGGATTAGGCAGTGGCTGAGTGACAGACAAGAGGGTTGTGGTAAATGGAGTTTATTCGGCGCAAGGTCTTGTTACCAGTGGGGTACCTCAGGGGTCAGTACTTGGGCCCATTCTCTTTAATATTTATAAAGCGCCAGCATATTCCGCAGCGCTGTACAATAAGCACAGTATAGACCGGGTTACAATACATTGAACAACATTTGACAAACAGTACAGGAGGAGATGAGGGCCCTAGTCCCGTAGGAACTCACAATCTAGGAGGGTTGGGGTTGGAAACAGGAGGAGAGGACTGTAAGGTGAGAGTGATTGATGGTTGTGTCAGTGAGTTGGGTGGTAGGCTTCCCTAAATAGGAACGTTTTAAGGGAGCGTTTGAAGGAAGAGAAGTTAGGGGAAAGTCTGACAGTACGAGGGAGAGCGTTCCAGAGAGTGGGGGCTGCGCGTGAGAAATCCTGCAGTCTATCATGGGAAGAGGTGATGCGGGGAGAAGCTAGGCGCAGGTCACTGTTTGACCTTAGGGAGCGGGCTGGGGTGTATTTGGTGATTAGTGAGGACAGGTAGTGGGGAGCTGAGTTAGTGAGGGTTTTGTAGGTAAGGATAAGGATTTTGAACTTAATTCTGCAGTGGATGGGGAGCCAGTGAAGGGACTCGCAGAGGGGAGCGGCAGAGACAGAGCGGCGGGTGAGGTGAATTAGCCTGGCGGAGGCGTTCAGGATGGATTGTAGGGGGGAGAGGCGGGACAGAGGGAGGCCAGATAAGAGATTATTGCAATAGTCGAGTCGGGAGATTACCAGGGCGTGTATGAGTTGTTTTGTGGTGACAGCGGTAAGAAATGGCCGGATTCTGGAAATATTACGCAGTTGGTATCGTCAGGAGGAGGAAAGAGACTGGATGTGGGGGATGAAGGAAAGAGCAGAGTCAAGTGTAACTCCAAGACAGCGAACTTGGTTTGATGGGGAGATGGTGATACCCTCCACCATGATAGAGAAGTCAGGAGGTGGGGAGGCATTGGAGGGAGGAATAAGTAGGAGCTCAGTCTTTGACATGTTGATCTTTAGGTGGTGGGAGGCCATCCAGGAGGAGATGCCAGATAAACAGTCACTGACTTTTGAGAGGACAGGGGGAGAGAGATCAGGGGTAGAGAGGTAGATCTGAGTGTCATCAGCGTAGAGGTGGTAATTAAAGTCAAAGCTGTTGATGATTTTGCCCAGGGAGGAGGTGTGGATGGAAAAGAGCAGAGGACCAAGGACAGAGCCTTGAGGTACACCAACAGAGGCAATGAAGAGGAGGAGTTACCAGCAAAGGACACACAGAAGGACCTGTTGGATAAATAGGAGTCAACCCAAGCAAGTGCAGTGTCACCGAGACCCAGAGAGTTGAGGGTCTGTAGAAGGAGGGGGTGGTCAACAGTGTCAAAAGCAGCCGAGAGGTCAAGCAGGATGAGAATAGAATAGTGGCCGTGTTTTTTAGCAGTTAGGAGGTCGTTGGTGACTTTGAGGGCAGTTTCACTTGAGTGTAGGGGACGGAAGCCAGATTGCAGGGGGTCAAGTAGGGAATTGGAGGACAGGAAGAGGGAGAGGCGGTTGAAGACTAGTTTTTCTAAGAGCTTTGATGTGAAGGGAAGCAGGGATACAGGGCGGTAGTTGGATGGAGAGTTGGGGTCTAGGGATGGTTTCTTTAGTAAAGGGGTAACTAGCGCGTGTTTGAAGGCGGATGGAATGGAGCCAGTGGAGAGAGAGGTTGAAGATGTGTGTGAGAGCAGGGGTGAGGGAGGAGAGGGGAGGAATTAGATGTGAGGGAATGGGGTCGAGCGGGCACGTGGTGAGATGTGAGGAGGACAATAAGGAATTGACTTCCTCCTCAGTGGCTGGGAGGAAGCGGCAGAGGGTGGCAGAGGGGACCTGTGGGAGTGGAGGTGGCAGATAACTATCTTGTGTTGGGATGTTGCTTCTGATAGTTAGAGTTTTACTGAGGAAGTAGTCTGCCAGGTCTTGAGCGCTGAAGGCAGCTGAGGGGGGAGGTGCAGGTGGGTAGAGGAGGGTGTTGAAGGTGGACCAGAGCCGTTTAGGGTTGGAGGACAGCGTAGATATAAGAGATGAGAAGAAGGATTGTTTGGCCAAGTGGAGGGCAGAGGTGTATGAGCGGAGAATAAACTTGAAGTGAACAAAATCAGCTTCAGAGCGGGATTTCCTCCAGGCACGCTCTGCGGTGCAGGAGCATCTTTGCAGGTAGCGAGTCTGGAGGGTGTACCAGGGCTGAAGCTGGCGGCGTGGGGCCTTACAGAGTCAAAGAGGAGCAAGAGTGTCTAGAGCAGAGATAAGCGTAGTGTTGTAGTGATTAGTGGCAGCATCAGGGCAGGTGAAGGATGAGGTATGAGGGAGGTGGTGAAGTAGGTTGGAGAATTGATGGGGGTCCACAGCATGTAGATTTCTGCGAGTGTGTGTGTGTGTGTGTTGGGGGAGCAGGGTGTTTAGGAAGTCCAGATAGGTTGAAAGAGAGAAGGTGGTGGTCAGAGATGGGGAAAGGGCGACATTTGAACTCAGAAATGGAGCAGAGGTTGGAAAAGACCAGGTCAATAACGTAAAGTGACCATCGCGGTGGGTAGGGAGGAGGGAGGATTGTGTGAGTCCAAGGGAGGACGTGCGTGAAAGAAGTTTGGAGGCAGCAGGAGCGGAAGGATCGTCAATGGGAATGTTGAAGTCCCCGAGAATTAGGCATGGAAGATTAGAAGACAGGAAGTGAGAAAGCCAGGTAGCAAAGTGGTCAAAGAACTGGGAGGTTGGTCCCGGTGGGCGGTAGATGACTGCCACCCTGAGGGCCAGAGGAGAGAACAGGCGGATGCAGTGTGTCTCGAAGGAGGAGAAGGAGAGGGATGGGGGTGGAGGGAGATGCTGGTAGGTGCAGGTGGGAGAGAGCAGGAGTCCGACCTCGCCACCATTTCTCTCACCCGGTCTGGGGGTATGGCTCAAGTGTAGACCGCCATGTGAGAGAGCAGCAACGGAGGCCGTGTCAGAGGGAGTTAGCCAGGTTTCAGTTAAAGCTAGGAGGTTGAAGGAGTTTGAAAGGAAGAGGTCATGGACGGCTGTGAGTTTGTTGCACACAGAGCGAGCGTTCCAGAGGGCACAGGAGAAAGAGGACAGGCGCTGAGGGATGATGGGAATGAGGTTGCTGGGCTTGCAGGGAGGTGATTTATGTGTGATGGAGATAGGATGAGAGGGAAGTATTGGATGTGTAGTGGGGCCAGGGTTAGGGGATATGTCACCTGAATAGAGTAACAGCAGGAGGGTGAGAAAGAGAAGGTGGGAATGGGATTTGTGGGAGTGGGAGGCAGCACGAGAGTTAGAGGGAGACCATGTTCTGAGGAAACAAAGGAGCTCATGCGAGGCCATCATGTGGGACGAGAGGAGGGAGGGAGAGATGCAGATTGTGTAGGGGTCGGTGGTAGAGGGGCAGGAGTTCCATTTAAGGAGAAAGGTAGAAGTAAAGAGCAGAAGCGTGAGAGAAAGCATGATATAGACGTGAGTTTACCAGAGTAAAAAGTGGGCCTTGCAGTTTTGCAGTTCCTTCCTCCAGTCCCGCAACTCCAGGAATCAACTCTGAACGTCCACTTAAGAATGCCACGTGGAAATTACACTGGAACCTGGCTCAATGGAGCCTGGTATAGTTGTTATATAGGGCGGACTGATTGCATTCAGGCAGTTAAAGAGTCAACACCTGAAGCTGGATGGGCTGTGTCAATAGGGCAGGAGATTCACATGCTAATTAGCAAAGCAAATGGTGGAGAAAAACAAAGATAAATAAAAACAGCAAAAAGACCAAGGTAATGCTACAATGTGGGTGCCTGCGAATACTGGGTGATGGGGGTCCTACCAGCAAAAGTATGTCTTTTTGCTGATGACACAAAGATTTGCAACAGGGTTGACGTTCCTGGAGGGATCAGCCAAATGACAAATGATTTAGGTAAACTAAAAAAATGGTCGGAGTTGTGGCAATTGAGTTTTAATGTGGATAAGTGCAAGATAATGCACCTGGGACGTAAAAACCCAAGGGCTGAATATAGAATATTTGATACAGTCCTAACCTCAACATCTGAGGAAAGGGATTTAGGGGTCATTATTTCAGAGGATCTAAGGGTAAGTAGTCAATGTAATAGCGCAGCAGTAAATGCTAGCAGAATGCTTGGTTGTGTAGGGAGAGGTATTAGCAGTAGGAAAAGGGAAGTGCTCATGCCACTGTACAGAGCACTGGTGAGACCTCACTTGGAGTACTGTGTGCAGTATTGGAGACCGTATCTCCAGAAGGATATAGACATCTTAGAGAGAGTTCAGAGAAGGGCTACTAAAATGGTGTACGGCTTGAAGGAGAAAAGTTACCAGGAAAGGCTTAATGATCTTAAATGTACAGCTTGGAAAAAAGACGAGAGAGGAGATATGATAGAAACATTTAAATACGTAAAGGGAATCCACAAGGTAGAGGAAGGGAGTATATTTAAACGGAAACAAAGTAGCAAAACAAGAGGACATAGTCTTAGATTAGAGGGGCAAAGGTTTAAAAGTAACATCAGGAAGCATTATTTTACTGAGAGGGTGGTGGATACATGGAACAGCCTTCCAGTAGAAGTGGTAGAGGCCAAAACAGTAATTGAATTTAAGCAAGCATGGGATAGGCATAAGGCTATCCTAAACAAAAGATAAATCCAGGTAAAGTATCCATGTAATTGGGCAGACTAGATGGGCCGAAAGGTTCTTATCTGCCGACATTTTTCTATGTTTCTAAGTTAAGGAATCTTCCTTCGCTTCAAAATGATTTTTCACAAATGACATTTTGATCATTGGTCTACAAAAAAATAAATTAAATTGATTAAAAAAATAAATAATTGGCTTCATTAATGGGACATTTAAGAGGGGGCTTATTCATTGGTTAATTAATGGTAAATTAAAGGGGTGTATTGTTGGAGCTTGTTTATCTGTGATTCAAAGTGTTTCTTTCATAATGTTTCACATATAATTATCTCCCACACAGAGCAGGCCCCCCATATAATTATGGCCAGTTTTATTTCTAACAGGTGGATGCAATCCCTCTCAAAAGTGCAATGTGTGAATGCAGAGGCAGACAGGTGGAGGATGACTGTAAATGTCTGCAAGATTTCCACCATTCACAGCACACGAATTGATACTTTCTCTTGAAATCATACAGATTTTACTTTTACGCCCTTGGGTCCTGGCCAACCCCCCCCCCCCCCGGCCATCTTATTCTGCTGATGATGAATCAATGATCAGATCCATTCTGTCACCTGGCTTCCTGCAAAAGAAGCACAATATAATAGTGACCGGGATAGTGAATTAAATATTATACTCCCCATCCCAACTTGGCTCAGGCCTGCCTGCTGCTCGCTCCTGTCTTCTGAACACGTCCTCTTCGCATTGACTGCAGCTTCCACCATGCCCGTCGTCGACTCCTCAGCCTCTCTGTTCACCGTTTGACAGTGAGACATCACTCTTACATGTCAGTCTTCCTGGAGAGGGCAGCGCCTAGCAGCGTGCCATTCCCAAGTGCGTGCTGTGCGTCTTGGAGGCACGCTGCGCTGCTGGGGAAGCAGATCGTGGCCAGACAAGCTCCGAGACTAGAGCTTCTGATAAAAAAGCGATCGATTCGAAAACTTTTCGAATCGATCGGCCAAATCGAATACGTCCAGCAATTCGTTTTCGAAACGAATAATGAAGTTTCGCAGGTCCCTACCCCTTTGTCTTTTTAATAAAATCATTATTTTCTATTGTGACTTTGTAAAGGTTGACAATTTTCCATCGTTAACTTTGTTAGTGTTAGGAATGCACCGAAATTGTCGACCGATAATCCAGACTTAGACGAGCCCCCAGCTCGGTCGGGCCTCCAGTGTGCGTTCCCCAGTACAGACCTGGTAGGATCCCTGTCAACAGACCTCTAAACCTCCGATCCTTAGGATGGTCGGGACCACTAACCCTATACCTCTAGCAGCCACAAAGGCCAGGGAGATTGCACCAAGCAATTAACACAAGAGACCAAAGTGTGTGTGTGTGTGTTTGTGTGTGTGTGTATATTTATATATTTGTACTGCGCTGCAGTTTCTGGCAGGATAGAAAGCACACACCAACAATACCAGGCGGCAGATACAACCGACGGGTACAGAGAGAGTCGTCGATATAACAGATGGGTCAGCAATGGTTATACACTGTGTACTGCGATACAGTAGGTGGCAGGATCGAAGGCACACACCAGCAGCACCAGGCGGCAGACACAACAGGCAGGGATATTGTTACATTTTCCCTGGTTTTGGCTGCGCCCCCTGGTGGTGAAGGGCCTTCATGTCTGTTTTTCCCCTGTGGTGTGTTTGGCTGTGCTGTTTGGGGCTGTTCTGGGCTTCTGATGTGATCTCCTGGTCTGGGGTCACATGGCCCAATCACACAGACCCACTCCCTATAAATATCCCAGCAGCACAGAGCCTCATTGACGGTTTGTGGAGTTTGATGGTGGTTGTGTCCTGTTAGTGCCCTGTGTTGCTGCAAAGCATTCTTATTCAAGTGCATTCTGGTTTTGACCTCGGCTGTGTTTCCTGACGATCCTTTTCTGCTTACTCCTGGTACTTTGTATGCTGCTGATCTGTTGCCAACCTTGCCTGCCTGACCATTCATATGTTTCATGTTTTCTGTACCTTGTCTGTCTTAGTTTAGTATAGTCTCCGAGGCCATTAAAAGGACCTCCTCAGTGCAGGATGTTTTGTCGGTCTTGTTAATCCCTTGCCCTTCTTGTCCATCTTGCTCTGTTATACCTTTTGTGAGGGTTTTCTAGATAGGGATTATTTCCCAGCATAGGGATCCCTTTAGTTTTCTCACTGGCCCTCCTGTTCTAAGTTTCTGTCTGGTTCCTGCTAAGCCCTTATGTGGAGTCCAGTTCCCGTATCGCCAAGTCTGTCTGTTTGTTGACTGCCCTGCAGCCTGCTCAATTCAGATTGTCAGGCGAATCATTGTGTTTCTGAGCGTGTCCTAAGTGGTCTGTCGGTCTTGAAACCTTCGGAGCTTAGTGGCAATTCAGTTCTGTTTTTTTGTGCTCCTTGGTTTTGGAGATATTAGTCTGTCCTTGTGTCCAGTCAGTAACTCACCTGCCTTAAGGGCTTCACCCCATGTTCCAAGCCACCACGATGGCCCAAGCAGGGGCTAACCGTTACAGATATAGAAAGAAAATCGTCGTTATAACAGGCAAAGTCGGCAACAGATCGAGGTCCTCAGAAATAGCAGGGTCAGCAACGAGCATAAACAATACAGCACAGAAGCGATGCGGGAATGAAACTCCACGTCAAGGCAAGGACCCAGGTGCGCTCTCTGAATTTAAAGACCGGCGGCTCCGCGTCAACACACCGCACCCTGCCCCCGATCTGCCACGACCATGCCAGGTGCCGCCGGAGCTGCTGGAACTCGGCCAGCCGGCGGCGCCACACTTCCGGGACCCCCCTGAGAGCCCGATGTGGCATCCAGGCCCAGGTTCGGATGAATGTGTGTGTGTGTCGTGAGATCGCGTTGCCTACACATACTGACCTACATCTGCATACTTCGGCCCTGAGGTCCTCCAGCGGTGGCAGTCCTCCGGCATCCAGTTCCCGCTCTCCGTCAGACGCCGGTCGCAGGGATGATGTCACAGAGGTGGAAGTGTTTGACCCGGCTCTCTGCAGACAAATCAGTCATCCGAACCTGGGCCTGCAGGCCCGGCCTAGTTCCGATGACTGGGTTTTGTTTTCGACCGAGCCGATCCCGAATTTTTGATTTCGGCTGGAAATTTTAATTTCGGTACATCACTAATGTAATGTGAGATAGTACCAGTCTGGCCCATCCCTGTTATTTTGTTCTGCATCGACAAAGCACCAGTTTGACAAAGTGTTAGTTTGTAGAACCTGTACATTTTCCGTTTTTTGTATTCTAAAGTGCAGCTGTCATGAAAACATAAGCTGGTATCAATTAATTCCTATATATGTGCTAATGTACTAGTAAAAAAAAAACAACAAAAAAACAATATATAGTTATTTTGAGTAATTTGCGGTCGAAGATTTCCTGTCATTCCCTTCCATTGACTTGCCAACGACAGCTATGAGTGGAACAGATGGCCTACACCAGGGGTGGGCATTTGTTTTGGCTCGGGGGCCACTTTGTGGGAGCAGAGGTTAGCGGAGGGCCGCACCTTTTAAAATGATGAAATAGTGGTAGTTTTATTCAATTTATTTATTGTGCTAATTTCATATCATCTATAGCTGCAAACACATTTAATTTTAAACCGGTTTAATGAGACAAACGTATCCTATCACACTTTTCTACAATTCTTTTGAAATCAGGAGTGAGATTGCTTGTTGAGATTCTCATCACAGCCTGCAAGTTATATATTGTATATATGGGTATATATTGCCCCAGCTCACATGGATATATATTGCCCCCAGCTCACATGGATTTATATTGCCCCCAGCTCACATGGATTTATATTGCCCCCAACTCATATGGGTATATATTGCCCCCAGCTCACATGGATATATATTGCCCCCACATCATATGGATATATATTGCCCCCAGCTCACATGGATATATATTGCCCCCAGCGCATATGGGTATATATTGCCCCCAGCGCATATGGGTATATAATGCCTCCAGCTCATATGGGTATATATTGCCCCCAGCTCATATGGGTATATATTGCCCTCAGCTCATATGGGTATATATTGCCCCCAGCTCACATGGGTATATATTGCCCCCAGCTCACATGGGTATATATTGCCCCCAGCTCACATGGGCATATATTGCCTCCAGCTCATGGGTATATATTGCCCCCCCAGCTCATGGGTATATATTGCCCCCCCAGGTCATATGGGTATATATTGCCCCCCCAGCTCATATGGGTATATATTGCCCCCCCCCAGCTCATATGGGTATACAGTCAGGTGCAGAAATATTGGGACATCAACACAATTCTAACATCTTTGGCTCTATACACCACCACAATGGAGTTGGAATAAAACAAACACAATGTGCTTTAACTGCAGACTGTCCACTTTAATTTGAGGGTTTGTACATCCAACTCAGGTGAACAGTGTATGACTTACAGCAGTTTGCAGATGTGCCTCCCACTTGTTAAGGGACCAAAGGTAATGGGACAATTGGCTTGTCAGCTGTTCATGGCAGGTGTGTGATATTACCTCATTACCCCAATTACAATGTGCAGATAAAAGGTCCAGAGTTCATTTCAAGTGTGCTATTTGGAATCTGTTGCTTTCAACTCTCAAGATGAGATCCAAAGAGCTGTCACTATCAGTGAAGCAAGCCATCATTAGGCTGAAGAAACAAAACAAACCCATCAGAGAGATAGCAAGAACATTAGGCGTGGCCAAAACAACTGTTTGGAACATTCTCAAAAAGACGGAACGCACTGATGAGCTCAGCAACACCAAAAGACCCGGGAGACCACGGAGAACAACTGTGGTGGATGACGGAAGAATTCTTTCCCTGGTGAAGAAAACACCTTTCTCAACAGTTGGCCAGATCAAGAACACTCTCCAGGAGGTAGGTGTATGTGTGTCAAAGTCAACAATCAAGAGAAGACTTCACCAGAGGTGAATTCAGCGGGTTAACCACAAGATGTAAACCATTGGTGAGCCTCAAAAACAGGAAGGCCAGATTAGAGTTTGCCAAACAACACCTAAGAAAGCCTTCACAGTTATGGAACAAGATCCTATGGACAGATGAGACCAAGATCAACTTGTACCAGTGTGATGGGAATAGAAGAGTATGGAGAAGGAAAGGAACTGCTCATGATCCTAAGCATACCACCTCATCAGTGAAGCATGGTGGTGGTATTGTCATGGCGTGGGCATGTATGGCTGCCAATGGAACTGGTTCTCTTGTAATTATTGATGATGAGACTGCTGACAAAAGCAGCAGGATGAATTCTGAAGTGTTTCGGGCAATATTATCTGCTCACATTCAGCCAAATGCTGCAGAACTCATTGGATGGCGCTTCACAGTGCAGATGGACAATGACCCAAAGCATACTGCAAAAGCAACCAAAGAGTTTTTGAAGGGACAGAAGTGGAATGTTATGCAATGGCCAAGTCAATCACCTGACCTGAATCCCATTGAGCATGCATTTCACTTGCTGAAGACAAAACTGAAGGGAAAATGCCCCAAGAACAAGCAGGAACTGAAGACCATTGCAGTAGAGGCCTGGCAGAGCATCACCAGGGATGAAACCCAGCGTCTGGTGATGTCTATGCGTTCCAGACTTCAGGCTGTGATTGACTGCAAAGGATTTGCAACCAAGTATTAAGAAGGGAAAGTTTGATTTATGATTATTATTCTGTCCCATTACCTTTGGTCCCTTAACATGTGGGAGGCACATCTGCAAACTGCTGCAAGTCCTACACTGTTCACCTGAGTTGGATGTACATACCCTCAAATTAAAGCTGACAGTCTGCAGTTAAAGCACATTGTGTTTGTTTCATTCCAACTCCATTGTGGTGGTGTATAGAGCCAAAGATGTTAGATTTGTGTCGATGTCCCAATATTTCTGGACCTGACTGTATAGTGCCCCTCAGCTCATATGGGTATATATTGCCCCCAGCTCATATGGGTATTTATTCCCCAGGGCCCCAGCTCACATGGGTATATTTGCCCCCAGCTCTCACCTCCTCTGCTGTGGCCCCAGGCTCCGCGTCCGCCGGCGTTCTTCTACTCCTGATGCGAGCGGCCGCTGGCATGCAACTTAGCCGCTTGCCAGGGATGGGAACCGCCTGACCAGTCGCGTTCTCACGAGATCGCGCGCTGGTCAGGTGGTTCCCATCCCAGGTGAGCGGCCAAGCTGCATGCCAGCGGCCGCTCGCCTCGGGAGAAGAACGCCGCTGTCTTGGCGGGCCACAAAAACACTGTGGCGGGCCGCAGTTTGCCCACCCCTGGCCTACACGACAGCCCCATTCTCATTCCTCGAAGCTGATTGGGTGCTCATGTGCTAATGGGTCAGTTTGCGAACATCTCCTAGGAGAGCCATCCTTCAAGGGTGCACAAAGACACTTAGCAGTGCCCATGGAGAATGAACTTGACCGACTGTTGAATCTAGTCTGTGGTCTGCGATATGAAGGGATGATATTGTGCCCCTATCTTTACGACTTTATCACTGGTTTGTGTGATATGAAACCTTTGATATGTAAATCCAAAAGAAAACTGCTAACACTTAACTTTCATTGGCGCCCTACTGGCAGTATTGGTTGCATTCATATCTGTCTTAAGTGCAATTGCTCCTCGCTTTGAACTTCACATCAGCCAAACTCAGCTGTTTATGTAATATTTATCTGTTGAGGTCAGACTGAGGGCCCAGGGCAGCTGAGAGGTAGGGCGGCCATCAGGTGTGATGGATAGAACTACTGTCAGGGGGGTCCTGCACAGGAGGGGGTCTGGGCTCCAGTCATTGTACAGCAGCCCACTTGACGACTGGTTCCATGGCCAAATGCTGATTTTTCTACCCCCTCCTGTGGCTTTCAGGTGCTGTGCCCAGTATGTCTTTTGTTAAATCCCCATTCCCCAACCCAGCTGAGCCTTTAATCTATAGGTATTGGTCAATAAAAAGGCAAATTGAGGTTCAAAGTGATTGGGTTTCCTTTGGTGATTGCTGCCATTTGTTGGTGTTACTGTCGCTTACCCAGGATTACTGGGCCTCCAATAGAAAGAAACATCAGGCCCCCCAAGGAGATCCTAAGGTACGGAAGTTATATTTTAGAGTGGAAAGTTCCTCAGAAAAGGCACATAGGAGTTAAATTTGACAGGCTTGCTGACCAGGTTCTTCTACCCGAATATGCTATGTCATTATATTACATGTTTGGTAGTGCTTTAATGTGTAGATATTGGATGCCAGAGGTTAGCTGGGTCGCTTATTTTTTTTTATTGTAAATTAATGTGTTAAACTTCTTTTTGATCTATAAACATTTATATATTTTTCAAAGGAAACTTTGACCTAATTTTGTCATATTCCAGTTATGAGTAACATGCGTGTGTTCCTACTCAAAATGCATAATCAGCCATATGCCAGCCCACCCCCTCCATTAATTGTTAAGCTTCTGCAGAGAAAACACGTTTTGCCCTGATTTTTCTTATCTGTGTCAGTAGGATAGATGAAAACATTGTGGAAATTGCTAGGCAGGTGTTAGAGCATAGCATGAATCCTTATTATTCTGAAAAAGAAAACCTTTCTCTGTAGGTGAGGATATGGTTTAACCTTAGAACTAAAAACCATTAGACTGAATCTGCTGTAAAAAAACAAAACAAAAAATGGTAGGGAGGGGAGGTGGGTTGAAATACAGAGACGCTGAATATTAACCCCTCCTGACACAACCTCCGAAATTTCCCTCAACGCGCACCTTCTGTCTCCCTCGGGTGCAGCATTCTTTCTTCTTCTACTGCAGGTTTCCCACACCTGTCCTCAGGGAGCACGATCAGGCCAGATTTTAAGGATTACCTTGGGGAAATGCTGGCCTGCCAGCAGGTCCCAAGGACAGGTTTACGTAGCTCTGGTCCATATCCATAGCTTCTGTTGGAGCAGTGGCTTTCACGTGACTGTCAGGGGCTTGGATGCTTGCTCAAAAATACTATCAATCTATTGATTCACAGTGTGACAGCTCTGTACATTCCTGACCTCCATCCTGGAAGGCTTCTCAGCGAAAGTTGACTTACGACTTTTTGACCAAGGTGGAAATCCCTCCTACCCCCTTCAACCTTAGAGGGCTGAAATCAGCCTTCTCGAGAGCCCATGGGCGGAGGGTGGAGTATACCGGAAACACAACTCACTGTTGCCATTTAAATTGCATTGCAAAATCATGTCTTTATCTTACCTGTCAACATTTTAATACCGAATATTGCCACAGATTCATTAAAAACCGGGCCCTTGCTTCGCTTTATATGGTATGGGTTGCTGATCTCACCTATTTGAAGGCAGGTGCCTACTAACCCTAATTATAATTGGTGGTGGTATGTCCATATGGGCACAAGGGGCAGCGCCCTATCATATTTTTTGGAATAATGGGGGAAAAAAAAGAATATTAAAAATTTAAACTACATCATTTTTTACTCCTACTTACTCCTGTATGGAACTCACACATATACCATTTTTCTCGCAATTAAATGGACATTCTATAGATACCATTATTTTCATCATATCTTATAATTTACTTTAAAAAAGTTTATGAAATTTGATGGGGAGAAAGCACACTTTTCGAACTTGTGATCCCCAAAATCTACAACCGCCGAAAAAAGACCCCAGCTAAATAGTTTCTAAATTCTGTCCTGAGTTTAGAAATACCCAATTTTTACATATTTTTACTTGACCTTCACTGCTGAGACTTTTCGCCTCTGTGTGCTGAGCTCATTTTGGCCGTTTGTGCTCATCATGTTTAAACGTGATTTGAAGTCCTATTTTATTATATGACCCAGAAATTGTTTTGTAAAAAAAAGCCCATGTTTTTAACCCTTTCGCTGCTGAGGCTTTTCACACCTCTGTGCTGAGGTCATTTTTACCGGTTTTGCTCATCATGTTTAACCCCTTAGTGACCGGGCGGTTTTACACAAATCCGTCTTTTAGTGACCGCTGCTGTTTTTACGTTTCTGCGCTGTTAGTGTTTAGGACAATTTTTCCTCTTACTCGTTTATTCGACCCACACATATTATACACCCTTTTTCCCGCCATTAAATGGACTTTCTAGAAATACCATTATTTCCATCATATCGAATAATTTACTATAAAAAAAAATATGAAATATGAGGAAAAAAATGGTAAAAACACACTTTTTCGTAATTTAATCCCCAAAATCTACAACCACCCAAAAAGACCCCGGCTAAATAGGTTCAAAATTTTGTCCCGAGACTAGAAATACCCAATTTTAACATGCGTTTGCTTTTTAACCCCTTCACTGCTGAGACAGTTCACCTATGTGCGCTGCGCTCATTCTGACCATTTTGTGATAATTATTTTTAGATGACAGCCTAGGTCCTATTTAATTAAACTCCCCCCAGACAAAAAAAACTTTAAAAAAAAAAAACATTTTTTTATTTTATTTAATTTTTTTTTTAAATTTGTTTCTAAAACCAAACCTGGTCATGTTTGGTATCATTTGAAAGGCCATAATCATCCAGCTGCCATGGATCGGGAGATAAAGGGATCCTTAGGATCCCCTTATCTCTACATGGCAGCTAGAGGGTTAACTGGCCCACTGACATCCTCACACATATGGTGAGGTTGTCAGTGGGTGGGGGGGGACCTGGAGGCTTGGCTGACCTCCAAGATGTCAGCCCCCCTCCAGGTTTGAATCGCGTTTTGGCGCCAATTGGCGCCGAAAAGCGATCCGGCAGCGAAACTGTTAATTCCATACACCGCTGGAAAGGGGAGGCTCTCCCCTCTCCAGTGGTGCAAACGGCATCTCCCTAGCTTCAATGGTTGGGGAGATAGAGGGCTCCGAAGGAGCCCCCCCCTCCCCTCCATTGAAACACATGGGGGCACCTTCTGATGACGTCACCACGCAGCGTGGCGACGTCATCAGCCTCGCCTGCCCATGTAAATCACATGGGCAGGCTTAGTCCCTGCCAGATCGCCGTGGGATCCGACGAGGGAGGTGAGTATCGGGCGGGAGGGGGATTTGGCGCCGCTGACGTACCCTGTACGTCCGCGGGTCTAAGGGAGACCCGAGGACAGGACGTACAGGGTACGTCAGGGGTCATTAAGGGGTTAAACGTGTTTTGAAGGCTTCTTTTAGTATATGACCCAGACATATTATATATCGTTCTTTCCGTCAGACTCGGTAGATTCATAATATGTATACGTTATGTCATGTCTGTATATTATAACAAAAAATGCAATAAAATATGTATTTTCAATAATTTACAACGTGTAAAGTGTTTTTTTTAACATGCGAGCAATTGCGGTTATATTTTGTATGGGGTGCGCTTGTTAAAAAAATTAGAGATGGGGTCTCGTTAAATTTTTTTTTGGGGAAAATTACACGATTTTTAACAAACGCACCGCATACAAAAATCGTTGTTCACATTATAATTGAAATGGGAACAATATTGCTGCATTAACGAACCAAAAAAAAGAAAAAAAAATGTTTATTTTTTTTTTTTAAATAGTTTTTTTTAAAAAATTACAATTAAAAATAAAAATATTTTTTCACAGTAGTGTTTGGTATCGTTGGAACGGCCATGCTCTGGCCGATCCAACCATACCAAACTTTAACCCCTAGCTGCCACGGATCGGGAGATAGGGAGTTCATTGGAACTCCCTATCTCCACCGTTGGTGGCAGTTAGGGGTTAACTCTAGGACTGGCGTCATCGTGCTATGCACGATGACGCCAGTCCTCAGGGGGAGTTCCCGGAGGCTTGGCCGACATCCAAGATCAAGAAAGGATCACGAACCGGCGCTTTTCAGCGCCGATTCGCGATCCAGCTCCCCAGGGGTTAATGCCAGGCACCATTTGGAAGGGCAGGCTGTGCCCTTCCAAATGGTGCCTGGGTTAACCCCCGCAACGCTGCCGATCGGGAGAGAGGTCCGAAGGACCTTCCCCCCCCTCCCTTTCAGGCGCCTCCTCCGCACATGCGGCGGGGGGGGGGGCGCCTGAATTAGGTGTCATCGCGCTGCCGCGATGACACCTAATTTCATCGGCGGCGGTTCTGGATGCTGGGCTGACATCGATGAACCCGGCCGAACGCTGACCCCAAAGGGAGGACGCGCTCAGCGCGTCCTCCGCACAGCTGGAGCCATGTGGAGGACGCGCTGAGCGCGTCCTCCGCATGGAAGTGGTTAATTCTTTAAACCAAACCTGGTGATTTTTGGTATCATTGAAAAGGCCATTCTCTGGCCTTTCCAATGATACCAAAAATGACTCACTAGCTGTCACCGATAGGGTAGTCCTTCGGATCCCTGTATCACCCGATCTCCACTTGGCAGCTAGTGGGTTAACTGTCCAACTGATGTCATCGCGCATATGGCGACAACGTCAGTGGGCAGGGGAGGCCCTGAAGGCTTGACTGACATCCAAGGTGGGATAGAACTGCGATCTGGCACCTATGCGGTTAAAGGGAGGCATTGCTGGAAAGGGCAGATGCTGTGCTCTTTCCAGCGATGCCTCTTTTTTTTTTTTTTAACTCCCTGCTGATCGGGAGGGTTCCAGAGGAACCCCTCTTTCAGACTCTTTCCCAGCAGTGGTGGGGGGCACCTGAACTGACGTCATTGCGACGGCTGGGGCCTTTAAAATTGAGGACTGACATCAAGGAATTCAGAGAGGTAAGTATAGGGTGAGAGGGAGGGGGCGGTTAAAGCACAAGGTACCTCCTTGGTCCTTAACTGGCTTTATTTCCAGGACGTACCATATACGTCATTTGTACCTAAGGAGTTAAGCAGTGTCATTGTCTCAACAGTTGCCAGGCAGAGTAAAAAATTGAAAGAAAAAAAAGGATTACGTGACTACTTGTTTCATGGTGGTGTCCAGAAATCTAATAAGAGCTCTACAGAGATTTCAAAACACAAACCACACTGTTATCAAGTCTCCTGCTGCTGGCTAAGGCTAGGGTCAGACTAACGCATTTTTCACGTTGTCCGTGAAAATGTGCGTTCGAAGAATGGACGTATTTTTTCACGGAATACGCAATAGCGGTCATACTATGCGCAGTTTCATCCGTGATTTTGTACGGATCATCAATAAAACACTTCTTGCATCTGGACGTTATGTTGGCCGGACATTAGCAGCGTCTGATGTCTCCAATTCACGCACACACGCCGCTAGCGGACGCAGCGCACTCTGTACGTCAGTACTAGTGGTTTAACGTTCTCGAAAAAATGCGTTCATTTTCCACTTGCGTTGTGCAGCCGGACTTTTGTGCGACCGTACTTCGTATATTGGCTGTCATTGCCCGGCATCTGCTGCTAGCACGGCCGTGATTAAGTGCGCCAGAACGCGCGTTCGCACTGCCTCAGTCTGACCCTAGCCTAATTGAGCTCTGCCGGGTGGAGCGGTCAAACAAACCATCCATAAAAGCTCTGTTGAGGCTGGGATGCTGATTTATTATTTTTTTCTTTTCAATTTTTATTTTTTCCCTCTGCACACAAGGTGCCTGCCTTAACCCTATAATGTCTGAAAACGCAACCAACATTTGCAATGGTGTGCTAAATACAAATAATGTGCAGCAGTAAACAGGATTTCTTTGTTTCACACACTGAATTTTTTTATGCAGTTATTTAAAATAAATTGGGTGAGATCAGCGTTCAGTTTTTATTGTTAGCAAATAATATTAAAATAACCTTTTTCACTTTTATATTTTTTACACTGAATAATGTTTTATATGCCTCATTAATAGGAATGTGTCTATATGGTTTATTTCCTATATTTGGGATCGTGCACATATTTTGGAGGAAATAGTGTCACACAGACTTATTCCTATTCATGATTAAAAAATGTTCATGTTTCCAGTCTGGCGCCCCACCAACTAGAAATGTCACCAGCCGCCACTGATTGTAACCCTAAGCTCCCTTTTTAGAATCATATTTATTTTTTCCTTATTTACATCTCTCACATATAATGTGACCTCCAGTAACAGATGGTTGTGCTATGCCTCACAGGCCCAGATCTTCATTAAATATAAGATGCAAAACTATTACATTATTGTAGGTTTATATTGTGTTACTTGTTTTTAAGTTGTATTTTGCAAATTGCAAGTGTTTTTGCAACCAGATGTTTTTTGTTTTTTTCCTTCTCGGAAGTTTTGGCCCAATATTTACAATACCCTGGTAAATTTTCTATTAATTCTTGGATCTGTGAACTACAAACTTACAAAGTGATGGTTTACTGAACTGTTAGAAATTGAAATTTCAGGAAATGGTGGACAAGATCAACAGTCACCATGGGAACGTTAACAAAAGGAAATCACAGGCATTATGCACTTTTTTAAGGAGTTCTATTTATTTTACACAATTTTCAATAATCCTCCATTTTTAGTAGGATGATTAGTAATGATCCTTCTCTCATATAAAAAAAATGCATGTCTGTTTTTATGACTGTTTACTAGATAATGGAGCACTTTCACAATCTTGAAATAATATCTCCGGTGTGCAGCAGACTTCTAAGCTATGCTCTAAAAGCTCAGTGCACCAGTAACACCCCACTCCAATGTTAAATATATATATTTCAAAATGCCCTGACAGTACTTTTCAGTGAACAAAGAAAATAGGCATAACATATCTTAATAATGTCCTTTAGCTCATATTTTCTGTTGAAATTCCATATCTAGCCTCTTGGTGTTGCTGTTTACTAAGCAGTTTATGTTCATAGCAAAGCTGTAAAATGTGATAATTCAACAGAAATGTCATGTAATTCCCCCTTTTGCCCCTTGGAATGATGTCTCTTTGACTAATCATTCAGGGTCTTTCATTTGGGAAGATTAATAGAGGAGTATGACTAATATATTATTTGCTGTCTTTTGTTACTACCTGGCTGGGTGTGGGTAGGCAGCATGGAAGGAGAGAATCCATGTGTCACATCACAATAGAAAGTCTGTAGGCTCGGTGCTCCAGTGATGGATGGGAGGATGCTGGAATCTGCAAAATTTTACACCGGTCGTATTGGGGCCAAGGGTGTGCTTCAAAGTACTGATTTTAATTTGAGTGTTTTAATGTGGGTTACTACTGTGTAGGCCACAGATGTTGAATAGAATTTGCGTTTTTATTCTATTGTGCTAGTCTAAAAAGGATAATTTTAAGTAATACAATCCAAAAAATTGTATGTGTGCATTGTTCCAAAATACGCTTACACAGAGATTTGAGCACAACTGTATCTGGCAATAAGGTATGAGTTTGAATTCCAGAGCCAAGGAAAACCACGTAGGTGAATCCTATATTCTAATTTACTTTTGTGTCAAAGTCAAATACAAAATGTCATCTGGGACAGTGGTAAGTTTTATGATGCACTGGTAGTTAAGCACAAATGGGGCGGGGAGGGGCCATGAAAAAAAACTTAAGTATGGGCAATTGCTCATTGTGAAATTTGAAGCCATTAAAAAACAAAAATCTGCTCCATGTTCAAACTTCCACTGTATTTGGACTGTTGTGTGGAGTATACTACTCGGCCCCATTAGAGTGCATATGAGCAACCTTTTGGATGTCTTTATATACTATACAGGCCACTACACCATATGGTGTTGGTTGGTGCTATCCATACATATACAATGCCTAGTTTCCGGTGACAGCTGGTCAGTTTTTCAGCTGGTGGGATGCTGAAATTTGATTCTTTCAAACTGAGCATGTCTTATTGTGGACTCAGCTGGGACAGATTTAAAGAAACGTCCCAAGTTCCACACATACCCTCAACAGCTTCTCCAGACAGTTATCAGTAAAGTAGAAGTGATCCTGCAGAATTATAATATCTATTGTATCCACAATACAGCAATTATTTTTTTCTTTCAAATAGTGTTCTTTTTTCTGGCTGTGTTTTCCACTCTTTTGAACAAAAATGTGCAACATAATCCTTTCCTCTAGGGAAAAAAATAGTTAATAGTAATTTTAATTTCCACTTTCAGTTACTTTTCCTTTTTTTTAAAAAAATTTTTAGAATAGGTTTATAGTTTGCAACAATTAATGGGGTGCACTGCCACAACTACCTCCACAGAAAGGCTTCCACTGCTAGTAAATCATAGATATGTTGACCTTTGCGACTGTCTGATCCTCATTTGTCATTTTCCATCCAACATGTGCGTGATTGACTTTGTCTTCTATTTGCATGCTGAGATATATGACTTGTGGCTCTTGATAGGTTTCTACAGTTGGGACAAAGGAGAGATGAAGCAATTAGTCCAGTACTACATTTACATTTCAGAGATCAGGGCAAGTGTGTATGTAAAAATACACAATTCACTGGTGGTGCCGGATAGTTAATATGCAAAAATTATGAGTGATAGACTAATAAATAGTTGGATGCTGCCTAAATATGGTAAAAACACAAATCTACTAAAATTTGTGTCACAAATAGATAAACAAAAACAAGGAAAATAACCATCCGGCGCATCAAGGTATTGAAATTAATTCAAATTTGGACGTGTAAATATTTACACCAGTGATTGTTAAGGTGCAACAGTGCTTATTTCCGTCCAACAGAAAATCTAGTGCTATGCAATCTTAAGTGCAATTATAAGTGCACCCGTGCATGGTTGCAAAAAGAAACCAATTAAAACTTCTTACAACATTTTGTAAAGTGCATAACTGGATTTGCTCTATAAGGATAATCAAGATAATATCTTAATATAAATAGTCCAATGTTCAGTATAAAAAGTGTCCCATAAAAAACATTGTGAAAAAATGTTGAAGAGTGCTCAATAAAGTGCTGCAGTGTATACTGTCCAATACTTAATAGGGATAGATGATCCTCCTTAATGTGGTGTTGTCAAATTCATATGTCTTCAAAAAGTTCCTCAAAGGCAAGAAGGAAAAACACAAAAAAGATAATAGTGCAGATAATCCTGGCAAAATGGGCCAACAATGCAAGGTGGGCAAGTAAAGCACTCACATGTATAAGAGCCTATAAAGGTCCCAGCTCTAGGAGTAAACACCTCTGGCCAATTATCGGGCTCTCACCTCAGAGTGCCAATTAACATCGGTTGAGCCTGTGAACACTAGGCTCCTTAGTTGGTGAGTGTGCCTTTCTTTTCTACTTTGCTGTACTATTGGTTTACAATACTACGTTATGGGAGCGCTGTCTCCCTGTTTTTTCTGATTCATATAGAAACCACTGCACATAAAAGAAGGGAAGTGCCACTCTATATTTGGCCAGAGGTGTTTACTCCTAGAGCCGGGACCTTTATAGGCTCTTATACATGTGAGTGCTTTACTTGCCCACCTTGCATTGTTTGCCCATTCTGCTAGGATTATCTGCACTATTTTTTTTTGTTTGTTTTTTCCTTCTTGCCTTTGAGGAACTTTTTGAAGACATATGAATTCGACAACACATTCAGGAGGATCATCTATCCCTATTAAGTATTGGACAGTATACACTGCAGCACTTTATTGAGCACTCTTCAACATTTTATCACAATGTTTTTTATGGGACACGTTTTGTACTGAACAATGGACTATTTATATTAAGATATTCTCTTATCCTTATTGAGCAAATCCATTTATGCACTTTACAAGATGTTGTAAGAAATTTTAATTGGTTTCCTTTTGCAACCATGCACGGGTGCACTTATAATTACACTTAAGATTGCATAGCACTAGATTTTCTGTTAGACTGAAATAAGCACTGTTGCACCTTAACAATCACTGGTGTAAATATTTACACGTCCAAATTTGAATTAATTTCAATACCTTGATGCGCCGGATGGTTATTTCCTTGTTTTTACAGTTCAGAGATCCCCTGGTGCAAATGAATATTTATTTAGAGAGGGAGCATTATTATAGAAAATCTTTACGATCCATGCACGTGAGGAAAACATGCACTAGCTTGCATACCTTTTCCGTGGTGAGCTAGTGGGAGATAAAATAATATCCCACAGTAATTTATTAGTTATATCTCTATTGTAGTTACTCCTCCTCTGGCAGATTCCTCCTTTATGATAGACAAGAAATATAATGTGGGTGGTAAATTGATAGTGCAAGGTACATTGAATATTATGTCCTAACTTTTGTTTATTAGAGTTCTCATGTGTTTTTTTTCTTTCTCTTTTGTACTATCGTGCAGAATATAAAATCTATGATTACCAAAAATAACGTGTCATATTTTTTCATACATCAGAACTACATTGTCTAGGCATTCAAAGATTTTTCTCTGTCTTTTTCAGAAAAAGTGCAACTTTCTATAACAGAGTGTATGTATGTATGTATATAAATAAAGGAACCATCGCGTGCCAGGTGTATCATTCGGGGTCGGGTCGGGCGTGGGAGGCACCGTTGCAAAGATGTGCAAAGACCGGTAGTAAAAGCCATGTTGCCGGCCAAGGGTAATAAGGGAGAGGGAAACAAGGAGAGTCGATGGGATCTAACCATCATGTCCCATATGTGTATCATGACTGCAACAAGGGGGTGAGCAGCAATAGATTGCGGCCTGTCTTTCCTTGCAATCCACGGCAGAGCCCATAGCGGTACATCAAAATGGCCGTCTTCCATGTCAAGCCCCCTACTGCCTGTCGACCACTCCACAAGTCGCTGAAAATGCGCAGAGACATTATATCAGCGTACGTCGGGGAATGCGACCCCTCCCCGGGTGATTTTGGAAGCGTCAAACTGCTCCGTTTAACACACGGGCGCGACCGATTCCAAACGAAACTAGTAAACTGCCGGCAAATACAGGCCAGGAAGTTAGAAGGTAGAGAAACCGGCGTAGTGTTGAATAGGTACAGAATTCTAGGAATGATATTCATCTTCAATATTCCTATCCTTCCAAACCATTAGATCTTCAGGACGGATCAGTCTGCCAGGTTCTGCTGAATGGCAGTCCACAGGGGTGGGAAGTTGACCTCAAACAGGCGAGAAAGGTCTGATGGCAGCCACACACACCAAGGTACTTCATTTGTCTGTGGCACCAAGTAAAGGGATAATTTAGTCTGAGCCGTCGCGCCAGCCGGATTAACATAGGGGCTGATGGAGCAGCAGCTCCAGGCCCATACCCCAGAATAGGCCCAGAGAAAGGATAACTACAGTATGTCGGCATTGATTGGCATTTGGATCACTGTATCTCCAACTCCATAGCAGCTACAAGGTCATCTATCTGAAGTATCACTGGAAAAGCCAGAGCATGGCCTTTCCAGTGATACCAAATATGACCAGGTATTATGTAACACTAAAAAATAAAATAATAAATATTTCTTTATTTTTTCTTTCTAACACAGCAATATTTTTCAATTTACAATTGTAAAGTGAACAATGATGCTGCACTAACTCACCATCTCATTTCTCATGTCACCAACAAGTGTGGAGGTGATGTCACAATCCGTTATTACAAATTGTTACATCAAAAACCTAAATGGCGCACTGCAGCAAAGAGCTCTGGGGGGTGGTGGACTTTGGAACCCTGTGTCACTAATCTTTACACCTCACAAGGTCAGTTTAGGTATCATTGGACAGGTCAGAGTCTAAATGTGACCATGTAAAATCTAAGAGAAAAGAAAACAAAAACTTTTTTAATTATATATTTTTAGTTCCGAAACGATGGCATTGTCCATTTGTCACGTACTGTATCAGATGAGCACTATCACTGCCATTACTCCCCTTCTCATTTCCCACGCTGGGAGCAAGTTCAGTATTTTATACATTGTGTTTTATGAATAATAGGACTATCTTCCAAAACACAAGGGAAATGGTAAATTTGTTAAAAATTTTGGTTAAAGTTGTATATTTTCTCTGAAAAATGCAGTAACGGTTCCCATTCAAATTTTTTAACAAGAATTCCCTATAGAATATGTAAAAAATTATATTCTTACAAATATATAACCACAATGGTTTGGATGATAAAATTTGAAAAAAAAAATTTTTACACATTAAAATCTGACTATTTCCTCACACAGTATCTGCCTGGTTAGATATACCCGTAGCTGCACTATTAAATAACCTAAAATATGTTTTCATTTCACAAAATTTCAAAAAAAGCCCAGCAAAATATTCAGCTCCAGGCCCATAATGATCTTAATCCGGCCTTGAGTGTAGCTGGGAGGTTCACATCCATAATTTTGGTCTTCGACATGTTAATGCGGAGATTAGATAGTGCACCATATGCTTCAAATTCTGCCAGAATCGCAGGGAGAGAAATCCGAGGTTCGGACACGAAAAATGGCAAGTCGTTAGCATATGCAGAAATCTTATGTTCCTGATGACGACCCTTTAGGCCAAGGATCTGTGTATTCAGCTTAATAGACTCCAGGAAGGGCTCTAAAGACAGAGCGAATAACAATGGGGAGAGTGGACAGCCCTGCCTCGTGCCATTCCGGATCTGGAAAGCGCCCCATTCACACGAACCATTGCTGACGGATCCATATAGAGAGCGGAGATCCATGTATAGAAGGAACCCGACATTGCCATGACGTCCAGGGTTTCAAACAGAAAGGGCCATGCCATCCAAGAGAAGCAGAGGGCCCGTAAATGATGTGCGGAGTGGATCGCATTGAGAGCTCGGAGTGTGCCATCTCTGGCCTTCCGTCTTGGGACGAAACCCACTTGATTGTTCCCCACAAGAAGAGGAACGAATGGCCGAAGGTGCACTGCAAGGACCGAAGAAAAAAAAGCTTAAGGTCACAATTATGCAACGAAATGTGGCGGAAACTGGAGTTAAGCGATATATCCTTCTCTTCCTTTGGTAATATCATGATGGTGGCCTGCAACGATTTGGGGGTGCATCAGGGTATCAGCTGGCAGTGCATTAAGAGATGATTATAAAGGGGGAGTAAGATATTATGGAATTTCTTCTAGTATTCAGAGGGGAGGCCGTCAGGGCTGGGTGATTTCCCATTTTCTGATTCTTCAGCAGCAGAGATAATTCTTCCACGGAGATGGGGTCGTTCAAGGAGGACCGTTCAGGGCCAGTTAATTTCCGGTGTATACGAGACGAGAGATAGTCTAGAATGGACTGATTTAGAGCCGGAGAGCTCCCAGGTGCAGACGAGTAAAGGTCAGGGTAATAATCTGGAAACTCCGATACTAGGCAATTAAGGACAGTGTGAAGAGTCCCTGCAGGATGTGGGGGACATCGGCCAAAGAGCGACGTTTACGAAGCCTATGTGCCAAAAGGCGACCCGGTTTGTTCTCATTGTTCGCAAAGAACCATTTCGCCTTCAGAATGGCATGGTGCACCTGCAAGTTCGACAATTCCGCGAGGCGAGATCGCTTTTGCAGTAGGAGGCCATAAGTGGTTGCATCGTTCGTCCGCCTGTGACCGCGTAGTAGTTAGCAAATCCTCAGTCTCAGCCAGGCGTTCCTTTTTCTTTGTAGAGAAAAGAGTATCTGGTGCCCCCTAGCGGATGAGACTAAAAATTGCACCAATTGAGTAGCTATCAGTAGTCCCAAATGGTTTTCTATTTATGCATTAATAGAGACTATAGTTCATTGGAATGCAGTTCAGAGTCAGCAGCAAAAAAATCACCCACACGGTGGTTTACCTCCAACCTCCGAAATAGCTTATCAACTGAAAAAATGAGATGAATTTTTGCGCTTCCCTCTATAGAATGAAGTTTTTTCAAGTGGGAGAAGTTCTTATTCTTGCTCTTAGATTCACTTTTCACAAGTGTTGTTCTTCAACCCTCAAAAAAAACAGAAGATATGGCGACAATCAGGGTTATTCAGAGAGCGTGAAAAGCAGGAGAATGACTGGAGAATGGAAAAATTCTAGGTCAAAATAGCCAAACCAGAAAAATTCTCCCTTTCATCTCACTTTCCAAATCGGCTATTTTGACCTAGAATTTTTCATTCTCCAGTCATTCTCCAGCTTTTCACGCTCTCTGAATAACCCTGATAGTGTAACTTGCTTACTTCAACTGAGCCCCCCACAAACATATAGAGGTTCAACTCGCGTGTAAATGTGTCTCAGATCAGACACTCGATATTATGCGCCACCGGTATGTTAAGGAGATACCGGACTCCCCTCTTACGTCTTTGTTCAAGATGTTCCTTTTAGGGAATAAAGTGCAGCAGCAGGACCATTGATAACGATTTATTCCAATAAAAAACAATTAAAAGCAAATAAAATAACGCCAAGACGCGTTTTGCGAACAAATCGCTTCCTCAGTCGGCAAAAATTCTTTTTTTTGAATTCAAATGATAAGCATGTTTTTTTACTGTAACTAATATTTGCAAAGAAAAAATAATTTCATGTTTAAAATGAATAATTATGGTGAATGCAGGTAAGTCGCCTGTGGAGCTGATATATATTTTGTCAAAGTGCTATTCTTGTGAGGGGAAAATAAAGGCAACTTCTGTGCATGTGTTTTAAGTTTTAACCTCACATGTTAGTATAGAACAGCTTTTAGTATATTACTTGATCTTCTACTTCATTCTCTAATTATATGGCACTTATGATTCATTTGTAGCATTGCATTAGTCAGATTCTAAGTTTTATCTTTAAATTTTTGCTGATAAGCTTGTCATGGCACATTCTGTCCCTCTTCAAGTGATCGACCCTGTCAGCTCATCATGAAATAACTCATCAAGCAATGAATATTTAACATAAAGAGAAGATCTTAATTGCATAACATCTGATTCTGCAGTGTTTTTCCCTCAAATTTTGCACAGGTCATTTTGCCACCTGAATTTGTTGGTCTGGCACCCTAAGCCCCATCCCTAGTTCCTCAGAATTCCACAGGGGTAACACTATATGGGGGACATATCATATTGCCCATTTGCTGATGCAAATTTTTTTTTACCCAGTAGTCTATTTAGTGAGACCCGTAGAGCAAGAAGAGGAGACCCACCTATAACAGAGAGCCATAGTATTGATTAACCGATTAGGGCTGCGGTTCCTTCGATATTTTGGAAGAAATCTGCATTTGTTAGCAATTTTTTTCCAGACATACACTACTGTGCCAAAGTTTTAGGCACGTGCCAAAACTTACTGTAATACTCAACTGTCTTCAGAAACAGAAATGTTAATTTTATTATCATCTTTTTTTAAAAAAAATCTATAACAAAATTATCTAAATCAGATCAATACTTGTGACTGCTCTTGGTATGGCATCAGTTCGTCTTCGTATTTGTGCACAAGGCTTTTGATTTTGTATGGATGTACAGGTCGAGCAACCGTAGTCCTGAAAGCCGAAGGACTCCATAAAATTAAGTTTTTGGAGCCTTTTGGTGGCTGTCCTTACTTACCTTCCTGCCACAAACTCTGTTCCCAGCTCCTCTCAATGTGGCGGCCTGTTTCTCCGCGCCATCTAGAGTCGCGTGGGGACACACTGTTGCCCATGGCACCCATGACACTTTCTTTGGTTATTTGGTATCCCAGCAGGTTTCAAAATACCAGAAAATCCCAAGACCTGACCTGTTCATGGTACCAAGCATTTCAGATTAGAGGTACTCATCCTGCACCTATTTAATATCTAGTTTGAAACACAATTGTTATATGAAACAGAAATAGCTGTGTTGGAAGAATATAACTGAGAGCGTTTGCCTGTTCCTCAAACTACTAACAAGTTGAGGTTGCTGAAGACCGTTTATTGTCAAAACAATATTCAGGAAAATACACTATAATTTAAAAAAAAAACTCACTTGGGAATAAACTATTTAGATTTGGTTATAAAATATGATCCTACATTGCATAAGTGCGCCACAAGGTCAAAGTAGCCCATAATGGCAGGTCTTATATTCCTAATCAAACGCCTTATTTTATCAGCGTAACCCATTTCCATGGAACATACTGTACATCTTCCTGGAGCTGTTTGTAGTTCAAGGATTATAGAGGTCCTGAAATGATTCACCTGTGACCGGGAGAGGTGCAAAACCAGTGAGGGTGGTTAGTCCTTCAAATTCGGTTAGAAAGGATAGGCCTCGTATGAAAGCCCAGAGAGGCCATGCATTTTTAATTTTCTTCCGACTTGTTTTCTCAAGTTAACAAATTATCTCACGATAACAAGTTGCAACTTGTTTACAGAAGCTTCTGAAAACGACACCTCATTGTTTTTGAAAGCTTTTTTCAAGAGCAAACCTAATGAAAATTCAGCAGAGTTGAATCGTTTGCATAAAACTTTGGTTCCATCTGAAACTGTTAGATTGCCCTGATTTAGTGCTTTTTAGGGTTTGGGTTAGGGTCAGGGCTAGGTTACTATGCAAGTTTTGGCATGAGCAAAAATCAATATGCACAACAGTATAACCTGTAGAGGGTTTGCTAATGTAACGCACATGAAAGTCTTTTAACTGGTCCTGTGCTTACAACTGCGCCTGTCTATTGTTCAGTCACCACTATGATGCAACAGCAATGATTGCCCAGCAATGAAACAATGGGAATGTTAACTCTAAAAAAGAGTGGTCAGATGGGACTTCAGGAGAGCGTTTTAAAAGGGACATTTTAGAGATTAACAGGAAGGGTTTGTATATTAACCCCTTCCCCACACCCCTAACCCCATGCATTTAACATAGAGTTTTCCTTTAATACCTACCTTATTCTAGCACTGAGCTCTACCTGCTCTCTTCCCCTGACGCTGTTGGATCGTTGCTGTCGGAGGTCTGACAGCTGACTGGCGGGACACTTAAGTGAGCATCCAATCAAATGCTGCTCAATACGATGGCATTGAGGGTCATTGACTGGTCAGGAATGCAGAGCTGTACATGCCTGTACTAAGCCCGGAAGGCTGATTAATAGCTTTGTGAGCAGGGAGAAAGCTCCTTTTACCTACACTCAGCTGAATGAACCCTATCGGACACCCGTAGAGTGGAGGAAATGCAGGTGCAGGCACTAGTCAGAGGACACTCAGATCACCATAACCATATAAAATACATTAAAAGCCGTTGTAGCTAGGGTTTCCCATTACGTAAACATTCAGGAAGAACCTTCTAGTGGTCTTCTATACCTATTTATTATTTTTTTAACCTGTTACCAATTAAATCATGATTCTCGTTAAATCTACGTAAAGGCTTGCCAGATGAGATTTTTAAGTGTTTAGTTGTGAATAGAGCACTAGATTAAGGAACACTTAAAAACGAGAGTTTCCTTTATTTGTCCTAAAATAATTGGGTAGAGGCTGCTGACAGACTCTGCCCAATTATTTTTCTATTTTTGGTTATTTAACTTCGATTTTGTCCGTCATTGGCTGCAGTTCCTCCTCTTCTGCGCAGGGACTACCGAACTCAGAAGTCCCTGAAGCTCTCAAACGCAATTTGAGACCCTATGCAACTAGCGTAGGAGCCACAAATTGCGCAGCACAACGTAATGGGACTACACACTTTACTTGCGAGCCTGCTCAGAAAGATGGAATGGAGTTGCGTGCACGTGCAGATCCTATCCAGCGGCTGCCTATGGAAAAGTAGATCACTACAGCAATTGGTCTTGGAGAGCGTGACATTGGCACTCTTGCTGACATCACTGGCGGACCGGCAGCCAGGAAATTCAAAAATCCTTGCTGTTGGTGACATTGGGTGGGGTGGATGAAAATCCTCCATGTCACCCAGCGTTTTTACCAAAACTGTGGAGCTGGGAGGAGGGGGGGGCATTCCTCACATCCTGACCACTTTATAAATGTAACGTGGTCAGGAGGAGTAGAGTGTTCCCTTTAGGGAGGTGGCACACGAGCATACTGTACTGCGTCCGTTACGGTCGCACGTTTTCATGGGAGATATTGTGAGTACTGCGTAAAGTGCGTCTGTAACGTCTGATGTCTCCGTGCCCTAGGAAAATACATGGCGGCGTTGTTTCTGCGTCCGTTTAGCTTTTTCACGTCGATGTTATTTTTGCGTCTGTGGCTTTATGCTTTGACCGTCCGTGAACAAGTGCGCAGGGGCTTTGTGTGGTGTGTTTAATTGACTCCTTTATAAAGCTATGACGGACGGCAAACAGTACGTTCAGACGGACGCAAAATGTTTGCTAGTGTGCCGCCAGCCTTAATCTCTTAACACAAAAAACCCCCCACTAAAATGCCTTGGTGACATTCTCATCTTGCACCTCCCATACATCTAGCTTTTCATGCTTTTACAATTACCCAGTAATTTGATTTGAAGTAGTGAAAGGTGAGTCTCTACGTAGAAATGGTGACTATACTATAATGTGAATAAACTGTAAAATGCCTTTATTAAATTAATGATACGTTCCTGCAGGGCTTTAATGGAAGACACAGAATGTACTTTACATTGCACAATTCACAGCCGCACATAAATGCATATAATGTACTGTTTTTCAAGGTAAGATGGAGGAAAACAAGGCCTGAGAGCAGCACAGGCAATTTAGGACTCGTGATATTTCTTGCCTTGAATAATTGTAGGGATTTATCATTGAGCAGCGTGTGGAAGAGATGCCCAAACCAGGGAATCTCAGGAGTTTTTCTTACATTTATGAGTTTTTAGTGGTACCTGCATCCATAACATATTGGGGTCTAAATTGATTGATTAATAGAATATCTCAACGCATGCAGATATGGAACTAGAGTCCAAGTCAGGAGAAAGTTTGACACGGGTTTAGGCAAATTTCTTAACTCCATATAACATGCTGGTATGTTTACAAGAGCTCTGGTTAGGTTTAAAACTGACTTGGGTCCCTATTCCACTGTTGTGGAAGATCGCTAGGAGATGTTCTACATGACATCTCCTTCAGTTATCAACAGGGATTGCTATTGCACTCTATGTGCGTCCGTACTGACGTGCCTCTCGGTGTCCGTTGCAGCGTTGTGGCGCTTCGGGGCCCGCCACACGCTGTAGTGCGCACACTACAAGCGGATGTGCTGAAAGCCTCCCCGTCGAAACGCTAGACGTGCGTTCGATGGGGGCTGCAAAGCGCGATCCTTCTGCTCTCAAAGACGCTCGTCTAACCCCACCCTTACACTTAAAACTGTGCTTGCAGCTCAAGTGGTGCAATTCCCTATGCGAGGCTAATGTACAGTAACATCTGCTATACTTATTATGGCACATGGAGCCGTTATTTCACTGTGACATTCAGATTCCTTATAGATGGTGTTAAGTGATTTTGCATTTGCATTTAAATCACCCCTCTCCCCCCCAAAAATAACATACTCACATCTCATCCTGTGTTGGAGAGGGCAGCATGATCCATTGCTTCCTCTCTCTGGAGCAGAGTGAGACTGGGAACAAATAGTTTGGTGCTGCGTGATCTCGAACCCGGGTTGCGCAAGGTTCCATTGAGTCCTATAGTGCCCTTGGAATCTAGCCCCATGTGTCTGGAACAGTGGTTGGTAATTTCTGTGTCAGACGTAGTCTTTAGGTATCTAGAACTAGTTGAGGTTACTTGTCTATGTACCTAGTAAAAGACATGCTTATTAGCCCCTGGGCCCAGCACATGCTTTGCTGATTGATCTATGGGCCTAGTATAAAATACTGTAACTGATCTCTGAGCCTAGTACAAATTGGGATTATTTATGGGCTTTGCACAAGCTGGCATTATTGGTTTATGGGCCTAGTACAAGCTATGATTGTTGATCACTAGCAGGGTAATTCAAAGAGATTCGAAAAGTCACCGCATGTTCGGTGACTTTTCGTTCTCTTCAATTCGGTTCCTTTTGCCGATCCCATTTCGGTGACCCTGCGGTGTATTCAGCAAACACCACAGGGTCCCCGAATTGCAGGGAAAAGCTACCGCAAACCCGACGAAAACGAACCGCAAAACCCAGCGAATGCACGCCGAAAACCCCCAAAAACATCTGGATTAACCTGCCGAAAACCACGGAAAAACCCGAGCAGGAGCCGATCACACGCAGCGAAGCCGCCGGAAAAAGCCGACACCGCAGAAGAGCGACGTGAATAAATTAGGAAAACAGTTTGCATGAATGGTTGAAGGGTGAAAAACTGTTTGCAAAGAAACTACTGAGTGAAAATGTCTGAAATTTGCATAAGAGGTCCAGGGAATGATAATAAAGATGGCTGTTACAGAAAAAAATAAGTAAACTTAAAAAAATAAAAATTCCGAAAAATGCTTAAAATATCCTAAAAAATCTATAAATAAAGAGACTCTTTACTGCAGAATTTTATAATGAACGATTTATTAGATATTGGATTAAAACGGGAATATTTTTAACATTGAAGCCTATGGGATTCTCCTGAATAAACTTGCTGAATTAAACCACCGAATGGCAGGGCATTTCGGGAACCTTTCACTGCTGGTTTGTGTTCTCTGAATAGCCGAAGCAGTGCTTTTTCATGGGGATTTCACTGCCCTTGAACAGGCACCGAACAGGTACCGTATGTGCAGGCAATTCGCCATGATTTGGCGAATTGCCTGCTCTCTGGATAGCCGAATGGCCAAGAAAGGTAACCGAACGCTGATTTTCAGCGCTCGATTACCTTTCTCAAGCAATTCGGATCTCTTTGAATAACCCTGTAGGTCTACTATAAATTGGGTGATTGGTCAGCAAAAATGGAATTACGGTTATTTTGTTGACTAGGACCGTCCATGATAATGAGTGGAGCAAGGACTCGGCTACAAAACAATGCTACAAAAGGCAGAGGGCATACCTGTGTAGTGTTGCAACATTACAACATTCTAGCTGTTCCAGAACATTTAGGACATTTTACAGTCCATGTTATAAATCAATAATTCATTTGATAGATATTTGCTAGTCCGGGCTATCGGGCAGGTTTTGTCTTGTCATTTCCCATAGGAGGGGGCTTGAGGATGGTCTCTGCTCACGAACCTTCAGCCAGGATGAAAATTGCTGCAGTCGACTCCTGAATAAGACATGCTTCCTAGCTGTTCCTATTTAAGGGGGACAGTCCCATTTTTCTGGTCTCTGTCTTGCAATCCCTGTATTGAGTCCTTTCTCTACGTAAGAAGACAAAGCAAATGACGATCATAGATCGTTGTTTGCTGTGGCATTTTGTTGCCTACAGTCGTGCATTACAGAGCAGGCCATCAGAACCAAGGAGCCAGGCTTAATGCAGCTTTCAAACTACTCTGCCTCGGCTCCTCCTCTTCCTCCTCTACGTATCCTGTCCTTTCTCTTGGCGGCGAGAAACATTGGCAGTGTGCTGCCCATGCTGGTGGGACCCTAATCAGGGCAGGTCACTAGCTGTGTTGGTGTGGGACCTCTGCTTTACAGGGATGTTGCAACTCTGAGGGACACTTGGCAGGGAGACATTCAACACACCATGACTTGTTAATTTAGTTAATGTGACCAGAATATCACTTGAGTTAAATTTTATTTAAAGTACATTTGGTGTAAAATAAAACACTTGGCTTCTCCATTTTTAATTTCAGTATTCACGCAGTGTTCACAGTTTTTGGTTTTCCGTCTACTGTTATTATTCCAAACTCGTGATACTCTGTGTGTAACCCACTGCAGATGTAGATAACCTCTACTTCAGCTGTTGATTGCATAACATAATTAGTGGCAACAGAAACCTGGAAACTTTTTCCATTTTAATTGCTATTGAAATCATACAGAAATTCTCTTGTGTCGCAGAAATGTGCTTCTAGGAGGAACGAGGACCTCAACGTGGTCTTCAACCTGTGAGTAAAGGTGATTTCAAAGTGACATTCTATATCGAGGTCTCTCTCTCTCTGCTGGCATGCCAACATGGTGCTTTACACATTATACAATATATTGCAATGAATTTTATAATTGGCTAATCATTTTGTTATCCTTGTCAGCCTAACTTGCCAAGATACAACCCTAACCTTTTGCTTCAAATATTCGACATGCCACTGAAACACAAGCTCTGTTTACTTGAAATCTTGAGCAATTAATCTTTTCTATTTTATAATTGCCTTTATCTAAAAAAACGGCTTTAATAGTTGTGCATCAAACGAAGTAAACATTAGTAGAAACCTTTTTAATGCCAGCCTAAGACTGGGTTCACACCTGCGCGTCTTTTTACGCGCGTTGCAGCGCGTTCACGGCCATAGACTGCAGAGTGAACGAACTGCAAATACGCCCCAAAGACGCTCCCGTACTTCTTTGAGCGTAGGATGTTTTACAGCGCATTCCTGCGCCCTGTAAAACTCCCCAGGTGTGAATGGGTCCCATAGGAAATCATGGGATTTCCGTGTCTCGGCATTTTACAGCGCGCAGGAACGCGAAGTGTGTAAAACGCTGAGGTGTGAACCCAGCCTTAATAGTAGTGCTTTTTAGTTGATGTCTTTACAGTAATGTCCCAATCAAAAGTTTTCAGGCCCCCAATCTGATCCAGATTGTTTGGTATTTGGTAGGGTTGCACCGATACCGATACTAGTATCGATATCGGTGCCGATACCGGGTACTGCAGGAGTACTTGGTACTCGTGCAGTACCCCCGATATTTTTTTCCGATACCGGAAGCCGGCATTGAGCCGGCTTGCCGGTATCCGAGGGGCTGCGGCGGCTGTCCGAATGCTCTATCGGCATTCGGACAGGCCCTGCAGCTGCTCACTTTGTTTAATACTTACCTTCCTTCAGCGACGCCGGGAAAGTTTCTGCGCGCGCGCTCGTTGGAAGGACCCCAGCCGCGATCACATGGTCCCACGTGGTCGCGGCTGGGGTCCTTCCCAGGAGCGCGCGCGAAGACTTTCCCGGCGGCGCCCAGGAAGGTAAGTATTAAACAATGCAGCTGCAGGGCCTGTCCGAATGCCGATAGAGCATTCGGACAGCCGCATCGGCATTCGGACAGGCCCTGCAGCTGCATTGTTTAATACTTACCTTCCTGGGCGCCGCCGGAAAGTCTTCGCGCGCGCGCTCCTGGGAAGGACCCCAACCGCGACCACATGGGACCATGTGATCGCGGCTGGGGTCCTTCCAACGAGCGCGCGCGCGCGCAGAAACTTTCCCGGCGTCGCTGAAGGAAGGTAAGTATTAAACAAAGTGAGCAGCTGCAGGGCCTGTCCGAATGCCGATAGAGCATTCGGACAGGCCCTGCAGCTGCTCTCCGGTCATACTTACCTTCCTTCAGTGACGCCGGGAAAGTTCCCGCGCGCACGCTCGTTGGAAGGACCCCAGCCGCGATCACATGGTCCCACGTGGTCGCGGCTGGGGTCCTTCCAAGGAGCGCGCGCGAAGACTTTACCGGCGGCGCTGAAGGAAGGTAAGTATGAGCGGAGAGTGCGGGGGCATATCCATGAGCAAGGGGGCATATCCATGAGCAAGGGGGGCATATCCATGAGCAGGGGGGGCATATCCATGAGCAAGGGGGGCATATCCATGAGCAAGGGGGCATATCCATGAGCAGGGGGGCATATCCATGAGCAGGGGGGCATATCCATGAGCAGGGGGTGCATATCCATGAGCAGGGGGGCATATCCATGAGCAGGGGGGCATATCCATGAGCAGGGGGGCATATCCATGAGCAAGGGGGGCATATCCATGAGCAAGGGGGGCATATCCATGAGCAAGGGGGGGCATATCCATGAGCAAGGGGGGGCATATCCATGAGCAAGGGGGGCATATCCATGAGCAAGGGGGGCATATCCATGAGCAAGGGGGGCATATCCATGAGCAAGGGGGGCATATCTATGAGCAAGGGGGGCATATCCATGAGCAAGGGGGCATATCCATGAGCAAGGGGGGCATATCCATGAGCAGGGGGGCATATCCATGAGCAGGGGGGGCATATCCATGAGCAGGGGGGGCATATCCATGAGCAGGGGGGCATATCCATGAGCTGGGGGGCAATTATCCATGAGCTGGGGTCAGGATATCCATGAGCTGGGGCAATATCCATGAGCTGGGGCAAATCCATGAGCTGGGGGGCAATTATCCATGAGCTGGGGGGCAATTATCCATGAGCTGGGGGGCAATTATCCATGAGCAGGGGGGCATATCCATGAGCAGGGGGGGCATATCCATGAGCAGGGGGGGCATATCCATGAGCAAGGGGGGCATATCCATGAGCAGGGGGGGCATATCCATGAGCAAGGGGGGCATATCCATGAGCAAGGGGGGGCATATCCATGAGCAGGGGGGGCATATCCATGAGCAGGGGGGGCATATCCATGAGCAGGGGGGGCATATCCATGAGCAGGGGGGGCATATCCATGAGCAGGGGGGCATATCCATGAGCAGGGGGGGCATATCCATGAGCAAGGGGGGGCATATCCATGAGCAAGGGGGGCATATCCATGAGCAGGGGGGGCATATCCATGAGCAAGGGGGGCATATCCATGAGCAGGGGGGGCATATCCATGAGCAAGGGGGGCATATCCATGAGCAGGGGGGGCAATTATCCATGAGCAGGGGGGCATATCCATGAGCAAGGGGGGCATATCCATGAGCAGGGGGGGCATATCTATGAGCAAGGGGGGCATATCCATGAGCAAGGGGGGCATATCCATGAGCAGGGGGGGCAATTATCCATGAGCAGGGGGGCATATCCATGAGCAGGGGGGGCATATCCATGAGCAGGGGGGGCATATCTATGAGCAAGGGGGGCATATCCATGAGCAAGGGGGGGCATATCCATGAGCAAGGGGGGGCAATTATCCATGAGCTGGGGAGCAATTATCCATGAGCTGGGGGGCAATTATCCATGAGCTGGGGTCAGGATATCCATGAGCTGGGGCAAATCCATGAGACCTGGGGGCTTTATAGGAGGTCTGTTCTTATTGGAAAGCGTCACATGACATAAAATAAAAGTATCAGTAATTGGTATCGGTGAGTACTTGAACAAAAGTATCTGTACTCGTACTCGGTCTTAAAAAAGTGGTATCGGTGCATCCCTAGTATTTGGGATTGGCCAATACTGACTGGTATATTCACTAAAACGTGAAACTCAGGAGAATTGGCAGGAGAAGAGAACAATCTAGGTGAAAATAGCCGATTTGGGAAGTGCGGTAAATGGGGAGAGTTTTTCTGATTTGGCTATTATTATTTTTTTATTATTTTTTAGAGTTTTGAACATAGTCAGCGAGGAAAACATGCATAGAATAATGGCCGCGCAGGGCCAATAGAGTCAGCAATAAAAACACATAAGAGGAAAATAAGAAACCAAAACGTCAAAGGGTCAGCAAAAAGGGTCTCTGGTGGTCAAAAAAATCGTCCCCAGCCGGGGAACATCAGCGGAAAAGTCATCAGGAACAGCCGAAAAAGGCAAAGAATCCGTGTAAAACAGCAAATAATAAAAAAAAGAGGGTCATCAATAAGGTGAGGCTTCTCGCAGGTTAAAAGGGAACGGGTCAGCCAGCGTCTCGGAACGGCAGCAGGTGCAATACAGGCAGGGCAGGGCCGGATTAAGGGTATCATGGGCCTGGTGCTGAGGATTTTGTTGGGCCTATTTTTAGATACTGAGGCAACAATCGCCATTAAACTGTCAAATCGCCAAATACTGCCGAATTGACAGAGAAATACGGTGCAGTTCGCCACAATTAGGCGATCACTGGCAGAGAAATTGTCCTATAGAGAAGTAATGGTTAATCTATTCACAGATGAGCGTATCACAGAGCTCCACAGCAATAAAACTCACAGTAATGTGCGTTGTGTATGAGCGCCTCACAGATATTCGCAGTAATAATACTCACATTACTGAGTTTTATTGCTGTGGAGCTCTGTGATACGCTCATACACACCACACATTACTGTATCACAGAGCTCCACCGCAATAAAACTCATAGCAATGTGCAGTGTGAATTGGTAGTCATTTTTCATTTCTCTGTGTGACCCTTTCTTTTTCATCCCTCTCTCTGTGACCCCCTTTCATTTTCATTTCTCTCTCTGTGACCCCCTTTCTTTCATTTTTCTGTGTGATCCCTTCTTTCATTTCTCTCTCTGTGACCCCCTTTCTTAATTTCTCTCTGACCCCCTTTCTTTTTCATTTCTCTGTGACCCCATTTCTCTTTCATTTCTGTGTGACCCCATTTCTCTTTCATTTCTGTGTGACCCCATTTCTCTTTCATTTCTGTGTGACCCCATTTCTCTTTCATTTCTGTGTGACCCCATTTCTCTTTCATTCTCTCTGCGACCCCATTTCTCTCTGTGACCCCATTTCTATGTGCCCCCTTTCTTTCATTTCTCTGTGTGACCCCCTTTCTTTCATTTCTCTATGTGACCCCATTTCTGTGACCCCCTTTATTTCATTTCTCTGTGACCCCCTTTCTTTCATTTCTCTGTGTGACCCCTTTTTCATTTCTGTGACCCCTTTCTTTTTAATTTCTCTCTGACCCCCTTTCTCTTTCATTTCTCTCTGTGACCCCATTTCTTTCATTTCTCTGTGACCCAATTTCTGTGTGACCCCCTTTATTTCATTTCTCTCTGTGACCCCCTTTCTTTTTAATTTCTCTCTCTGACCCCCTTTCTCTTTCATTTCTCTCTGTGACCCCATTTCTCTTTAATTTCTCTGTGACCCAATTTCTGTATGACCCCCTTTCTTTCATTCCTGTGTGACCCCCTTTCTTTCATTTCTCTCTGTGTGACCCCTTTCTTTCATTTCTCTCTGTGACCCCCTTTCTTTCATTTCTCTCTGTAACCCCCTTTCTTTCATTTCTGTGTGACCCCCTTTCTTTCATTTCTGTGTGACCCCCTTTCTTTCATTTCTCTGTGTGACCCCCTTTCTTTAATTTCTCTGTGTGACCCCCTTTCTTTCATTTCTCTCTGTAACCCCCTTTCTTTCATTTCTCTCTGTGACCCCCTTTCTTTCATTTCTCTCTGTGTGACCCCCTTTCTTTCATTTCTCTGTGACCCCCGTTCTTTTTCATTTCTCTCTGTGACCCCGTTCTTTTTCATTTCTCTGTGACCCCCTTTCTTTCATTTCTCTCTGTGTGACCCCTTTCTTTCATTTCTCTCTGTGTGACCCCTTTTTCATTTCTCTCTGTAACCCCCTTTCCTTAATTTCTCTGTGACCCCCTTTCTTTCATTTCTCTGTGACCCCCTTTCTTTCATTTCTCTGACCCCCTTTCTCTTTCATTTCTCTCTGTGACCCCATTTCTGTGACCCCTTTCTTTCATTCCTCTCTGTGACACCCTTTTTTTCATTTCTCTCTGTGACCCCCGTTCTTTTTCATTTCTCTGTGACCCCCTTTCTTTCATTTCTCTCTGTGTGACCCCCTTTCTTTCATTTCTCTCTGTGTGACCCCCTTTCTTTCATTTTTCTCTGTAACCCCCTTTCCTTAATTTCTCTGTGACCCCCTTTCTTTCATTTCTCTGTGACCCCTTTCTTTCATTTCTCTGACCCCCTTTCTCTTTCATTTCTCTCTGTGACCCCATTTCTGTGACCCCCTTTCTTTCATTCCTCTCTGTGACACCCTTTTTTTCATTTCTCTCTGTGACCCCCGTTCTTTTTAATTTCTCTGTGACCCCCTTTCTTTCATTTCTCTGTGTGACCCCCTTTCTTTCATTTCTCTCTGTAACCCCCTTTCTTTCATTTCTCTGTGACCCCCCCCCTTTCTTTCATTTCTCTGTGACCCCCTTTCTTTCATTTCTCTGACCCCCTTTCTCTTTCATTTCTCTCTGTGACCCCATTTCTGTGACCCCCTTTCTTTCATTCCTCTCTGTGACACCCTTTTTTTCATTTCTCTCTGTGACCCCTTTTTTCATTTCTCTCTCTGTGACCCCCTTTCTTTTTCATCCCTCTCTCTGTGACCCCATTTCTCTCTGTGACCCCCCCCTTTCTTTCATTTCTCTGTGACCCCCCCTTTCTTTCATTTCTGTGTGACCCCATTTCTCTCTGTGACCCCCGTTCTTTTTAATTTCTCTGTGACCCAATTTCTGTGTGACCCCTTTCTTTCATTTCTCTGACCCCCTTTCTCTTTCATCCTATCGGTCTGTCTCCATTGTGTACTGCACCCCCCCGCATGCTGTCCCCTCCTTTTCACTGCCGAGTGAGATTAGAGGAGAGCTGAGGGGGGGCTCAGAGAGTTATAAAAAAAAAAACACTGCCCAGCAGAATCAGCTGGGGGAATCCTACCTTTCCCCCTGGCTGCTGGTCCTGCTCTCCGGTGTTTCCTCGCCCCCACTTCCACATGGCTGGAAACAGGAAGGCTTGCAGGAGGATGGGGAGGAGCAGCTGGATGTGTCTCACTCAGCTGATGAGTGACTCCTACTGGCTGCTCCTCCCAATAATCCCCCGGCACAATACACATTTACATCGGCCGCACAGTGTGTGTGTGTGGCAGGCGCTATTCGGCCGTGCGGTGACTGTGTGTGTCCTGTCTACCGGCCGGCAGTTTATCTATTCTTGGGGCAACTGGGGGCCTATTTAATGGAAGGGGCCTGGAGCGGCCGCTCCATCTGCCCCTACATTAATCCGGCCCTGAGGCAGGGTGATGCATGGTGGGCAAGGCCAGACAGCGAAGCCAGGCCCGGCGTGGAAGATCAGGGCTGGCAGGTCAAACAAACCCCCAGCCACGCTGCGACATCCATCCTACGTCCTGGGCCAGAACTGCTGGCAGCACCGGAGGGAGAGCCGATGAGAAGATCCTATGCAGCAGCCTCCCCCAGACACCGCGAGGGGAAACTCAGCCGCCACCGGACACCGGTCAGTATCCGCAAGCCCTGTCGACACTCCTCCCAGCTCGGCCCGGACAATCGACTCTCGGCTGGCATGTACCCTCGTGTCGTGCAGCGGGGACAGCAGCTCCATCGGCGAAGCGATCGGCGGTGACAGGGGATCGGGTCACCATTCTCAGCCCGTAGCACTCCGATCTCCACATCCTGCGGGACCTGGCAGCCACGTATATCCACATCAGGTCGAACGCATCCATGAACACTGCCGCACGGTGCTTCACCCCCCCCCCCCCCGGTCGGGCCGCAGTACGGCCATGATGCGGCGCATGTCGCCATGTGTTGGCAGGCACCCGTCATCCTCCAGCAGCTGCAGCAAGGCACCCAGAATGACCGGGAAAGGAGGGCCCTCCGTCTCCCCGACCCTCATCTCGGTAATCAGGAGCAGGGCACTGCAAACTGGGAAGTGAAAGAAGCCTACAGGTAGGCTGCAAAATGGTCGCAAGCAGGCGAGACTCTGGACCGGAGGGGGGTAAAACGTGCTCCGGTCAGCACACACACCCGGTAGCCAGCCACTCAGGAGCCTCAGGTAAGATAACTCAGCAGAAAAGTCCAAGAAAAGGTCCTGGGGAGAAAAGATCACTGTGGAGCCTCGCTAACATGCGACTTCTCCCTTCTGCGGCCGGCCACGCGCCCCTGGTTTGGCTATTTTTCACTGTCCTATTTTTTGCCAGTCCTCCAGAGTTTCACCTTTAGTGAATAGACCTGTATGTCTCGTTCTCATACCATATGCCACATGGCTGGATCGGAGGCTCCCTGGAGAAAGCGCATTCAGGAGCCACTGTGTATAGACTTGTAGTGTCTTCTTTGCCTCCTCGCCGGGATTCCAGTTAAGCACTTCACTGTACTCCATTCTTGGACTCTGGGGTCAAAGTAAAATCAATCCCCTATCCCCAAAAAATTACAAGATCGGGTCCCGATCCCAGGATCAGATTGGGATGTCTGGAGGGCCGAATGTGAATTCACTAGTCAGATTTTAATTATTTGAATTAAGAAAAATTAACTGTACTTAATATAATTTAACCATAAAGGAGACGTATAAAAATTAGAACATGCTGTATATAGCAATTCTATGAAGTTAAACTGGACTAAACTACCTTCTGAATATCATTTTAACCTGCCTGGCGGTTTTCCCAAGTGTGGCTCGAGGTTAAATTTCACTGCTGAAATACTTCAGTTACTCCAAACCATGTGAAATTATTTTATAGTGAAAGGACACAGAGGTTGACCGTTTCAGTCTAAATTCTAAAAGATGTTTGGCAAAAAGTCAACAAAGCTCATCCAAGGAAGACCATACAAACAATCAGGGTTATTCAAAGAAAGGTAAAACTCTGGAGAAGTGAAAATTCTAGGTCAAAATAGCCGATCTGGAAAGTGAGCTAAATGGAGAATTTTTATGGTTTGGCTATTTTGACCTAGAGTTTTCACTTCTCCAAAAGTTCTCCAGAGTTTTACCTTTCTCTGAATAAGCCTGTTTGAAGAATGCTCTAGAGCTGCTCCTCTTCAGATGAGTCATGAGCTCCTGTCAAGATAGGATAACGAATAGTTCCACACATTAAATTATTTTTGTTCAAACTGCTGACCTTCTTGTAGAAGGCTGAAGATAAAGAGGAATTTTGCATTTCAACATGACATTGGCCTAAAACCACACAGTTAAGTCATCTAGGGCATGGCTTCAATAAATGAAATTCAGAGTATTGGAATGCCCCAGTCAAAGCCCAGACCTCAATCCCACTGAACCCCTATAGAGAGCTATGCCAAGGAAATCCCTGGGGCGAGTACCGGATGAAATGCACGCCGGAGCCGGTCACATGACGGTCAGAGGTAGGGATAGACCGATATATCGGTTTAGCCGATTATCGGTGCCGATATATTCAGAAAATTACTGATATCGGCATTTTATTTGCCGATATTGCCGATATTTGGACAAGTTTGCTCACTGCAGCTGTGACACGCAAGATCCCACATTACTGTACGAATCTGGGGCTTCTCCCACATCAGGCTGTAAGCCCTCACTGCAGAATGACTCCTGCTCACTGACCGTATTGTGCATGAGCGTGATGGCAACAGAAATGGGGCTTCCATCCCATCTAGCAGGGAATTCCCTATACAGGAGATGCAGGGTCTATTTCCTACTGCAGGGTCCAGCAACCTGGGACCTCCAGATGTTTTGGAACTGGATTTCCCATGAGGCTCCAAGAACCTAATGAGAAGATGAGCATCATAGCAGATGTAATTCCAAAACGTGGGGCAATATTACAAAGTGACTGCTTAACCAGAGCTGTAATATAACTTTGTAATATAACCCTTGGAGGGCCAAGGTTGCTGAACCCCTTACATACAGGATCATATTATTTATTATTTATTTATTATTATTTATTTATAAAGGATTTTACCAGGAAGGATACATGGAGATTTCTCTTGTTTTCAAGTATGTCCTGGGTTCAAGAACATTGAAGTGTTAGTTACAGAAATACAAAGTAAGATATTAACAACACAAATATACAGATTAACAGAAAATAAATATGTAGGAAATAGTCATTATGTTACATGTTTACAGGTGCATTCTGTATTGAGGTATGTTAGTAAGGAGCTCTTGAGTGACTTAAGACTGGGGGAAGATTTGATGGTGTCTGGGAGATCTTTAAGAAAGCCAAAGACACGGTCTGATTGTTTGTAAAAAATAAAAGATTAAATAAAATAAAAATTCTTATTAAATTGAATAAATGAAGTGGACGTGGTGCAATGTTTACATGTTAAACACATTGGGCTATATTACAATCTTTGCGCAAAAACGCTCGCACAAAGCGTGAAGTTTTGCACCAAGAGTTAAACGTTTACAATCCTCACGCGTTTTTGACCCGATCAAGAACCCGCGTAAACCGGATGCGCCCAAATGCTTGCGCAGTACCGTTGCGCGCAGAAATCAGTGTGCTTACTGTCATTTTTTTTCACGCAGTTCAGCCAATCAGAATTAAGAACCACAAGTCAATCTGAGCATATATGCTGCAGCAATAATACATGCACGCACAACTTCTCCATTTTATTGGGTTGGGTATGTGTAGACTGTGTAACTATACTTTGCTGCATTTTTTTTTTTTTTTGGGCTGGTGTATTTGGTTTCGGCCAGGACGTTCAGATTTGCCGTTACCACCAGCTTTTAGGAGTTGCTAAAATTATACGCGCAAACGCTGTGCGTTACAAACTGCGCATAGATTGTAATACCATCCGCATACCAGCGCGCAAATGCGTTTGTGCGCACAATGTTAAGTATAGATCGCGCGATGTACAGTAAGCTCACGCAGGGTTCGCAGGTTCACCCGCGGTAGACAATTACGTGCGTTTGTTGCACTGACTATGTAATATGGCATTCGGCGTAAAGGGTTTGCCCCTCGCGTTAAATGTTTTTTGCACCGGTGGAAACGTTTGCACGAAGATTGTTGTTTAGGCCATTGAGTTCATGGCATAGTCAGATTTGTTCTGTTTTTTTTTTTCAGAACTTTAAATTTACAGAATATCGGCACCAAATATCGGCTATCGACCAGAAAACCTGACGATAATCTGTATCTGTATCGGTATCGGCCATGAAAAAATGATATCGGTCTATCCCTAGTCAGAGGGGCAGGCGCGGTAGGAAAACACGGCGATCGGGAATATAAGCCCTTCACTCACCCCAGACCAGCGTGCTGACATGTTTTCACACTCCCACAGTGCTACCAAGTGTTTCTAATATATTCTATTCTTACTTTGTGTATGACTACTCTGGTGTTTTGACCCTTGGCTCTGGCAATTGACTACTCTGGTGTTTTGACCTCTGGCTCTGGAAATTATATACTCTGGTGTCTTGACCCCTGGTTCTGTATCATTGTTTATTCAGATATCTGACCCCTTGTTATATACATATATATTATAAATCACCTTTTCCTGTCTGTTTTCATATACTGTCTCTATCCGACCACTCTAAGGATCGGAGGATATAGGGTAACTCTGTGTACAGGGATCAGTTTTGATATATCCGTGAGGAATCCGTGACACATATGATTATATATTTGAAGGAGGTTGAACTTTTTTGTAGAGAAGAGTAGAAAAATTCCAAACTCTCTTTACGAAACGTTTGTAAAGACTGGCTGTTTTAATAAACACAAAAGATGCTTCCACTAACTAATTAGTTATTGGACCATGGTGTTAGTCCTAATTAGTTTTTTTCTTGGGATTTTGGTTTGTAGGAAGATCTCATTACAGACTAAATGAAATCGAACATCTACATTGTTATTAATGCCGTTACTAGGGATGCACCGATACCACTTTTTTAAGACCAAGTACGAGTACCGATATTTTTTAAAAGTACTCACCGATACCGAGTACTGATACTTTTATGTCATGTGACCACTTTCCAATAAGAACAGACCTCATATAAAAATGCCCCCAGCTCACATGTAGCTTGCACCCAGCTATCGTGGATATTGCCCTAGCTCATATGGATATGCCCCCAGCTCGTATGGATATGCCCCCAGCTCGTATGGATATGCCTCCAGCGCTCACCTATATGCTGGGGAAGCTGGCAGCGATACTAACCCGTCTGAAGGTCCGGTCGCGCTGCTGTGATGCGATCACGTGGCCGCCGGGCACATCTGTGATGCTGGCTCCAGCCGAGAGGCAGCGTCACAGATGCGCCCGGCGGCCACGTGAACGCATCACAGCAGCGTGACCGGACCTCTGGATGGGTGAGTATCGCTGCTGCTGGAAGGGAACGCTGGCCTCGTGCTTTTCATGCACGCGGCCAACTTCCCCAGTCCCGCGGATACCGGCAAGCGCTGGCTTCTGGTACCGGGGGGGGGGGGGTGTATCGGGCCATTTGCATGATCGGTATCTAGTATCGGTATCGGTGCATCCCTGGCCGTTACATATCAAAAACCCTCAATTTCATAAGGTTGGGTTGACATTTCATGTCTACTGTAAATAAAGTGTAACTTGTTAAGTCCCAAGCTCATGGTTTCTTATATAGCTTAGATGAAGGAATGGAAATGAATGAGAGCTTCCGGAAATGTACCTTCTCTTATGTTGAGCGCATCCCCCCACAGCAAGTGCTTCAACCGGCTGCCATTTCTGTCTGCCGCATGTTGACACGTCACTGTATGTTGTTGCTGATACTTCTCAATATCGTATCAACAGCGTTTTGGATCTCAATCCTAATGTTATCCATTAAGGCATCACTCATGCAGGGCTTTTTCCAGTACACTTGTTCTTTCATATAGTCTCACAAAAGTAGTCCGGGATGGCCACAGATCCTTGGAAATGACTCGGTCCTCAAAAAAAGCTCTGGATTGTCACCATTGACTCTCGCGATGTGTAACATGTCACACCATCTTGTAAGAAGCAACCTTGTGTCCGTTCCAAATTGGAAGTCATCTGTTGTTGTGGCTGTGCTGCCACCTACGAACCGCTTCCAGCACTTGATGTGATGAGATGTGCTCAACATAAGAGGATGTACATTTCCTCTAACTTTCATTCATTTCCTTTCATTCTTTTACGGTCTATAACGAAAACATTGCGTTCAGTTCTTTTTCAATCATGCTGTATAATTTATTGAAACAATTAGACTCAAGCCATCATATTCACATATTTAATACACATTTATTCTTTGGTTCTGATGAGGGCTTAATGAATGTGTATACACACCAAAGTAATTGTTAGTTAACTAGTGCCCCCGAGATGTAATATAACAATACATTGCCTATTGGTACTCCTTTTAATCACTTTTAGCGTATGTCTAATCGTTTCGATCAAATAACACACTGAAGTCACTCGCGCTTCTCCTGCCGGATCACATGACTGGCAGGATCTCCCCTCTCGCGAGATCCTGCTGGTCAGCGGAGTGATCACGGACAGAGACTGGGAACTTTTTTCCCCCGGTCATACTCTACTCCCAGCAGCCAGAAGCAACGGATCGGGCCGCCGTTCTCACCGTGGGATAAGAGTTATTATTATTATTTATTAAGCGCCAACACATTCCGCAGCGCTGTACAAGGTGTAATGGGTAAAGACAGGACAATTCTACAATACATACAGGAGACAGGTCAGTATTCCAGCCAGCAGATACATGAGGATATGAGGACCCTATTCCCGTGGGAACTTACTATCTAGATAAGAGCAGAGTTTTTTGAGTGGCTGTTTGAGCTGCAGGTAACGGATTCTGCAGAAGCGAAATCGGTTAGCTACACCTCTGAGCTGGTGGTAACTTTTTCAGCTAGCGCCGGCTCTTAGGATCACGTGGTCCTAATGCTAGTTAATCGGTGCTTGCACTTTGCGCTCCCCACGTTAAGTATAGGGAGCGCAAAGTACAGTAAACTCGTGCTTCAAATCACAAATTTGTTTGGGTATTTTGTTTCATTTGACTTTTTGGCCCTTTCAGAACAAACCATTTTGTTTTGAAGACCCAACATGTTTTCCGCTACTCCATCTCGTGCCACTGCATTAATCATGATGGTGCAACTGTGTATAAAAATACTGTGCTTCTGACAGTCAGGTCTATTCAAAGAAAGGTTGAACAAAGGAGAATTGGCAGGAGTGAAAATTCTAGCAGGGTTATGCAGAGAGCGGTGAAAACCAGGAGAATGACTGGAGAAGTGAAAATTCTAGGTCAAAATAGCCGATTTGGAAAGTGAGATAAATGGGAGAATTTTTCTGGTTTGGCTATTTTGACCTAGAATTTTCACTTCTCCAGTCATTCTCCTGGTTTTAGGAAAGAAAACCCCACAAGGGGCTAGAAAACTGACGATTAATTTTATTAAGTCAATACAACACATTAATTGTCAGTTTTTTAGCCCCTTGTGGGGTTTTCTTTCCTCTCTATACAGGGTAAATCCTAGGGTTATGCCCCTTTTTTCTGACGTTCTATATCATTCTTTTGCTTTAGGTGCTTTTTTTAGTACCTATTTCCGTTTTTTATGTTATTTCTCCTGGTTTTAACCTCTCTCTGAATAGCCCTGTAGGTCAAAAAAGCAAAACCAGAAAAAGTCTCCCATTTAGCTCCAAATTGGCTATTTGGTCTAGTTCAGTGGTTCCCAACCACGCTCCTCATGTACCCCTAACAACAGGTCAGGTTTTTCAGATATCTGAAGCAGCACAGGTGACGTGACATGATTTGCTGCTCAGTGATTGCAGGATTCAGTCTGCATTTCCTCAAGGTAATCCTTAAACTCTGGCCTGTTAGGGGTACTTGAGGACCGCGGTTGGGAACCACTGGTCTAGATTGTTCTCTTCTCCAGCCACTTCTCCTGATTTTCACCTTTCTCTGAATAACCCTGTATGTCCCGAAATCCTTTCGTGGCAAAAACACACTGGTGTTGTGTTTTTTCCTTTGCAGCCATGTTAAGGTCACTCACAGGGAACAGTTATCCTGTTTTCTTGCACATAATGACACGGAACACTATTAGCTTCTTAGTAAGTTGATTTGTTACCAGGACCATTTATGAGGAACTTGTTTGCTTTTACACTGATGTAAATGATATAATCAATGGCCCCATCTGGACTGGTTATTGATTATCCTTTTCTTTTCCCCTCAGTGCTTCATGTTTTGGAGAGGGGGATTGGTTTCTAGCCACTGGTTGAAATTATGTAATGCAGGTTAAATGAAAAATCTTGCATTCTACTTATCAACATGTCAACATATAGCTGTGGTTTATTTATCTCCATGCCGTGATCTCCACAAGCTCAGTCTTCGTTTGTGCTGTTCAATTGATCTTAATTTGGGTTAATTGTACAGAGCTTAATTGTGGAGCTTTTTTTTTTGTATAGATAATATCCCTTAATTTTCACATCAATTAGTGTATTCTCCAAACTCTGTACCTCCAATTAGACGGCAGGATAGCTGATGTCTGATTTTATAAACCTCGGAAATATAGTTTAATGTTGAGGCGAGATGCAGCGGCGTAGCGTGGGTTGTCAGCGCCCGGGGCAAGGCAGAATTGTGCACCCCCTCAACCTGTAGACACGGTAACACACCCTGATTCCCTTCCACCAGTAGAGTATTGACCCCCTTTCCCCACAAGCACATGTATATTAACAAAATACTGATATAATAAAAAAATTAAACACACATGCCCCCCACACTATGCCACTGCTACCAATCACTCTGTCCCAGTATACCCTAGCATAGTTCCACTCTCACACTATACCCAGTCACTCTCTCCCAGTCCCCCAATCACCCTGTCCCAGTACCCCAGTCACTCTCTCGCAGTACCCCCAGTCACTCACTCCTTATCTCTCAGTACCCCCACTTTCTCCCAGTACCCCCAGTCACTTTCTCTCCCGTACCCCCAGTCCCCCTCTCCCGTACCCCCAGTCCCTCTCTCCCAGTACCCCAGTCCCTCTCTCCCAGTACCCCAGTCCCTCTCTCCCAGTACCCCAGTCCCTCTCTCCCAGTACCCCAGTCCCTCTCTCCCAGTCCCTCTCTCACAGTACCCCAGTCCCTCTCTCCCAGTACCCCCACTCTCTAAGTACCCCAGTCACTTTCTCTCCCAGTACCCCCAGTCACTTTCTCTCCCAGTACCCCAGTCACTTTCTCTCCCAGTACCCCAGTCACTCTCTCTCCCAGTACCCCCAGTCACTCTCTCTCCCAGTACCCCCAGTTACTCTCTCTCCCAGTACCCCCAGTCACTCTCTCTCCCAGTACCCCAGTCACTCTCTCTCCCAGTACCCCCAGTCACTCTCTCTCCCAGTACCCCCAGTCACTCTCTCTCCCAGTACCCCCAGTCACTCTCTATCCCAGTACCCCCAGTCACTCTCTATCCCAGTACCCCCAGTCCCTCTCTCCCAGTACCCCCAGTCACTCTTTCTATCTCCAAGTACCCCCACTTTCTCCCAGTAACCCCAATCTCTCTCTATCCAAGTACCCCCAGTTCGCCCTTCACTGTGTATTGGTTATGCTGCTCTGGTGTCACACAGTGTCGCCTACCTGCTTGGAGTTGCTGGTGTCCCGGGGGAGTGGAGCTGTCCAGGGGGCTTAGTGGAGACCAGATTTTAAATGTGCTGCAGGGCAGTCGCCTCCCTTTCTCCTTCCTGTTCAGCGGCTGCAGGGATGCCGGCAGTGGGGGGGGGGGTTGGCACAGGGCTTCAAGGGGGGCTGACAAGCGTGGTACAGTCAGAATTTTCTGTCCTGGTCCTCCCTTCCGGACGCTGAGTGCTAAGTCATCACGGGCGCCATAAAACCAGCGGCTGCCCATGCAAGGACTACGCACGGACACCAGTGCTGATCCCTGCTGGAAAATTAGTGGTTCAAATTTCTTTTGAAATTTTGCGCCCCCCCTAAGAAAATTGCACACGGGGCGACCGCCCCCGAGGGCCCCCCCCACGCTTCGCAACTGGCGAGATGAAATAAAATGTATTCTCAAAAGCAAATTGAAAAAGAACGGTGATATATACGGAATAATTTCATAACAGTGTTAATTTTCGAAATTAACACTGTTTCATAGACGTACACATGTACAACTACAAATCCATTGATACAACGCTCCAGATTATACACAGATTTAGTTTCTTCTACTGTAAACGAAATGGACACTCGATGCATCATGACAACTGCTCTGCCTTTTTTTTTTAAATGTTCTATATTCTTAATAGAAGGCTTCAAAGAGGAGATTTTGGCCTAAAGCCATGCGAATCAGAGAACTGAGAATGAACACATGTCCAGTTGATTAACCATGTGCATTTTTGAACTGATAAAACTTGTTCAGGACATGTTAGCTTTGTGGAAGCACTATATTTCTGTTCATTGTACTGTAAGAATGGACAACTTTAGTATCCCTTTCCTTATTCCTAGAACAGATTCCAAATGGTATGACAGACCTGGTACTACTTAATAGGTTTTAAGAGGAGATAGGACTTTATACTGGGATATGTCAGGGTACACTATGAGCAATGCAGACAGCCAGATGTCATTGCCTCTTTAAGAGACCTGGCTGCACATGCAACCCATCCCTTCCAGTCAGGGTCTCTATCCCATTGGGGTCTGTTCCTGCCTGCATCAAATGGTGTGTCCAGCCACCGGCTTGCAGGGTACTTGCCATTTCCTGTAATACACATTTGTCTGCTCGGTTTTGTTATGACCGCATTCACAGTATGGCTGAACTCTGCTTTCCACCTGCAACCATCAGCCAAAGGTGACCCTCTAAGAACCCAGCTTACCAGTCCTTTGCTCAGTTATTCAATTGCCTCAGTTCCTGCGACTCCAAGTTCTCTTGTTATCCTGCTAGCTCTCCTACAATTCCTGCCATGTCCTGTTATTTTGTGGTTTCCTCATCTTCCTGATCTTGGCTCTGCTACTGACCTGTGGTTTCCGTTTACTGCATCTGTCTCTGGCTTCTGATACCCCGACTTACCTTGCGTTCCACCCCAGTACTCGTGGCCTTTCCATCACAGCCATGACAGATGGAAGGACTCAGAAGTTATGTCACTATAAAATAGGCTACTTCCTTTCGAGGTGACTGTACTTTGGAAGCTAGATACAGTAGAGCGTAGTGGTTCCTCTCTTATTAGGTAATATTGACCTAATAAATAATAGTTTGTAATCTGTTGATAGCCATTTCTTAGTAGAATGCTTCAGAGTGGGGTTGGCTGGATTGGCCTGCTGTTTTAAAAAAAAAAAACTACTGAACAAAAATGTCTGTAATTTACATATAAGGTCCTATGATTGATAATAAAAAAAACACTATAAAAAATTGATGAAAAAATTCTGAAAAGTGACTAAAAGATACAAAAAAAAATCAGACTTTTTACTGGAGATTAAAATAATAAACGGTTTATTAGATATTGTGTAAAAACGGGAATATTTTTTACATTGAAACCTATGGGGTTCGTTTGAATAAACCTGCTGAATGAAACCTCCGCACATCAGGGCATTTCACTGACGTTTCTCTGCTGTTCGGTGTTCTCTGAATAGATTAACCATTAGTTCTCTATGGGGATTTGCAGTGCTTTCGAACAGCACCGTACTTGCTGTCAGTTTGCCAAAATTTGTGTGTGGACATCTAGTGGTGTACTTAGGGGAGGGGGGGCAGGCCGCCCCAGGTACCAGTGATTTATTGGGGTGTCATTAGGGGGTACTAGGAGGTGCCACTGTCACTGTGTGTCAGCTTTGAGCTGTGTTCTCAAACAACGAGTAGTGGAGCAGGGCGTTTGCATAAGAGCATACAAATCCCCCTCTCCTCCCTCCATAGCTCCTCCCCTGGCCCACAGCAGCTCTAGGAGAGGGGAGGGGGATGTAATTTGTGTGCAGAGAGAGATAAGAGTAAACGGCAGGTAAAGTGTGTGTGTGTGTGTGTGTGTGTATGTGTATTAGCAGAATACGAAGCCCTGTCTGCTTACTGCTGTTTAAAATGGACCTTTCCTTAACCAGCACTGCAGTTATCAAAAATTTGTCACTGAGCTGCCTGGCTCCTGTTGAGATCCTGCATAGAGGGGGCCAGGCTGCATTAACTGCATCACCAGTGAATAGGCAGCCCAGGGTAAACAGGGACAGGGAAGAGGAAGTCTTAAACTGGAATAGTAAAGAAAAAAAACCGTAGCAGCATCTCATACCTGCAAAACACACACCCATTCTCTGCTCAGCAACTCCAATCCACAAAACCAGCCACCCAACGCACACACACAACTCCCAATACACAAAACCAGCCACCCAGCACACACAACTCCCATCACACACAACTCCCAATACACAAAACCAGCCACCCAGTGCACACACAACTCCCATCACACAAAACCAGCCACCAGCACACACAACTCCCATCACACAAAACCAGCCACCCAGCACAAACAGCTCCCAACGCAGCCGAGATCATTAAAAATAACAATTATTCAAAAATAATCTACACTTGCCTCTTATTGCACAGCACAGAGGACGCATGATCCACCATCGGCAGATTCATAATATATCATTATTATATGTATACACCATGTCCTGCCAGAATGCTATAACTAAAAATATTTTTGAAAACATTAAAAAAGTGCATTTTTTATTTTTACATTTTAAAGTTGCCAAATATAGGATCCACCCCGGGTGCCAAATGTTCTAGGTATGTCCCTGCCATTAACATTACACCTGTCTTCTGTTTGGTTCCAGGTGGGATGTTTTGTGAATCTATACATCTCTATCCATCCTTTCTTTTCTCCTTCAGATCTGTGCTTGACAAGCTGGCTGTTGAGAAAAGTCAAAATGATGTCCTAGTGAAACTGTGGTGTGAGGTCACGGTGAATACAATTCCGCTAGGCTTGACTTACACATCTTTTCAAAACTCTTTCTGATTTCTTTATTTTTTAGAATTTTGTCAGCACAACTTTTTCCACCTTAAACCCGAGTATACAAAGAAATGGGCCGCTGAGATTGGAAAGCAGAGGGAGTATGGTTTCTGTTTTTGGTCCAATACAGAGCTTCAGGAAACCTACAAGATTACAGCACAAAGAGAAAGTGAATTTCGTAAATAATTTCTAATGTGGCACTCTAAAATATTACTTTATATATTTCTCATTTAATTTAGCTTTTTTAGTTAACCTGCCTAAAATGGAAAAAAGTGATTGTGCTTTGAAACAAATCCCACGCCATGTATTTCCTACTGTTTAATATCGATTGGATTAGCCATTTTGGTCCAGTTGCCAAAATCCAGAGTATTGCAGCATGCAGTGATACTTTTTTTTATTTATTATAATATTTTTTTTTTGACCTGTTAGAAATTGTCCTTGTTTCAGGGTAAAAGTTTATTCATTTTTATCAGAGAAACTGCTGTTTTTCTGGTGCCTATTGCATAGCACATATATATATTTAATTAGGGATGCACCGATACCACTTTTTTAAGACCGAGTACGAGTACCGATACTTTTTAAAAGTACTCACTGATACCGGGTACCGATACTTTTCTTTAATGTCATGTGACGCTTTCCAATAAGAACAGACCATATAAAAATGCCCCCAGCTCACATGTATATCCCCCCGATATATATATATATATATATTATATACACACTCATACTGCCCCAGCTCATGGATTTGCCCCAGCTCACACAAGTTTCTGCGCGCGCGCTCGTTGGAAGGCCCCCAGCCGCGATCACGTGGTCGCGGCTAGGGTCCTTCCAACGAGCGCACGCGCGGAGACTTTCCCGGCGGCGCCCAGGAAGGTATGTATTGCGGTGAGCAGCTCCAGGGGCGGCTGTCCGAATGCCGATAGAGCATTCGGACAGCCGCTGCAGCCCTTCGGATGCCGGCAAACCGGCTCAATGCCAGCTTCCGGTATCGGGAAAAATATCGGGGGGGGGGGGTGCTGCACGAGTACCAAGTACTCCTGCAGTACCCGGTATCGGTGCAACCCTATATTTAATTTAATTTCATTGCAACTGCTTATTTGTGCATTATAAATAAATGAAAATTAAATGCCCTGCATTTATAAAATATCTGCCGTCTTGCTAGCAGCTCTTGCACAGACATGTGACTGGTGAGCCTCAGAGATGGACTTCTACTGTTTAATGATGTGTTTGGAATGAATAAGTTATTTAGCCAAACACATTGTGCCATAATTGATAGAATTACTTGTGAACAAGAACTAGCTTTTCCTCCAGAATACTGACCTTTGTTGGGGTGACAAAGTGCTGTAACTGGTGACATTATTACTTTTTTTTTTTCTTCTTGAATCTGAAATTAAACTTTTATTTTATTTTAGAATTTTCTCTTGATTCAAAATAACACGAATGAGATCAAGACAATACTTCAATAAAAGAGACAATAGACAGCAAATAAAATAATACAAGGGCATATAAGACTGGGTGAGACTAGCGTTTTTCAGAGCGGAAGGAACGTCCGTGAGAGTGGATGCCTGTCTGCCCACCTCGCTGAGCGCAGTTAGTGTGCTCCGCGCTGCAAAGCACGATCCGGACCGCGCTTTGTAGCCCCGTCGAACGTGCGTCGTAGCGTTTCAATGGAGAGGCTTTGAGCATAGCCGCAGCACGTCTGCTGTAGTGCGAGCAATTTGTGTGTACACTACAGCGTGTGGCCAGCCCCATCGAAGTGTCAGAATGCAGGAAGGGACAAGAAACAACAGAAAAGCAACAAACTGTACAGTTGTTGTAGCCAATAGGCAGGCACAAAAGGGCTTGGGGCAGCCAGATGATGCGGCAGCAACAGGCGACCTCAGATGGGCTACAGTCAGATATAAACACAAAAAATGAGTAGAGACATAAACAGAAAAAAATCAGGTATAGTCCTTGAAAATAGAGTCAAGCCCCGTAGAGTTCTATTTGTACCTAAAAGGAGACAATACCAAAAATACACGTAGGTAGGAGCGAACGGAGTGGAGTAGAGGTAACATCACTCCTCTATAACCGTGGAGAGAGACTGTGGAGACACAGGTTCGATCCTGGCAAGAGCACCTCTCCAGCAAGTGTCTTTGGGCAAGACACCTAACAGTACATACTCGCCAACCAGGACATACTTGAAAACGAGAGAAATTTCAATGTTTCCTTCCTTTTAAAATCCTTTCTATTAAAAAAAAAAAAAAAAAAAACTAGAGTCACGACAGAGCACCAAGCAAAGTACTGTGTTCTAATTTACATCCCTGCATGATAGCTGATTGGTTGGCAAGCGTGAATGTCGGAACATGTGCAACCGAAGACACATTGAGAGAGGCACAACTTCTGGTTGCCCCAAAGTACGTGCCTCCTCAGGTCTTTCTGATGAGACGTTGGAAAGACCTGGGGTGTGCAACTTGGACACTTCCGAAGCGCAAACTGGTCGAGCAGCAGAGGAAAGCACTGCGATGTCCTGCAGCTGCCGGGGCATGAGTCATGGCAGGAATCTTTTGACTCATAAGTGAATATTTCAAGTTCACCGCCTGCTGTTTTTCTTTAATGAGATTCCACGTGTTTTTTACTAACACACTGAAGGTTTTATAGTTATATCTTGTGTCTACTACAGACATGTGCTATGACCTAAGAGCAGGTTCAGCCGCATGGCTTTCCATGTTTTCTCACTCTTTAACTTTTATTATTGTTTTTGCTTCCCTTCCATCTCCTGTTGAGATACAAACTTAGATAATGGATTGAGAGAACAGAACAGCAAGAACACCGTCAATAAATCAACACCTGTCTTTGCATCAGCACTAAACCCCATGCTGCATATTATTTCAGCAAGCAATGTACTGTGAGGATGTGAAAGATAGGACCCCCACACTTTCATGTGGCGCCTTGAACATAGGTGGCAATGTGATTTTTGAATTTAAAGTATTAAATTTGCAAAGAGCTGTGCACACTTAAAAACAGCATTTCTTTGGGATGTCTAGTGCTATATTGGGCAATGTATGTGGTGCCTTTTGGAATTAGACTGCCACCAAGGTATGGTTATTTGTGACGGCCACCACTAGGATGCCCTAGACCCGGATAGTCAAACTCTGACCCCCCCTCCCGATTTTTATGACCTTCAATTCCCAGAGTTCTTTGTAAGCATTAGATGGCCAGGAATCATGGGATTTGAAGTTCCGCAACATCTGGGGTTCTAGAGTCTGACACCTCTGCCTTAGAGACCACTTTCAAGTGCAATTATTGCGCCAATGGATCATGCAGCAATGTCTATCTCTCAACCAGGGCTGGACTGGGACAAAAATTGGCCCTGTACTTCTTTCAGACCGGCCCACTCTATTTATGCAAACACACAGGGCCAGATTAAGATCTGTATGGGCTAGAGCTAAAGATTTTGTTTGGACTTTTTGACATTTAGTGAAACGAAAACAAAGATTATGATAATTGCATGCAATTTCTTTGCTTTGTGTTTCGGCGCTCTTCAATGATTTCATTTCACCAAAAATACAGTGAATTCACTATTTAGTGAATGTTTTGCTGAAGAAGGGGTCACCAAAGCAATTATCAGGTGTCGGCGAAAACCATCAAATTGCACCAATTACCATTGAGCCGAACTTTCATTGGAAAATTCCTCTAAACTGGAAAAAAATTAACGATTCTTAGTCACCTAATAGCTTAAATCAATAAAAATGTGTCTAAATAATAAAAAAAGGTCCTTTTTAAAAGTATTAAAAAGATCCGTTTCAAAATTAAAAAGTCATTTTAAAAATAAAATGCAATTCCAAAAAGATCAAGGGCCATATTACAATGTTGTTGCTAACTTAACCAGAGCTGTTGTAAACTTCCCAGAGCCATTATAGCCTATGGAGGTTTTCAGTTTACAACAGCTCTGGTTAAGTTAGCACCAACATTGTAATACTGCCCCAAGTGTTTTTGCAAAGTAAAAAAAAAAAAAAGAATACATGGTCTTTAAAAAATTTAAATTAAAAAGTCAGGCCCAGGCTCTGGGCAGGCCTAGCCAGCTGGCTGACCTGGGCGAACCCCAGGCTCTGGGCAGGCCAAGCTGGCCGGCTGACCTGGGCGACCACTGTGCTCTGGGCAGGCCTAGCTGGCTTGCTGACCTGGGTGAACCCTGGGCTCTGGGCAGGCCTAGCTGGCCGGCTGACCTAGGCAGGCCTAGTTGGCTGGCTGACCTAGGCAAACCCCGGGCTCTGGGCAGGCTTGGCCGGCTGACCTCGGCAGGCCCCAGGCTCTGGGCAGGCCTAGTTGTCCCACTGGTTACCCTAGGCAAGCCCAAGGCTATGGGCCGGCTGACCTGGGTGGGTACTGGGCTGGCCTGACCGGCTGGCTGGCCTAGGAGAGTCCCGGGGACTGGGCAGGCCTGGCTGGCTGGCCCGCTACCCTAGGTGAGTCCCAGGCTTTGGGCAGGCCTAGCCGGCTGGCTGGCCAACCTTGGCGGGCACTGGGCAGGCCTGGCCACTGGTTGACCTAGGCGAGCCCCGGTTTGCGAGCAGGCCTAGCCGGCTGGCCGGTCTGGGTGAGCCCCGGGCTGCGAGCAGGCCTAGCTGTCTGGTCGACCTAGGTGATTCCCCAGCCGGCCGGACGATCTAGGAGAGCCTCGGACTGCCGGCAGGCCTAGCCGGGCAGCCGACCTGGGCAACCCCCAGGCTCAGTTCCAGTCAGGTGGCCTTTCAAACCAGCCCACTGATCCATCTGCTCACCGGGATTCTCCCGGAAGTCACGATGGCCAGTACATGCCTGATCTCCTCTCCTCTGGTTTTAGTCCTGGAGAATCCCATTTAAGTACAGATATTTGAAAAAGTAACTGCTGAATTCAATACAATTGCAACATACACCTTTAACCCCTTCCCGACCGCTGACGTACATAATACGTCCGATCGGGAAGTACCCTTAATGACCGTGGACGTACATAGTGCGTCACTGTCAGGGTTGCACGTAGCGGTGGCAGCGTTGGAACCAATATGCAAGATGTACATATAGCTGAGCGGTACGATAGCGTAGTAAAATATCCAGGCAGCAATCGAGGAGTTAAAGCAGTCAGCGTAGTAATATATCCAAGCAGAAGTCGAGGGGTTAAAGCAGGCAGCGTAGTAATATATCCAGGCAGAAGTCGAGGGGTTAAAGCGGGCAGCGTAGTACTATATCCAGGCAGAAGTCAGAATCACGGTCTCAGGAAACAAGTATGTAAACAAGCGCAACAGACTAGAATAAACTAGTACTGAACTATCATCCAGGTGAATTTTTATGGAGAACCTCCCGGGCGTTCTCTGATGACGTGCGGACTGCCGTCGGCCGTTCTGAGCGTCCCTGCGTACCACGTTCTCTGATAGCCCGGGAAAACGTGCGCACGCGCGGTTCACTCTGCAGCCGGGCCACGAGGGAGGAGGATGGATGGACGCTACGAGCGTCGGAATGCCCGTCAGCGCCCAGGACCGAAGCGCAACCCAGGACCAGCGGTAGGGATCCCTGACAGTCATGGTCTTCTAACTTCCCTCCCTCCCTCCCTCCCTATACTCACCTCTCTCCCTGGGCTCCTGTGGCGGACTGGCAGGCTGGAAGCCTGCCCTGCCTTTCAGGGGGCCCAGCAGACGCGATGATGTCCTCACGCTGCGTGATGACGTCATCGCCCCCCTGGCACCTGCAGTAAAAAATGAGGAAGGGGAGGGTGGCTGCTTTGGAGCCCTCTAGCTCCCCAACCGTTAAAGTTACCAAAAACCAAATGGTACCGCTGGAAAAGGGAGAGTCTTCCCTTTTTAGAGTTGGCTCTCATTAACCCTTTCGTTGCTGTATCGCGATTCAAACCCTGAAGTGGCTTGGATGTCAGCGAAGCCTCCGGGTCAGCCCCCACCCACTGAAATCATCACCATTTGTGTGAGGACGTCATTGAGCCAGTTAACCCCCTAGCTTACAAGCTGCGATAGGGGGATCCTTTGGGTCCCAGTATCTCCCGATCCATGGAAACTAGAGAGTCATCTCTTCTATAATTTGAGAGGCCTGATCATGGCCATTCCATTGATGCCAAACATGACCAGGTTTGTTGTAATAAAATTAATTTTTATTTTTTTGGCTCAGCAGTGAAGGGGTTAAAAAGCAAAAATATGTAAAAATTGGATATTTCTAACCTCAGGACGAAATTTTTAAACTATTTAGCCGGGTCTTTTTTGGCAGTTGTAGATTTTGGGGATTAAATTTTGAAAAAGTGTGTTTTTTCCATTTTGTTTCTTCCATCATATTTCATATTTTTATGATGTGATGGAAGTAACGGTATCTTTAGAAATTCCATTTAATGGCGGGAAAAACGGTATATAATGTGTGGGTTGCATAAACGAGTAAGAGGAAAATTTGACCTAAACCCAAACAGTGTAAAAACGGCAGCGGGCACTTTCGCACGGACGTTTGTAAAACCGCCTGGTCACTATGGGGTTAGTTTGCTGCACATTTCCACATTTGTCGATTTTGCAATACTTTTTTCCTGCAACTGTTTTATGTGGTTTAGACTTTCTTTCTGCATGTTTTGTTCTGATGTAGTATGAAATCCAGGTTTTTTGTATCCATTCCTCCCTGGGTTCTGGAACCTTTCATTTTTTTCCCCTCGTGTGCAGAGATAAAATAAAAACAATATTTTTTTTTTTTTTTTTTCCCAATTACATTTGATTTTTCTATTTGTATAAAAATGATATGTAATTGCAGTTATAAATTTAACCATACACATTTTGTATTGTCTATAGTTTTTTTTTGTATAATATCTTTTTTATTGAAATAAAAGATTGCATATAATCAAGGCATTTTCAGTTCAATTACAGAATGATAAGTGAGATACAGAAAAGTACCGATAAAATAAGCTTATACCATCTAGTGTAAGGTATTCTTATGAAAAGAAAAAGCAAGGAAGGAGAAAACAAAAGGAAAACCAAAAACCATAAAGACAAAAAAAAACAAAAAAACACACAGCAAAAACAAAAACACAACGTTGGGTCTTGTGATCCCTATGGTCACATGGGAGAGTCTCGTTCGTCTGCCGGTTCCAAAATACTGTCTCAGTCAGCCAGCTCGGTCTCTGAGGGGAATACGGGGGATATGGCTCGCCTTTCATGTGACCTAGCTATGGCCTCCGGGTTATCCTTACGGTGTTTCATAACAAAGTCAGACCACCAGTACCACGTTTTAAAGTAAATATCATATTTGTTTTCCAGCGAGAGGTGGAGTTCCTCCATTTCCTTAACGCTGGAGACCTGATCTATCCATTCGAAGATCGTTGGTGGTGATTCCGATCTCCAGTGTCTGGGAATCAGGGATTTTGCTGAGTTAAACAAGTGAATCATTAGAGACTTAATATATCTATTCGGGGAGAGGGGGACCACATGTAGGAGAGCCGCTTGCGGGGTGAAGGGGATTTCCATAGAGGTGATTTCTTTAACATAGGTGAACACCACCTCCCAGTAGGGCACTATAAACGGGCAGGACCACCAAATATGGATGAACGTTCCTTTCGAAAGCCCACATCTCCAACAATCCGGGGATACACCCGGGTGCATCAACGCCAATCTGTTAGGTGTGAGATACCATCGTGATAGCAATTTATAATTCATTTCTTGTACTTTCAGGTCTCTGGAAGAATGAAAAGTGATGTGGAAGATATCTAACCAAGCTCGTTCGGTCAAAGGAGGGGGTGTCTCGGCTTCCCACTTAGTAGTGTAGGAGGGTAGGTCTGGGTATTCCGCGGCCATCAGAAGGGCATATATTAATGAAAGGAGGTGAGGTGGTGGGGGGTCCTGAGTACAGAGGTTTTCAAAGGGACAGGGTAGATCTGTACGGTTGGTGTGCAGTCAGGCTGGACCAGAAGTGTTTGAGTTGGAGATAGCGATATGCCTCCATTGGGGACGGTATCCGCTGCGGCACTAATTGCTCTAAGGGTAGAAGTGTGCCCTCAACAGTGCATGTCTGGATCGTTAGATAAGGGCCATCATAGTCAATATCAAGGAATGAGGGCTGGCGGCCGGGTAGGAAGTCAGGGTTGCTGGTTATGGGAGTAAGGGGGGAGGGGAGCGGAGATAGATCCAGTCTGTGGCGATAACGGCGCCATAACCTCAGGGTCGGGGATATCGTTGGATGCGGTGTCGGGCAGATAGTGGTGTGAGAGACCGTTTGCCAGGGTGTCGAAGCAATGGGGACTTGAAGGAATTTTTGTTCAAGGGGGACCCACAGCTTATGGGGAGGGGACATGGACCAGTCTGACAGGCGAAGGAGCAGTGCGGCTACATAGTAGTATTCCATGTGAGGTGTACTCAATCCTCCCCGGTGTTTAGGGCGGGTCAGTAGGCGGAAGGCCAACCTGGGTCGTTTGTCAGCCCATATGAACTTTCCAAATAAGCTGCGTAGTGTGTTGAAGAAAGATGGGGTAACATGGATAGGGAGAGTCTGGAATAAGTAGAGGAACTTAGGTAGTATGGACATCTTTATGATATTAATCCGTCCGAACCAAGAGAAGTGGGGCCTATCCCATGCCTGCAGGTCGCTCCGTACCCTGTGTAAGAGAGGTTCATAGTTAAGAGTGTATAATAGAGTAAGGTCAGAGGGGAGGCGGAGGCCCAAGTATGTGATAGCTTCGGACTGCCAAGAGAAGGGGAAGAGCGATCTGATCTGCAAGCGAGTGGCGTCAGGGATGTCCACTCCAATCGCCTCACATTTAGTAGTGTTAATCTTAAAATTGGAGACCGCGGCATATAGATGGACCTCCCGCAAAAACGCAGGGAGAGATTGTAAGGGATCTATGATCGTCAGTAGCACATCGTCCGCAAAAGCGGAAACTTTATACTCATGTAAGGGGCCATTGTATCCTCGGATACACTCATTGTCCCGTAACCTCTGTAAGAAAGGTTCCAGTGTAATAATGAACAGTATCGGGGAGAGTGGACATCCCTGACGCGTCCCGTTCCGGACCGACAAGGGGCCGGATAGTGAGCCATTTACGCGAAGGAGGGCCGTCGGGTTACTGTAAAGTGCCGAAACCCAGGCAAGCCAGCGAGGCCCCAAACCTAGTTTCGCTAGAACCGTTATTAAAAATGACCAATCTACTCGGTCGAACGCCTTTTCGGCGTCGACCGAAAGAAAGAGCATAGGGATAGAGCTGACCCTGGATATGTGAAGAAGGTTTATGGCTCTCAGAGTATTATCCCGAGCGCCTCTAAGAGGAACAAATCCCACTTGGTCGGGATGGATTAGGGAGGGGAGTATAGGGTTAAGTCTCCGGGCCAGCATTTTTGCCATAAGCTTTATGTCATTATTTATTAGAGAGATGGGGCGGTAGTTAGAGCATGATAAAGGGTCTTTACCAGGTTTCGGTATAAGCGAGATTGTTGCTCGGAGAGCTTCTGCGGGGAAACTAGTCCCTTCGTCAATCGCGTTAAAGGAGCGGAGAAGGTAGGGGCCCAGCGACTTCAGAAAGGTCCGATAGTACCCAATAGAAAAGCCATCTGGACCCGGACTCTTCCCCGTCGGGGTAGCTTTAAGCGCCTCCGCCAATTCCCCAGATGTGAAGGGGACATCCAGCGCCTCAGCCTGGTCCGGGGAGATAGTAACATCCAGAGCTTTAGCCAAGTAATCCGCCATAAGCTTAGCTGGAGGGGGTGAGTCCCTAAGATTATATAGGGAGTGATAGTAGGTATGGAACTCAGCTATAATTTCGTCATTGAGATGCGTGACGGAGCCGTCGGAGCGTCTAAGTTTGGGGATGTAGGTAGACTGGTACTTCTGGCGTAGGGCTCTCGCCAATAGTTTGCCACATTTATTACCGTGAAGGTAATAAGAGCGTTTAGTAAGGAGGAGCGACCTACGTGCATGTTGATGAAGCAGTTCCCTCAGTTCTGATCGGAGGGAGGACAGGGCGGAATAATGTTCAGCGGATGGAGTGGTCTTGTGGAGGGTCTCAAAAGTTTGAATATCCGCGAGTAAAGATTGGATCTTGTCTCCCCTATCCCTTTTACATCGGGCCCCCAGCTGTATCAGCTGACCCCGGAGTACACTCTTATGTGCTTCCCACAGTAAGGGATCCGTGACTTCCCCGTTATCATTCTCGTCAAAGTAGTGAGTAATGGCCTCCGTGAGGTACTCCCGGTGAACCACGTCTTTCAGAAGAGATTCATTAAGACGCCATTGGTATTGTCTAGGGGGTAAATCAGGAACTTCAAGGTCCATCAACACTGGGGGTGGTCTGACCAAGTAATACTCCCTATGGACACAGTGCGAATTAAATGAAGGGTATGATGAGACATGAGAAAAAGGTCCAGACGGGAGTAAACTCGGGCAGCGTGTGAGTAAAATGTGTAATCGCGCCCAGCGGGGTGCATTGCTCTCCAACAATCTACCAATTGAAACGTCTGTAACAGTTGGTGAAATCTCCTCCGTTTAGATGGCTGTGACGCTCCGGGGAAGCGGCAGCTTCCTTCGGGGAGTCCGGGGAGATATTGAAGTCTCCTCCACAAAATAGGAGGCCTTCAGCAAACTTAGCGAGTTTATTCAAGATTTTTCTGAACGCAGTGCATTGATGGGTGTTGGGAAGGTATATATTTGCCAGCGTAACCAATCTAGCTCCGATATGCCCCTTGATAAAGATGAAACGGCCCTGTGGGTCTGTCATCTGGGAGGTGCATGTAAAAGGTATATGCGAAGCTACCAGAATAGCCACCCCTCTAGATTTGGACGCTTCAAAGTTACTATAAAAGCCCTGGGTAAAGTAAGTTGAGCGCAAAGTTGGAGCACTGTCTAACCGAAAATGGGTTTCTTGCAAGAAGGCAAAATCGCATTTTTGCTTACGGAGATCAGCCATAGCGATCCGCCGCTTAGCCGGGTGGTTCAGTCCCCTGACATTCAGGGATATAAGTCGTATCTTAGCCATAGTCTAAAAAAGTGTCCCTGAAAAATTTACATTGCTGGAGAGAATGCACTCCCCTGCGCTGGCTCATCACAAGCGGTTCCGGCACGGACAAGTCATACATGTTGCATGGACCCAAATAGACATACATTAATAAAGACCAAAATACAGACAAAAGGAAAATCATAAACCGCACCTTACAGTGCAGAACACATAATGAAGATCGGTGTGGGTACCCGCGTAGGGTACAGACCCATATGGGGTCTATCCAGCAAGAAGTGAGTGTGGAACAGCCGTTCCAGGCGTACTGGTGAAATTCAAACACCGTAAGGGGGATGGTGTAGAACACAAGTAAAATACGCAACATGGAAACCTTAGTGAGTGTTAAATAAACGAAATACAACACTACAGTTAAAGTAGTGTAACAGCCACCGAATTCTGCCGCACCCGGGCAAATATAGAGCAAGCTTAACCATCGAGTGTCGTCCTTAACATAAGGACATGACCACAGGGCATGTCCCGACGTCCAATATCTTATAGCAAAAAAACAGGAGAACAAGAGATATAGAGACATATGGATGCTCCCGAGGGCTTTGGGCCTCCGTCCTCAGAATGTAGGTGTCGTAATGGACCTGCCGGTCGTTGTAGCCAACACAGTAGAAGGGGGAGTAGGAAACCATAAAGAGGGGGAGAACTTCTCAGGGGTCCTGCCTCACCGGGCCAAAGGACGGGTGGAGTCCTGGATCTGTTGCCTCGTCCCTGGGGGGGTGGCGGTGCTTCTGTTTACGGACTGCTTGCCATTTTTGCCGTTGGGGCTTGGGAGGGGGGAAATCCAGTAAATCACCTCCATGCCAATTAGCGATCTCCACCTGCGGTAATTCCAAAGCGCGGATAAATTCGGGCACATCTCCAGGTTCCATAATAGACATGAGCTGATTATCTCTTCGTACAGTAAGAGCAAAAGGGTAGCCCCACCTGTATCTAATGTCTCGATCTCTGAGGACATCCGTGATCGGTTTAAGGTGTCTCCGAGCTTGCAAAGTGAATCTGGAAAGATCTTGGTAGACTTCAACCGCGTGTCCATCATGTGTGATTGAGCGTTTCTTTCTGGCCGCTTGCATGATCTCTTCCTTGAGCGGGAAATGATGTATGCGGCAGATGATATCTCTGGGGGTGCCGACGGGGCTCCCCGTGGGGCGCAGCTATCCCTATCAGGCGGGCGTTCGAGGAGCGCATTGAACAAAGTTCGTAGGGTGAGGGGTATATCTTCTGCATCCTCCGATTCAGGGACGCCTCTAATACGGACATTGTTGCGGCGCCCTCTATTATCTAAGTCGTCTACAGAGCGGCGTAAGTCAGTAACATATCGGGACTGTTCATTTATTTGGGCCTGTAGTCTGTCCAGGTGGGCCATGGAAGCGTCTCTATCCTCCTCTAAATCCTGCACTCTGCCTCCCAGCTGCCGCACATCAGCCCCTAGTTCAGCGAATTTTGCATCAAATTTCGCCTCAAAGCGTGAAAATAAAGATTCCAAGTCTCTCTTAGTGGGAAGGTGGCGCAGGGTCTCCCTTACCTCCGCCGTTGGTATATCGCTCAGAGAGGAAGTCCGGCTGTCTTGCAGATCATCCTCCGATTCTACCATGCGGTCCCCGGCCGCCGCCATCTTGGTTTTGCGGCCTTGCGAGGAGACAGCCTGTGATCCGCGGAGGTAGTGGCGCATCGGGGAGCTCCCGGTCAGCGCCGGTGTGTGCGGGTGAGTCACAGAGGCAGCGGCTCGTTTTTTTTGTCCCGTGGGACGTCTTGCGGACATTCGAAGAGCTTATTTGGTGCGCCCGGGTGCAGAGCTGCAGAACTAAGCGGCCATCTTGCCTCGCGTCCAGGCCACGCCCCCAAAAACAATATTTTATGTAACGGCTTAATAATGATTCATGTTAACTCGGTGAAGTTTCACAATGTTTCCATTGACAAGCTCGTAACTATGTCACAAATTTAAGGAATATACTTCAATGTATCTGGTTGTGCAACCTTCCCAGCAAAAGTGTGACCGATACATAATCATCAGGTAGAGTTAATTCAGTCTTGTTTTGGTTTTAAATTTGCTTCTGGTGATCTGATCTTGTGATTTTATTGAGCCATCTTTTTTGCATAATGTTTGCACTATGTAATAAATGATGACGTGCATTTGTTTATGTATTTATGTGCCCGATAGTAAACCCAGTGTTTCCTCTTTCTCACATGGGCACCCAGTATAAATGATTGTGTTTAGTAAACAGTATCGAATGAAGCTTGCCTTTTATGAAGCTTTGCAAATGGCTTATTTTTACGAGAAGAGGTGTGATCTAATGCATTATGTGTTTTGTTTTATTATCAGAGGTATTTTCTTGTCGGAAGCAATCATGCAGAAACAAAGTACCGTGTTTTGAAAATTGATCGTACTGAACCGAAGGACTTGGTTATTATTGATGATAAGGTGAGTGTAACATTGGTCAGGAACATTGTGAGCCTTAAAGTATGTTTATTTTAAAACTCTTGCTTTTTAATGGAGCTTTGAAGTCACAGGGCAGCTGTTTAGAACTTTTAACAGTTTTCACCCATGAGAAATCTAAATAATACTCATGTAATGAAAAATGGCTTACTATAAAATAGAACAGGTATTTTTTTAATTGATATTAATAATGTTTAGAGTCAATCCACGTGGTACTGTCTACCGTTCTTTATGGGTTGGTTATTAAGCACTGTTGTAAAAGAGAACAATCATTTAATATAATATGTGCTCAGCATCTTGAACGCAGACTAAAAAAAAAAATAGAGTTTTGTAGTTACTAATAATGGCCAATAGTAGCATAAGCTCACTGGCCCATGTCAAGAAAAATTTCCTTGGTGGGTGTTCGTGTAGATACTAGAGCTGCAACTAACGATTATTCTCATAATCGATTAGTTGGCCGATCATTATTTCGATTAAAAAAAATTTGATTACTTACAAAGGAATTTTATGTAATAAAAAAAAAAAAACTCCCCCTTTTTCATAAGCAGTTTGCGTAGTGTACATAACTTTTGTAGGTACATATGCAAATTGCGTATCTTGCGTACTTTTCACACAAGCTATGCGAGTGCTTGGTCAGAGGGATGAGTTGATGCTGCACGCGCAGCTTAAGCCCTTGTTTGCTTTCTCAAATTAACGCGACTACAAGCACTTGGTCATAGATGATGATGTCAGCATAAAATCAGGGTTAATAAGCTAAAGTGGTCAGGGTGGGTAGAGTGTCCCTTTAAAATAATTTCATGAGCAAACGGAGTGGGAGGAGGGACTGGAGGAGGAAGGGAGTGACTTTGCTCAAGTGACTTGACCTGAGTGTGAGATGGAGTGGGTATGGACCAAAGACCGGACCTGAGTGTGGGAGTGAGTTTGGAGAAAGGGACCAGATCAAAAGGGAGAGAATGGCAACTCTAGACCAAAGCGGGTGTGGCAGGGAGGGTGGGATGGTGGCACAGGACTCCAGCATCAAGTAGGGATAACACACAGGCATACAGTTTCTTCACCCAGTGGCAGTATCCTATTTTTGTGTTCTAGTTCTGCTACTGTTGTAAACGGAATAAAAACAAACTGGTTGTGTCTGACATAACCCTAGAACTAAATCATACCTAGTACAGCAGCTGCGTCTTCTCCAGTCAGCGCCGAAGCTGAGGTTATTTACGTTTAACTCAGTCTGGCTCTAAACAGTGTGTGCTGTACACAGGACGATTAATCGGCACCGATTAATCGATAATGGAAATAGTTGACAACTAATTTAATCATCGATTAGTTGTCGATTAATCGATTACCGTATTTTTCGCTCCATAAGACGCACTTTTCTCCCCCCAAAAAGTGAGGGGAAAAGTGGGTGCGTCTTATGGAGCGAATGCCCCATGATATGCCTCAGCTCACCTGTCGCCGCCGCGTTAGGCTCCCTCTGAGCGTGCGTCCGGCGGCAGGAAGCTTGGGCACTCGCCTGGGGGAGCCACGTGACCGCGATCTCGCGAGATCGCGGTCACGTGGCTCCCCCAGGCGAGTGCCCAAGCTTCCTGCCGCCGGACGCACGCTCAGAGGGAGCCTAACGCGGCGGCGACAGGTGAGCGGAGGCATATCCATGAGCTGCTGGGGCACATCCATGAGCGAGCTGGGGCACATCCATGAGCGAGCTGGGGCACATCCATGAGCGAGCTGGGGCACATCCATGAGCGAGCTGGGGCACATCCATGAGCGAGCTGGGGCACATCCATGAGCGAGCTGGGGCACATCCATGAGCGAGCTGGGGCACATCCTTGAGCGAGCTGGGGCAAATCCATGTGCTGGGGCAATATCCATGAGCTGGGGGACAGTATCCATGTGCTGGGGCATATCCATGAGCTGGGGGGCATATCCATGAGCTGGGGGGCATATCCATGAGCTGGGGGACAGTATCCATGAGCTGGGGGACAGTATCCATGAGCTGGGGGACAGTATCCATGTGCTGGGGGACAGTATCCATGTGCTGGGGGACAGTATCCATGTGCTGGGGCATATCCATTAGCTGGGGGACAGTATCCATGTGCTGGGGCATATCCATGAGCTGGGGGACAGTATCCATGAGCTGGGGCATATCCATGAGCTGGGGGACAGTATCCATGAGCTGGGGCAGTATATCCATTATTACACTATTTGATTTCAGAATATTTATTTTCCTGTTTTCCTCCTCTAAAAACTAGGTGCGTCTTATGGTCAGGTGCGTCTTATGGAGTGAAAAATACGGTAGTTGTTTCAGCCCTAGTAGATACCCAGCAAGCTAATGTCTGCATTTAAAATACAGACAGCCCAATTGCTTACCTATTGTTAAATTTTAGAGCCTGGTTTTATCAATATGTACTATATAGATATATATAGGGAAAAATTAACTGAACTTAAAAATCAAGTTCCTTTTTGCCATTAAATATTTAGGTAGAGGCTGCTGACATCTAGGTTTAGGAAGCATAAAATCTAAATTTACACACACACTAACACACACTAACACTAAAATTCTGTAAACTTTGCGTGGTGGTAAACCAAACTTCTACTGTGTCTGTTTGAGACTTTCACCATGTTTCTAGTTGAGTGGTCACACTGATATTTAAAAGCTGTTCTCTTGTTGTTTTCTAAGAATTGATTTACCAATAGATTCAGAAGAGCCCTTTCTATTAAGTATTTTTTTTTTTTGTAAAGTATTTTACCAGGAAGGATACATTGAGATTTCTCTCGTTTTCAAGTATGTTTAAAGGTTTTAGCTTTTCAAAATTCTGGGATTCTCGAGACTATATTTTTTTGTCTCTGAAAATAAACACACGCTTTCCATTGAGTGCAGTCACAACAGCTCCAAATGGAATGATTGTTGACTGCAAACACAAAATGCATGTTCTAAATTGTGCCTTCGCATATGATTTTTCTGAGCTCTGGGAGTACTCAACCCAGACAAATATATAGATATAGCAATTAGAATTTCCTCTATCTGCTTGACCAGCATGTCAAGTTGTAATGGATGAACAAGAGTCAAAATACACATTTTTCCAACAAAGAGAATGACGTGCACTACATTGTGGGGTAAGTGTGTGTTTGGGGGGGGGGGGGGTAGATTTCTTTACTTTTTGTTTTACTTTTTAAGAGCATTTTTTGTTAAAAAAAAAGAAAACCAATAAAAGCTGAATATCAGGCTGTGATGGATATTGTAGAGAAAAAAATATTTAAAAAAATAAGGGAAATGTAAAGCATCATACACGTGGCCAGGGTATAAATAAAAAATCTGAAATCTAATCATAACTTCTTGTATAAGAGTCAAGTCATTGCATTTAAGATGATACTAGCAGCAGTCCATGAGTCCCACATTTTATAGAATGGTTCATCGTTGTTGTCTAGGGTGTCTATATTCATGGCTATCCCTATTCTACAGACAGGGGCACTCGAGGGCCAGTATGTATTAACCCTTTCTGACAGCCCCATCCTCCCTTCCGTTTTTATCTTGGTGTTTAAAAACTTCAGTTCCGACGAAGGTGATGTGTGATTGGGCTGACACCTAGCACAACGATCTAAATTAATGCAGGGTAGGGGTGTCTGCTTACAACCTATACACAGAAGGTAAATTAACAGCTGCAGCTGAATTCTTATTATTCTTCTTTATTTATAAAGCGCCAGCATATTCCGCAGCGATGTACAGTAGGCACAGTATAGACAGCGTTACAATACATTGAACAACATTTGACAAACAGTACAGGAGGAGATGAGGGCCCTATTCCCATAGGAACTCACAATCTAGGAGGGTTGGGGTTGGAAACAGGAGGAGAGGACTGCAAGGTGATAGTAATTGATGGTTGCGTCAGTGAGTTGGGGGGTAGGCTTCTCTAAATAGGAAAGTTTTAAGGGAGCGTTTGAAGGAAGAGAAATTAGCGGAAAGTCTGACCGTACGAGGGAGAGCGTTCCAGAGAATGGGGGCTGCGCGTGAGAAGTCCTGCAGTCTATCATGGGAAGAGGTGATGCGGGGAGAAGCTAGGCGCAGGTCACTGTTTGACCTTAGGGAGCGGGCTGGGGTGTATTTGGTGATTAGTGAGGACAGGTAGTGGGGCGCTGAGTTAGTGAGGGTTTTGTTGGGAAGGATAAGGATTTTAAATTAAATTCTGCAGTGGATGGGGAGCCAGTGAAGGGACTCGCAGAGGGAAGCAGCAGAGATAGAGCGGCGGGTGAGGTGGATTAGCCTGGCGGAGGCGTTCAGAATGGATTGTAGGGGGGAGAGGCGGGGGAGGCTGGATAAGGGATTATTGCAATAGTCAAATCGGGAGATTACCAGGGCATGGATTAGTTGTTTTGTGGTGACAGCGGTAAGAAATGGCCGAATACTGGAAATATTACGTAGTTGGTATCGGCAGGACGAGGAAAGAGACTGGATGTGGGGGATGAAGGAAAGAGCAGAGTCAAGTGTAACTCCAAGACGGCGAACCTGGTTTGATGGGGGGATGGTGATACCCTCCACCGTGATGGAAAACGCAGGAGGTGGAGAGGCATTAGAAGGAGGAATTAGTAGGAGCTCAGTCTTATGGAGGTGGAGGGAGATGCTGGTAGGTGCAGGTGGGAGAGAGCAGGATTCCGACCTCGCCACCATGTCTTCACCTGGTCTGGGGGTATGGCTCAAGTGTAGACCACCATGTGAGAGAGCAGCAACGGAGGCCGTGTCAGAGGGGGTTAGCCAGGTTTCAGTTAAAGCTAGGAGGTTGAAAGGAAGAGGTCATGGATTGCTGTGAGTTTGTTGCACACAGACCGAGCTTTCCAGAGTGCGCAGGAGAAAGAGGACAGGCGCTGAGGGTTTATGGGAATGAGGTTGCTGGGCTTGCAGGGAGATGATTTATGTGCGATGGAGATAGGATGAGCGGGGGGGTGCAGCCCGCACCAGGTGACACCCGCCTTTTAGGGTGACACCGTCACCCTAAGGGCGGGTGTCTCACCCTCCGCCGCGTATTCGCTCCCTGCGAGCGTCCGAAGCATGCAGCTTCGGCGCTCGCCTGGAGAAACACGTCACCAGCCAATCGCGGCTGGTCATGTGGCTCCCCCAGGCGAGCGCCCAAGCTGCGTGCCGCGGGACGCTCAGAGGGAGCGAACACGCGGCGGAGGTGAGCTGGGGCATATCCATGAGGTGCTGGGGCAAATCCATGAGGTGCTGGGGCAAATCCATGAGGTGCTGGGGCAAATCCATGAGGTGCTGGGGCATATCCATGAGGTGCTGGGGCATATCCATGAGGTGCTGGGGCATATCCATGAGGTGCTGGGGCATATCCATGTGTGCTGGGGCAAATCCATGAGGTGCTGGGGCAAATCCATGAGGTGCTGGGGCAAATCCATGAGGTGCTGGGGCAAATCCATGAGGTTCTGGGGCATATCCATGAGGTGCTGGGGCATATCCATGAGCTGCTGGGGCAGTATGTCCATGAGCTGCTGGGGCAGTATGTCCATGAGCTGCTGGGGCAGTATGTCCATGAGCTGCTGGGGCAGTATATCCATGAGCTGCTGGGGCAGTATATCCATGAGCTGCTGGGGCAGTATATCCATGAGCTGCTGGGGCAGTATATCCATGAGCTGCTGGGGCAGTATATCCATGAGCTGCTGGGGCAGTATATCCATGAGCTGCTGGGGCAGTATATCCATGAGCTGCTGGGGCAGTATATCCATGAGCTGCTGGGGCAGTATATCCATGAGCTGCTGGGGCAGTATATCCATGAGCTGCTGGGGCAGTATATCCATGAGCTGCTGGGGCAGTATATCCATGAGGTGCTGGGGCATATCCATGTGCATATCCATGAGGTGCTGGGGCAAATCCATGAGGTGCTGGGGCAAATCCATGAGGTTCTGGGGCATATCCATTAGGTGCTGGGGCATATCCATGAGCTGCTGGGGCAGTATATCCATGAGCTGCTGGGGCAGTATATCCATGAGCTGCTGGGGCAGTATATCCATGAGCTGCTGGGGCAGTATATCCATGAGCTGCTGGGGCAGTATATCCATGAGGTGCTGGGGCATATCCATGTGCATATCCATGAGGTGCTGGGGCAAATCCATGAGGTGCTGGGGCAAATCCATGAGGTGCTGGGGCAAATCCATGAGGTTCTGGGGCATATCCATTAGGTGCTGGGGCATATCCATGAGGTGCTGGGGCAGTATATCCATGAGCTGCTGGGGCAGTATATCCATGAGCTGCTGGGGCAGTATCCATGAGAGCAGCTGGTGCAGTATATCCTTGAGCTGGGGCAGTATATTCATGAGCTGGGGCAGTATCCATGAGCTGGGGCAGTATCCATGAGCTGGGGCAGTATATCCTTGAGCTGGGGCAGTATCCATGAGCTGGGGCAGTATCCATGAGCTGGGGCAGTATATCCTTGAGCTGGGGCAGTATCCATGAGCTGGGGCAGTATCCATGAGCTGGGGCATATCCATGTGCTGGGGAATATCCATGAGCTGGGGCATATCCATGAGCTGGGGCAAAATCCATGAGCTGGGGCAAAATCCATGAGCTGGGGCAAAATCCATGAGAGCAGCTGGGGCATTATCAATGAGAGCAGCTGGGGCAGTATATCCATGAGCTGGGGCAGTATCCATGAGCTCTGGCAGTATATCCATGAGCTCTGGCAGTATATCCTTGAGCTGGGGCAGTATCCATGAGCTGGGGCAGTATCCATGAGCTGGGGCAGTATCCATGAGCTGGGGCAGTATATTCATGAGCTGGGGCAGTATCCATGAGCTGGGGCAGTATCCATGAGCTGGGGCAGTATATCCTTGAGCTGGGGCAGTATCCATGAGCTGGGGCAGTATCCATGAGCTGGGGCAGTATATCCTTGAGCTGGGGCAGTATCCATGAGCTGGGGCAGTATCCATGAGCTGGGGCATATCCATGTGCTGGGGAATATCCATGAGCTGGGGCATATCCATGAGCTGGGGCAAAATCCATGAGCTGGGGCAAAATCCATGAGCTGGGGCAAAATCCATGAGAGCAGCTGGGGCATTATCAATGAGAGCAGCTGGGGCAGTATATCCATGAGCTGGGGCAGTATCCATGAGCTCTGGCAGTATATCCATGAGCTCTGGCAGTATATCCTTGAGCTGGGGCAGTATCCATGAGCTGGGGCAGTATCCATGAGCTGGGGCAGTATCCATGAGCTGGGGCAGTATCCATGAGCTGGGGCAGTATCCATGAGCTGGGGCAGTATCCATGAGCTGGGGCAAAATCCATGAGAGGAGCTGGGGCAGTATATCCATGAGAGGAGCTGGGGCAGTATATCCATGAGAGGAGCTGGGGCAGTATATCCATGAGAGGAGCTGGGGCAGTATATCCATGAGAGGAGCTGGGGCAGTATATCCATGAGAGGAGCTGGGGCAGTATATCCATGAGAGCTGGGGCAATGTCCATGTGTGAGCTGGTCTGGGGCAATATATCCATGTGTGAGCTGAGGCGCAATATATACATATGTGAGCTGAGGCGCAATATATCCATATGTGATCTGGGGCAATATATATCCATGGGTGAGCTGCTGGGGTCCATATATAACTGTGAACTGGGGCAATATATCCATATGTGAGCTGGGGGCAATATATATCCATGGGTGAGCTGCTGGGGGCAATATATCCAGAGCTGCTGGGCGCCATATTTCCAGAGCTGCTGGGGGCAATATATATCCATGTGTGCTTTCACTGCCTTCGAACAGGCAACGTATTTGCTGGCAGTTGGCAAAAATTTGTGTGAGCATATGAGAGAGCTCCACAGCAATAAACCTCACAGTAATGTGCGCAGTGTATGAGCATTCAGTGTTATATGGGAGTACTGATTTAGGAGTAAGAGTAGTTAAAATAAAATCTGTAAAACTCGGGGGGGGAGGGGGTGACACCATAAGTTACCGCACCGGGTGACACCAACCCTAGTGACGCCACTGAGGATGAGAGGGAAGTATTGGATGTGTTGTGGGGCCAGGGTTAGGGGATATGTCAACTGTATAAAGTAACAACAGGAGGGTGAGAAAGAGAAGGTGGGAATGGGATTTGTGGGAGTGATTGGCAGCACAAGAGTTAGAGGGAGACCATGTTCTGAGGAAACAAAGGAGCTCATGCGAGGCCATCATGTGGGAAGAGAGGAGGGAGGGGGAGATGCAGATAGTGTAGGGGTCGGTGGTAGAGGGGCAGGAGTTCCATTTAAGGAGAATGGTAGAAGTAAAGAGTAGAAGCGTGAGAGAAAGCATAATATTGTAACGTTGGGGGCTTCCAGCCCTACCTGTGTGCTTGAGGACAGCAAGTCTGATGCTGCTCGCTGACCACTGCCCGGTTTAAATGGAGACAGGCAGGGAGGTGATTGCATGAGGTGTGGCTTGAGTGGGGGGCGTGGTCTGGTGAAGGTCTTTAAAAACCCTCAGTATAGTTTCAGAAGTTGCCAGATCGTGGTTATCCATACCTGAGCTCCTTGTACCTGACTGCTATATTGATTTAACCTGTTATTGACCTCTGCTTGTGTTCTGACCATTCTGCCTTCTGTTGCCCTAGACTATTTTCTTGTACTACGCTACTGCTCTGATACCGACCCGGCTATTCCATTTGACCATTCTGAACTCTGTATTCCTGATTCTGGCTCGGCTGACTCCTCTCCATATTGTTAACCCTTTTCTGTCTAGCTAGTTTACCTGGCCAATTCTTAAATTCAATAAATTTTATTAAAGGAGAATAAAAAAAACAGAAAAGAGGAAATACAGTCAAGTCTCGTATCAGCTACGGTGCTTACGAGATTCCCGACACCAAAATATGCATAACAGCGAACATTTCAAACAACTCCCGCATATATTTTATAGGGTAAGGAGCTATGCGCCCACGAGACTACAACATCTACTGTCTAAAGATAAATGCTGTGAGAGAAGCATAAAATAAGAAAATAAGAGCGGGAAGAGAGAAAGAGAGAAGAAAAAAAAAAAAGGGGAAGAAAAGAGAAAAGAGGTTCAGGGGAGGGGAGGGGAGAGGAGGCGAAACCACGGGCCCAACCTCGCCGGACCCCCATCTAACCTGAGAAAGCAATGCGAGCAGAGGCCGGTGAGGCAAACGCCGCCAGCCACGGCGACCAAACCGTCTCAAAGTGGGCCATCCTGTCGTGAACCACTGCCGTCAGGCGTTCCATCGTGACCATGTGCCAAATTTTGGCTTCAATCAGCTGGCGCGGGGGAGGGGGGCCCTTCCAGGTCTTGGCCAAACAGATACGCACCGCAGCACACACCCTAGAGACCAGGGAATGCTCACCTCGTGCAAGATGTGCCTCGGGGTGCGGGCGGTTGAGGAGTGCTGTCCAGGGATCCGGACATAAGTGTGTCCCTAGTGCCCTGCTCAAATCACCAAACACCTCCGTCCAGATAGTCCTGACCATGCCACAGTCCCACCATGCATGCATATACGTCCCCTCTTCGCCACATCCCCTGAAGCAAGTTGACGGCGTCCCCGGGTACATCTTTGCAAGGCGCCGCGGGTGGATATACCACCTCGCCATGACCTTGTAACAGTTCTCGCGAACCGCAGTACAGATTGTGACCCGTGAGGTCCTATCAATAATGTCTGCCCACTCATCTGCCTCCAGAGAGCTCCCTAGATCATCCTCCCACCTCGTAACATAAGGCGCCTCCTGCGGAAAGGTAGCGTCAAGGATGTGGGAATAAAGCGAGGATATCAAACCGCGTCCTCTGTACGTCCGCCGACAGCAGGTCTCATAGAGGGTCAGTCTGCGATCCGGCGTCGCTCTAAGAGTTCCCCTGACAAAATGTAGCAGTTGGAGGGCTCTAAATGTCTCAGAGGGGGGTAGCGCTTTCGACTCCCGTAGATAACCAAGGGTGACCGGGCGGCCCTGCAAAGTCAGATCGCGTAGTTCTGTGATATCAGATCTGAGCCACCAACCGAACGCCCTGGGAGGGTTACCCTCCGGGAACTTCGGATTATAAAATAAAGATTGGAGGCCCGAACCCGGAGGGGACAGATCATCTCCATCTCTATAGAGGTTCCAGAGGCGCAGTGAATGCTGCAGCGTGGGGCTATCGTGGTAGATCCGGGGAGTAGCTTTAGGGGCCCATTGAAGCGTGCGCAGTAGTTGCGGTCCCCCCATATCTTGTTCAAGGGTGGTCCAGAGCGGTGCTCCGTGTCGCAGGTTAATCATGGAGAGCATCGCAAATTTGGTCGCCTTGTAATATGAGTAAAGGTGTGGGACTCCCATGCCTCCCCGTCGTCTGGATTGAAACATAAGGTTTTTAGGCAACCGCCCTCGTCGCCCTCCCCAGATAAAAGAGTGGATAGCCGACTGGAGGAAGGTCAGGTCCGCCCTGCGAATAGGAATTGTCAGTGTTCTGAAAAGGTACAGCAGCTTTGGGAGCAGGGTCATCTTGACCGCATATATCCGACCAAATAGCGAAAGGCGTAGATGGGACCATGTCGATAGCAATGCATGGAGGGTAGGAAGCAGTATCCCATAATTTGCTGCATACAGCTGATCCCAAGTGGGAGTCAGCTGAGTCCCCAAGGAACTCATAGAGGAGCGGCACCATCGAAAAGGGAACCGATCTCGAACCACCGCCCTCTCCCCCTCTGTTAGGTTAAGGTCCAACACCTCGCTCTTGTCTGCATTAAGTCTATAGCCCGAGACCCTACCATAGTCCCTTAGGGCCCTCATCAGGTTGGGGAGAGTGGTGATGGGCGAGGTCAGGGACAAGAGGACATCGTCAGCAAAAAGAGACAGTTTATATGGTTTACCCCTTACTTCCATCCCTCGGACATCAGGGTGGTCCCTAATATACGCCGCCAGGGGTTCAATAGATAGGGCGAATAGGAGCGGCGACAAGGGGCATCCCTGTCGGGTCCCATTTAAAATAAAGAAGGGGGCCGAGAGGAACCCCCCGTGTCTACCTGTGCCCTGGGGCCCGCATATAAAGCCCATATTGCTGTCAAGAGGTCCCCCCGTATTCCGAAGGAGGTCAATGTAGCCCATAAATAGTTCCAATCAACCCGGTCAAAGGCCTTTTCGGCTTCTAGAGAGAGGAGAAAGGAGCCTCTACCTGAGGTTTTATTGACCTGAATCAGATTAAGGGCCCGTCTGATATTATCCGGGGCCTCTCTACCGGGGACAAATCCCACCTGGTCGGGATGAATAACCTCAGCGATATAACGACCAATTCTGTTAGCCAGAATTTTGGCGTAGATCTTCATGTCCACGTTTATCAAGGAGATGGGCCTATAACTAGGGCATACCGCCGGGTCCTTGCCCGGCTTGGGGATGACCACAATACGGGCCAAGAGCATGTCAGAAGATGGGACCTCCTTTCCCTTCATGTAGGTGTTAAACAGTCCGGCCAGGGGCTGGAGCAGGGACAGGCTCAAACCCTTATAGTAGGGGACCGAGAATCCATCCGGGCCCGGGGATTTAGAGGAGTGTAAGTGTTTGATCACGGCTGCTACCTCTTCCGTTGAGATGGGGGCTGCCATGTCCAGACATTGCGGGTGGCTGAAGGAAGGCAAAGTGGTGCGGCCGAGAAATTCCCGGATAAGGGCCTCCCCTGCTGGGCCAGGCGTTGCAGTAGTGCCGTTATACAGGGACTCCTAATAAGAGCAGAATGCCCTTGAAATATCCCGGGGGTCGGAGGTCATTTCACCCGAACCAAGTCGTACCGCGCGCACCGTACGCTCCCGGGTCTGCTGCTTCAGCCGGCGGGCCAGAAGAGTGTCAGGTTTGTTGCTCTTCTCGAAAAACTTCCGACCCATCCACTGGAGAGCCGCCTGGACCTGGCGGGACAGCAACATGTTAAGACTACCCCTGGCCTCTAGCAACTCCCTCAACCGAGTGGCGTCCCCAGTCCTTTTATGCTCCCGTTCTAAGTCACCCACCCTAGTTGTAAGTGATTTCATCTCAGCTGCTCTTTCCCGCTTGCGGCGGGACCCTATAGCGATTAGCTTGCCACGCATGAACGCCTTGTGCGCCTCCCACACTGTGGTGGCAGCCATGCCTGGAGTGGAGTTGCGCTCAAAGAAGTCCGTCAAGTCAAGGTTCATGGTGTCTTTCAAACCAGGGTCAAGGAAGAGGGAGGCATTAAAGCGCCACACACTAGCCGAGCCCGGTACCCCCCAGCCCAGCAGTGCTATCTCAACTGCAGCATGGTCAGACCACGAGATTTCGTGAATGGTGGAAGAGACGAGGGCCGTAATGTTATCTCTACTGCAAAAAATATAATCCAATCTGGAGTACGAGTCGTGGGGATTTGAGTAAAAGGAATAGTCCCGGTCTCTAGGGTGGAGCAACCGCCAAGTATCGTACAGATTGGCCGCCTGGACTACCCCACGGAAGGTCTTGGAGCTGCGGAAAGGAGCGCGGTTAAGTGCTGTCTTACTGCGGTCAAGGTAAGGGTCCATGACCGCATTGAAATCTCCTCCTACAAAGACCCCCCTATTCGGTAGCTGCGCAAGCCGTTCCTCCTGCCCTCCAAAAAGGTCCCTCCGGGGGGAAGGAGCATATACGTTAACAAAGGTGACCGGCTTACCTCCAATTGTCCCAGTCACCCGCAGGTATCTGCCGTCCAAAGCCGACTCCTGATGGGTAAGATGAAAATGAAGACTACCTCGCATCCGTATCGAAACCCCTGTTTTTCGGGAGCTACCAGCGGAGTGGTAATGCACGGTGAAACCATCCCCCCAATATCCCGGAACCCTGCCCCGTGTAAAGTGAGTCTCCTGCAGGAGGACCACATCGGCTCTCAGTTTCCGGTAATATCTGGTGGCCCCTCGTCTCTTGTTCGGGGACAAAAGACCCTTTACATTATGAGAGATCACCTTGAGGCGGGCCCGCGCCTCGCCTCCCCCCTCCGCCATGGGGGAGCAAGCAAATAAAAGAGATGGAAGGAGAGGTGAGAAAAAAAAGGGGGGAGAAAGAGGTAAAATAGGAGATAAAAAAAAAGTAGGGAGAGGAAGAGAAAAAATAGAGACAGAGAGGGAAGAAAGAAGAAAGGGAGGGGAGGAGAAAAGAGAAGGGAAAAGAGAAAGAAAAAGGGGGGGAGATAGACACTAGAAAAAAATGTGTCTGGTGGTGGATTGTACCGACCACAAGGTACGCACTCGGGGGCGAGAGCGACAACAAGGAGAAGGTCGCCAGCCCATAGACTCCCCTAAGGGAGGACCGTGACCTAAAAATCTGCATCTAAAACCTTTGAAACCCTACCCAACCTACACCCAAAGCAACATATGAGTCAATGTCCAGGGACAGCTGGCCCATCTAACTCCCCACCCCCCCCCATCGCGGAGCAGCCAGGGCAAGAGGCCGTAAAGGACCCTGGGGAACTGGAACTTGGAGGCTACTAACAGGGAGCATTTAACTAGCAACAGGGCTCCCGCCACTAAACCGAGATCTATCTCAAAAGGGTCCGACGGGTGTGGGTTCTCTCCGGGTATCTGACATGGCTCCCAGACCCGCCTCACGAGATCCCAAGATGGGGCTTTGGGGGACCGAACAGAGCTCAGTAAATAAAGTCCCGTGGAGAAGGTGGGGGACGAGACCCTCTCAGGTGGTGCAGGGGGACGGGGGTGATGGTAGCAGTGACCTGGAGGTTAACGCAACGGGGAGCGTCTCCGATCCTGTCTCCTCGGCCTGCCCCTGGCTTCTCCCTGTGCAAAGAGATCCGGGGGCTCCGGGATGCCCAGCGTCTCCAAGACCGTTGAGCTGTCTGCTGGGGAACGGAGAGTCAAGAAAGTACCGTTGTGAGGAATGAGAAGGCGGAATGGAAATCCCCAGCGGTATCTGACGTCCCTCTGGCGGAGAAGATCAGTGAGGGGCTTGAGCGCCCGGCGCTTCTGGAGTGTGGAGGGAGCCAGATCATTGTAGAAGTGGGGAGTGATGCCGTCAAGAGTCGGAGTAGCATTACGCACCGCTTGAAGTATAGCTTCTTTGGTGGTGTAGTAATGACATCTAAGTATCACGTCTCTAGGAGGATCAGTCTCCGAGGGTTTTGGGCGTAAGGCTCTGTGGGCCCGGTCAAGTAACAGTTCCTCTTCGGGTGCCTCGGGCAGAAGCGCCTGAAAGTAGCGATGAAGAAAGTCCCGTAAATTCACCACCGTCTCAGGGATATTGCGAAGTCGAAGGTTGGAGCGACGGGACCGATTATCCATATCCTCAACCGCCTCCTGTAAGAGTTCGTACTTGTTTTGAAGGACCGCCATATCTGCCCGCACCTCTGTGTCTGCCTCCCGGGCCTCATCCGCTCGCAGCTCGAGGGCCGTCGTGCGTGTCCCCAGGGTCCCCAGATCTGCTCTCAGGCCATCGATTCCAGCCCTGAGATCTGCCTGCAAGTCATCTTTGACAGTCAGAAGGAGTTGGCGCAGGTCTTGTATATCCCGGCGCGTACACGGTGCGTCGTTGGTCGCCGTCTCCTCGGCGGGTGTAGTCATCTTGGGAGATGCGGAGGCCGTTGATCGAGCCGGGGTGAAACACCGGGAAATGTCCTTTTGACCCGGGTTACGTCCAGATTTAGTCCCGGGCATGTCAGGGGGGTCACGTAGAAAATATGTATCTCAATAGGTCGCTTAGAAGGCTTTAGGGGAATCTCATGGGCATGGCGCTACAGCCTCAAGCGGCCATCTCCCCCTCCCGACAGGATACCCACTCTTGGAAAAAATTTGTTTAATAAAGACACGCACTTGTAGCGTAGCCTCCTAAAAGAAAAACATTCAATTTTGTCGTTCAGAGGTGGCGAGCCGCAGATGGACCAGTGAAAAAAGTTAAACTTGCGAGAAGGGTAAGCCTTCTAGGGACCACCAAAAAGCACACCCAGCATGGTTCAGTGTCCTGAACAAAAATTAAGAATTAAGATGGGTGGGCGGCCAGTACTTGGCGCCCAGAAAAATTATTATAAGATTAAAAAAAAAAAAAAAAAATTACCGTTACCGGAGGTCTCGGGGAGCAGCGTGGACAAGGGGTGCGTGGGTCTGAACTTGGTCCACTCCCGTCGAATCCAAGTCTCTGGGCAGCGAGCGTCGTCTCCCTGTGCCTGTGTTCCCCCCGAAGGGTTTGCCTGGTGTGAAGAAGGGGTCTCCCGGAGTCAGCTTGAGGGGGAAGCCCAGGTAGAAGCAGCAAATGGTGACCGTCTGCTCAGGGGAGTCGGATCTGTTCCCTGGAGGCTGCGGCACGTGACTCCACGGGTGTCCAGGCCCCAGCGCGGGCCAGCGGCCTACAGTTGCGGCGTGCAGGGTACTTCTGTTGCAGGTCTTACCCGCAGATCTCCGGAGCCTCCGATCAGGGAAGTAGTGGGGGTGAAGGTCTCAGGTAGAGCACGTTGGCTCAGGAACGTCCGTACCCCTCCGGAAGGGAGCACCTCGTGCGTGTAGGCCTCAGTATGGGTCTGCCTTGCAAAGCACCGGTGGGTGGAGGAGAGGTCAACCGCAGGCTGTTTTCACCGATCTCCGGCAGGTACGAGCACCACGGCGACCACCATAAGAGGGGACGATCGAGAGGAAGCACAGTCAATGACCGGCTGGGAGCACCCCGCTGCAACCGCCTCGGCAAGGCCGCAAGTCGGGTCGGGTCCGAAATCTGTGCTGTGAGGCGTAGAAAAAGAGCGGAGAACGGCTGGGGTCACCCTCCTCCTTCTCTCACCCTTCCCCTGGAGTATAAATTTCCACCAGGCTAAGAAAAAAGTCTCCAAATGGCGGTCTAAAGCACACTCTGCTCACGGAGCTCCACAGAGATGCGACCGTTCACCTCGCCATTCAGCTCCGCCCTTACCTGGCCAATTCTAAGGACCAGACAGATAGGGATCATTCACAGCTACACTGTTGGTAGCTTCTGGGTTTTGTGGAGTGTTGGGGGTTAAGTACTGCGTGGTGGGATCCGGGAACCGTGACATTACGATCTGGCCAATATGGATCCCGCAGATTTAACACAGCACTTGGCTACCTTTGTATCCAGACAGGATGAGCAGGATCATAGGATGGATCAGTTTGCCATTGCCTTACAAACTATCCTGAATCGTACTGCACACCTGGAACCGGTTGGGGTTGCACCCCCGCCTGCTATACCTGAGCCCCCTGTCGTTCAGACATCCCAGGTACACATGACCGCTCCTATGAGGTTTGACGGTACTCCCTCTGAGTGCCGGGGATTTTTGGTCCATGTGGATATTCATTTTAAATTAAATCCACAAATGTTTTTCTCTGACATTGCCAAAGTGGGGTTTATTATTAACCATCTGTCTGGCAGAGCGTTGACATGGGCGACTCCTTTATGGGAGGCAGAAAAACCTATTGTACGGGATTATAAAGAATTCATAGCCGAGTTACAACGTACATTTAATCCTACCAGAAAGGCCACGATAGCCGGCAAATCCTTGTTCCGCATACGTCAAGGGAACAGGACTGTGTCTGATTATGCCATAGAATTTAAAACCTTAATTTCTGATGTGAACTGGACAAATGCGACACTGGTTCTGGCTTTTATGGAGGGGTTATCAGAGTCGTTGATGCATGAATTAGCTCTACGTAAACTACCTGAGGTATTGTGTGAACTCATTGATTACTGTATAGATCTGGATAATCAGATAAGGGATAGAAGGACTCCAAGAGAGAGACCCAAGAGACCGTTACCTAGGTTGGCCCCTGTCTTTCAAGCACCACCCAGAGAGTTATCTCCTCCCTCAGAGCCTATGCAACTAGGCCGTACTAGGCTTACAGAGGAGGAGAGAACAAGGCGTTTTCGTGAGGGATTGTGCCTGTATTGTGGTTTGGAGGGACATGTACGATTTCAATGTCCTACTCGCCCTAAGCTGCATGATAAGCCGGAAAACTACCGCACCTAAGGCAGCTGAGGAGACAGGCCTTGGGTGTGACATGCATGTCTCCTATCAAAGACCCTAAACTTATGTTACCAGTATCCTTGGCTTGGGAGACCAAGACCACACATAACACCGCTTTTGTGGATTCTGGGGCTGCTGGTAACTTTATTGATGTTAACTACGCTTCTTCCATTTCTCTACCTCTGGTTGTAAGAGAGACACCTTAGCCGTTGAAGCCATAGATGGCAGGCCGTTATCCTGCCCTAGGATTACTCACGATACGATTACAGTAGTTCTTACTACTGGTCTCTTGCATAAAGAAAAGATCATATTCCAAGTTATCCACTCACCTTCCAATCCTGTTGTACTTGGTTTCCCCTGGTTGGTGGAACACAATCCCGTTATTGATTGGGTTAAAGGAGAGATACTGTCTTGGAGTTCTGCATGTTTTGGGACTTGTTTAATACCCATTCAGCATGTCGGTGCCCTGAACACACCCACAGCCCCTCCATTGTCTACTGAAGTTCCTGAACAATATGCAGACCTCAGGGCTGTATTTGATAAAAGAGAGGCAGACAAACTACCTCCACATAGACCATATGATTGTGCTATTGATATTCATCCGGGTACCATGCCTCCTCGAGGCAAAGTATATCCTCTTTCCATAAAGGAGAACCAAATTATGGAGGAGTATATCAAGGAGAATTTGGAGAGAGGTTTTATCCGACGTTCCTCTTCTCCAGCAGGGGCTGGATTCTTTTTTGTGTCGAAAAAAGAGGGAGATTTACGCCCGTGTATTGATTATAGGGGGCTTAACAAGATCACCATTAAGAACGTGTACCCTATCCCTCTCATATCGGAACTGTTCGACAGGTTAAGAGGTTCAGCAGTATACACTAAACTTGATTTAAGAGGAGCTTACAATTTGATACGCATAAAAGCGGGGCATGAGTGGAAAACAGCATTTAACACCAGGAGTGGGCATTATGAATACTTGGTCATGCCTTTCGGTCTTTGTAATGCTCCAGCGGTATTCCAGGATTTTATTAATGATGTGCTCAGAGATTTCTTGCAAACCTTTGTTATAGTATACCTAGACGATATATTGATTTACTCTCCCGATCTGAAAACCCACCATGCACATGTCAGACAGGTATTAGCTAAATTACTGGACAATGGTCTTTATTGCAAACTAGAGAAGTGTTTATTCGACATTACTACTGTGAAATTCCTTGGGTACATTATCACTCCAGAGGGTTTTGAGATGGATCCTTCTAAACTCACGGCCATCTCAGAATGGCCTCTTCCTCAAGGTCTCAAAGCCATACAGAGGTTTCTGGGGTTTTCTAACTATTATAGGAGATTTATCAAGAATTATTCCGCTATAGCCTCCCCTATCATTAATATGACACGTAAAGGTCTAGAAACCAGATCTGGTCTTCTCAATCTAAACAAGCATTCGAAGCCCTCAAACAGGCTTTCACTTCCGCTCCCGTGTTACGGCATCCTGATCCCAGGATTCCGTTTATTCTTGAGGTTGATGCTTCTGAGATAGGCATTGGGGCTGTCCTGTCTCAAAGAGAATCTCCAGGGAAACCACTACATCCTTGTGGGTTTTTTCAAGAAAATTATCACCAGCAGAACGCAATTATGATATTGGCAACAGAGAATTGCTTGCTATTGTGTCTGCCCTGTCAGAGTGGAGACATTTGTTGGAAGGTACTCTTGATCCTTTGTTGATAATCACTGATCATAAGAACCTTACATACATTGGGGATGCTAAACGTTTGAACTCGAGACAGGCCAGGTGGTCATTGCTACTGTCTCGGTTTAATTTTGTATTGACTTACAGACCAGGTGACCGCAATGTAAAGGCTGATGCCTTGTCTCGTCAATATGACCCATATGAATCTAATACACAAGACCACAATCCTATAGTTCCTCCTGAACATATTGTGGCTTCCACAGTCTTGTCTGTCTCCTCGCCTTTCCTGGAACGCCTCCAGGCAGCTCAAGTGGGGGCTCCACCTGACAAGCCTCCAGATATGTTGTTTGTACCTGAAAAGGAAAGACAAGAATTACTCAATGTTTCATGATTCTAAACCAGCAGGTCATCCTGGTATTACTAAGACTCTTACCAGTATTTCCAGACAGTTCTGGTGGCCCACCATGCGACAGGACGTACGCCTGTTTGTTTTGGCTTGTCAAGTCTGTGCCAGAAGCAAAACCAGTAAAACCTTGCCTGTCGGTCTATTGCAGCCTTTACCCACGCCTAAGAGGCCTTGGTCTCATCTATCTATGGATTTTATTGTGGACTTGCCGAAGTCCAAAGGTCATACTGTGGTTCTGACAGTTGTAGACCGCTTCTCCAAAATGGCTCATTTTGTCCCTTTACCTAAGCTTCCTACAGCCAAAGAACTGGCGGTTGTCTTTGCTAGAGAGATTGTACGAATACATGGGGTTCCGTCTGAAATAGTCTCTGACAGAGGAGCTCAGTTCGTCTCTCGTTTCTGGAGGGTTTTCTGTGCGGAGATGGGGGTGCGATTGGCCTTCTCTTCAGCATACCATCCACAAACCAATGGGGCAGCAGAGAGGGCAAATCAGGGTCTCGAGCAGTACATACGTTGCTTTACCACACAACAACAAGACAATTGGTCGGAGTTGTTGCCCTGGGCTGAGTATGCACGTAATAACGCTGTTAATGAGACCACTGGCCACTCTCCTTTTTCTGCTATCTATGGTTTTTTCCCTCCGGCTCTACCGCTTCAGTTTAATGAACAGGCCATCCCGGCTCTCGATGACCATCTCACTCAACTACAAGAGATTTGGAGACAGATTCGCGTAAATATGGAGCGCAATGTTGCTGTCCAGAAACGCAAGGCTGACAGGCATAGGTTACAAGCTCCCTCCTATAACGTGGGGGCTAGAGTTTGGTTGTCTACTAGGAATGTGAAGTTACGGGTGCCTTCTATGAAAATGGCACCTCGGTTTATTGGTCCATATAAGATCATTCGCCGCGTTAACCCTGTGGCTTATGCTCTTGCCCTTCCTAAACATCTTCGCTTGCACAACGTCTTTCACACCTCCCTACTGAAACCTTTGTTGTGTAACAGGTACACGCGGGTCGTTCCTCCTCCTCCACCTGTTCAGGTTGATGGTGAATCAGAGTATGAGGTTAGGAGGGTTTTGGATTCTAGGCTGTGCAGGGGTGTTCTGCAGTACTTGGTTGATTGGGTGGGCTATGGCCCGGAAGACCGGTCCTGGATTCCAGCTTCCGACATGTCTGCCTCTAGGTTGGTCAGGGCGTTCCATGCCTCGCACCCCGATCGCCCTGGTGGTCGTATTGCCGCTCGTCCTGTTGGTCGTCCGGTGGCCTCCCGTGGAGAAGGGGGTACTGTAACGTTGGGGGCCTCCAGCCCTACCTGTGTGCTTGAGGACAGCAAGTCTGATGCTGCTCGCTGACCACTGCCCGGTTTAAATGGAGACAGGCAGGGAGGTGATTGCATGAGGTGTGGCTTGAGTGGGGGGCGTGGTCTGGTGAAGGTCTTTAAAAACCCTCAGTATAGTTTCAGAAGTTGCCAGATCGTGGTTATCCATACCTGAGCTCCTTGTACCTGACTGCTATATTGATTTAACCTGTTATTGACCTCTGCTTGTGTTCTGACCATTCTGCCTTCTGTTGCCCTAGACTATTTTCTTGTACTACGCTACTGCTCTGATACCGACCCGGCTATTCCATTTGACCATTCTGAACTCTGTATTCTTGATTCTGGCTCGGCTGACTCCTCTCCATATTGTTAACCCTTTTCTGTCTAGCTAGTTTACCTGGCCAATTCTAAGGACCAGACAGATAGGGATCATTCACAGCTACACTGTTGGTAGCTTCTGGGTTTTGTGGAGTGTTGGGGGTTAAGTACTGCGTGGTGGGATCCGGGAACCGTGACAAATATAGCCGTGTGTTTACCCGATGTAAAATGTGGGCCTTGCAGTTCCTTCCTCCAGTTTCGCAACTCCAGAAAGGCAAGGGAATAACGAATCCCTCTTGCAGCATCCAAAGCGAGAGGGTAAAAAAATTGCGTGAAACACAAAAATAGAAACGATACCAGCGCTGCTTTAGAAAGGTGCACTTGTGCCACCCAGGTTTATTCCAATGAGGACCACAGAGAATACAGACATTTCGGGGTCACAGCCACTTCAGTGTGTAGTGGCTAAAACAGACATAAACCTATATATATATATATATATATATATAGTACACCTAGCACACCATGACCATTTTTTTTTTTGTGAAAGGATTTTACCAGGAAGGATACATTGAGATTTCTCTCGTTTTCAAGTACGTCCTGGGTGGCGAGTATGTACCTGTTAGGTGTCTTGCCCAAGGACACTTACTGGAGAGGTTGCTCGCTGGGATGGAACCCATGACTCCACAGGCTCTCTCCAGGCAGAGCGGTGACATTACCTCTACTCCACCCAGCCGGTACAGTTGACTAAATTAATTTGCTCCTGGTGGTGAGATTGTCACTTTATTGCCAGGGAGGTTGGGTTTGCGCTGTAGCTTCTGTAGAACCGTTCTAGCAGGGTTATCCAAAGAGATTCGAAAAGTCACCGCACGTTCGGTGACTTTTCGTTCTCTACAATTCGGTTCCTTTTGCCATCCCATTTCGGTGACCCTGCGGTGTATTCAGCAAACACCACAGGGTCCCCGAATTGCAGGGAAAAGCTGCCGCAAACCTGACGAAAACTAACCGAATGCACTATGAAAACAAGCAAAAACATCTCGATTAACCTTCAAAGAGGAGCCGAACAGGAGCCGAAAAGGAGCCGAATCACACAGAGCCGAAGCAGCTGTGACGTAGAGGAGGCAGTGAATAAATTAGAAAAACCATTTGTATGAATCTGGGAAAAAGAAACGCTGTTTGCAAAGAAACTACTGAGCGAAAAGGTCTGAAATTTTCACAGGAGGTCCAGGGAATGATAATAAAGAGGGCTGTTACAAAAAAAATAAGCAAACTGAAAAAAAAAAAAAAAAAATCGGACTTTTAATTTTTTTTTAAAAAAATTCAGAAAAATGCTTAAAGTATCCTAAAAAATCTATAAATAAAGAGACTTTTTGCTGCAGAATTTTATAATGAACGGTTTATTAGATATTGAATTAAAACGGGAATATTTTTAACATTGAAGCCTATGGGATTCTCCTGAATAAATTTGCCGAATTAAACCACGAATGGCAGGGCATTAGGGGAACCTTTCACTGCTGGTTTGTGTTCTCTGAATAGCCGAAGCAGTGCTTTTTGATGGGGATTTCACTGCCCTCGAACAGGGACCGAACAGGCACCGTATGTGCAGGCAATTCGACAGGATTTGGCGAATTGCCTGCTCTCTGGATAGCCGAATGGCCAGGAAAGGTAACCGAACACTGATTTTCAGCGTTCGGTTACCTTTCTCAAGCAATTCGAATCTCTTTGGATAACCCTGTAGGTCATTTTCATCATTGGAATGTCTAAGTTAAATCCTCCTTAAAAACAAAGAAGCAACAAAATAAATCGTGCCTTGTGATAAATTCTTTCTAGTCATCGTCTTTTTAATCGTTTTATAGTAAGAATTTTGAAGCGAGTAACCATAGATTTGAGTGTTAAAGAAAAAGGTTATAACCTAACTCTTATTTTCCTTCAAGCATGTTTACACTCAGCAAGAGGTACGAGATCTTCTTGGTCGGCTTGACTTTGGAAATCGTACAAAGATGAGTCAGAAAGGTTCTTCTGGACTATCTCGAGCTGTTTCTGCATGTGGCATTGTAGGTAGGTTGTACATTTGTGCACAGCGAAATAAAATATTTTTTCTTTTAATTTTATGATTGAATAATAAATATTAAAAGTTATTTATTTTTAGTTAATGCCAGAGGGTGGCCAAAATTTGTGGATACAACTTCTGATTTTGTCAGTTTTGGTTGACAAGAAAACTCCTTCGCTTCCCTGACCTGGAAATAGTCCTGACTTGAATCCTATTGAAAATCTGTGGTCCTGATTGAAACGCATGGTCTCGCGCAAGAATCTAAGCAACAAGCGAGGACTCATTGAGGCTATAATCAATTCCTGGCATCATTTGATCACAGAAGAGGATGTCAATGCCTAGAAGGTGTCAGCCTTTGGCCTTAACTACTGCCTATCCAACACGTTATTGAAAAAACACATTCAGGGTTATTCAGAGAGAGGTGAAGACCAGGAGAATGGCAGGAGGAGAGAACAATCTAGACCAAATAGCCGATTTGGAATGTGAGATAAATTGGAGAATTTTTCTGGTTTGGCTATTTTGACCTAGAATTTTCACTTCTACAGTCATTCTCCTGATTTTCTCCTCTCTCTGAATAACCCTGATTGTGACAAACTTGAACTGATCATTTTTATGCTATATAATAACCAAGATGCATTATGGTAAATTTCCAGCCAAAATTGAACTTAAAGATTTTTTGTTGTTAAGGGATTCATTTACTATATTCGATTTTACTTGTGCTATGACAGTTTTAGAGATTTTTATATAAAAGTACTTTAAACTGCAAAAGTTTGTAAAAAGTAAGGTGTATCCACAATTTTGGCCACCAGTGTATACTAGACATTGAGTTTTGCCCATTGTTAGGTCTTAACCCACAAATAGACTTAAAGTTTTAGATCACCTCCTCCCTGTGTTCAATTAGATTTTGGGGATGTGGTTAGGAAGCTAATCAATACAATTTACCAATTAACTGGTATTCTTGACATATGATCGCTTATTTACTTATAGCTGAGATTGATGAGAAATTATTTTATTGTTTTTTTATTTTGTAATCTTGTATTTCCTTTTGAAAACCATTCCACTTTGTCCATTACAATACCCAGAAAAATTGCATTTTTGCCGTAACACTTAGGGCTCTATCACCTCCTTCAAGCTAACACTAGCGTCAGCGCTAGCTTAAAGGAGGTCATAGTGCTATGCCCACATCTCCTTCGAATCGCTAACGAGTTAAAGTTAATGTGCAATTCGTAGTGCGAGTTTACTGTACTTTGCGCTCCCTATACCTAACATGGGGAGCGCAAAGTGCAAGCACAGATTAACTTGCGTTAGGATCACTTGGTCCTAATGCTAGTTAATAAGAGCTGGCATCAACGGAAAAAGTTAACACCAGCTCAGAGGTGTAGGTAACGAATTGCGCTGCTGCAGAATTCGGTACCTGGTGCTCAAAACCCCCCAAAAATCACATACTTACCTCTCATCCCGCGGCAAGATCGGCAGCCTGATCCGCTGCTTTTGGCCGCTGGGAGCAGAGGGAGATTGGGGGAAGAAAGTCCCCTGTCTCTCTCCACGATCACTCCACCGACCAGCAGGATCTCGCGAGAGGCGAGATCCTGACGGTCATATGACCCGGCAGCATGATCCTCCATGGAATCCTATGGTGGGGATCCTGGGGGTGGCGCTGTAGCGCTGCCCCCAGCATCTGCGAGCTTAGCGATCACTAAGGGGCAGGCTGCCGGACTTGGCGCCTGCCCCACGATCTGCTAGGGAAACCGGGATGCTAAGGGGAAATTAGCGAACGATAACTTTTCCCCCTTAGCGTCCCTGTTTTAGCTCAGGGGATGCGATAGTCCCCTCGGTGTCTTGAATAATATTGGGCAATGCCAATTCTATGTTGACCTTTTAATGATAATAGTGAATAGCTCAACATACAGTTGCAAGAAAAAGTATGTGAACCCTTTGGGATTACGTGGAGTTTTGCATGAATTGGTCATAAAATGTGCTCTGATCTTCATCCAAGTCTCAACAATTTGAAAAACACAGTCTGCTTAAAATAATACAACACAAACATTATATGTTTTCATGTGTTTGAATGTTTACATGTTATGTTCAATACAGTGCAGGGTGGAAAAAGTATGTGAACCCCTAGCCTAATGACTTCTCCAAGAGCTAATTGGAGCCAGGAGTGAGCCAACCTTGAGTCCAATCAGTGTGATATCATTGGATGTGTTGCTGAAAGCTGTCCTGCCCTTTAAAAACACACACCAGTTTTGTGTTTACTGGTTTCAAGAAGCACTGCTGATGTGAACCATGCCTCGCAGAAAAGCACTCTCAAGAATTGTTGACTTGCATGAAGCTGGAAAGAGTTACAAAAGTATCTCCGAAAGCCTTGCTGTTCATGTGTCCACGGTAAGACAGACTGTCTACAAATGGAGAAAGTTCAGCACTGTTGCTACTCTCCCTAGGCGTGGTCGTCCTGTAAAGATGACTGCAAGAGCACAGCGCAGAATGCTTAATGAGGTAAAGAAGAATCCTAGAGTGTCAGCTAAAGACTTACAGAAATCTCTGGCACATGCTAACATTTTTGTTGACACATCTACTATAAGGAAAACATTAAACAAGAATGGAGTACATGGGAGGACACCACGGAGGAAGCCATTGCTGTCCAAAAAGAATATTGCAGCACGTTTGAAGTTTGCAAAAGAGCACCTGGATGTTCCACAGCACTACTGGCAAAATATTCTGTGGACAGATGAAACCAAAATTGAGTTGTTTGGAAAAAACACGCAACACTATGTGGAGAAAAAAAGGCACAGCACACCAACATCAAAACCTCATCCCCACTGTAAAACATGGCAGAGGGAACATCATGGGTTTTGGCTGCTTTGCTGCCTCAGGGCCTGGACGGATTGTTGTCATTGATGGAAAAATGAATTCCAGAGTTTATCAAGACCTTTTGCAGGAAAACGTAAGACCATCTGTCCGCCAACTGAAGCTCCGCAGAGGATGGGTGATGCAACAGGACAATGACCCAAAGCATACAAGTAATTCAACAAAAGAATGGCTCAACAAAACAAAATACGCCTTCTGGATTGGCCTAGTCAGAGTCCTGACCTCAACCCGATTGAAATGCTGTGGCATGACCTTAAGAGAGCGATTCACACCAGACATCCCAAGAATATTGCTACACTGAAACAGTTTTGTGAAGAGGAGTGGTCCAAAATGACTCCAGATCGTTGTGCAGGTCTGATCTGCAACTACAGGAAACGTTTGGTTGAGGTTCTTGCTGCCAAAGGAGGGTCAACCAGTTAAGTCCAAAGGTTCACTTACTTTTTCCACCCTGCACTGTGAATGTTTACATTTTCTGTTCAATAAAAACCTGAAAACATATAATGTTTGTGTTGTAGTATTTTAACCCCTTAGTGACCGGGCGGTTTTACACAAATCCGTCTTTTAGTGACCGCTGCTGTTTTTACGTTTCTGCGCTGTTAGTGTTTAGGACAATTTTTCCTCTTACTCGTTTATTCGACCCACACATATTATACACCCTTTTTCCCGCCATTAAATGGACTTTATAGAAATACCATTATTTCCATCATATCGAATAATTTACTATAAAAAAAAATATGAAATATGAGGAAAAAAATGGTAAAAACACACTTTTTCGTAATTTAATCCCCAAAATCTACAACCACCCAAAAAGACCCCGGCTAAATAGGTTCAAAATTTTGTCCCGAGACTAGAAATACCCAATTTTAACATGCGTTTGCTTTTTAACCCCTTCACTGCTGAGACAGTTCACCTATGTGCGCTGCGCTCATTCTGACCATTTTGTGCTAATTATTTTTAGATGACAGCCTAGGTCCTATTTAATTAAACTCCCCCCAGACAAAAAAAACTTTTAAAAAAAAAAACATTTTTTTATTTTATTTAATTTTTTTATTATTTTTTTTTTATTAATTTTTTTTTTTAAAACCAAACCTATTCATGTTTGGTATCATTTGAAAGGCCATAATCAGGCCTTTTAAATGATGGCAAATATGACCATCCAGCTGCCATGGATCGGGAGATAAAGGGATCTTAGGATCCCCTTATCTCTACATGGCAGCTAGAGGGTTAACTGGCCCACTGACATCCTCACACATATGGTGAGGTTGTCAGTGGGTGGGGGGACCTGGAGGCTTGGCTGACATCCAAGATGTCAGCCCCCCTCCAGGTTTGAATCGCGTTTTGGCGCCAATTGGCGCCGAAAAGCGATCCGGCGGCGAAACTGTTAAAGCCATACACCGCTGGAAAGGGGAGGCTCTCCCCTCTCCAGCGGTGCAAACGGCATCTCCCTAGCTTCAATGGTTGGGGAGATAGAGGGCTCCGAAGGAGCCCCCCCTCCCCTCCATTGAAACACATGGGGGCACCTTCTGATGACGTCACCACGCAGCGTGGCGATGTCATCAGCCTCGCCTGCCCATGTAAATCACATGGGCAGGCTTCCTCCCTGCCAGATCGCCGTGGGATCCGACGAGGGAGGGGGATTTGGCGCCGCTGACGTACCCTGTACGTCCGCGGGTCTAAGGGAGACCCGAGGACAGGACGTACAGGGTACGTCAGGGGTCATTAAGGGGTTAAGCAGACTGTGTTTTTCAAATTGTTGTGACTTAGATGAAGATCAGAGCACATTTTGTGACCAATTCATGCAAAACTCCATGTAATCCCAAAGGGTTCACATACTTTTTCTTGCAACTGTACTTCATCTTGTTATACTATTATCATATTTGGCTCTTTGACTACCCATCACATTGGACTAGTTTGAGTTCTCCAAGGTGGTTTTCTTTTTTGTGAGGGATGCACGTTGTAATATTCTTCCTCTATTACTCTTCTTATTGACACACAGTGCTGCGCTGATATTTTATTACTTACACTACCTCCTTTCTCCATATCCAACTACCATCTCCCTTTCACATCCCTGTCGGATCAGTTTCAACAAAGACTGTCCTGAAATGTTTTCCTTGAAACCACTGGGTCTCTTAACAATGCTAAAGGTTTGAATGCAGCAGAAAAGACTTAGACTGTTGAGGTTGTGTAAGATTTGGTGTAGGAACCCAGTAAGATGGATAGAGATAAGCAATTGTTTAGGTATAAATAGTTAATTCTTTGTACAGATGATTTGAAAGATGATTACTGTATACAAAAGCAGAAAGGTCAGTATTTAGGAAATCCAAACTACAAGTCCACAGGGCTAGGTAGTTATAGGTCCCAGAGACAGTCGAAGGCCAAAGATCCAATAAGGGACAAAATCAAAGAGTATACATAATCCAGAGACGTAGGCAAGCCCCCCTACCAATAAACTCAAGACTGGAGAAAGGTGGTATTTACCATTAACTTCAGCAGAGCAAAAACCTTTTACTTACCCTGGTCACATTTTCCACAATTGAAAATGTCCCTGTTGCATGTTAGTTAATAGAAAATCAAAAACAAAAAATGCTATTTTTGGATATCTAAAGAAAAATTATAACCTCCATGACAGAACTGAAAATATACTTTAATGTAGTTTAGCATCGAAAAGGAACACAGTCACCTTTTTAAAGTTATTCAAACAAATCTAATCCAGCTGTGAATATGAAAGAAGTGAGATCAATCATATTGTGGTTACCTACGCCGTGTGAAGGTTAATTACAGCGCCTGCATGCTTTAAAATCCTACACATAATCTCTCGGGCTTCTCCATAGATTGAGTTATTATTTGTTTGCATGGCAGCTCAATACAGTGTTCTGTCAAATACTCGTTCAATTTTCATATTATTATTATTAAGCAGCGCTCAAAATAATTCTTGGCGCACGTAAATGGCACCCTTAGATTAGAGGGGCAAAGGTTTAAAAGTAACATCAGGAAGCATTATTTTACTGAGAGGGTGGTGGATACATGGAACAGCCTTCCAGTAGAAGTGGTAGAGGCCAAAACAGTAATTGAATTTAAGCAGGCATGGGATAGGCATAAGGCTATCCTAAACAAAAGATAAATCCAGGTAAAGTATCCATGTAATTGGGCAGACTAGATGGGCCGAAAGGTTCTTGTCTGCCGACATTTTTCTATGTTTCTATGGTTGATCACGCAAAGCCAACCAGGCACGTTCTTAAATTATTATTCAAATTGAACTCGTCCTTCTTATGTTTAAATAATATCACATTTCTTTATATTTGTCTACAGGATTTGTACAGTTTTTAGAAGGTTTTTACATTGTGCTAATCACGAAAAGAAGGAAAATGGCTGACATTGGAGGCCATGCAATATACAAAATAGAAGATACTAGCATGATCTACATTCCCAATGATTCTGTTCGTGTTACTCATCCAGATGAAGCCAGGTAATAACAAACAAAAGACAAGACACTGGCGTAAAGTAAAGCAAGATAATCTCTGCTATCTATGATATGTGGCTCTCCCTGGACCTCAGAAGTATTACAGTGTCCATGACTATTTTCCACTTTATTTCCCTGTTTGCATTTAATATATTTGGTCATTATCTTTACCTTTCACTCAAATTTGTGCCAGTTTTCATTGCTGATGGAATGTCTATTTGGCATTCCTTAGTCAGTGGCATCACTAGGGTTAGTGTCACCCCTGCCCCCCAACCCGCCACTGCCAGGCAGAATTGCAGAGCAGATGTAGATATGTTGGCACCATAGCCAAGATACGGTTTGATAAAGGTTCTGCCAAGTACTGGTGCTCTGTTATAATATTCTGTTTTGTTTTGTTTTTTTTAACTCCTGTACGATAGGACTACATATACTGTTGCTGGAAGATCACTTGTATGATGTTTCGTAGGATTGAACTTTGTGGTGGAATGACATTAGAGAACAATTTTTTCTTGTTGCTCTTAATTTTTTTAATTTTTTTTTAAATTTAAATTTTTTATTTAATGCCAAAGGTCACAAAACTACCAACAGATATGGCCTCGCAGGCCCAGAATGCATATTCACATAGCGACATAAGGGGGGGGGGTCTCAGAAAAACACAGTAACAACACATCTCAGTGGGGGGGGGGACCGCAAAAGTCCGCAGAGACATGCAGAAAAAATAAAATCAGCTTTTACTTAGCACATAGAAGAATAATAAAATGAAATGTCCTCCAAGAATAAGGGACTCTGCAGAAAATCAAGAGAAGAATATCCTCGTATAATGTCGCTGCGGAGTGCAGAAAAAAAAAAACGGGGGAGGGATAAAGGAATCTCAGATTTCAGGGAGCACTCGGCAAATATAGTAATACACTACATTAGAGGGGGGGTAAAGGGGAGAACAGCTAGGGGGCATCGTAGCCCACTCAACGGGAGACGGGGGGTCTCATCAGAATTGGAAAAAGTCATCGGAGAGGAAACTCAGTGGGTCAGGAAACAGTAGGTGTTCAACAGGTTGGCAAGACAGCCCCTTCAACCTGTGTCCAGCGAGAACGTGTGGCAGGGATCTTCTCCAGGCCTATGGGGAGCTTGCACGGCAGACGTGTCGCCACATTTAAGGCCTGTTATCACAGCCTCAGCCAACCTGACGTCGCGGTGCTCCGACAGGCCTCCAGATCTCCAGGGACCCCCGGCATTGGCTTCCCCACAGGAAATCTCCATTCGCCACGTGGTGTTGCTCCGTGCAGAAGGCCGGGGCGGCTTCAACCGTACAATCGGTGAGGAGGGGCCCTCCAAACCGCAATCTCGGCCTCCCGGTCGGGTCAGCGCTCCACCCGGCGCTGCACGGATCAGCACTCCAGGCGCATCCCGTGGACCGTAAACTCTTCGGGGCACCAGCTCCGCCTCCAACTCGGGGACCAGCAGCGTCCGGGGCTCCGAGTCACCTCTCACCCTCCTCGGCCTTCCGGACTCCGACAAGCCCACGCAGTCTCCCAGCGGCACCAGCGCGTCACCTCTCCCATCGCTCTCTTCGTGGCTCCCCACAGCCTCCGCAACATGATCCTCAGAGGGGTGTCCAGCCGATGCAGCCCCATCCACCGCCAGGCCCGGGTCCGTCACCCTCCGGTAGCGTTGCAAGGTATGCGTCAACCGTCGCCACATGCCCCTGGTGAGAGGACCTGTCAGATCCTCCCCTTCCAGGAGCTGCAAACAGGCCTCCAGGCCTTCCAAGAAGGTGTCCATGCCTCCCCCGGAGGTGGGGGTCCATCCCGCCGCACAGCAGCCGGTCTGTGCCTCTCTCCGACTCGATCTCTGCCTCGGGCTGCCGAGAGACGCGGGCCCGTCGTCACCACTGCCCCCAGCACAAGGTCAGACCAGGCCAAGGCAGCAGGACAGTCGGCATAGAGGCCCCAGGGGCCAGGACGAAGGCTGCAAAATGGCTGCCAGCCCCTCGTGTCTTCGTAATTTTGTCAGCTGCAGGGAATGTCTCTGGTCCGGAGGGGGGGGGGGGACAGAACGGCCTCCGGACAATGCATATCCGATGGCCAGCTAGCCTGGGCCCCCAAATCTAAATTACTCGGCGAATCAAGCTGTAAATGGGCCCCAATAGCAGCAGACATGCGGAGCTCCACAGAAACACGTCTGCTCCCTTCAGCAGCCGGCCACGCCCCCTTGTTGCTCTTTTAAATTGCTGCAAAATGTGTCGGCAGATTGTGTCCTCTTCACCGAGCGGTGAGAGGCAGGTTTTAAATCTCTTTTAGGTTGATCCATTTTTTTTTAAAGTGTTTTCAGTTGCGAAATCAAGAGGTATGTTTGAGTCTCTTATTTATGAAGTCTCTTTTTTAAACTATTTTCGTTTTTATTGTTCTTGTGATTAGTGTTACTAGGGATCAGCAACCTTGGCCCTCCCAGATGTTTTTGAACTACATTTCCCATGAGGCTCATCCAATCTAGCGACTACCTGAGTATCAATGAAGATATACACTCACTGGCCATTTTATTAGGTAAAACTTGCTAGTACCTGGTTGGACCCACTCTTGCCTTCAGAATTGCCTTAATTCTTCATGGCATAGATTCAACAAGGTGTTGGGAACATTCCTCAGAGATTTTGGTCCATATTGACAAGATAGCATCACGCAGTTGCTGCAGATTTGTCGGCTGCACATCCATGATGCAAATCGCTTGTTCCATCACATCCCAAAGGTGCTCTATGGGATTGAGATCTGGGGATTGTTGAGGCCATTGGAGTACAGTACAAATCATCTCAAATTGGTTTGAGTTGATTTGAGCCTTGTGACATAGTGCATTATCCTGCTGGAAGTAGCCAACAGATGATGGTTACACTGTGGTCATAAAGGTATGGATATGGTAAGCAACAGTACTCAGGTAGGCCATGGCATTTAAACAATGCTCAATTGATACGAAGAGGCCCAAAGTATGCCAAGAAAATATCCGCCACACCATTACACCACCACCAGCCTGAATCGTTAATACAAGGCAAGATGGATCCATTCTTTCATGTTGTTTATGCCAAATTCTGAATGTTGCAGCTGAAATCGAGGATAATCAGATGAGGCAACATTTTACCAGTCTTCTATTGTCTAGTTTTAGTGAGTTGTGCTAATTTTAGCCTCCATTTCCTGTTTTTAGCTGACAGGAGTGGCATCTGGTGTGGTTTGCTGCTGCTATAGCCCATCTGTTTCAAGGTTCGATGTGTTGCGCATTCAGGGATGGTATTCTGCATACCTTGGTTATAACGAGTAGTTATTTGTAGGGATGCACCGAAATTTCGGCCACCGAAAATTATCAGGCGAAAATTGTGTTTTCGGTTTTGGCCGAAATGGAAATTCAGCTGAAAAAAACTGCTGAAAATTTCCATTTCCCGGCCGAGCCGGGAGCTCACCTGAGCCTGGAGGCCGGCCGTGCTGCTTGCTCGGCCGGCATCCAGGCTCAGGCGACACCCCTGCTTGGCAAAGGCTTTCGTGACGTCATACCGGCGACCGACAGTGGATGGAGCGGGCAGTGGATGCAGGTTTGCCATCGCTGTAGGAGCTCAGAGCCGATGTAGGTGAGTATGTGTAGGCAAACATCCTCCTACTTCGGCCCTGAGCTCCAGTGGTGACCGTCCTCCGGCTGTCGCAGGCTGCTCGGCCGTCCTCCAGGCTCAGGCGAGCCCCCGCCTCGGCTGGGCCTTCAAGGCTCAGCCGAGCTGGGGGTTCGCCTGAGCCTGGAGGCCAGCCGAGCAGCGTGCTCGGCCGGCCTTCAGGATCAGGCAAGTCCCCGGCCACCAGGCCCAGGTTCTCATGTCTGATTTTCGGTATCGGTTTTCGACCGCAACTATCCCGAATTTTCGGTTTCGGTATTGGCCGAAAATTTTTGTTTCGGTGCATCCCTAGTTATTTGAGTTACTGTTGCCTTTCTATCATCTCGAATCAGTCTGCCCATTCTCCTCTGACATCAACAAGGAATTTTTGTAAACAACTGCAGCTCACTGGATATTTTCTCTTTTTCGGACCATTCTCTGTAAACCCTAGAGTTGGTTGTGCATGAAAATCCCAGTAGATCAGCAGTTTTTTAAATACTCAGACTAGCTCGTCTGGCACCAACAACCATGCCATGTTCAAAGTCACTTGAATCTCCTTTGTTCCCGATTCTGGTGCTCAGTTTGAACTTCAGCAAGTCGTCTTCACCACGTCTGGATGCCTAAATGCATTGAGTTGCTGCCATGTGATTGGCTGATTAGCAATTTGTGTTCAGTAATTGACCAGGTGTTCCTAATAAAGTGGCCAGTAAGTCAAAGCATCTGGAGGGTCAAAGCTGCGCAGACCCCTGCGTTGCACCTTTTACATGATCTCAAAATATTAATACGAAAATTGTTATTTTTACGTATAAACAGATTATTTCATTGCTTTACCAGTGTGTAATGTTACTGTTGCTTTTATACCTATATATTCAATCACCTTATTATATGTACTGTTTTGTGTGTTTTGTTGTTTAGGTACTTAAGAATTTTTCAAAATGTTGACCTGTCCAGCAACTTCTATTTCAGGTAAATAGTGTAACATTTAAACTTTTCGTGATGTTGATTCACTCCTAAAGGTTAAAGCATTTTATGAGTCACAAACTCAAATAATATATTTCAATATGTCATTGAACAATCTCATTGCTCAAAAAGCTGTTGTTTGCTGAATTACTGCTTGTTTTCAAATCACGTACTGCAATTAGCCAGTAATATATATATATATATATATGTATACACAGGTCCAGAAATATTGGGACATCAACACAATTCTAACATCTTTGGCTCTATACACCACCACAATGGAGTTGGAATGAAACAAACACAATGTGCTTTAACTGCAGACTGTCAACTTTAATTTGAGGGTATGTACATCCAACTCCGGTGAACGGTGTAGGTCTTACAGCAGTTTGCAGATGTGCATCCCACTTGTTAAGGGACCAAAAGTAATGGGATAATTGGCTTCTCAGCTGTTCCATGGCCAGGTGTGTGATATTCCCTCATTACCCCAATTACAATGTGCAGATAAAAGGCCCAGAGTTCATTTCAAGTCTGCTATTTGCATTTGGAATCTGTTGCTGTCAACTCTCAAAATGAGATCCAAAGAGCCTTCACTATCAGTGAAGCAAGCCATCATTAGGCTGAAGAAACAAAACAAACCCGTCAGAGAGATAGCAAGAACATTAGGCGTGGCCAAAACAACTGTTTGGAACATTCTCAAAAAGAAGGAATGCACCGGTGAGATCAGCAACACCAAAAGACCCGGGAGACCACGGAAAACGACTGTGGTGGATGAATGAAGAATTCTTTCCCTGGTGAAGAAAACACCCTTCACAACAGTTGGCCAGGTCAAGAACACTCTCCAGGAGGAAGGTGTATGTGTGTCAAAGTCAAAAATCAGGAGAAGACTTCGCCAGAGTAAATACAGAGGGTTCACCACAAGATGTAAACCATTGGTGTGCCTCAAAAACAGGAAGGCCAGATTAGAGATTGCCAAACAACACCTAACAAAGCCTTCACAGTTCTGGAACAAGATCCTATGGACAGATGAGACCAAGATCAACTTGTACCAGAGTGGTGGGAAGAGAAGAGTATGGAGAAGGAAAGGAACTGCTCGTGATCCTAAGCATACCACCTCATCAGTGAAGCATGGTGGTGGTAGTGTCATGACGTGGGCATGTATGGCTGCCAGTGGAACTGGTTCTCTTGTATTTGATGGTGTGACTGCTGACAAAAGCAGCAGGATGAATTCTGAAGTGTTTCGGGCAATATTATCTGCTCACATTCAGCCGAAGCTGAAGAACTCATTGGACGGCGCTTCACAGTGCAGATGGACAATGACTCAAAGCATACTGCAAAGGCAACCAAAGAATTTTTGAAAGGACAGAAGTGGAATGTTATGCAAGGGCCAAGTCAATCACCTGACCTGAATCCCATGGAGCATGCATTTCACTTGCTGAAGACAAAACTGAAGGGAAAATGCACCAAGCAGGAACTGAAGACCGTTGCAGTAGAGGCCTGGCAGATCATCACCAGGGATGAAACCCAGCGTCTGGTGATGTCTATGCGTTCCAGACTTCAGGCTGTGATTGACTGCAAAGGATTTGCAACCAAGTATTAAGAAGGGAAAGTTTGATTTCTGATTATTATTCTGTCCCATTACTTTTGGTCCCTTAACAAGTGGGAGGCACATCTGCAAACTGCTGTAAGTCCTTCAGCGTTCACCTGAGTTGATTGTACATACCCTCAAATTAAAGATGACAGTCTGCAGTTAAAGCACATTGTGTTTGTTTCATTCCAACTCCATTGTGGTGGTGTATAGAGCCAAAGATGTTAGAATTGTGTCGATGTCCCAATATTTCTGGACCTGACTGTATACACACTGTCTTATCAAAGGGCCTGTTATAAAACAGACGCGCGCACACACACACTCAAGGTTATGTTCTGCGCTGACAGTATAGGACCCATCAAATATGGGGTACATTAGGAGTGGTGGTTGACTAAACATGACGTGGCCATAAAGTGTGACAAGATCATAGATTGTGTTCTGTACGTAGGTTTTTATTATTGTTATTGCAGCTGTATACTTTCTATGCTGCTGTACCCAGAGAGTTTGGCTGTAGTGATCATAAATGGGTAGACTCAAAATGAACATCAACAATTGCAGCAATGTTGGAAGGCATCATTATTCGATTTTGAGGGAATGATGGAGTGAGGGTCCAAATTCAAACACATGCTACTGACTTTAATACAGTAATACAGTTGAGGAGTATGAATTGGGCAGCTACAATCTGGACTTTTGGGCATTTTGGTCTTACAATTTTATCCATATCAGGTGGTCTGCCATTTCCAAATCTTTATCTGTGTACTTTTCAGAAGTCTTTGACCTTATCTTTCAAAGAATTACTGGGAAAAGCAAATGGCAAGCTAGACTATAATATATTTTCAGGTTACTAGGAAATGGAAATAAAAAAAAATATTCTGTCAACACAACTTAGAGTCGTCTGGGAAATATGTACCCAAATATGGTAGCTTTGAGTTTGGCTTTCTCATCCCTTTAAATTGTATTTCCATGAATTTCATACTTTAGTTTTTTTGCCATTTCATTAAGCGGAACTTTCTTTTCTTCTCCTGAATTGACATTTCATTATTCCCTCATCGTACTTCGCACTGATAAGGCATTTATATGGCTAGTCAGTGCAGTACAGGTAGACCTGAAATCTACTTGGTTCAATGAGGTTTGAAGATCAGTTCTTCTTAAATGATCACAATTAGACATGTGCATTCGTTTTAGTACTAAAACAAATTAGTCCGAATTTTGGGATAATTTAGTTTTCATATGACTCAAGAGATACGAAACTGTTCAGTACAAAAAACGAAAGAAACTAAAATAAAATGCACTACATTTTAGTTTCAATCCTTTTTGTGATATTACATTGATGAGTGAAGGAGACCAGCAATGAAGAGCGCAACATCGTAAAGCTACAGAAAAGGTTTGTATGCGTAATCCTTCCCGACCCCCTACCCGAAAATCTGACAGTGATATAGCTCCAGAATACTCACTCGCAGCACAGCCAGCCAGCACAGGAGAGGAAACCTTTACTTAACCCTTGCATGTCTATGAGGCAGACAAGATGATAAAAGCAGCTGGAGAAGGAAAAAATTCAAATAAATCACACTGAAAGCTAATGAGAGAGGAGGGCTGGATAGTAAAAACCCCTTTATAACAAGCAGCGATGGGAGAAGAGGGGGACTTTATAAAACGTGTGTTATCTCCCCTTCCGCTCTGCATAATAGGGGCTTAGGCCTGATCCATTTTATGTTATCCAGGAGCACTATCCCACTTTCCACTTTCCTCATCTATAATACACGTTTTATATAAAGTCCCTCTCCTCTCCCAGTGCTGCTTGTTATAAAGTTTTTTTTTGTCTGATACATTTAGTATCCAGCTCTCACAGTTACTCTGTCATTCTGAGCCTTCAGTGTGATTTATTTGAATGTTTTCCCTGGATTTAAAGTGCTTTATTTTATTATAAAAATAAATTTGCACCAGTCATCTCTTCTCTGAGCTTTCAGACCGATTTACGTTAATATTTTCCCTCTCCCCTGCTTTTATATTCCTGTGTCTCTCCCACAGAGATACAAAGATTAAGTAAAAGTTCCCTCTCCTGTGCTGGATAAGCATTGCATTCCGAAGTTCTGCACCCTCCACATGCCAATGCAGTAGGATGTTCTATACAGAGAGGGGCATTAATCAATGCAGGAGGATGTTCTATACATTATACAAAGAGGGGTATTAATGCAGGAGGATGTTGTATACATTATACAGAGAAAGGTATAAATTGAGGAGGATGTTCTATACAGAGAGGGACCACTACAATAGTAATTGTATCCACTGGTTTTCGGATGAATGAAATTAGTTTTCATACTAAAGAACTGAAAACGAATTTCTTTAGCAACTAAATAAATTGCATTTTAGGACTAATCCATTACTTCAAAACGAAATTTTGTGCTGTGCACATGTCTAATCACAATCTCTGGTCATCAGATAAAGCACAAATATAAGCTTGACTTTGCTTATATGATGTGCTTCCACAATGATGTCATCAGTCATCTGGCTTTCTTCAGTGAAAACGACAGTCTACAGATATTTTTACCAGGGGAGAATACCCTTGTTTCCCTGGCCTGATTGTTGCAGGCCGATCCGCCATAGGAAGAGATCGTCAAGCATTCTGGAGGTAAATGGCACAGAGGACATGTACCATGCATCATCTGTACACAGGAGTCACTGTGGAAGATGCATATTTTAAAAGAAGTGTTTAGACAGCACTCATTCACGTAGTGGCAGGTCTACTCCATGGTGTACTTGTTACTTGGTTTTGCCACACCTAGAATAAAGTCCATGGAATCAAAACGTACCAACACTCATGGGCTCTGTTGAAGTGTTTTCATTGGATGCCTTACACACTAAGATGCCACCAACGTTTTAACTGTTTTTACTCAGATTGATCAAACTTGGTAGGCTAAATGTGTCTGGCATCTTTAGTGTGTAAGGCACCAAATAAAAGCACTTCAAAAGAGCCACTGTCACTCACTTTTACGTGCCAACAGAGTCTGTTACAGCTGTGTGCAGATGAGGCATCCTACAGGACAGCCCTCTATTCCTCTCAGTCGATGGACTGCAAATGCCCATGTCTGCCTTACCCAGGAGGGTCATCCACGTGGAACTGCATGATGACCCTTTTGCAGTGACTCTTGTGAAGGTGGAACGTCCTGGCAGTGGCGTAGCGTGGGGGGCCGTGGCCCCGGGCGCAATTTTCTTCGGGGGCGCATAATTTCAAAAGAAATTTGCGCCCCGAATAGTTCCCAACAGCAGGGAATCCGCTCGGCAAGGTGTACGCTCATGGACACTGGTGTCCCTGAGCGGCCTTTGCATGATCTGCCGAGTCCGGAAGGGAGGAGCAGGACAGCACAGTGGACAGAGCATTCTCACTGCTCTGCTTCACACTGTGCGCTCCCCCCCCTCCCTGCACAGCAGAGGCACAACATGCACAGAACTTGCCAAGCGCTGCAGACCCCGCTGTGCATGATGAGTGAGGACACAGGGCTTCCGGATTTGGCTCCTCCTTCCGCTCTCAGTCAACATCCTGTCCCCGCACACGTGTACAGGGGCTGCTGAAGAGGAGGCTGGGGACACACTGAAGTCAGGAACCTGGGAGAAACAGATCCATGGAGAAGCAGGGCAGGCAGAGTGAGTTTTCTTGCTTTATCATAATCTGCCCCATGTTCATTATGCTGAGCATGAATTGTTGCTGTTGCACATGTTTCTTCTGGGTGCGAATCTTCCTTCTTCCTGCCCCCTTCACTAACGTCCCGTAAATTCTTCACTTTAACCCTCTCTCTCCTGGACAACTCACTATTGTCCCTATGTTTTACTTCCTGCCCTCCTGTCTCCATTCCTCTCTTCTCAGTGACAGAGTTAAGCTGCAGGGTCTGCGCACCCCCCCCCCCCCATGTGTCTCCTCAGTAAGGGGTCAACAGAAACTGAAACCTGCCCTCCACCTCTCACCTTCCATATTAACTCCTTTTACTGAACATGCCACATTCATTTTTGATATGGCATGCTTATTGTTTATTAACCCTTTCGCTGCGGAGGACGCGCTCAGCGCGTCCACCCGCAGGTAGGGTTGCATGCGGAGGACGAGCTAAGCGCGTCCTCCCTTTGCGGTCAGCGATCGGCCGGATTCCGGCCGATCGCTGTGCCCCCCAGTGCGGGCTGACATCCTCGATGTCAGCCCAGAACCCGGGACCACCGCCGGCACCATTAGATGTCATTGCGGCGGCGCGATGACATCTAATTCAGGCGCCCCCCCCCTGTGTGTGCGGACGAGGCGCCTGAAAGGGAGGGGGGGAGGTCCTTCAGACCTCTCTCCCTCCCGATCGCCGGGGTGCACCGGGTTAATCCAGGAACCGTTTGGAAGGGCACAGCCTGCCCTTCCAAACGGTGGCTGTCATTAACCCATGGGGAGCCGGATCACGATTCGGCGCTGAAAAGCGCCGGATCGTGATCCTCTCCCGGAGCTGGCCAACATCTTGGATGTCGGCCAAGCCTCCGGGATCTCCCCCTGAGGACTGGCGTCATCGTGCATAGCACGATGACGCCTGTCCTGGAGTTAACCCCTAGCTGCCAGCAATGGTGGAGATAGGGGGATCCGTGGCAGCTAGGGGTTAATGTTTGATATGGTTGGATTGGCCAGAGCATGGCCTTTCCAACGATACCAAACTTGGCCATGTAAAAAGTTTTTAAAAAAATGTAAAAATTAAAAATAAAAATAAAAAATGTTTATTTTTTTTTAATAATTTTTTTTAAATAAGTTTTTTTTGTTTTGTTAGTGCAGCATCATTGTTCACATTATAATTGAAATGGGAACAATATTGCTGCATTAACGATTTTTGTATGCGGTTCGTTTATTAACCCCTTAATGACCCCTGACGTACCCTGTACGTCCTGTCCTCGGGTCTCCCTTAGACCCGCGGACGTACAGGGTACGTCAGCGGCGCCAAATCCCCCTCCCGCCCGATACTCCCCTCCCTCGTCGGATCCCACGGCGATCTGGCAGAGAGGAAGCCTGCCCATGTGATTTACATGGGCAGGCGAGGCTGATGACGTCGCCACGCTGCGTGGTGACGTCATCAGAAGGTGCCCCCATGTAATTCAATGGAGGGGAGGGGGGGGCTCCTTCGGAGCCCTCTATCTCCCCAACCATTGAAGCTAGCAAAATGCTTTTTGCACCGCTGAAAAGGGGAGAGTCTCCCCTTTTCAGCGGTGTATAGCATTAACCGTTTCGCCGCCGGATCGCATTTTAGCCCGAATTTGCGCCAAAACGCGATTCGAACCTGGAGGGGGGCTGACATCTTGGATGTCAGCCTAGCCTCCAGGTCCCCCCCACCCACTGACAACCTCACCATATGTGTGCGGATGTCAGTGGGCCAGTTAACCCTCTAGCTGCCATGTAGAGATAAGGGGATCCTAAGGATCCCTTTATCTCCCGATCCATGGCAGATAGATGGTCATATTTCTATATATCTGATCATGGCCTTTCAAATGATACCAAACATGACCAGGTTTGGTTTAAAAAAAAAAAAAAAAGAAATTAAATAAAATAAAAAAATGTGTTTTTTTTTAACCCTTTCGCTACTGAGGCTTTTCCCGCCCCTATGCTGAGGTCATTTTTACCTGTTTTGCGCATCATGTTTAAACGTGTTTTGAAGGCTTATTTTAGTATATGACCCAGACATATTATATATCGTTCTTTCCGTCAGACTCGGTAGATTCATAATATGTCATTATTATATGTATACGTTATGTCATGTCTGTATATTATAACAAAAAATGCAATAAAATATGTATTTTCAATAATTTACAATGTGTAAAGTGTTTTTTTCCACATTTTAACATGCGAGCAATTGCGGTTATATTTTGTATGGGGTGCGCTTGTTAAAAAAATTAGAGATGGGGTCTCGTTACATTTTTTTTTGGGGAAAATGACACTATTTTTAACAAACGCACCGCATACAAAAATCGTTAGTGCAGCATCATTGTTCACATTATAATTGAAATGGGAAAAATATTGCTGCATTAACAAACCCAAAAAAAAAAAAAAAAAGTGTTTAATTTTTTTTTTTTAATTTTTTTATTATTATTTTTTTATTTTTCTTTTTCTTTTTTTTTTTACAAAATTTTTCACTGTAGTGTTTGGTATCGTTGGAACGGCCATGCTCTGGCCGATCCAACGATACCAAAATTTAACCCCTAACTGCACGGATCGGGAGATAGGGAGTTCATTGGAACTCCCTATCTCCACAGTTGGTGGCAGTTAGGGGTTAAGAGGCTTGGCCGACATCCAAGATGTCGGCCAGCTCCGGGAAAGGATCGCGAACCGGCGCTTTTCAGCGCCGATTCGCGATCCAGCTCCCCAGGGGTTAATGCCAGGCATTATTTGGAAGGGCAGGCTGTGCCCTTCCAAATGATGCCTGGGTTAACCACCTGTGCGCCGCCGATCGGGAGGGAGAGAGGTCCGAAGGACCTCCCCCCCCTCCCTTTCAGGCGCCTCCTCCGCACATGCGGGGGGGGCGCCTGAATTAGGTGTCATCGCGCCCCCGCGATGACACCTAATGCTGGCGGCTGCTGGTCCGGATGCGCGGCTGACATCCAGGATGTCAGCCCGCACCGGAGGGGCCAGCGATCGGCCGGAACCCGGCCGAACGCTGACCCCAATGTGAGGACGCGCTCAGCGCGTCCTCAGCACACCAGCGGGAATGCTGAGGACGCGCTGAGCGCGTCCTTAGCATTCAAGTGGTTAAAAAAAAAAACATTTTTGTCTGGGTTTAATTAAATAGGACCTAGGCTGACATCTCAAAATAATTAGCACAAAATGGTCAGAATGAGCGCAGCGCACATAGGTGAACTGGCTCAGCAGTGAAAGGGTTAAAAGGTAAAAACATGTAAAAATTGGGTATTTCTATTCTCGGGATAAAATTTGGAAACTATTTAGCCGGGGTCTTTATTGGTGGTTATAGCTTTAGGGGATTAAATTACGAAAAAGTGTGTTTTTACCATTTACCATATTTCATATTTTTTTTATATTAAATTATTGGATATGATGGAAATAATGGTATTTCTAGAAAGTCCATTTAATGGCGGGAAAAAGGGTGTATAATATGTGTGGGTTGAATAAACGAGTAAGAGGAAAATTTGACCTAAACCCTAACAGCGCAGAAACGTAAAAACAGCAGCGGTCACTAAAGGACGGATTTGTGTAAAACCGCCCGGTCACTAAGGGGTTAAAAATAAAAAAAATTATTAAAACATTTTTTTTTTTTGGGGAAAATTTAACGAGTCCCCATCTCAAATTTTTTTAACAAGCGCACCCCATAGAAAATATAACTGCAAACCATCGCATGTTAAAATGTGAAAAAAAACCACTTTGCACATTGTAAATTATTGAAAATTTTAATTTTATTGCATTTTTTGTTATAATATACAGACAGGACATGACGTATACATATAATAATGACATTTTATGAATCTGCCGGAAAGAACGATATATAATATGTCTGGGTCATATATTAAAATAAGGCTTCAAAACGCGTTTAAACATGATGAGCAAAACCGGTAAAAAATGACCTCAGCACAGAGGTGTGAAAAGCCTCAGCAGCAAAAGGGTTGAGGGTTAATTATTAATAGAGTAATAATATTTTAATGGTCAATATATTTTAATATTTTTTTAACCTGTAAATCTTTGTAATAAGTTTAATACTTTTAAATATTAGTGTATTTTATTATATATTCTAAAAAATAAAATAATTACTTTCATGTATATTATTAAAATATAAAATACATATGAATAAATGTGTTATTTAAATGTGTTTTAATCTATAACTTGCATTAATCTATAATTATTTTAAAATGTCATTGCTGTGGAGCTCTGACACTCATACACACTACACATTAATGTGAGTTTTATTACTATGGAGGCAGGAGCTCTGATATGCGCATACACGCCACACATTACGATATCACAGCAATAAAACTCACCGTACTGTGTGGTGTGAATGAGCGCATCACAGAGCTCCACAGCAATAAAACTCACAGTAATTCACACTCAGTGTGAATAAGCTTGACTTTATTGTTGTGGAAGATATTGGGATGGGGGGGTAGAAAAATAGTCACCTTTTGTCTATGTAGACAAAAAAATCTTGCACCTTCCACATTTACATTGCATTGATATTTCTCCTGTTTTCATGTTATGGCAGATCCTGCGAGATCTGAAGACCCGGATATGTAACTGAACAATATGAATATGCTATTCTTGTGTTTGAAAATGACATTGAAATTCAATAAAAATGGGATTTACAAAATAAATCTTGCACCAGCGCTGCACCTGTGATCACAGGGAATAAAGGCGTGCTAACCAGACCACAGGTTGGGGGGGGGGGGCAATTATTCTTGCCCTGCCGCCGGGCGCTGAGACAATCCACGCTACGCCACTGCATCCTGGTTCTGGAATGGTAAGAAATTACCTCTAATAATGAGATATTATGGAGAGGTGATTCAATCCACCACAGGTTCCCTTTGAAGAGAATGTTCCTTAAAGAGAGTGTCTGTATGAATGCCATTTACTCTGGTAGCGACAAGAGAAAGCAGCAAATCTGGTTCTCTGGTTCAAAGAGACAATAATTAGAATAATTATGCTTAATATATTTCTTGTTTTAATGTGCTCCTGTCATGCCCAGTGTAAGTTGGGTTCAGTTGATGGGTAATGACTTCATAAACACATGCTAGTGTTAAAAACAAAATGTTTAGGAAATTGTCAAGCAATTTCCTTTTAAATAATACAGTCGCTCACTTCTAGTGGCAAAGGGGTGAGTGAACGCTCGAGTGGATCAGCCATTTTACATAACAACCTTGCAGTCAGTCCAAGCAGGCAATTGAGAGACTGATTCATATGTCAACATGATCATCACCATAGAAGGCTGAGCTTGCATTGCTGAATGATGTCCCTCATTGTGTGATGCCTGTGGAGGAGGAAGATGGTGTTGCCTGGCACTGGAAGTGTGAATAGAGATCCCTTATAAACAGATGAAAGATCATAATGAACTTTAACATTATATCCAAAGGTATGGAAGTTCGAAGCAATGTGAAATTTGCATATCCTGCTGTCACGAGTGCCCCAGGCTGACGCCAAGGAGGAACCTTTATACCGAGTGTCTTTATGCCCTTTAGGCAGGTTTGTAGTTTGCTGCATGATGCAGAACCCAGCACACAGTATACACAGAATCTGAACAAGAGAGGATAGGACAGGATACAGACACAAGAGGCGGCCCTGCACTGGGAATAAGGTCCTTATTTGTCCTTCTGAATCTATTCAGAGTATGGGGTAGGGGATAAATACCAGAATACCGATCGGAGTAAACAAATAACAACAACCAATATGTCCAGCAGCAACACAGAACCCTGAACTATGAATGAGGTCCTTATAGTTGGCCTCTATAACACAGAATACACTATGCTGCTGGGCAAAGACAAGGAAATAAGACCTACTGGAGATAAACAGGCATATACAAGAATGGTCAGGGAAAAGCCAGGTCTAGATGCCAGAAGAGGCACTACAGGCCAAATCCGTCACCGAGAATCCTGGAGTAGAGAGCCTGAACGGATTAACCCAAAAACCCACAAGAGCTGCAAAAGGATCACTCTCACCACCAGGGGGCCTGGCTGCAATGTGGAAACCTGACACCTGCTCAACTCAGTTTGCGTTAAGTGCGCATGCAAATTCCATAGGAAAGCTACAGAGTCTAATGCATTTTGGAAGCCCTAAGAAGATGGGTCAAACACTGCATGCTGAAGGAGAAAAGGTGAATGTTATCAGCTAAAAATAAAAAAGTAGATTTGATAGATACTGTTATTGGGGGTCTTTCCGTTATATTGTGCTGATTTTAGTTTATGTGGAAGAGTGTGTAGTTTTTCTATAGCTCTACACAGAAGTTATTCTGTGTCTTTACAATTAATTTTTTATTATTTTTAACAGATTTAAACGAGTCACAAAACGACCAGCAAAGGAGAGGCCTCGCAGGGCCAACACAAGTAATCTCAGAGGGGCACGACAGAAATCAAAAATAATAAAGCGAAATACTGCAGAAAGTCATCGAAGGGCAAAAAGTAACTGCGTAAAAAACGTGCCGGAAAGGTGGTTCAAACAATAAAAGTAAAGGAGTCTCGGCAAAAAACAGAAAGTCTCATTGTAGGGGTAAAAGGTAAGGGGGGATGTCAGCAAAAACGGGGGGGGGGGGCTCTTCAAAGTGTCAAAAAGCAAAGAAAAAAGGTCAGCTGAAGCATAGTGCACGCAGGGGAACATCACACTGGGAAATCACACTCAGGGAGCAGGAGGTAGGTACACGTGACATGGGCAAAAGGACTCAGCCCGGGGAAGCAGTCGCCGGATCCGGGGACAATCCAATGCTGGAAATCATAGGCCAGGCCTCAGCCGGGTCTGAAATGGTGTAAGGCAGGTTCTCGTGAGTCACCACAAGGGTACCAGCCGGTCCCCAGCAGTAGATGACACCTCAAAGACGGAGGAACGCAGTCACCCCCCAGTATTGACGCCGTGCCAGCAGGGTCACGAATGGTAAATCGTTGTATAGCATCAGCGACACTCCATCAAATTTCACCGCAGACCGCGCCCCAGGAGCCGACATGATCCGTATCGTGACCACTGCAACTTTCGCAACTGCGATGACATCCCTTGGAGAATCCTTAAGCCGTTGCTGGCTTACGGATCCGGAACACCGTGTCGAACATCTCCGTCGCGTCAGGAGACGATCCGGAGGTATGATGCGCCAGGCAGGTCACATAGGGAGCAGGTCCGACGTAGACACCGACTCAGAATACCTCGTATACAAATATTTCACCTGCAGTGCTGAGATTCGAGGGCCTCTATCGAGCGGGTCAAGAGGTCAACCTGGGACTGCAAGGTGCTTACCTTGGACAAAACAATAACCTGCTCCGTGGCCACTTCAGTGTTCTTCGCTGGCACTGCCACCACCCGAGACCTCATCACCTCAGCCCGCACCCCAGACATCTCAGCAGATTATAGAGTCTTCATTTCCGTGATGAACCTGCAGTAATTCCCCATCGTGGTGGGGTGGGTATCATCCTCCGCAGCAGGGGCAGCGGAGGCGTCAGAACTCGGAGGCCGGGCAAACAACCGAGGGCATCCCTGTCCCTTCAAAGGCTCTTGACACCGTCTGCGCTATAGTCGCCCGAGTGACAGAGCTCCGGGGCTGTGACACCCTTATTCTCTCGTCAGAGAATTGCAGGTCGTCCTCTGAGCAGTCACACGAGGGTTCAGAGGCATGCACCTGGGGCTTGCTGGATAACTTCGCCAGATCCTTCTGTTTTTTCTGGGCCCGCTTCTTCGCGGCCTGCTGCTGCACCCGCTCTTTTCCAGGGTGTCGGGGCTAGCCAGTCCACTCCAGCCCCATTTCCAAGGGGCCAGGAGCAGTCCTCCTCATCCGATGAGCCAAAATCCGGGGTTCAGGCCGCTGGCATGATGTCTGCCGCCCACAGACTCTATGTTCCGCTGATGGGAGTCTACTGAACCCCTTTCCCCCGCCGCTGCTGTGACTTCTTGCCCATCTCCCGGGTACTGGAAAGCCGCTCGCGGCCCAAATCGACTTCTGCGGCGATCCACCGGAAACTCCCCAGCTCCGCTGCCCGGACTAGGCCACACTAGGCTTGAAACTCACCGGGCTAAGAAAAATGCCCGCGGCCACACAGCGAGCTCAAACGTGGGTGCCCTGAGGTCACAGAAGGCTCCAGGACCGCCAGACAGTCTAGGCAGGGCACAGGGATCTTCCTAAAATCAGCTATAAGGAAAATCTACTAGCGGAGCTCCACAAGATGCGTCTTCTCAGTGTCTCTACTAGCTCCGCCCCGTGTCTTTACAATTTATATTTACAATGTATATATAGTTTCCAACCAGAATTATTATAGTTGTGATGTTCAATGTCCTCTGTTGAAGAAGCATAAGGTACTTAAATTTATGTATTTGTTGAAGAAATGTGACATGGAGCAGCTTTATGATGTCAACACGGTAAACTACTCGGCAAGTACAGCCTTAATAAGCATACTGTGTAATTATTTTCTATTATCTATGTCAAGTATAAAATACCTTAACACCATGAAAATGTAAACTCAGAAAAGAGCACTTCAGATCAAAGCCGAGAATACAAAGAAATGTGCAATGATTAAACAATCCTACTGACAAAGTACCAGTAACAACTGTATCCAGAGTATAGATGGATATAGATAGATGACCTTGACTTCAAAGCTGGGAATTGCACAGCTTATTTTGTGGTCATGGCTGTATAGCGTTGTATTTATGATGTAGGCGCCCACTAAGGAAGGATTTTTTTAAATTCTGCCCCTAAGTGGATGAAAAGGGTGTGTGTATATTTTAAACAGGATAGCTATATCTCAAAAACAGAAGATGTTAGAGGCGTGAAAATTGGCATTTACGATATTCGTGAAAAATAAAAAAATGGTTTCTACCATTTTCTGAAAATGCAGTTAAGGAGGGAAGTGATAAAAGTATTCACCCCCCCCCCTTTATCAATATACCTATATTTCAAAAACCAAAGATGTTACATGCCTGAAAATTGGTATTTTCAATCTTCTTGGAAAATAAATAAAACACGTTTTACCATTTTCCAAAAATCCAGCCGATACACTGGATCAGCAGGTCAGAAGGATGCTGTTACTTCACACTGAATTGAGTCTCTATGCAGCTCCTCTCGCAGCCAGAGCTCACACACTCCCTCATTGCTCCAGCATGTCTGCTTCCCTCTCACAGCCAGGCCTCACACACTCCCTCACTTCTCCAGCATGTCTGCTTCCCTCTCACAGCCAGGCCTCACACCACAGAATATCTGTTTCAATTCAAAAGACTTCAGTCCACCAAAAGGTTTGTTTTGCGATGACCATCAAGTCTGAGGGACAGACTTTGAAGGTAGCAGGGATTGACCTAAGGGCAGACTGCTTCCCACATGGGCAGTTTTACATTGCCTGTTCCAGAGTGAGCTCACCTAACTCTCCGGTGATCCAAGCACCTAAAAGAATAAAAGAAGAACCAATAATGTCGTTTTCAAAGAAGTAAATATTTTTTTTTCTTACATGTTCCAGATGCCAAAAAACAAATTTTTTTGTTGGTCTCATTGTCTGTATGTACAACAAAGAAATAAAAATTTGTGGACACATATGAATGAAACAACTTTGTTTTGTAGACAATACACCCTTACTAACGTCTGCAATAAACATTACTTGTTACTTTAATACATCAACCTGTAAATTATATTTCGTACAGTTTGGACAAAAGAAATCATGTTTCTTTTAAAAACAATTGTAACAAATTCCAAAATGCACGCGGGCAAAAGTGTGGTGTATGCAGGGACGGACTAACAAATGATGGGGCCCCGGGTCAAAAGGAGAGCATGGGTCCCCCCTTGTGCCCCTAACATACACAAGCCACAGCCACATAAAGCCCCGGTAACATACATACAACACACCCACATGTACATCTTTGTGTTAATGATTTAATTTGCTAAGCAACTCCACGTAGGGCATCTTAGCGGTACAGAGGGAAGCGCAGGTAAAATGGGGAAGCCGTCACAACAGAATGGCCAGTGTGGCACATGGGAAGCAGCCAGGCACTTTCTGGGTTTAAAGTTGGCTGCCACTATGCTACAGTGGCCATAACCCACTTAGTGCAGCTCAGCCAACAAGCTTAGAAAGCGTTTGGGCCCCTCCAGATTTACAGATAACTGCTGCATTACATATAAAACACAGAGAGGACACAATACAGGTAGTCTGAGATTCACTGCTATGTCTGCGTTACACATAATACAGGCCACTTGTCGGCAAAATGGAGATGGTAGGCAGGATAATGTGTGATTGCAGATTTTCCTGACTCTCCATTTTACCGAGCACATTCCAGGGTAGATACATTACTAGCACCGAGCCCCGGAACGAAGTGCAAGGCTGCCAGAAACCATCAACGGTGCAGCACGCCACTGCTTTATCAAGTCATAGAGACCATCGTACTCCATGGAGCCCTGCGCATCCGGGCCATGAGATAGTGCAGCGCTGCGTAGGAATCACAGAGGGAGACTTGGAATTAGTTCCCAGGCTCACCCTTCTTCAGTGTGTGTGCGCGTGGAATGAGGCATAGTGCTTGTGCGTGTGTGTGGGGGGCGGCGGCCCTCACCAGGTGACACCACCCCCTGGGGTGACACCCTAAATAAAACAAAAAAAAGTATTTTACTAGGAAGGATACATTGAGATTTCACTAATTTTCAGGTACCACTGATTATTGAGGTGTCATTAGGGGGTACTAGGAGGTGCCACTGTCACTGTGTGTCAGCTTTGATCTGTGTTCTCAAACAACGTGCAGTGGAGCAGGGCGTTTGCTTTAGGAGAATAAAAATCCCCCTGTCCTCCCTCCAGAGCTCCTCCCCTGCCCCCGCAGCAGCTCTAGGAGAGGGGAGGGGGATGTGATTTGTGTGCAGAGAGAAAGATTATCAGCAGAATATGAAGCCCTGTCTGCTTACTGCTGTTTAACCCCCTTGGCAGTGTTCCCAAGTGTGGCTCTGGGTTAACTTTCAGTGCTGAAAGCTGTAACTCCGAGCGACACTCGGGCTGTATACATACCTGTCCTGCGCTCCCTCGCTGACCCCCGTGATCTCGGTCTCCTCTGGCGATCGCGGCATTTTGCTTCCTAGTTTCCTTCTCGTGAGAAGGGAAGCAGGAAGTGTGACGTCGCGATCGTCCGGATGCAACAGCGGGGGACAGTGAAGGAGCGCAGGGCCAGGTAATGTATACAGCCCTGACAACTACACAACTCCCATTACACAAACCCAGCCACCCAGCACACACACAACTCCCATCACACAAAATGCTGTAACTAAAAATATTTTTGAAAACCTTAAAAAAAAGGGCGTGTGATTATTTTTTTTTATTCCCCCCCCCATTTTAAAGTTGGGGGGGTGCCAAATATAGGATCCGCCCCGGGTGCCAAATGTTATAGGTATGCCCGTGTGGTGTGTGTGAGATGACTGGTGGGGGTGTAATGACTGAAGGGTGTGTGTGTGAGATGACTGGGGGGTTGTAATGACTGAAGGGGGGTGTAATGACTGAGGGCAGTGTGTGAGTAACTCACCAGGTCAAACATTAAACGAGGCTTGTCTTCTGCTGGGATCTGCAGTGTGAAGCTGCATAGTGGCCTCTCAGGGGGCCCAGCACTCCCTCCAGCCAGGCACAGGCAGTCTGGCTCCTCCTGGATGCTTTCAGCTGATAGGATGTGGTGTCAGCTGCCAGGATGCTGCTGCAGGGGGGAAGACTATCTGCCCTGATTGATCCATAGCAGGGCATAGGGTTCCCTCCGCTCCCCCTCTGCAGTCAGCATCAAGACCTACAGACACAGGACAGGCGTGGAGCGTCCAGTGCGCTGGGAAAAGGGAATCCCCATGACGTGCTACGTACGTCCTGCATAGGGATGAGCTGTTCGGATTCGGACGGTTCGGAGTTCGACCCAAACTTTGGCAGTTCGAAAGTTCACGAATTTCGAACTTTTTGGGCTTGTTCGGTTCGGGTTCGAAAAAAAAAAAAGAAAGAAATTTTGAAAAAAGTATAGAAAATGCTTAAAAAAAATACTAAAAAATCTAGAAATAAAGAGACTCTTTACTGCAGAATATTATAAGCAACGGTTTATTAGATATTGAATTAAAAACTAATGTGTATGTGGAGAGATTATCAACTCTAAATGACCTCTGTTCACAAACGGGCATAACACCAGGTGTTTTCAGTCTGGTAATCAATTTGATACATTGTACAATATAGTGAGGGGGTGGTGTCTGTTTCTGATTGAGATTTGAGAGTTAATTTCCCTCCTAAAACATCCTAATATGCTGCTTTTAACCCTTTCGCTGCTGAGGCTTTTCACACCTCTGTGCTGAGGTCATTTTTACCGCTTTCGCTCATCATGTTTAACCGCGTTTTGTAGCCATATTTTGATATATGACCCAGACATATTATATATCGTTCTTTCCGGCAGACTTGGCAGATTCATAATATGTCACTATTATATGTATACGTTATGTCATGTCTGTATATTATAACAAAAAATGCAATAAAATTAGAATTTTCAATAATTTATTATGTGTAGTGTTTTTTTTCACATTTTAACATGCGATCGTTTGCGGTTATATTTTGTATGGGGTGCGCTTGTTAAAAAAATTAGAAATGGGGTCTCGTTACATTTTTTTTTTTTTGTTGAAAAATCGTTAGTGCAGCATTATTGTTCACATTATAATTGAAATGGGAACAATATTGCTGCATTAACAAAACAAAAACAAATTGTTTTTTATTTTTTTTTAAAAACATTTTTCATGCTCATGTTTAGTATCCTTGGAAAGGCCATGCTCTGGCCGATCCAATGATATCAAACATTAACCCCTAGCTGCCACGGATCGGGAGATAGTGGGTTCCAATGAACCCCCTATCTCCACCATTGGTGGCAGCTAGGGGTTAACTCCAGGACTGGCGTCATCGTGCTATGCATGTTGACGCCAGTCCTCAGGGGGAGTTCCTGGAGGCTTGGCCGACATCTAAGATGTCGGCCAGCTCCAGGAGAGGATCACGATCCGGCGCTTTTCAGCGCCGATTCGTGATCCGGCTCCCCAGGGGTTAATCACAGCCACCGTTTGGAAGGGCAGGCTGTGCCCTTCCAAACGGTGCCTGGATTAACCCTCTGCCCCCGACGATTGGGAGGGAGAGAGGTCCGAAGGACCTCCCCCCCTCCCTTTCAGGCGCTTCCTCCGCACATGTGGGGGGGGCGCCTGAATTAGATGTCATTGCGCCGCCGCGATGACCTCTAATTGCTCCGCCGGGGTCTCGGAGTGCTGGGCTGACATCCAAGATGTCAGCCCGCACCGGGGGGCGCAGCAATCCGCCGGAATATGGCGGATTGCTTTCTCCTGTGCATGGACGCGCTCAGCGCGTCCATAGCACAGGAGAGCCACTTGGCTGGACGCGCTGAGCGCGTCCATAGCAGCCAAGTGGTTAACTGGTGTTTGAAAAAAATCTAAAGCAATGTTATTTTTCACCTCGGGATTAAACATTCACAGGGTTATTCAGAGAGCGGTGAAAAGCAGGAGAATAACTGGAGAAGTGAAAATTCTTAGTCAAAATAGCCAAACCAGAAAAATTCTCCCATTTAACTCACTTTCCAAATTGGCTATTTGGTCTAGATTGTTCTCTTCTCCTGCCAGTTCTCCTGGCTTTCACCTCTCTCTCGGGGTTGTTCAGAGAAAGGTGAAAACCAGGAGAATGGCAGGAAAAGAGACCAATCTGGACCAAATAGCCGATTTGGAAAGTGAGATAAGGCTAGGGTCAGACTAACGCATTTTTCACAGCGACCGTCAAAAAGTGCGTCCGAACGCATTGCCATATTTTTTCACGGATTGCACGAAAACGGTCATACGATGCGCATTTTTGTGCGGGATTTTTTACGGATGCAAACCAGGAAACTTTGGGTGTCTGGACGTTATGTTGGCCGGACATGAGCAGGGTCTGACGTCTCCAAATCACGCACACACGCCGCTAGCGGACGCAGTGCACTCTGTACGTCCGTACTAGCGGTTCTGCGTTCTCAAAAAAATGCGTTCATTTTCCACTTGCGTTGCGCAGCCGGATTTTCGTGCGACCGTACTTCGTATATTGGCCGTCATTGCCCGTCATTTGCTGCTAGTGCGGCCGTGATTAAGTGCGCCTAAACGCACATTAAAAATTCGCTAGTCTGACCCTAGCCTAAATGGGAGAATTTTTCTGCTTTGGCTATTTTGACCTAGAATTTTCCATTCTCTATTCATTCTCCTGTTTTTCACCGCCCAAAAATCAGTAAACTTTTTCTGCGTGTCCGAAAACGTCTCCTCTTTTCATACAGACTGCCGCCCCAAGCAGTTGTTTATGGATAGATTAAAGGAAAAGCATTTACCGTCATTTGAAATGTCATTTTTTGGTTTTTACATATTTCTATACATCCTAGAAATCCGCCACTTCACGGGCAGGTTATGGGGACCTCCTAGGCACGATATTTGAAGGAATTTTTCGTTTTTATTTTTAACCCTTATTTCATGGAAAAGTCCCTTTTAAAAACGTTTTTTTTTTTTACTTTTTGTCCTGGTTTCCTGTCCCCCAGGGCACTACCCAGACCCCCATACACCTTTCATGGCAAATATGTAGCATATATGCCCTCTTGGAGGGCACTCTAAAAAACCGAATTTTCAGCCGAACCGAACTCGGGGGGTGTTCGGCTCATCCCTAGTTCCTGCAGGGGCAGCAAGGCCATCCGGGGCCCCCTCCCATCCGGGCACTAAATCGACGCCTGAGTGCCCGATGGGTCAGTCCGCCCCTGTACCCTGTATGTACGTGTGTGTGTGTAAATAAATGTATATATTATACAAATTGGGTTAGATCCCAGCAACTACCTTTCCGGCGTTCAGTCCTGCCATCAATGGGTGAATGTGGCCACGGTGCTTGCCAAAGATTCAATCATATATCCAAAGCTGTAGAGGTCGCACACGTGTATTAAAATAATAAACTTTATTAAATTAAATGAAAATGGCTCACGCACGAGCCGAAACGTCGGCTCATTTTAATTTGATTTAATAAAGTTTATTATTTTAATACACGTGTGCGGCCTCTACAGCTTTGTTTATATATATATATATATATATATATATATATATATATATATATATATATATATAAATTAGTTGAGTGCCTCCCTCCACTATTTTTTTGATAACATATTTGTTGTTATAATAAATATATATATCTATGCATTCTGTTCAGAGTTCAAATCTATGATATATAACCAAACAATATCTTTTTAAAATTTTTTTTTATAGTATTTATGTATGCATAGAGAGGAAACCTATAAAATACTGCCTTGGTCCATCAGGATTTGCAAGATTAAACTGTTAAATGTGCCTTACGGACTGATGGCAGATAAGAGTGACATTACAATCCCCGTTTCCTCATTTTGGAATTATTTTCCCCTTCTCTTTTCCCAATTCCAGCTATAGTTATGATTTAAGTCACTCACTGCAATATAATCTCACAATCTTGAGAACTCCCACTGAGATGTTAAAGACTGAGACAGCAACGCAGAGTCGACATGAAGGTTTTGATATATTTGACGAGGAGTTAAGTAACCATGGAGGCAGCGGTGAGTATTTTTCTTTAACTCTATTGTGAAAACTGCAGGGGCATCCTAGCAATTTCAAATGGGTTCTTTTGACATCTAAAGAACATTCATTAGGTAAAAATGCAGATATTTTTAATAATAATATTTTCTTTGAGTTGCGATTTAGTGGTCTCCTATTACCTGACTCCAACTATTAACCTGGTTTCCCGTAAAGGGACACGACTACTTATATAAACGGTAACTAGATTCTTGTACATTAGAAACCAACATTGTATAAAACACATGCTGCTTCTTTTCTGAAGTAATAGCAAGTAAAAAGGAAAAATAAAACCTAGTTTTGTTTTTATCTCCTATTCTATTTGCTGTATTTTTCCAATGTTGCAACATTTACCAAATCTGATGGTGAGTTTAACTTTGTGACTGTGCTTTAACAGTTAACAATATCAAAGGAGGGAATGTTTAGATAAGGCAGCAGGGGGTGTATTGTGTTGCCAGAGATGCTCAAAATAAGAGATGACCGCTGAATGAGATATGACAGGGAGTTCAAAAGCCTTTTAATCTACCTCTGATGTGTGGGATATATTCAAATGACATCAATGATCGACCCATAGACTCCATTCTATGGCCAAAGCCACACAGTGCGGAGCAAGTGAAGTAAAGATACTGGGGGGGGCTGTCTACAACACAAAATGGATGCAACCAATGACAGAGTAAAATATTTTGTTTTTTTTTTGGTGGTGGTGGCCCTTCAACCTCCTACTTGAGTGGCATCTTTTTATTATTTTTATCCTTTATTTATATAGTGCCACAAATTCTGCAGCGCTTTACAAATTTGTCTTATTGAGGACCATGTTTAAAGGGACACATGGATAAGTCTTGCCCTGAAACATGTATTATTTATATGCTGCAGCAGGGAAATTGTCGCTCACCTGGCCTTCCTTTTGGATCCATTAAATGCAGTGTAATGATTCTACATGCTGTTGGGTGGCATTTATCATTCAATGCCCATCAGCATTAATTAATATATGTGCATATAAACATGGATAATACGGCCACCTTGGAGGATTTTAATAATGCAGGGGTGTGAGGGCTCTTCGATGGATGTGTTCATATTTATACAAGCTTGTGAGGGCAGGGGGATAGGTATGGCTCAGCACTCTGCACTGGAAAACAACTGCTCTGTCTTGTATACTGTACTAAACCGCATTAGTGCTGGGTCTCAGCCCGGGTCTTAGCATTTCCCTAGTGTGCGCAAATGAATCTTGTACCCTGACAACCGTGAACAAGGCGATCTGTTGGTGGGTCGTCAGGTGCTAAATTATAGCAGCTCGCTCTAGATTTTTCATGTAGCATTGGCGTTTTAGATCACACCAGGTGATCGTGCTCCTTGTCATTACGAGCCATGTCATGGAGGCATATCAGTCGCTCAAAGTATTTGCAATAGAATAGCCAATGGACAAGAAGAGGACAGGGAAAATGGAGATGAACTAGAAGCAAGAATGAGAATAGAAAATTCAAGATTTCAAACACATTGTTGATGGTTTTTTAACCACTGTAATAATGACACTTGCCAAGTCTAGTTTCTTCTTGACGCAATTATTACACACCCTCCTTGCTCAGTAAAGATGATGAAATAAAGCACTACTACTATCTATGCTTTAAGAATCATTCTCTTTGTAGATCATAGAGCCACTAAGGCATATGGAGACACTATCAGGGTTATTCAGAGGGAGCTGAAACTCAGGAGAATGACTGGAGAAGTCAAAATTATGGGTCAAAATGTCCAAACCAGAAAAATTCTCCCATTTATCTCACTTTCCAAATCAGCTATTTGGTCTAGATTGTTCATTCTCCTGCCAATTCTCTGGGTTTTCACCTCTCTCTGAATAACCCTGTTTGTCTTTCATGGTAAAATATGGTGTACAATGTGGAATATTCAGTTTGTTTCTTGGTAGTCCTGGAAATGATACTCGCCAAGGCAGTGGAGTCGGATGACTGCTTGTCACAACGATGCTCATGTTGCACGTGGTCCTTGTTAATGTTTGTCAAAAGCACCCTGGTTCAGCTAATTAGATATAAATTTTTTGTTATTTATTTAGAATCTCCTGGTTAAATTGGTTTTATGCCATCAGATCGAATGTGAGAAACTGAGTAGATACACAAACCAGTTGATGCTGCCAATGTCGCACTCCACCTGTGTCAGGAATGGTTTTTAAGTAAAATGTTTTCCAACTTTTAAAAATTTTCAAATTATTACTGCTATGCAAGTCACAGAGCACTGAAGCATAGACTTTTTTCTTCACTTTAGAAATACCAGCTCCAGCTAACCAATGATTACATAAACCACAAATGATAATTATCTCAATTTCAGCAATGAGTTTTCTAAAGGTGATTAAGCACTGCTGAATGCAAGAATGGGTTTAATGAGGCAGATTGGGACTTTTCGGAAGCTGATTGATTATACAGAGTAGCCTCGTAGCTTTTGAAATATACTGCTAGCATTGACTTGTCATAAAGAGACTGTAAGTCATCATCATTTTCGCATAAACTGCTCCTTGTATTGTCGCCATAAGTTAGAGCTGTGTCCCTTCGTAATTTCATTTTGAAGTACAAGAGCACAATATCAAAGCACACCTGTGTATTTTAAAATCCTTTCTATTTAGTTTGGAACCCTTTTATTGAATTTTACAACTGATTTTATAAAGCTAGTTCTGAATAAAGTTTGCCTCGATTTGCAGGTTGAAGGCAACAGGGCAACGGCCTTCATGAGACTAAAGCAGAGGCCTTTGTAGAGGACAGGATGACTCAGTGTTCCCAGAGGTGGTCCTGTTCCTGGTTTTTGATGGTTCTCAACCTTTTAAGACCTAGAGTGAGGGGTGGTAACACAGACTTAGAGGGTGGATCTTCTGCACCACCTATAGCCACCATTCCACTTTTCGTATTACAGATATATGATAAGTCGAGCAGGTCCATATGCTGATATTTTCATAGGAAGACCATGTTGTACAATTGTAAATTTCCACTTGGACTGACATCGTGTGCTGACCTCACAATGTACAGAGCAGTCTAGTACTACAGTTAGTCGTATTTCTCATGTTTAGATTGTCATCTGTGGGATCAACAAACAAGGGACTCTACTCCAACCCTGTTTTAAACATATCCAGAGTTGTTGTAAGAGCCATTATAGTCTATGGAGTTGTTTAAAACAGCTCTAGCTAAGTTAGCATCAACTTTGTAATATTGCGCGTGGGAATCCACAAGGTAGAGGAAGGGAGTATATTTAAAAGGAAACAAAGTAGCAAAACAAGAGGACATAGTCTTAGATTAGAGGGGCAAAGGTTTAAAAGTAACATCAGGAAGCATTATTTTACTGAGAGGGTGGTGGATACATGGAACAGCCTTCCAGTTGAAGTGGTAGAGGCCAAAACAGTAATTGAATTTAAGCAGGCATGGGATAGGCATAAGGCTATCCTAAACAAAAGATAAATCCAGGTAAAGTATCCATGTAATTGGGCAGACTAGATGGGCCGAAAGGTTCTTATCTGCCGACATTTTTCTATGTTTCTATGTGCGTAGACTTCAATGACTCTGGTAAGTTTACAACAGCTCTGATTAATTTTACACCAAGGTTGTAATAGAACTCAAGATTTTCAGACTGGCTGAGAAGTGATAGGACGAAGAGGAGAGCGCGACCGGAAACGTGACCTACGTGTTCTTAATTTGAGCGCATTTATTTTCTGCAAAGTTGGTGAAAGACAAATCGAGAAAGAAAGCTGGCATTGATTATCTCCTACAATCTTTTGATATTGTGTGTAGACAAAGTGACATTACACACCATTATTTATGTACAAATTGTATTGGATACATCCTACCAGCATGTCGGTAAAAATGGACTGCAGTACTGTGGGGATTCTAGCTCCTCTTCACTTTTGAGATTTTCCAGAGGTGGTTGAGTGGGAGTAGTTGTAGAATCCTTATGATGTCACATCTTGAAGAAGGTATCTGTGCTGAGAGAAGAGTCTGGTTACTATGGAGACGTGAATCTGTCACATCTTATGATCTTGTGGGAGAGGATGAGAGACACAAACAAGCCTTACCGAAATGCCAGCATTCCAGTGTCGGATGGCATAATAAATATGATATTATTATCCTTGCTTAGGATTGCCGTGTTGGAGCTGCAGCTTGGAGCAATATTTGTAGTTCAATCATATAGCTCCAACCTCCACCACATTCATAGCTCTGCCATCAATACAAATGCTGTTCTGATTCTTTTTTCAATAATTACATTTTGACTCTGGTTCACGCAAAAAGCATAAAAAATCTTAAAACCAACAAGGAAACGTTAGATGAGGGATACAGAGTAGAATGGTGCGTGTAGGGCAGCATTGCTTTCCAAATGACCGAAAACAAATGGGCTTTACTAAAACATCTGGAAAGAATGGAGAATAATCTATTTATGGTCTGTCCTGGCTACTTTTTTTTTAACTATTGGCAGCTGCTTATTACGTTATGAAGACAGCTCAGGTATATATGACACCTGACTAATTTAATTTAATATACACACTGAATATATCTGTTATTCTCTAAACGATCCATTAATGGGAATTGACTTTTCTGAAACTCAAATATTTTTCCTTACTAGTACGATTATTGTTCTGGCACTTTTTAAAGCTTTTTATCCGGAATCCTCAGGACCCTATATGCGCTCGTACTGATGTGCCTCCTGGCATTCGTTGCAGCGTTGTGACGCTGCGACGGGGCCGGCCACACGCTGTTGCGCGTGCACGACAGCAGCCATGCTGCAAGCTTCCCCGACGAAGCACTACGACGAGTGATCCTCCATGGGGGATCGAGCCTTGCCGCGCTGAGCGCAGTAACTGTGCTCAGCGAGGTGGCCAGACGGGCGTCAGAATGGAAGGAACATCCACTCTCACAGACGTTCCTACCGCTCTTAAAAATGCTGGTCTGACACCAGCCTAAACATTGTGGATTTTTGATTCTTCAGGATTTCAGAATCCTGGAGAATCTGATATTTCAGAGGAAGGAGATCACGTCAGGAGAGCTGCGATCGCCTAGTCTCTGCAGCTCCCAGCGTGCAGTGATATTTTTTTTTGTGGATTTGTGATTCTGGATAAGTAATGCTCGACCTGTATTTACAGTTGCAAGAAAAAGTATGTGAACCCTTTGGGTTTACGTGGAGTTTTGCATGAATTGGTCATAAAATGTGCTCTGATCTTCATCTAAGTCACAATTTGAAAAACACGGTCTGCTTAAAATAATACAACACAAACATATGTTTTCATGTTTATATTGAACAGAACATGTAAACATTCACAGTGCAGGGTGGAAAAAGTATGTGAACATTTGGACTTAATAACTGGTTGACCCTCCTTTGGCAGCAATAACCTCAACCAAACGTTTCCTGTAGTTGCAGATCAGACCTGCACAACGATCTGGAGTAATTTTGGACCACTCCTCTTCACAAAACTGTTTCAGTGTAGCAATATTCTTGGGATGTCTGGTGTGAATCGCTCTCTTAAGGTCATGCCACAGCATTTCAATCGGTTTGAGGTCAGGACTCTGACTGGGCCACTTCAGAAGGCGTATTTTGTTTTGTTGAAGCCATTCTTTTGTTGAATTACATGTATGCTTTGGGTCATTGTCCTGTTGCACCATCCATCCTCTGCGGAGCTTCAGTTGGCGGACAGATGGTCTTATGTTTTCCTGCAAAATATCTTGATAAACTCTGTAATTCATTTTTCCATCAATGACAACAAACTGTCCAGACCCTGAGGCAACAAAGCAGCCCCAAACCATGATGCTCCCTCTGCCATGTTTTACAGTGGGGATGAGATTTTGATGTTGGTGTGCTGTGCCTTTTATCTCCACACATAGTGTTGTGTGTTTTTCCCAAACAATTCAATTTTGGTTTCATCTGTCCACAGAATATTTTGCCAGTAGTGCTGTGCAACATCCAGGTGCTCTTTTGCAAACTTCAAACGTGCTGCAATATTCTTTTTGGACAGCAATGACTTCCTCCGTGGTGTCCGCCCATGTACTCCATTCTTGTTTAATGTTTTCCTTATTGTAGATGTGTCAACAAAAATGTTAGCATGTGCCAGAGATTTCTGTAAGTCTTTAGCTGACACTCTAGGATTCTTCTTTACCTCATTAAGCATTCTGTGCTGTGCTCTTGCAGTCATCTTTACAGGACGACCACGCCTAGGGAGAGTAGCAACAGTGCTGAACTTTCTCCATTTGTAGACAGTCTGTTTTACCGTGGACACATGAACATCAAGACTTTTGGAGATCATTTTATAACCCTTTCCAGCCTCATGTCAACAATTCTTGATCGTAGGTCTTCTGAGAGCTCTTTTCTGCGAGGCATGGTTCACATCAGGCAGTGCTTCTTGAAACCAGTAAACCCAAAACTGGTGTGTGTTTTTAAAGGGCAGGACAGCTTTCAGCGACACATCCAATGATATCACACTGATTGGACTCAAGGTTGGCTCACTCCTGGCTCCAATTAGCTCTTGGAGAAGTCATTAGGCTAGGGGTTCACATACTTTTTCCACCCTGCACTTTGAATATTTACATGTTCTGTTCAATAAAAACATGAAAAGATATAATGTTTGTGTTGTATTATTTTAAGCAGACTGTGTTTTTCAAATTGTTGTGACTTAGATGAAGATCAGAGCACATTTTATGACCAATTAATGCAAAAATCCACGTAATCCCATAGAGTTCACATACTTTTTCTTGCAACTGTAGTCTTGGTCAGATAATGTTGTTTTTTTTTTTTTTTTGCTAGTAGATTTTGTGCATTCAGCAAATTCTTTATCTCTTGCTACTTTGCCACCTTGTCCACTGACTAAACGGTAATTCTACTTACTTGGTACTTGTCTGCAGCCTTTCAAATTGTGTTTCCATCTAGTTTTACCCTTTTGCTACCAAAAACATGTATACACAATTCTACTTTAATATATTCTTGATGGTATTAATGAAGACTGTTGAGGTCTCTTTTACAGATCTTTATGTTCCTTGGTAATTAACTGATCCTATTACTTTATTTGCGTTTCAGCGTAGATTTTAGTGCACAGGTGGCTTCTGGAAATGTGCAGGGATGATGTACCTTATGAGCAGGGTTCCTTTGGATCACTTGTAATTTATACCCTTATCACTTATGGCACTTAAGAGGGGTGAAAAGGGGGGGGCGTGGCCGGCAGCCATACTGAACAGCCGCATGTGAGGTGAGCTCTCTCTCCACCGACTGATTCTCCCGCTATAGCGGCTCAAAACGGCGGCGGTTTGCGCCACAAACGGCCTCAGGACTCACCCTGGCACCCGATGGCACCAAGCAAAACCCCAAAAACGGCCGAAGTTTCGTGATTTGGGAAGGCCCGGGAAAGGCCGCAAGATGGCGCCCGGACCTCCCGCGATTCCGGATTGCCGAGATCAATCCCTCCGGAGGAGGGGGATTTTCCTCCCCTGCTTTTGTCAGCATCTGCCCCTGCTTCTGGGCTCCAGCTCCAATCTCTGCTCCAGGACCTCAGAACAACTATTCAGGAGGATTTCCGGTCTATCACAGCTACTCTTAATCAGGAAATTCGTGATCTGGGTGAGCGTACTGATGCATTAGAAACAAAAACTGATGAACTGTGCTTAGCCCGTAACGACCTTGTAGATGCTTATAAGGAGTTAAAAACCACCCACGAATCGTTATTACTTAAGGTGACCGACTTAGAAGACCGTTCCCGCAGAAATAATATACGTGTGCGAGGAATCCCTGAAACGGTTAAACCTTGGGACTTGTCCACATATTTGCTGACCCTATTTCGAATTTTGCTACCGGAAAAGATGGACGCGGACTTACAGCTCGACAGAGTACACCGTATCCCGAAGCCGCGTCACCTAGACCAAACTGTTCCTAGAGACGTTTTGATGAGGGTGCACTTCTTCCGGATCAAAGAATCCCTTCTCTCCGCTATGAGAATCGCACCGGCCATGCCTACACCATACACCGATCTCTTGTTTTTCCCTGACCTATCCGCTGCTACTATGTCAAAACGCAAAGAATTCCTACCTGTGACCAAGATCCTGCGAAATCATCAGATTCAGTATCGCTGGGGATTTCCACTGAAGCTTCTGGTGACCCGCAACGGAGCGCTGACAGTCTTGCGGGACGTCGGCGAAGGCCTAGCTGCTCTTCAGACGTGGAATCTACTGGGGGAATTCACGCCACCTCAACAAGCTCCCCCGTCACCGCAAAAGGTCTCACCGGAGTGGCACCGAGTGAACACGACGAAATAAATGCTACTTAGAGGTCCCACAATTGCAGACCTCTGGGTTTGGGGCATCCGTGAGACTCCTGAGGTTTTTATTGACCTGACCGAACACGCTACGACTTGGATAAAGCGGGAGCGTCGCTGGGTGGCCGCTATTTTCCTGCTATCCTTTTCCACCTCTGAAAGGTGACTGTCCGAGCACACCCCTCTACTCCCCCTGGTATGACCAGGGTTGGCCCGAGCCTTCTGTGGCCTAGGAGAGGTACTGTATATATTTTTCCGGTGCCGTTTGCACTGAAGGTTTATTTTTCAGTTTTTATCCTTTATCTGTTTTTTCCCTTTTCTTTTTTTGTTTTCATTGCACTACATTCCTCTTTTTCTAAGCTTCACCCGCAACTCAGAAGCTGTTCTGGACAGGCCCGATTTTTCTGGTATTATGTGCGTAAATGTCTAACGTTCAAGGTTCCGTATAGGATGTTTCACCGACGGGGAAGCAGGACCCGGAGAGGTGGATTTTGTCTGCTTTTCTTGACCTACTTCAAAATGTATAATGGTATTTAAAATTGTTTCGTTAAATGTGAAGGGTCTGAATGTTCCATATAAACGACACTCTCTATATGCTGATCTGAGACACCAATCCCCTGACGTGGTGTGTCTTCAAGAAACCCACTTTAAAACGTCTGCCCACCCTAAATTGTACCTCCCACATTACGCCCATCACTTCCACGCCACGGCTCCAGTGAAAGCAAGAGGAGTCTCCATCCTAATTCATCAGACTGTGGTTTTTAATCTGCACAGGGTGATCACCGACCCTAATGGGCGATACCTTTTTTTAATATGTGATATAAATCGTGTCCCGTATACCATCGCTAATTTTTACTGTCCTAATACTGGTCAACTCACCTTCCTCCATACAGCATTGGTTAAGTTGCTTGAAGTCTCCTCGGGGCGACTCGTGATCTGTGGAGACTTTAATCAATCCCTTGACTTGCCGCCCCGATCTACCAGAGTGCAGCGGTCTGCAGCGCGCAACTTTGCTGCTCTTTTGGCGGAGTTCCAACTATTTGACATGTGGCACATTTTGCACCCTGATGACTGTGACTATTCTTTTTACTCAGGAGCGCATAAAACTTACTCCAGAATAGACTACTTCTTCGTGACGGCGGACCTACTGAATTTGGTATCTGATTGCAAACTGGGCTCTATCACTTTACAGCTCCCTGACTCCCGCGCCCCTACGGGACGATCACCCTGGCGTTTAAACGAGTCCCTTATGTCCCGTCCGGAAGTTGTTGAGGACGTTCAGCGCACCTTAGAGAATTACTTTAAAGAGAACACCACCCCAGACGTGAACCCCCTTACTATATGGCAAGCACATAAAACAGTAGTGAGAGGCGTACTAATTAAATGGGGCTCATATTTTAAACAACTGAACTCTTCCCATAGACTGACCTTACTACACCAAATACACCAAGCCACGACCCTACATAAGAAACAAACAGACCCGACTACACGATCCACCTTGGTTGGACTCCAACTGCAGTTAACGGAAATGGATAAGTGAGATTACGTATGGGCGGCGCGCCGGTTGCGAACTAAGATGTATCTGTACAATAATAAGACGAGTAGGATAATGGCCAATAGATTAAGGAAAAAAGTGGCGAAGTCTAAAATTGATCATCTGACAGCTGCAGACGGATCAGCACGCTACCATCCTCAGCAGATTGCAGATTCATTTGCCGAGTATTATTCCACTTTGTATAATTTAAAAAGCGAGACCGCGTTGCCTCAACCCAATATAACGGAGATTTTTCCTTTCCTCCAGCGCCTGCACCTACCTTCATTGCCAGACACTTATCTTCCCAATCTAATCTCCTCTCCCTCTCTGACAGAACTCACCTTGGCCCTATCCTCCCTCAAATCTAATAAAGCACCGGGCCCGGACGGTTTCACGGCAGCCTACTATAAATTCTTTTCAGCTCGCCTTAATACCCCTCTCCTCTCTGCACTAACTCACGTATTTAAATCGGGGACTGCAACTACTGATTGGTTGTCCGCTACTATAGTAACTATCCCCAAAACGTCTCCACCTGCAGATCAATGTTCCAAATATAGACCTATATCTCTTATTAATGTAGATGCTAAACTCTATGCTAAGATACTAGCTACCAGATTGGTCGACGTCATGCCCCTTCTAATAGCTGATGACCAGGTTGGGTTTATCACATCCAGACAGGGCCCTGATAACACTATCAAGGCTATGGCTTTGATGGACCATGCTATGCGATCCAACACACCGACCCTAATGCTTTCGCTGGATGCCGAAAAGGCAGTTTGATCGACTCCATTGGGTGTTCTTGGAACACACTCTACTGAAATTTAATTTCCCCCGAAAGTTTATTGGAGCTATTTTGGCGCTATACTCCTTTCCAAATGCCCGTGTCTTAACAGCGGGTTTTCAGTCCTCCGTGATTTCCATAACGAATGGCACCAGGCAGGGCTGCCCTCTCTCCCCCATTCTTTACGCACTAGCACTGGAACCGCTTGCACAGGCTATAAGACAGGCTGATGAGGTGGAGGGGCTTAGGGTGGGCCCTTCGGCTTATAAATTGAGTCTTTTTGCGGATGATATCCTACTCACATTGACCAACCCCCTTACTTCCTTGCCTGCCCTTCACTCCATTTTAGAGACATATGGGAAATTGTCTTACCATAAAATTAATGTTCATAAAACCCAAGCCCTACCATATAACATCCCGGTCTCTGATCTGGCCTCCCTCAAACGAACCTACCCATATGACTGGCGTACTAGCTCCCTGACATACTTGGGAATCAAGCTGACATTTACCAAATCCCAACTTTTCGCGCTTAACTATACGCCTCTTCTTGCTTTAACCTCTAACCTGTGTCAACAATGGTCTAAGGTAGAGATATCATGGGCAGGAAGGATTAATGCGATAAAAATGATGTTACTGCCTAAATTGTTGTATGTCTTTAGGGCATTGTCCGCTAACAGTCCCGCTGTCCTTTTTTGCGACTATTCTCTCACTCCTCTCTAACTTTATTTGGCGAGGCAGGAGACCTCGCATTAAAATTGCTCTTTTACACCAACCTGTGGCCAGAGGGGGATTGGGTTTGCCCAATTTACTCCTGTACTTTAGGGCGGCTGTGATGACGAACCTTGGCCGCCTCTTTACGGGGATTAATCTCCCCCAGTGGACTGCCCTGCTATTACCCTGCACGCTTCCACATGACTTTTTGGGATTTTTATGGACACCGAAAGCCTCTAGACCGCTACTGAACGGGCTACCTGACTTAGGTACACTTCTAATACGTGTCTGGGATGTGACGCGCTCTGCCCTGACGGCGATGCACCCTCTATCTTTGGCCACCCCCATATCGATGTTTACTCACCTGATCCCTGATTTTGATCCCCGCCCGTGGAGCCGTGCCTTACTGGGCAAATTATTTTATTTCTATGCCTCGCATGACCTTCTTCCCTTCCTGCAGCTCCAGGAGAACCACTCCCTACATGCTAAACTTGGCTTTCATTTTTTGAGGTTACGCCCCTGTCTCTCGCAATACGGTCTGCTACATCTCCCCCCCGACTCGGACCTCCTTACTATGTTTGAAAAATACTGTTTGCACCCCACTCCCGAAACGCGTCTCTTGTCTCTGATATATCAACAGTTATTGACTAGACCTCAGATTAAACGGTGGCGATTCCAGGAGACATGGGAACGAGACCTGAATCAATCCTTTACCTCAGACCAATGGAGAGACTGTTTTTTATTGGACTGTAAAAAGTTTAGATGTATCTCACTGACGGAAGCTAGGATGAAGGTTATATACCGCTGGTATATTACCCCCGACAGGGAACACCATTTTAAACCTAACGTTTCTAAGACCTGTTGGAGGTGTGAGGAGGAGGATGGGTCTTTTTTCCATGTATGGTGGTCATGCTCCCGTTTTACAATTTTTTTGGAAGCAGATGGCCTCACTGAGTTCGGAGGTCCTAGGAGTGGATATTAGCCCGTCTCCTGATATTTTTCTCCTTCAAATGTTCCCCTCATCCCTTACCCATTTCCAGAAACAACTCCTAGCCCATATTTTATCTGTCACCACTAATTTCATAGCTTTCAACTGGAAAACAGATAAGGTGCCCACAGTGGGTATGGTTAAAACTAGGATGGGGGAATTAAGGTCCCTTGATGCTATGGCCAGGTCATTGATGGGATTGAAAGGGGTAGGCAAGGATCACTGGACTATTTGGGATACTTATACCGTCGCACTTTAGGGTCTTGTTAGGGTTATCTCAATGACTTATATATGTTGACGTCATATAGTTCGATGAAGCTTTATGTCCTGTTATAATATGTTTTATATTGTGGTGCATATCTTTATTTCCCTGTTTCCCCCCCCTTTTGATTTTTGTACCCCCTTTTCTTTTCTCTTTTCTTGAAAATTCAATAAACGTTATATTTCAAAAGAGGGGTGAAAAGAGGACCCTATTACATGCGTGATAGGCATTGGCTGAAACGATATATATATAGAGATCTATATATCAGGTTTATGGCACTCGTGTTGCCTGCCCGGCACATATAGTGATGTAAATTAGTATAACTCTAAAGAGAATAACATTTCATATATACATTTAACCATACAATCACAGCAAATGCACAGTTTCAAAGTAACATTCCTACTTATTAGCATCTAGATTTATGCTCAAAATAAAGTCATTGGAACCTTCTGCCACACTTGATCTGTTGGCATTAACGAGTGAGCTCTTACGACCCTTTTATCCGCCTCTTTTCTAAAACGCTAATGTCTTCTGTGCTATTCCAGTTAAAAATCTGCCAACTTAGAGGACTGAGATCAGAAGCGGGGGAGGCTTGGTTGGCAATTGCCATGGTCCTGGCACAGTTTATCCAAAACGGAGAACATCATCCCAGCACCTACAAGGGGGGGGGATAAAGTTAAAATCGAAGAAATAAAGATCCTTTTCTTTCTCAAATCTTCATTATTTTGCATTTCTCAACATAATCACCGCCAATTTCCCTGCGTTTCCCCCCCCCAAACATTGCACCACTTTTCAAAACAACCCCGAATACCACCTATTGTCAATGAATCCAATTGCTCTTGGACAGCTTGAATGTCTTCACAACTCTTGTAGGTCTTCCTGCTCATGATTTTTGATTTTGGGGAACAATCAAAAGTCACAAGGGGACAGGTGTGGGGAATAAAGGGGGGAGGGCGTCCACCAAATTGATTCCAGAAGATTCAATGAACTCCATCTTTTTGACCCAATACGCCAGAGCATTGTCTTGGTGCTAGAGGTTCCTGATCTAGAAATTCCTTCACTTTGGCAAGTTGTCATCCGTGGGCGTGCAGGGGCGTCCCTCTCCTGGTTCAACCCCAATGTCAAAATGTCCAGATTTGAATCTGCTAAACCACTTGTATACCTTTGAGCACATCTGCCTTTCCTCAGGGTGTCTAAGAAAAATATTTAAATGTTATTTTTGTGGGATTCTTTGTCCAAAGCCTCAACGTTTTCATCAACATTCTGATCTGTCCATGGCCTCAATTTATTTCGCCCCAATAACCAAAATCAGCACTTTTTTGGCCATATTTTGTCCATTATTCAGTTTGGGAGATTGAAAATTGGGTTTGTCAGCATTTAAACTCCTAATAAAAATTCAGATCAAATATCTGCTCACAAGGTTTTACTTTTCAATGGACATATTGACTTTAGCTATTCAATATGAATTTGTCAGTATGCCCTTTTCAGGAAAAAAACAAATACTGGAAGGTATTTTTGAATGGCTTTTCAGACAGAAAGATAGCGGGAATAATACTCAAACCTATTTTTTTTTAAAATTTTATTTTAACACCGGATTACTGTAATAGACATGTTTAAAGGTTCAAATCTGCATGATGCCGGTCGAAAAAACGATTTTTCTTGTGTTTTACTGGCCAGCTTTTTTCAGACCAGCAGCATTTTTTTATTAATATCGTCTCTGGATGCAACTGAATCGGTCGATTCAGCCTGTATTTTTTCTGAAAAAAATCACCTGATAAGACTATATTGAGCCCCATGTTGGGTATCTTTGAAGTCCTTTCTGCTTCACATGGGGTGACTTTAAACAGGCAGAAAGACTGGCTGTGAATTAGGCACTTGTTACCATACAATGGGTGTTTTATGCTTTTTTTCCCCCCCCTGACATCCATCAAACAGAATTACAGATCTGTTTGTATTATTTGTTCACTGTAAGATTAATTGAAAGGTAGGAAACAAATTGTGAGAAAATCTAAAATATAACTGAAAACAGAAGAATTGATGTATATTCTTTCATAAAATATGGCATGTGTCTTCTGACAAGAACTCAAATAGCATCTTAGCCCCTTAAGGGCCAAGGGTCTTTAAAGTCAATGCATTTATGATGCAACAGTTCAGTTATTGGTCCTTAAGTGGTTAAGTAAAAAAAAGTATTTAAGTGTGTATAGGTGTAATATTTCATGCAGCACTTTTTGCTATTTAATATTTTTTTTAGAACAAGACCAAATACATTGAGTTATTATATAATTTACTACGTAGGGGCTTTTAATAAATGTCTTTATAGTTAAACTGTGTCAAATTTTCCATTTCTAGAATACTTTATTACCAATCTGCCAGCAAACAGATTTGTTTTCACTTTGCTACATCTTTTTCAGGTGTCTTTGGCATATGCAGCGATCCGTACATGAAATATGTATGGAATGGAGAGCTCTTGAAGTGTGTAAGGGACATAGTACATCGAGACTGGCTCCTGCACATCATCCATGGATTTTGTGGACAGTCAAGTATCCTTAACGAGTCAGAATCAGAAATATATCTTGTGTAGTACTTTAGATATAGATAATGTGTTAATTTTACACGTGAAGATTTCACTCTGCTCCTTTTCACGTCACATGCATCATCTGATGCAGCAGTGGAGGTAGAGGTTATCTTCATGCCATGGTCTCAGGAAATCCATTGGACACGAGGATCGTATGGATTGTTAGTCATTTAAAGTTTTGTAGGTTTTGAACATGTGAAACCAGCGGATATTATAGTATTGTATAGATTGCTGCTACTTTAAATTTCTATATAGGTTGTTTATATTTAAGGATTAAGACAGGAGAGATCTCATTACGTATTTTAACATGTTCTGCTATAAAACTTATCCTCTTCAATTCCAAGATCAAGTATATGCGATGTTCAAAACCACCTGCTGGTGCCTTGATATCGAGTATACTCAATGTACTCAAAACTGTTCAACCAGCTCTATAATACAGCTTGGGCTCCGTTTCAAGGAGAAATGGAGCCCAAGCTGTATTATAGAGATGTAGTAGCACTATTTGGCTAGCAGATGATGCCATCTACCTGTTAAATAGTGTATACAGTATAAAAATATATGTTTTTGAGGTTTCCAGGGCCATTTTCATTGTGTGGCTGCTGCCAAGCGATTTTTCTGTAAAGCCACTGGTTTCTTGCGTTGGTTTTAAGGAAAGTCTCTTGGTAGAGAAAGAGGTTAAAGCTCCATACTAGCTTATACTCTTTGATTATGTGAAGGTGTATGTAGGTCCCACATCTTATCTCACAAAATCATTTTCACTACATGTCCCTTTTCAAGAAGACTCTTAAGAAAAATTAAAAACCTGCTTTTTCTCTACCTATGTGCATTTGGTTAAGTGATTACTGTGTGCATACATGATGGGTTACTGCTATTCCATTGTGGGGTGTTTTATAGGCATGTATAGTTTATATAACGGATAACTGATCATCCAGTTGTTAGATATTAGGGTTAACCACCAAGATGGTCATGACTTCTATGGTATGAAAAATTATGGGACTCAAGGCCATATTCCTCCTTGATAACCGGTATTTACTGAATTGCAAATCTTTATATTTGATTTTGGTATTATCACTTTGCTCATACATTTTCGTGTGTAGCCAGTGGGTAAGTACAGAATATTTATTTTCTTCAGTCTGTACAATGCAGATGATAAGAACACAATGATTACAACCACAACTGTTCCAGTTCCGAAGCAGTATGCTGCAGCGCAGTTGAGCAGGGTCCTCTTTTCCTGTCATTCTGTTTGAGTCAAACATGTACAGGTCTATTCACTAAAGGATGAAGATAGCAGAATTGGCAGGAGAAGAGAACAATGTAAACCTAATAACCAATTTGGAAAGTGAGATAAATGGGAGAATTTTTCTGGTTTGGTTATTTTGACCTAGATTTTTCTTCACTTCTCCAGCTAATTCTCCTGACTTCACCCTTTAGTGAATAGACCTGATAGTTAACATAATGTCAAAATATCAGTTTCAATAAAGTTTGGTAGAACATGCCTTTGTTTATTTCAACCCAATCATTTAAATACAAATCTATGATTCCTGTTGGTTTAAGACAGTGTTCCAGAAAGCTAAGCAACTTATAAAGTCAATCTTTTTTTTCTTTTATTAAGGCCAAGACCATATGTGAATAAACAGGCTATCTATTCTATATGTTTGACAACTGGTTTGTTTCCTTTAACCTCCCTGACGGTTTTCCCGAGTGTTGCTCGGGGGTTAACTTTTTGTACCAAAAGCGGTATCCCCGAGCCACACTCGGGCTGGATACTTACATGTCCTGCGCTCCCTCGCTGATCCCCGCAGTCTCCTCCAGCCGCTTGCAACGTCACACTGCCTGGTTCTCTTCTCGCGAGGAGTGAACCAGGAAATGTGACATCGCGATTGGCTGCAGTGTGACTGTGGGGACAGCGAGGGAGCGCAGAGACATGTAAGTATCGGCCCAAGTGTGGCTCGGGGATACCGCTTTCAGTATTGAACGTTAACCCCCGAGCCACACTTATACCGCTAGGAGGCCAGAAAAATTTGTACCGATTCAGACATATAAAATATGTCAGAATCGGATCGCCAGGGAGGTTAATTCTATCAAATTTAGTGACATTTTCTTTTTAAGAATCCATCAAGCAGTATAATGTAATTGCAAGACCGCCACTATAATTAGGCAAAATAAGCAGTCCCATAAGGTCTCAGTTAAACAGGGGCCTCACGTGATATTGTTTGTATGGAATTTCAGTATTTGCATGTTCATATGACTGCCGATATGCCACATAAATAAAATCCAGCAGCTACATACATCGGTTTGCCAAGGCAGCGGTCTCAGCCTTCATTAATTATATATTTTTTTGGGTTAATCTTTTACAATAATGGGGCCTCACAGTTCAGCTTTGCTTTAGGCTAGGGTCAGACGAGCGTCATTGGAGAGTGGAAGGAACGTGGATGTTCCTTCCACTTGATGCCCGTTTGGCCACATCGCTGAGTGCAATCAGTGTGCCCCGTCAACGCGTGTCCTAGCGCATCGACGGGGAGGATTTGTGGACAAATGCTTGTTGCACGCATTTCATACCGTGCACAAGCGTGTGACCGGCCCTGTTGCAGCATCACAATGCTGCGCCGGTAAACACGTCAGTAGGGGGCACCTAGTGCACTCTTCTGACGCTGCCCTTGGGCCACACAAACTCTAGAGCTGTCTCTAACTGTTCATTTCAATATTTTAATTCCAGGGTTTGTGATAATTTATAAAGACAGGTTGTGTATGATAACAGCAGGTTTGGAACATAACTCCATTGGTATATTAGCTGTATGTAAAATGTCAACAGCATCAGACCTTGTTTTGTCTTTTCTATGACCCTTGCCCACTGTGCGTTTTAAACGACAATATAAACCTTTTAACTTGGAGGAAAAAATTCTATACAAAATGTTTCGCGAATATGGTTTCTGTTTTTAAAAGCTGGTTTGCACTTAAAGTATAAATCCATTCAACTCTAATACAGAATATGTACATTGTACTGTTTTTAAATTCATAGTTTATTACATTCATTACTTTGTAATGTGTCAGGGTATCCTGTAATATACTGGGAAATGGGCATCATGAGAGTGCTTGAAGGTAATGCGTAGGTATTGATGGTTCATTGATATTTATGTGATGTCAACTGCAGTTTATTAAATAACTTTTAGCAAATAAATGTATTATGTTCCAGGCGACCTAGAGCGTAGTAAACCTGTAACAGAAAACTCTTGGTTGTCACGTCACCCCAGATTTCTTATACTTAATTTCTTTCATGGAGTTGAAGTGATTTTCTTTTTAGAAATGTAGAATCTGCCTTAACATACTTTCTAAGAATTGCTTATTTATGGTCGACCGGTGTACGTGACTCTGATGGCTAGAAGGTCAAGCAGATTTGCTGGAACTCGTTTCCTAAAGAGGGGAGCGAACTGTGAGGTAAGATAATTAAAATATGGTTGTTGATCATGGCGTCTAATATTACTGGCCATGATAAAACGATCTATTCTTTGTTTACATTTTAATATTTGGTTCATTTTGGAAAAAATGCTCTTAAAGCTGACTTGACATCCACCAGACTCTGTTCATAGTTATTTATATGAAATCTACACTACCTGGTACCAAATCACCAGCTCTGAAAATATTTGAGGGCCATGACTATCTCTTTAAAGAAAATCTATGGACTGATTGTGATGGAGAGCTTTAATTCAGTATTCTGCAACTGAATCCACTGTGACAGCCATATTGTAATTTTGAACTTTGCCTCAATTACACGGAGGTAAAATAAAAAACAGAATTATATTAGTTGCTTAGCTACTATCATAAATCTAGGGTCAGAAGAACAACGTGAGATATGTATATATAGGTTTATTTCTGTTGTAAGGACATTAAAACCCAGGGCTATACATAGTGCCTTGTAATCAACTTTTATTCTAACGTTAAAGGGCATGCATACAGGGCTTTGTCACTGATGCTGTCTCCTATAGGTTCGGCTGTTTTAACCTCACCCAGGAAGTAAACATGGTCAATTTTGATTGGACCTCATTCGGGCTGGGTGATATCCTCCATTTAGCAGAACTTAATCAAGGTCAACCTTGATATTACTCCTGCTAAAATCAAAGACTCAGGATTTGTTAAATGATGGTGTGTCTGTTCAAGCATCAGCAGGGCAGAGCCAGTAGGTTCAACAGACGCCTGCAGAACTTGTCGGCTTTGCTCTTCCAATGCTCGGATGGACAGTTCATCAATTAACAAAACCAGAGTCCTTGACTTTCACAAGAAAAAAATCCAGGTCAACCTCCATTTAAATCTTGCTATATCACGGATACTGCCCAGAGCTACATCTACTATTGCTGCCAATGCTATTCCAATCCTGTCAGCAAGATGGAGGTACCTTGAACTATTTTTCAGTTTTCGTTTTCCTTGATACCTATGAAGTGACCATTATATTATACCACTTTTAATGTATTAACCTTAGATCCCATTGCTGATGACCTACTTTTAGGTGGTCATCTCTTTAGTTCTATTGAGTGGATTTTTTCCACCTTTTTTCTCCTGCTTTGACCTTTACTCTTTTTATTTAAAAAAAAAAATTTGGGTGTTAAAGGCGACAAGGTGTACTAGTACACCCAGCTCTCCGACTGCTGCGTCGGACATCTCCTGAGAAGTTTAAAAATTATAGTGTGTGGGGCAGTCCTCCTTAGGTGACTGCATCTGACATCTCCTCATCACTCACAGAGAACGCTACGCGGACGTGACGCACTCTACGCGTCCGTGGTAGCGGTTTTACTTTCTTGCCTAACTTTCGTTCGTTTTCCACATTCGTTGTGCGTGCGCAGTTCGGTGCGCATGTACTTCGTGTGTGGGTCTCTTGATCATGATTCTATGCTACGACAGACGTTAAACTGTGCGGCGACACGGACGTCATCACTGCGTTCGTCTCACACGGGCCTTATTGGTTGTTCTTTTTATGAAGTTATGTTAAAACAGATGTTTTCTATATTTGCAGGGCGATGTTGCAAATGAAGTAGAAACTGAGCAAATAGTACATGATGCCTCTGTGATGTCATTCACAGCAGGAAGTTACTCATCATATGTTCAGGTCCGAGGGTCTGTTCCTCTATATTGGTCTCAAGATATCTCTACCATGATGCCAAAGCCACCAATCACACGTAAGATACGAAGTTCAGTTTTGTAACCTTCTAGACCTGTTTGACTTTCTTCTGGTGTGCGAATTGTGTTTGTGCTTAAGGCAACTGGTACTTTATGCTTTTTCTTCCGCATTTCACTGAGCATTTAGATTAAAAGTCACTTCTTTGTGGTTTAAAAACTGAAATGCACATTTCAAATTAAGAAAACAAACAAAAATGCTACATCTCATTGCAAAGACCATATTTATATATTTTAGTAACTTTTATTAGAGAAAGGTTTCACAAAAGTAAGCAAGACGTATACAGTGTGAGTTTCCATTCAGAGCGGGATTTAGCTATGGAAAGTTGAATTTGAATATATGTGCGCTTTAATTGATGTGGTCTATTCCTTCTTCTGTTTTACTAGTGGACCAAGCTGATCCATATGCCCATGCTGCTGCTTTCCACTTTGACCAAATGTTTCAGAGGTTTGGTTCACCTATAATCATCTTGAATCTTGTGAAGGTAAAATGTAATGTATCTTCTACTTTCAATATATCTGTTTCAAAGTTGTTTTTTAATGGATAATGCTACATAACATATAAATAAAAAAATTAAAAATGGCCGATATTAAATTGGGGGGCTGTTCACCCACAATGTGCAAAGGCATGAAGATGGCCACAATCCAAACTAACCTCGGTAGAAAATAAAGAGTTGCTGGCACTTGTGCATCTTTTACTTGACCTGATTTAGAATATTTGAATTTTCTAGGATCCAAAGCAGTTTTAGCCGATTCCTAAAGGGAATTTAAGATTAAAAGCAAAATATTATAACATACATATCAGCAATTTCCATTTTATAGTCCTCGTCTTTATCCATTTAAAATAGGCATATTTTAAATAGTTAATGTTAACTAAAACAACTTGTTGTAAAAAATTATTTTTAAAAAGGTAATACCATCCGATGGCGTGAGCCGGCGAGTACTGAGTGACGACACAAACACACAGTGATGGGTATAAAGAATTTACTTTAAAATAAAAAGGATAAACAGAAACATAAAACAGAATTAAACTAAACCCTGGACACTGCAATAACACAAAGACTCAGCATAGGTAAAGGTGATGTACAAAGGGATCAACAAGAGCAACAGTCGTTACCCATCCAGATGCACAGCACATGGCATAGCCATGTGCTCTCAGGTCCAAGCCAAATCACAAAAAAATGTCTGATCCCTTCCTGGAACTCCTGGTTGATTGAAAAGAAGGTTGGCCTATAGTCATGTCTTCCCCCACCATAGTGGGCTGGCTTAATGATGTCAAATCTAAACACACAGGGCAAAAAGCCTCACACTGCCCCTAGTGTTCCCCCTTTGGTATAACAAATATGATGATTTATGACACAAATCATTCATGATCACTATACAACTCCAAATCTGTACAGATTACTGGTTATTGGAAAACACAACACTATCCTGAAATATTTAAAAATTCTATGCCTCTTGTATCCTTGTCAAATTACTACCTGTCAAACTAATCTAGTCAATCACAATACTTTATTAATTTGCCAGTTCAGTCAATTGCTAAGTAATTAATTCCTGAGCTTTTGCGAAATACTTTAGACTACCATTTGTCCCTTTTTAGATAATTTTTAAGTAGATATGTTGTTCTTTTTCCAATGTAAATTAAAATGTAAATGTACATGTCGAAATTTAGCCACTTACACGTGCATTGAATTACAGTAAACTGGGAGAGAAGCCAATCGATTGTACTAAATTGAACTGAAAATTTGCTACAGTAGGTTTTCAGCTGCAATTTTATTGTTGTAATCTTTTAAATGTCCCATTGTGAAAAACCCACTGAGCTTGGTATTAAGTTCCAGTGTGAAAACCGTTTCCTGTGGTGCCAACTTAGTTTTTTCTTCTCAATTTTTTTTCTAACTGTAATGTATTGTGCTCTGTGTGTCCATATGAAACGCCAACACAGCTAGTAAATGACATTTAAAAGACTAAAATATAGTTTTTTCATGTAAGGTAATACTGCAATTTGACAAAAAGTTATGTTCTCTCACAAAGAGGTTTGGAAATGTATTTAACCACTCAAAATTTGTTGTTTCTAAGAATTCTTTTTCAATACTCACCAAATTACAGTTGTCCTTAAGGCTTACAAAGTGAACTTTAGAAGAGGTAAAGTGCTATTAAAATTTCATTGTTCTACACTTCTTCAAATGTACCCTGTTGGAAAATTCATACTGGAGCAATGACAAAAAAGTTGTATATACATTTTTTTTATGAAGTTCGGGAGAGGGCACGGTTGGGGGTAAGATTCGAACTATATGAAAAATAGGTTAAATTCATGCAAACGTCCTTGCCGATTATGTACGGATTCTCAGGTCTTTGATTTTAAGTAAATATATAACTACATGTAAAAATGTCAGTAGCCTTTGCGACACAAGTTGAAAACTATCCTTAAACTTCTTTTTTTTTTTTTTTTGTACATCAGCAAGTTGAGAGAAGGTCACAGTTGCAAGAAAAAGTATGTGAACCCTTTGAGATTACGTGGTGTTTTGCATGAATTGATCATAAAATGTGCTCTGATCTTCATCCAAGTCTCAACAATTTGAAAAACACAGTCTGCTTAAAATAATACAACACAAACATTATATGTTTTCATGTTTTTATTGAACAGAACATGTAAACATTCACAGTGCAGGGTGGAAAAAGTATGTGAACCTTTGTACTTAATAACTGGTTGACCCTCCTTTGGCAGCAATAACCTCAACCAAACGTTTCCTGTAGTTGCAGATCAGACCTGCACAACGATCTGGAGTAATTTTGGACCACTCCTCTTCACAAAACTGTTTCAGTGTAGCAATATTCTTGGGATGTCTGGTGTGAATCGCTCTCTTAAGGTCATGCCACAGCATTTCAATTGGGTTGAGGTCAGGACTCTGACTGGGCCACTCCAGAAGGTGTATTTTGTTTTGTTGAAGCTATTCTTTTTTTTAATTACTTGTATGCTTTGGGTCATTGTCCTGTTGCATCACCCATCTTCTGCGGAGCTTCAGTTGGCGGACAGATGGTCTTACGTTTTCCTGCAAAATGTCTTGATAAACTCTGGAATTCATTTTTCCATCAATGACAACAATCCGTCCAGGCCCTGAGGCAGCAAAGCAGCCAAAACCCATGATGTTCCCTCTGCCATGTTTTACAGTGGGGATGAGGTTTTGATGTTGGTGTGCTGTGCCTTTTTTTCTCCACACATAGTGTTGTGTGTTTTTTCCAAACCACTCCATTTTGGTTTCATCTGTCCACAGAATATTTTGCCAGTAGTGCTGTGGAACATCCAGGTGCTCTTTTGCAAACTTAAAACGTGCTGCAATATTCTTTTTGGACAGCAATGGCTTCCTCCGTGGTTTAATGTTTTCCTTATTGTAGATGTGTCAACAAAAATGTTAGCATGTGCCAGAGATTTCTGTAAGTCTTTAGCTGACACTCTAGGATTCTTCTTTACCTCATTAAGCATTCTGCGCTGTGCTCTTGCAGTCATGTTTACAGGACGACCACGCCTAGGGAGAGTAGCAACAGTGCTGAACTTTCTCCATTTGTAGACAGTCTGTCTTACCGTGAACACATGAACATCAAGGCTTTTGGAGATACTTTTGTAACCCTTTCCAGCTTCATGCAAGTCAACAATTCTTGATCGTAGGTCTTCTGAGAGCTCTTTTCTGCGAGGCATGGTTCACATCAGGCAGTGCTTTTTGAAACCAGTAAACCCAAAACTGGTGTGTGTTTTTAAAGGGCAGGACAGCTTTCAGCAACACATCCAATAATATCACACTGATTGGACTCAAGGTTGGCTCACTCCTGGCTCCAATTAGCTCTTGGAGAAGTCATTAGGCTAGGGGGTTCACATACTTTTTCCACCCTGCACTGTGAATGTTTACATGTTATGTTCAATAAACACATGAAAACATATAATGTTTGTGTTGTATTATTTTAAGCAGACTGTTTTTTCAAATTGTTGTGACTTAGATGAAGATCAGAGCACATTTTATGACCAATTCATGCAAAACTCCACGTAATCCCAAAGGGTTCACATACTTTTTCTTGCAACTGTACCTCACAAAAGGAAATGTAATTCTAGATATCCTGAAAAAATGTCACCATTGCATCATCTCTTGGGTCTTCTAGATGCCAGCGTGACATATGTGTCATAATGGTGTTTCATGACCTTGAGATGGAGTACTATCAGAACATATATTTTTTTGTCATACAGGTACAGACCTTGGGACAGTGTTTAATAATTTTGATAGGTTGAAAACCAGTTAATTTCTCAGAGTGTCGGAGTAGGAAATGGCTAGATTGGAGAATGGCAGCCTTTGTAGTTTTGACATACATCGATAGAACCAGCCAAATAATGCTCAGGACAGTTAAGAGGTAACACGACAATAAGAAATTCTTTTGTATCTTTCTTCTACCCTGATCTGGAGAGGAATGATCTCAAAAAGTAGAGGTCTGACCTTAAGTGGCTTACAGTCCACAAGAGCAGAATAGGGTATGTCTTCTGAGTGGGCATCTGTAATATGACAGCCAAAGCTGAATCTAAGTAGCAACTACTGACCCTGGGATTCAGAAAGGTGGTGAGATGAATCTTCATGTTTTCCCGTTTTAAGGAATTAGGAATGGTGAGAAAGGGTGTGATAGGAGTTCTTGTAAACCGAGTTAGGTAGCTTACTTCCTCCTGGTCTTGCTTGGGCAGCTCCTAACTATATGTACCGAATGGCCACCAAAAGGCAGAGATCGAGGGTGCATTTTTTTGGGACCTTTCCATGGATGACAGGGGACCAAGGATAAGGCCAATTTACATGTGTTCCTGTTTCTCAGTCAGGGGCGCACTGTACCTGTTCAGGGTTTCAGAAAAAAGGTCAGCACGTGCCTATAATATGCCGGCGACCAGAACAAAATGACTGCCAGCAGTATAGTGATGGTCCCATGCATGCATCGGATGTATGTCCCTGTGTATTAAGTGCCTGCACTTACTGCATTGTTGGAGAGGTAATGATACCTTAGTCATCCTCTATCATGAAGATGATGGTCTATTTGTATGGCAAGGCATGATGGTGCGTCTACTAACTTGCAACCTATTTATTCAGTTTGTGTCATGATGCAGCATTATTTTGACGCTTTGACTTCAGTCATTGATGCTCTTTGACATTTAGTGATATAGTCATGGTCCTAAATAACTCCCCTATGGGTTTTTTCTATGTATCGTACCACCATAACAATTCCTTTAATACAAGATTGCTATATTCCAGTTGGCAGGCTTATTTCCTTTTCCAGTTCTTCTCCAAAAACACAGTTGTCATTTGGAAATCTAAGATTTTTTTTAATATCCTGTACTTCAGGATCATTCAGGTTTTAAAATATTTGAGCTCTTATAATTTCTAGTGATAATGCAATTATAACTCAGATTTAAAATTAAAGATTGATTTCATTCTTAAGTAGGGCACTATCAGCGTTATTCTACTTGATCATGCTTGTTTTTTTTTTACCTCATTTGATGTATTTGGCTTTTAATGCAAAAACATTTACACGGTGGGTTTTTATGACATCATACCATAATATCTTTGCAGTAGGCTAGAGGAAAGGACAATGGGAAGAACAGGAGCGCAAGCATTCCTATACATTCTTGGGACTGCAATGGTTAGTGACGTGACTGACGATTAAGGCTGGGGTCAGACGAACGCAGTGCGAACGTGCGTTGAGCCGCACTTTATTACTGCCGTAGTAGCAGCAAATGACGTCCAATGACTGCCACTATACGAAGTACGGCCGCACGAAAGTTCGGCCGCGCAACGCAAGCGGCAAACAAACGCATTTTTTCGAGAACGTGGAACCGCTAGTACTGACGCACAGAGTGCGCTGCGTCGGCATATCGGCATGTGTGCGTGATTAGGAGACGTCAGACGCTGCACATGTCCGGCCAACATCACGTCCATTTGTTTTTAATAGCTCCGTCAAAAAATACGGGCAAAATTGCACATTGTATGACCACTATCGCGTCTTCCGTGAAAAAATGCGTTCGGACGCATCAACGCACTTTTTTTACGGTAGACGTGAAAAATGCGTTCGTCTGACCCTAGCCTATGTGTGCTCAGCGAGGTGGCCAGACTGGCATCTAGTGGAAGGAATGTCCACTCTCACGGACGTTCCTTCCGCTCTCCAATGACGCTCGTCTGACCCTAGCCTAACTCGTTATGTGCGGAATCATAGAGTAAATATGAACTCCTCTGTTTTTTTTCACGTAACATGTTCCATACAAAATGCAATTTTTTTATCTATCTGATCAACATTTGTACAAATTGAAAGGAATCAGTTTGGTTAAAAAGACAGAATCTTTTATTGATTCAGTTAACTCCAGATTTTAAGAGACATTGGGACACTTTATTCTGTCATTACTAATACTGTTTTTCCCTGAATAACTGGGGATCCCCTAAAATGATCAGAGTAAGGTTTTTCCTTTCTTATCTTTTCATTTTGTATGAAATTGACAATACCTTCATAAAACATCTTTTAGAAATTGGATGATAAGGGGAAATTACTCAAAATCTTATTATGACTTGACAATTATTGTCTTTCTCTCCCAGTGTGAAGGCATGGAAACATCCAGAAATCGATATGCCAAATCCATGTAAACAAGTAGCAATATGTTGTACATAGCGGAGAAATGAAAGGGTTCTGCCTTATTTATAGATTCCGTTTTCAAACGCCAACGCAGAGATGAATGATCACGAGGCTCTGACATGTGACTTGTTAAGTGTCTCCCCCCCCCCCCCCGCCCCTCTCTAAACTGAGCAGTTGGGTAGTGGATAGAGCGGTGTTCTTTTATAGTTTCTAGAATATGATTCCATGATTAATGTATATTTTTTATAATTGAAATAATAAATATTTTTTCCTAGGGCAAAAGTACACTATTGTTTAGGGTTAGACATGTTAAAAATAGTTTATTTATTTTCTTTCTTTGTACAAAACATATTTCTTTATTGCGATGCTGAATAGGTCAGCTGTGTTTACAAACACGTGCGTATCAGACACCACCATGCTGAGAGCCTCGATATTAAAGTCACGTTTAGTCACAATAGATGCAAAATGGGATCTTTTTTTATGTGTACGCTAGGAGCGCTGGAAGCTTTTAGAGCAGTATAGTTCTTTCATTTATTATTCAGGGATTACTCAAAAATGCAATTGTAAATGGGAGAATTTAGAGGCTTTGCTGTCCCAGTCAAAATTTATTTATTTATTTATAAAGAATTTTACCAGGAAGGATACATTGAGATTTCTTTCGTTTTCAAGTATGTCCTGGGTTCGAGAACATTGAGTGGTTACAGAAATACAAAATAGTAAAATGCAAGATATTAACACAAGACCAAATATACAGATTAACAGAAAAATAAATATGTAGGAAATAAAGTCATTATGTTACATGTTTACTAGGGATGCACCGATACCACTTTTTTAAGTACGAGTACCGATACTTTTGTTCAAGTACTCACCGATACTTTTATTTTATGTCACGTGACGCTTTCCAATAAGAACAAGACTTCATATAAAGCCCCCAGGTCTCATAGATATGCCCCCTCCAGCTCATGGATATGCCCCCCAGCTCATGGATATGCCCCCCAGATCATGGATATGCCCCCAGCTCATGGATATGCCCCCCAGCTCATGGATATTGCCCCAGCTCATGGATTTGCCCCCCAGCTCCTGGATTTGCCCTCCAGCTCCTGGATTTGCCCCCCAGCTCATGGATATTGCCCCCCAGCTCATGGATATGCCCCAGCTCATGGATATGCCCCAGCTCATGGATATTGCCCCCCAGCTCATGGATATGCCCCAGCTCATGGATTTGCCCTCCAGCTCATGATTGTTGCCCCCCAGCTCATGTATATTGCCCCCCAGCTCATGTATATTGCCCCCCCAGCTCATGGATTTGCCCCCCAGCTCATGGATTTGCCCCCCAGCTCATGGATGTTGCCCCCCAGCTCATGGATGTTGCCCCCCAGCTCATGGATGTTGCCCCCCAGCTCATGGATGTTGCCCCAGCTCATGGATGTTGCCCCCCAGCTCATGGATATTGCCCCCCAGCTCATGGATATTGCCCTCAGCTCATGTATAATGCCCCCCAGCTGCTGGATCTGCCCCAGCTCGTGGATATGGCCCCAGCGTGGATAATGCCCCCCAGCTCGTGGATAATGCCCCCCAGCTCGTGGATACTGCCCCCCAGCACATGGATTTGCCCCCCTCCGCTCATACTTACCTTCATTTAGCGACGCCGGGAAAGTCTTCGCACGCGCGCTCCTTGGAAGGTCCCCAGCCGCGACCACGTGGGACCATGTGATCGCGGCTGGGGTCCTTCCAATGAGCGCACGCGCGGAAACTTTCCCGGAGTCGCTCAGGAAGGTAAGTATGAGCGGAGAGCAGCTGCAGGGCCTGTCCGAATGCCGATAGAGCATTCGGACAGGCCCATCGGCATTCGGACAGGCCCATCGGCATTCGGACAGGCCCTGCAGCTGCTCTCCTCACTTTGTTAATACTTACCTTCCTTAGCGACGCCGGGAAAGTTCCCGCGCGTGCGCTCGTTGGAAGGACCCCAGCCGCGATCACATGGTCCCACGTGGTCGCGGCTGGGGACCTTCCAAGGAGCGCGCGCGAAGACTTTCCCGGCGGCGCCCAGGAAGGTAAGTATTAAACAATGCGGAGAGCAGCTGCAGGGCCTGTCCGAATGCCGATAGAGCATTCGGACAGCCGTCGCAGCCCCTCGGATGCCGGCAAGCCGGCTCAATGCCGGCTTCCGGTATCGGGAAAAAATATCGGGTGTACTGCACGAGTACCAAGTACTCCTGCAGTACCCGGTATCGGTGCAACCCTAATGTTTACAGGTGCATTTCGTATTGAGGTATGTTAATAGGGAAGTCTTAAGGGACTTTAGACTGGGGAAAGATTTGACGGTGTCTGGGAGGTTATTCCATATTTGCGGTGCTCTATAGGAAAATGAGGATCGAGCCACTTTCTTTTTGTATTGCAAGTAAGGTGCTGGTCCTGGATCTGAGGTTATAGGATGAGGGAACTGCCGGGGGAAGCAGCATATTCAGGTAGGGTGGTAGCTTCCCAGAAAAGCTCTTAAACCCCAGGTTGGAAAGGTGAAGGGTGCGTCTAGAGTCCAGTGATGGCCATTTTAGTTCTTTTAACATGTCACAATGGTGTGTCATGTAGTTACATTGTAGCACAAAGCGACAGAATGAGTTATACAATGTAGTAAGTTTCGGAGGTGTGTTTGCGGGGCGGCTGCATACACTACATCTCCGTATTCAATGGCTGGCATAAGCATTTGTTGTACAATCTGCTTTCTTACTGCGGGGCTCAGGCAGGATTTGTTTCTGTACAGGGCACCTAGTTTGGGGTAGAGTTTAGATGAGAGTTTTTCGATGTGGGGGCCAAAAGATAGATTTGGGTCTAACCACATACCTAGGTACAGTCAGGTCCAGAAATATTGGGACATGGACACAATTCTAACATCGTTGGCTCTATACACCACCACAATGGAGTTGGAATGAAACAAACACAATGTGCTTTAACTGCAGACTGTCAGCTTTAATTTGAGGGTATGTACATCCAACTCAGGTGAACGGTGTAGGACTTACAGCAGTTTGCAGATTTGCCTCCCACTTGTTAAGGGACCAAAAGTAATAGGACAATTGGCTTCTCAGCTGTTCCATGGCCAGGTGTGTGATATGCCCTCATTACTCCAATTACAATGTGCAGATAAAAGGCCCAGAGTTCATTTCAAGTGTGCTATTTGCATTTGGAATCTGTTGCTGTCAACTCTCAAGATGAGATCCAAAGAGCTGTCACTATCAGTGAAGCAAGCCATCATTAGGCTGAAGAAACAAAACAAACCCATCCGAGAGATAGCAAGAACATTAGGCGTGGCCAAAACAACTGTTTGGAACATTCTCACAAAGAAGGAACGCACTGGTGAGCTCAGAAACACCAAAAGACTCGGGAGACCACGGAAAACAACTGTGGTGGATGAATGAAGAATTCTTTCCCTGGTGAAGAAAACACCCTTCACAACAGTTGGCCAGATCAAGAACAATCAAGAGAAGACTTCACCAGTGTGAATACAGAGGGTTCACCACAAGATGTAAACCATTGGTGAGCTTTAAAAACAGGACAGTCAGATTAGAGTTTGCCAAACAACACCTAACAAAGCCTTCACAGTGCTGGAACAAGATCCTATGGACAGATGAGACCAAGATCAACTTGTACCAGAGTGATGGGAAGAGAAGAGTATGGAGAAGGAAAGGAACTGCTCATGATCCGAAGCATACCACCTCATCAGTAAAGCATGGTGGTGGTAGTGTCATAACGTGGGCATGTATGGCTGCCAATGGAACTGGTTCTCTTGTATTTATTGATGATGTGACTGCTGACAAAAGCAGCAGGATGAATTCTGAAGTGTTTCGGGCAATATTATCTGCTCACATTCAGCCAAATGCTGCAGAACTCATTGGACGGCGCTTCACAGTGCAGATGGACAATGACCCAAAGCATACTGCAAAAGCAAGCAAAGAGTTTTTGAAGGGACAGAAGTGGAATGTTATGCAATGGCCAAGTCAATCACCTGACCTGAATCCCATTGAGCATGCATTTCACTTGCTGAAGAGAAAACTGAAGGGAAAATGCCCCAAGAACAAGCAGGAACTGAAGACAGTTGCAGTAGAGGCCTGGCAGAGCATCACCAGGGATGAAACCCAGCGTCTGGTGATGTCTATGCGTTCCAGACTTCAGGCTGTGATTGACTGCAAAGGATTTGCAACCAAGTATTAAGAAGGGAAAGTTTGATTTATGATTATTATTCTGTCCCATTACCTTTGGTCCCTTAACAAGTGGGAGGCACATCTGCAAACTGCTGTAAGTCCTACACCGTTCACCTGAGTTGGATGTACATACCCTCAAACTAAAGCTGACAGTCTGCAGTTAAAGCACATTGTGTTTGTTTCATTCCAACTCCATTGTGGTGGTGTATAGAGCCAAAGATGTTACAATTGTGTCCATGTCCCCATATTTCTGGACCTGACTGTATTTGAGAGAAGTGACTGTGGTCAGCGTGCCATTTGATTTTGTCCCAAACACATAGATGGGGTGTTTGTAATTTGTGTAGTTTAGGTGCGGTTCCAAAGAGCATTGTAACAGTTTTGCCAGTATTTAGAAAAGTTTGTTCTTTGCGATCCACTTTTCTACCCCTGTGAATTGGTCTTGCAGCACTGCCTCCAGCTGCGGGAGATTTGGTTTGCTGGTATAGATTACAGTGTCGTCTGCGTACATGTGTACAGTTGAAGCTTTGCAGACATTGGGCAGATCGTTTATGAATATTGTGAATAGCAGGGGGCCAAGTATCGAGCCTTGGGGTACACCGCACGTTACTGGGATCATTGAACATGATGAATAAAGAAGACCCTGGAAGCTTTAAACCTGACTTTTAGCTCCAATTTGCCTGCCCTTCTTCCTGCCTAATGGAGAAAAAAAAGGTTGAGCTGCTCATTGTAGGTTAAGGTATCGGTCTCTTTTGTACTGTATTATTTATTTATTTATAAAGGATTTTACCAGGAAGGATACATTGAGATTTCTCTCGTTTAAGTATGTCCTGGGTTCAAGAGCATTGAAATTTTACAGTATTGTATCATAAATAACTTCACGTGGATATGAAATTTTCTTTCTATAGCAAAATGCCATGCACATTTCAATATACCCTTTTTTAGTAAATGATCAATTCTCAGTTACAGACGTATGTGTCTGATACATCCGTACAAATCTGCAGCTCCACAATAGATTTTATCAGCATGTCTCCATAAATACATACATGCATTGGGGCAAAATGTGAGTGCGGAGATGAACGATTTGATATAACTTGATGGAGGAGAGGGGTATAGCGATAATTAACTATAATATAATATATGTAGCTGAGGAGAAGAAATAGAGTGATGTGATAAAAGAGCATGACAAAATAGTAGGGGGATTGAAGGTGATGCAATTTAAATACAAGGGGATAGAAAAGTATTGATTTTAAAGAAAAGGATATTTAAGGAACAGTAGAACTTGGGGAATTTTAATACGAGGTTGAAAAAATGGGTAAGTGAAAGAGGATGGGATAAATTGCGCACACATGAAAAGTGAGGTTAAAAGGGTACTGGATTCAGTAATATCAGGTGTGAGCCGGAGCTGGACCCATATTACGGGGTTAGAAGCTCAAAAGGTAGGAGGGCCACTGGCTGAAATACAGACAGGAAATGAGGACCCCACACAGTTGGGCAGGGAAAGAAGCCAGAAACAAACAGTACTCCGCACAAGACAGGAAGGCAAAGCAAGGGTTAATGGGTAGCCATAAACACACACACACACTCCTAATTTAAACACCAGTCCTCAGATTGCCGGATCTGTTCTATGGGTAGGAAATAGAACTGCTGGGTGAAACAAATAAATATAACAAATAAGTAGAACGGTGCAAGGCACAAAAAGCAAAAGTATGAGACATAGTCAGAGTATAAACCGGGCACGGTACACTGGAAATGGCACATTCGGGATAAACCAGAGGGTAGTCAAGTAGGGAAGCCAGGGTCTGTACACAGGAGATCAGCCCAGCAAGGGTAAAACAGAATTTAAAGCACAAGAGCAAAGAAGGGAAAAAGCAGGAGCAGAATAAACTAAAGAAATAAACTAAGATACAAGGGAACAGCAAGATGAACCAAAGGACTAGGCAGAATACAAGCAGCAGGAAAATAGGCAAAAATCACAGGAAACCAGTAGACCCTATATTTGGGCACTGCAGGATGGGAGAGATGCTCTTAAATAGGCTGGTGCTCTGGGTCAGGTGGTCAGACCTGACAAGCTGCAGGGAAATCCTGGAGTGGGAGGTGAATGAGGTATGAAGCAGACAGGAGTAAGATCTGGCCTGGAACTGTAACAAGGGGGGGACTGGAAGCATGACCATTAATGAGTATAGTCAGATGATGAAGCTATAGTCAGAAAGGCGGAAAAAAATGAAGGTTATGCCTCGCAAGATATTCGTTATACCCTCCTGATGAGGTTAAAATGATCATCGCGGGTTGCTGTGTCTCTTATGCAGCGGCATTTCAGTTCTGGTCACCCGTTTGGCTGATCGTCTGATTTGCATATGCTAACCTCTTCTCTGTAATGACACCATCAAGCTAAAAACCTTCTGATACCTGGGTGAAGACTTGCCACTTATGCCGCTGCCCAGTTGTTAACACTAAAGAACCCGGTAAATGTACCAAAGCTGTACATAAAAACAGGCCTTTTGATAAGACGGTGTGTAAATATATGAACTGGCAAATTGCAGTAGGTGATTTGAAAACCAGTATTAACTCAGCAAACTGCTTTATAAGCGATGAGATTGTTCAATGACATATTGAAAAATATGCCAAATATGTTTTTAATGTGAGTTTGTGACTCATAAACGCTTTAACCTTTTATGAGTGAATCAACATCGCAAAAAGTTTAGATGTTACAATATTCATCTGAAATAGAAGTTGCTGGACAGGTCAACATTTTGAAAAATCCTTAAGTACCTAAACAATAAAACGCACAAAACAGTACATATAACAAGGTATTAAATATAGGCATAAAAGGAACATTACAGACTGGTTAAGCAATGAAATAATCTGTCTATACATAAAAATAACAATTTTCATATATTTTGAGATCATGCAAAAGGTGCAATGCAGGGGATAGCAACCTTGGCTGTCCAGATGATTTCAAACTACACTCACCGGCCACTTTATTAGGTACACCAGTTCAATTGCTTGTTAACACAAATTGCTAATCTGCCAATCACATGGGAACACCTCAATGCATTTAAACCTCTAGATGTGGTGAAAATGACTTGCTGAAGTTCAAACCGAGCATCAGAATGGGCAAGAAAGGGGTTTTAAGTGACTTTGAACATAGCATTGTTGTTGGTGCCAGATGGTCTGGACTGAGTATTTAAGAATTATGCGTAAACCACATGAAAGCATGGATTCATCCTGCCTTGTATCAATGGATAAAGCTGCCTTGTATCAATGGATAAGGCTGATGGTGGTGTAATAGTGTGGGGGATATTTTCTTGGCACACTTTGGGCCTCTTGATACCAATTGAGCATTGTTTAAATGGAGTATTGTTACTCTGATCATGTCCATCCATGTATGACATCAGTGTACCCATCTTCTGATGGCTACTTCCAGCAGGATATTGCATCATGTCAAAAAGCTCAAATCATCTCAAACTAGTTTTTTGAACATAATGAGTTCACTGTACCCCAATGGCCTGCTCAATCACCAGATCTCAATCCAATAGAGCAGAGGTCGACAACATTGGCCTTCCAGATGTTTTGGAACTACATTTCCATTGAATCGCCGCTAACCTGATGTGCGGCTGAGCGTCATAGGAAAGGTATTTACAAAACATTTGGAGGGCCAAGGTTGCTGACCCCTCCAATATCACCTTCGGGATGTGGTAGAACGGGAGATTCACATGATTACAAATCTACAGCAACAGCATGATGCTATCTTGTCAATATGGACCAAAATCTCTGAGGAATGTTTCCAATACCTTGTTGAATCTATGTCACGAAGAATTAAGGCAGTTCTGAAGGCAAAAGGGGTCCAACCCAGTACCTACAAGGTGTACCTAATAAAGTGACCGGTGAGTTTATAATGTATGCTTTTGAGGATGGTTATGCTATTCTACCCCTGCACAATAATAACAGGGAGAATTTAAATATGTGGGTATAAAAAAAATTGGTTGAGAAATTAGGCTAAGGTTTTGATACCTTTGAAAAATAACAAAACACAAACAAGGCACATCTTACTATTTGCGTTAGAAATCTATTTAAACTGTCCTCTTTTACAGTACAGAGTGGGTGATGCCTGAAAAGCAGTATGCAGGTTCTGATCAACATTTTATATGTGTAGCATTATGTGATTGGTGGTTTGCATTGAACATGCTGATAGACTTTCAAGCACATATCTCATATAGGCTTCCACCACATTGATCATAGTATTGTCACATCAATGAGAACTGCCAGTGATTAATGATCAGGTGAGATCAGTATAGACAGCCTATATGACCAGGTAACTATTTTAGGTAGTCACAGTGACATCCAGTATTTGAAACCCCAAATTTCATATTTTCAAAATGTGCTGAAATTAATTAAAATGTTAAATTGGGTAATATGTAGAGTAGGTTAAAAGCTTACCTTATTTATAACACAGTGTTCCCTTTTGCGCTTTTGATACGGAACGCATCTGCTGCACGAAGCAGGAGACACTGTTGCTGGGCAGACCAATCAGACTGATCTGTCAGCAACCAGATGGCTCTTAATGCAAGTGACATTGGCTGATCAAGACATTGGCTGATCAATGCTTCGCAACATTTGTTGGGTTGACTCTCTTCAGGACACTGGAAAGATTCTGGTCCTTCAACTGATACTATAGCAGTGAGCTTGTATCAAAAGGAGCAGGATCTGATGCCTAAAAGCAGAGCAGAATCTGATGGCTAAGCACATACAGTGGGGCAAAAAAGTATTTGGTCAGCCACCAATTGTGCAGGTTCTCCCACTTAAAAAGATGAGAGAGGCCTGTAATTGTCATCCTAGGTATACTTCAACTATGAGAGACAAAATGAGAAAAAAAAATCCAGAAAATCACATTGTCTGATTTTTAAAGAATTTATTTGCAAATTACGGTGGAAAATAAGTATTTGGTCACCTACAGTACAAACAAGCAAAATTTCTGGCTCTCACAGGCCTGTAACGTCTTCTTTAAGAGGCTCCTCTGTCCTCCACTCGTTACCTGTATGAATGGCACCTGTTTGAACTTGTTATCAGTATAAAAGACACCTGTCCACAACCTCAAACAGACACACTCCAAACTCCACTATGGTCAAGACCAAAGAGCTGTCGAAGGACACCAGAAACAAAATTGTAGACCTGCACCAGGCTGGGAAGACTGAATCTGCAATAGGCAAGCAGCTCGGTGTGAAGAAATCAACTGTGGGAGCAATCGTTAGAAAATGGAAGACATACAAGACCACTGATAATCTCCATCGATCTGGGGCTCCACGCAAGATCTCACCCCGAGGGGTCAAAATGATCACAAGAACGGTGAGCAAAAATCCGAGAACCACACGGGGGACCTAGTGAATGACCTGCAGAGAGCTGGGACCAAAGCAACAAAGGCTACAATCAGTAACACACTACGCCGCCATGGACTCAAATCCTGCAGTGCCAGACGTGTCCCCCTCCTTAAGCCAGTACATGTCCGGGCCCGTCTGAAGTTTGCTAGAGAGCATTTGGATGATCCAGAAGAGGATCCAGAAGAGAGAAGACCAGAATGTCAGATGAAACCAAAGTAGAACTTTTCGGTAAAAACTCAACTCGTCGTGTTTGGAGGATAGAGAATGCTGAGTTGCATCCAAAAAACACCATACCTACTGTGAAGCGTGGTGGTGGAAACATCATGCTTTGGGGCTGTTTTTCTGCAAAGGGACCAGGACGACTGATCCGTGTAAAGGGAAGAATGAATGGGGCCATGTATCGTGAGATTTTGAGTGAAAACCTCCTTCCATCAGCAAGGGCATTGAAGCTGAAACATGGCTGGGTCTTTTCAGCAGGACAATGATCCCAAACACACTGCCCGTGCAACAAAGGAGTGGCTTCGTAAGAAGCATATCAAGGTACTGGAGTGGCCTAGCTAGTCTCCAGATCTCAACCCCATAGAAAACCTTTGGAGGGAGTTGAAGGTCCGTGTTGCCCAGCGACAGCTCCAAAACATCACTGCTCTAGAGGAGATCTGCATGGGGGAATGGGCAAAAATACCAGCAACAGTGTGTGAAAACCTTGTGAAGACTTACAGAAAACGTTTGACCTCTGTCATTGCCATTTGCCAACAAAGGATATATAACAAAGTATTGAGATGGACTTTTGATATTGAACAAATACTACTTTTCCACCATAATTTGCAAATAAATTCTTTAAAAATCAGACAATGTGATTTTCTGGATTTTTTTCCCCTCATTTTGTCTCCCATGATGACAATTACAGGCCTCTCTCATCTTTTTAAGTGGGAGAACTTGCACAATTGGTGGCTGACTAAATACTTTTTTGCCCCAATGTATAGTAACTTAAATCTAATACTAACCCTGAAACATTGCGCCAATACTAATGGTAAGCCTAACTCTAACCTTAATGTTAAGTTTTCCTTTTTGCTGGAGTCCATAAAAGCAACCAGGTTGATGGAATGTGATAACAAATATTACTTTTTTCTCCTACTGCGTTCTGTGGACTGTTTGAGTCACTCTAATGCACCACGTCACCGTGACTAAAAATTTGTAATTTCTCAAACACAGGAAATTTAGACACATGTTTATAAAGGAAATGGATGCAGTCTGCGAAGTATGTAGACCTAATGATATGTATTCCAAGCAGTGGTTAATACGGATAAATCCTTTACAGCTCACTAGTGACACTATTCCTACATTGGTATATCAAGTCGGAATATTTTGGGGCCGTTCGTAGATACAGTGCACCACTGCTGGTATCGACTCCCCCCAATCCACAGGACCGCATGGAGCCAAGTACGACCCTGCACAAGCTCACATATGCGGAGTAATGCAGGAACCATGGAAGGACACTGGTAACTTGCTGTTGTCGTTGTTCTACTGCTTTCTACACTGCAGTATTAAGCAATTTTGCTATAGAAAAATCCCTTAAGATTAACATCATTCTTTGCGAGACAATTTTTTTTTGCAGAATACCGGCTGGAGCTAAGAACAACAATCTACCATGGAATATCCCATTGTATTCGCTTTAATCCAGTAGTAACTGCTCATGTACAAAGAATAGAAGCCACTAATGTACTGTATGGAATCTCTAATGCTGAACTGCAACCAAAGCTTCTGGATCTGTCAGAATAGCATCTCAAACAATTACGCTAATGGCTGCAGCCGATTGGTTAATGTCTCAGTAGGAATCGGACCCAGTGGGTCCCCAAGTCGCTTTGTTGACTAAAAGGATGTAGCTATCTTTGGGGTTGTATTGCATGCTTATGTAGGGTACATACAATTCTTAGTTTTTAATTGAAATAAGTCACCCATTTCTAACATCTAAAAACAGTTGTGTACGTGTTCATTTGTAACCACCGTATATTCTTTTAAATGCATTGCATGGATATTCCTTTCTATGTGCAATATATTCCGGACATAATGGACATTTTGAAGTATAAGCTCAAAGTGTGCCTTTATAGAAGCTCTCAATCTTGAAAATAGTGTTTTCACATAAATAAAAAATACAGAGCAATATAGAAAGCGTTCATCCAAGTAAGCAATTTAATTGCAAGTCTACTGTTATGTCAAATTATGTGAAAATGGCAGAGCTTGAATGAGTCACATTGGAGCAGGAGGTTATGTTGTGTGGGCTGAGTGGGTATGAGGGGGAGTATATGGTATAGTATACAGAGGGTTGAGGTTTGTGAATGGGTTAAGAAAAAAAAGTATAAACAAGATCGTCTGTGCATGCAGCAATTCGATTTTTTGCAATATATGTTGTCAATAGTAACAGTCTGGGAATTTGGCCAAGCTGGATATGGTTGATTTTAAATTACGTTCAACATTAGAACAATGCTTTAACAGCATTTTACCACAGATACCTGAATATGATTGATATAATGGATGACAAATGACACAATGAGGATGGCGCACCAGGGTGTGTGGCTTTTGGATTCCTCGTATTCCCAAAGATAGATAAAATAACTATAGTGACAATGCAATTCCAGGATTTTAAGAGCGATTTATTCCGTCCAAGTGGACCAGGAAACATTTTGACTCGTTATGTCAAGACTCCTAACGAGTTGAAAACCCTGCCTGGTATACTTGGGTGGAATAAATCTCTCTTCTTTTAAAATCCTGGAGTTGCGTTGTGATTGACATAGTGACATACGTGGGAGACAGTATGGTTTTGCACTTTACCCGTCATGGGATTTGAGGCTGGATTCCATAAAATGTATACAGAATATGTATGGTTCAAACATTCGGGTCACATTTGGTAAGACTTTTTCATAGAATGTTAGTTTTTGATAATTGGAAATTTTGTGTCTGATGCTCAACTGTTTTTGTTCTGGTCCGGTCCTGCCTTTAATCCACTCTATTGTCAATTCAGTCACTGCACGTAATAGGCATTCTAGTATTTCAAAGTTGGTGCTAACTTAACCAGAGCTGTTGTTAATTTAACAGCTCCATAGGCTATAATGGCTCTGGGAAGTTTACAACAGCTCTGGTTAAGTTAGCACCAACTTTGTAATATAGCCCTACATGTTTTATTTAGTCCAGTGCTTCTCCATGTCTAAATTTTAAGGGTCATTGATTTACCTCCTAAAAAAGGTCTTCTCTAGAGGAGTATGTATGGCCGTAAAAACAATTCCTGATTTCATTAGCACATGTTGGTTTGTATTGAGCAATGAATGCATGAATTTTAGCCTTGTTGCTGAGGTTTTTCAGAGACCATTTTTGTCGATGCAAGAATTTTTTGAACAAATTTGTGGTGTCTAACCTTTTTCTATGGATGTCCTAAATTGGGCCGCTGATCGGCGTAGAGTGGTATTCGGGATCGCCTGATACCAAGCTCCAATCCGATACCGCAAGACATATGGTTTGAAGTGACTGCCTGGCCATGAAATAATGCCGGAGCCTTGGCATTTACTGCAGCACTTTACCTGCTTTCTTGGGAAGTACAGCCCTGTGTGGGGAGTATGGGTGGCCTAAGCGTAGATTGTCGAAGGCTGCGTGCAGATTTCACACTGTACGGCTTTCAATACATCACCAGACACCTCTGCTCTCACCCACAGCGTCTTCTTGTGATAAGGCTGGGAAGTGGCCACCAAGCCTGCAGGACTCCAGCTGAGAGACTCAGACTTGGGAAACGGATTGGCTTTAAAAAGCAGATCTCTGATCCCAAAAAATTACGTGATCTGGTCCCGATCCTAAGGATTGGGGCTTCCCGAATCTTAACTTTTTGTTTATTTTTTTATGCTTCTCATAAACACCATGTTCATTTGTCAGCAATATTGTGTTGTTTGGATGCTAACTTTAAGTATACATGATTTTTCTGCTATCCGATGTTATTTCATTATATGTGTTAGTAACTTGGACGTGAGTGATCCAAAGTCAATATAAAATAATTACTGGAAGGCAAGGAAACCTGTGTGTATTCATTATCATATGGATTTTAATTGTGCCCTAAATTTGACAGTCCTTAAGATAAGTAAGGTTTTCACTTTACCCAATGAAAGCGAATCAATTGATCATGTGCTAAATAAACTTGGCTAAGTAAACCTGTACAACGGAACAGTTGGGCTGCTTTGTACACAGCCTTGGACTGAGGACAGTTTTCTTGCAATACTGCTGAGGATTCTCTCCGTTTCGTTCCATGTGGTTGTTATACAACTGAACAGACATTTCAGCAATGAGAAGACTTACATGGAGCAGGCTGGATACTTCTTGTCCACGCAGCCACCCTGTTAGGGAATTGGCACAAAACCATTTTTTCTGTGCAAATGAGAAGAGTTAGGCAATAAAGTTAATGCATTTAGACCAATTGAAAGGAAAATGGACTAATGTGCTTAAGAATTTTGTTGGTCATCAGTAAGAGCACACTGTTTTGAGATCTGTTGGTCCATGTGAATTGTGTATTGGTCAGCTTCTAAACAATTTATTTGTTCTGCAATATCAGGGTAGATTTAGAAGCATGCCACATCGCTTTCATTATCTTTCTTAACCCTTTAGGGATGCGCGAGTCGGCACGAGCAGGCTGTGGGAGGGGCCGAGGCGGCCCCATTGAAAACAGCAGGTCATACATATACGCCCTGCAACTTCCTAGCCCTCCCGCCGCCAGGACGGCATAGAACGCCCTACGGCGGGAAGGGGTTAAAAGATTTTTTGTGTCCGAGTCCTGGGTAGTCTTTGTTTCCCCTGTAATCTGCAAAAACTATATATAAAGATGGTATTCTCCTTAACACCTTCACAACCAAAAATAAACTTCACTGTCGAAGGTGTTCTACACCTTTGCATTGAAAAACTTAAAGAAATACAACTAGGGCTGCAACGAACGATTATTTTCATAATCGATTAGTTTGCCGATTATATTTTTGATCAGTTCATCGGATAAAATAAAAACCTACGCAACTTGCATACTTTTCGCACACAAGGTGCACGAGCACCTGGTCAAAGTGTTGGATTGATGCTGCATATGCAGCTTAAGCCCATGTCTACTTTCTCTCCAAACAAACGCTGTTACAACCTCTCAGATAGACATGATGATGTCAGCATGTATGCACGGTAAGAAGGGGGGCACTCCACACAGCCTGACCACTTTAGCTTATTAGAGTGTCCCTATAATTTCCTGAACAAACTGAGTGGGAGGAGGGTCCGGAGGTGAAAGAGAATGAGCTTGGGCGAGGGATTTGACCCGAATATGAGAGGGACTGGGTTTGGGCAAAAGACCGGAACTGAGTGTGGGAGGGAGTTTGTGGGAAGGGACGAAAGGGAGAGAATGGCATCTCCAGACCAAAGAGGGGATGGCAGGCAGGTTGGGGTGGTGGCACAGGACGAAGCAGAATCTGAGGTTTTAACGTTTAACTCAGTCTGACTCTTAAACAGTGTGTGCTGTACACAAATCAATTGACAGCTGATTAATTGATAATGAAAATAGTTGTCGATTAGTTGTTTCAGCTCTAAAAACAACTCCTCTCGACCACTTTAAAAATATAAAGTGTCCAGGATGAGTATAGTTTCCCCCCCCCCATCCCCTGTTCTGACTAAAAAACTGGGGGAAGTGGAGGAATTTCTTCCACTCACTTAGTCATCAGTAGCCAGGGAGTTTGAATTCCAATGTCACAATCTCTGTGACCAATCTCGTTAGCGAGCCTCTGTCCCATTAAGGGCATAAAAAAAGGGAACTCTACTTTCCAATAGTCTTCCTTAAAAAAAAATACCCAATGAAATCTTAATCTTTTTAACATGAAGATTATTGCTGTCCCTGTTGGGGGGGGTCTCATTTAGAACTCACTACTGTCACCTAGTACGCCTGCAGAGGAACTGGAAGGGGTATTACCCACCCTCACTGTAGCAAAACATACTTTATTGCTGCATTACAACAGCCAGGAAGAGGACAGACTTGAAGGAGTGTTCTGAGCCTGCTCATTACTAGACATGTATAAGATTCAAGTGGTTCTAATTGTGGAAAATCTTTGTACAGTTTATTTGCAAATTATTTGAGGCGCTCTTCAAGTTGGTTTTATTTTTCTCTCCGAAGTTGTTCATTACCCTCTTATTATTTTGTGTGTTGTGTTTTACTGCAAGCTTCTTGTATGCTGTCTTTATTCTTAAATAAAAAAAATTGTAAGAAATAATAACTAATTTGGTAATTTGCCCACATGGGCATTATGACTACAAATATAAATGATTTTTATATTTCATTGGTTGATTTTGAAAGCATATCTGTCCCAGTTTATTCTTCATTTTTCTCATATTTTCTGTATTTGACACAAATAATATTTTTATAATAGATCCTATTTGATATTGTTAAAGATAAAGGACACCATCTAGAGTTTTAAATCTTTTGTTCCGTCAATGTTGTTTTAAGAAGTGAAAGACTAAAATAAAAAGCTGGCAAATTTTCATTATTATCTTTTGACTATGTCAGCATAACTACGTGCAAAATACTTTTTGTCTCTTTATTGCTAATTTACATATTAACTGAATATTTCAATGTTTTAAATAAATGTTTTGATGATATTGTTTTGTTTTTTTGTACTTCAGGATTTTGTAGTGCAAGGGTTAAAACAATCTACCAAATTATTAATTTGTACTCCTTGATTTTGCAGATTCATGATCCTTCAGTTACTGAGCATTTTAATTAGGTTTTTGTAGACACGTGCCCTGAACTTTGATTTCTGTCATTGCCATAGAAACAGCATGAAGTTACTCTAGGGACCAGTGTTCTTCAGAGTTATCAGTTCTTTCCTTTCCAACATTCTTACAAGCTCCAGCACCTGTTAACATTACAGGCTTCCATTTAAATGTAAATATTATAATGCTCCTATATTCTATGTGGGTTAGAAGCCCAGAACCACAGAGGTACTTGTATGGTGCTGAAGGAAGACACTAGCCACCAAAACTAAATAAAGCTGTTTATAAACCAGGTCAAATTTGTAAGGGTTTGCTTCTCCCCCCCCACCCTCAATCCCCTCCACTGTCCAAACCTGGCTGCTGTGACAATGCTTCAAAGCGTAGGGCTCACCACCACCCTCAAGCCTTGTCTATCATTGACCACAAGATAGTGTTCCCCTCAAAACAAAGTCAAAATACTAATTCATGAAGATGTCCTTTTAGTAGGAATCGACTTAGGCTGGGGTCAGACGAGCGTAGTGTTCACGTCCGTGATTGCGCCTAAAAGTACGTCCGTGATAGCATGAAAGAAAGTCCATTGGAGCCTGACACATGAAGTACGTCCGCACTGAACTGCGGACGCACAACGGCCGCGGCCCACGGACGCAAGGCAGGCAAGAACGTACAACCCCTAGAACGGCCGCACAAAGTGCGCTGCGTCCGCAACGTCCGCATAGCTTTGTGTGTGAGTGATGGAACGTGGTCAGACGGACTGCATTTATACGTCCAGCATTTTTCACGGACAAAATGGTTTTGGCTTTTAATTTATTTTCCCTCCTAAATCCGTCAAAATATACGTCAGTGAATAAACGGACTGTGTGGCCACTACTGTGTCTTCTGTACTGACGTACGTCCGTGTGCAGTCCGTAGAAATCACGCTCGTCTGACCCTAGCCTAAGTGAATGAACCCATCGACTCCTTGTCTTGTGCACAGCAGGGAAAAAGGGATTTCTACCAGATTGTACAGTGTTGAGGAGGTCAGAGTGATGGTTTGAGCCGATTTTTCAGAGAGAAGTGGTTTTGGAATCTTGCTCAACTAAAAAGAAAAACTTGTCTGTACTTTTCAAAAATATAAAGAAATTCCTGAAACGAGGTACAATTCATCACAACCAAAATATCTCCTTGATATGTAGGATTTTGCCCATTTCCGACCTGTCTATGTTGACCTTTTCAATTCATGATTTTGCGTGATGATATGTTCATGTCTGGTGTCTTCAAATTCTTTACAGCTGGGTGGTCAAAACTGGACATGCCCGATTTATGTATTTTCAAGCATCTACTCCTGATCGAGTGAAGGAGGGACAGAAAGTATAATACTTTTAGACCAGTGATTCCCAACTCTAGTCTTCAAATACCCCTAACAGGCCAGATTTTAAGAATTACCTTACAGAAATGCAGACTGAATCCTGCAATCATTGAGCAACAAATTTGATCACCTGTGCTATTCTTCAGTTACCTGGCAAACCTGCCCTGTTGGGGTACCCGAGGACCAGGGTTGGGAACCACTGTTTTAGAGGAATGGTACCTAAATTACCAGATGGTTGTACGCAGTGATCCTCCCTAAACAAACCATTGTTTCCAATGTTGAAAAGATGCCATCATATCTGTAAGTATAGTCAATTAGTGCTCCTTGGCAGTGCATCTATGGCATGATGTGTAGAACACTGGACCCCTGCCGTAATTACTGAACGTGCTGCCAAACACTGGTGACAATATAAAAATAAATAATTTTAAATGAATTTGCTAATAATCGATCAATGTAATCTTAAAAACTGACAGGCACTGTTGTTAAGCATCACTCCTGGGTCATCTTAAATTAAATGTTATTAATTGTAAATCTAAACATGCATATTAAAATTAACCTTTTCTCCTCTTTCCCTTGAACTTTATTTTCTTTTAGGAGCGTGAGAAGCGCAAGCATGAAAGGATTCTTAGTGATGAACTGGTGGCAGCCGTTGGCTATTTAAATCAGTTTATTCCCCCAGAACACGCCATTGTTTACATTCCCTGGGACATGGCTAAATACACAAAAAGGTAATACTTTTTTTATATCACGGTTTGGGTTTCAAAGAGCCTTTTTTTTTTCTTCTCATATGAACAACAATTAAAGGGACAGTACCACCAAAAATGAAATGTTTTCTTTTGTTTATGTTGCTGCTCTTTTACATGCATTTTGGTTTTCTCATGGTTGGTTAAGAAAATATTTTACACTGTGTTTCTGTGCGCATCCATTTTGTGGTATTTAACCCTTTCGCTGCTGAGGCTTTTCCCGCCTCTGTGCTGAGCTCATTTTTACCGATTTTGCTCATCATGTTTAAATGCGTTTTGAAGGCTTATTTTAGTATATGACCCAGACATATTATATATCGTTCTTTCCGTCAGACGCGGCAGATTCATAATATGTCATTATTATATGTATACGTCATGACCTGTTTATTATAACAAAAAATGCAATAAAATCTGAATTTTCAATAATTTACAATGTGTAAAGTGTTTTTTTTTTCACATTTTAAGATGCGAGCAATTGCGGTTAAATTTTGTATGGGGTGCGCTTGTTAAAAAAATTAGAGATGGGGTCTCATTACATTTTTTTTTGGGGAAAATTACGCGATTTTTAACAAACGCACCGCATACAAAAATCGTTAGTGCAGCATCATTGTTCACATTATAATTGAAATGGGAACAATATTGCTGCATTAACAAACCAAAAAAAAGAAAAAAAACTTGTTTTATTTTTTTTTACAATTTTTTTAAATATTTTTTTATTTTTATTTTTTATTTGATTTTTTTTTTTAGAACTTTTTTTATACTCATGTTTGGTATTGTTGGAACGGCCATGCTCTGGCCGATCCAACGATATCAAACATTAACCCCTATCTGCCATGGATCGGGAGATAGGGGGTTCATTGGAACCCCCTATCTCCACCATTGGTGGCAGCTAGGGGTTAACTCCAGGACTGGCGTCATTGTGCTATGCACGATGACGCCAGTCCTCAGGGGGCATTCCCGGAAGCTTGGCCGACATCCAAGATGTCGGCCAGCTCCGGGAAAGGATCACGAACCGGCGCTTTTCGGCGCCGATTCGTGATCCGGCCCCCATGGGGTTAATGCCAGGCTGTGCCCTTCCAAACGGTGCCTGGGTTAACCCTCTGCACGCCGCCGCTCGATGTCAGCCCGCACCGGGGGAGCAAGCGATCGGCCGGAACCCAGCCGAACGCTGGCCCCAAAGAGAGGACGCGCTCAGCGCGTCCACCGCATGGAACGCTACCTGCGGTTGGACGTGCTCAGCGCGTCCACCGCAGCGAAGTGGTTAAAGTAGATTAAATGTGGGAAGCCCCACTATTACCGTATTTTTCCATGTATAAGACTATACTTTTGTCTAAAATCATTAAGCCAGAAATTGGGGGTTGTCTTACACATAGGAGTAACTGTACCAGATGTGGGTCTGTTCTGAGTGTTGCCATGCTCAGCTCATGCTACCACGCTTGCTTCAATGGCCTCAGACCAGAATGTGGTGCCACAGGAGTAACTCGCGTTACACTGGTGAACCCCACGGTTGCGCAGCAAAACTAACGATATCTTTCCTCTGCAAACAGGCTTCCTCCAATCAGGAGCCTTCGCTCGCAAACAGGCTTCCTCCAATCACGAACCTTCAATAACAGACATGATAGACATTTGTTGGCGCTTAATAAATAATAATAATAATAGACATCAAATGCTGGACAAACCAATTGCAATTCTGAAAGCATCCTGTTGGAGGCAGTAGCGTGTAGGCATTGTACAGATGCGACAGTTCCAGACCTTTTATATTCTGCCATTTTCATGGGAGAGTGCTCAAAATCCTGGTGTTAAGAGTGATGAAGAAGAAAGCAGTGATGCAATAGAAGCTGAAGAAAATGATATGCCCAAAGCTGAGTGTGATGCATAATATACCTATGTAGTATGTACCAGTATCTTAAAAATATTACCTACGGTAATTACTACATATGCCTTTAGTATTTGACTACTTTGAGAAAAAAAGTAAATGTTTTGTTTTTATGATTAAAATATTGCTTTCTTAATCTTGGGTTAGAAAAGTATGGGACGTCTTCTACACGGAAAAATACGGTATATCTCATTCGGCTTCCATTTCTTATCTCAGCCTAAAAGATCACCTGCGGCCTCGTCTCAACATTCCCTTCCCTACCCCATTGCCTCTTCACTACTGTGTAATCCTATACCACAGCTGACTTGCCATAATATTTTGTTAAATGATGCGTTATGGGGAAAATCCACACAAAATTTAAACCGGTGATAAACGCCTAACTTTGTTTTTCCTTTTCATATGCATTTAACTGAAAGAAAAAATCAACAGCATGTATTTATAATGTGTTTTTTTTTTTTTTTTTGCACTACACAAGTAATCAAGTTACAGCTTATGTTATGTTAGTTGTAGTGTCAACATACGTTGCAACTCCTGCGGTTATGCTGTAAATTAATGACCTCTAATTAAACATCTATTTTTTTTTATTATTTTTTTTAAACATTCTTGATGTAGCTTTCTGGCATGAATACACAATATATAATTTGTGTGGGTTCTGCCGTAAAACATGACAGCATATAAGGCCATATGGTGCTAATTTTACCCAGATCTGTTGTAAACTTAACAACTCCATAGACTATAATGGCTTCTTTAAGTGTTTAAACGTGATGACAAAAAATGGTCAAAATGGTGTACAAAAATGGCAAATTATTGAAGAGGCTAAGAGTGTGTTTTTAATCCATTACATCACATTATTTCTGAGAGCTGAAATCCCCTATCAAAAATGGATGTGTAATTTTATCACAAGAATATTCTATATTTGGACGGTTTGCCAACTGTAAGCTTAAGATTTTTCCCTGCACACATGTATACAAGTTAAATTTTTACATCCCAGTCTCGTGGTAATCTTTGACAGTTCTATATAATTTTGTTTGTATTGCAGCAAATTGTGCAATGTTCTAGATAGATTGAATGTAATTGCTGAAAACGTTGTGAAGAAAACCGGTTTCTTTGTCAATCGACCAGATCCTTATTGCAGTGTCATACGACCCGATGAGAAGTAAGTATAATTCCCCATATATTTCACTTTAACACCGGAATTATTGGCTAACTATAGTATAGCTACTGTCATGTTATGGCCCACACATACGCAGTAGATACAGTGCATTTTACACTTAATGATGAAAAATTGTACATATTTGATTTTGAATTGCAATTTTTAACCTGCACAAGTGATAGTTCAAGAGACTTTTCTAAAACCTTGCAATCAGAGTGCCAACATTTATTTTTGCACAATCAGCAAATTTTAAAAATGAAACCGCATAGAAATAGTTTTTTTTACAAATCTTGTAAATACAAAATAAATCCTCAGCTTAATTTTTCCATTTTTACCTGTCTTTGAAATAGAATTGATCTTTCTCATGGTTGAGTTACAGCCCTTTTGTTGGCACCGTTTATTGACTTCAATAGTCCACCACTTTTTTTTTATTCTTATTAAATTGGTTCCTCTTGAATTTTTCACTTCCTGAACTAGATCCTACATGTACACTGCTACAAACAACACGGCAGTAATATCAATGTAAGTCATTTGAGAGCAGTCCACCTGACAGTTAAAAATGTCAAACGAAACAATTCAATCTGTTGTTAAAAGTAATAAAAGAAAAAAAAATAATACCGGAACACCTACAAAGTGTAAGAATGCTCTGTGTCACCTTACCAATGCACACAAACCTCCACAATGTCCCTTAACATTAATTCCCTTAATTTTGCTGCTTTTCTAGGTGGAATGAAGTTGGTGGCATTGTTGGACCAGCTGGACGTCTACAAGTAAATCCTTATCTCTTACTCTTAAAATATCTGTTTTTCTCCACTAGGTTTAATAAAAGACAAATATTTTATTTTAGGGGCTAGGTTTTCAGATTAGGCTGTCAGACGAGCGCATTTTGTACGGACTTTGAGTCCGTGCAGTACTGACGCACGTTCTGACGGAAGACGCAGTAGTGGCCACACGGTCCGTTTTTGTGACTGATGTTATTTTTGACTGATGTAGATGGGAAATAAAATTAAGATTAAAAACCATTTTGTCCATCAAAAATGCTGGAGGCATAAATGCAGTCCGTCTGTGTTACATCCTCAGTCCCTGCTCTGCTGCCCGGGGGGTCTGGGCATGGTTCGGTGCCACTGGCTGGTCGAGTGCCAGCACCTTGTAATGGCCGAGCGGTGTCTGAGGGGGCGGGGCATGGCGTTGTCACAAGGAGCCGCCGGGTTTAAAGCAGGGCGCGAGGAGTTGCCTCGTCGCCCTGACGAGTAGTTCTGTTCCCGCATCGCTTACCATTGTTTTCATTGTGATTCGAGTTGCTGACCCGTTTAGGTCTACGATCCTTGCTCCTGAGTTTGACCTGGGTTGTTTTGACCATTCTTATGCTACGAATTATAGCGGTTGCTAGTACTGTGCGTTGTGGGTTTAACCTGCTTGGGGTTTTACTCAATTCATGGGGATATTCCCCTCTCGCTCTGGTGTACTTTCTACAGCCTTATTGGGGTTCTATTCCAGGCCCAAGGTTTATGATTTAACGTCATGTATTTCTGTACAATCTGCAATAGCGAGATACAGTCTGTTTTCTGCATATGATTGTCATGCTCAGCTTGCCAAGTGTATCCGGGTTTGTACCAGCTTTAAACCTTTATGTGTGTCAGTAGACCCTGGTGATTACAAGGTACAACATACCAGTTTGAGCTTATCAGAAAACGCTGTCAGGTCGGTGACTGCCCTGCAGTCTGCACAATACGTTGACTGTCAAACAAACTACCTCACCCACCCACTCAAGTATTGAAGCCATCTGTATTGTTTTGTGCTCTAAGTTGTCTGTTGGTCTCGAAACCTGTGGAACTTAGTAGCAGATCAGTTGTCCTGTTATACTCCTTGGCTTTGGAGTAGAAGTCTGTAAATACTAGCAGGGTAATTCAAAGAGATTCGAAAAGTCACCGCACATTCAGTGACTTTTCGTTCTCTTCAATTCGGTTCCTTTTGCCGATCCCATTTAGGTGACCCTGCGGTGTATTCAGCAAACACCACAGGGTCCCCGAATTGCAGGGAAAGGCTGCCGCAAATTCGACGAAAACTAACCGCAAAACCCAGCGAATGCACGCCGAAAACCCCCCAAAACATCTGGATTAACCTGCCGAAAACCACGGAAAAAGCCCGAGCAAGAGCCAATCGCACGCATCCGAAGCAGCCGAGACCGCAGACGAGGGAGGTGAATAAATTAGCAAAATAGTTTGTGTGAATCTGTGAAAATGAAACGCTGTTTGCAAAGAAACTACTGAGCGAAAATGTCTGAAATTTACATATGAGGTCCAGGGAATGATAATAAAAAGGGCTGTTACAGAAAAAATAAGTAAACTTTAAAAAAATTACACAAAAAAAAATCGGACTTTTAAAAAAAAAATCAGAAAAAGCTTAAAGTATCCTAAAAAATCTATAAATAAAGAGACTCTTTAATGCAGAATTTTATAATGAACGGTTTATTAGATATTGAATTAAAACGGGAATATTTTTAACATTGAAACCTATGGGATTCTCCTGAATTAACTTGCCGAATTAAACCCCCGAATGACAGGGCATTTCTGGAACCTTTCACTGCTGGTTTGTGTTCTCTGAATAGCCGAAGCAGTGCTTTTCATTGGGATTTCTCTGCTCTCGAACAGGCACCGTATGTTCAGGCAATTCGCCAGGATTTGGCGAATTTCCTGCTCTCTGGATAGCCGAATGGCCAGGAAAGGTAACCGACCGCTGATTTTCAGCGTTCGGTTACCTTTCTCAAGCAATTCGGATCTCTTTGGATAACCCTGTAAGTGTTTTGCAACCATCAAGCAGATATTTCTGTCCAACAAGATCTCAACCTCGCTACTTTTGTGTGAGCGCTACATCGCCCGTTACAGTCTGAATTCGTTCCATCACTCACACACAAAGCTATGCATACGTTGTGCACTCCGCACATCCGTTCTAGCAGTATTACGTTCTTGCCTAACCTGCGTCCGTTTGCCGCGTCCGTCATGTGTCTGCACTTCCGTGCGGACGTACTTAGTGTGTGAGGCTCCTTTGGTCAGAATGCTATGCTGCCACGGACGTACAAATGTGCGGCGACACAGACTTGATGACTGCGCTCGTCTGACACGGGCCTTAATCAGAAATGCAGCAAAAATTTAATTATTTTACCCCTTATTTCAATGATTTTCCATCCACAATGTCCCCCAGCTGTGCAGTGCAGAATTTGTTGGTTTTCACTTTCATAGTTTGCCTTTTTTTTTTTTTTTATTAGGTATTTTTCACAAATCGAGTCCATCTGGATTCATAAACCTTCTCATACATTAAGATAGTCATTCATAGATTTATCTACAGGAGACCTATATTTATCTACAGGAGACCTGGTATCTCTTGTGCATAAGATTATAACTTGGAATATGTGTTTGGATTGTATTATGTCCTATAGAATTTCAGATCTGTTATCAAAATATTTGGATGACCTGACCAGCCGTGCTGGCTTTAGGAAGACTAAGTCATTTAAAGAGCTCCTCCACTCTGGCACTGATCCTCCTTTAGAAGAATTACATAGATAATGCATTAAAAAAATCTGTAAAGTAGTTAAGAACAGCTAAGATAAGAAGAAAAGTGAATTTAAACGTCAGTCAGACAATCAGAACCCACTTGTTATTTTATAGAGGCATAATATATTCCTTTTAAAACTATACCTAAAATTGAATCCTGTGACATGTAGTTGAGCATTTGTAGCTAAAATTGATACTGCTTTATTGTAAACGATGTGGACTTATTCACAGCATTGACACATGGATCGCAACACAGTGATCATCTAAGTTAATAATTGTGCATGAACCAGTCAGCTCTGACAGGATGACTTGCCCCATATATGGTACATACACATCAAGAAAGCGGGCCCAGGCACTCTACCTACGCTTCAAATAGTGTAGGTTTATTAGGAAATCTCAAACATTAAGGCAAAAAAAATGGCCTTTCTTGAGCCCTTATTTAGGGTATGGATGTCGTCAGTAACACTAATTGCATCATGACCATACCTCTCATCCTCCTAATCTCAGAGCAGCCAAAGTTGACAAGTCTGTGTTTAGTATAGCTTCCCCCACTACAGTAGATTAAAGCGCATGCATCTACCTTGCACTTGATTCTGATCTTTGCATCCCACTTTACTGAGTGCAGTTGTTGTTGTTTGATATTGTTTTATCAAATTTGAGTGTGTCGTGAAATGTTGTATTGTGACTTACTTTTTGAGCCATATTTTTCACGTTTTACAAAGACACTCTGTGGTAGAAATGGGGGAAGCGAGGAGAGAAATGGAGGGGTTAAATGTTATTGTGACAACACCTAGAGCTATTGATTAATTGGGAATGTACCGATCTGAGTTTTTCCAATCTAAACCCCAGAAGGCTGCTTAGCTTAGATTGAATGATCATTTTCCTGGTGGGTGGCCTCCATCCTATTTGGAAGGCTGACACATCCTGATGGGATGTCCAACTCAGGGAGCATTGCCAGCTACCCTATACCAGATAATATATATATTGGCTCCCTGATGTTTTGGGAACTACAAGATGCTCAGTCACCCACTAGGCTGACTGAGCCACATGGGAAATGTAGTTCCCAAAACATCAGGGAGCCAACGTTGCTGACCCCTGCCCTATACCAATTGAATTACTGGTATGTTAAATGGTCCTTGTGGCTAGAGTGTCCCATTAATTTTAATGCTTGCGGCGTACATGTACAAACTTAACATCAACTCTACATATTTATGTACATTTGTTAGTAGCTTGGCTTGGCCAACCTGATGAGCACATAAGAAACAACAGATTTTATTATTTGTATTACAGATAAACTTTTTCAGTTTATCAATTTAGCGAATAAAATAAACTTGTCATACAATTTTTAGAAGAGAACAAAACGAGTATTACAAAGCTATCAGGGGTATTCAGAAAAAGCTGAAAATCAGGAGAACATGCTGGAGAAGTGAACAATCTAGACCAAATAGCCGATTTGGAAAGTGAGATAAATGGGAGAATTTTTCTGGTTTGTCCATTTTCACCTAGAATTTTCACTTCTCCAGTCATTCTGAGTTTCACCTTTCTTTGAATAGACCTGTATATCTTTATGTCCATTTCATAATCCTCTACAAATTTGTGTTTATGTATATCAGTATATATTATTAGCCAAACTTTACGATACTGCAATAGCATTTTAATTCCATTTAGTATTTTGTTTCTTTTGGAATACTGTCAATCTTACAATCGTTAACCACATAATATATTATTATAGAATACTACAAACAGTAATACATGTATTATTCTCTGCCATTTTTTTTTCTCTTTCTTTTAGACTGGTGTCCTTCGGACAAACTGTGTTGACTGCTTAGATCGAACCAACACTGCACAGTTCATGGTGGGAAAATGTGCTTTGGCTTATCAGCTTTATTCTCTAGGATTCATTGACAATCCAAATTTACAGTTTGATACTGATGCTGTTAGGTATGAATTATTTCCCTGTGGAACTGAACGGCGTAATTCATTAAAATGTGCATAATGTATCATTGCATCTGATTGTTACTTAGTCATGTTTTATCTTAAAAGTTTTTTTTTTTTCTTTTGTATTGTTAAAAATATCAACTAAGAAATTATTTATTTTTCCCTCACTATCAATTGTAGTTACAGAATAACTGTGGAATGGAAAATCTGTATTATTCTTGCTGGGGGGTTTGGGTGCCATCTCCATTCTGGCCAGTATTATACCAGATTCTTTGAATAAATTTGATCTCAAAATATGCTTTAGAGGTTATTCACTAACCTCTAAATTGGCCTCGAATTGCACCGGATGGTGAATTTCAGTTTGTTGAATTTCGGGCCAATTCGTCTTGGTGAATTGACAGCAAAATATGGTGCATCGCGACAGCACCGAAATTGCCCCATAGAAGACTATCGTCCGAAAACTCACGTGTTCTAAATTGCCTTTTGCGATATTACATTTTGTTCTGAATTTATTAGAGGAAGAGTGCAAAGACAGAGTGGAAATAATAAAAAAAAAATGAACATTTGAATGTTTTGCAGATTAGCCTTTATTCAAATTCCTGTTTGTTTTTGTTTTTTTCATTTTAACAATAACAAGTGCGAATTCGTTGTATTAGGTAGAATTTATATGTTATGTACATTTTGAATAATTCAAAGTGGCTGAGCACAGAATATCTTTTTTTTTTCCAGTGCATTTTTCAGTGCTCAGCAATTAGACAAGTTCTTCTTTTGAAAGGATATACATTGTCGAATAACAATACTTTTGGATTTAAGCACTGATGGTACTCTAGCATAGTTTCTACTCAATATATTAATTACTGCTTTGCTGATTGCTTTATTATTTTTTTTTTGTGTTTTTTATGGATTCTTTTTTACCAGGCTGTTTGAAGAATTGTATGAAGACCACGGAGACACGTTGTCTCTCCAGTATGGTGGTTCTCAGCTGGTTCACAGAGTAAAAACCTACAGGAAGATTGCTCCATGGACGCAGCATTCCAAAGATATAATGCAGACTTTGTCTAGATATTATAGCAATGCCTTCTCAGGTTGGTACCATCAAAATATGCAAATTTTCATTGAGCATTGCACTGGAAACGTAGAACACTATCAGAATGTTTCAAACCTATCAAAATGTAATGTGGTAGTATATTTCCCTGGGTTTATTTCTTTGATTCAGGGATCTGTATTTAACATTTTATTATTTTGATAAAGTAAGTTTATAAACTTTGTAATAGTGCTTGTTCTTTTTTACATCACTTTATTTATAATCCTAAATTCTTCATTGTTTATCACTTTGTCATAACCAAATTTTGGAAAGTTTTCTTCAGAATTCCGATATTAAGATCTGTAAGTATTTCAGTGTGGACATATGTTTGTTTTTTTCGTGTACAAAATGTATAAGTCCGAAGAAAAGGTACCATAAATTTGCCGTGTAAGGCTCACAAAAATTTATCATAAAAAATGAGATTGCTTTATTGTGTCAAAAACTATACATAACTCACAACATTTGTATAAAAAACATATAATGTGATGTGAATAGGCAATTCCAACATATAATAATGCAGGATACCGATCAATTTGATAAATGCATTATTTCCTTATAGCAGTTATAATGATTAAATCATCCTATCGTTTCCGTATACATTGCACCGCTATATAAATGTGGCATTTGCCGCCCCGCAAACACACCTTCAGAAACTTACTACATTGTATAACTCCTTCTGCCGCTTTGCATTACAATGTAACTACATGACCCACCATTGTGACATGTTAAAAGAGCTAAACTGGCCATCGCTGGAGTCTAAACGCACCCTTCACCTTTCCAGTCTGGTGTTTAAGAGCATTTCTGGGAAGCTGCCACCCTACCTGAATAGACTGCTTCCACAAGCAGCTTCCTCATCCTATAACCTCCGATCCAGGACCAGCACCTTACTTGCAATACCACAATACAAAAAGACAGTGGCTCGGTCCTCATTTTCCTACAGAGCACCACAATTATGGAATAACCTCCCAGACGCCATCAAATCTTCCCCCAGTCTTAAGTCACTCAAGAGCTCATTACTAACATACTTCAATACAGAATGCACCTGTAAACATGTAACATAGTGACTATATTTCCTACATATTTATTTTCTGTTAATCTGTATATTTGTGTTGTTTTTTTAATATCTTGCATTGTATTACTTTGTATTTCTGTAACTGTAACAGTAACACTTCAATGTTCTTGAACCCAGGACATACTTGAAAACGAGAGAAATCTCAGTGTATCCTTCCTGGTAAAATCCTTTATAAATAAATAAATATATGAAATAGTGTCAATGTTTGAATGCCTTGAGAGCCTATGGATTAGTTGCTCTACATAATAATACCTTGCTCAATTTGAAGAAACAAAATAGTGGCAATTGTTAATAGTGCAATATCCTGCTCAATTGATGAGAAATCAGTAAATAGCAGACCATATGGGTATTTTAGAAACATAGAAAATGTCGGCAGATAAGAACCTTTCGGCCCATCTAGTCTGCCCAATTACATGGATACTTTACCTGGATTTATCTTTTGTTTAGGATAGCCTTATGCCTATCCCATGCCTGCTTAAATTAAATTACTGTTTTGGCCTCTACCACTTCTACTGGAAGACTGTTCCATGTATCCACCACCCTCTCAGTAAAATAATGCTTCCTGATGTTACTTTTAAACCTTTGCCCCTCTAATCTAAGACTATGTCCTCTTGTTTTGCTACTTTGTTTCCTTTTAAATATACTCCCTTCCTCTACCTTGTGGATTCCCTTTACGTATTTAAATGTTTCTATCATATCTCCTCTGTCTCGTCTTTTTTCCAAGCTGTACATGTTAAGATCATTAAGCCTTTCCTGGTAACTTTTCTCCTTCAAGCCGTACACCATTTTAGTAGCCCTTCTCTGAACTCTCTCTAAGATGTCTATATCCTTCTGGAGATACGGTCTCCAGTACTGCTCACAGTACTAGTATACACCTCATATAAGTAATCGATGGGTGTTCATCAAACAGTGCCACTGAAAATGAACGGTAGGTTTCACCCTGCAGAACTATACCTCCCGCCAACAACAATTGCGGATAATTAGAACTGGCCTCTTAAACGCACAACCAGAGGTATATTATTAAATATTTTGCACAGTATAGCTGTATTACATACTGATTGAATTCCCCCAGCGAGGTTACATTGCATATAGCCACATAGCGTACTTCATTTACACATTACAAAACTGCATGCGTATATGGCTGTTGCAGAGAATGGTTATCCTCTTGCATAGATGTAAGAAGGGAAATAAGCCTATTATCTAATACTGCAGGATATTTGAGCTGTGTATCACACAGGTATCATAGCTAATTCCACATTACAATTCTGCACTCCAGGCAGGCATAGATTGTCTCTATTGCATATCAGCATCCATTATTTTTCATAATCAGTCATTTCAAAAATATGCAATGTAAGTCAATCGCCATAAACCACAACACTGTTAAAAAAACAATTTGTATCATGCTCAACGCGTTTCGATAGCGACACGCTATCTTCCTCAGGAGCAATTGCCTTGTCTCGGTCTCTCCTCCCACGTATTCTATCATATCCCCAATCATATGCAGCTCGTGCTGTTGATTATCGTTTTTCAGCATGCCTTCCGCATTGTATATGGCGTGCGTGTCACCCCAGCGTTCCGTTTTGCGTTCCATTGTTATATTTCCGGTTCTGCATTTTTGGCATGCGTCTCACTTCAGGCATCCAGCCTGCGTTCCACTCTATCTTACTTCCGGTTCCGCGTCTCATTCGCAGCCCGATCCTATTGCGCACGCGCCGATTTTTCTTCAGTGCAGGGGAATATCTGTATTTACCAGCTGTTTATTGCCTTAACAATTCCTAATGCAACCGAATATTGCACAGTGTTGTCACATACAGTTGTGTTCAAAATTATTCAACCCCCAATGCTGTAAAGGGTTTTAGGGAATTTAGTGTACATTTGTAATTGTATTCAGAATGAAATCCTACAAGGACCTTTTAAAGAACCATATGCAACTAAAATGACATCAATTGGTTTTGTAATACAGTAGTAAATGTTTCTTTTGTGAATTCTTCATTGACACAATTATTCAACCCCTTAAAGACTACCACTCTGAAGAACAGAGGTTCATTCAAGTGTTTTCAATCAGGTATTGAAAACACCTGTGGATGTCACGGAGCAGCAATAAAGCATAATAAGCACCAATTAGGCAGCTTTAAAATGACTGTGATACTCAGCTCCTTCTAGACATTTACTGGTGTGATTACAAACATGGTGAAGTCAAGAGAATGGTCCAGGAAGACAAGAGAAGAGGCGATTACTCTTCACAGGAAGGGCAATGGCTATAAGAAGATTGCAAAGATGTTAAACATACCAAGAGAGACCATAGGAAGCATCATTCGCAAATTCAAGGCAAAGGGCACTGTTGAAACGCTACCTGGTCGTGGCAGAAAGAAGATGCAGACTTCGACTGCAGTGCGCTACCTGAAGCGTAGAGTGGAGAAAAGTCCCCGTGTGACTGCTGAGGAACTGAGAAAAGATTTGTCAGATGTGGGTACTAAAGTTTCAGCTCAGACAATACGGCGCACACTGCGTAATGAAGGCCTCCATGCCAGAACTCCCAGGCGCACCCCCTTGCTGTCTCCAAAGAATAAGAAGAGTCGACTGCAGTATGCCAAAAGTCATGTGGACAAACCACAGAAGTTTTGGGATAGTGTTCTGTGGACTGATGAAACAAAATTAGAACTGTTTGGGCCCATGGATCAACGCTATGTTTGGAGGAGGAAGAACAAGGCCTATGAAGAAAAGAACACCTTGCCTACTGTGAAGCATGGCGGGGGGTCAATCATGCTTTGGGGCTGTTTTGCTTCTGCAGGTACAGGGAAGCTTCCGCGTGTGCAAGGTACCATGAATTCTCTTCAGTACCAGGAGATATTGGATGACAATGTGATGCAGTCCGTCACAAACCTGAGGCTTGGGAGACGTTGGACCTTTCAACAGGACAATGATCCCAAGCATACCTCCAAGTCCACTAGAGCATGGTTGCAGATTAAAGGCTGGAACATTTTGGAGTGGCCATCGCAGTCCCCTGACTTAAATCCGATTGAGAAACTCTGGTGGGACTTAAAGAAAGCAGTTGCAGTGCGCAAGCCTAAGAATGTGACTGAACTGGAGGCTTTTGCCCATGACGAATGGGCGAAGATACCCGTAGATCGCTGCAAGACACTTGTGTCAAGCTATGCTTCACATTTAAAAGCTGTTATAACTGTAAAAGGATGTTGTACTAAGTACTAAGATTGAATGTCACTTGGGGGTTGAATAAAACTGATAATGATGTGAGCACAGAAAAGACATTTGTGGTTATTTCATTATAAATGTTATGTTATATTTGTCTGACCTACACGTGCCTCTTTGATTTAATTGTAAGCAAGATGACTGAATGATCAAAATCAATGTCAAACTGGCCAAAACACTCAATTTCAGTGGGGGTTGAATAATTTTGAACACAACTGTAGATCCCCTGTTAGTTCTATTGACCGCATCATGTGTCCTATATTCCAAACGGGTGACATTTTACATATTCCACCTATTTAATAGTATGTGTTAAACATTGAGTTCAAACTATAAAAGTTATAGTTATATCTTAAACATATATCAAAACGATTAATGCGGAATGAAGATCATTGATCAAGTTCGTCTGGGTCCAGGGAAAGGCAATCTTGATAAGCTATTGAAGCAAAGAGAAGCATATTGGATCTACTGTTTGGGGACTCTGTTTCCACAGGACCTCAAGAAGGGATTCACATTCGCACCATTTATAGGCAGATCATTTCTGTGACATGTAATAGATATAAGGAATAATTGAACTTTGTTATGATTGATAACGAAGTTTGTAAAAGTACATCTCTCAATCTCCCTCTGCCCAAATAATCCCCTCCCTTCCGCTTTAATACTTTTTGTGACCAATTACAACATGTAGTAATTTTGGAGCCCAATGCTGATAATTATTTATACATTTTATTATATTAAATCTTTATTGAAAATCCAGTACCGTTATAAGAAAAAATACAGCAAAGAAGATTTGGACAATGGGCCAATATTTAGTGATGTCAATGTTAATAAAGCATCGATAAAAGGAAAAGAAGGACCCCCCCCCCATTCGTTTTAAATGATAACTATTGCAAAATGCAATAAACAGCCAGAAGATGAGATCAAAACAGGAATCAACCCATTATTAAATTTTGTTTTGGTTATTATAGAGCTAGCATGCTTAATGTAAAATTTCTCTGAAGATAATAAAAACAAAAATGGTATCTAACATTTTGTGGATGCTGAGAAATGTAGATTATGTGCATAGTATATTGGAAAAAATTCCTTTATTCTTCCTTTTGTGTTTTTTCTCAGGAGCATTTTAATTAAGCTAATATGTTTCTGAATCTTTGTCTATGTCGTCATTTAGAATACACGTGCTAACTGCTAGAAGCTGATAAAGTGCACTACGCTTATGATTTGATTGAGTCTCTTAATCATCAGCACTGTATTATGATTATGGTAGTACATCTTCCTTCAGAACACATGCATGATTCACATTTTTATTGGATCTCTTTCTCCTACACTGAAAAGGAAGGGACTTGACACAGTTACAGTTAGAAGTATTTATAAAGCTCCAACAAGTTCCATAGCGCTGTACAATGGGAGAGACAGAATAACAAATATACATACACGTTACAAACGCACAGAACAGTAGGAGGGGTGACACACTAGGTGAACGTAAATAGCAGAGTATGTGAGGTAGTGGGGAGCGTGTGGGCTGAATGGGAACGTGGTGCATGAAATGTACAGTGGGGGATTATGGTGTGAGCTGATAGGATTCTCTAACGTAATGTGTTTTTAGAGACTTCTTGAAGGACTGGAGAGATGGGAGCATCTGATGCTGCGGGGGAAGGTGTCCCATAGAAAGTGGGCAGCTGGAGAGACGTCATGAAGGCGAGAGTTGGGGGTGCGGGTACATGGAGCTGATAGCATCAGATCATTGGCCGAGCGAAGTGGATGAGGCGGGATGTACCTGATAATAAGGGAGGAGATGTAGGCAGGGGCGCGGTTAGAAATTATAAATGGACTGCAGCAGGATGGAAAATCGGTTAAGTCAGCAATTTATCACATGAAATAGAGAACACTGTATCTTCAGAAGTCAAGCGGGGGTAACCCAGAATTAATATGTATGTGGTGTGGTGGAAGAAACAGTGTGTTGTTGCAGGCACAATGGTCTGCTGGGTTAAAACCTAACTTTTACTGATGATTAAAATAAGAAAAACAGCGTGCATCAAAATACATAAACACAAATGGTGAGATAAAGGGGAGGGGGTGGTACTGTACTAGGTGTGTTACCCTGTCAAGGGTGCTGTCCTTGGGGATCCTTGGATGGTCCCAGCAATCTTAATCCCTGACATGGGTATAGGTCAGGGGTCAGCAGCTTTGGCTCCATGATGTTCTGGGAACTACATCTCCCATGATGCTCAGTCACCCATTAGGCTGACTGAGCCACATGGAAAATGTAGTTCCCAAAACATCAGGGAGCCAAAGTTGCTGACCCCTGGTATAGGTAAATAGACCGGGATAAACACAAGACCCTGTAAGTGGACTGAAAGAGCAAGCGTATATATCAAAAGGAAAAGAAGAGGAAAGGACACAGGGTACCTGATACTCGCCCTGTATCCTCTGGGAGGGTCCTAAAAGGAGCTTCCAATGGATTTATTAGAAACAAAATCTAGTATATAAGGATAAATAAAAGCAATAATAAAATAGCTGGAACACATTTTTTCACCCTACTGGGCTTCTTCAGTCAGTAATGCCATTTCTGACGGAGGAAGGCCCAGTAGGGTGAAACCGGTTCCAACTATTTTGGTAGACTTAATTTAATACTTGTAGCAGTGTCCCTTGACAATGGTATGTTTTCATGAGGTCCTTAGGACACCATGGAGGGCTGTGTGAGATATTATGTATGTGCTCTCACAGGATCCATATGATGCGAACAGGCGGACACAAGAGGTAAGTACTGACTGTTTTGAAGAAGAAAAACAGATCCCCCCCCCCCACACAGTGGAATAGGAACCAACTGGGAATATTCAAAATAAATTTGTTTAGCTGATGCACAACTGTCAGAATAGCAGAGGAGCAATCGACATGTAGCTTTATGTACTTTTTTCCTCTGGGGTTTTATTGGGTTTACAGTGATTTGATAACATTAAGAGCACAGTCAACTTTCAGAGGGGCATCGCTGTCTATATACTATATGCACCATATACAATAAAAATGAAAGTATTTGTTGTCCAGTTACTTTGTTGTTTGATATTCTATTAAGGAGAAATGACTTAAAATTAATATTTTATGTGTTTCTATAGATGCAGATAGACAGGATGCCATCAATCTGTTCCTTGGCGTTTTTCACCCAGTAGAAGGCAAATCTCACCTGTGGGAGCTCCCTACAGATTACTATTTGCATCATAGGAACACAATGAAACTTCCTCTGACAAAGAGAAGGTACCCGTGATTTTCTTGAATTCATGTCGTAGTTGGTAGGATCTTGAAAAGCCAGCTGAACGTTGTAAAATGCATTGTAACATACTGTAACCGTGGAATGGAAAGACTGACAGCCTCTATTTGGAAGTAATTTCACCTAAATGTACCAAGTAATATGTTAGGACACTGTTAGGAATCGTGTTCTAATTTCATAATGATTGCAGTACATGAAGTCAATTACTGCAGCACTGGAAAACCATTCTTTAAAGTGACACACTGATTGTCGTGCCCATTTTAAGATGTGGTGGGCCTTATCATTCTCTTATGTGTTTGCATTTTTTTCAGAACACATGTATAGATTAAATGGAGTTATTCCCTATCATGGTTTCACTGCCCCTAACTTCAGGTGGCATGTCACCAGGGTGAGTGACAACTGTGAGAGAAAAGCCTTCCTATAAAGCAGCTCTCTGTTCACTCTGTGCCTGATTAAGTCAGTGGGCTAAACCCACCAAGGAGAAGCATGGCGGTGCCAGGCATTGGATCCAGTATAAGTACAGCCTGTGATGTGTCATAATAAAGAGATGAGCTATTGCATTGATTTTTAACACCAATAGGATATCCATCCCCTGATGAGATGTCGCAGGGACAGTGAACCTGGCCAGTACAGGTTCACTTTAAGGCTAGGGTCAAACGAAAGCATTTTTACACGCGAACGTAAAGAAGTGCGTCCGAACGCATTGACGTATTTTTTCATGGAATACGCGAAAACGGTCATACGATGCGCATTTTTGTGCGTGATTTTTTACAGATCCAAACCAGGAAACTTTGGGTGTCTGGACGTTATGTTGGCCGGACACGAGCAGGGTCTGACGTCTCCAAATCACACACACACACCGCTATGCCACTGCAGCGCACTCTGTACGTCCGTACTAGCGGTTCTGCGTTCTCGAAAAATTTGTTCATTTTCCACTTGCGTTTCGCGGCCGGACGTTCGTGCGACCGTACTTCGTATATTGGCTGTCATTGCCCGTCATTTGCTGCTAGTGCGGCCGTAATTATGTGCGCCAGAACGCACGTTAAAAGTGCGCTGGTCTGACCCCAGCCTTAATCTTTCATGCATAATTACTCTACAGGTGGTTGTCTGTTGGGAGTTTGTTTTCTGCAAGAATAAATTAAATTGTCATTTTAGTCTTCCTATTTAAGCGATGCTGTGAACCTAATGCCTCAGCTGTTGTTTAGAGGAACAGTAACTGTGCTCTAATTGCCTGATAATGTGCGTAATATTCAAAATCAACATACTCTGTAAAAACGATATTTTTTAGAGCTGTTGAACTTATTGGCACATTACAGAAAAACACTGTACGGAAGCTCGCTTTTAGCATCATTATAGGGATATCAAGTATAAATTGTTATATAAGAGACTATCTGTAGAAAATAACTTCCACGTTTTGTATCAATGATTACTGAAATTTGGAAGAACTAGTTCTTTGGTTCATGCAGTTCTAATTCTGTTATGGTTTCTATAATCCAGGGGTGAGCGACCTTGGTCCTCCACATGTCTTGAAACTACTTTTACAATGAAGCTAAGCCATCCTCGTGGTGACTGAGCATCATGGAAGGTGTAGTTCTAAAAAACCAAAACAAACTGCACCCCTCTAAAATAAAAAAAAAGTGCATAATTTAACCTCACCCAGAAACCTAGCACACGAATACTTTTCCTGGATCACAGACCAACGTGGTCCAAATATGATCTGAAAAGAGCAATCCTTCTAATAAATAACTAGTTACTTTTCTAATTAATTCATTATTATGTTGGAATGCAGCAAGGACGTGGAGTTTTTTTTTTTTTTTTTTTTTTTTTAGATCTATGTTGGAGTATTAAAGTTATTGGTTGGTTTTCCATAGCTTTTCTAGATATAATTCCTGATAGGCTTGTTGTGAAAAATGCTGCCCTGCAGTATGCAAGAATCAGTTCTGCTGGTAGAAAACCAATTTATTAATCAGGACGGAAACCCAAGTGCACTGCCTTGATATAGTAATAGAGGTACAACCTACAATGCCTGGAAACAACTGTAGGGCAGAATGTTCACTTCTATACAAAAGAATAAAATGCATCCAGAACAAACACGACAGCTATGGCAACCAGATAAATAGGCCATTATTAGTATCATAGGTTTGTGTGAAAATGTGTCAATATCGAAGTAAGTGTGCAATTCTGCTTTTTCATGTACATTATTTCCGTGTGTCCTCAGTTTTTTTGTATACAAAGGATTTGATTGGATATGATCCGGATTGCTGGTAGGTATGAAGTGGGGGTGGATTGGTTAAGGCTAGGGTCAGACGAGCGTGATTTCTACGGACTGTATGTCCGTGCACACGGACGTACGTCAGTACGGAAGACGCTGTAGTGTCCACACAGTCCGTTTATTCACTGATGTATATTTTGACGGATGTAGGCGGGAAAATAAAATAAAAAGCAAAACCATTTTGTATGGAAAAATGCTGGACGTATAAATGCAGTCCGTCTGACCACGTTCCATCACTCACACACAAAGCTATGCAGACGTTGTGGACGCAGCGCACTTTGTGCGGCCGTTCTAGGGGTTGTACGTTCTTGCCTGCCTTGCGTCCGTGGGCCGCGGCCGTTGTGCGTCCGCAGTTCAGTGCGGACGTACTTCGTGTGTCGGGCTCCGATGGGCTTTCTTTCATGCTATCACGGACGTACTTTTAGGCGCAATCACGGACGTGAACACTACGCTCGTCTGACCCCAGCCTTAGTGGCTTTCCATTGGAATAAATTTACATTTTAAACTATTTTTCTCTTAAAGGGATAAATAAAAATTCAGTTCTTATATTCTTTTAATGCGGTCTTGAAAAACAAGTATGTTATGTCTGCATCGTCAGCTTATTGGTGAAGAACGGTAAAACTAGAAAAGGGGAACATTATTGCCATCTTATTAACCAAGTCAAATTGTTTTATTGTCATGAAAAAAAATTGCAGCCAATGAACACTACTCTACACTTACTCTTTAAAGTTAGAGTCAATGACCGTAACTGGCAGCCACACGCTACTGCTGAAATCAACCCCTGTAGTCCGTAGGACTCCGTGGAGACATTCACGGGATTGCTCATGGTCAGCAGGGCACTGGAAACTGTTTGTTCTCAGTGTCCTTCTGCAAATGTCAAGAAGAGGCAGCAGATTGTGTTGTTTGTAGGCACCATGGACCTCTGGGTGAGTATGGAATTTTTTTTGTGTGCGTTAAATGATTTTAACCATGCAAAGATGCTTAACAACAGTTCTTAGCAGCTGGTATTTTTTTTTCTTCCATACTGACAGCAAGTGAGAATAATTGGCTATCTTGAAGTAACTTTTCATTCTCCTGCTGCCCAGAAATTAATGTTTCCTATACAAAGTACAGGAAGTGTTACTTTACAGTAGCGAGGCACTGTAACTGAGCCTTAAGCAGTGTTTGCATAAATCATCATTTGAATGCTGGTCAGGACTGGTTAATTTGAGCTATATCATATTTTCTGTGTCGGCTTAACTCAATCTTACTTGGTCTCACCCATATTTTACAGCCGCCATAATATATATTAGTGTGTGTGTCCACATCACCTTTTGTCTGACTTTTAGGACCTCTTGTTCATCAGACGTTGGAAGATATTGCTCGGTTTCATACCCTGTGACCGTGTTATTAGGGGCAATGTGGTAGACCACAGGTTCATCAGCAGGTAGACGGGGGACTCCCTTTTCCCCCTATAGGGGTAAATAACAGCTGATTCCTAATTAAGTCTGCCCTGCCCTTATAGGAGTGGTGGTCCTTTCTGAGAGGGCAGTTTGTGTGCTGGCTACAGCAGGGAAGGAAGTGAGAACCCTGAAGACAAAAGGGAAGTACATTTCATTTTGTTCCACTTGTTGGCAAGCGGCTTAGCTGCCCAATATTTTAGTCAGGACATCCTGCATGTTTAGTTAGACTCCGCATGAAGGAGTAAGCGTTTGTTTATGCTGTATACTGCAAGTTTTATGTCTGCACAATAAAGGAAAGTGGAAGCACTGACCCCTGTGTCCAGTGGCTTTATGACCACCCACAAACTAATATCTAGAGAATGTAAATTAATCTAAAGTGTGTCTTCATTTATCTCAAAAAAGAAGAATTATTTGATCTTTGTACAATAAAGTTGTTTCATAGAGTACATTTTCTCTGGGGCAATCTCAAAAGCTAGGTCTTCTCAACCCACCCCACGATCGGGAAAAAATTACAATTGTAAATTAAGGTCAAGCTGACATCTTGCACATAGTGGTGCTCATTATACACCACATCTGGTGATTTAGATTTAATATTCTAATAAAACTTCTAAATATTTAATTTGTGCCTATTAGCACTGACACTTTGAGTAACATCTCGAACTTGATATATTGGGTTGTGCATAATGCATCAATGAGTTTGTGTCTATGAATACATGCTATCGTTTTCTTAATATTTGTTTTACAACCGTTTTTAATTAACTGTGTCCCAGGGAAGACACAATTCATGACCAAATACTGGAAGTCCTGAATCCTGCGCTAATCCATTTATGTCCCCAAAAATTCAGAGAGTGACTGATTAATCAAAACCTTGCAGTGCCTCTGAGCTAGAGGAATGTCACTTCAGGGCGAGAAATATGTTAATTCAGATTAATTTAAAGGGACAATCTAAGTACCATGACCACTTAAATTCACACTGTGTGATGAGTGTCATTCTCCCCCTCTTCAGCCCAGAAAATTGTCTATAGGTGCCAGCCAGCCAGCATTCTGGGGTTTCGGATAGCTTTCACTATGTCAACCAAATTTGATCATGCAATATGCATTGAGAGGCAACTTAATAGCTGCTCTCTCACTAAGTGTGTTTAAGGCAATCGACAAAGGGAAAGCTTCTGGTTCTTGCAGCATAAACAAGTGGTCCATAAAAGCACTGAGGGACACTAGTGTAGAGGGACATTTTAGACACCTGGAGTGGTAGCTAGGATGGGTTAATCTAATCGACCCCTATAGTTTCCATCCCCCTTATCCTCTAGCCCAGTGTTCCCCAATCCTGTCCTCAAGTTCCCCTAACAAGACCTATTTTAAGGATCACCTTGGGGAAATGCAAACTGAATCCTGCAATCCCTGAGCAGCAAATCATATCATATACCTATAATCTGTTGGAATTGTACTTTAATTTAACTCCTTGCCTTTTGTTGATGTCCTATCTTTTTGCCACCCAATCAAATTAGCAAGTGTGAATCTCCTGCTACTCCAGACGGCTTTGCACCAAGTATGTGAATTTAAATTGACTGATTGCCATCATTCAGTGCTCAATTAACACCTGGACCTGGCTCTCTGAGCTTGGCTCTCTGTCTGATACCAAGTGACCTGGTCCAGGTGGATTTACGAACTGGAGGGAGAAACTGCAAGATCCACATCCACACGCTAAATCTGTTACTCACGCTGCTGCACAGTGCTCTTTCTTTTTCTTCTACTCTTCTGCCTTTTTCCTAAAATGGAACCCATGCCCTTTACCATCAACCCCCCTACTAGCCACATCTTTCCCCCCTTCTCTCTTCCCACATGTTGACTTCCCATGTTTCCTCAGAAGCCCGTCACCCTTTAATTCTCTGGTTTACAAACATCCTAGCTCATACGACCTATATTCCCACCTTCTCTTCTCACTCTCCTGTTGGTACTTTCTGCAGATGACATCTCTCTTAATCTTGGCCCCATAACCACTCCATTTCTTCTTTCTCAAGATATGTCCCACAGCAGTAACACGGCTCCCTGCAATCCCAACAACCTTATTTCTATTATCCCTCAGCATCTGTTCTCTCTCCTGGTGCCTTCTGGAATGTACTCTCTGTGTGCAATAAACTTACACCTATCCATAATCTTTTTATCGCCAACTCATTCAACCTTCTACCAGTTACAGAAACCTGGCTATCTCCCTCTGACTCTGCTTCCATTGCTGCTCTCTCTAACATGGCGTTCTTCACTTCAGCCATACCACTAGACCAAGTGAGAAACATGGTGGTGGTGTTGGAATTTTGCTCACTCCCACCTATACCTACCAGCACCTCTCTCCATCCCCATCTCTCTCCTTCTCCTCCTTTTGAAGTACATTGCATCTGCCTGGTTTCTCCCTGTGCTCTCAGGGTGGCTGTCCTCTATCGCCCACTTGGACCAATCTCCCAGTTCCCCCGACAACTTTGCTTCCTGGCTTTCTCCCTTTCTATCTACTAACCATCCAAGCCTAATACTTGGGGTCCTCAACATTCCCATTTATGACTCATTTGCCCTTGCTGCCTCCAAACCTCTTTCATTCACATCCTCCCTTGGACTTCCACAATCCACCTTTCTTCCTACTCGCCTCGAAGGCCACTCTATCCACATTGTACTCTCCTACCTCTACTCCATTTTTTAGTTCACCTGTCGCCCTTTCCCGGTCTCTGACCACCACCTTCTCTCCTTCAACCAATCTGGATCACCTAAACTCAATGCTGCTCCATCGCACACAATCACTCACAGAAATCTACATGCCGTGGATCTGCATCAATTCTCCAATCTCCTTCAACATCAGCCACACACCTCAAACTTTTCCTACCTAATGCTGCCAATGATGACTATAACACTACTCTGCATTAGATACTCACTCCTCCTCAATTCTGTAACAGCTCATGCTGCCAGCTTCAGCCCTGGCACACACTCCAGAAGAGCTACCTGCAAAAATGCTCACACACTGCATAACGTGGCTGGAGGAAATCCCACTCTGAAGCTGATTCCAGTCGTTTCATGACATGCCTTTTATCAGTTAGTGTACCTCGATGCTCTGTTCTGCGTCCTCTGCTCTTTATCTACACCTCCTCAATGGGTAAAATCATTAACGGTAATAGCTTTAACTTTATAACTTTAATTAGCACCTCTATGCTAATGATACTCACATCTACCTCTCCACCTCTGATCTCTCTTCTCCTGTCCTATCTAAAGTCAGCGACTGTTTATCTGGCATCTCCTCCTGGATGGCCTCTCACCACCTAAAGTTTAAGATGTTGAAGACTGAGTTCCTACTAATTCCTCGCTCTAATGCCTCCCCACCCCCTGACTTCTCTATCACTGTCGATGCCATCCCTATCTCCCCATCAAACCAGTTTTGCGGTCTCTGAGTTACACTTGACTCCTCTCTGTCTTTCCATCCCCACAACCAGTCTCTCTTCCTCCTGCTGCAACCAATTATGTAACATTTCCAAAATTCTGCCATTTCTTACCACTGATACCAGCAGCAACTCATCCACATGCTTGTAATCTCCAGACTTGACTACTGTATAATCTTCTAGCTTGCCTCCCTCTCACCCGCCACTCCCCCCCTACAATCCCTCCTAACTGCCTCTGCCAGGCTCATCCACCTCACCTGCCGTACTGTCTCTGCCACTTCTCTCTGCAAGGCCCTTCACTGGCTCCTCATCCACTGCAGAATTCAATTCAAAATTCTCACCCTGACCTACAAAGCACTCACTAACTCTGCTCCCCACTAATCACCAAATACACCTATTCTGCTTCCCTAAGCAAAGCTGTGAGGCGTGGGTGCTTTAGACTAGCTGTCTGTATTTGACCAGTACACTCACGATGAAGTTAAGCAGATAGCTTCAACTCAGCAAAACTGACACGTAGAAAGATGAATCCAGTTGAAGACTTGAATGATCAGACTGACAATTTTATTTATTTATAAAGGATTTTACCAGGAAGGATACATTGAGATTTCTCTCATTTTAAAGTATGTCCTGGGTTCAAGAACATGGTTATAGAAATACAAAGTAGTAAAATGCAAGAAATTAACACAAAACAAATATACAGATTAACAGAAAATAAATATGTAGGAAATATAGACACTATATTACATGTTTACAGGTGCATTCCTTATTGAGGTATGTTAATAGGGAGCTCTTAAGGGACATTAGACTGGGGAAGATTTGATGGCGTCTGGGAGGTTATTCCATAATTGTGGTGCTTTGTAGGAAAATGAGGATCTTGAATGGTGTACAGCAATGCAGGTAAAAAGCAGGGATGCACCAAAATTTCGGCCACCGATAGATTCTGCCGATAATGGGGTTATCGGTTTTGGCCCGAAAGCAAAACACCAGCTGAAAAAGTCAGCCGAAAATGAATGATCCCAGCTGACACTGAGCGAGCACTCTTTCAATGCTGCTTAGCTGGAGATAATTGTAATGGGAAAGAGGCAGGAGCTGCTACACATATTTATTTCTGCACACAAAGGGTTAACTGCATGATACACACCATCCAGGCAAGCAGTAACCTCTGCCCTCTCAGTGACAACAAAGGATTTATCACTGACCTCCTGCCAGAGGTGTCTGCTCTGAGGACAAGAGAGGGGGGGGGTTAATGTGGGAGTTTACATCCATGCCTCCAAAAAGTTAATGGAACATTTACAAATTCAATGTTTGTCTTTTCCTTTGCATCTTAAAGGCCCATTTATAATGCTTTATTATTTTTTCAAAGTGCAGAAAAACTGATTAAGAGAAACAGACTGATGTTTAGGCTCCATCTGAGCCATTATAGATTATACTGTAGATATATATCTACTTATTTAAGTTGTGTTTGAGGGCAAAAAAATTATATTAAAAGCCTCCACACAACAAATAATAGTCTATAGTTGCAGAGTTCTCTGAATTGCTGGGATGTGTAAATGTCTTCTGCAACTATAAAATGTGTGTGTGTCCAAAAATTTTACACATGAGTGTATGCACTACATGCAAAATAACGCCACCAAAATAGGACAAAAATATCTTAAACATTTTAATGTGGATTAATTTAAATTCATGATATTAATTTAATAAAGTCTAGTATTAATACAGTTATACAAAAAACTATCTTAAAATAAATTGGAGGGGAAAAACCGTCATTTCCGGTTTCGTGCCAAAATTTTTATATCTGAGCTATATATATATATTACACACAGTATGTGTATATATAGTCATATATAGAAAGTAATTTTCGGTATCGGTTTTCAGCCAAGCTCATCGTGCATTTTCGGTATCGGTTTCGGTCTAACAGTGAGCACAGAATGGCTGCTATGTGACCACGAAGTAACAAACAACAAGACACAGAGCAGAGGGTGGAACTAACTGGATACAGAAGGCTAAGGATGCCCAGCAGAGACAAAATAGCTATGAAATCAGTAGCATGTAAGCAGCAAAGGCAGATTCAACACAAAACAGAAAAATATACAATTAGGCTGGGGTCAGACCAGCGCACTTTTAACGTACGTTCTGGCGCACATAATGACGGCCGCACTAGCAGCAGATGACGGGCAATGACGGCCAATATACGATGTACGGCCGCACAAAAGTCCGGCCGTGCAACGCAAGTGGAATTTGAACGCATTTTACTGAGAACGCAGAACCGCTAGTACTGACGTACTGAGTGCGCAGCTGCGGCATAGCGGTGTGTGTGCGTGATTAGGAGATGTCAGACACTGCTAATGTCCAGCCTACATAACGTCCAGACGCAAAAAGAGTTTTATTGACGATCCGTACAAAATCACGCCCGAAAATGCGCGTCGTCTGACCGTTATTGCGCATTCCGTGAAAAAATACGTCAATGCGTTCGGACTCACTTTTTCACGTTCGCAGGGAAAAATGCTTTTATCTGACCCTAGCCTAAATCATGGGGCATGACAACACCCCCCAGCCTGCTGCCTAAGGTTCAACAACGACCTGTTCGTAGCTTCTCCCCGCATCACCTCTTCCCTTGATAGATTGCAGGATTTCTCACGCGCAGTCCCCATCCTCTGGAACGCTCTCCCTCATACTGTCAGACTTTCCCCCTGTTTCCCTTCCTTCAAACGCTCCTTTAAAACATTCCTATTCAGGCAAGCCTACCACCTGACTCACTGATACACCTCCCTTCCCCAATGAGTCCATCACTCTCACCTTGCAGTCCTTTCCTCCTGTTTCTAATCCTCCAACCCTTCTAAATTTAAAGCTCCCATGGGAATAGAGCCCTCATTTCCTCCTGTGTTTGTCAAAATGTTGCTCAGTCTCAATGCATTGTAACACTGTCTATATTGTACCCATTGTTCAGCACTGCGGAATAAGTGAATAATAATAATATCACTTCTGCTGTGCTTTAGAGATCTGGCAAACCTTGCCGGTAAGGGGAAATTGAGTTAAAAAATCCTGATCTATTCTAGTGTTCTTTCAAGGTAAATCTCCAGATATTTTGGAACTACATCTCCATTGATGCTCAGCAACTCTTTAGATTCGCTGAGCCTTGTGGGAAATGTTGTTCCAAAACATCTGGGGGGCCAAATTTGCTTTTTACATCCCTGAGGCATAAAAACATTATGAAGTACTGGAAGATGTTTGTGGTCTGCTGTTTGGTTGCCTTTTGATTGAAATTGTTTCGATAATGTTCGGAGAGTGAAGAATAGATTGAAGGTGACCTGTCTATACCAGTTAGGAATATCTGTTTTTTTTTGTTGAAAATAAAATTACACTACGACAGAAGACAGTTCTTCAAGCTATGAAACCTTATAGTGGGTGTATCATGCTTATAGCTACTTTTTAAGCCGAATGGCTTGCAAGCTTAGAGGAGAAAGTAATCATATACAATTGTGCTGTCAGCTTAATTTACAGCAAGTATAAGGATATGCACCTGTGAGGCTTGGAAATAACCATGTCTTAAACTCCATAAAGTGACAGATTGGTGGTTGAATCTACAGTTAAATACATCAAAACCTTGGATTTGAGAGTAACTTCGTTTGAGCATGTTTTGCAAGAAGAGCAACAATTTTTTTTATAAATTTTAACCTGATAAACGAGTGAGGTCTTGTAATACGAGCAGTACATACTCTTTGACTGGCGAGTGTCACGTCACAACTGAGGCCGCGGTCACACGAGCTCACTGAATGCATCCGTCTGACCTTTCCTCCTGTCCCTCCGTCGCATTCTGACGGCTCGACGGGGAAGGCCTCACGGTGTAACGTGAGTAATGGTATCGCACGTTACACTGGACGTGCTGAAACCCTCCCAACAGATGGCCGTGATCCCGTTAGTGATAAACGTCCTGCACAATAATCCTCCTCCTCTTCCTCCTCCTCTTCCGCCTCCTCCTCCTTCTCCTCTCTCCCCCTCGATTCTTCTCAAAGGTAAAGAGCAGGTTGTTTTATTTCTACTTTATACTGTACAGTATTTTGTATTACTGTAATAATTTTCATATGATTAAATGGTTGTGGAACGAATTGTCAGAGTTTCCATTATTTCTTATGGGGAAATTCACTTTAGTATGAGAGTGCTTTGGATTACAAGCACGCTTCCGGAACGAATTATGCTCATAATCCAAGGTATTACTGTAATAATAAAATTGGTGACATAAACCATGGTTTCTAGAGGAAGTGCCTCTCAGACTGGGGCCCCATGAGCACAGAAAGTACGTCTGATGTAACGGGTGTACTTTGTCACGAACGTACTTGTGGACTCAACTTAATGCGCACAAATTTTGATGTTAATATAAAAAACTCCAATATGGAAGCTGAAGAAGCCACTTCATCTTGTAGTCTGTTTTCTGCATACGTGCCGGACATCAAATGAGCTCTTGTCTAATGCCTTGTACTCCTGCTTATAGAAAGCTTTACATTGGTAGACAGGTGTTTACGTGCGTCACAGCGTTTTGATGCCATCCAAAAATCTGCGTCCGTTCTCGCATGCGTGAAAAGGTGTGCATGTATATTGTGTATTGTTCCCTTTATAATCGGTCAAAATTGTATGACGAATGTCACAATGCGTGTTACTACGGACGCGTTCAGCACGTTCGTGTGCCCCAGCCTAATAAGTAAATTAAAAGATATACACTGGTTTCAACTGTGGACATCAATCCATGTTTTACATTGTTATTTGTGTATTGAGATTCTCTGTGTGAAGGCTTCGTATCAGATTACATTGTTAATAAACAGAAAGTGTCCCCTATGTTAAAAAGTATATCTCTCTAAATTGGAAAGCAAACGGTTACAGATTGTAAATTATCGTTTTCCAAGTAAGAAAATAATGCCTGGAGCCATGGTGGGAGATTAAGAAAATGAACCGTGCACAGCATGACTTGCGTTGCTATAGATTGTACGTATTTTTCTTTTAAACTTGTCCTTTATAAGGTTTCAATTAGGAAGGGTACACGTTCGAAAATGGACTTTGTTCCTGGAAACGATTATGAGTTGCACATGTACTGAACAGAGGTTCCGCTAAGATACTGCACAAGGATATTATCGGTAATGTAGTTTATATCATTCTGTTGTTTAATCTCCATCAACCTGATATGCAAAACTAGTGTTCAAAGACGTCTAATTAGAATTTCACAAATCGTTTCTTATATTTACAGATGTGAACAGAACCTTGAAATTACATGTTTTCCGCTAAAATAATGATCGTGACTTGATTTGCTTAATAATATTCTTGTAAATTTTGGAAATGGATATTGCAAAGCAAGCAAACACATATGCACTCACTACCACATAGACACATTTACTGCAGAAAGGATATCACAAGAAAAAAATACATTTTAAAATTCTTTTAAGTTGAGTTTTAAAATTCTTTGTAACAATATTGCATACATTCTGCAGGCATGAAGCAATAATAAAACGATTAAGGCTAGGGACAGATGAGCGCATTTTCTGCGGCCACCGTCAAAATGTACGTCGATGCGTGCGCACGCATTTTTTCACGGAATACGCTTAAGTGGTCAGACGACCACAGTCGCACAGTCGCAGGTACTCACCAACGCAATTCTAGGGAAATCGGCTGTTTGAACGTTATGTAGGCCGCACACTAGCAGCGTCTGACGTCTCCTAATCACGCACACACGCTGCCATGCGGCCGCAGCGCACTCTGTACGTCTGTAGCAGCGGTTTCACGTTCTGAGAAAAATGCGTTCATTTGCCGGTTGCGTGGTGTCGGCGCACTTTTGTACGCACGTACTGCGTATATTGGCCGTCATTGGCCGTTATGTGCTGCTACTGCCGCCGTGATTTAGTGCGCCTGCACGCGCGTTCCGACTGCCCCACTCTGACCCTAGCCTTACACAGATTATAGCAAAGTAACTATAGACGGGTACAGAGTACGCGGGACATGGAATGTCTTTAGTACTTGGCAAGCCCATAAATGGCCTCAAACATCCTCAATAAGGAGACATCAATGCCTCTGACTCCTCTCCCTTTTTCATTTTTCATTTTATTTTGCCATTTTAATTGTGTTCGGGTTAACCCCAACCCTAAAACTAACACTCTGCTCCATTTTACAAGTGGTCACGAAAAGTTTCTATTGTCCTTGAACAGTCTTGAAAACAACGCAAAGCATCTAATTTGGAGCATTTTCTTTTCATTGTGTACTTTTTGGTTGTGACCAAGAGGTGGAGTCCTTTCCATAGGACATCAACACACACAGCTACTCAGTACCTCTTTATGACTGTTTTGTACCTGCTTCTCCTAGACATTCCGTTCGCATTCCTGTCACGCAAGCTATATATGATATAGGTATGCCCCCAGTACCGCAGGTATGTTTATCAAAAATACCTTTTGCTGGGTTAAAAACCGCTACTCACATGTTTTAGTTGATGAACACTGCTATCATCAGGCAAGGTGTATGGGTGAATTTTCTTCACTGCTCACACAATGGCCAAAGCTGTCCTGTCAATGTGTGCAGAATTCCTTTCAGTGGAAATGAGGCCTAAATAAAAAGCCTGCAGAGCTTCCATCGTCCATTAGGTGTGAGGATAGCCCCTAGTCCATAACAGGACAAAACCCTGAAACTAGTAATGGCAACGTCCACCAGCTACCAGTCTAGTCATCACATGTGGGATGTGTTTGTATAAAGCGTTAATGGCGCCAAGTGTCTGGCTTTGCTAACTATACTCACTAACTGCCCGAACCCTATGCACAGAACCCCAAATTCTTCTCCTGCCACCACAAATGTATTAAGGCACCTTCAACCCCCCCCCCATAACAATATACCATCCCAATCCACAGCCCCATCATAGATAGCTAAAATACCAAAAATGGTCAAACAATACGGTAATGTGAAAACCCAAACTAAACATCGTGTTGCCACCTTTTCTTCAAGCCAAGCTCGGACACCGCGTGGCAAAATATTTTTACTTTTCATGGGTATGCAATTCGTCACACAGACAGACGCTCAGACATGTATACGTATACATGCCCTTCCCTTTCACCTTTCATATCCCATTTTAGCCCCTTTTACCCTAAACCTCAAATCTGTCCTTTTAACCCACAAATCAGCCTCTCTCACTCTGAACCACAACTTAACTCCTTTCATCTCTAAATGAGCCCCTTTCAACCCAAACATCCTTACACTGTAGAAATACAGGATAAAAAAAAGGGGGGCGAGAGAGGGAGGGAAAAAAGGTGGGAGGAGAGTGAGGGAGGGAGAAAGAAAGGTCATTTGGGGGCAGAAAAAAAGGAGGGAGAAATTAGAGGGTGGAGAGTGGGAGAAAAGGGAGAGGATAGAAAACGGTAGTGTTGAGAGAGGGGACGGGGGGAAAAATGAGAGTGGGGATCAGAGTTGGAAGAGGGGGTGACAGAAGGGGTTTGAGTGGAGAGGAGGGAGGACAATGTTGGGGAGGGAGAACGAGGTGGAAGAGACAAGAGTCCTGCCTGTGTATCTCCCTGTCAGGACCTGCTGTTGGTGCCGGGACGGAGGGGATAGGGAAGACGCGCAGGCATGTTGAAAATCTTTGGTCTGTGTTAAAAGAATAAATGGGTGAGAGCACAAAAGATATATCCCTTTTCACGGGTAGGTCACAGTCAATATCCGACAAAGAGAAAGGGGGTAACCCTGAAACATGAATGTGAACAATAGGATATTGGGAATTCTGATAAAATTAAACTTATCTTTTAATAGAAACTTAAAATAACCAGAACAACACAGCAAAATTCAGGGTAAAAAGTCTCTGCTGTCTTAGTCCCCTTGATGTGTACCGCACTGAAAACAGGGCATACCTCAGTAGGTCTTCCCCAAAGGGTACAAACAGTGTCTTACATCCTTCATCACCCTTCTAGCATAGTGAGGAAACAGGCCTTCGTGGTTCCGTGGCAATAGGATAGAGAGAAACCTAATGTGGAGAGAAATCCACAAGGGTTATAATGCTAGATAAATGCAAAGGTGGATAGAGTGGAGAGGCTAAATGCAATGGCCAATGCTGGGAGCGCTACCAGCATTAGACCGGCCAAAATAGCAGAAACTGGCATAACAAAAAGGCTGCAGAGACCATGGAAAAAAAATTACAGAAAAATGAAAGCTGCATGGGAGCTTCACTTCATTAATCGACGCATTTCGCCATATCAACTTGCGTTATCAGGGTCATGCAGGTAGTAGTGCACAACAGGCAAGGTGGCAAGAAATGGACAGAAAAGGCCTGATGGAACAGGCTCATTAATACTGAAGAGTGAGTGTGGATAACTTGGACAGGTGCAGAGCAGAGGTGGTTCCACATCTGTAGACACACCCCTAGAGGTCTCAGGTTGGGAGCGTGTAGACCTCTCATTCAACCAGAGCCAAAGACAGAACCAGGTTATTGAAATTTTAATAGCAAAAAGACAGAATTAAAATACAGTGCCAGGATTACATAAAACAAAACCACAAAATATGCAAATACAGCCCCGCAAATGAAATGGGACTTAAACAAAACAAGGAACACTAAACGTACATACAAATCCCTAGTAAGGAGGTTTCCGTGGGAACCTCGGTTTAAGTACACAGGTCTTTTTTTAGTGCTTGTCCGAAGGAAAAGTCCACTGAAGTACCATTTGATATGGGAGGGCTGCCAAGGATAAAGCCATTCTAAGAGAAAAAAGAAAGACGCTCAAAATCTGCCCTTTTAACAATTTCACAGTGCAAAAGCCAGGCCTGCACATGATAGTGACAAATTGGGTTTTTTATTTAAATTTTTTTTAAAGCTTCCTTGCATTCCCCCCTTTGATACTTCTATTACAATGTAATGGGAGAAAAAGCATGTGAACTGTGTTGAAGGCAAGGATTGTAGTAATTCCGCCAGTTACTATAGTAAAATTTTTAGGGATCTGTGCTTCTGTAATGCTTTTATCAACCACATGTCTGCAAAATTCCCATTTTGTTTTTGAAGAGGACACACATGTCCGAATCAACTTTAGGCATATTAGTAATCAATGTTTGGAGCACTCTCTACGGGCCATATTGCATTCCTCGCGCATCGGTTTTGCGCGCACGCAAATGTGCATTTACGCGAGGACAAAACCATTTGCGCAGAACGTCGTATTTGAACGCGCAAACGATTCGCGTTATCATTTGACGCGGATGGACTTGCGCGAGCGTGATGAACTGTGCGCGTCTTATACTTAACGCATTTGCGCTCACAATGTTAAGCGGATGGTATTTCAATAGATGCGCAACTTCCTATGACCGACGTTTGCGCGCATAATTTTAACGTCTTTGAAAACTTGGTGTTAACGGCAAATCTGAACTTTCTGGCCGAAACCAAATAAATACACCAGCACGAAAAAAAAAATACAGCACAGTATAGTTACACATTCTACACATCCCGAAACAATAAAATTGTGAATTCGTGCATATTTTTTTTATTGCTGCAGCATGTATACTCACTCAGATTTATTTTGACAGGCGCAAAAACGTTAGTCAATTAAGGTGAATTGATGTCAATTAAGGTTCTTAATTCTGATTGGCTGAATCCCGTGAAAAAAACAGTCCGCGCACTGATTTACATGCGCAATGTTACTGCGCGCGTATTACACTTCGTTTTGCGCGTTTTTTTTTACTAACGTTATTTTTTTGACGGATGAGAAAATGCGTTCGGATCCAAATATCACGTTAATTTTCGCATAATAACGCTGGACACTGCGTGCAAAAAAAATTGCGCAGAAAATGTAATATGGCCCTACATGTTTTATTCATGTTCGAGTTCTGCATGACAGGAACCAGCACATCATTTAGAAAGTATAGCGTATCCCAGGGCTCAAAATTTCAAGTCCCGAGCTACTAGCCAGGCCTTAAGAGAACTGTCATTTAAGTGAGGACATCCCTGTCAATGTGAAGGAAGCGCCTGTCCCGCCACATTTTCTCTCTATTTAGGCCTTAAGAGATACTCGCCACCAATTGCCCCACCAAACCCCCACCCTGCCCTTAACTCCGCCTCCAAAAAACCCTCAAATTATCTTATGAAATTACACTGTTAAATGTTTTATTCAGAAATAAAGTTACAAAAATAAATAACATTACCATAAACCAATGTAATCTTAAAGGAATATAAGTGCTTTACATCAACGGGGATGCAAGGAAAATATTAAGTGTAACTGCTCAGCTTTTAATAAACTTAGTGCATTTTTTTCATCTTCATCTTCCAGACATCAGACCACAGTGTGAGCAGAGCGAGGGACCAGATGAGTACCGCCAGGACAGGGCAGGCTTAGGCGGCAGACATCTGGCACGCCCTCTCTGATGTCGTCAGAGGGGGCGGCTGTCATCTTGGTTCCCCCGGCCAGTAGGAGGGTCTAAAAACAAAAAAGCACGACCACCACCAGAATATGAAGCTCAGGCAACACATAAATAATTTATCTTGCTGCCTGCGTCTGCATTTCCCACTCGCCCTCACTTAATTTTCACTCGCCAAATGCTAGTGGGCGAGTGGAAATTTTGAGGCCTGGCGTATCCTATAGGAATTCTTGCCAGGTTTTTTTCCAAAATACTGTTTATTAAGAAATTTTCCTTTTTTTTCACAAAGAAGTAAAGAAAGCCGAAGATGTCCCTATGTATACAAGTGTCAGAAACGGAGCAAGTGACTAGGCAAGGCTTTTCACTTATTTCAGTGCCGGTCTAGTATTTAATTATTAATTCATAAAACAGAAACCAGGGTTGTTTTAGGGACCGACAAAATTAATGAGGAATAGGACACAGAATGGGGCATCTGCCTAGGTCTTCCTCACGATGTCTAAGTCTTGATCCTCCAACTTCCACCTCTGGTTCATTGTCGTCTGCAGACAGGCCCTATGAATTGTTCTTTGATTGCTTTAAGTATATTTGGGCTACGGGGATACTCTTTGCCAAGTGTCATTGACCATACGTTTGAAGGTATCCCACAACCATTGTGGTTCACTGTGTCATGTGTTTTTTTTTTGTATTTAATAAATATACAGTGTATTCATAAAGTCTCTTTACAATTTCAAAAAATTATTACAAAGGCAAATGAGAAGACCGATAATTGAAAATTATTACAAAATGACGTATATATTTAAGGTTTTTTGCCTCATTTAATACACCTCTATATGGCACCATTAGTGGCACGAAGCACATCAAGACGGTACTCGGTTTCTTGCCATGTTCGCTGTAGCATACCCTCATCAGTGTCAAGTTTGAGGCTGTCTCACTCAGAGTTCCAGGGAGAGTTCTCACAGTCGGCTCCTTTCCTGGCAGTTCTGCCCTTTAGTGATAAGCCCGCATTTTAGTAATATACACTACACATTCTACCCCAATCACATCGAAATTGCATGATAGGGAGTGCTGCCCTAGACCAGTGTTTCCCAAATCTGTCCTCGGACCCTCAACCAGGCCAGATTTTGCAGATCACCTTGGAGAAAAGCAGACTGAATCCTGCAATCACTGAGCAGCAAATCATATCACCTGTACTGTGTTTCAGCCATCTGTCAAACCTGGCGTGTCAGTGGGTCCGGAGGACAGATTTAAGAAACACTGCCTGCCACAGGTAGGATCAATTTGCCTCAATTTCTTGGAAAACTGGTCATTGTACCCCAAATTTAATATAATTTCAGACAACTAAACATGTATTTAGTTCTTAGAAGTGATCAATCTAAGGAATTTCATTACATTTATGCCTCTGAATTACCCCAGATTGATATGGATGTGTTCTTTCTTTTAAATTTGCTACTACAAAATTCCGGGTTTAGTAAATTACTTTATGTTAATTTCAGTTTATCTAATTTCTTCCTAGCACTTGGAAGAAGCTTTAAAAATTGAAGGACCTCTTTTGTCATCAGAGTCTCCAGTAATAACTTTCTAAATGGATGTGAAAGCACAAGATGTGACTTTCCAGGAAAATTAGATGGCGAATTTAATCATAATGCATTTTTTTTTATATAAAAGTAATGAAAATATATTACTTTATTCATTATAATGACAAGTGGTATTATTATTATTAATGTGCGTGCGTCAATAAAATGGTGTATCTTTGTAAATGCAGTAAATCTATTGTGAATACTCTGTCCTTACATTCATGCTTAAACTGCTTCAAGTAAGCTATTAACACAGTATCTCCTCTGTGTTTTTAGCTATACTTTTTGGTGGACTCCCGGGGTTCTGGAGAATCTACCCCTTCCATTTGATGAGGGTAAGTAGAGTCAATTCTATTTGTAATTTTAGTAAGCATTTTAACTGGTTATTCACAAATCGCTGGTGTTGCAGTGCTGACAAATGCCGGCATTTCACAAGCGAAGAATCCAAAGAGCACCAGTTCTCTGTTGCTCTTTGGACTCTACTTTTGTAAAGTCACAGTGCAGCTACTCCTTCGGAATCCACCTTAATGAAGTGCTGGCATTTGTCAGCAGCGCAACACAGATTTTCATTATTAACAGTAAGTAGCTTTAGGACTTGGGTCAGCAACCTTGGCCTTCCAGATCTTTTGGAAATGCATTTCCCATGAGGCTCAGCTATTCTAATGAGTGAGAGTGACTGAGGATCATGGGAAATGTAGGGCTCTATTACATACTTAACACTAACATTAGTGCTCAGCTGGGTGAGCGTTGACGGTAGGCTAAGCGGCCCTAGTGCAGGCCGACCGTATTTCATTCCAAACACTAATGTGTTAAAAAACCCATTAGCCATTCGAAGATTGCACGAGTTTTACTGTACCTTGTGCTCCCTATGCTTAACACGGGGCGCGCAAAAGAGTTAATTAGCGTTAGGATTGCAAAGTCCTAACGCTAATTACGCCCCGCTGCGGTTAACTCAAAAGATAGCACCAGCTCCAAGCTTTGGTTAACTGATTCGATTTCTGCAAAATCTGTTATCACCAGCTTTCACTCCCCCCAAAAATTAGATACTCACCTCTCATCCCGCAGCGAGAATGGCTGCCTGATCTGCCTCTTCTGGCTGCCGGGAGCAGAGTGAGACTGGGGGAAAACTGTCCCCAGTCTCCCTTCACGATCACTCGTGAGAGGCGAGATCCTGCAGGTCATGTGACCAGCAGTCGAAGCCTCAATGGAGTCCTATGGACTCCATGGAAGGGATGCTCGCAGCGGTACTTAGCACTACTTCTCTGTGTCCATCTTTACTAGGGATAAGCATTGAGGACCATTATAAGGATCCTGAAGGATAGCATCATCAAGGGGATATAGCCTCTCTTGTACCCTCTTTTTCTTCCCCATCCTATATACAAGTTTGCTTATCAGATTCCTCCTGCAGGGACGTGTGTGCATTCCTGTCTATTTGTACATACCCACACTGGGGACAATCACACTGGGACCATCCGAAGGATCCCAAGATACAGTAACCCCGACAGGGCACACACAGAGTATATTTTATCTCTTTTGTCTGTGTTATAGTATCGTTCTGTTTCTTTCATGTGACTTTTTTTTTAATTCAACCTGTAAATGTTACGTTTTAACCAGGCAGTCCCTGTGACAGCGACAATACACTGTTCCTTCTCATTTCATGATTATCAATTTAATTTATAACCCTGTAAATCTTATCCCTGTACAGTAATGAGTGACCCCAGAGCTCACCCTATATTCTGACCTCTTCCTGGCTGTTGTAATGCAGCAGCAAACTTTTTGTAGTTAGAGTGAGGTTTGGGGCTGCTATTTGCAGCTTGTTTACACCAACACAGGGTGACTGGAGAGAGATAAAACAAGGAATTGTGTTACTCCAGAGGGGGAATGCTCTAGTCTTACTTTAAAAAGGAATGCAAGTGGGGTTTTTATATGCTGACTGCTTTTCAATGTATTACAATGCAAGATAGAGTTAACTCACTTTTAGTAATAAAAGGGTTCACGAACCACCACAAGATGAATGAAATCTGCTTTTCCCTGTTTAACACTTTGTATGGATAATGCAATAAACATTACATATGGGGGGGAGGGACATTGATATTTGAAGTACCCACATTCGTAAGAAAAGTCTTGTAGTGTACATTTGCTGTACTTCTACAATGGCAGCCGTTACTTAGTTGCACACCTTTTATTTCAGTTATTTTACAGTATTGTACTTGTAATTTAGTATTGTTTGCTTTAATACGACAGGTTAACATGATGCTCTCATTATGTTCCTACAAACGAAAAATCCACTTATTTATAAAATAGGTTGTGTGAAATGATAATCGGCTCCTCTCATTTCTGCATATTATGACAAGATAATACGATATTCTCTCTACATGTTAATGGAACGCTCATGAACCTGCCATGTCAAGCTCATTGCCTTGGTGTTACCTTTGACTCTGAGCTTTATATAATATTGAAAGTGTTTTTCTCAGAAATGGCATAGCTTATCAGGAAAAAATTTAAGAATAAAGAACATTTGCGTGAGGTTAAACAAGATGGAGTTGTCTTTTTACAGGTTTAAAGGCCTGTTCTTCGCCTGTTCTTGACATGAAATACGAGTTTTCAAATATGCAAACAGTGTACTAAAACCGCTCCAAAAAAATTAAAGGAACACTTTGAAAATGCATCAGATCTCAATGGAGAAAAATATCATGCTGGAAATGTATACGGATATATACTGTTGCGGACTGTTTTTGGAGTGTTATGAATGACAGGATGCCACATCATTTGATGGAAATGAAAATTGAGCCTACAGAGGGCTGAATTCAAAGACACCCCAAAAATCTAAGTGAAATAAATGATGCAGGTTAATCCATTTTCCCCTGAAATTTCATAGAAGCAACTCAAAATGGTACTCTGTAGTTTGTATGCCCCCCCCCCGCCTTGTATTCATGGCTGGCAATGTCAGGGCATGCTCCTAATGAGATAACGATTGGTGCCCTGAGGAATTTCCTCCCAGAATTGACCCACCACCAAACCAGTCATGCTGAACGATGTTACAGGCAGCATAACGTTCTCCACGGCTTCTACAGACCCTTTCATGTTTGTCAAATGTGCTCAGGTTGAGCCTGTTCTCATCTGTGAAAAGCATAGGGCGCCAGTGGCAGACCTACTAATTATGGTGTTCAATGGCAAATACCAATCGAGCTCCATTGTGCCGGACAGTGAGCACAGGGCCCACTAGAGGACGACGGGCCCTCAGGCCAACCTCATGAAGTCTGTTTCTAATTGTTTCGTCAGAGACATTCACACCAGTGGCCAGCTGGAGGTCACTCTGGCAATGCTCATCTTGTTCCTCCTTGCACAAAGGAGCAGATACCGCCCTGCTGATGGGTTAAGGACCTTCTACAGCCTTGTCCAGCTCTCGTAGAGTAAGTGCCTGTCTCCCGGAATCTCCTCTATGCTCTTGAGACTGTGCTGAGAGAAACATCAAACCTTCTGACAATGGCACATAGTCATTTGCCATCCTGGAGCAGTTGGACTGCCTGTGCAAACTCTGTAGGGTGCATCATACTATGTACGCTATGGTCCTTTAACCCCCTCCCTCCCATACTCCCCTCTCTGGCCGGGCTCCCGCAGCAGTCTGGCAAGCTTGAAGCCTCCCCTGCCTATTTATGGGGCTTGGCCGTCGCAATGACGTCATCACCATGTGTGATGATGTCATCGCCTGGCACCCCTCGGTGCCTGCAGTGGAGAATGGGAAAGAGGGGCTCCTTTGGAGCCTTTTCCCTCCCAAATGTCTCCACTTAGGTAAAAAAGAAAAGTACCGCTGGAGGGGGCAGAGTCTGCCTTTTTTCAGCAGTGCCTCTCTTTAACCCCTTAGGCGCCAAATCACGATTCAAACCTGGAAGTGGCTGACATCTTGGAGGTCAGCCAAGCCTCTGGGTCACCCCCACCCACTGACGTAGTCACCATATGTGCCATGACGGAAGTGGGCCAGTTAACCCCCTAGCTGCCGAGTAGAGATAGGGGAATCCGTGGCAGCTAGTCATGTTGATCATGGCCTTTCCAATGATACCAAACATGACTAGGTTCGATGTAAAAACATTTAAAAAAAAAAAAATAATATTTAAAAAAAGGGGTTTTTAAGAACATTTTATAGTAAATTATACGATATGATGGAAATAGCGGTATCTTTAGAAAGTCCATTTAATGGCCGGAAAAACAGTATATATTATGTGTGTGTCGCATAAATGAGTAAGAGGAAAATTTTACCTAAACACAAATTGCGCAGAAATGGAAAAAACGCAGCAGGCACTGTCGGAATGACAATTGTAAAACCGCCCAGTCACTATGGGGTTAAACTTGTTGCACCTGTCCGCTGTAACTAGACTGTGACGTCAGTAGATCATGTCACCATTTATGAAATGCTTCAAGTCTTGACTCCATTCTAACAGCAACTTACTGTTGTGTTTTTGTGTGCTACGTATATTGTATGTATAACATAGGATGCACAAAAGTGCTCGTTAGGGGGAAGTTTGGGGTGGTGAATAGCTTAGGTAGAGGAGGGAGGGTTAATGTAGTAAATACGTATGGTTTACTTTATTTTTTTAGACGGTTTAGGGAGATCTGTGGACTTTAGTTTCAGTAGTTTCAGTTACTAGCATAGTAGGGGTTTTGATCCATTAGATATCGCTAGCCCACACAGTGTCACTCCACACATTATTCCCACTCACTTGAATGGCAGGAAGACCATGGTATGGTATTGCCACATAGTGCGTGAAGTGAAATGATCAGTGATATTGTTGGTTTAAAATAACAAGGGGTGTAATATTTAAATACTGTGTCCCTGGGCCTAACTCTTTGTGCTAGATGTGTGTATTGTGTTTATGATTATATTGGAGAAAAAGAAAGTTAATGTGTGATAAAATGTGGAACATATCATTTTGTCTTCCAATATTGCTGTTACAGTTCCTATTACTGAAAACCGAAAGAAAATGTCTATAAAAAGGTTCAGCAAATGTGATGAAGAGACAAATATTTACAATGAATTCTTTCGACCCTATGTATTGACCACTTTTGATGACATCTTTTGTCTTGCTATGACAAATTCTGCAAGGTAGGTGCTATTGAAATATATATTTGTGTCTTTTGTGCTAAGGGTTCATGAATTTAGACTTGGATTGTTGGTATAGACCCTGATCTAGCTTTCTGTAGTAAATTCTCTGGAGTATATGATCAGGGGCAGACTAACTAATGGGGCCCCCGGGCAATAGGCGATTGTGGGGCCCCTGGTGCCATGCCCACAGTAGGCCACACCCACACAAAGCACAACGTACATGCACATTGTTGCGTTAAATTATTTCTTCACACAATTTTTCAAAATAATTATTTAAACGAGTAGATACTATTCCATGTATCTACTACCCTTTCTATATCACTGTTACTAGGAATAGCCCCCCAGTGGGAGCAGTAACAGTGATATAGAAAGGGTAGTAGATACATGGAATAGCCTCCCAGTGGGAGCAGTAACAGTGATATAGAAAGGGTAGTAGATACTGCCCCCACTGGGAGGCTATTCCATGTATCTACTACCCTTTCTATATCACTGTTACTGCCCCACCGGGAGGCTATTCCATGTAACAGTGATATAGAAAGGGTAGTAGATACATGGAATAGCCTCCCAGTGGGGGCAGTATCTACTACCCTTTCTATATCACTGTTACTGCCCCCACTGGGAGGCTATTCCATGTAACAGTGATATAGAAAGGGTAGTAGATACATGGAATATCCTCCCAGTGGGGGCAGTAACAGTAATATAGAAAGGGTTGTAGATACTGCCCCCACTGGGAGGTTATTCCATGTATCTACTACCCTTTATATATCACCATTACTGCTCCCACTGGGAGGATATTCCATGTATCCACTACCCTTTCTATATCACTGTTACTGCCCCCGATGGGAGGCTATTTCATGTAACAGTGATATAGAAAGGGTAGTAGATACATGGAATAGCCTCCCAGTGGGGGCAGTAACAGTGATATAGAAAGGGTAGTGAATACATGGAATAGCCTCCCAGTGGGAGCAGTAACAGTGATATAGAAAGGGTAGTAGATACTGCCCCCACTGGGAGGCTATTCCATGTATCTACTACCCTTTCTATATCACTGTTACTGCCCCCACTGGGAGGCTTTTCCATGTAACAGTGATATAGAAAGGGTAGTAGATACATGGAATATCCTCCCAGTGGGGGCAGTATCTACTGCCCTTTCTATATCACTGTTACTGCTCCCACTGGGAGGATATTCCATGTATCCACTACCCTTTCTATGTTACTGCTCCCACTGGGAGGCTATTCCATGTATCTACTACCCTTTCTATATCACTGTTACTGCCCCCACTGGGAGGCTGTTCCATGTAACAGTGATATGGAAAGGGTAGTAGATACACGGAATAGCCTCCCAGTGGGGGCAGTAACAGTGCTATAGAAAGGGTAGTAGATACTGCCCTCACTGAGAGACTATTCCATGTATCTACTACCCTTTCTATATCACTGTTACATGGAATAGCCTCCCGGTGGGGCAGTAACAGTGATATAGAAAGGGTAGTAGATACATGGAATAACTTCCCAGTGGGGACAGTAACAGTGATATAAGTGTGAGAGATCTCCCCTGCTGTAATAGAGAATCTTCTGGTTTTTACTCTTGCTGAACCAGGTATCTGACCACCACACTATATTGTGCTTTAATGCCATTGTTCCTGCTGCTACTGTATGATCTGCCAGTGTGCTGGTCCAGCAGGAGTTACACACTTTGAAGGAGAATCGTGTGTGTGTGTGTGTGTGTGTGTGTTTTTCACTATCTCCAGCATCTCAGAGGGATGATGCCATGAAAGTGAGGGGCAGCTGCGCAGGCAGTGTGATAACTCACCTGGCCTGATGGAATCTCTGCAGGGCAGGGGCTGCTTAATCTCCTCCTCACTGGCTGTAACAGGAGCAGCACGCGCCAGCACATGGCCCAGCCAGGCTCCACTGCCTCTTCCTGTGCACCCTCACCAGGCCGGAAGCAGCTGCTCCAGCCACACGGGGAGGCTAATTTAAATAATGGGCAGAACTAGCATGAAATCCCCAGCCAGCAGTGACCGGGGAAGGGGAATAGCGCAGGCTCTGTGAGACACACCACAATGTAATATGATATGCAGGTTCTTGGGCAGACAACAAATTGCCAGTACATACTCCTTGATGGCCATGTCAAGGCCTTTTGGATTGGTATAAATTTGAGGCACAGAACAGCAAGTGGCTGGTACTCCTCACTCACGCCCACATCAGGATAGAGGCCACTTCCTTGTCCCCACCATTTCTTTAACTCCAGTGCTAATGATCCTGACAACCAGTAAAACTCATCTAGTCCAACTCCTCTTAACTGTAAGCTCATCCGAGCAGGACCCTCTACATCTTATGTTTCTGTTCCTATGTTTTTCTTTATTGGGTCTCCATCCCCATTGGTTATTGTAAAGTACTGCGGAAACTGTTGGCGTTCTATAAATTCTGCTAATATTTGATATTGATAAACCTATTATTATGTATTTTGGAACCACAATAATGAAGTAACGTATGCCTGAAAGTGGATTGAGTTAGGAGTAACTGTGGATGAGAAGAATCTGTGAGTAATTATGGGCAATAAGCTTGTAGCAACTGAAAAAGCAAGTAAAGTACTATATGTATGAAAAAGAAGAATTACTTAATGTAATGGAAATACAATTTTACCCCTTTATAACGCAATGGTATGACCCCATCTGGAATGTGCCATTTCGTTTTTCGGTGCCAGTTTTAAGATGTTATGGATTTGGAGTAAGTGCGGAAACTAACTACAAAGTTAATGAAGTTGAACATTTTTACTTAAACGAGAAAGACTGAAAAATAGCACCTTTTTGTAGCCTTGAAATTTTGAGTTTTAGAAGGGGATGTAGTTTTAATGTTCAAATACATACAGGGTCAACCTTAAGTGCTTTCTGACAGCCTTTCATGTTCCGGACTTGGCACAGGTCATTCATTGAGGCTGGAATTGAACAGATTTTCTTTTCACAAAGGAAAAGCTTTTGCACAGTAATAACAATAAAAATTTGGAATTCTTTGCCTAAAATGATATTCTTCAAAAGACAGGTTTATAAGAATGAATACCGGCAACTAGTGTTCTAACCTTCGGGGAGTCCCTGCTCCGGGCTAGTAAGGTTTTTAACTTGACAGTGCCATTATAGAGACGATGTTACCATATGCATATGTTCCTGCTGCCATCATAGAGGGCAGTCAAAAATGAAATGTCAAGGAATCTTCCTCTGTTCGAGGGATACAGCAACATTCAGTTGGGCCCCATAAGGAAGTCGTGATTGATTCCTCCCTAGGCACTCCAAGCAAGGGGTTGAGCTAAAATCTTTTGGGACTTTAGTGCGGACGCACCAATTGGCAGGCCACTGGCGTCCTTGTTGTTCTGTGTTTCATACAGGGTTATTCAAAGAGATCCGAATGGCTGCCGAAAGGGAACCGAACGCTGAAAATTTGCGTACGGTTACCTTTCTTGGCCATTCGGCTATCCAGAGAGCAGGCAATACGCCAAATCCTGGCGAATTGCCTGCACATGCGGTGCCTGTTCGAGGGCAGTGAAATCCCCATAGAGAAGCAATGCTTCGGCTATTCAGAGAACAAAAACCAGCAGTGAAAGGTTCCCTAAATGCCCTGTCATTCGGTGGTCTAAGGCTAGGGTCAGACTGAGGCAGTGCGAACGCGCGTGCAGCCGCACATAATCACGGCCGTGCTAGCAGCAGATGCCGGGCAATGACGGCCAATATACGAAGTACGGTCGCACAAAAGTGCGGCCGCGCAACGCAAGCGGCAAACAAACGCATTTTTTCGAGAACGTGAAACCACTAGTACTGACGTACAGAGTGCGCTGCGTCCGCTAGCGGCGTGTGTGTGTGATTAGGAGACATCAGACGCTGCTAATGTCCGGCCAACATAACGTCCAGACACAAAAAGAGTTTTATTGATGATCCGTACAAAATCACGGATGAAACTGCCCATCGTATGACCGCTATTGCGTATTCCGTGAAAAAATAAGTCCATTCGTTCGAACGCACTTTTTCACGGACAACGTGAAAAATGCGTTAGTCTGACCCTAGCCTAATTTGGCAGGTTTATTCAGGTGAATCCCATAGGCTTCAATGTTAAAAATATTCCCGTTTTAATTCAATATATAATAAACGTTCATTCTAATATTCTGCAGTAAAGCGTCTCTTTATTTATAGATTTTTTTTAGGATATTTTAAGGATTTTTCGGGATTTTTCTTTTTTAAAACCCGATATTTTTTTTTTTATTTTTTTTTTTTTTTTAATTTTAGTTTTTATTTATTTATTTTTAACTTTACTTATTTTTTCTGTAACAGCCCTTTTTATTATCATTCCCTGGACCTCATTTGTAAGTTTCAGAAATTTTCGCTCAGCAGTTTCTTTTCAAACAGCGTTTCACTTTTCAAATATTCAAGCAAACTGTTTTTCTAATTTATTCACTCCATTCGTCTGCGATGTCGGCTTTTTCCGGCGGCTGCGCTGCGTGTGATCGGCTCCTGCTTGGGTTTTTCTGGCGTTTTCAGTGGGTTAATCCAGATGTTTTGGCGGGTTTCGGTGTGCGTTCGCCCTCGTTTTGCGGTGAGTTTTTGGTGGGTTTGCGGCAACCTTTCCCTGCAATTCGGGGACCCTGTGGTGCTTGCTGAATACACCGCAGGGTGGCCGAAATGGGATCGCCAAATCGAACCGAATTGAAGCGAACGAAAAGTCACCGAACGTGCGGTGGCTTTTCGATTCTCTTTGAATAACCCTGATAGTCTTGTCTTTTGTTCTCCATTAATTTATCCAATTCAGTTGATGCTCTTCTGGTAAAGAATTATAGAAATAAAAATTCAAATGAACATTTTTTTATTGCTTGTTGTCCATGGAGAAATGTAATTGCCATTAATAAATCCATAAGGAATTTGTTCCTTTTGGGCACAACTGGAAAATGCTCCCTGCATTTGTTTGTTTTCTGTTCTTTGGTATAAACAGCAGCAACAGGGATGGGTGGCAGGTAGAACATTATGATTGAACGTTATGATGATGGACATTAGCTTGTAACAAACACCCAATCATTGATATGCTATGTTACCTGCATGTGCATAATTCAGTATTTGGTAGCAGAAAGAAGTGCAGCATGTCTGAAAAGTGAAAAAGTGGAGAGAGCCTGTGGAAACATGAGTTCGATCCCAGCGAGCAACCTCTCCAGTAAGTGTCCTTGGGCAAGACACCTAACGGTACATACTCACCACCCAGGACATAGTTGAAAACGAGAGAAATATCAATGTATCCTTCCTGGTAAAATCCTTTCTAAAAAAAAAAAAAAAAAAAAAAAAAAAAAAAGACAAACATTTAAACCTGTGCAGGCTCCTAGAGAGACCATATCCTGGCACACATTTGAGCAAACCAGATCACACACACACACACACACACACACACACACACACACACACACACACACTATATTACAACGGATAGCAATAACATATTATACCTTATTACTGGACCTCTGTTTCTATGTGTTTATACATGTGAGTGTTTGAATAGTCTCTTTAGAAATGCATTCATCTAAAACTAGTTAAATATTTTTCTTTCTTTCAGGGACTTTATGCCAAAAAACGTGGGCAGTGATCCAAGCCCATTTACAGTACGCAAGCCAGATGAAACCGGAAAGTCAGTACTGGGGTAAGTTTCTTTCTGATCTGTATATCTGCATTTTTCAGGTAATTTTATTGGTCTCTGCTTGCTTTCAGTGGGAAATTAAAACCGTTACAAAAAATATAACAACATTTGTAGGTGTTTGCAATCCATTTCTAAAACATCCTTGCTTCCCTATGCACAATGTCTTGTTATATAACATTCTCAGCATGGCTACAGAGCAGCCAAGTATTTTTCTCCTTGTTGTCAATTGATGTATCTCTAAATAACAAGTGGTTATCTCACCAGCAAATTTGTTTTCTCAAAATAACTTTCAATTTCTGTTCGGACACAGTCAAAATCGATGCCTTCTGTCATTTTTTTCAAAGCGGTTTTTGGGAACAAAATTCAGCTGAATTAGAATTTTTTCACAAAAATTTGACTTTTTGTATTGCTGTCAAATTTTTATTTTATCCACTGCCATGAACAGTTGTCAGTGGGACCCTACGAACAAATAGTTCCCAGTCTCCCTCGGCGGGTCATCGGTGACTGCTGCAAGTTTGAGCTTGTGAGTGGGACGTGTTGGACTCCATAAAGTCCTATGGACTGTAGAAGCCAATACCTGCGTTGGCATGCAGCGCCACTGCAAGTATCAGGCTGAGCCTGGGCTTTCCTGGTCCAGACGCTAGCAAAGCACCTACCCTGGAATAGCTACGGTAAAAAACGAGACTGTAAGTAAAATCTCCTTGTGCAGATTTATTTTTACTTAGTCTCCCTTTCTGCAAGAGTCATGGAATAGGGCTCTTTGTCAGGCTTGTCATTTAGTGCATAAATATCTACAAAAGTGCACAATGCAAACAATACTGCTTTGGCAGTGATGTATTGATATTCTATTGGTTCAGCCTTTGTATATCTCCCGGCTCATGTTCTGAATACCTCCATGGCATGGTATTTGATCCTCTAAACAAACATTGTATTGTTACCTTTGAGAACCCCTTATTATTAAACTTTTCTCACTAATTTCTTGTCACTGAGAGGAGGCATTGAAGATTTGTATGCCACTGCTCTATATAAGCATTGTATTATATCTTCATTTTTTTTCTATTTAACCATTGACTGCTTTTCTAGAAAAAGTCTGCTGCGGCAGCATAAATCTAAACTGCCTTGCTTAATAAAATTTGACAAGGGCTTGCAGAGTTAATCATGGAAAAGGAGAAGCTCGGTTAATGTCTTATAGCATAATGAAATGTTAATCATGCGGTCTTGTGGCCCGCTTGCCCCAGGGATGACTTAAATCAATGCTCATCCATTCTTTTATTATTCGCTTATTGCAACGTGCTGTGCGATGAGTGCGAGAAGCCAGTCACTGAATGCTACAGTGTTCAGATGGCACTGTCATTAAGGGACGCTAGCGGCTGATTCAGTCATTAACACCACAGATCTGTTTATGTTGTTTGCATGAAACCTCAGAGAAGATGATAAATTGCACGAAAGCACAATGGGACATGTGTTAGAACCAAGTGTTCTTGGAAGAAACTATGTTGACTCAATTAATGCACTTCATTATTCGTTCGCTGTGGACAGTTGATACACATTGTCTTAGCCAGAACCTTGGAAATACAATCAAGTGGAAATAAGATTTAGAGAAGAGTGTAACACGTAAGCACACTTTCAGTTTGCTTATCAGCAAGGGAATGACTCTGGGCTTTCAACCAAGATGTTAAACTGGTGGCTGGAGCCCTTATACTAAATGCTCCAGCTGTTAGCACAGCGACTCAAGCCGTTCTTTCTAGTTATTGTGGCAGGACACTGTAAATTAGTGACTCCTATGACTTGTCTGCTTTGATAGGACTCGTATATTTTTGGCCAGAATGAAAACCATGCGCTATTCCATCCTCACTTGTTCTCCTCGGCTGGTGCCAATATTTCTGAAAAAGATACCATTCTCAGAACCTGCTGCTAGCAGTTCAGTTTAGATAGCCCCGAAAAGTTACCTCAGATCCTACATTGAGGAGGGTAATTGAGCTTCAACGCTCCACACCAAGCAGAACACTGGGAAGAAAAGTTTACCGTGTTCATCAGGGGATCATTCCAACATCCTGGCGTGAGCTTCTGCTGAGCTCGAACAGGGTCACACATGGCCTCATGTAATCCTATTGACTCCTGAAGGCAATATCTGTGGTGCGGGGGCGAATTCAGACACAGGTTTGGGGGGGGGGCATTCTACCAGTTTTGGCCAAGAGCTGGTGTTGGGTTCGCAGTGACGGCTCACATGGATATATATATATATTGCCCCCATGCAGCTCACATGGATATATATATTGCCCCCAGGCAGCTCACATGGATAGATTTGCCCCAGCTCACATGGATATATATATATATTGCCCCAGCTCACATGGATATTTTTGCCCCCAGCTCACATGGATATATATATTTATTGGTGCCCAGCTCACATGGATATATATATTACCCCCAGGCAGCTCACATGGATAGATTTACCCCAGCTCACATGGATATATTTGCCCCAGCTCACATGGGTATATTTGCCCCAGCTCACATATGGATATATTTGCCCCAGCTCACATGGATATATATTATGCCCCCAGCTCATATGGATATATTGCCCCGGCTCACATTGATATAATTGCCCCAGCTCACATGGGTATATTTGGCCCCAGCTCACATGGGTATATTTGCCCCCAGCTCACACATGGGTATATTTGCCCCAGCTCACATGGGAATATTTGCCTCCAGCTCACATGGATATATATATTGCCCCCAGCTCACATGGGTATATTTGCCCCCAGCTCACATGGGTATATTTGCCCCCAGCTCACATGGGTATATTTGCCCCCAGCTCATACATGGGTATATTTGCCCTCCAGCTCACATGGGTGTATATTGCCCCAGCTCACATGGGTATATTTGCCCCAGCTCACATGGGTATATTTGCCCCAGCTCACATGGATATATATTTGCCCCAGCTCACATGGATATATATATTGCCCCCAGCTCACATGAATATATTGCCCCAGCTCACATGGGTATATCCTTATCCTTACCTACAAAACCCTCACTAACTCAGCTCCCCACTACCTGTCCTCACTAATCACCAAATACACCCCAGCCCGCTCCCTAAGGTCAAACAGCGACCTGCGCCTAGCTTCTCCCCGCATCACCTCTTCCCATGATAGACTGCAGGACTTCACACGCGCAGCCCCCATGCTCTGGAACGCTATCCCTCGTACGGTCAGACTTTCCCCTAATTTCTCTTCCTTCAAACGCTCCCTTAAAACATTTCTATTTAGGGAAGCCTACCACCCAACTCACTGACGCAACCATCAATCACTCTCACCTTGCAGTCCTCTCCTCCTGTTTCCAACCCCAACCCCTCTAGATTGTGATTTCCTACGGGAATAGGGCCTCTTCCCCTCTTGTTCTGTTTGTCAAATGTTGTTCAATGTATTGCAACCCGTCTATACTGTGCCTATTGTACAGCGCTGCGGAATATGCTGGCGCTTTATAAATAAAGAATAATAATAATAAAATAATATATTTGCCTCCAGCTCACATGGATATATATATTGCCCCCAGCTCACATGGATATATATATTGCCCCAAGCTCACATGGGTATATTTGCCCCCAGCTCACACATGGGTATATATTGCCCCCAGCTCACATGGGTATATATTGCCCCAGCTCACATGGGTATATATTGCCCCCAGCTCACATGGGTATATTTGCCCCTAGTTCACACATGGATATATTGCCCCAGCTCACATGGGTATATTTGCCCCAGCTCTCATGGGTATATATTGCCCCAGCTTACATGGGTATATATTGCCCCCAGCTCTCACCTCCTCTGCTGGCCCCAGGCTCCGCTGGCGTTCTTCTCTTCTCCCTACGAGGCGAGCGGCCGCTGAAGTGCAGCTTGGCCGCTCGCCGGGAACCACCTGACCAGCCGCGTTCTCGCGAGAACGCACGCTGGTCAGGTAGTTCCCATCCCAGACGAGCGGCCAAGCTGCATTGAAGAACGCCAGCGGTGGCGATTTTCTCGGGGGGGGATTGCCCCGTTGCCCCCCCGGATCTGCCCCTGCCGTGGTAGCATAATTTGCCATTACTGGTATTAGTGGCTTTTTTTATTATTATTACAGCTCTGTTGGAATAGACCCCAGTAACAGAGAGCTGCTAAGGGTTATCAGCTCATGATATTTTTTGCCCTTAGCAGCTACCTTCTGCCAGCTAATTTGGAGTAGGGCCCTCTGTGTGTCTGTGTATATGTATAGACCATTATAGAAGTTTTCAGATCTCCTCTAAGGCACAGTTTTTCTAAACTAAACAGGTTTAAGCTTGTCAGACTTTCCTCATAACTTAAATCTTCCATTCCCCTTATTAATTTAAATGCCCACCTCTGCACTTTTTCTCATGCCATAATGTCTTTTGGTGCCCAAAATTGCATGGCATATCCAGAGTGATTTTTACCATCCAATATGTAAAAATGAACGTTTGTTTGTATGTTTGTGTCAAACGCCGGCCAACTGTTTTTGTTGCTATGGTAGCAGAAAAGAACAAAGCTTGAGAGTTCCAAACACAAAGGGCTTATACAGTTGTGTTCAAAATTATTCAACCCCCAATGCTGTAAAAGGTTTTAGGGAATTTAGTGTACATTTGTAATTGTATTCAGAATGAAATCCTACAAGGACTTTTTAAAGAACCATATGCAACTAAAATGACATCAATTGGTTTTGTAATACAGTAGTAAATGTTTCTTTTGTGAATTCTTCATTGACACAATTATTCAACCCCTTAAAGACTACCACTCTGAAGAACAGAGGTTCATTCAAGTGTTTTCAATCAGGTATTGAAAACACCTGTGGATGTCACGGAGCAGCAATAAAGCATAATAAGCACCAATTAGGCAGCTTTAAAATGACTGTGATACTCAGCTCCTTCTAGACATTTACTGGTGTGGTTACAAACATGGTGAAGTCAAGAGAATGGTCCAGGAAGACAAGAGAAGAGGTGGTTACTCTTCACAGGAAGGGCAATGGCTATAAGAAGATTGCAAAGATGTTAAACATACCAAGAGAGACCATAGGAAGCATCATTCGCAAATTCAAGGCAAAGGGCACTGTTGAAACGCTACCTGGTCGTGGCAGAAAGAAGATGCTGACTTCGACTGCTGTGCGCTACCTGAAGCGTAGATTGGAGAAACGTCCCCGTGTGACTGCTGAGGAACTGAGAAAAGATTTGTCAGATGTGGGTACTGAAGTTTCAGCTCAGACAATACGGCGCACGCTGCGTAATGAAGGCCTCCATGCCAGAACTCCCAGGCACACCCCCTTGCTGTCTCCAAAGAATAAGAAGAGTCGACTGCAGTATGCCAAAAGTCATGTGGACAAACCACAGAAGTTTTGGGATAGTGTTCTGTGGACTGATGAAACAAAATTAGAACTGTTTGGGCCCGTGGATCAATGCTATGTTTGGAGGAGGAAGAACAAGGCCTATGAAGAAAAGAACACCTTGCCTACTGTGAAGCATGGCGGGGGTCAATCATGCTTTGGGGCTGTTTTGCTTCTGCAGGTACAGGGAAGCTTCAGCGTGTGCAAGGTACCATGAATTCTCTTCAGTACCAGGAGATATTGGATGACAATGTGATGCAGTCCGTCACAAACCTGAGGCTTGGGAGACGTTGGACCTTTCAACAGGACAATGATCCCAAGCATACCTCCAAGTCCACTAGAGCTGGTTGCAGATTAAAGGCTGGAACATTTTGGAGTGGCCATCGCAGTCACCTGACTTAAATCCGATTGAGAACCTCTGGTGGGACTTAAAGAAAGCAGTTGCAGTGCGCAAGCCTAAGAATGTGACTGAACTGGAGGCTTTTGCCCATGACGAATGGGCGAAGATACCCGTAGATCGCTGCAAGACACTTGTGTCAAGCTATGCTTCACGTTTAAAAGCTGTTATAACTGTAAAAGGATGTTGTACGAAGTACTAAGATTGAATGTCACTTGGGGGTTGAATAAAACTGATAATGATGTGAGCACAGAAAAGACATTTGTGGTTAATTCATTATAAATGTTATGTTATATTTGTCTGACCTACACGTGCCTCTTTGATTTAATTGTAAGCAAGATGACTGAATGATCAAAATCAATGTCAAACTGGCCAAAACACTCAATTTCAGTGGGGGTTGAATAATTTTGAACACCACTGTATATGTGTTTATAGCTCTTATCTGTACTAAGATTTATACCTAGCCTGTAAACTTTATCATTGAGAATGCTTATCAACGGCTGCAAGAAATGTTTCGGAAGCATATGTGAAATGAAGTAAACTGAGATCCACAAAAAATAAATTAAATCTAATATATAAAAGTGAATGTTTGGATCAGGTAAACGATCAGGTGAAGGATTAAATAAATGATCGTTAAATCCACAAAAGCAACCGCTAAAAAAAACGTTTGGCAGACATATGTGAGTAGAATTGAAGTGAGATGCAGAACCTAGTTTGCTCCTCTGATATTTGTTGAATATAGAGTTAAATTAAATAGGTTGCCTATTAAAGTAAAAAAAAAAATGCAGTCACAAAACGAAAAAACTATTGAACACAAAGCAAAATAATCAAAAGACAGTATATCAACGTCGCCACCACACATCAACTTGACATCTGGAGTGAAAATAAGAACAGTTCAAAAGGGACCATCGAACAGCATGAGAGCCGACTTCAAGAAGTGAGGGAAAGAGCAAAGAAATCATGGGCAGTAGAGACAAAAGAGCAGAAAGAAAACCGACTAAAGAAAAATCGGGAAAGAGAAAAAAAAATTAAGGGCAGCAAAGACCACAGAGCAAAATGAGACCTGACTTCAAAAACAAAGGGAAAGATCCAGTATTTCGAGGGGGGAAGGAGGACAAAACCTTACTATTTGTTGCTAGCAGGTTTTATCTATGATAGTCAGATGGAGTATGATCAATATCCGTATGTAATTATTGGGAAAATGGACAAAATTAGTAACTATTGTCAAGCCAAAAAATTTAAAGCTGAATCCTGAACTCGTTCGACCCTCCAGGAATGCCACCACATCACCTTCAACTCAAAATTCGGACACCCATCATTCTGCTTCGCAATCTACACCTACCTATGTTCTGTAATGGGGCAAAACTGTGGGTTCAAGAAATGCTGCCCAACGTAATTGAGGCAACAGTCCCTGACTGGGAAGGGAAAAGGAGAGGATGTATCATCCCCCGCATTCCACTCATTCCGTCAGACTTGCCTTTCAATTTCAAGCATCTACAGTTCCCAGTCAGGCTTCAGTAGAACGATTAACAAGGCACAGGGCCAGTCAATCAAGTGCACTGGTATCAACTTGAAATCTCCATGTTCCTCCCATGGCCAAATATATGTTGCCTGTGTCTAGAGTGGGTTCCCCAAACTAGTTGTTTATATTTACTCCAACTGGAAAAACACAAAATTTAGTTTATGAACAAGCCTTACAATGAACATGTATTTTATTATTATTATTAAACTTTTCCTCCATAGCTGTTCTTCTGTTGAACAGTTATAAGTTTTTTTTTTATTTCTTTAGTTTGAAATGATATAGAAAAAAGTTTCAAATAAAAAAATCTAATGTAACATTTTCACGTTTTTTTTATGTAGCCTTTCTAAAAACTTTTAAGCTACTTTAAAGTATTTCTTAACTGCAATAAAAAAAAACTAATGAAAATAATAAAAACCATGGCAATGCCAATATTAGCTAGTGGATTTATAGAGGCAAAATTATCATGGTTATTCAGAGAAAGGTGAAACCCTGGAGACCTTTTGGAGAAGGGAAAATTCTATGTCAAAATAGCTGATTTGGAAAGTGAGATAAATGGGAGAATTTTTCTGGTTTGGCTAATTTGACCTAGAATTTTTACTTCTCCAAAAGTTCTCCAGAGTTTCACCTTTCTCTGAATATCCCTGTATGTTTTCATCAGGAGAGTGAATTTCCCTTTTAATATATACTAATACCTAACTAGCCTTGGCAGCTTCTGTTTGACTTTGGGCAGTATTGCTGAGTTTGGAGTCTGTGATAATTCCCAAATCCTTCTCCTGCTGTGATTTCCCTAACTCTGTACCATGTAGGGTATAAATTGCTTATGTGTTCTTCACTCCAAAGTGCATAACTTTGCACATGTCTACATTAAACTTAATCTGCCATTTAAGTGCCCAGTCCCCCAATCTATCTAAATCCCTCCGTAGGGAAGTTATATCCTGCTCACATTTTATTGCTTTTCCTAGTTTTGTGTCATCTGCAATGTGACATGTGACTATCGATGCCTATTTTAAGGTGATTTATAAATAGATTGAATCGAAGCGGTCCAATAATAGACCCCTGCGGGACACCACTTACCACTGGAGTCCACCTTGAAAATTTACCTTTTATGACAACTCTCTGTACTCTATCTTTTAGCCAGTGTTTTATCCAAGAACAAGAATTTTCATCTATGTTAGGTGCAACAATCGTTGAGAAAATATATACTGTAGTTCCATATATTTTTCAAAACTGCACTGTTAAAGGCAACTGAAGTGGAAATTTTCTTACGTTCCTGATGTAACTAGCTCGATACATTGCAATATTAAAGGAACACTCTAATCAAAAATCCCCCCCGTTTTTTTACATTAAATTATACCTATTCCCTCAATAAATAGGTAGGGATTTTTTTTTCTTTTTTTCTGTAATACTTACCCTAAAATCCACTTGTTTCCAACGGCATCCTTTTTTTATTTTTATTTTATATATACTCACCTCCCTCCTCTTCTGCTTCCATCCTTCTTTCACTTGGCTAATGGTTTATGTGAGAAGCGCGCATGCGTGCCTCTCACGTAAGCCAGCCAATCAGCAGGCTTCCTCCCGGCTTCATCTTCTTGGATTAGTGTTGTGCGCAAGAGGATGCGCGCAACACTAATCCTCAGCCGCTGCCGCCAGCTACTGCGGCGAGTTGAAGACGTCATCGCGCTGAAAGCGCGATGACATCTCCTACTCGGCAATAGTCGGCAGAAGCAGGAAATATGAATCCCGCTCTGCTGACTGACAGCTGGGAGGACGGAGTAAAGTCCTCCGCGTCTCTCAGCTGTTTTCAGCTGGTTCAGCCGATCGGCTGAGCGGAGGGAGGAGGGACAGACAAGGGCATACTCAGGGCATCATGACCACCTAAAAATGCTTAGGTGGTCATGTTGCCTAGAGTGTCCCTTTAAGTACCTAGTTATCCCCGGTTTACTTGCAATATATTATATTCCTTTACATTTGTTAGAGATTTGTAATATAACTTTTATCCTTAACTTACCTTTAATGCTTGTTAAATAGAGAATGGCAAAGTTTTCTTAAACAGGTTGTTTTGCTGTATTTTAACACTAAACGAATGTTGCATTCTAAGATTCAGTTTACTTGTCTGAACATATATCTAAATCTTATGTGATTTTGAAATTTTGACAGCAACTACAAAATTACTTTTTAAAAAGTTTACAATGTTATTCTTTATTTATCGGTAGGATTCATAAACAGCCGCTTTCACTGCAACCGAAATCATTTGAAATGACTGGAGGCGATCTATCAGATTGTTTTTTCGAAATTGTTACATTGATGCATTATGCACGCTGGGCGATTTAGTGGACATTTCATGTTTTGAAACTCCGTTATTGGATTGTGATCTTGATTAATAATGGGAACCTTGCACCCACCCATTGCTAGCAACTGTTAAACTTTACTAGCCTCAGACATGCTTCTGCAGTTTCTGCCACCCACACTACTGTCGTCTTTTCACAGCATTGGAACATCTGTTGCAACTTCCTTCATTAAGATACCAATATTTTCTACTTGATTTTAGTGAAATGGTTCTGTGTTTTTTTTCCTTTCATGACTTATCGTCAATCTGCCATGGTTCACACAACTTTGCTTTACTGAATTGAATGGATTGTGTTCTACTTAATTTTTGTGATGGCCAAATGGATAGCAGACTTTTTTGTTTAAATTATCCTATTAACACCTTCACTCCCGATATAAATTGTGTCTTCAAAGACACCACCAGGTGCCCGATTTAGGCTAATGTCAGACGAACGCAGTCTGAGCGCACTCTGCGTGCGTGTATAACTGACGCACGTACTGGCGGAAGATACTGTAGACACCTCACAGTACGGTTTTTTTGTCGGATGTAGAAAAAAAGGGGAAATATGGGAAACAAAATTAATTAAAATTAAAAGACAGGTACAGTCAACCAGACCAGAAAAACTTCTGAGCGTCAACGTGATGGACGTCGCAAATGCGCTGCGTCTGACATCACATCATCACACACATAGGCTGCTTCGTGGACGCAGCGCACTCTGGGCGTCCGTCATAGTGCTTTTACGTCGATGCCTAAATGGTGTCTGTTGCCACCTGTGTGGTGCGTGCACACTTTGGTACGCACGTACTTCGTGTGTTGGTCTCTATTGATCACAAATCAATGCTACGACGGACGTTAAACTGTGCAGCGACACAGACGTGATGACTGCATTCGTCTGAAGCTAGCCTTAGAGTTCTCTAGATCTGCAGCTGAGCATGACAAAAGTAAATTTAATTTATTTGTTGCAAATGCATTTAGGAGCATGTTCTACAGCTCAAAATTTTAGCACTGTGGGCATGATGTATGGGATGCTAACACTTTTAAAACCAACATGGGAATGTCTCTGACAAATTTTCCCCAGCTGATCATGCATAGAACTCAGAGCTGCAGTAACTCCTTTTGATCAGCAGATGGCGACATCTGCCTGCCATGTAGGTGATTACAGTAAGAAATACATTGGGAATATTCCAAAATATTTTGTAGTGTATAATTAATTAAAAACGATTTTCAAAGAAAAAAAAAAGCCAACTGGTTCCTGACAGTGTCATTTGGTAGAGAAGGGGTTAAATAACGTGCCACTCGCAACCATCACTCACTTTCATTGGCATAGAGATCTATGCCTGCCAACTAACAAGAATTAAAATAAGAGCATGGGATCAGCTCTGCATGCCTTGTCCCACCTTTGCATCCCACTGTTTGGCTCCCAACATTAACTAAAGATCTGTGTCTGTCACCCTGGAGGAGAGTCCCATAACTCCTTCAGTATTGTCATCTGGGAAGAATCACCTATAGACCAGTGTAATGGCAGTACCTAGCACTCTGCCAATGTAGGTTGTCATTTTTGATAATAAAGCAATAACTTATCACGTTTATCTTTTATAGGTAGGCAGCATGAGGGAGGACTTAAGGCTGGTCCCACAGAAACATAAACACGTTAAATAAGTTGAGCAGAGCTATGTTGCCAAATAACTGCACTGGTGTCCTCTGGTTTTATTCAAATCCGCACAAGAAATCACACGTTGCCCTTCATCCGTGAAGTGGGCAGTTCAGTAACAAACGGTTTATTACCAAAACATGTTTCTTTAATGCTCATGTGAATAAATCCAAGTGAAACCAGTGCACCTAGTTTAACAAAACAACTCTTTTCACACCCATCTTTTGTAAGGTGTTCACTTTCATCCTTGTTAAGATTCACTTTAAACTGTGTAAGCCGTTATCTCCAGTTAAACACTTTGTCCCATCACCTTAGGTATTTTGCTGTTTGAAATTATTAAAACAGTCAAGTTGTAATTGAGTTACTCTACAGAGAATTATCCTCTAACATTGGCACCACTAACGTCTTTCGTTGAGATGAAAAGTAAATGGAAATTATGTAACAGGAGTATAAATGAAAATCTTCTGTCTCCTGATAGCTTAATGATAGAAGAGCACAGAACTAGAACATCATTTTCTAATCCACCATTGTTAAGGCATTGTCAAAATTCCATAACACTACTTAGGTTGTGGTTTCTTTCCCTGGTGATTTGCTTCCAAAGGCTTGTATGCATATTTATTTGATCATTAAAATATTAGTTCACTCCTGTGTATTGCTTGTAATGCCATCTCTCACTAATTTGTTTTTCTCAATATTTGATCATGATTGAATTTGTATTAGGCTGGTCGTCCATTGGGTCCGTAGTCGTCTGAAATAAAAGTACTATAATGTTATAAAAACATACAGTTAGGTCCATATATATTTGGACATGGCACAATTTTCCTTTTTTCCCCCCAGTATTTACTCAAACATATTCAAGCTACTGTTGTGTAATGGATATGGGCTGCAGGTGCACACTCTCAGGTTTAATTTGCGGGTATGTACATCCAAATTGGAGGAAGGATTTAGAAATTACAGCTCTTAAGAGTAGCCATCCTCCCCTTTTCAAGGTACCAAAAATAATTGGACAATTGGAAAAAAAGCTCTTTCATAGCCAGGTGTGGGCTACTCCTTCATTATTTCTTCATCAATTAAGCAAGTAAAAGGTCTGGAGTTCATTGTAAGTGTGGTATTTGCATTTGGAATCTATTGCTGTGAACCTACATCATGCGGTCAAAGGAGCTGTCCATGCAAGTGAAACAGACCATTGGAAAGCTTCAAAAACAAAACAAATCCATCAGAGAGATAGCCGCAACATTAGGAGCGGCCAAAAGAAGAATGCACTGGCGAGCTCACCAGCATAAAAAGGCCTGGACGTCCACGGAAGACAACAGTGGTGGATGATCATTGGATCCTCTCTAATGGTAAAGAAAAACCCTTTCACAACATCCAGACAAGTGCAAGACACTGTTCAGCAGGTGGGTGTATCATTGTCAAAGTCTACAATCAAGAAAAGACTTCACGAGAGCGAGAGAGAAGGTTCATCACATGGTGCAAACCATTCATAAGCCTGAAGAATGAAAAAGCCAGAGTAGAATTTGCCAAAAACCATCTAATAAAAAATAAAATAAAAAAGCCAGGCCAGTTCTGGGTAAGCATTCTTTGGATGGATGAAACGAAGATTAATCTGTAGAAAAATGATGGGAAGAAAAAAGTGTGGAGCAGGCTTGGAACAGCTCATGATTCAAAGCACACAACGTCATCTGTAAAACATGGTGGAGGCATTATGATGGCATGGGCATTCATGGCTTCCAGTGGGACTGGGTCATTGGTGTTTATTGATGATGTGACAGAAAACAGAAGCAACCGATGAATTCAGCAGTGTTAAGAGATTATCTGGGGGCGTGGTCTAAGAGTAGCTCCTGCAAATCTGCCTTTAATATCGGTTTTACCTACGGGTTTCTTCGTATTTACGGAGCTATTTGCCTGCCTCTGTCAACTTAGACCACGGAGGAGACGCAACATGCAATTTGGAGCCCGCGGTTGATGCGGGAGTGCCACCGCTCCGGGCCAGGCCTTGGGCCTGCAGCACGTGTGAAGCCTGGATCGAGCATCGCCATCACTGCACAGACTTTCACTTCCGGGGACGCAGCTGACGGCCCTTTCAGAGCGTGCTCGACGCCATCAATGGATTCAGGTAGGACACAGAGTGTAAGCCTGCCACTTACCCCCTTGCTCCATACGGCGCTATCCCCACGCTACCCAGGACCCGCACACACTGGCACCTTGTGAGGCGACCCACAACCGCGGCACCCTCCGGACCTTTTGAAAGGCAGGAAGATGCCCGATTCACATCCACATCGGGCACCCTTGGGTGAGTCTTGGGCAGCTGTGACCGGCACCATATTGTTCCCTGTGAGCGGAGACTCACCCGCTCACCGACGCCTTGAATGGAGAGTGGCTGGCCCCGGCCTGATTATCATCTTATCCAGAGGCCTGAAGTGGCGCCCACCCTGCCGGACTCAGCTGATCGCCCCTTAACAAAAAAACAATTAACAAAAAAAAATTTTTGTGGTAGTGGGCCCATCTAGATCCACATATGTGTCCTATGCCTCATCAATTTTTTTTAGACTTTTGCCTCAATTGTGTGGGTCACTACACTCATTAGCTAGTGGCTCGGCGGCTGATATACATGGCCGCTTAGAGCCGGAGCTTCCGCTTACCTCCGATTTCACTCCAGCACTGAGCACTCAAAAGTGACTATGGGCCGCGGTAAGAAAACCTCCCAAGCGCCGGAGACCCCTGGACCCGGAGGGGACCCCTCCACGCCCGGCATCCGGCAGTTCTTTGCACCGCCGTAAGGACAACCGGAGGCACCGACATCCCCTAACATGGCACCAGCCTCACCATGCAGCTCTGTATCCTCCCTACACTCTGCAACGCCCTCACACTCTGCGGCAGACGTGTGGGAGGCCCCAGCGGACGTTCTTCATCTCTTGCGCTCCCTCCCTACGAAAACGGACCTGACAGTGGCCACCTCCGCCCTCCATCAATCGCTAGCGGCAGACATTCAACTGCTGCGAAACAATATAGGGGCCCTCCAAGACCGCCTGGACCGGGTGGAAAATGGACAGAAAGACCAGGCCACGTTAGTCACGGAGACCTCAACCCGTGTTGATGCACACCATCACCTACTGCACGCGCTGACACGCCACGTGGAGGATCTCGAAAACCGTGGCTGCAGACAAAATATCAAAATTCGAGGCCTACCTGAAGGGGAAGGATCACCTGCAGAACTGGGTAGGATTTTGCTCCGTTTATTTAACTCCATCTTGGGACGTGATCACACCTCACATATTGACATAGAACGATATCATAGAGCCTTACGTCCAAAAGGGCCAGCGGATGCCCCGCCGAGGGATGTCCTTTGTTTTTTCCTTCGCTTTGGCCTCAAGGAAGAGATTATGCGTTGTGCGCGTGAACAGCCGCATATCAAATTTGAGGGGGCTACTATTGCCTTGTTCCACGATGTTTCTCCTATCACACTGCACACCCACAAAGCCTTGAGACCACTCATGATGGCGCTGCAAAAGGAAAACCTGCAGTACCGCTGGCTGCACCCCTTTGGGATTCAGGTACGCACCCCACAAGGTCCAGTCACAGCCTGTAACGAATCTGAGTTGGGCGGTTTTTTACAGGCATTACACCTACCGCCTACCACCTTGACGTCATGGCCGGACCCGACGGCAGCCTATGCGACTGAGCCTCCTCTTCCACAGCATAACTCCAGACCGAGAAGATTGCGAAGGGCTTCTCTCCAGTCCAATGGTTTTACTCCCTCCAGCTCCCAGGAAGGCTGAGACCGTTGATCTGGTGCGTACTCTCCCCACGCTCCAAACCTACCGGAAAGGGCGAGGCACTCGTTGACCCGTGATAACCTTACCTGCGGACCTTATGCCTCACACGCTGCTCCGAGTACTTTTGACTCCAAGGTCGCACACACCTCACCCAAGAGTCGCTCCCCTTTTGTCCACCACATACGGAGGTAGCGGGAACTTTGATTTGTTGGTTGAACTTGTTTGTTAATGCCGAAATTGGAAAGGCGTCACTCCACGTACCCCACTGAGGAGCAACGCACCCCAGTTCTGGTGGTCTGTGTGGCCTCTCCCGACACCTCACTAGGTGCCACGGGTTTGACTACCGCACGAGTTGCAACAGCTCTTTCGACCTTTTCCTGTTATTTTATCTGTTTGATTGTTCTACGTATTGCTTTAGCTCTTGTCCTCATTGGTTAGTGAATTTGCCTGCTTGTTATTCGTTGGTTTTACCTCTACCTGATGGCGTACACTCCAGGCACCCTTAAGGTGCTCACCTTAAATGCAGGTGGCTTGAATATCCCTACGAAAAGACATATCGCCCTTCGGGAATTCTTTAAACTACGTGCTTCTGTGGCCCTGATACAGGAGACTCATTTTGCACTTGACAAAGCTCCAAGCTTCCGAAACACCACTTCCCCATAGGTTACTTTGGGATTTGTAAGGATGGCAAAGTCCGAGGTACCGCTATTCTGTTTTCCAGACATGTACCCTTTACGCTCCTGGTTGCTAAATATGACGAGGGGGTAGATATACCCTGGTTAAGGGTACCATAGGGACCCAGATCTATACATTTGCGTCTATCTACCCAACAAGGTCAACATCGTGCACTCCGTGACGTACTCCGTTCCATCATGTCATTCACAGAGGGGCTACTCCTATTGGGAGGCGACCTTAATCTGGCACTTGACCCCCGCCTAGATACTTCATGCGGCACATCCAGTATGGCACCCTCTGTGCACCAACAGACTAGACTTCATTTACACGACAACAGACTGACTGCTGGCCTGCTATGCACCCGACAGTTAAAGACTACACGTACTACAGCAACATACACGACCGTTACTCACGAATTGACTATCTGTTCCTGCCATCCAACTTTGCGCACCTCATGCGGTCGATCACCATAGGAGCCACGGCCTGGGCTGATCACTGCCCGGTTCTCATGACCTTGACAACCTCCCTTTACTGCCCTAAATCTGTGCATTGGAGATTAAATGAGACACTTCTAAACGATCCTGACGTACTAACGGGATTGCGTGACACACTCGGACACCATTTCATTGAGAACACCACCCCTGAATCCCCACTCCCGATAGTCTGGGAAGCACACAAGATGGTCACACGAGGTTATCTGATCTCACAAGGCACGCGCCTTAAGCGTGAACGGACCCAATGCGAGACTGAACTAAACACCCTTATCCGTGACCTCGAGCTGACACATAAAACCACGCTATCTGATCAGATTTACCCCCGCCTTCTTTGCTCAGCTGTGCACTATGATTTCCACCTATATCTGGAGTTCTAAAAAGCTACGCATTCGTTTGGCCTTGTTGATGGCACCTAAACAGTTGGGAGGTGTCACAGCCCGCATTTTTGGCACTGCTATGTGGCCGCACACCTACAACGCATAGTGGAATGGTCTACTAGCTTATTAACTAGATCATGGGTAGCAATAGAACAGGGGTCAGCGCGGTGTCCCCTGTCCTGCCTCCCCTGGTTGCCAATTTCCACATAAAAGACCATGGTGGACACCCCCCCCTGTCCTGCCTCCCCTGGTTGCCAATTTCCACACAAAAGACCATGGTGGACACACCCCCCCAATACACCCCACTTTAGCAGCCTGGCGCCATCACCTGATGGGAGAACTGAGGCCTTGGACGGCGGTGATTCCGGGCAGGACTGGTCTAGGGAAGGTCCACCTGGCTGTCGGGTCCCAGAAGAGACGGAGATCGGAGTACAGCGAGCTGAAGATGGCGAGCCAGATCCCCTGCTGCTGGTGACTGTTTCGCAGATGGTGGAGATCACCCTGCTGCAGGATCCGAGGGCGCCCACCGGCTTTGAGTCGCTTGCTTATTTGGGGCAGAGGGAAGTGCTGAAACTGGGGATGGAGGCGCACGCCCCATGCTGATCAGGTCGAAGTCACGGTTTCGGCCTCTTGCTCTGTCCTTTGCTCCACTGCTAGCTGAGGCTCTTGATCCTGGAGCTGGTATCCTGTACCACGAAGCGTCTTGGGGGATCACCGTGTTGATGCGGGTTGAAGGCACTCCCGAGATAAAAAAATTTTCAACCTTTCTATCCTGACTTCACGCTGAGTATGGTTGTTTTTTGAGACTTTTTATTTTCACTTTTTCGCATTTGTTCCCACTGATATATGCTGAGGACTTAATAGAAACATAGAAAAATGTCGGCAGATAAGAACCTTTCGGCCCATCTAGTCTGCCCAATTGCATGGATACTTTACCTGGATTTATCTTTTGTTTAGGATAGCCTTATGCCTATCCCATGCCTGCTTAATAGAAACACATGCCTTTTTTTTTTCTTTCTTAGATATTAGCGGTGCTAGGATGTTGTCCCCCCTACCTCTGTAACCCCCCCTTATTTTTCTTTATTTTGGCTACACTGGGTAGTCCCAGGAGCTAAGCCAAACACCTCTTTTACCCCCACTGCAAAGCTTGCACACACCCTGACCACACATAGACACCAGATCTCAGATATATAGACACATATACACCAGACCTCAGATTCATGTATGTGCACAGCAGACCATGTATGCGCACACCAGACCTCAGATAGTAATTTGCAGTGCATATGAGCGTGTCACAGAGCTCCACAGCAATAAAACTGCTGGGACATGATTAATTTACAATGGATGCCTTGCTGTGCTACACAATTTGTACAAGGCAAGGTTAAAAAAATGTATCTTAAATGAGGCATACCATGTGTAGATAATAATTGTGTGTGTGTGTGCTTTGTATGGAAGTTATAATTAAAAGATTGAGTTTACTCAAATTCTGATTTCTTTCCTTTTAATATGTAAATTGGCTAAACCATCGTAAATAATGATCTGGTGAGAATTGGTTGTGATTACCTATGCAAGTGTAAATAAACGTTCTACTTGGAAAGAGGTGATGCAGCAGCTGGAATGCAGATTGCATGAAGAGGGCAGCAGTTGGTTTATAACAGGCCATTAGGAAATTGTTGGCATCCCATTGTTAGTCTGTTGCATGACTCAATTCATATGATGCACGGGCACCCTAGCAGACATGGCAGTTTATCTGGGTGTATGAGCCCGGCAGACATAGCAGATAATCTGGGGGTGCATGTGCCCCGCAGACATGGCAGATAATCTGGGGGTGTATGAGCCCAGCAGACATGGCAGATAATCTGGGGGGTGTATGAGCCCATCAGACATGGGAAGCTGTGCTGAATGTGTGAGGACCGTCAATCTGGCATGCTGTGCTATGTGTAGCAGCCCAGCACACAGGGGAAGCTGTCCTCACCATTCTTAAGTGTCAATAAATTATGTTTTTGATTCTGAGCAGAATCAGATGGGGTGTGACTTGACTCATGTTTAACATTTAGCTTCCATGTTGTTGAAATAGAGAAAAAAAAAAGTATTGTTTATCTCAATCTGCAAATGTACATCAATTAACCTATGTAGGTTGTTTCTTGAATCATTTAGAAACCGTGTCAAAACCTTGGGAAAATATTGTGGTACTTAGGGTATATTAACTTGCTAAATTTTCTAACTGTTTAATAATTTTTCAACGTTCTGTACCTTCCTATAATTATCAACCTATGAAGGTTGACTCTGGAATTATTTAGAAACGGAGATAAATCTTGGGAAGAACATTGTTAAAATTTAGCAAAGGAAATTAGCATACCTCTATTATTCAATTGTGTGTGTGTTTTTAAGGGTGTTCACCGTTAGGAGGTAATTCTCCTTCATTTCAAATTGATTTCGTTTTAGAATGCAGACTTATTAAAAGTTACATTTTAAGAATTTGTGATAATTGTAACCACGATTGTCAATTGGAAATTTATGTAATTTAAGGTTACCCCCAGCAAACCAGACAATGTGATCTCTACTTTAGAAACCTTGGAATTCATTTCTTAATTTACCATAATTTTTGCCATCAGGCGACCATATATAAGAACTTATTATTTATTTTACCTACCTTTTAGTATAGACCATGTATTTCCAATGGTTCCTCCTCATACCTTCCACCACTGGACTCTGGTGAGTAGTTTGTGATGTCATTGTTAGTGGAATTTCCCATTTAGTTCATTATTTAGTTTGACCTGAAGACCCACCCTTTCGCTGCTGAGGCATTTCCCGCCTCTGTGCTGAGGTCATTTTTACCGATTTTGCTCATCATGTTTAAACGTGTTTTGAAGGCTTATTTTAGTATATGACCCAGACATATTATATATCGTTCTTTCCGTCAGACTCGGCAGATTCATAATATGTCATTATTATAAGTATACGTCATGACCTGTCTGTATATTATAACAAAAAATGCAATAAAATATGAATTTTCAATCATTTACAACGTGTAAAGTGTTTTTTTTTCACATTTTAACATGCGAGCAATTGCGGTTATATTTTGTATGGGGTGCGCTTGTTAAAAAAATTAGAGATGGGGTCTCGTTACATTTTTTTTTGAGGAAAATTACGAAATTTTTAAGAAACGCACCGCATACAAAAATCGTTAGTGCAGCATTATTGTTCACATTATAATTGAAATGGGAACAATATTGCTGCATTAACGAACCAAAAAAAAGAAAAAGAAATTGTTTATTTTTTTTATAATTTTTTTTTAAATATTTTTTTATTTTAATTTTTTTTTTTTAATTATTTTTTAAAACTTTTTTCATACTCATGTTTGGTATTGTTGGAACGGCCATGCTCTGGCCGATCCAACAATACCAAACAATAACCCCTAACTGCCATGGATCGGGAGATAGGGGGTTCATTGGAACCCCCTATCTCCACCATTGGTGGCAGTTAGGGGTTAACTCCACTCCAGGACTGGCGTCATCGTGCTATGCACGATGACGCCAGGCCTCAGGGGGCATTCCCGGAAGCTTGGCCGACATCCAAGATGTCGGCCAGCTCCGGGAAAGGATCACGAACCGGCGCTTTTCGGCGCCGATTCGTGATCTGGCCCCCATGGGGTTAATGCCAGGTACCATTTGGAAGGGCAGGCTGTGCCCTTCCAAACGGTGCCTGGGTTAACCCCCTGCACGCCGCCGATCGGGAGGGAGAGAGGTCTGAAGGACCTCTCCCCCCCCTCCCTTTCAGGCGCCTCCTCCGCACATGCGGGGGGGCGCCTGAATTAGGTGTCATCGCGCCCCCGCGATGACACCTAATTACTCCGGCGGCGGTTCTGGGTGCTGGGCTGACATCGAAGATGTCAGCCTGCACCGGGGGGGCCAGCGATCGGCCGGAACCTGGCTGAACGCTGGACCCAAAGGGAGGACGCGCTCAGCGCATCCTCCGCAAGGAACGATACTGCGGGTGGACGCGCTGGGCACGTCCTCCGCAGTGAAGTGGTTAAAGGAAAACTCTACAAAAGATGTCCCTTCCTTTGTTTGCCTTTTGATGATTGGACAGATGCTGCTGACAGCATGTGCCCCACAATTTTGACTATTTCTTTTATCCTAGGTGAAAATACTTACCTTTTATCGCTCTGCATGTCCTGCTTATCCCCGTCAGCTCAGGGCTTCTGAATCTGGAAGTCCTTGCAGTTTTTCTATGCAGTTTAGATTTACTTAAGTAAATTGCGCAGCATAGGCACCGCAAATTCCACATCACTTGGGACTTGAGCACTTTACATACAGTAGTAACTGCCTAGAACGATGGAACGCGGCTACACATGCATGTACAGATCTAATCCATTGTCTGCCTCTCTCAGAACGCCCGGTATCGCGTCTGGTGTGAGAGAGGGTGATGCATCACCCTCACAGATCTGGTGACCAGCAGCCAGGAAATTCAAAATCCCGGCTGCTGGTGATGCTGGTGTAGGTGGAGGAAACGCCTACACTTCACCCGACACATGCAACCTTCAACTGAACACCTGTGAGAGTATTGTGATGCTAAATGTGATGTCACCATGAGCAAAATTGCCTGTTTACTTAATTTACCTAGTCCACACATCTTGCCAATCAAAATCTATGAATGGATCGTGATGTCACCATGTGTTGACACCAGTAGTAGAATTATTTTTAATATACAAATGGAGTGGATACACAAATAATGGATCTACACTGTGTGTAAAGAGAAAAGGAAAGAATTGACATTGTGATGTCACCATTAGTGGAATTTCCTGTGTAGTTGATTAAGAACTGTACTGTTTAGTTCATATATTTAAACAACAAAAAAGGACCAGGCACTCAGTCTTCCAAAAAGAGATGCACCTGCTCTTCATATTCCTTTTGACGGTCGTCCTACTCTATATCTGTACAGGTTCATATGTTTAGTCTGACCTAAACACATGGGGCCATATTACATACTTGGTGCTAACTTAACCAGAGCTGTTGTAAACTTCCCAGAGCCATTATGGCCTATGGAGGTTTTAAGTTTACAACTGCTCTGGTTAAGTTAGCACCAAGTATGTAATATGGCCCATGCACAATTAAACATAACTGTAGACCTGAGTGGATGTGTATTGAACCTAAGTATACTTTATTAGGATTAGTCATTTAGAATTACCCAGCCTACTGCCTGCACATTGATACTTTTTCTTTATTTATATGTAGATAATTGAACATAAGTCAATCCGGCTGTATTACCTATATTTTTTAATTACTTCAAATAATGTTTGTTTGGTTTGTGCCTGCCTAGGCTGGGCTATATTACAATCTTCACGCTAAAATGGGGACGTTAAAGCGCAAAATCTGTGCCTGCAGGTTTCTCCTTAGCGTCCCCGTTTTAGCTCGATATAATGGTGCAGGCGCTAATCCAGCAGCCTGCACCATAACCCGGTGCTAAACCTCAGTATGCTCACGGCAGTGCTAAGCGCCACCGCGAGCATGCCCTCAATGGAGTACATAGGACTCCACTGAGGCTAACGCTGCCGGTCACATGACCTGCAGGATCTGAGTATGTGATTTTTTTTTGGGGGGGGGGGGTTCAACTGGTGCTGACTGATTACGCAGAAGCGTAATCAGTTAGCACCAGGTCCTAGCTGTGGCTAACGTTCGAGTTACCCACAGCAAGATGGTAATTAGGATTACAAAGTCCTAACACTAATTAACACTGTTAAGCATAGGGAGCGCAAAATACAGTAAGTTTGCACTGAAAAGCACAACCCCCGAATCGCTAACGGGTTTTTATAACGTTAGCGTTCTGATTGTTTTATGGTTCGCCCGCGCTAGGCCAACCAGATCTAACGTTAACGCTCACACAGGTGAGCGCTAACGTTGGCGTTATCAATGTAATAGGGACCGCTATGTTTGCTAGGTTTTTAGTATTGTAGCGCTCACTCCCGGAGGAGCCGCTGAATTTAACCTCGGGTTAGTCTCTCCTCACTAGGGAATAAATGTACACGAGCACTGTTGTGGATTTTATAGATTATATACTTTACTGTTCTCAATAAAGCGGCATATATAATGTAAGCATGGTATATAGAAAATAGGATTTTGTAATGCGAGAAACACGCAGCGGTAAAAGAAAAGTTTAACCCCTTTGTTTCTGGAGTATAAGTCCTGTGAGGGTAATGTCCCAAGAAAAGGTGTGTGTGTGTGCGCTCAGGTACCCGGGTACTATATTCGACTGGCCAGTGAATGGATTTAGCAAATCTTCGTCTAGTCACGTTGGGGCCCTGTAGATTCAAACAATACTGCAGCGTGCTTTGTTAAACCTTGACTGTGGCCTGGAAGGCCTCTCACCCATCCGCCAGACAATCTGTTCCGCTGCCCGATCAAGGATGTCTCTCCGCTGGACGTTTCTGGAACTCTGTGCCACCGGATCCGCTTCTCCTGCATGCCCGATTTCTGCAACAAGATCTACGGCCTACCGCCTGCACTCCCAGTGGATCATCGCGGTCTCCTTACTCGGGGTCCAAACCGGAACTATATCTGTGCAAAACCTCTCAGCAGTGGATTACTAGGTCTCTGGCAAGTAACTGTATCGATCCCCAGCATCGGCAAGGCAGCCCCTTCTCCCCGGCCTGGTCACAATCGCTCACAGTCTCACATGCATCTTACTCTGTTCACCGCTCGGCTCACACTGGCTCTTCTTTGCTCTCTCCTTCCCACTTCCTGTATCCACCGCAAAGCATGATGGAAAACGTAGTCCCATTGTGTCCAGTATACTTTAGAATGCGCTGTCTCCCTCTGGTGGCCAATATAAGTAAACGCAGCAGAACATAGTCTTTTCAAAGCAGCGCTACAGTATCATAAAGCATTTCAAGAACGGAATTAAGTGAAATATGTTTAACTATTCAGTTTATGGAATGAAAATAGTGGTTTTATTCTGTAGCTGGAATAACTATGTGCTTTTTTTCCTAGAATCTTTTTCTTGGGTGATTGCAGGTCATATGCTTTGTTGTGTTTGGCAGTTTTTTTCTATCTTTCTCCAGGACAGCAGATGCATTACAATTACATAGCACTATTCATTGGTTCCTGTGAAATGATCACCTGCTTCGATTCCATTTGCAACAATGCATGTGCCAGACCCCAGCCTGGGAGTGAAATAGAAAGTTTTCATTTGATTGTGTGTTTTCATTACAGTTCTCCCCCACATATAATGGTAAAAAAATAGAGCCTCAAGGACCAGCAGAACTTGGTACTCTTTGAGCACTTTATACTATTTTTCATATTTATCTTTGATTCTGAAAGAGATCAAGCCTGTCCATGGATCTATGGATGGTTGGTGGTCATATTTTGATTATAAATTTTATTAACAATTTTAATATTCCCTGTCTTGGGTGAGATGCAATCACAATCCAGTACCCTTCACCACTGTCATATTTACTTGGATATAAGAAACAGCAGGTTTGAGAGGAATCTTTTTATTAAACATTTTACACGCTTCTACAGTCATATTGGATCAAATCTTCATAGCAGTTTGTAAATAGGAGCTTTCGTACAGAAACCTTATTTTATTGAAAATGGCTACATTGACTGTCAATTTGTAATAATGTCTTGGAGCATTTAGCTTTTAAAATATACTTTACTTTTTGCTGTACATCGAGCCTGAAGACTAGTTAAAACATTTCTAAATAGTATCAGTTTTACAAAGGGCTAAGAGCAACTTTGTGTCACCCACGCCTACCCTTTGGTGACAGCTATCAATCATAACAACTGATGGCATAACACAAGTGTGACGTGCGCCACTTTGGACTTGGGGTGCATGGGCAAGGAGGCATAATTTTAGGGTGCAGGCCCCCTAATCAATAGTAGTTCATTGCCCTCATGTGTGCAGACTGTTGGTGTGATTTGTGATTATGCAAGAATGCTATTGTCTGGTTCATGTGTATTCTGTTATCTGTTGTTTAGGATTAACCTGCCAGCCTACTCTTTGTCTCAAGAATGTGCTTATCTGTTTATATTTGAACAAGGTGGAAAGCCTGCCCAGAGGGCAGTCTATTGTGGATATACTGCCCCAGCTCGTGGATATTGCCCCAGCTCGTGGATATATGCCCCAGCTCGTGGATATATGCCCCAGCTCGTGGATATATGCCCCAGCTCGTGGATACTGCCCCAGCACGTGGATATATTGCCCCAGCGCGTGGATACTGCCCCAGCTCGTGGATATTGCCCCAGCACGTGGATACTGCCCCAGCACGTGGATACTGCCCCAGCACGTGGATATATGCCCCAGCTCGTGGATATATGCCCCAGCTCGTGGATATATGCCCCAGCTCGTGGATACTGCCCCAGCACGTGGATATATTGCCCCAGCGCGTGGATACTGCCCCAGCTCGTGGATATTGCCCCAGCACGTGGATACTGCCCCAGCACGTGGATACTGCCCCAGCACGTGGATACTGCCCCAGCTCGTGGATATTGCCCCAGCTCGTGGATATTGCTCCCCAGCTCAGACCCCAGACCAGACATGGGGCGGCTGTTCCAATGCTCTATCGGCATTCGGACAGCCGCCCCATGAGCTCCGTCTCCATACTTACCTTCCCGAGCGGCGAAGTGAAAGTTTCCCCGCTTCCGCTCGTTGAAGGACCCAAGCCGCGGTCACGTGGGACTCCCACGTGACCGCGGCTTGGGTCCTTCAAAGAGCGGAAGCGAGGGAACTTTCCCTTCGCCGCTCAGGGGTTGGATGCGCGCGGCAGCCGGGTAGAGGCTGCGAGCGCAGCCTCTACCCGGCTGCTGTGTGCATCTTGTAACCGCCGCGGCGAGCGCACAGCCGGCTCGTGCCGGGCGGTTGCATGCGCGGGCAACCAACCGCCGCTGGTTGCGCGCGCATGCGCAGAGTAAGGCTTGGCGACGGACACGCCAAGCCTTACTCTATTATAGTGTAGGATAGTTTGTAAATATGCGGTCTGTAATCTGTTATCATCACGATTCCCATTGGCTTGACTCGTTTAGAAATTTTACGTAATGCATAATTTAATTGTCTGTCCCTAATGTAATTAGGTTCACATTCCAAGAAGTAAATGTTTGTCCAATGATCTGTTTGTTAGATTAGGTCCCTCGACAGTTTCTAGAGGGGGTTTGCGTATGTAATTGACCCATGTGTGACCGTATAAATGTACCGGTTGGGTGGAGTGTACCGGTTGGGTGGAGTAGAGGTAACATCACCGCTCTGCATGGAGAGAGCCTGTGGAGTCATGGGTTCGATCCCAGCGAGCACCTCTCCAGTAAGTGTCCTTGGGCAAGACACCTAATGGTACATACTCGCCACACAGGACATACTTGAAAACTAGAGAAATCTCAATGTATCCTTCCTGGTAAAATACTTTATTTTCAAAAAAAAAAATGTGTGTCCCTGATTAAAAGAGTTCCATTCTAACCCTGAAAGACCTCAGATCTACAGCCTCGTCTTATTGCTGGGGGATGCTAGCAGGTTCTCAATGTGCCCGGTCCTTAAGCTTCGTCTGGGTAGAACACAGGGGGGGGGGGTCCAGCAAGGAAGCAGCATTGGCAGATGTGACCCTGTCGCGGTACAGAGATCTGTCACAAGCAGAATCTGCTCATGTAATTTTCAGTTGTTCAACTTAATTCTTTCCATGTATACAAAAACAACCCCTCTGATATTCCATAGGATTGATTTTGTACCAAAAATAATGGTTAATTTAGTGGTCACAGTACTCAGAGTTCCCTCTTAGCTCTCTGTGTGTAGAGACTTGGCATCTAGCAACCCCCCCCCCATACACAAACGCACTGTCATGTGACATGGTGCAGCTTGCGGGACGGGGCCAAAGGATCGGAGAGGCAGCACTGCGATGGATAAAAGTTACGTTTCTAAAGTGTTAAAACGGACGCTGAGGCGGCCAGGAGTTCATGTTTAACACCTCTGCCCCCCCCTTACTTTTTTAACCCTAAAGTATTTCTCTCATGACTGCTCCATATTTTAGGCTAGGGTCAGACGAACGCATTTTTCGCGTCGACCGTGGAAAAGTGCGGTCGAACGAACGGACATATTTTTTCACGGAATACGCGGTAGCGGTCATACGATGCGCCTTTTCGTCCGTGATTTTGTACGGATCATCAATAAAACACTTTTTGTGTCTGGACGTTATGTTGGCCGGACATTAGCAGCGTCTGATGTCTCCCAATCACACACACACGCCGCTATGCGGCCGCAGCGCACTCTGTACGTCAGTAGTAGCGGTTTGACGTTCTCGAAAAAATGCGTTCGTTTGCCACTTGCGTTGCGCGGACGAACTTTCGTGCGGCCGTACTTCGTGTGTTCCCCGGCATTGGACGTCATTTGCTGCTAGCACGGCCGTGATTTTGTGCGGCTAAACGCACGTTAAAGCTGCGTTCGTCTGACCCTAGCCTTAGTCTCTGCAGTTCCCGGTTAATGACTGACCTGGAAAAGGCATCCATTTTCTCTGTGGTGGAACTAAATGGTCTTTTAAAGTTAAACTCAAATGGCATATTGGGTTACAATGCCTTCTTTATTCTTCACGTCATTTAAATTTTTCAGTCCTGTCTGTTAATTTCTCTCTTTATGAAATCCTTTAGGCTAGGGTCAGACTGAGGCAGTGCGAACGCGCGTGCAGGCGCACTTAATCACGGCCGTAGTAGCAGCAAGTGCCAGGCAATGACGGCCAATATACGAAGTACGGTTGCACAAAAGTCCGGCTGCGCAACGCAAGTGGAAAACGAACGCATTTTGTCGAGAACGTAAAACCTCTAGTACGGTTGTACAGAGTGCGCTGCGTCCGCTAGCGGCGTGTGTGCGTGAATTGGAGATGTCAGACACTGCTAATGTCCGGCCAACATAACGTCCAGATGCACAAAGTGTTTTATTGATGATCCGTACAAAATCACGGATGCAAATGCGCATCGTATGACCGCTATCGCGTACTCCGTGAAAAAATGCGTCCATTCGTTCGAACGCACTTTTTCACAGACAACGTGAAAATGCGTTCGTCTGACCCTAGCCTTAGTTTGTCCCAGGCATTCTTGAATACAATGAATATGCCATAAAGTTAATACAGTAATACTTTTCATTTTTTTGTAATGCAGTATTTATGCTGTCCTTACATGTACTTCATATTAATTTCAGAACCTGACCTCTTGTACTATACAACATGTTTCTGTAAAAAATTATTCCCTTCATTACACTGATTACTGTACATTCTACATATCACTGTAAGTGGATTAGTACCCAAGCACTAATGGCATATCCCTAGTTAATAGAGCTTTCATTAAGTCTTATAAAAGCATATAATAGCCATTAGTGTTGACCCTGCAATGTTTTTTTCACCTGTTTGTGTCTCCAATCTCCCCATTCCAATGCATGTATATAAGGAGATATAATATTTATTTTTTTGTGCAGCACAATATGTTGTTAATGAATTGATGTTCATGTAGCAATTATATTCAGAGAACTTATGTTCATACTATAGTTTGTTGGCTATTGAGTCAATTATTATTTTCCTCTCATCATTTCATTTAGGCTGGTGTCAGACGAGCGCAGTGTGAATGTCCGTTTTTGCGCACATAATAACGTCCGTCACAGCATAGAATAATCGCCAATGGAGCCCCCCAAACGAAGTGCGTCCGCACCGAACTGCAGGCGCACAACGCACGCGGCAAACGGACGCAAGTTAGGCAAGAACGTAAAACTGCTAGAACGGACGTGCAGAGTGCGCTGCGTCCACAACGTCCGCATAGCTTTGTGTCTGAGTGATGAACGAGGTCAGACAGACTGCATTTGTGCGTCCAGCATTTTTGACGGACAAAATGGTTTTCATATTTAATTTATTTTCCCTCCTACATCCGTCAAAAATAACGTCCGTTAAGAAAACGGACTGTGTGGCCACTACTGCGTCTTCCGTCAGAAAGTGCGTCCGTACTGCACGGGCGCACAGTCCGTACAAAATGCGCTCGTTTGACACCAGCCTTAGTTGTTGCTGCAGTTATTATTTGGTATGTGTTTGGTTTTTCTTTTTTTTCAGGGGTTTTTCTGCCTTTTTAACTTTTTTATTATTGTGCAAGATAAGGGTCACTATCTAGCATTTAGAGCCTTTCATCCCAGTTCTATTTCTGTAAAGTATATATGAATACATGAAAAATAAAAATGAACAACTTTACATTTTAATCTTTTTTCAAAGCATAAAAATCTTTCTCATTGTTGCTATCTTACCCTAGATCTTGCTAGATACATTCTTTGTTTCAAATAAATGTTATAATTGTTCAACTAAAAGCACTTGGTAGGGAAACGGTTAAGTAAAATGGACAAAAATGGTACTGTGCAGAATGTATAAAATATTCGATGAGAAGCGAGAAATTGACTGTTGTGGCTGGGCTTTTAAAAAGTGAGCAGTGGACAGTTACATATTATTACATTATTTATGAAGTCTTGAAATTAATCAAGAGGTCTGGCCTTTTCCATTCTAAGTTGATTATTCAAATCGGCCTCCTTAACTTATTCGCATTAAAATATGAAATGTTCCCTTGCAGTCCTTGTGGTTCGTTGTGGTCCCCATTGACTGTGTCAACACATTTAATTTCTAACAAATGCAACTTGTAGATTGTTGGCAAATGTATGCTACTATCCTTCCCCCACCAGACAGACTCTGGCCCGCCAATGATTCCCTGGCCATCTATTACGTTAGAAGAATTCCAGAAATTGTATGTCTCAGCATCTGGGGGGCTGGGACTTTGATAGCCTTGAGATAGACCATTAGAGGTCCACAAGAACTGGTTTTGAAGCCACAGATCCAGGAAATTAGGACATCACTGTCGTTGTATGTATGAGTGTTCAGCACTAGACCATTTCCCTTGATCACAGAAATAATATGTTAAAACAGTGTTTTCACTTTAAATTAGTAAAGCAGTCTTCACTGTCCATCACATTTCCACTTCGTTCTAAGGCTAGGGTCAGACGAACGCATTTTTCGCGTCGTCCGTGAAAAGGTGCGGGCGAACGAATGGACGTATTTTTTCACGGAATGCGCGAAAGCGGTCATACGATGCGCATTTTCGTACGTGATTTTGTACGGATCATCAATAAAACCCTTTCTGCGTCTGGACGTTATGTTGGCCGGACGTATGCAGCGTCTGACGTCTCCCAATCGAGCAAACATGCCGCTATGCGGCCGCAGCGCACTCTGTACGTCAGTAGTAGCGGTTTGACGTTCTCGAAAAACTGCGTTCATTTGCCACTTGCGTTGCACAGACGAACTTTCGTGCAGCCGTTCGTCGTATGTTCCCCGGCATTGGATGTCATTTGCTGCTAGCACGGCCGTGATTTCGTGCGGCTAAACGCACGTTAAAACTGCGTTCGTCTGACCCTAGCCTAAGTCTGCATATATGATGTACTGTGTACTAGAAAATAATGCTTTATTTTGAGACTATGTTCATACTTGATTTGTAAAGAGATAACTGTATTGGCAATCAGTCTGTGGAACAATTTATTATGTAGTCTAGAAAACCTATCACATTTTGTTTTGGTTTTCATACAATGACAAGAGATGGTAATTTTCCCTCAAAGTAATTACAAAGAACAAGGTGATTCCGCAGAAGATTGGCCAGAATACTTGGAACCTCGGTCTGTGGATCGGTTCTGCTCCCTTGATTTTGCATCTCTTTTTAGAAGTATTCTAAGAATGTTTTGAACACCGTGTTTACCCAACAGACGTTTAAGTAATATTCATGAGGTTTTGTGTGTGTGTACATGGAATTGAATATCTGAAGCAAGAGTTTATTTTAAACCATCTTCTACATTTAATTGCTATACTTCTTAATATGACCTGCATCACATACGGCATGCGATGTGTAGTTGGGGTTCATTCTTTATTTAACCCTTTCACTACCAAAAAAATTCTATATACTTGATTTTGCATTGCTATGCAATGAGAAATAAAAGTTGGCATGGAAAGCACTATTTGCATAAATTTGTATTACAAGATTGGTTGTCTCCCTGGGTAGATATTAGATACTCTCAAGATCTAAACTCCTGTCGTTCTGTATTACTTTAAAGAAGCTACAATCAGTAGCTCCCACCCTCACTGTAACAAAAATTTCAACAAATTTTACTGCTGCATCATAATGGCATTGTTGTTTGATGCAAGCCCGATAAAGCCGTTTTGAATTCAACTTGGATCGCCTATGGTTTGGATAAGTATGGTGGTAGTTGGCCTGTCCTGATACGAGTTGGCACATTATACATATATATAATTATTTTTTTCTTTTTAAAGCCGATATTTCTTACAGTCAAGGACTTCATTGCAATATTGCCCGGTGCTCTAGTCAGGACTTATCCGGTATATCCAAAAAACCGGCACTCCTGGAACAAATTTTTTTATTAAATGTGCTAAAGTTTGTCATTGTTTCAGAAATTCCACATTTCTTTCATGAGAACTTATCCAAAGGTTCCCCCTTGCGTCCCAGTTATTCCTGAAATGTGTTTTGGCAGGATGGCTCCGGGCTTCCTCAGTCAGAAAGTCCTAAACCGTGGATAGCAAAAGTCTACACCCCACTGTTAAAATATCAGGTTTCTGTGATGTAAAAAAAATGAGACAAAGATTAATCATTTCAGAACTTCTTCCACCTTTAGGCTAGGGTCAGACTAACGCATTTTTCACGTTGTCCGTGAAAATGTGCGTTCGAAGAATGGACGTATTTTTTCACGGAATACGCAATAGCGGTCATACGATGCGCAGTTTCATCCGTGATTTTGTACGGATCATCAATAAAACACTTGTTGTGTCTGGACGTTATGTTGGCCGGACATTAGCAGCGTCTGACATCTCCTAATCACACACACACGCCGCTAGCGGACGCAGCGCACTCTGTACGTCAGTACTAGTGGTTTCACGTTCTCGAAAAAATGCGTTCATTTTCCACTTGCGTTGCGCAGCCGGACTTTTGTGCGACCGTACTTCGTATATTGGCCGTCATTGCCCGGCATCTGCTGCTAGTGCGGCCGTGATTAAGTGCGCCAGAACGCGCGTTCGCACTGCCTCAGTCTGACCCTAGCCTTAGGCCGGGTGCACACTAGCGTTTTCTTCTGCGCACTAGCGCAGGTTATGATGCTCTTTATGACATGTGTTGTAGCATATAATTACGCGGATAGAGAAGAACACACGTATTACGGGCACAACGCATAAAGCGTGCTGCGTGCTGAACGTCAAATGCCCAGCTTTTTTTTTCATTCAACTCAAATTCAGTTTTTACGACGTGCGTCAAAATGAACGCATCGTCTGGCGTCTACCAATCTCTTCCGTCATTAAGTGCGTCCTTTTTAACGCACGCTAGTGCGCAGAAGAAAACGCTAGTGTGCACCCGGCCTTAATGTGACCAATAAACTGTACAACTCAATGAAAAACCAACATAAATCTTTTAGGTGGAGGGAAGTAAAAATAAAAACCTAATAATATGGTTGCATAAGTGTGCACACCCTCTTATAACTGGGGATGTGTTCAGAATTAAGCAATCACATTCATTATCATGTTAAATAGGAGTCAGTACACACCTGCCATCATTTAAAGAGCCTCTGATTAACCCCAAATAAAGTTCAGCTGTTCTAGTAGGTCTTTCCTGACATTTTATTAGTCACATCCTACAGCCAAAGCCATGGTCCGCAGAGAAGCTTCCAAAGGATCAGAGGCATCTCATTGTTAAAGGCTTCAGTCAGGAGAAGGTACAAAAGAATTTCCAAGGCAATAGATCTACCATGGAACACCGTGAAGACAGTCACCATCACGTGGAGAAAATATGGCACAACAGGGATATTACCAAGAACGGGAAGTCACTCCAAATGTGATGAAAAGGCAAGAAAAAAAATGGTCTGGGAGGCTCCCAAGAGGCCTACAGCAACATTTAGGCCCGTGTCAGACTAACGCAGTGATCACGTCCGTGTCGCCGCACAGTTTAACGTTCGTCGTAGCATAGAATCATGATCAATAGAGACCCACACACGAGGTACATGCGCACTGAACTGCACAACGCACATGGCAAACGGACGCAAGTTAAGCAAGAATGTATAAGCGCTAAGACGGACGCGCAGAGTGTGCCACGTCCGCATAGCGGCCTGTGTGCGTTATGCTGCGACGTCCATCACGTTGACAGAGGTTTTTTTGGTCTGGCTGACTGTATCTGTATTTATAATTATAATTATTTTTGTTTCCCATATTTCCCTTTTTTTGTTCTACATCCGTTAAAGAAACGGACCGTGTGGTGTCTACAGTATCTTCCATCAGTACGTACGTCCGTTATGCACGCACGCAGAGTGCGTTCATCTGACAATAGCCTAAAGGAGCTGCAGGAATTTCTGCGAAGTATTGGCTGTCTGGTACATGTGACAAAAATCTTCCTTATTCTTCAGATGTCTGGGCTATGGGGTAGAGTGGGAAGACAGAAGCCTTTTTTTTTTATGAAGAAAACCATCCACGCCTGGCTAGATTTTACAAAAACACATGTAGCGCTCACTCCCGGAGGAGCCGCTGAAATTGAACCTCGGGTCAGTCTCCCCGCACTAGGGAATAAATATACTCCAGCACCGTTGTGGATTTTATAAATTATATAGTTTACTAGAATAAATGGCATATAATGAATAACACGGTGTTCGTATATATATTTACAGTACTTCGTAATGCGGGAAACACGCAGAGGAAAAGAAATACGATGCTTCGTAATTCGAGAAACGCGCAGCGGAAAAGAAAAAGGAAAATATATATCTTTAACCCCCTTTTGTGTTTGGGGAGTGAGTCCCGCACAGGTTATGTCCCAGAATGTGATTGTGTGTGTGTTATGGTGCCCGGGTACAATATTCAACTGGCCAGTGAATTGCTTATGAGGTATCTTCGACTAGTCAAGTTGGGGCCCTGTGGGTTTTGGAAACCAACAGCAGCGTGCTTTCTTTATTCACAAACGGCCTGGAAGGCCTCTCACCCATCCACCAGATACTTGGTGCTCCGCTCGACCCAGGACGTCTCTCCGCTCGATCTTGGCTGGGATTCTCTGGGCTACCGGATCCGCTGTCTTGCCTTTCTGTAGCTGCTGCAAGATGTCCAGCTCACCGCCTGCTCTCCCTGTCCGATCGATCTGCGGTGCTCCTAACTCCGGGTCCTCTCGCTCACTTGGTATCAGCGTGGGTATTCCTGTGAATCACTGGGTCTTCCTCTGGTAAGGCTGAATAACCCAGTCTTTAGCTCTGTCAGGCCCCAGCTGCGCTCCGGCCTAGTCACTGTCTCGTTCTGCTGCTCTGCGTCTTGCTCCTCTCACTCCCTGGCGCGCTCTGCCAGCTCTCTCCACGAGGCTCAGGATGTAAGTCTCTGTGTCCCCACTTCCTGTGTCCGCTCCCAAAGCATGCCGGGAAATGTAGTCCCCATGTTCAGTGTCTCTCATCGCGCTTGTCTCCCTCCGGTGGCCAAAAATAGGTACTGCCACAACAGGGAATTAAACCCAGCGCTACACACATCTGAAGTTACCCAAACGCATATGGGAAAATGTGTTCTGGTCTGATGAGACCAAGGTTGAACTTTTTGGCCATAATTCCAAAAGAGATGCTTGGTGCAAAAACAACAATGTACATCACCAAAAAAGAACACCATACCCACAGTGAAACATGATGGTAGCAGCATAATGCTTTGGGGGTGTTTTTCTTCAGCTGGAACTGGGGCCTTAGTCCAGGTAGAGGGAATTATGAACAGATCCAAATACCAGTCAATATTGGCACAAAACCTTCAGGCTTCTGCTATAAAACTGAACATGCAAAGGACTTCATCTTTCAGCATGACAACGACGACCCAAAGCATACATCCAAATAAACAAAGGATTGGCTTCACCAGAAGAAGATTAAAGTTTTGGAATGGCCCAGCTAGAGCACAGACCTGTATCTGATCGAAAATCTGTGGGGTGATCTGAAGAGGGCTTTGTTCTGGAGTCTTGATAAACATTTTATAAATATCTATCAATTAAGGCTAGGGTCAGACGAGCACGTTTTCTACGGATGCACTTTTTGACGGAAGACGCAGTAGTGGCCACACAGTCCGTTTTTGTGACTGACATTATTTTTGACGGATGTAGGAGGGAAAATAAATTAAAATGAAAAAACGTTTTGTCCGTCAAAAATGCTGGACGTATAAATGCAGTCCGTCTGACCACGTTCCATGACTCACACACAAAGTTATGCGGACGTGGCGCACTCCGCACGTCCGTCCTAGCAGTATTACATTCTTGCCTAACCTGTGTCCGTTTGCCGCATCCGTCATGCATCCGCACTTCTGTGCGCACGTACTTCGTGTGTGGGGCTCCATTTAACACAATTGTATGCTATCACAGACGTAATTATGTGCGGCAACACTGACGTTAACACTGCGCTCCTCTGACCCCCAACCTAAAAGTATCCCAGGACAGGTCAGCAAAATGACATATTGTAATATTAAATATTCCTATAAATCAGGGGTCAGCAACCCTGTTGTGGATGAATGTTTTGGAACTATATGTCCCTTATGGCTCTGCAAACCTAATGAGCAGCCGAACATCATGGGAAATGTAGTTTCAAAACATCTTGAGGGCCGTAGTTGCCCACACCTGCTATAGGTCCTCTACAGATCTGTGTTTACTTTGAAAAATACATATACCGGGTTATTCAAAGAGATCCGAATTGCTGGAGAATCGCTGAAAATCAGCGTTCGGTTACCTTTCTTGGCCATTCGGCTATCCAGAGAGCAGGCAATTCGCCAAATCCTAACGAATTGCCTGCACATACGGTACCTGTTCGAGGGCAGTGAAATCCCCATAAAAAAGCACTGCTTCGGCTATTCAGAGAACACAAACCAGCAGTGAAAGGTTCCCAAAATGCCCTGCCATTCGGTGGTTTAATTTGGCAGGTTTATTCAGGCGAATCCCATAGACTTCAATGTTAAAAATATTCCTGTTTTAATTCAATATCTAATAAACTGTTCCTTATAATATTCTGCAGTACAGCGTCTCTTTTATAGATTTTTTTAGGATATTTTAAGCATTTTTCTGGATTTTTTTTTTAATTTTACTTATTTTTTCTGTAACAGCCCTTTTTATGATCATTCCCTGGATCTCATATGTAAATTTCAGACATTTTCGCTCAGTAGTTTCTTTGCAAACAGCGTTTCACTTTTCAAACATTCAAGCAAACTGTTTTTCTAATTTATTCACTGCATTCGTCTGCGGTGTCGGCTTTTTCCGGCTGCTGTGATTGGCTCCTGCTAGGGTTTTTCCGGCGTTTTCGGCCTGTTAATCCAGATGTTTTTGCTGGTCTTCGGCGTGCATTCGCCGGGTTTTGCGGTGAGTTTTCGGCAGCTTTTCCCTGCACTTCGGCCCTGTGGTGCTTGCTGAATACACCGCAGGGTTGCCGAAATGGGTTCGGCAAAACTAACCGAATTGAAGAGAACGAAAAGTCACCAAATGTGTGGTAACTTTTCGATTCTCTTTGAATTACCCTGATAGAGTGCCCTGAAAATTATAGTCGTATTATAAATGGATAGCTGTATATGCAGGTGACCTAAAAATTGTGGGGGTGATATTGGATATATATTGCTATTTGTGGAAGGATCTGTCCGTTAACACCTACTCGGAATATACTGGCATATGTTACTTGCAACCACTGGTTGCAAAGACAAAATCATACCTGATGGACACCATGAGTATGCTACAGCTAATAGAAGGAATTAAATGGGAAACTGGATACATTCTAATGACTAGTCGTGTCCAAGCACTATATAAAATAAAATCTATGAAACCATTACGATACACTTTAAAAGAAAAGCGTGTGCACCTAAAATGTCTTATTCCTTTTTAGCCAACGCGCAAAGTCCGTCCGAGTGTGTGTACATTATCCCTTACCTGGTTGGTACACAACTGTTTTAGTCCCTTTGTACACTTTATAATCTGTTAATTACTTTTTAAGGGCTAAAGATATTTTGATACACCAGGATTATGTATTAGGTCGGAGATCTGGTGAGCAGACTTTAGCAAGATATCAAGAAACACACAAAACCAAAACGACAGCTGCAAAATCAATAATAATAATAATGTGGTAAAACCAGAAAAAAACTTTTGTATCAGAATAAATCAAATGTGAAAAGAAATTGCATTGCTCAGCACCTAAATGTAAGGACAAAACACTGTTTGGTATGATCCTGCTAATAAGCAATAGCCCATCAGATAGTGTAGAATGATTTTACTGCTTGGTGTCGGATGAAACACTCTGGATAAATATAATTCACGTTGCTGAAGTTTCTGTAACGTGACATGCGGCAAGCCATGTGACAGAGCTTTCACACACATCTTCCCTAAAGAAGAATGCTAGATGGACATCTGTAAAATAGTGGTTTTATAAGCCAAGAGAAAAGTGATTTTCATTATGAAATGAATATCAGAGGCTGTAAAACAATACAAGCTATAAATACAGACCAACATGAAAGCCGTTTCCAAATTAGACATTTTTAGCTCTGCTAATGAGCTGGAAATAGAAAAAAGACTTTTGCCGACCGTTTACAGACAGTATTATTATTCATTATTATATCAAAGTCACCTTAATGTTTGGAATGTTTTATAAAGGAAGAACTGTCTTATATCCCTTGTGCTGCCTTTGATGGATTTCTCCAAGGGCACCATACGGGGACACTGTTCAGTCTCTATGCAGTGTAAGGATACAATGAACAGAGTGGAGTTTGGATATCGTGATTTGTCGAATCTTCCTTGATAACCAATTCTTGGCTAGAATATACATTAATATCTCTGTTAAATGTATCTGTCATGTATACTTTGTATTTTTTTCCTAATGCCCACTAAAAAAATTAGAAATGGGTTGTGACATGCGTCACTTTGGACTTTAAGTACATGGACCTAGAAATGTATTTGGGAGGTGTGAGCCTGATGTTTTATATTGTTTTCCTGCTCTTTACTTTGTTAAAGTCACCCTGTATCTACAATTCTAGATGTTTGTGTGTTCTGTGTACCTTCTCTCTCTATATAGTGTGACCTCTGTATTAGTACCTGCTCTCTCTATTGTGTACATTTTCTCTATAAGAAATTCCTTTTGTTAACCCTGCTTTCTCCCTCCCCCCTTCTCCTCCTAGGAAATCTCATTGTTTGAAGGTCCTGTGCAGCTATCTGATCTGATCTGTGATGTAATCTGTGACGTTTGATTGTATGCAAATGTATGACTGTACCTGTGTGTCTCTGTGTAATAAACAGTCAGTCTTCATTTTGGGTTGAAAGAGAAAGGATCTCGTGAGTGTTATTGCCTGAGTTTCACTGCGTTCTGGGCCAAAAGCGGTACTTCTGCGGAATACTATCTTCAAGGGGAGCATTCTGCATGTGGACGGAAACCCCCACGTTACATGGGTGAAAATAGGTCCACAGCCAAATAAGGGCTCAATTTAATTACATCATCTGTCCGTTTAAAAGAATTTTGGCTAGTTCCGGACTTTTTTCCTTTTTTTTTTTTTTACATATCTGCTGATTTAGTTGACTGGATTCAACCGGAATTCTGAAAAATTACCTCTTTTTGAAGAAAACAAAATCAGGGTGGTAAAAAGAAGCAAAAATATTAATTATCAAGTTATATAGCTAAGGATATCAGCATTAGTGTGGGTTCAACACTTTCATGCAAAGCAGGGAAACCTGAAGAGCCATTCATCTTATATTTATTCTGAATTCAGTTTACCAAAAAAATCTAATTGAATCGCTAAAGTCAAGGGCCCCTATTATATTCTTCGCGCAATTTTGTTCACGTAGCGCAAATTTTTTTTGTGCGCATCGTCCAGCGTTATCGCGCTAAAATTAACGTGGCATTACGATCCGAACGCATTTTCTCATCTGTCAAAAAATAACGTTCGGAAAAACGTTGCGCAAAACGAAGTGTAATACGCGCGCAGTAACGTTGCACACTTAAATCAGTGCGCGGACTGTTTTTTTTCCGCGGGATTCAGCCAATCAGAATTAAGAACCTTAATTGACATCAATTTACCTTAATTGACTCACTTACGTTTTTGCGCCTTTCAAAGTAAATCTGAGTATACATGCTGCAGCAATAAAAAAAATATGCACGAATTCACAATTTTATTGTTTGGGTATGTGTAGAATGTGTAACTATACTGTGCTGTATTTTTTTTTTTCGTGCTGGTGTTTTTCGTTTTGGCCAGAACGTTCCGATTTGCAGTTACCACCAGCTTTTCAAAGACGTTAAAATTATGCGTGCAACCGTCGTTCGTAAAAGTTGTGCATCGATTGAAATACCATCCACGTACCAGCGCACGAACGCATTTGCACTCACAATGTTAAGTATAGGACGCGCGCAGTTCATCACGCTCACGCAAGTCCATCCGCGTTAAACTATAACCCGCATCGTTAGCGCAAACGTTGAAATATGACGTTCAGCGCAAAGGGTTTTGCCCCTCGTGCAAATGCGCATTTGCGCACGCAAAACACGCTGCGCGAAGAATATAATAGGGGCCAAGAGTTCCCTTGGCAAGTATAGGCATGTGTCCGTAATAGAGCTGGATTTGAAACAGTCATCAGAACTACCAGAAGATTCCTGCTATGCCAAGACAAAAAAGTCCACTGGGGGAATCTACAATCAAGTCTGGCACATGTTTTTGAGATGGTGTTCTACTCTTCACCAGGATCTTCTGCGGGCCTCTGTTCCATCATTGTTGCAATTCCTGGAAGCCAAAAAAAGACAGGTTGACGGTAGCGCAGTGCTGAAGGAGCGTCGGACGTTCCGGGGGCAGGCCGCTTGATCCATGTTTGACGGGCTTGTTTCCACGTTGCCGGAGGGTGACGCAGTTCGGTGTGCTCAGATGGCAGCAGGTGATGACTCGCTTTTGGATCCCATCGTGAGGTATCGCGTTGCTCTCTGGGTTGGCTGCGGCCCCTAGGTGGATCGCGTTATAGGAGCTGCGATGCATTCCACGGTAGGACGCTGGCAGTTCCACCCTGCCTTGATTTTGGCACTTTTTTGAATGAAAAGGGTGCCATGTCTGCAGCTATTTAGCCCGGAAGGGGGATAGGACAGTGTTGCTGTGGCCATCTCTGCAGGACCTCCAGTTTCGCCCCAGGTGCTGCTCCAGGTTGCCCATGTAAGCCCTCTGCCTGACGTGGATAGAGGTACTTGCTTTGTCTGGGTGTCATAGACCATGACCCGTCTCTCTTCTCCCTTCTCGCTGTCCTTCTGTCTTCTAGGATGTTGGCTCCAAGTGATACTCCACTGAGAAAGGAAAGGCCTCCTCTCAGGCTAGGGTCAGACTGAGGCAGTGCGAACGCGCGTGCAGCCGCACATAATCACGGCCGTGCTAGCAGCAGATGCCGGGCAATGACGGCCAATATACGAAGTACGGTCGCACAAAAGTGCGGCCGCGCAACGCAAGCGGCAAACAAACGCATTTTTTCGAGAACGTGAAACCACTAGTACTGACGTACAGAGTGCGCTGCGTCCGCTAGCGGCGTGTGTGCGTGATTAGGAGACGTCAGACGCTGCTAATGTCCGGCCAACATAACGTCCAGACGCAAAAAGTGTTTTATTGATGATCCGTACAAAATCACGGATGAAACTGCGCATCGTATGACCGCTATTGCGTATTCCGTGAAAAAATACGTCCATTCGTTCGAACGCACTTTTTCACGGACAACGTGAAAAATGCGTTAGTCTGACCCTAGCCTAAGTCTAAGCATTTGATATGTGTGCCTTGTGCACAGCTTATGCCGAATGGCTCCAGAAAAAACAAATGTGTGCCGCTTGTTCTAAGAAGGCTATTGAAGCGTCTAAAAAAAAAAAATATGAACAATATCCGATTTGTTTCCTGTCTTCAGGACAACTTACAACAGCGTTTTTCTGCGATGAGGATGGCGGTTCTGCCTCCTGCTCGGCCTGTGGAATGTGCGGTGCCTTCTGGTACCAAGCTGGCTGGAGCCGGGAAGCTGAAATATGATGCCTTGGAATACTATGATGAAGAGGACTTTGTGTGTGATTCTGGCGAATCCGAAGTCTCCTCTGAAGAGAAGGATGAAACCTTCACTGTTTTTGATGAGAACTCCATAAATGCGCAGGTTAAAGATGTGTCTTCTGTAATGGGGGCTGATGGCGCGGAGTCTAGTGGAGTCTTCAAAAGTCACGGATTCCCCTTTCACCCCTTGTTAAAACTTGTTATGGAAAGGGAGTTGAAGGCCCCAGATAGGAAGCCGGTTGTACTCAAAAGGTTCAAGTCATTATTCTGGTTATGCCATCTGAAAAGGAATTTGATGTCTTGCCTAAGGTGGCTATACTGATTGCACAGCTTCACCATAGATCTGCCATTCCTATGGGTGACCCGGCTAACTTAGTAGATTCCATGGATAAGTGGATTGAGGTTTCACTGCGCTGCAACTACTCTACGGTGGCATCCCAGAGTAAGGCGCTGGTGGCCTCATCGTCGGTGCATCTTTTCCCCTGATAAAATGAAATGCAAATCATCAGCTTCACTGGCTGTGCAGAACACAGATGATTGACCTTGTGTAAGCAGGACTCAGGGTTTCAGGTCCCGGGCTCCTAGCCAGGCCTTGGGAGTAGCTTGCCACCAGTTGCCCTGCCTAACACCTACCCTGCCCTTAACTCCACCCCCAAACACACCCTCTTCAATTATCTTGTGAAGTAACACTGTTAAATGTTTTATTCAGAATAAAGTTACAAAAATAAATAACATTAACATAAAGCAATGTAAACTTAAAGGATAATAAGTGCTTTACATCAAAGGGGATGCAAACAAAATATTAAGTGTAACTGCTCAGCTTTTAATAAACTTAGTGCATTTTTTTCTTCTCTACAATCACTCCAGATACATGCATGCCCAAACACATCAGACCCCCAGATACATGTATGCCCAGACACATCAGACCCCCAGATACATGCATGCTCAGCTTTTAATAAACTTGTTAAATTATAACCTTAAGCAAACAAAAACAATATTATAATTACCATATATGGAATCCTAAAAAGTCTGTCATTTCTTCTTCATACATCAAAATAGAGAAAGACGCCGCTCTACGCCTCGCTACACTGATCAGTTGAGACAATAAAACCAACCACACCGGGATATGGCCGTTTCACGTCTGACAATCTCGTGGTCAGTCAGAGCCGTTTATTATTTCAACATCCAATAGAAACGTTTGTTATAGAAAAGCGGTTTCTAACCACCCAACATAGGAATGTGATATAAAGGCCAATCAGCATACAGATACATTTCCACATCACAGTTTAACCGACACGGTTTAACAAGATTACATATGATTCAGAGATGATTTTTTTTCTAGCTTACAAACAGGAAATCGACTAAATTCCACAGGCCAACATCCTGTGTAAGAAAAACTATCCACATACAGAATTTGACACTTAAAATGGAGGGGGGAAATCATAGCCCATTTTATCAGAACAGGCTTCTCACACTAATGCATATTGAAATATGGTACGCATTTCAATCACAGGACATTTATAATCATACAGAAAATTTAAATCTGACAAAACTTAGTGCATTTTTTCTTCCCTACAATCACTCCCGATTCATGTATGCCCAGACACATCAGACCCCAGATACAGTTTTCCCCGACACATCAGACCCCCAGATACATGTAGGCCCAGACACAGACCCCCAGATACATGTACGCCCAGACACAGACCCACAGATATATGCATGCTCAGTTTTTAATAAACTTAGTGCATTTTTTCTTCTCTACAATCACTCCAGATACATGTATGCCCAGACAGTTCACCAGATACATGTATGCCCAGACAGTCCCCCAGATACATGTATGCCCAGACACAGATCCCCCAGATACATGTATGCCCAGACACATCAGACTCCCAGATACATGTATGCCCAAACACAGAGCCGCAGATACATGTATTCCCAGATACATCAGACCCCCAGATACATCAGACCCCCAGATACATGTAGGCCCAGACACCCCCAGATACATGTAGGCCCAGACACAGATCCCCCAGATACATGTATGCCCAAACACATCAGATCCCCAGATACATGTATGCCCAGATACATCAGAGCCCCAGATACTTGTATGCCCAGATACATGTAGGCCCAGGCACATCAGACCCCCCAGATACATGTAGGCCCAGACACATCAGACCCCCCAGATACATGTATGCCCAGACACATCAGACCCCCAGATACATTTTTCCCCTGACACATCGGACCCCCAGATACATGCATGCTCCGCTTTTAATAAACTTAGCGCATTTTTTCTTCTCTACAATCACTCCAGATACATGTATGCCCAGACACATCAGACCCTCAGATACATGCATGCAGGGCCGGATTTGCACCTCAGGAGCCTGTAGGCACAGAAATGTGGAGCGCCCCTACCCCACCCCAAACAAAAAAAGAAACACGCCAAAATTACTATTTAAATTTTTGTTTTGATGCAAAAAAGCTAAAAAAAACATTTTAAAAAACTGAAACTGTTTTTCTCTGAGCTCAGATCAAAATAAGAGGCAGAATCTGTTGCCTTAGTTGAATTAGTTACCGTTACAAGTATTTATAAAGCGTCAACAAATTCCTTAACGTTGTACAATGGAAGAAACAGAATAACAAATATACATATATGTTACACACACGGAACAGACGGAGGGAGGACCAATGCTCAAGCAGCTCTCCAGCAGCTCATGGATTTGCCCCCAGCTCACCTCCTGCGCCGCATGTTCTGCTCCCTCTGAGCGTCCGGCATGGAGCTTGGGCGCTCGTCTGGGGGAGCCACGTGACCAGCCGCGATCTCGCGAGAACTCGGCTGGTGACGTGTTTCCCCCAGGCGAGCGCTGAAGCTGCATAACTTCGGACGCTCGCAGGGAGCGAACACGCGGTGCAGGGTGAGACACCCACCCTTAGGGTGACGGTGTCACCCTAAGGGCGGGTGTCACCTGGTGCGGGCCGCACCCCCCGCCCCCATGTTACGACGCCCCTGATGTTAAGTATAGGATGCGCGCACGCACTTGCGCTGGGTTCACGCAGGGTCATTCGCGTTGGTCATTAACGCGCATCATTTGCGCAAAAGTCATAATACGACGTTCTGCGCAAATGGTTTTGCAGTCGCGCACACGCAAATGCGCAGCGCGAATAATGTAATAGGGCCCCACGTATTTTTTCCGGGAGGGGTATAGCATTTCATCCTTGGATCCAGACAGCACAGTGGCTTGGGCTGGCCCTGTATCCACAGCACCAGTATTTCATATTTTAACAGCAGTGCAGATCACTCACATACAGGGTTATTCAGAGAGCGGTGAAAAGCAGGATAATGACTGGAGAATGGAAAATTCTAGGTCAAAATAGCCGATTTGGAAAGTGAGATGAATGTGAGAATTTTTCTGGTTTGGCTATTTTGACCTAGAATTTTCCATTCTCCAGTCATTCTCCTGCTTTTCACCTCTCTTTGAATAACCCTGAGAGAATCTCATTTATCTTCACATTTTTTTATTATTATTTAGAACATGGAAAAAGAGGTAATAAAGCATGGGGCTGTCATGTCATATGTTTTTGGGTAGGGATGAGAATTCTCTAGTTCAATTTTCCTTTAACACCACCAGCAATTTAGTGGTAATACTACTATTATCTCAAATCTATCCTTGTTATCAAGAAACCTATAGGCCAGCAATCAAAGTCCAAGAGTTTGACAACATAAAAAATATATGTATATATTAAATGATTTAAACTTCACTAGGTATAACAAGGTTTTCTTTTCTACGCTCTCTCCCGCTGATTCATTTCAGAGACTTTCAGTTTAGAAAAATGAGATGTCCTCGCTTCCCCTCTAAGTCACTCAACTCTGCTTTCGTTGATGAACACTTGTAAAATTGAGTATCCATTACTGAAATAAATCTATATGTCCGGTCCTTCTATGGTTTGCAATGATCTCAATGACTTCTCGGCCATTATCTTAGCTCCAGGCTGTACACAGTGTGCATAGCTAAACTTTATGAAAACTTCATATATTAACCCATTTCTCTATTTAGCTGCCTGCAGCAGATTCTGTGAAAGGGAGTTCTCTCATTAGCATCCCGAAGAATTTCATTTCAATGACCAAGATGAAACTGCATTTTCCTAATTAAATAAAACCTGTATAGAAGGTTTTAACACATATTTAAACAAAATCAATAAAAAAACAAACAAAAACAAATGGCTTCAGTATATGGAATTGTCTTTCCCCCCCATTTAGGTTATGTGAAGTTCCCTTTTTTCTTTTTGTACCCTATTTATGGGTTTGAATAAAATAAAAAGATTTTGAATAAAGAAAAAAAATTAAGGGTGCTGAAGTCCGGCGAAGGAGAGCACGCTGAAATTTCGGTGCTCTCTGAATAACACCTCCTAATGTATTTTAAAAGATCATGGCTGGCTGAATGGGACCCTCCTCAGCGATGTCTCAAAAGGCTGATTTAAGGGGTTATTCAGAAAGCACCGAAACGTCAGGGAAATTCCCCATTCACAAACCTCCCCCCCAAAAAGAAACAGAACCTGGCGGTTCTCATCTGGTCCCTCCCTCTGCTCACACTGGGGTCTGATGTGTCTGGGCATGCATGCAGAGCCGGATTTACCATTAGGCAGAGTAGGCATGTGCCTACAGGCACCTGCCACCAGGGCCGCCTTGCTCTGTGTGTAAAAAAATATATATTCTTTTTTACAATTTGCAATAATTTAGACCACTGTATCTCTGGAGCCCTAAGGGCTAGAGGGACATATAAGGTATCATTGGAAAGGTCAGCTTATAGCCTTTCCAGGGATATCAAATATAACCAGGTTAGTTTTATGTAAAAATAAAATATCTTTTAAAATAATATTTTTCTCTTCTAACACGACACTATTATTCAGTTTACAATTATAAAGTGAACAGTGATGCTGCACTAACTCACCTCATTTACCATACTGCCAGCAAGTGTGTATCTGGTGAAGCAATGCATTGTTTAATTCAAAACCTGGGGAACTTTGGAACCTGCATCCCTGAATTGTACAGCACACAAGGTTAAGGGAGTGTCATTGGAAAGGTCAGAGTCTAGTCTTTACTATGATACCAAACATGACCATGTAATGTGTAAAAATAAAAAAAATGAAAAGAGTAAATGGAAAATATTCTTTTCTATTCTACAGCAGAGGTAATATCTGCTTTTACATATAAAAACAAACAATGCTGCTACATTCACTCCCCTCCTCCTTTATCCATTCTACCCCACTGACTCCCTCACTCCCTGCCCCCTCTTCTACTATGATTTCCTTTTCTACAGTCTTGGAGGATGATGTAACAGAACTGCTTATGTCCTCCTACCCGAAGACCTGTCCACTTGATCCTATCCCCTCACAACTTATTCGGCCTCTCCTACCAGTTACTTCCCCTGCTTTGACACATAGTTTTAACCTCTCCCTCTCCTCTGGAATATTCTCCTCTGTATTCAAATGTGCTTTGATCACCCCATTCTAAAAAAGCCATCTCTTGATCCTACCTCCTTCTTGAACTACTATCCCATCTCTCTGCTCCGCTTTGCCTCCAAAATCTCCCGATCTCTCTCCTCCAGTGTTGGACCGTGTTACAGCCGGCCTATCGGCTGTCTTCGAATGGATAACTTCCCGTTTCCTAAAGCTCAACCTCTCTGAAACTGAACTTCTCATCTTCCCTCCCTCTAAAACCTCCATTCCTGCGCCAGTTTCTCTTCAGGTGAATGGTGCCACCATTACTTCTACCTCTCAAGCTCCATTGCCTCAGGGTCCTCTTGGACTCCAATCTATCGTTTACTCCTTACATTCAGTCTCTAACCAAATCCTGCTACTTCCACCTAAAAAACATTGTATGCATCCGTCCCTTTCTTAATCCGGACTTTACTAAAATGCTCATCCAAGCTCTTATTATTACCCGCCTTGACTACTGTAACCTCCTTCTCTCTGGCCTTAAGAGATCCCAGATTCTGCCTCTGCAGTCTGTAATGAACGCCTGTGCCAGACTCATACACCTCACCTCCTGCACCTCTCACACCTCACATCTCTGTCAATCTCTACACTGGCTCCCTGTTTCCTTTAGAATCCAATTCATTATACTGCTGCTCACATACAAAGCTCTCCATAACCGCGCCCCTGCCTACATCTCCTCCCTTATTAGCAGGTACATCCCATCCCCACCACTTCGCTCGGGCAATGATCTGATGCTATCAGTTCCACGTACCCGCACCCCCCAACTTTCGCCTTCAGGACTTCTCCTGAGCTGCACCCTTTCTATGAAACTCCCTCCCCCGCAACATCAGACTCACCCTTCTCTCCAGTCCTTCAAGAAGTCTGTGAAAACGCATTACTATAGAGAAGCCTATCAAGCTCACTCCATAATCCCCCAAAGTAATTTCCTGCTCCTCTTCCCATTCAGTCCTCATGCAACCCGCTACTTCAAATACCCAATTCATCCTCACCTAATGCGTCACCCCTCTCCTCTTAGATTGTAAACTCTCCAGCATGGGCAAATCCATGAGCTGGGGCAGTATCCATGAGCTGGGGCAAATCCATGAGCTGGGGCAGTATATTCATGAGCTGGGGGCAAATCCATGAGCTGGGGCAATATCCATGTGCTGGGGCATTATATCCATGTGCTGGGGCATTATATCCATGTGCTGGGGCATTATATCCATGTGCTGGGGCATTATATCCATGTGCTGGGGCATTATATCCATGTGCTGGGGCATTATATCCATGTGCTGGGGCATTATATCCATGTGCTGGGGCAGTATATCCATGTGCTGGGGCAGTATATCCATGAGCTGGGGCAGTATATCCATGTGCTGGGGCAGTATATCCATGAGCTGGGGCAGTATATCCATGTGCTGGGGCATATCCATGAGCTGGGGCATTATCCATGATCTGGGGCATTATCCATGAGCTGGGGCAGTATCCATGAGCTGGGGGCATATCCATGAGCTGGGGGCATATCCATGAGCTGGGGGCATATCCATGAGCTGGGGCAATATCCATGAGCTGGGGCAGTATCCATGAGCTGGGGGCAGTATATCCATGAGCTGGGGGCAGTATATCCATGAGCTGGGGGCAGTATATCCATGAACTGGGGCATTATCCAAGAACTGGGGCATTATCCATGAGCTGGGGGCATTATCCATGAGCTGGGGGCATTATCCATGAGCTGGGGGCATTATCCATGAGCGGGGGCATTATCCATGAGCTGGGGCAATATCAATGAGAGGAGCTGGGGGCATAGCCATGAGAGGAGCTGGGGGCATAGCCATGAGAGGAGCTGGGGGCATAGCCATGAGAGGAGCTGGGGGCATAGCCATGAGAGGATCTGGGGGCAGTATATCCATGAGAGGAGCTGGGGCAATATCCATGAGGGGAGCTGGGGCAATATCCATGAGAGCTGCTGGGGCATATCCATGAGAGCTGGGGCATATCCATGTGTGCTGGGGGCAGTATCCATGTGTGCTGGGGGCAGTATCCATGTGTGCTGGGGGGCAGTATCCATGTGTGCTGGGGGGCAGTATCCATGTGTGTGCTTGGGGCAGTATCCATGTGTGCTGGGGGGCAGTATCCATGTGTGCTTGGGGCAGTATCCATGTGTGCTGGGGCCATATCCATGAGAGCTGGGGCAATATCCATGTGTGAGCTGGTCTGGGGCAATATATCCATATGTGAGCTGAGGCGCAATATATCCATATGTGAGCTGGGGCAATATATATCCATGGGTGAGCTGCTGGGGGCAATATATCCATATGTGAACTGGGGGCAATATATATCCATGGGTGAGCTGCTGGGGGCAATATATCCAGAGCCGCTGGGGACAATATATATCCATGCGTGCTTTCACTGCCTTCGAACAGGCACCGTACTTGCTGGCAGTTGGCAAAAATTTGTGTGAGCATATGAGAGAGCTCCACAGCAATAAACCTCACAGTAATGTGCGCTGTGTGTATGAGCATTCAGTGTTATATGGAAGTACTAATTTAAAGTTAGTTAAAAAAAATCCGTAAAACTCAGGGGGGGGGGTGACACCATAAGTTACCGCACCGGGTGACACCAACCCTAGTGACGCCACTGCTTAACATTATGAGCGCAAATGCATTAAGCGGATGGTATTACAATCGATGTGAAACTTCCTACGAACGATGTTTGCACGCATAATTTTAACTTTTTTTAAAACCTGGTGTTAACTGCAAATCTGAACGTTCTGGCCGGAACAAAATACAGCACCGTACAGTTACACATTCTACACATACCCAGACATTAACCCCTTAAGGGCCGCTGACGTACCCTGTATGTCTTGTCCTCGGGTCTCCCTTAGACCCGCGGACGTACAGGGTACGTCAGCGGCGCCTAATCCCCCTCCCGCCCGATACTCACCTCCCTCGCCGGATCCCACGGCGATCTGGCAGGGAGGAAGCCTGCCCATGTGATTTACATGGGCAGGCGAGGCTGATGACGTCGCCACGCTGCGTGGTGACGTCATCAGCAGGCGTCCCCATGGATTTCAATGGAGGGGGGGGCTCCTTCGGAGCCCTCTATCTCCCCAACCATTGAAGCTAGGGAGATGCCGTTATCACCGCTGGAGAGGGGAGAGCCTCCCCTTTCCAGCAGTGTATGGCATTAACCGTTTCGCCGCCGGATCACGTTGCGGCGCCAAAACGCGATTCAAACCTGGAGGGGGGCTGACATCTTGGATGTCAGCCAAGCCTCCAGGTCCCCCCCCACCCACTGACAACCTCACCATATGTGTGAGGATGTCAGTGGGCCAGTTAACCCTCTAGCTGCCATGTAGAGATAAGGGGATCCTAAGGATCCCTTTATCTCCCGATCCATGGCAGCTAGATGGTCATATTTGCCATCATTTGAAAGGCCTGATTATGGCCTTTCAAATGATACCAAACATGACCAGGTTTGGTTTAAAAAAAAAAAATTAAATAAAAAAAAATAATAAAAAAATTAAATAAAATAAAAAAATGGTTTTTTTTTTAAAAGTTTTTTTTGTCTGGGGGGGTTTAATTAAATAGGACCTAGGCTGTCATCTAAAAATAATTAGTACAAAATGGTCAGAATGAGCGCAGCGCACATAGGTGAACTGTCTCAGCAGTGAAGGGGTTAAAAAGCAAACGCATGTAAAAATTGGGTATTCCTAGTCTCGGGACAAAATTTTGAACCTATTTAGCCGGGGTCGTTTTGGGTGGTTGTAGATTTTGGGGATTAAATTACAAAAAAGTGTGTTTTTACCATTTTTTTCCTCATATTTCATTTTTTTTTTATAGTAAATTATTCGATATGATGGAAATAATGGTATTTCTAGAAAGTCCATTTAATGGCGGGAAAAAGGGTGTATAATATGTGTGGGTTGAATAAACGAGTAAGAGGAAAATTTGACTTAAACACTAACAGCGCAGAAACGTAAAAACAGCAGCGGTCACTAAAAGACGGATTTGTGTAAAACCGCCCGGTCACTAAGGGGGTTAAAATTTAATAATTTGTCAAAATATTTTTTTGCTGCAGCACAGATACGCAGATTGACTTTGACAGGCGCAACAACCAAAACCTAGAAAGTGGTGGTTCTTAATTCTGATTGGCTGAATCCCGTGAAAAAACAGTCTGCCCACCAATTCCTGCACGCAACGTTCATTTGCGCATGAATTTGCGCGTCGGATTTGCGCACAGGAAAACTTGAAGGCTGAAAAAAATGCGCTCGGATCGTAATACCGCGTTAATTTACGCAGCGATAACGCATTTTTCGGTGAGCAAAAAATATTGCGCATGCGCGAACGCCTTTGCGCTGAGATTGTAATAGTGCCCGTGGTGTTTATAAGGGTATCCCAGAGCTCTACAGCAATAAAACTTCATCACAGAGTTCCACAGTGCAGCATCATTATTCACTTTAGAATTGAAAAGTGAGCAATAGTGCTGCATTAGGAAGAAAAAGGGGGGGAATATTTATTTTTACATGAAACCATTTATGTTTACTTGAAACCTGGTCTTGCCCGCTTCTTGCCCACCGGACTGCATCTAAAAAAAAAAAAATACTTGTCTGGCGCCTGGATCTTCGTGTCCCGGGCGTCGGACGATATAATTCCCACACCCCTTAACCTGCCTGCGGTATCCCCGAGTGTGACTCTGGTTTAAATTTCGCTACCGCGATTGGTAACCCCGAGCCACACTCGGGCTGGATGCATACTCACCGCATCCTTCGCTCCCTCGCCGTCACCGCAGTGTGATCGCGGCAGCTGGCGACTTTGCTTCCTGGTTCCGCTCCCTGCGAGCCACGATCTTATCTTACTATAAGTAAGATCCAACAGTTGGATCTGGGCAAGCACCAGCTAAACTTGTATTGCAAAGCCTTATTACATTTTGGAAATGATTTTTATTTGCCTTTTATTTCTGTAAAGCTGCTTTGAGAATACATACTCTTTTTTTGGTACCCCGTGTCCTGTATATTTCATTGGCAAAGGCGTGTGGACAGGAATCCCAGCACCCAGAGGAAACAGGCATGTTTTGGTTTGATTATATTATTGAATATACTTTATTTCCATTATTTTGGATAATTATTTTTGGGATAATAAATTATTATTTGGTGTTTCAAACCTTCTCTGACTCTGTGTGTTTACTAGACTCTTGCTTGCACGGATTTCAGTGAGTTATTCCTACAGAATACAGGCTTACTATATAAAACAACACATTTCCTTTCCAAAAAAATTGAAACGCTTTTAGACACAAAATTTTGCAAAAATTAGACTGTCAGAGAGGTTAATAACCCTCCTCATACTCAGCCAATCAGATGGCAGACAAGGCAGACGCAGCTTTACAGGTGGAGGAAATTCGTGGTGGTTTTTTCTTCTATGTGCATAACTAGTAATTTAACTTCGTTACTTGCAAAGGAGGCAAATTTGTATGCATTTAAAAAGTTCTTCGCGATGGACAAGTCTATCAGGGTTATTCAGAGAGAGGTGAAAACCAGGAGAATGACTGGAGAAGTGAAAAGTCTAGGTCAAAATAGCCAAACCAGAAAAATTCTCCCATTTATCTCACTTTCCTAATCGGCTATTTTGACCTAGATGTTTCACTTCTCCAGTCATTTTCCTGGTTTTCACCTCTCTCTGAATAACCCTGTATATCTACTTTTAGTAAGATCTTTCTACAATTCTTCCTGTGTACTTCTCTGGTTTCCTTCAATCTCCAATGTTTAGCTCATCCTTTGCATGGTAAGCATCCATCTTTACTTTAAACTAGGGTTGCACCGATACCGATAATAGTATCGATATCGGTGCCGATACCGGGTACTGCAGGAGTACTTGGTACTCGTACAGTACCCCCGATATTTTTTTCCGATACCGGAAGCCGGCATTGAGCCGGCTTGCCGGCATCCTAGGGGCTAGGGCGGCTGTCCGAATGCTCTATCGGCATTCGGACAGGCCCTGCAGCTGCTCACCCCACTTTGCGATGCCGTGAAAGTTTCTTCGCGTGCGCTCGTTGGAAGGACCCCAGCCGCGATCACATGGTCCCACGTGGTCGTGGCTGGGGACCTTCCAAGGAGCGCGCGCGCGCGAAGACTTTCCCGGCGTCGCTAAAGGAAGGTAAGTATAAACAAAGTGAGCAGCTGCAGGGCCTGTCCGAATGCTGATAGAGCATTCAGACAGGCCCTGCAGCTGCTCTCCGCTCATACTCGCCTTCCTTTAGCGATGCCGGGAAAGTTTCCCCGCGTGCGCTCGTTGGAAGGACCCCAGCCGCGATCACATGGTCCCACGTGGTCGCGGCTGGGGACCTTCCAAGGAGCGAGCGCGCGCGAAGAATTTCCCGGCATCGCTAAAGGAAGGTAAGTATGAGCGGAGAGCTCCAGGTGAACTGGGGGGGGGGCATTATCCATGAGCTGGGGCATTTCCATGAGCTGGGGGGCATTTCCATGAGCTGGGGGGCATATCCATGAGCTGGGGGGCATATCCATGAGCTGGGGGCATATCCATGAGCTGGGGGGCATATCCACAAGCTGGGGGCATTATCCACGAGCTGGGGGCATTATCCACGAGCTGGGGCATTATCCACGAGCTGGGGCATTATCCACGAGCTGGGGCATTATCCACGAGCTGGGGGCATTATCCACGAGCTGGGGGCATTATCCACGAGCTGGGGGCAGTATCCACGAGCTGGGGGCAGTATCCACGAGCTGGGGCAGTATCCATGAGCTGGGGCATTATCCATGAGCTGGGGGCATTATCCATGATCTGGGGGGGCATATCCATGATCTGGGGGGCAGTATCCATGAGCTGGGGCATATCCATGAGCTGGGAGGCAAATCCATGAGACCTGGGGGCTTTATATGAGGTCTGTTCTTATTGGAAAGCGGTCACATGACATAAGATAAAAGTATCGGTACTCGGTATCGGTGAGTACTTGAACAAAAGTATCGGTACTCGTACTTGGTCTTAAAAAAGTGGTATCAGTGCATCCCTACTTTAAACCAATCACAATGCAAAACTTTGTAAACTTTGCATTGAACTCCCTCATGGTTTACCAATTCCCAAACCAGAGGAGAGATCAGAAACCATCACTGGAGATCCCATAGGAGGGGGGGAGGGAAGTCCTTTACTTTCCTATGTTCCAGACGGTGAATCAAAAGAAATGGTTAATTATATTGCTGTCAGAGCTCTAATGCATGCTCCCCAACACAGCAGCCTGAGCATCCATTAAGCCGTTTCCCGCACAAGCCAGACAGTTTTTTTTTTTTTTTTTACCTTCTGTTGTACAAAGATTGCCATTACATTGATTGTTAGGTCAAGTTGGCTTTTTTCTTCCTCTACGCTTTGGGGAGGGGGAAAAGCAAACTAAAAGCCAAGCATCTGATATAAGCACATGTAGGTTTAAGCACCGTAATAGCAGCTCTACGGGACTCCAGTGCCCGCTAACCTGCTATCCCTGGTGCTGAATAGCTGCTGGTGATGTTGGGTGGGGTGGAGGAGACTTCTACACGTAACTCAGGTTTTCTGCCAGATTGGGGCAGAGGGGAATATGGGGAAAGGTGGGCCACGCCTCACATCCTCACTATTTTAGAAAGATAAAGTGCTCAGGATGTGTAGAGTAACCATTTAATGTCTTCAAATATATATGCTAAAAATTCATGCCACATTATATGAATGCTGTATTGTTGGCTGTGTTGTGGATACACAAAGTGGGTGCTCAGAGGGAGCTGTAATATATATTTGCACCTATAGTTACTGTACAAGAGAAAACTGCTTACTGATAACATGTTCATAGGTTTCTCTAGCTATTAAATCTTATTCTAAAGATAAAGGAACCTTTTGAGGTCCTAAGGATAGGAAAGTGGCTGGCAGGAGGAAGGAAAGAGTAGTTGGCAGAAAGCAGAGTGTAAGAGTAACCGTATCCCCGGGACAACATTTACAGACACAGAAGTTTTATTACTGAACATAACCATTGGATGAGATCATTAGGCGCCTAGGATGATTCAGCTGGGAGTCAGTCCTGCTCTACGTGTTTCACTGGTCTTTGCTGGCGTCCACAGGAGCCTGAGGATAAAATAACAGAAAACCTGTGACTCTGTTGTGTCACATTCACGTACCTCACTTGTAGAGTGTTTGCCAGTGGTGGAATCCTCTCCCCATCTTAATTCATCATTGGTAGCCAATAATGAACTGTGGTACATTTATGCAGTACCCCATAGCTTTGAACACCTCTCTTGATTTATCTGCAGCTGTAGCTCCTGAGTGATTGGCTCTGCCCATGCGTGTAATGCCATGTCGCTGGCTCCAATTGAGAGCCTAGAGCAGGGGTAGGCAACCTTGGCCGTCCAGATGCTTTGCAACCTGGTGAGCAGCTGAGCATAATGGGAGAGGTAACAAGAAAAAGGCTGTCATTTGCGCTCACCACTGTAGCTCCATGCGAAACAAAACACAGTCAGCGATTTTGGTTTACTTGAATGCCCATTGAAGTGTAAGCCCACCTACCACGTCACGGCACCTCTGGGTCAGGTGGATCCTATTGAATGAAACCAAGAGCTGCTTTTCTATGCAACCACATATGCTCATGCTGCTTATTAGCTAAGAGGCAAACTGATGGGTTTATTTATACCCCCATTAGGAACAATTCCAGTTTGGGATTAAAAAGAAAACCTGGAAAGGGGCAGCAACAACAATGACCTGACTGGGGATACAACAAAATATGTATTTTTTTTCTGCATAATGGGAGATGTAGTTAAAAAACATCTGGAGGGCCAAGGTTGCTGACCCCTGGCGTAGAGGTACAACTGTATTGCTTCTACAGAGCATAGTTTTGGCATACACTCGTGCCTTCTGAATAAGCCCCTAAATCTGATCTATCAAACTCCCAGCCCCTCAGATGTTGATGCCTACAATTCCCAGAATTCCTTCAATGTAATAGATGGCTAGGGAATCATGGGAGTTGTAGCTCAGAATCATCTGGGTGGCCATTGTTTGACAAGTGCTGCTCTAAATGTTTATGTAATCCCTTTGCAGTGGTTAAATGGACACTTTACTCACCCTGACCACTTTAAAGGGACACACTACTCCTCCTGACCACTTTACAGTTATAAACGGGACATGTCCTTTTTTTGTGTCTATAATTTTTCTTTAAAGTTCAGGTTTGAACACATATTTTATAGATGTTTACTTTTTTGTACAAAACATTACTATATCATGCGCAGTTATATTTTTACATTCACCGTAGTTATTAACGTGAAAAATTTAGACTGTCTTCAATGTGCATAAGAAAAGTTATTTTTTATCCCATTTGAAATAGAAATGGAGCTTACGTCTTTAATCAGTTGATTGTGTGTGGGAAGAGCAAGATGCTGAAAATCCCTTTCTAATTGCGTTTGTAATATCTAATATTACTACGCCATTTGGAGTAGTTTTGACATTTCTCCACAATTTCCCTGAAGGTCTCAGTGACCAGAAAGAAATATTAAAACCTTTCGTTATCAAAGACTCAGTCATCTCTCTACTTGTCTTTATCACCTGTAAACTCTAAGGCTAGGGTCAGACTAACGCATTTTTCACGTTGTCCGTGAAAAAGTGCGTTCGAACGAATGGACGTATTTTTTCACGGAATACGCGATAGCGGTCATACGATGCGTATTTTCGTCCGTGATTTTGTACGGATCATCAATAAAACCCTTTTTGCGTCTGGACGTTATGTTGGCCGGATGTGTGCAGCGTCTGACGTCTCCCAATCACGCAAACACGCCGCTATGCGGACGCAGCGCACTCTATACGTCAGTAGTAGCGGTTTGACGTTCTAGAAAAAATGCGTTCGTTTGCCACTTGCGTTGCGCGGACGGACTTTCGTGCGGCCGTTCTTCGTATGTTACCCGGCATTGGACGTCATTTGCTGCTAGCACGGCCGTGATTTCGTGCGGTTAAACGCACGTTAAAAATGCTTTCGTCTGACCTTAGCCTTAAACCGGCAATATGTAATCTGGTTACTTCAATATATCTTTGCGTTAAAAAGGTTTCCAGATAATAAGGTTTCCAAATGTCTACATTTCTGTTAAAAGAACAGACCAGAGATGAATGGTTGATTGACATTTGTGGGTACAATTTCTTTAATATCTAAAATTTATGGACTCCTTTCACTAAGTGCCAAGTAGGCAGTGACAAGCGCATCTCGGCTATAATCAGTTGTACTTGTCAGCTTCTGCTCCGCTAATCACATAGCTAATTATCAGTTAATGCCCCCAATCAGCTGACTTTTTCTTATACGACAAACCAAACCGGACGGGCAATCCACCAGCGTTGTACTTGTTGGCTCCTACTCCGCGCTTAGAATATTTTTTCTAGCACCATATATAAATAAAATTTCTAGCTCTATCAAAGGATAGAAACCTTTGCAGAGCAGATTAACTTTAATGTCACTTCTTATTTAAGTTGATGCCGCTTTTGTTTGTTCTTTTTTTTATATATACCGTATATATTTCAGAATTAAAAACCTGATTTGGTTTTTCTGATGCATGCTTCTCTTGCACTCCTTAGAACGTATCCATCACTGCGTTTTATTGTAAGCTAGATGCTGCTCTTTGAGGTGTACTATTATGCAGAAAGACCAAACATTTACATACATTGTATACAGTGTTCTAGTTATCGCAAGATACATGCATTCATGTATGGGTTGATAAAAAAATGTGGCTACTTGATTACAACATATGTCCGAACATAACGTAAAGTCTATACGTTGTATTATCAAAAAGGATATATGTTTGCTAAGAGAAGTGTCATTGAGGTATATATATATTTTTTTTTTGGCAGGCAGGTCTTAGACACGGGGATTGGATTGGCTTGAAAAAGCCAATCTCCAAAATATGCTGCAGTTGGGTCCCTAGCTTTGGGATTGAATTGGAACTTCCCTACTCTTGTTCATAAAGTGTCCATTCTGAGAATTGATGCCCACATATAGGGCAGTATTACAAAGCTGGTGCTAACTTAGGCTAGGGTCAGACCAGCGCACTTTTAACGTGCGTTCTGGCGCACATAATCACGGCCGCACTAGCAGCAGATGACGGGCAATGACGGCCAATATACGATGTACGGCCGCACAAAAGTCCGGCCGTGCAACGCAAGTGGAATTTGAACGCATTTTTCTGAGAACGCTGAACCGCTAGTACTGACGTACTGAGTGCGCAGCTGCGGCATAGCGGCGTGTGTGCGTGATTAGGAGATGTCAGACGCTGCTAATGTCCAGCCTACATAACATCCAGACGCAAAAAGAGTTTTATTGACGATCCGTACAAAATCACGCCCGAAAATGCGCGTCGTCTGACCGTTTTTGCGCATTCCGTGAAAAAATACGTCAATGTGTTCGGACGCACTTTTTCACGTTCGCGGGGAAAAATGCTTTCGTCTGACCTTAGCCTTAACCAGAGCTGTTGTAAACTTACCAGAGCCATTATAGTCTATGGAGCTGTTAAGTTTACAACGGCTCTGGTTAAGTTAGCACCAAGTATGTAATACGGCCCATAATATTTCATGAACAGCTTTACAAACATGTACACATGTTTTAATTTTCTCCAGTATTAATTCGAGTCACTGGCTGCTGTCTACCATTAATCCTAAGTACTTTTTGGATGTTGATTTCTCTAAAGGGATACTCGAGTCACCATTTGCAATTCAAATGGTTGTGATTGCAGGAGTCTCTTTCCCATCTCCCCCACCCACTTGTCCCTGGTTGGTTGTTGGGACAGGGCTTCAAATGGCGGGTCCACCTCAACCTTGAAAGCTGTCGGTCTGCAGGCTCTAGATAGCATTCAGGGGTTGGGTTCCCAAAGGAAACCACTAGGAAAAAAAAAGACAGGGAGTAGTGTGTTGCATGACAAGTTCAGCCTGCCAATGCATATTCTGCATTAAGAGAAATATGACTGGTGCCACAGTCTCATATGTGCCAATCTTCAACTGTCCTGTGTCCATCTACTTCCTGTAGCTGAATGGTCTAACTCGGGCAGAGAAAATAGAGTCCGACCCTGCATGCATGGTGTGTGTGTTTTTTTTTTTTTTTTTAAAACATATATTTTATTAGATGCATAAAATTTTCAGAATGCATCTACATGGAAATATTATAGCTCCATATTTGAAAATCTCAACTTAAGTATCTTAATTTTACCTATACTTTACGAAGAAAAAGAAGAAAGAGAAATAGAAGAAGGAAGGGGAAGAGAAAAAAAAAAGAAGGGGGGGCCGGGCTCGGACCCATATAATATCTCATAAAAAATAAATAAAATAAAAATAAAGAGAGAAAAGAAAAGAAAACCCGTTACAATCCTGCATCCAGCCACGGTCCCCAGGTCTTCTTATAAGAGGGCAAAGAATTATGAACCAAAGCCGTAGGTTCGTCCATGACCTGTGTATCTTTAATTTTTACGAATACTTTTGCTAGCTTTGGTAAACAAGGTTGTCTCCAAACTTCTGCTACTGCCCGTCTTGCAGCCAATGTAATTTTAGCTATTAGTTTATTCTCATGGAAAGTAAAACCTGGGGCTGGTCTGGACAGCAGAAAAACCCACGGGTCTAGTGGGACAGAGTTAGAAAAAACCATCTGCAATAAATCCCTTATTTTCATCCAAAAAGATACAATGACTGGACATGACCACCACATATGATAGTAAGACCCTCGCATATTACATAACCTCCAGCATACATCCAACATATTCCGATTCATATTAGCCAGCTGAGCTGGCGTAGTATACCATCGCATTACTGTCTTAATGGATTGTTCTTGTAGGGAGGCACATATAAATACCGAATTTGACAGTTCCCAAATGTCCGTCCAGTCTTCTGAATCCAGCGATTCACCTAAATCCACTTCCCATGACCGTACATAAGATAGCTCCTTCCAGTCTAGTCTAGACGTCAGTTCCCTATATATATAGGAGATCAACCCTCATTGATATTTACCATTCTTGCATAAACGTTCAAAAAAGGTTTGTTTAGCCGTAGCAGCACTATGAACATGGGGGCATATAGCATACGATTTTAATTGCAGGAAATGAAAAAATGAAAAAGATTTCCCCCTTATTCTTGTAATAATTTCTTCCATAGAAAGTAATATCCCTTTGGGGTAAAGCTGGTACAACCTGCACACACCGGCATCCTGTAAGCACCGAAAGGGACCAGCATTAAGTCCGGGAATAAAATCCCTGTTACCAAAAATCGGATTTAATGAAGAGGGAAAATTAGTTAGTTCACATTTTAATGCTAGCTTATTCCAAATACGAACAGAATTGATAATGGCTGGACAATCCATCTGTAATGGTGTGTTTTAAACTTTTTTTTTCCCCCCTATGTATTGAAGGTCTGGTTTTCCAGTAGGTATGAAATATCAGCGTCTATACATTTAAACCTCATCTACACTTTTCTATTCACTCCCTATCTTATCCAGAAGGCAAAATTAAAGGGACACTCTGCGCAATGTCACCACTCAATCTTAAATGAGTGTTCACACTGCTGTGAGCCCCCTGCTCACTTTTGCCCCTCTGAGGCAGAACTCGAAGGGCTTATTCAGTCATCCAAATGCAGGCAGGCATGTACTGACCATCGGGACTACCGGGAGAATCCTGGTGGGCCGATGACTCAGTGGGCCGGCCGCCTGGTTTGGTCCACAGCCTGGGGCTTGCCTAGATAGATGAGCCCGAGACGGCCAACCTAGTCAGGCAGCCGGCTGGCCCACAGGAGCTGCTGTGACTGGTGCAGGGGTAGGCAAGGTGTTTGCTCACGGACACTGGTGTCCGTGAGCGGCCCTTACACGGTCCGCAGCCAGCTTCCGCAATGACAGTCAGGTACCGGGACGGGGGAGCAGGAAATTCCAGTTCCTGACTCCTCCTTGACCGCGCTGACGTGTCAAGTGAGTGACACGCAGTGCCAGCCTCACGCTTCCAGCAACGTCCGGCGCTGGGCTGGCTGGCTGCTGCAGCGCGCAGGAAGAGTCAGAGATGAGGCGGCGAGGAACTGCGCCCAGGAGTCTTGGAATCCCCCTTAACCAGAATCCATGTTCTCCCCCCGATCCCCCTCCCTCAGTAGGATGTCTCCGGTTGTTATTCAGCTCTATCTGCTCCTCATCTGTTGCCCCAGGCTGTGCAGCGCCATCCATTGGATGTAAGTATCATAGCTTATCCACAGATTTAACCCCATGCAGGCCAGATGTGTGACTGATGCATTGAAAAATTTCCTTTTGGACTCTCTGGGCATACAGGGTTAAAAGGGGCTGTGTAGTACTTGTGGTGCAATGTGGTTTCTTTTCACACGCTAAATTAATAATAAAAAAAACAGTACTCTGATTTATATGCATTATTTGTTAGCAATTTATGCCCATTTAAAAAGAACATTCTGCAGACTGATACAGTTACAAATATTTATAACACGCCAACAAGTTCCGTAACGCTGTACAATAGGAGAGACAGAATAACAATTTGGCAGATTTCTCTGAGGTCCGATAACTGCATCAGAGACTCCATTTGTGGCAAAACCCTGAATTTACTGTGCATGGCCGTTCCAACAATACCAAACACGACCGTGAAAAAAGTTTTTTAAAAAAAATAGAAATTAAAAATAAAAATAAAAAAATATTTTTAAAAAAAATTATAAAAAAAAATAAACAATTTTTTTTTCTTTCTTTTGGTTTGTTAATGCAGCAATATTGTTCCCATTTCAATCATAATGTGAACAATAGCGATTTTTGTATGCGGTGCGTTTGTTAAAAATCGCGTAATTTTCCCCCAAAAAAAATGTAACGGGACCCCATTTTTAATTTTTTTAACAAGCGCACCCCATACAAAATATAACCGCAATTGCTCGCATGTTAAAATGTGGAAAAAAACACTTTACACATTGTAAATTATTGAAAATACATATTTTATTGCATTTTTGTTATAATATACAGACATGACATAACGTATACATATAATAATGACATATTATGAATCTACTGAGTCTGACGGAAAGAACGATATATAATATGTCTGGGTCATATACTAAAATAAGCCTTCAAAACACGTTTAAACATGATGAGCAAAACCGGTAAAAATGAGCTCAGCACAGAGGCGGGAAATGCCTCAGCAGCGAAAGGGTTAAAAAGTGGTATCTGTGCATCCCTAACTAGTGCATAGTGCACTAGTTGAAATGTTAATAGGAGTAATGTAAGATGGGGAAAGTGAAGATACTCCTCCAATTGCAAAAGCTACAGCAGCTGTTGAGAAAGCGGTGAATTGGATTTTTTTTAACTTCGGCTGCCGGATTTTGAAATTCGCTTTACAATTCAGCACAAATACCATTTTAGTAAATAGACCCCTTATTCTTTTATCACCGTTGATGGTCAAGTTCTTAATAAAAAGCTGTTTGTAGGATTAAAACTTCTTATATTGTATTTTTCTTCTAAGACTTAAGCCCTTAATTAGTTCAGACAGTCGTATGAAGTGGTTTTCTAAAATAAATCAGTATTCAGGTCTAATTGCGGGGTTGTCACTTTGAGACACATAAGCTGGTTCAGCGATCCAGTTTGGGCACTCAGGCGCAAAGTTTCGCCATCCCTGTCCTAATGGTATCAAAGTCTTCCTGCATTGGGAGCCATTGGGTTGGCGCCCAGCCCAGTCCAGCTGCAGTCACATGACATACTGAGCTGTACTGATCTCATATCCTGCAGAGATCGGAGGGAGACCAGCACAGGATTCAGGTGAGTTTTTAAAGGAAACTAATAGGTTAAAATGGGAGAGCGTGTGCATAGGGGTTAATGTTTAACCCCTTGGTTTCTTGTTTAAATCATATGGTATCCCTTTCATGTAAAAATATCTACAATTTAGGCCAGGGGCACACTAGGCGTTTTCTTTAGCGTGCATTAAAGTAAACGCTAACGCACCATCGTCCACTTGACGCCCGTCTGCCCCCCCCCCTCATGGAGGATCGCTCTTTGCAGCCCCATCGAAGTGCATCCTAGCGCATCCACGGTGAGGATCTCTAGAGGCACGCATGCTGCGCGCGCAAGCATGTGACCGGCCCCATCCGCAGCATCACAACGCTGCGACGGATGCCGGTAAGTGCGTCATAACGCTCGCTAGAGCGCACAAAAAAAGCCTTGTATGCACCCAGCCTTAAAGCTACACAATTTAGATAAAAACCTCAAGCTTTGTTTCTTCTGCATTGTGCTCTCTCTGACCTATCCAAGCAGTGGCTGGCATAGCTAAACAACATGAATTTATCCCAGGGATTTCAGAGCTGTAATCTCATCCAGCTTTCAGGAATAAATGGCCAACCGATCTACAAAAACAATTTGCTGTGTTTAGCACACTTTTAGGCCAGTGTCACAAGAGTGTTTTTAAGAGCGGAAGGACCGTCCGGGAGAGTGAACTTTCCTTCCGCTCTGACGCCCATGTGGCTACCTCGCTGAGCGCAGTTAGTGCGCTCAGCACTGCAAGACGCAAGATCACGGTTTGCAGCCCCGTCGAGCGTGCTTGTAGTGCTTCGACGGGAAGACTTGCTGCACAGCTGCTGTCGCACGCGCAATTCGTGCACGAGCAACAGCGTGTGGCTGGCCCGGCGTAACGTCACAACGCTGCAACGGACGAGGAAAGGCACGTCAGTATGGGTGCACATAGTGCGCTCGTCTGACCCCAGCCTTTGCAGCGCCATTGAATGCGCGTTGTAGCGTTTCGACGGAGCGTCTTTCAGCACGTCCGCTGTAACGCACACAATTCTTGCTTGTGCTACAGCATGCAGCTGGCCCCGTCGAAACGTCACAACACTGCGACGGGCGTCGGAAGGCATGTCAGTACGGGTGCACATAGTGCGCTCGTCTGACACTGGCCTTAATAGGCAGTTCCCAAACAATTTGATAAAACACAATGTAGTTCAAAAAATTAACTTGTTATTTTTCATGTCTATTGATTTCTAATTTATTTTTACTCCTGAAAATGGTAAAGTTGCATATTATTTGTAGAACGGAAAATTACAAGAACAGTATAAAAAAAATTCTTAGAAAACAGTTGGTACAGTGAAGATACTAAACTGGAGGAGGTTAAAGGTAGTATCAGAGAGTGGCAGTTTTTAAAGATGTGTTAACCCATCCTATGTGTTTCTGCATTTAAAAGTGCAATAGATTTATCCATAGATGGCTTCACAAAACATGTTTTGCTGCAGCTAAGCCTATGGCTAGACATATGCCAAATAATTTACACAGTAATAAAGGTTTGCTTGTATTACTAAACACAATGTTTCTATTTTATTCCCCAGAAACAAGGCAAACCGAGATGACACTGTATTGCAGCGAAAAACTGCAGCCAGTGCGCCACCTCCTCCCAGCGAAGAAGCTGTGTCTAGCAGTTCAGAAGATGACTCAGGAACTGACAGAGAAGAGGAGGGGGCTGTTTCACAGCGTTCAACTCCAGTAAAAATCACAGATGTTGGAGATAATCCCAAAACGGCAGAGGTATGTATCTGTGCTAGGAGAGAAGTTACCCAAGCCTTTTCTCTTCTATATTATGTATAGCACATATTAAAATTAATATGATCAGTGAAAGGTAGGACAGAGACAAATTGCTATAAGTGTGAAGGATTAGTATACACATTTATTTTATATTATTTGTAGCATCAAAAGGACACTGTACTCACACTGACCGCCTTTATGTAGGTGATCAGAGTAGAGAGTATGTCCCCCATCTCTGTACTGATTGATGTGACCGTTGTACAACGTGGGGTGTTTCCCTCAGTCTACACTGCTGTCACTCAGTCTACACTGCTGTCACTCAGCAGCAGTGAATTGAATCCCCAGCCTCTCAGGACCTTTGGGAACTACTGACATCAGCACACTTCTTCATGTTCATATAACATAGCATAGCATTTGTGAAGAATGTAGTCTTTCTATTCAAAAGGTTGATATTGCCTGCGGATAAGTGTGTGCCACAGCCATCCAGAGGGTCAAACAATCTACTGAATCAGTTCAACCCTCTTTCCATGTGTGCTCCTATCCATGAAGTGGAGCCTTGTTTTAAGCGGTGGAGCCTGGAGCCCCACCATCTTAAACATTCACCATCCGCTACTTTTTGACAGTTCATTTGTTGATGCTAACGGCTCTGCTAGTTATGCTTACAGTGTATTACATCTGCTCTTCAAAATGCATGAATGAAGTAGGTGTTTTCCCAGATTTCCACCAGCCGTAGCTCTGCAGCTAGTGGAACATCAAACTTATAATTTGGTCTACCACCAGAGATAATCAACCCAAAAAGTGAGAGGAAACGTTTAAAAAATTTCACCCCCCCCCAATAAAAAACCATTAGACATGAAGGGCTCTAACACTAGCATCAGCGTTAGCACCAGCTTACAGGAGGTTATAGCGCTGCGGCGAGAACGCCAACGGGTTAAAAAAAACTGTTAGCGCTCGCTAATTAGTGATTCGTAGCGCGAGTTTACTGTACTTTGCGCTCTCTATACCTAACATGGGGAGCGGAAAGTGAAAGCACAGAGTAACTAGCATTAGGATCACTTGGTCCTAACGCTAGTTAGTTAGACCTGGCGCTAACTCAAAACGTTACCACCAGCTTAGAGCTTTAGGTAATGGATTGCGGGATTCTGCAGCTCAACCCCCTCCCCAATCAGATACTCACCTCTTCCCGTGATGAGAACGGCGGCCCAATCCGCTTCTTCTGGCCGCTGGGTGCAGAGGCAGACCTGGGGAAGAAAGTCCCCAGTCTCCCTCCGCATTCACTCCGCCGACCAGGATCTCGCAAGAGGAGAGATCCTGCCGGTCATGTGAACCAGCAGCCTGATCCTCCGTGGAGTCCTATGGAGGGGATGGTGCTGTAGCGCTGCCCCAACATCCGTGACCTTTGCGATCGATAAGGGGCAAGCTGCCAGACTCGGCGCCTGCCCCGCTATCTGCTGGGGAAACCGGGACGCTAAGGGGAAGTTAGCGAATGCAGGGCAGCTGATAGTGCCCGAAATGTTCTGCACGCACACTTTACTCACCTAGGTACCTCCAAAAAAGTCATTTAGGACTGAGACATGAACCCTTCCTATTATAAATTGACCCTTTAAAGTGGAACTTATTGGTCTTCACCATAGCATTAGGGCTAGGCAAGAATCTACAAAATGTTTATGTATGCACATGTACCTTGTAATGTGTTCTGGAAAAGTATAGACTTGCAAACCTCTATCTTTTTCTATAGCACTCCTAAAACATTTCATATGGATACCACTGCACATATATTATTGAACTGTCATCTGACTAATTGTGACAGGAAGCATGCCATAGTATCCAAAAGCATTCACCTATGATTAAAACAAGAAACTAAGGGGATAAACATTCAGCAATTATTTTGTGATACCAAGCGAGTTAAAAAAAAAAGCAGGAGAGTCCCACATTACTATCACTGGGCAGAATTATTTTATACTTATTCTTTTCCTCCAATAACAGATTTTAATCCTTCTCACTCGCCTGGGTTTGCAGGGCAGCCTAACATCATTATCTTATCGCAGACTGAGATCCCTGAAAATAAAGCCTATTAAATGAGGGTTGGTTTGCCTTTTGTTTTACGTTTTCATCTTGGGTCTTCCAATTTTTTTTTTCTTAATTTTTTTGTTAAGAAAAGTGACCGTGAATTTCAACGCACGGTGCAGTTCGCCTCAGATGGCCACAATTCGGTGATCTTCGGCGGTGGCGAAATTGTTTCATAGAGAAGTAATTGTTAATCTATTCCCAGAATGCCGAACTTCACCGATGTCTCAGTGAAATGCCAGGATTTTCGGTGATCGGTTGATGACAGGTTTTTACAGGCAAATCCTATAGGATTCAATATAAAATAATCTAATTTTTATTCAAACGTTTATTCTTATAATAAATTTTCAGCAAACTGTCTTTTTATTTTTTGGAACATTTTGATGTATTTTTTAAGTGTAATTTTTAATTCCCGAATATTTTTTTTAATATATATATTTTTTTAAGTCTATTTTTAAAAAAAATAATAATTCTGTAACAGACCGTGTTATTATTTTTATAGGACTTTTTTTTATTATTTCCACGCATTTTCATGCATTTTAATTGTGTGGAGAAGTAGGTACTGCGGACACAGCAACGTGGGTTTTCTAAGCGTCTTTCATTTGCAGCATCAAAGGGGTTTTCCACACACAGAGAAAATAAACAACAAAAAAAAGAAATCCTACTCCCTTTTGGGAGGCTACCTGACAATAGACGAACCTGTCTACGCCTGGGCCCACTAAACGGGTTCCCCCAGTAAAACAAAACACGCTTTCCAATATAAGCGATTCCTTACTTTTTCCACCACAGTCTCCAACTCCTTCCTCCTTCTGTCTCCAAACCCCTCAATGAACTGGAAGGAACTGAGACTTCTTATAGGGAAGGGTGGGGCAGCTGTGGTAAATGAGCAATCATTCAGTTAACCCTGAACTGGGAAGGTGGCTACTTCCAGCCGTCATCAGACGGGAAACAAATGGAGTACCCTGATCGGTCAGGATCTCTTTCGGGATGCCCACTCGTGCGAATACCTGAACCAACTCTCGGGCAATGTTCATTGCATTTGCTTTGCGCAAGGGAACGGCTTCAGGATACCGGGTGGCATAGTCCAGGATCACCAATATGTAATGGTGTCCACGTGCGGACTTTTCCAACGGACCCACAATGTCCATTGCGATCCTTTCAAAGGGGACATCGATGACCGGGAGGGGTATGAGAGGGGCTCTCAAGTGTGGCTTAGGAGATGCCAACTGACATTCGGGGCATGAGGCACAGTACCGTTTCACCGCCTCATAAACCCCCGGCCAGAAGAACCTGCGCAGGACCCGCTCCTGGGTCTTCTCAACCCCTAAGTGCCCTCCTAGCACATGGGAATGAGCGAAGTCGAGTACCTTTCTGGTCTGAGAGGACGGAACCACCAACTGTTCAATTTCCTGACCTCCCTCCATAATGACCCGGTAACAGATCACTCTTCAAAATAAAGTACGGATAACTCTTTATTGCCCCTTCCACCGGCACCCCGTTCACCTCAATCACCCTGCTTCTCGCAGTCTGCAACAAAGGATCACTAGCTTGGTCGTTCCCAAAAACAGTGTTCCCGGAAATCCCTCCCCCTGAGTCATTCCCATCGGAGGTAGAGCCCCCAGAGTCAGGAGCCTCATTCACCTCCTCACTCGTATGTGTTACAGGGACCCCCAATTCTGTCTCTGTCACCTGGGTGGCCACCCCCTTTTGAGATCTTTTGGCCGGGGTGTTCACCAGAGCCTCAGCCCGAGCTCTGGAAAAGCCGTGCTTGGCTTCTCGCCTCTCTCTGCGTGTTTTCCGGGGTTTAGGAGGTTTCTGACAAAAAAACGTATCGTGGAATGGGAACACCTCGGTGATGTCGTTAGTACCCTCATCAAGGTCGACAGTGGCCGTACCAACGGATAACCCCTGCAATATGGTCTGAAAGTCCGGGAAATCCCTCCCTAAGACAAGGGAATAGGGTAACTTGGGTACCACCACAGCTGGGACAGCTCGTACCCTCTCCCCCACAGAGACAGCAACTAGCGCCGTGGGATAACGAACGGTACTACCATGTACGCACAACACTCCCACAGTCTTATCTTTCTGTAAGTTGGCCCGGCCCACCAGTTTGCCTGACACCAAGGTTATGGCACTACCGGAGTCCGCAAGTGCCACTGCCGGTAGTCCGTTCAGCAGGACGGGCACTCGAAAAGTCTGAGTCCCTTCCACCAGGCCAGTCAGACATATCAGTCCGCAGAAATTCCGGGGGTCCTCACCCAGCCCACACTGCATGGGCTCGGACGTGTTAGGACACCTGGCTCTAATATGTCCCAGTTCGCCACACTCAAAGCACTGTATCGAGTTCCTTTGCGGCTCATTCCCTCTTCGAAAAGTGACGCTGTGGTCTGAGTAACGCACTTGTCCCCCAGGTGCTGGCAGGATTGCCGACCCGTTTGACCTGGTTGTGGAGCCGAAGACTTTTTGAGGCTGCTCCTTTCTATGGGTGGGGATGCTCCCCACAACGACTTTTGGAGACCTCCTGGGCGAGTCCTCGAAGTTTTTGGCAGCCAGGTAGCGCTCTACTTGGGCCACCATGTCATCATAGGTACCCGGGTTCCCTTGTCCCACCCATTCACGGAGGCTGCGTGGGAGTCCGCGTAGGAACTTATCCAACACCAGGGTTTCCACTATCTGCGTGGGGCTTTGGTGCTCAGGTTGGAGCCACTTCCGAGCCAAATGCATTAGGTCGAACATCTGTGTCCGGGGTGGTGTCTTCTCCTCATACGTCCAGTTAGAGAAGCGCCGCGCTCTCACAGCTTTGGTTACTCCGAACCGGGCCAGGATTTCGGCCTTTAAAAGTATATAGTCCGTAGCCTGGACTTCCTCCAGGTCATAGTAGGCCTTTTGGGCCTCTCCAATCAGGAAGGGTGCGATAATCCCCGCCCACTTGTCTGCAGGCCAGGCCTCCCGGGTAGCAGTGCGCTCAAAGGCACGGAGGTATGCTTCCACGTCATCTTCAGGCAACATCTTCTGAAGGTAGCAACTAGCTCGAATCCTGGTCTCCTGGCAAGGGGGTGCTTGCGTCGCCAAACTTCGTACAGTTGCTTTAAGCAGCTCGTGGTCAGCTTTCTGGGCCTCCATCACGGCCCCAATCTGTGCCTGTATTAGGCGGTTGCTCTCCTGCTGCGTTGCCGTGGCACTTACCAGTACTTTTAATAAGTCCTCCATTGTAACTGTGGGTTCTGTACCCTTGTTGCTACTGCCAGCGCACAGCAGGTACAAAATCCCACCACTGCCACCACTTGTGGAGAAGTAGGTACTGCGGACACAGCAACGTGGGTTTTCTAAGCGTCTTTTATTTGCAGCAGCAAAGGGGTTTTCCACACACAGAGAAAATAAACAACAAAAAAAAGAAATCCTACTCCCTTTTGGGAGGCTACCTGACAATAGACGAACCTGTCTACTCCTGGGCCCATTAAACGGGTTCCCCAGTAAAACAAAACACGCTTTCCAATATAAGCGATTCCTTACTTTTTCCACCACAGTCTCCAACTCCTTCCTCCTTCTGTCTCCAAACCCCTCAATGAACTGGAAGGAACTGCGACTTCTTATAGGGAAGGGTGGGGCAGCTGTGGTAAATGAGCAATCATTCAGTTAACCCTGAACTGGGAAGGTGGCTACTTCCAGCCGTCTACTCAGGTACCGGCCCTCACATAGCCTGCCCCGGGTGAACCCGTCACATTGGTTTAAACACCTTTTAGAAGAATAGCAGAGTTCTGTTGTGTTTGTTTTTTCTGCAGTTCGGTGGCGTTCAGCAGTCTTTGGCGGCTCCACGTTCGACACACTTCAGGGTCCCTGCATTGAATAGTGAATTCACCACAGGGTCAGCGAACTGGAATCACCTAAGCACCCTGAACAATAAAGCACCAAAATTTCAGTGCTATCTGAATAACCCCTTATATCAAGTTCCCCCTTGTGCATTGTGCCCTCACGTAACTACTGCAGTGAGAAAATCTGAGATGTTATCAAAGCACGGTACATACAGTACATGGAGAAGAGTTACGTTAACTATGCATTATCCATCTGGATCTGGATGGTTCCTTGGAATCAGGACAGGTAGATCCAGATCTGCTAAAATCACAGAAGGAGCCTGAACAGGCGAGGTGCATGGGACAAATTAGAGTTAGTCAAAGGGTCTTGGCAGGGAGCGAAGGATCATAAACTATATAAAAGACCCAAGGGTAAAAACCAGGAGGAATACAAGCTGATATAATTTGATACATGTAGGATGCTACACTAGACCCCTCTTTTAGTGTGTCTATGAGGTTCTGATAGGACCGCTTGATGACTACCCCCAACACAACACCTATAGTGTGCAGCTGATAATTTCCAGCGGCGAGGAGGAAGGAGACAGACAAATAAATGTGCTTGAAAACATTGAATATGCCTGGTTCCCCCAACTTTTTTTTTTTTTTTTATCTCTGTCTGATTTACTGAGGAGCTGGTTACTCCCAGACCTATTGGGCACCCACCAGTTGCTACTGTATACAAGACTTTCTTTTCGGATGGAATTTGGGTTACATAGAGTAGTCCATATTTTTCCTTTAAGCCATGGGGCTGCCGGCCACCTCATGGAAAGTGAACTTTGAAGAGCGCGATGGTGCCAGAGCTATAGTTGGGAGATACTGTAAATCATGTTAATCCATAAGGTGAATATCTGGTATGATTTATTGAAGTCTGGTCTAACCCCCCCCCCCCAAACAAAAAGAAAACAAGTGGATTTGTCATCAAATTTTTAGTCAGAAGTGATTCATGATGATATGAGCATATCATAGAGATTGATGGTGATAGTTACTTCAATAATAATAGTTCTTTATTTCCTCTCAGGAGGCAATTGCACCAACAAGGTCAATGGGTGCTATACTAATACAATGTCAAGCCCTGGTTCCTCCCTCTTCTGCTAATGGCTATAAGATCTGTGAAAGGTTCCTTCTCAATTCTGTCACTGAATTATCTGCCACAATTTGCCATAAGCATAGTCCTTCATGTGAGAAATTATTTAGAGGTAGAGAAATTAATCTTGTTTTGACTGCATTCTATCAAAGATTGTCAAAGGCCAAGATGATCCAAATTGCTATTTGTAACATATACAGTGACCATATGAGGCAAACTGAATCCTTATTGTTCTTTATGAAATATTTCTACAAAGGACTCTCCTACAAGGCCTTAACCTGGATTAGGGCTTCTAATCATTCATGGGGCTTGGGCAGTCTGCAGTGCCAAAAAGAACAATGAATTTGGTTTTGTACCTGCAAGCTCAACATGTCAAGGTGCCGCCATTGAATGGAAGCTGAACGAAGTATGAAATGGTGCTAAGATTCACCTGGGTGACCAAGAGAAATAAGATTCCACCCATTTGGAGTCAAATTTGAAGTCTTGTTTGTGGCTTGGAAACCATACCCCCCCCCCTTCTCCCCACAACCCAACTGCTGGTACAGTGCTTCAAATTAGAGATCTGCCCTCTGCCTTAAAGGCTGTCAATCAGCAAACAATCTTTTGGATGTCTGAATTCTGGGTCCTTCGTCTAAAAACATTGGGAGAAGGTCAACAGGTTGAAAAAGTGTTGAACCCACTTCTTGTGATCCTTCTCAATGAGAAGCAATGCTAATCTCTCAGAAGCATTTGATAGGCTGCATGGACAACAGACATACAGCTACTTCCTGTAGCTGTATGCCAGCACCAGAAAGAAAACAAGACGATGGGGGAATATAACCCCTTAGTGACCGGGCAATTTTACAAAAGTCTGTCCTTTAGTGCCCGCTGCTGTTTTTACATTTCTGCGCGGTTTGTGTTTAGGTCAAATTTTCCTCTTACTCGTTTATGCAACCCACACATATTATACACTGTTTTTCCCGCCATTAATTGGACTTTCTAAAGATACCGTTATTTCCATCATATCGTATAATGTACTATAAAAAAATATGAAATATGATGAACAAATGGAAAAAACACACTTTTTTTAAAATTTAATCCCCAAAATCTACAACCGCCAAAAAAGATCCCGGCTAAATAGTTTCAAAATTTTGTCCCGAGAATTTTATTATTTTATTTTTAATTTATTTTTACACCAAACCTGGTCATGGTATCATTGGAAAGGCCATGTTCAGGCCTTTCCTATAATATAAAACATGACCCTCTAGCTGCCACAGATCGGGAGATACGGGGATCCAAAGGATCCCCATATCTCCACTTGGCAGCTAGGGGATTAACTGGCCCACTGACATCCTCACACATATGGTGAGGATGTCAGTGGGTGGGGGGTGACCCGGAGGCGTGGCTGACATCCAAGATGTCGGCCACCTCCAGGTTTGAATCGCGATCCAGCAGCGAAATAGTTAATGCTGTACACCGCCGAAAAGGGGAGACTCTCCCCTTTCCAGCTGTGCACTTTGTTTTTTTCTATCTTACACCGTTGGGGAGATAGAGCCCCCTCCCCTTCTTGATTTTTAGTGCAGGCACCAGTGGGCGCCTGCTGATGACGTCATCACGCAGCGTGATGACGTCATCGCGCCCGCCGGCCCCCCTAAAAAGGCAGGGCAGGCTTCCAGCCTGCTAGTCCACTGCGGGAGCCGGCGAGAGAGGTAAGTATCAGGCGGGAGGGAGGTTAGGAGACACCTGACATACCATGTACGTCCGCAGGTCTAAGAGAGACTTCTCAATCTGACGTATAGCGGTCGGGAAGGTGTTAATGTAAGTTTTTATACCCCTGGCAGTAAAGTTTTAGAAGTGAAATAAAGAAGTGAATGGAGAAGGAGTTAACCTTTAACAAAATAAAAATTTGCGTAGGATTTCCTCTGAAAGGAATCATTTGAAGTAATATTTGGTTGAAATTGCTGGAGAGCATATCCCATTTTTTACTAAAGTACACAGTTGTGCACAAAACAACTTTAGCTCATTTGAAAGATCTGTCAAATCTGCCTTTACATTGTGTGCCCTATCACCTGGCCCTCGCTAAAACAGGGATGCTAAGGGGAACATTTGCTAATTTCCCCTTAGCGCCCCAGTTTTACCAGTGGACTACGGGGCAGGCGCTGAGTCCAGCAGCCTGCCCTGTAGCGGCTGCTAGCACTGCCCCGAGCATCCATAAGCCTAATGCGCCACCCTAAGCATCCCTTTCATGGAGTTCTATGGACTTTTGCTGCTGGGTGTTTTCTGCTGCCAGGTCACATGACTGTCAGGAGCTCGCCTCTCACAAGATCCTGCAGGTCGGCGGAGTGATCATGGAGGGAGACTGAGGACTTTTTTCCCCACAGTCTCACTCTGCTCCTGGCGGGATTTAGAACTAGGTCGAGTAGGCATGTGCCTACAGGCGTCTGCCACAGGGGGCACCATGCTCTGTAAAATATATACAGTTGCAAGAAAAAGTATGTGAACCCTTTGGGATTACGTGGAGTTTTGCATGAATTGGTCATAAAATGTGCTCTGATCTTCATCGAAGTCACAACAATTTGAAAAACACAGTCTGCTTAAAATAATACAACACAAACATTATATGTTTTCATGTTTATATTGAACAGAACATGTAAACATTCACAGTTCGCAGGGTGGAAAAAGTATGTGAACCTTTGGACATAATAACTGGTTGACCCTCCTTTGGCAGCAATAACCTCAACCAAACGTTTCCTGTAGTTGCAGATCAGACCTGCACAACGATCTGGAGTAATTTTGGACCACTCCTCTTCACAAAACTGTTTCAGTGTAGCAATATTCTTGGGATGTCTGGTGTGAATCGCTCTCTTAAGGTCATGCAACAGCATTTCAATTAGGTTGAGGTCAGGACTCTGACTGAGCCACTCCAGAAGGCGTATTTTGTTTTGTTGAAGCCATTCTTTTGTCGAATTACTTGTATGCTTTGGCCTGTTGCATCACCCATCCTCTGCGGAGCTTCAGTTGGCGGACAGATGGTCTTACGATTTCCTGCAAAATGTCTTGATAAACTCTGGAATTCATTTTTCCATCAATGACAACAATCCGTCCAGGCCCTGAGGCAGCAAAGCAGCCCCAAACCATGATGCTCCCTCCGCCATGTTTTACAGTGGGGATGAGGTTTTGATGTTGGTGTGCTGTGCCTTTTTTTCTCCACACATAGTGTTGTGTGTTTTTTCCAAACAACTCAATTTTGGTTTCATCTGTCCACAGAATATTTTGCCAGTAGTGCTGTGGAACATCCAGGTGCTCTTTTGCAAATTTCAAACGTGCTGCAATATTCTTTTTGGACAGCAATGGCTTCCTCCGTGGTGTCCTCCCATGTACTCCATTCTTGTTTAATGTTTTCCTTATTGTAGATGTGTCAACAAAAATGTTAGCATGTGCCAGAGATTTTTTGTAAGTCTTTAGCTGACACTCTAGGATTCTTCTTTACCTCATTAAGCATTCTGCGCTGTGCTCTTGCAGTCATCTTTACAGGACGACCATGCCTAGGGAGAGTAGCAACAGTACTGAACTTTCTCCATTTGTAGACAGTCTGTCTTACTGTGGACACATGAACATCAAGGCTTTTGGAGATACTTTTGTAACCCTTTCCAGCTTCATGCAAGCCAACAATTCTTGATCGTAGGTCTTCTGAGAGCTCTTTTCTGCGAGGCATGGTTCACATCAGGCAGTGCTTCTTGAAACCAGTAAACCCAAAACTGGTGTGTGTTTTTAAAGGGCAGGACCGCTTTCAGCAACACATCCAATAATATCACACTGATTGGACTCAAGGTTGGCTCACTCCTGGCTCCAAATAGCTCTTGGAGAAGTCATTAGGCTAGGGGTTCACATAATTTTTCCACCCTGCACTGTGAATGTTTACATGATATGTTCAATAAACACATGAAAACATTTACAGGGTTATCCAAAGAGATTCGAAAAGTCACCGCAGGTTCGGTGACTTTTCGTTCTCTTCAATTCGGTTCGTGTTGACGATCCCATTTCGGTGACCCTGCGGTGTATTCAGCAAACACCACAGGGTCTCCGAATTACAGGAAAAGCTGCCGCAAACCTGACGAAAACTAACCGCAAAACCTGCCAAATGCATGCCGAAAACCCTCAAAAACATCTGGATTAACCCGTCGAAGACGCCGGAAAAACCCAAGCAGGAGCCGATCACCCGCAGCGAAGCCGCCGGAAAAAGCCGAGAAAAAGACGACACCGCAGACAGAGGGAAGTGAATAAATTGGCAAAACAGTTTGTATGAATGTGAAAGTAAAAAGCTGTTTGCAAAGAAACTACTGAGCGAAAATGTCTGAAATTTGCATATGAGGTCCAGGGAATGATAATAGAGAGGGCTGTTACAGAAAAAATAAGTAAACTTAAATTTTTTTTTTTAAAACATCTGACTTTTTAACCCCTTAGTGACCGGGCGGTTTTACACAAATCCGTCTTTTAGTGACCGCTGCTGTTTTTACGTTTCTGCGCTGTTAGTGTTTAGGTCAAATTTTCCTCTTACTCGTTTATTCAACCCACACATATTATACACCCTTTTTCCCGCCATTAAATGGACTTTCTACAAATACCATTATTTCCATCATATCGAATAATTTACTATAAAAAAAATATGAAATATGAGGAAAAAAATTGTAAAAACACACTTTTTTGTAATTTAATCCCCAAAATCTACAACCACCCAAAACGACCCCGGCTAAATAGGTTCAAAATTTTGTCCCGAGACTAGAAATACCCAATTTTTACATGCGTTTGCTTTTTAACCCCTTCACTGCTGAGACAGTTCACCTATGTGCGCTGCGCTCATTCTGACCATTTTGTGCTAATTATTTTTAGATGACAGCCTAGGTCCTATTTAATTAAACCCCCCCCCAGACAAAAAAACTTTTAAAAAAAAAAAAATTTTCTATTTTATTTAATTTTTTTATTATTTTTTTTTATTTAATTTTTTTAAAAAAAAAAAAAATTTTAAACCAAACCTGGTCATGTTTGGTATCATTTGAAAGGCCATAATCAGGCCTTTCAAATGATGGCAAATATGACCATCTAGCTGCCATGGAGCGGGAGATAAAGGGATCCTTAGGATCCCCTTATCTCTACATGGCAGCTAGAGGGTTAACTGGCCCACTGACATCCTCACACATATGGTGAGGTTGTCAGTGGGTGGGGGGGACCAGGAGGCTTGGCTGACATCCAAGATGTCAGCCCCCTCCAGGTTTGAATCGCATTTTGGCGCCAATTGGCGCCGCAACGTGATCCGGCGGCGAAATGGTTAATGCCATACACCGCTGGAAAGGGGAGGCTCTCCCCTCTCCAGCGGTGTAAACGACATCTCCCTAGCTTCAATGGTTGGGGAGATAGAGGTCTCCGAAGGAGCACCCCCTCCCCTCCATTGAAATCCATGGGGACGCCTGCTGATGACGTCACCACGCAGCGTGGCGACGTCATCAGCCTCGCCTGCCCATGTAAATCACATGGGCAGGCTTCCTCCCTGCCAGATCGCCGTGGGATCCAGCGAGGGAGGTGAGTATCGGGCAGGAGGGGGATTAGGCGCCGCTGACGTACCCTGTACGTCCGCGGGTCTAAGGGAGACCCGAGGACAAGACGTACAGGGTACGTCAGAGGCCCTTAAGGGGTTAAAAAAAAAAATCAGAAAAATGCTTAAAGTATCCTTAAAAATCTATAAATAAAGAGACTCTTTACTGCAGAATTTTATAATGAACGGTTTATTAGATATTGAATTAAATCGGGAATATTTTTAACATTGAAGCCTATGGGATTCTCCTGAATTAACTTGCTGAATTAAACCACCGAATGGCAGGGCATTTCGGGAACCTTTCACTGCTGGTTTTCGTTCTCTGAATAGCTGAAGCATTGCTTCTCTATGGGGATTTCACTGCCCTCGAACAGGCACCGAACAGGCACCGTATGTTCAGGCAATTCGCCAGGATTTGGCGAATTGCCTGCTCTCTGGATAGCCGAATGGCCAGGAAAGATAACCGAACGCTAATTTTCAGCGTTCGGTTTCCTTTATCAAGCAATTCGGATCTCTTTGGATAACCCTGATAATGTTTGTGTTGTATTATTTTAAGCAGACTGTGTTTTTCAATTTGTTGTGACTTAGATGAAGATAAGAGCACATTTTATGACCAATTCATGCAAAACTTCATGTAATCCCAAAGGGTTCACATACTTTTTCTTGCAACTGTATACACACAATCATTTAGACCACTGTATCTCTGGAGCCCTAAGGGCTAGAAAGACATATGCGGTATCATTGGAAAGGTCAGATAATGGCCTTTCCAGCTAGACCAAATAACACCAGGTTAGGTTTATGTAAAAATAAAATTTTATAATTTTTTTTTTATCCCTAACATAGCACTTTTTTTCAGTTTACAATTATGAACTTTGATGCTGCACTAACTCACCTTCTCATTTCCCACAATGCCAGAAAGTGTGGAGATGATGCATTGCATTGTTTCATTGACAACCTAGACCGTGGCACTGCAGTGAGGAGACACAGGGGAACTTTGGAACATGCATCTCAGATTTTTACACCCCGCAAGGTTAAGTGAGGTGTCATTGGAAAGGTCAGAGTCTGGTCTTTACAATGAAATGACCATGTAATAGATAAAAATGCAAAAAAAATATTTCTGTTCTACGGCAGAGGCAATATATGCATTTACATCTAAGGCTAGGGTCAGACGAAAGCAGTTTTAACGTGCGTTTAGACGCACGAAATCACGGCCGTGCTAGCAGCAAATGACGTCCAATGCCGGGGAACACACGAAGTACGGCCGCACGAAAGTTCGTCCACGCAACGCAAGTGGCAAACAAACGCATTTTTTCTAGAACGTCAAACCGCTAGTACTGACGTACAGAGTGCGCTGCGTCCGCATAGCGGCGTGTGTGCGTGATTGGGAGACGTCAGACGCTGCTAATGTCCGGCCAACATAACGTCCAGACACAAAAAGTGTTTTATTGATGATCCGTACAAAATCACGGACGAAAAGGCGCATCGTATGACCGCTATCGCGTATTCCGTGAAAAAATGCGTCCATTCGTTCGAACGCACTTTTTCACAGACAACGCGAAAAATGCGTTCGTCTGACCCTAGCCTAAAACAACAATACCACTAAACTAAGGGAACAGATTCTGCCTCTCCTTATGTTTTGAGCGTAGAGATAAATGGTTTTCCAGTTTTTTAAAATGGTTTTTTTTTGTTTTTTTTAGTTTGTCCCAAAACTAAAATTTAAAGTCATTTTGGCACGTTTCTTTTGTTTGGGAAGGGGGGCTCTCCACATTTCTGTGCCCACCTCTGAGGTGCAAATCCGGCCCTGCCTCGCTTGAAAGAGAGGAAGCAAAAAACATGGCCACCTGCGTGAAAAGAGCTGGCAGGTTAGGAGCTACAAAATCTCAAAAAACTGACAGGTCTTGGCTTTTTCCGTCAAATCCTTTACATGCTTTAACATTTTCTTGTAGCACAAAATTCAGGAGGTATTACTACTATAATCAGCCATTCTAAAAAATATGGGAGGCCTTCTGGTACCTTTTTTTTTGGGTGGGGTGTCCCTTCTTTGCAGGATTTTTTTTCCATAACTTCCTGCGTAGTGCTGTTGCCTTAGCTTGCCTTTGACCGACTTTTTTTAACGTGTCAACTCTTGCACATGTGGTTCTGGCTCTTTTAATCTAGGAACACTTTGATGTTCTTTGACTAATTTTTGACTAATAACATTAATAACAATGCACTTATTTCGATCTGTACTTCTGGCTTATATAACGTGTTTCTTCACTTAAACACTTAGGGATCATTATTAAACAGTTGGAGACTGTCATTTTCTATTTATGCTTTTGCCCATAATTGGGACATTTGCCGCTTTGTGAATGCCGCTTAACCAAACTTTATTATTATTAGTATTATTACTTTTTTATTTTTTTTTATTTAGGCAAACGTTTTAAAATCCATATACCTCAATAGGTCTGACACTTAAATGACCTTTTGATGGCTCATTTCATTCCATTAGTTGGAATTGTTATCAGAAAACCCCAGCTGTGATTGCAATGGAAGAGAGTGATTTTTCCTCTTTTCCTGGCTTAATATAATTTCTGGAATAGCATGACCCCACAGACAGAACATTCACTCATCCTGCTAGTGTGATATTTTTTCTGCAAACATAAAGTCTCATTTCTCGAAGAAAACCCAATTCGTTCCCTATGTTTTGTGGTTCTCTGCACCAGTTCTCAATAAACTCAATAACCCTATGTTTTACCCTGGAGGAGATGTAAAGCAAGAGGTTAGCATCTTCTTAACCATTTGAACGGTAACATTAAAGTTGGAAATTACTTCCTGTTTTAGTTATTTCTAGTATTTTTATTGAATACATAGGTTTTTAATATTAATGGTCCGCCTAGGCTGCTAAACTTCTTTTAGTATTTAAAAAATAGAAAACATCTAAGACATATATAATGGAGGCAATGTGGCACATGGGAATCACAGAGGCAATGTGGGTATAATGGGAGCAATGTAGCATGTGGGGGTAAAGGAGGCAATTTAGGCATAATGAAGGCAGTGTGGGCAGAATGGAGCCAATGTGGTTTGGGGATAATGGCAGCAATGTGGGAAAATGGAGGCAATGTGGCATATGGGCATAATAAAATGGAGGCAATCTCAAATAAATGTGGGCATATTAAAACTTGACAATACAATGTTATTAGCCACAAAATAGAGGCATTGATAAAACCCGTTGAAACAATTTCAAGTGTATATGCGCACAGACTTTTTTGTAACAAGAAAAAACATTCATTACACCATAGACTTTGTTAAAATTTAATATACCCAGGGTTCTGTAATCAATGAACTTGCAGCTCTACTTCTTTTCAATCCATACTAAAAGTGTGTGAAGCTGAGAGCCATGCAGAAAACGAACAATATCCTGCTGTTTTATAATCCTCAAAATAGACATGATATTGTAATGCAGTGACAAAACATAATCGTGTCATCTTATTGAATGCTTTGCTTGTTATGTTCAAAATAGGTATTTTTATCATGATTTGAATAGAGAGCGGCAGTTGGAAATGGGCAGGACGTGATATTACATTTTCAGTTATTTCGGTTTTCTTAGTGCTTTTTCCTTTGTTTTACTATGTAGGTTAGGAAGTATCCTGGATATTACGCAATTCTAAAAGGGCACCAATTACCAATTTTACTAATTAAAAAGTCATTGCGACTTAGAGCTAGTTGGTGCTAACTTAGCCAGAGCTGTTGTAAACTTACCAGAGCCATTATAGTCTATGGAGGTTTTAAGTTTACAACAGCTCTGGTTAAGTTAGCACCAACATTGTAATATGGCCCTTAGGGTTCTGTCTAAGGCTGGGGTCAGACGAACGCAGTGTTAACGTCCGTGTTACCGCACATAAGTATGTCCGTGATCGCATACAATTGTGTTAAATGGAGCCCCACACACGAAGTACGTCCGCACAGAAGTGCGGAAGCACAACGGACGCGGCAAACGGACGCAGGTTAGGCAAGACTGTAATACTGCTAGAATGAACGTGCGGAATGCGTCACGTCCACAACGTCCGCATAGCTTTGTGTGTGAGTGATGGAACGTGGTCAGACGGACTGCATTTATACGTCCAGCATTTTTGACGGACAAAATGTTTTTTCATTTTAATTTATTTTCCCTCCTATATCCGTCAAAAATACGTCAGTGAAAAAAACGGACTGTGTGGCCACTACATTGTCGTCAGTCAGAAAGTACGTCCGTACTGCACGGACGCACAGTCCGTACAAAATGCGCTCGTCTGACCGTAGCCTAATTCTACCGGATGTTTATTTCAAAATATCGGCTCATTCAGTAGAAAATATTCGGTTTTGGAGTCGAAAAATGTCGCTGGTCCAGGGGAGGGAAAAAAAACAGCTGGCTGGAGAAACGTCCGAAAAAGTTAGTTTTTGGCCAGTATCATACAAATTTGTGCATTTAAAAATGCTGATTAGTAATAGCCAATGTTTAAATATGATTTCAGCCTAAATCCCTCCATTTCCCCACCCGAAAATTAATTTATCAACACCTTTTATCATTTAATTTTTTTTGGAAAATAGGCATATCGTAGAGCAGGCCACTAGTGCTGTTGCTCGACCTCAGGACCCTTGCAAACCCCCCCTTTCCCTCACTAGAAGTTTACAGGGTCATCCAGACGTGGACCCCTTGCTTGATGTGCCTAGAGGGGTGTCAGCTATACCCTCCTAACGAGGCCTAACAAGGCCAAAACAATCGTCGGGGGTTGCTGCACCTCTTGTGCAGGGATGTGCGCGCAATCACCGTAGAGCAGGCCGCTAGTGCTGTTGCTCGTCCTCAGGACCCTCGCAAACCCCCCCCCCTTTCCCTCAATACCAGCAAATTCAAATTTAAACGTCATAGCTGATATTTCCATTGAAAAGTATATCTGCAAGTGAGGAAAAATTGGGTTTTTTGAGGGTCCTGAGAACGAGCAACGGCACTAGTGGCCTGCTCTATAGTGGTGCCCGCTCAGGTCTCACAAGGTTTTAGCTCGTTAGTGCCATTACAGGGACAATAGCTCCATATGCAAATCAGCCTGCAATCACCCAGAAAGGGTGGCCAGTACTGACTGCCAAGGAGGGCATCCCTGCACGAGAGGTGCAGCATCCCCCGACAATCGTTTTGGCCTTGTTAGGCCTTGTCTGGAGGGTATAGCTGACACCCCTCTAGGCACCTCGAGCAAGGGGTCCATGTCTGGATTACCCTGTATACTTGTAGTAAGGAAAAGGGGGGGTTTGTGAGGGTCCGGAGAACAGCCAACGGCACTAGTGGCCTGCTCTACGGTGGGGCCCGCTCAGGTCTCCAAGGTTTTAGCTCGATAGTGCCATTACAGGGAAGAATGCTCCATATGCAAATCAGACTGCAATCACCCAGAAAGGGTGGACAGTACTGAGATGCCAAGGAGGTCATCCCTGCACAAGAGGTGCAGCAACCCCCGACAATCGTTTCGGCCTTTTTAGGCCTCTTCAGGAGGGTATGGCTGACACCCCTCTAGGCACCTCGAACAAGTATATCTGCAAGAGCCAATATTCAATCTGAATTTTTACGCATTTAACCCCTCTGCTGCCGAGCCTATTCACCCCTGTGTGCTGAGCTCATTTTGACAGTTTTGTGCTCATAATGTTTAACCCTCTAACGCCGCAGGACGTTCCATGACGTCCTGGCGGCAGGCGGTCTTTGAAGACGAAGGGTGTACATGTACGCCCATTGTCTTTTAAATGGGGCCGCCTCGGCCCCTCCCCACACCCTGCTTGCGGCGCGCGTCATTGGCTGCACGGGGACGGCCTGAACTCAAGCCGTCCCTTGCAGCCAATGACGCTCGCTGCATGCCGGCTGAGGGGAGGGCACGAAATCAGTGCCGCGAGGCGTACCTGTACGCCTCGGCAGTGAAATCAACCCCTTAAGGGCGCCACCTGCTCGTCCTTAAGGGGTTAAACCTGATTTGAAGTCATGTTTTATAATAAGACCCAGACCAAATATATTTCCTTTTTTTTCAGCATACTCGGCAGATTCAAAATATAACATTATTATGTGTATACTTCATGTCCCATCAGAATGCTATAACAAAAAATATATAAATTTCCATTCAGATTTCAATCATTTGCAGCTTGTAAAATATTTTTTTTTCACATTTTAACCTTTGTGGTTATATATTCTATGGGGTACTCTTGATAAAGAAAATTATAAATGGGAACCTGTTACTGCATTTCTTCTGAGAAAATACGTGATTTTTAGCGAAAATTTAAACAAAACAAAAATTTCTGTTTTCTATTTTGGCGCATTGTGTTTTAGGATTAATTTGACTGTATAAAACACCAAACTTGCCCACGTGGGAAATGAGAAGGTGAGTAACGGCAGTGGTATTGCTCATTTTATACATGACAAATGTACAATGCCATTGTTTTGGTACAAATTTAAATAAATTAATTAATTTATTTTATATTTGTGTGGGTTTTATTTTTCTCTTCTCGCAGTGTTGAAACCGCTTGTGTTTTAGATGGACCAATGTGTACAATGTTTTGTGCCATCACCTCCACATGTGGTCCCGGCGTGGGAAATGAGAAGGTAAGTTAGTCCAGCAGCATTGTGTGCCTTACAAGTAAAAGCGCATAATGGCTCTGCCGTTAGAAATGAGAAAAAAAAATTTAATATAATTTTTTTCCCTATTTTTACACATTACATGGTCATATTTGGGATCGTTGGAAAAAATTCAGACTCTGAACTTTCCAATGACATCTCACTTGACCTTGAGCGGGGTAAAGATCAGAGGCTCAAGGTTCCAAAGAACCCCAGGCATTCCTTGCTGCAGTGCAGCGGTATAGGTTTTTGATGAACCAGTGCGTAATAACTTGCTGGTATCGTGGCAAATGAGAAGGCGAGTTAGTGCAGCGTCATTGTTCACATTATAATTGAAATTTCATCAATAGTGCTGCATTAGAAAAGAGAAACAGAAAATAAAGTAATTTTTTCTTACTTAAAACTTCGTCATGCTTTACATCATTGGAAAGGTCATGTCCTGGCCTTCCCAAAAAGACATTACATGTTCCTTTACCTTTTAGGTTTCAGGAGATACGGGATCCAACGGAACCCAGATTTTCTCCATAGGGAATTCCCTGCCCGGCCAGGGAGTTCCTAACCTGACATCATTGCACCCTTGTGCGATGACGTCAGTGGGCAGAGGGATGTCAGCTCCCTTTGGGAGAAGTCCGCAATTGGTGCCAAACTGCAGAACTGTGATGACACGCTGAGCGCTTCCTCTGCACCCTAGCAGGAAAGTGGAGGACACACTTGGTGCACCGCCCACAGTTAATTGTGTCCTAAAGTACTTATAAAATACATTTGATCGTAGTGGTGGAAATATCCCTCTAAAATTGTAATCAATGAGGATTTAACCCTCTCATCACCAAACACGTCCAGACTCCATTTTGCATTAGAATGCACTGAAAAATAAAAATGGGCCACTCCATTAGCATACCTTTTTGAAGCAAAATTAGTGTAGTGAGAATCTAAATTCCCAGAGACCTCTCATTTGTGTCACCTTTATGTTACAGTAAAGTAGCTACAAGTAGCATTCCCCACCATGATTCTAACAAAACCCTCAACACACATTAGTAAGCATTACAACTGCCAAGGTGAGAGCAGAATGCAGGAAGAGCTCTGGGGTCACTCGCTGCTGTGCTGGCATATGGTTCAGGAAGAAGCTTTCATGTGAAAAGTCCAAATACCTTCCTTCATTTCCTGCATAAGGAAGAGTGCTTGCTTCCTTTAAAACAATATTTTTCCCATGTTGCTCCATTCAGTTTATCATTCTGTACTGATGTGACAATTGAAGCTCTATAGATATGTAGCGCTCACTCCCGGAGGAGCCGCTGAGAATAAACCACGGGTCAGTCTCCCCGCACTAGGGAATAAATATACTCCAACACCGTTGTGAGTTTTTATAATTTAAATAGTTTACTAAAATAGTAAGCAGACGTTGAGACACGGTATTCACAGGTATTATTACAGTACTTTCGTATCGCGGTAAAAAACGCGTAGCGGGAAAGAAACGAAACACGAGGCTTCGTATTTCGGAAAAATAATATATTCGCAACCGAACAGAAAAGAATGCAATTGCACGAAATTGCGGAAAAAGGGACGCGTAGCGGAACCAAGAATACAATCTCTTCGTATTTCGATAAACGCGCAGCGGAAAAGAGAAAATATATTCGGAACGTATCTTTAACCCCTGTTCCGATTCGTAACAGAATGAGTCCTGCACAGGTTAAGTCCCGGAATGTAAAAGGTGTGTGTGTGTGTGTGTGTGTGTGGTACCCGGGTACTGTTCAACTGGCCAGTGAATTTACTTAAGGAATGTCTTCGACTAGTCAAGTTGGGGCCCTGTGGACTTTAAAGAGAAAACAGCAGCGTGTTCCTTATTTACATACAGCCTTGGAGGCCTCTCACCCATCCACCGGTTGCTTTAGGCTCCGCTGACCCAGGACGTCTCTCCGCTCGATATTGACTGGGGATACTTGCGGCCGGATCCGTTGTCTGACTTTCCGTAGCTTGTCCACGACTTGTCCAGCTCACCGCCTGCTCTCCGTATCCGATCAACTCGCGGCAACTCCTCACTCGAGGTCTTCGGTTTCTTTGATCTGCAGCAATCCCTGGAACTTGGAGGTCTCCTTCTCCTTAGGCTGAATGACCCGATAAAGGAACTGACAGGTCTCACTCGCGCTCTGGCCTAGGCCCTCTAGCGATGTCTTGCACTGCGTCTGCTTTCTCTCATTCCCTCGCGCGCTCTGGCGCGTTCTCCACGAGGTTCGGGATGTAAGCGTCCTGTGTCCCACCCACTTCCTGTCTCTTTGCAAAGCACGCCGGGAAATGTAGTCCCAATGTCCAGTGTCTCTAATCGCGATTGTCTCCATCTTGTGGCCAAAAATAGGTACTGCCAGCAGCAAGATTTTAACACAGCGCTACACTCTCCCCCTCCTAGAACTCTTGGGTCTCTCCAAGGAGGTACAACAGTTACATTACATTTCCACAATATTTGAATACAGTTTACATAACATGTACAGGTTCAGCAGCATACATGTAGTGGGTTAGGAACACTTCCTCAAGTTGATTCATATTTTGGGCTACCTCAGCTAGCATAGCAGACACTTCGGGCAACCTCTGCACTGTGGTGATGGCCTCTTCAGTGCTATGTCCTGGTGAGTCGTAGGTGAGTCGTTGGGGCGGTCGAACAGAGCGTTTTGGTTCTGGCTCAATCAGTTCCTCTTCAGGTGGAAGTACTATAGGTGCTGGCTCAGTCCTTCTCTCTATCACTGGAGCAGACGTTTCTTCAGAGTATGATCCCTCCAGTGAAGGCATAGAACTATAATCGCCTGAATAAGCTTCAACTTCCGGAGCTACCGGGATCCCAACAGCCTCAGGGACTTCCAGCTGAAATTCAAGAGCTTCAGGGATTTCAACAGTCTCAGGGACTTCCAGCAGAAATTCAGGAGCTTCAGGCCTCAAGTTACTCTCCAGCCGCTCAGGAACAATGACAACCTCCTCAGGCTCCGGTGAGCGCATCCAGTCTAGACAATAACTCTCTTCTTCACTGTCTATTTCGCTCTCTTCGACAACCCGGGTTTGTTGAGACCGAGTAACAGGAGGCAAACATGGAACAGGCGGATTTTGCCGAGGCAGTTCATCCCCAACTGGCATCCTCACAGCCTCTCTCAAAGGTAACAAATGATTCCGGTGCCAGTTCTTGAGAGGCCCAGCCTTTCCATCCGGGCGAATCTGATACACTGGTAGACCCGGCAGTTGTTTGCAGACAATGTAAACCTGGGAACTCCACCTATCCGCCAACTTGTGTCTCGCAGCAGCACCCAAGTTCTTCAATAGAACCCTATCACCGGGTTGTAGATCTTGTATTCGAACTTTCAAGTCATAGTTCCTTTTGTTTCTTTGCTCCCTGTTTCCTGAGGTCAAACGGGCCTTGTTCAAACGCAGAAGCCAGATTCTTTCGAAGTCTATCCACGTAGTTTCTATGGGAAGCTACTGACGTCTGGTCTAGAGATAACCCAAATGCCAAATCAACCGGCAGTCGAGCCTCCCTTCCGAACATAAGACGGTACGGTGAGTATCCAGTTGCATCGCTCTCCGTACTGTTATATGCATGCACCAGGGTAGTTATGTGACGACTCCAACTCTGCTTCTCCACATTCGACAAGGTCCCCAGCATGTTTAGCAGTGTGCGATTAAACCTTTCAGGCTGAGCATCACCTTGAGGGTGATATGGGGTAGTTCGGGTCTTTTGGATTCCCAACAGCTCTAACAATTGCCCCACCAGTCTGCTTTCAAAGTCTCTACCCTGATCAGAGTGTATCCTCCTTGGCAGTCCGTAATGAACAAAGAACTTTTCCATCAACACCTTGGCCACTGTCGGAGCGCGTTGATCTTTTGTGGAAAAAGCTTGGGCGTAACGAGTGAAATGATCAGTCACTATTAGAATGTTCCCTTGCCCACTAGCATCCGGCTCTAAGCACAAGAAGTCAATGCACACCAAATCCATGGGTCCCTGGCTCTGCAGATGGCTCATTTGAGCAGTTCGGGTCGGTAGAGTCTTTCTCTGAATACACCTCAGACAGGAATGACAATAACTTTCCACTTCAGCTCTCATGCAAGGCCAATAGAACCTATCTCGCACCAGCTTAAAAGTTCTCTCAGCACCCAAATGTCCATGCTCATCATGTAGTGATCGCAGCACACTCTCCCTATGTTTAGTGGGGAGGAAAACTGTTGAATCTCTTCAGCGTTAGTTGAGGGGCCCCTTCGGTAGACCACCCCATCCAACATCTTTAACCGCTCCCACTCTTTGTAGACCAATCTGGCTCCACTCGGAGAGTTGGTTAACAAAATCTCTCGCTGGTTTGCAGTCAGGGCCTTTATGGTCAAGGCAATTAAAGGGTCTCTGGCCTGATCCGCTTTCAGGTCCTGTCTCGAAAAGGTAGGTAAACTTTCATCCCTTAACTGCGTAGGGTTACAGTAAAACTCAGGAACAGCCGCAGCCATGACTCCTATGGCCTCCGCTTCAATCCCTCCTTTGACCCGGCGCTCTGTTCCTTGACACAAAGCTTGCACCCCATCTGGAGTCAACTGAGTCCATTCTGTAGTGTAGGGTCTTCTTGATAACGCATCAGCATCTCGATTATTCACCCCAGGGCGATACTTCAGGCTGAACCGGAACCCTGACAGAGCGGCCAACCACCGATGTCCCGTTGCGTCCAGTTTTGCGGTAGTAAGGATGTAGGTAAGAGGATTGTTATCTGTCTTGATCACAAACTCAGCTCCATACAGATAGTCCTTTAACTTATCTACCACTGCCCACTTTAAGGCTAGGAACTCCAACTTGTGAGTAGGGTAGTTCTTCTCTGAAGGCGTAAGGCTCTGGCTCACGTACGCTACAGGCCTCAGCAATCCACCATACTCCTGATACAGGACTCCTCCCAGACCTTCTCGGCTGGCATCCACATGTAGCTCATACGGCTTGTGAGGGTCCGCATAGGCCAAAACAGGAGCTCGGGTTAGACTCTCTTTCAGCTTCACGAAAGCTCCTTCACATTGACTGGTCCATTCACCTTGTATAGACTCTCGAGCTTTCCTTGGCCCTGGAGCCGACGGGCTTTGGTCAGAGACCTTGCAGCCTTCTTCTGTGGTTCCCTTCTGTAGGAGTTTGTTCAGTGGTTGAGCTATTTTCACGAATCCTCCCACAAATCTTCGATAGTATGAACAGAATCCCAAGAAAGATCTAAGTTCAGTGACGTTTCGGGGTCTAGGCCAAGAAGCTACGGCCTCCAACTTCCGAGGGTCTGTCGAAACACCTTCTGCTGAGACCACATGTCCTAGATACGTAACAGACGGTAGACAGAATTGGCATTTCTCCAGAGACCGTTTCAGCCCCTCTTCATGGAGCCTCTTCAAGACCTTCTCCAGACGTTGCTCATGTTCTTCCAGAGTCTTCCCAAACACAATTATGTCATCCAGGTACACTAATACTTCGATTAGATTCATATCCCCGACTGTCTTCTCCATCAACCGTTGGAACGTGGCTGGAGCCCCCGTAAGGCCTTGAGGCATTCTGTTGAATTCAAAGAACCCCAGTGGACAGATGAACGCAGTTTTTTCCTTGTCTTCAGGATGCATTGGTATCTGGTGATACCCGCTTCGCAGGTCTAGTACACTAAACCACTTTGCTCCAGACAAACACTGTAGGGCATCTTCTATCCGAGGAGTGGCATATTGATCGGGGATGGTTCTCCGGTTCAATGTGCGGTAGTCTATGCATAGGCGGACAGAACCATTTTTCTTCCGGACCAACACTATGGGAGATGCGTATGGACTCCTGGACTCTTGAATCACCTTGGTTCTTTGCAATTCATTCAGCTGCCCTCGCAGATCATCTAAGTCTCCTAGCGGAACTCGCCTTGATCTTTCCCGAAACGGCTTGTATTCTTGTAACCGAATGCGGTGCTCAGTACTCTTAGCTAGGCCCACATCGAACTCATCTTTCGAGAACAATTCCTTCCACTTTAGGACTTGAGACTGAAGACGTTTCTTCCACTCAGGTGAAATGGGAGCGTCCTTGGGGTAGAATCTTTCATCTGGAATCTCTTTATCCACTCCCCCTCCTAAATCGGTAGAGAGGGGTGTAGCAGCCTCTACTTGCCCGATAGGCATTCGTGCTTTAAGGACTTCTGGAGAATCCGTCACATTGCACACGCTGACCGAGACTCTTCCTCGTGTTCTCTTCAGAGCTTTGGTGGAGATTATTTCAGGAATTATTTCGACTCCGGTTTCACTCCCATGATTAAAATCGGTTCCCAGCACCACATAGGGACCTGGTTGCGATCCGTTCAACTTGACTGAAGCCCGGAAGCTCGCTACTTCTCCTGCTTGCAGAACCTTCTCTGTTCCCCCCAGTCTCCACAGGCGCCCCACCTCGGCAGGTGCCTTTCGTTCTTCGACCATCCTCTGATAGACCGGACGTAACATTGGGTGTACTCCTTGAGTCGAACCTTCTTCCAATACAATAGGCGTCAGGAGACGCCACACTAGGTCAGTATTCGTCCCCACTATCAGGGAGCTTCTGTTCGCACCTGAGGGTCGAGGACACACAATGGCCAATGCATCACAACCCCCAGACTGTCCGATGACTTCAGATCCGATCTCCAACTTCACTTGCAGGTACCCGTCATAAGGGAGTTTCTCAGTGCCGATACCCCAGATTTCCAAATCCTTCAATTTCTGTAGAGGAATGTGCTTCAAGTGTCTCTCATAGAAGTCTCGGTAGATCAATGTCACTTGAGCCCCTGAATCCAACAGGGCTTTAGTGTAGACTCCCTCCACTTGGATTGGCACAATAGGAGAAGGACCTATCAGTTGGTCAGGAAACTTGGTGGCGGTATCCGGACGCTTAGACCCAGTTTGCTGTACCCTGGCCTTTTTCTTGGCCCGTGTAGGTTTTGGGTGTGCATTGCTTCCCCATGACGTAGACCCGGATGCTAAGGGAGTGACTCTTTCAGTCCTGGCAGGCTCAGCAGTTGGCTCGGCTTTGGGCCCTCTCGCCCTCTTAGTCTTGGCTTGATTTTTGGAGCGGGTTTCAACCTTCGGGCCCCTGGTTTGCTCCCTTACCAGGACCCTCTGGAGTTTCCCGCCTGCAGGGCGGACAACAGTTTCTCCACAGCTTTTAGAAGTTCTTCGACCGGTTTCTTTTCAGCCCTCCCTTGTGGGCATTGAGCGCTGAAATGGCCGATTTCCCCGCAGCCAAAACATTTCTTTCTTGGGTGTATGAGCATATTTCCTTCTGGCGGTTCACTTGGAGACCCCCTGTTTGAGGCTACAGCAACCCCTTCAGTTCTGGTGTCCTTAGCCGACAGCAACGTCATTAACTCCATCATTTGCAACATCTGAGTTTTTAAAGCCAGCACTTCAGTCTGTATGTCTGCCACACAGAGAGTTCCTACTTCTGCAGTGAAAGCTGTGTGCGAAGCATTTATGACCTTTTTAGCCTTAATCAAGGCCTCTTCTTCTCGGATAGCTTTGATCAGTTTGGAATAGGTTAGTCTCGTGTTCTGGTATCTAGTCTGAAATCTCAACATTATGGGATCCAGCGGGAGTGCTCCTTTGAAAATTTGATCCATCAAAGCTTTGCTTGCCTGACTCGGTTGCATGCCCCCTTTAAGAATGACCTGATGGATGATTTTATCCAGCCGCCAGACATATGTGGACAATTCTTCTCCTTCCTTTTGATAGGTGTGAGAGAACTTGTGAATAAGCTCGGCACAATCCTCCACTCCCCCGAAATTTTCCTGTAAAGCTTCTAGATACTCTGCAGCAGTGCAGCCGGGCTTGTCCCTTTTTAGATTTCGAATGACGTCTGAAGCAGGACCTCTTAGGCTCTCGATCAACCTTTGCCTCTTCACGGTGTGAGCAACTTCCCATTCTTCCACTGCTTGCACTGCCTGATCTATCCAAGTCTCAAAGTCCTCTTCTCCAGTCGGCACAGGGACCTTACCAGAATAAAACCGTAACTTGCGATATCCATAATTTGGGGACGCAGCAGAGTTTTTGGCTAGTGTTTCCACCAGTTTCCCCATAGTGGTGAAAAATGTAGCAGGAGGGAACCCTGTAGTTGGGGTAACCTCGGGAACATTCGCGTGATCACCACGTGGCGTACTTGGCTGAATCAGTTGGACTTCCTCCTCCTCCGCCAGCTTCACGCTCGCGCCCTGAAAACACACTGGAACACCCTTTCTCCATTCAAGAAGAACATACGTGTGAGAGGTATCTGTGTTCTTTTTAATGTCCAGAATTAACCCCCGATGGTCTGGTGTCAACACGGCCACGGCCTGGCGAATCTGATCTTCGGCCCAAGTGTCTGCGGGAATATCCATGACTATACAACATTCTAACTGACTACTGTGCTCCGCACACCATTCGGCAACAGTGTCGGGATCCATATTTAACCCTTTAGATGCGGTTTTTCCAGAGACTGGATCCCGGAAACGAGCCCCCACGTGTAGCGCTCACTCCCGGAGGAGCCGCTGAGAATAAACCACGGGTCAGTCTCCCCGCACTAGGGAATAAATATACTCCAACACCGTTGTGAGTTTTTATAATTTAAATAGTTTACTAAAATAGTAAGCAGACGTTGAGACACGGTATTCACAGGTATTATTACAGTACTTTCGTATCGCGGTAAAAAACGCGTAGCAGGAAAGAAACGAAACACGAGGCTTCGTATTTCGGAAAAATAATATATTCGCAACCGAACAGAAAAGAATGCAATTGCACGAAATTGCGGAAAAAGGGACGCGTAGCGGAACCAAGAATACAATCTCTTCGTATTTCGATAAACGCGCAGCGGAAAAGAGAAAATATATTCGGAACGTATCTTTAACCCCTGTTCCGATTCGTAACAGAATGAGTCCTGCACAGGTTAAGTCCCGGAATGTAAAAGGTGTGTGTGTGTGGTACCCGGGTACTGTTCAACTGGCCAGTGAATTTACTTAAGGAATGTCTTCGACTAGTCAAGTTGGGGCCCTGTGGACTTTAAAGAGAAAACAGCAGCGTGTTCCTTATTTACATACAGCCTTGGAGGCCTCTCACCCATCCACCGGTTGCTTTAGGCTCCGCTGACCCAGGACGTCTCTCCGCTTGATATTGACTGGGGATACTAGCGGCCAGATCCGTTGTCTGACTTTATGCAGCTTGTCCAGCTCACCGCCTGCTCTCCGTATCCGATCAACTCGCGGCAACTCCTCACTCGAGGTCTTCGGTTTCTTTGATCTGCAGCAATCCCTGGAACTTGGAGGTCTCCTTCTCCTTAGGCTGAATGACCCAATAAAGGAACTGACAGGTCTCACTCGCGCTCTGGCTAGGCCCTCTAGCAATGTCTTGCACTGCGTCTGCTTTCTCTCGTTCCCTCGCGCGCTCTGGCGCGTTCTCCACGAGGTTCGGGATGTAAGCGTCCTGTGTCCCACCCACTTCCTGTCTCTTTGCAAAGCACGCCGGGAAATGTAGTCCCAATGTCCAGTGTCTCTAATCGCGATTGTCTCCATCTTGTGGCCAAAAATAGGTACTGCCAGCAGCAAGATTTTAACACAGCGCTACAGATATATGCAGATTGAAGTGTGTAACATGCCAAATATTTATATTCCCACCAGATCTCTGCCCAATCAACAAAAGACACCTATGGGATCAATCTCTCAGATGTCCCTTCAGAGACCGATTTGCAGATATACACAAGGTAAGTGTCGCATTTCCAATTCAAAACGGCAAAGTGTTTTTTTTTTTTTTTTGTAGTTTATGTGAACATCCATAATGTCACCAATATATCATAGTGATTTTAGAATTAAGCTGCGAGATCCTGCAAGAAAACTGCCAGAAAATCGCAATGCTCTCAAAAACCCACACTTAAATTCACAAGCCGCAATCCCTTCATCATTACAACAGATTGTAGATATTCACAAATGAGAATATTGGCATATTATTAATGATCACAAACTGGAAAACGTACGGACGCATGAATCCGGCTCAATACCAATCCAATTGCTCAGCATCATAAAATCACCTTCAGGAGGCCAGATGCATCCTTTTCTCCAGCGTGCACCCAGCACGGAATGCCTTCACTGTGATATCAGGGCTAGGTCATTCAGTCACAGCACATGCCACCCATGCATTCAGATGCCCAAGGCAAACTTAGACTGTGCTGCAGGTTGTCTCACACCTTAGTGCTTACACATACTTGGTGTTAGTCGTGATTGCAAATATCATGGTTTGTTCAGCAACTTTCACTGCACACAGCTGTGCAGCAAAAGGAGATTGGCATCGACCACTGGCGCAAGATGCTACACCAATTAGGTGGTACTTGCTAGCCACATCATAGTAAAACCCTCCATGTCCTTTAAAAATAGTATATAATATGTGTGGGTACAATTGAGAAATATGGAAATTACTTTTGAAAACACACATAGCAAACCTGCTGAAATTGCTTGGGTTCCCAAGTAGCAAACAAACAATATAAGGCTCTGTCACTAAGGGGTAAGTGTACTTGGCTCCACATGGAAGGCCATCAAACTGCACATGTTGGACAGCCCTTCTTGAACAGAAGCAGAGACTTTCAGAAAGGAACAGCACCAAGTGAGACACGAGGTGAGTTTAACGATATACTTTTAAACTAAAAACAGCTGTGGGGAGTTAACAATGGCTTACAATTTATCCCTTCTTCCCCATCCTTACAGTTTTTACTTTAGAGCAGTGGTTCTCAAACCTGGTCCTCGAGTACCCCTAACAGGCCCGATTAGCCAGATATCTGAAGCACAGCACAGGTGATACGATTTGCAGCTCAGTGATTGCAAGATTCAGTCTGCATTTCCCAAATGTAAACCTTAAAATTTGGCCTGTTGGGTTGGGAATCACTGCCTTGGAGTATCCTTTTAAATGAAGTTGATGTACTGGGTAGGTTGGAGGCCATTTAACTTCAGAGAGCACCAAAGTTTCAGCGCTCTCTCCCTCCACACCCTCATTTCGCTGACCCTGCGAAGTATTCAGCATTCACAGCAGGGTTCCTGAAGTGCGCTGAATCGATCCACTGAACGCTGCAGATGAACCTGCCGAATGCAGCCACAAACCGCCAAAAAAAACACTGAACAAATCGAAAAACCACTGAACAACTGCCGAAAAATCAACGAATTGATCCAATAAACCACTGAACGCAGCAGACGACCCTCCGAACGTCACCAGAAAAAGCCGCCAAGTCGCCGAACAGCAGTATATATATATATATAGATTAGGTAGGCTGTGTTAGTCCAGATGCCAAAATCACGAGTATAGCAGTCTGTAGTGATACCTTTTTTATTGGACTAATGTTACATTTAAAGTACAAGCTTTCGAGAGTGATCCTCTCTTCGTCAGGTATATTGAAGCTTACTGATCAGAGTGATAGAATTAAACATTGGGACACGGTTGGGTGTAGAGGTGGTGAATCGCCAAATGACATGGTTAGAGTGGGGGAAAAAAGAAATAAATTAAAAAAACACATTATGGTGTCTCAGGCACATGAGACAACAGTGATAAGATCACTTCAAAGGGAAGGTGAAAGATCACACAAACCCCCCCCCCAAAAAAACAAAAACAGTGAGTATGAAGAAGACACAGAATAAAAAATAAAAAAGTAAATAATATAAAAAAAAAAACACCCAGAATTATGAATATTATGTAACGTTGTTATGATAATGGGTTAAGAACCCCGAATCAACATTGAGTCCGGCATTTATGGTGTTAAAATATGTGATCATTTTCATTTCATATGTTTTGCGTTCACAATTGTCTTTAAAATGTCCTTTTAGGATTTTAATTCTGAGGTTTTGGATGGAGTAGCCTGTTAGATTGAAGTGATGTCCCACCGGGGTACAATATGTATCTTCCTGGTGGTTCCTGATGGAGTGTCTGTGCTGGTTCATCCTGAGGTTCAGTTTAAGGCTGGTTTTGCCAATATAGCAGCCCTTATCACACGCCATGCACTGGATCATGTACACCACATTGGCGGATGTACAAAGTATCAAGGGCTCCTACCTTTGTACAATGATCACATATTTTAACACCATAAATGCCGGACTCAATGTTGATTCGGGGTTCTTAAACCATTATCATAACAACATTACATAATATTCATAATTCTGGGTGGGGTTTGTTTTTTTCTCTTTCCTGTTTTTTTTTTTATTCTGTATCTTCTTCATACTCACTGGTTTTGGGGGGTTTTTTGGAGGGGGGGTTTGTGTGATCTTTCACCTTCCCTTTGAAGTGATCTTATCACTGTTGTCTCATGTGCCACCATAATGTTTTTTTATTTTTTAATTCAAAACAGAGCCCTTGTGCTGCATTCCCCATATTTTTTTCTTATCTAAATTTCAGTAGTTTGTCTCTGGTGGTGTGCAGCCTCCGGTGGTAAAGAGATGCATTGGACTGCTATGGCAACCGGAGAATTTCCTACAACTGTACAAAAACATAACCATTTAAATGCCATGTGCATGAGCAATGCTTAGTCAGTCCTGTCTCTCAAAAGGGATAAGGACAATGGAAATTATGAAGGCTAGTGAGTAAATGAAAATAAATCAATGGCAGCTAAATGTCAAGTTGAAGCCGTGGTACTTCCTACAGCAGAGGTGGTCAAGAGGCAGATCTACAGCTGAGGCAATTAAAACACCCACTATGCTCTACCATAATACAGGGACGTTCAGGATGGAGAAGAATGGTGGAACTGTATTCCTACATCTGTAAATGCTACCATTTGTCCACCCGTATCTTAAATGGTACAATAAATAACATTTTAAAAAAGAATGGGTACTAAATGCCTGCAGGGACTGGTAATCCTGATATATTCATTTATAGTGCTGTGAAATGGAATAAAGAATGTGCTTAATTCCACAACTTTTATCACTGTGTTTTTTAATCTTTTTACTTTGACAAGTTGGCTATTTATAACACATCCATAAATGCATATGTGTCTCATTGGTACAATTAACAATTGTTATAGATCAGGGGTGGCAAACTACGGGCCGCGGGCCACACAGTTTTTTGCGGCCTGCCAAGAGACAGGGGAGTTCTCCTACTCCCGAGGCGAGCAGCTGCTGACATGCAGCTTGGCCGCTTGCCCGGGATGGGGACCACCTGACCAGCGCGCGATCCTGCGAAAACGCAGCTGGTCAGGTGGTTCCCATCCCCGGCGAACGGCAAAGCTGCATGTCAGCGGCCTCTCGCCTCGGGAGTAGAAGAATGCTGGCAGACGTGGAGCCTGGGGCCACAGCAGAGGAGTTAAGAGCTGGGAGCAAATATACCTATGTGAGCTGCCTGGGGGCAATATATACATATATGAGCTTGTGGCAATATATACCCATATGAGCTGGCACAATATATACCCATATGAGCTGGGGGCAATATATACCCATGTGAGCTGGGGGCAATATATATATATATACCCATATGAGCTGGGGCAATATATAACCATATGAGCTGGAGGCAATGTGTATCCATTTGAGCTGGAGGCCATGTGTACCCATTTGAGCTGGGGGCAATATATACCCATATGAGCTGGGGGCAATGTATTCCCATATGAGCTGGGGGCAATGTATTCCCATATGAGCTGGGGGCAATGTATACCCATGTGAGCTGGCGGCAATATATATCCATATGAGCTGGCGGCAATATATACCTATATGAGCAGGCGGCAATATATACCCATATGAGCTGGGGGCAATATATATCCATGTGAGCTGGGGGCAAGATATATGCATATGATCTGGGGCAATATATATACCCATATATAACTTGCAGGTTGTGATGAGAATCTCAACAAGCAATCTCACTCCTGATTTCAAAACAATTGTAGAAAAGTGTGATAGGATACGTTTGTCTCATTAAACTGCTTTAAAATTAAATGTGCTTCCAGCTATAGATGATATGAAATTAGCACAATAAATTGAATAAAACTACCACAATTTCATCATTTTAAAAGGTGTGGCCCTCCGCTAATCTCCGCTCCCACAAAGTGGCCCCCTAGCCAAAACAAATGCTCACCCCTGTTATAGATGATTGTCAGCCAATATGATAGTCCAATGTGGCGAATTGCAAGATGAATATAACATGTCTCAGTTTTAAAGGTATATTGTATTGTTTAAACTGGAGGATGGGGGATTACATACAAACCCCAGTGGTGAATTAAGACCTTCCTGGGCCTGGAGTGGAAGAGTTGGGTGTGCCACTGCCTCGTTCTTCTCACCTCCCAATGTGCCATTGCCATGGGCTGACTGGCAACTTTTGGCCTAGGGGGCAAGTACAACCCAGAGGCCCACAGTGCAACAACTTGGAGTCCCAATTAAAGTGCATCGGCCGCTCATCTTTGCTCCTATGACCTCCGCTCTGATTTTCTCTTCTATTTGCAATCGCGGTCGCACCTCTGTACAGTAGTAAGCTGCAGCTACGGATAAGCAGCAGAGAGGAGCGTAGTCCTTCCCTGCTGAGCCATTTTACCCCTATGTTCTGAGCTCAACCCTTCAGTGTTGAGACTTATTAGTGTTCTCAGGCTATCCGATTGGCTAATGAGGCTAAGGTGATTGTACCTAGGTACTGGAGACAGGCGATTACTTCACTGGTCAAGAAGTGACTGTTGGAGGTTGAAAAGATACATATGTATGAGGAACTGATATTCGCGGCTCGTGATCAATCGGAGCAACACAGGCAACGCTGGTATTACTGGCTTACAGAGGAACTGCCTGTGAGAGCTTCGGTTGGAGGGAAACCTTGATATGCTGTATCTGTTTCTGCGCCATTGACTCACTCTAGCGAAGCTGTTATGGTTTTGTGCCTTATTTTCCGATTATTTTTGTTCCGTGCCTGTGTACGGAACGCAATGTGGTTTTGCGCTTCTTCACTGAATGCAGAGTGTGGACCTTTTATTGTCTCTTACCCGTTAAAAATGTAAAAGATTTTTTATTATTCTTTGTAAAAGACTTTAATTTTGTCACAGATATTTTTATTATTTTTTTTAAAGGACCCTTTTTTATTATTTAGACACATTTTTATTGATTTAAGCTTAGGAGAATGAGACTTTTTTTTTTTCTAGTTCAAAGGAATTTGCCAATTTGGACATCTTCTAAGATATTTTCTGTCCAATTTTGGCATGTTACTTTGAATAAATGTGTGGTTAATAGTGGCTTGATTTTCATTTCAAATTAAGTCTAATATTAATACAATTATTCAAAAATAACTATTTAGAAAACGTTTATGCTAAAAAGTCATTTTTGGTGTCTGTGTTTGGCCGAGCTCATGTTGCTATTTCGGTGCATCGCTACTAGTAAGATTTAAATTGAAGAGATGGATAAGGTCTTTTCATTTTTGTTGGAACTGGAAAAAAAACCTACAGAAATTATTTTCCTAAAAGTTTGGCTTTATATCAGTTTCTATGTACACACAGTAAAATAAAAAACCTGAAAAGGCATACTGGAACTGACAATACTGATGTTTGAAACATCAACTAAAGTGATGACTGCCGTCAAAATGTACAATCATTGTAAAATGCATAATGCATTTATTATTACACATTGATTAAAGCTTATGCATTTCAGATTTCAGACCAGTTGCTTGTTCCTTTCCATTTACGGCCAGATGTCTGCTGCTTTATCTAGTGGTTTCAATATATCGACTCTGCATTAGATGGATTCCATTTACATTTAATAACCGTGTTTGCCTGCAAATGCATTTGGATGCTCATCACATTTTAGCTACTTTTATAGTTCTGTTGTAATAGTTGAGAGGTGACATATTCATAGTTCAAGGCCAAAGAACGTTCAAGATATATACAGTTATGTGCAAAAGTGTATTGAAAAATTTATTTTACAGTCTCTGAAATGAACAAACTTAAACTTGCTTTGTTTATATGAAGTTGGTGCAAAAGTCTATTTTTTATTAACTGATTTGAAAAATAGATGTATGTGGGCCATATGCAAATGTTTATTCTCCCTTCTGATCATTGCTTAAAAGCACGTCATTCTGCACATATCAAAAAGCCTGTGTATGTCAATATTCTTCTTGTAGCTTTAGGATTCTCTCTAATGACTTTTATTCTGATTGGTTTGATGTAGTATGACCATGAGTACACAACTGAGCATTTAGAGGGTCTTCTCTGGTGAGTTGATTTGATTTTACTACACGTGGCCACCCGACATAAAACAAATGAGATGAGCTCTGTAAATGAAGCGCTCTCATTGCCTGGAATTTTTTTTTAACAAGGACTACTGGTGGAAAGCATTCCTAGTTATTTACTATTGGGCCTATAGGGTTCACTTTCCATCAGGACCCATGCCTGTAGGAATCTTCTGGATCCCATTGATCACTGGATGGTAATATATTCACACTACATTGGGCTTTTGGGTCAAAGTTAATTCAGTTGGTTTTATGGTTCGTTTTAGGTTAAACGAGGGAGTGGTGGTGTTAGGTCCATAGATGATAGGGTTTATAAGGAGGGCGGTAGTTTTAATTAATGACTCTTTCAGTTAGGTGGTTTCAAAATTATATTTTTGTGAAGTTCTCTGTTCATGGAATGTTATGTGTGTGTCTGAACGTGTGTGTGTGTATATATGTACACTGTAGTATATTAAGTGTGTATGTGAGGAATAGATGGGGTGGATTTTAATGTGGGAGGCTGTTTATATTTCTGGGGCAAACTTGTGAAGTGTTTATTGGACATAGCGTGGACGTGGCTTCCCTCTATGTAATTAACCCTTTAAACATGGGGAATTGGTGTGCGGCACAGCAGCATGCCTGCTCTCCACCCTAACCTTCATTTGTTGGCGTAGGGTTGTTATGGGAGGCCATGGGTCACCCTTATGCTATCAACCCGACATGCCAATATTAACATTGTGCACATCACGGTGATGCCGTTCTGCCTCCTGACTGAGCAGTTCACCAACCAGAAATGCTCCATTGCAATGCAGTCGAATCACACTGCAATTGTGAATTTGACTGGCTGCTTTCTGTAGATAGCGACACTTTATGGCATGTTAAAACGGTACATATCACAATCTACTTATAGAAATAAGTCACACTACTTCTTATTTGACAGAGCGAGTTTCCACCATTCAAATGAGGTGCTTCCTCTTCATCTAGTTGTCAACTGACCATCAGTGATTACCTGTCAGTAACTGCCAAATTAATTTTATAGTAGTTTTATGTTGGGGCTCAGATTTAATTTATTTTATGGGATAAAATGTTTCAGATATTGAAAATGATGGTTGAAATAAGTGTGTGTAAACATAGATGTAACAGATCTGTGTACCCAACTGGGTCACGTCTGTTACTGCCGCGCCTTGCCGAAACGCTGTTCTCCCACCAGCAGTCTTTTGTGCCTTTCTGCAGCCCTTAGCTGAAATTAAAGATTGGGTACACTGAAAGCGCGGTGATAGCATTCCCCAGAAATAAGACAGGATGCAGATCTTGGGATTAGAACAGTCAGACAGGAACTGAATCTTTTTATGAGCTAATTATATACAGTGCCAAGCGGGGTCTAGCAGCCAATTGAAAATGACACCCTGGCGTCTTATTGCAATAGATCATGAATCCCTCCCCTGGTATATTTCTGTGCTACATCAGAAGTCCCTCCCTGATGTCTAGGGGCTATATTACAATATTAACGCTAATGTTAGTACTCAGCTATGTGAGTATTAACGATCATTACATTCCTACCGCTAATGGGTTAAAAAAACCATTAGCACATAGGAAATTGCGTTAATTTGAGCCAGCTTACTGTACTTTCCACTCCCCATGTTGAGCATAGGGAGTGCAAAGAGTTAATTAGCTTTAGGATTACAAAGTGTACCGCTAATTACGCCCCGCTGCAGTTAACTGAAAAGTTGACCACAACTAGAAGCTCGTGCTCCTGTGGAATCAATTAGCCGCAGCTGAAAATCCTCCCAAAAATTGGATACTCTCCTCTCATCCAATGGTGAGAACGGTGGATCGATCCGCCTCTTCTGGCTGCTGGGAGCAGAATGTGACTAGGGAAAAAAGTCCCCAGTCTCCCTCCGCGATTACTCCACGGACCTGCAATATCTCGTGAGGGGCAAGATCCTGCTAGTAATGCGACCCAGCAGTCTACGCCTCAATGGAGTCCTATGGACTCCAGGAGGGGATGCTTGGGGCAGCATGTTAGCGCTGTCTCAAGTATCCTCTGGCTTAGGCTGGGGTCAGACGAACACAGGGCGAACGTGCGTGCAGCCGCACTTTATCACGGCCGTAGTAGCAGCAAATGACGGGCAATATACAAAGTACTGCCGCACGAAAGTTCAGCTGGGCAACGCAAGCGGCAAACTAACGCATTTTTTCAAGAACGTGAAACCGCTAGCACTGAAATACAGAGTGCGCTGCGTCCGCTAGCGGCGTGTGTGCATGATTAGGAGACGTCAGACGCTGCTAATGTCCGGCCAACATAACGTCCAGATGCAAAAAGTGTTTTATTGATCCGTACAAAATCAAGGACGAAAATGCGCATCGTATGACCGCTATCGCGTATTCCATGAAAAAATACGTCCATTCGTTCTAACGCACTTTTTTACGGACAATGCGAAAAATGCATTAGTCTGACCCTAGCCTTAGTGCTGCGTTATGGGGCAGGCTGCTGAATTAGTGTTTGCCTCGTAATATGGAGCTAAAATGGGGACACGAAGGAGAAACCTGCAGGATTCAGATTTACGGTGTGTGATAATGTGGTAGTTTACCAAACACGATATACAAAGACCACTCAAACCTTTAAGAGATGTAAAAATATTTTTGATAGGGGGAGTTGAAAAAGGAAAAAAAGAGAGGTTTGTGAGGGTCCTGAGGATGAGCAACAGCACTAGTGGCCTGCTCTACGGTGGGTGCCCGCTTAGGTCTCACAGGGGTTTTGCTCGATTGTGCCAACAGGGATGAATGCTTCATATGCAAATCAGCCTGCTCTCGCCCAGAAAGGGTGGCCAGTACTGATTGTCAAGGACGTCACCCCTGCACGAGAGATGCAGCAACCCCCGACGATCGTTTCGGCCTTGTTAGGCCTCGTCAGGAAGGTATCGCTGACACCTCTCTAGGCACCTTGAGCAAGGGGTCCATGTCTGGATTACCCTGATACTTGTAGTGAAAAATAGGTTTGTGAGGGTCCTGAGGACGAGCAATGGCTCTAGTGGCCTGCTCTACGGTGGGGCCCGCTCAGGTCTCCCTGGGGATTTTGCTCAATTGGGAAAAAGGCTACAGTGACCCACACAGCAATCCTATTAGCCATAGTAACAGATAAGCATAGACAATAACGATATTGACAATAGTAGTATTCATACCTAACACAATCAACGCAAACACCCTGCACCTAGAATTGTAGGTGCTGGGTCGCTGCAACATTGGAGAAGGCAGGGAAACTATATATAACATCAGGCCTGCGCCTACCAAATGCATCTTTAGGTCCATGTACCCCATATTCAAAGTGGCTCTCGTCACAATAGATATTCAAAAAAAGACTATCTAAGATGTTTTTTTTGCCTGCAGTTTTATGTTAGTGTGAAATTATTTTCATTTCATATTTACTCTTCTGAGATCGTTTGGATAGGCATATGAGTGCTATATACCCCTATACTGTTGTTTAAAATGGTGTTTCTCAACTCCGTCCCTCAGGATCCACTAACAGGCCAGGTTTGCCAGATATCTGAAGCACAGCACAGGTGATATAATTAGCTGTTCCGTGATTGCCGTGTTCAGTCTGCATTTCTCCAATGTGATCTGCAAAATCGGGCCTGTAGTGGGTCTCGAGGACTGGAGTTGAGAAACCCTTGTTTAAAGTACACGCAGTCAAAATAACCCTAAAATTTCCCTTTTTCTTTTCCTAGAATATATTGCCATTTTTCCATATTTCTGTAATTGCTCAAATGAACGTTACTGTCTACAAAAGGATCTGCTAAATAAAAAAGGTAGAATATGATGCCTCCGAAAAATGGCTAAAATTGAGTACTAAAAACAGATATGGCCTGTGGGTGTGAGTGACATGTCTCAGCACTGTAGGAGTTAAATAGAAATAACTAAGTGGAGGTAGGAAATAGTGTATCTACATTGGGAAAATGCTTGTTTTATTATACAGTGTGGATCTGAGGAACAGTCAAAAAACACAACTAGGTCCCTCTAATAATAGAATAATAGAAACTGCAAGCAGGGAATATTTTGATATAATTCTGTAAAAGTTCCCACTGCTTTATAAGAGGCAATTGTCTTTATTTTCTGATCATCAGCTGTTTAGGAGTGCATGCGTGTGTATTATAAGCACACAACTCTGAACGTTTCATACTTACATATTCTGACACCTCGCGAAGAAAGCAATAATGGATTTAGTTGGATTTACACATGCCACTTGCACTGTTATTGGTTTTTAATCCATTCTATTCAGCAGAGAAATTGTAACTGCATTCAGATTTGCAATGTCACATATACTTTATAATCCAAATCCCAATATCGTGGTCAGGTTCACTGAAATATATACATGCTATATTTTTTTTTTAATCTGTACAATTGAAATTTCCCTATCGAATCTTTAGATTGTTCAGTCCCAAATTGAGTCAAATGGTTTTCCCCCGGAGTGGCACCACCCCTACTCGAGTATATCGCTAGATCTTGGTGACAAAAATTTACCTTAAAATTGGAGAGGTCGCGTTATATTTGAGACAACTGCATCGCGTGCAAAAAATACTTCACTTGCTCAGGGATCCCAAGACTCCTGGAAGTTCAGGTAGTCTCCCTGAAGTGAATGCAGGCTCCCTGACACCCGCATACACTTCAGGAACTCCCTAATGCCTGCAAACACTTCAGGAACTTCCGGATTTAGGAGAAGTGTGATTATTTATTATTATTCTTTATTTATAAAGCACCGGCATATTCCGCAGCCCTGTACAATTGGCACAGTTTAGACAGGGTTACAAGACATTTAACAACATTTGACAAACAGTACAGGCGGAGATGTGGGCCCTATTGCCGTAGGAACTCACAATCTAGAAGGGTCAGGGTTGGAAACCGGAGGAGAGGACTGCAAGGTGAGAGTGATTGATGGTTGCATCAGTGAGTTGGGTGGTAGGCTTCCCTAAATAGGAACGTTTTAAGGGAGCGTTTGAAGGAAGAGAAATTAGGGGAAAGTCTGACAGTACGAGGGAGAACGTTCCAGAGAATGGGGGCTGCGCGTGAGAAGTCCTGCAGTCTATCATGGGAGGAGGTGATGTGGGGAGCAGCTAGGCGCAGGTCACTGTTTGACCTTAGGGACTGGGCGGGGGTGTATTTGGTGATTAGTGAGGACAGGTAGTGGGGAGCTGAGTTAGTGAGAGCTTTGTAGGTCAGGGTAAGGATTTTGAATTTAACTCTGCAGTGGATGGGGAGCCAGTGAAGGGACTCGCAGAGAGAGTTGTGGCGGGTGAGGTGGATGAGTCTGGCGGAGGCGTTCAGGATGGATTGTAGGGGGGAGAGGCGAGAGAGAGGGAGGCCAGATAAGAGATTATTACAATAGTCAAGTAGGGAGATTACCAGGGCATGGATGAGTTTTGTTTTGTGGTGGCAGCAGTAAGAAATGGCCGAATTCTGTAAATATTACGTAGTTGGTAGCAGCAGGAGGAGGAAAGAGACTGGATGTGGGGGATGAAGGAAAGAGCAGAGTCAAGTGTAACTCTGAGACAGCGAACCTGGTTAGATGGGGAGATAGTGATACCCTCTACCATGATAGAGAAGTCAGGAGGTGGGGCGGCATTAGAGGGAGGAATTAGTAGGCGCTCAGTCTTGGACATGTTAATCTTTAGGTGGTGGGAGGCCATCCAGGAGGAGATGCCAGATAAACAGTCACTGACTTTGGAAAGGACAGGAGGAGAGAGATCAGGGGTAGAGAGGTAGATCTGAGTGTCATCAGCATAGAGATCAAAGCAATGAAAAGGAGGAGTTACCAGCAAAGGACACAGAGAAGGACCTGTTGGATAGATAGGAGTCAACCCAAGCAAGTGCAGTGTCACAGAGACCAAGAGAGCCGAGATTCTGTAGAAGGAGGAGGTGGTCAGCAGTGTCAAAAGCAGCCGAGAGGTCAAACAGGATGAGAATAGAATAGTGGCCGTGTTTTTTAGCAGTTAGGAGGTCTTTGGTGAGGGCAGTTTCAGTTGAGTGTAGGGGACGGAAGCCAGATTGCAGTGGGTCGAGTAGGGAATTGGAGGACAGGAAGAGGGCGAGGCGGTTGAAAACTAATTTTTCTAAGCGCTTAGATGTGAAGGGAAGCAGGGATACAGGGCGGTAGTTGGATGGAGAGTTGGGATCGAGGGACGGTTTCTTTAGTAAAGGGGTAACTAGCGCGTGTTTGAAGGTGGATGGGAAGGAACCGGTGGAGAGAGATAGGTTATAGTTGTGTGTGAGGGAGGAGGAGAGTGGAGGAATTAGATGAGAGGGAATGGGGTCGAGCGGGCACGTGGTGAGATGTGAGGAGGACAATAAGGAATTGACTTCCTCCTCAGTGGCTGGGAGGAAGCGGCAGAGGGTGGCAGAGGGGGCTTCTGGGAGTGGAGGTGGCAGATTACTATCTTGTGTTGGGATGTTGCTTCTGATAGTTTTAGTGAGGAAGAAATCTGCAAGGTCCTGAGCATTGAAGGCAGCTGAGGGGGGAGGTGCGGGTGGGTAGAGGAGGGTGTTGAAGGTGGACCAGAGTCGTTTAGGGTTGGAGGACAGGGCAGATGTAAGAGATGAGAAGAAGGATTGTTTGGCCAAGTGAAGGGCAGAGGTATATGACTGCAGGATGAACTTGAAGTGAAAAAATCAGCTTCAGAGCGGGATTTCCTCCAGGCACGCTCTGCTGTGCGGGAGCATCTTTGCATGTAGCGTGTCTGGGTGGTGTGCCAGGGCTGAAGCTGGCGGCGTGGGGCCTTACAGAGACGAGGAGGAGCAAGCGTGTTTAGAGCAGAGATAAGTGTGGTGTTGTAGTGGTTGGTGGCAACATCAGGGCAGGTGAAGGATGAGGTGTGAGGGAGGTGGTGAAGTAGATTGGAGAATTGATGGGGATCCACAGCATGTAGATTTCTACGAGTGTGTGTGCGGGGTGGGGGAGCAGGGTGTTTAGGAAGTCCGGATAGGTTGAAAGAGAGAAGGTGGTGGTCAGAGATGGGGAAAGGGCGTCAAGTGAACTCCGAGACGGAGCAGAGGTTGGAAAAGACAAGGTTAATAGAGTGACCATCGCGGTGGGTAGGGAGGAGGGAGGATTGCATGAGTCCAAGGGAGGACGTGAGTGAAAGAAGAAGTTTGGAGGCAGCAGGGGCAGACGGATCATCAATGGGAATGTTGAAGTCTCCGAGAACTAGGCATGGAAGATTAGAAGACAGGAGTGGGAAAGCCAGGTAGCAAAGTGATCAAAGAACTGGGAGGTTTGTCCCGGTGGGCGGTAGATGATTGCCACCCTAAGAGCCAGGAGAGAGAATAGGCAGATGCAGTGTGTCTCGAAGGAGAGGGATGGAGGTGGAGGGAGATGCTGGTAGATGCAGGTGGGAGAGAGGAGGATTCCGACCCCGCCACCATTCCTCTCATCCGGTCTTGGGGTATGGCTCAGGTGTAGACCACCGTGTGAGAGAGCAGCAACGGAGGCCGTGTCAGAGGGAGTTAGCCAGGTTTCAGTTAAAGCTAGGAGGTTGAAGGAGTTTGAAAGGAAGAGGTCATGGATGGCTGTGAGTTTGTTGCACACAGACCGAGAGTTCCAGAGGGCGCAGGAGAAAGAGGACAGGTGCTGAGGGTTTATGGGAATGAGGTTGCTGGGCTTGCAGGGAGTTGACTTAGGTGCGATGGAGATAGGATGAGAGGGAAGTATTGGATGTGTTGTGGGGCCAGGGTTAGGGGATATGTCACCTGCATAAAGTAACAGCAGGAGGGTGAGGAAGAGACGGTGGGAATGGGATTTGTGAGTGGGAGTGATTTGCAGCACGAGAATTAGAGGGAGACCATGTTCTGAGTAAACAAAGGAGCTCATGTGAGGCCATCATGTGGGAAGAGAGGAGGGAGGGAGAGATGCAGATAGTGTAGGGGTCAGTGGTAGAAGGGCAAGAGTTCCATTTAAGGAGAAAGGTAGAAGGGTGAGAGAAAGCATAATATAGCCGTGTGTTTACCCGATGTAAAATGTGGACCTTGCAGTTCCTCCCTCCAGTTTCGCAACTCAAGCAAAGCAACTCCAAGTTGGGATTCATCATGTCCAGAGGGCACGCCTGGTTTAAGCCAATCATTCAAGATTGGCTAAAAGCCGAGCATGCACCCTCACTCCTTGCAGCACACTGGGAGGTGTCGTTTTCTGACCTCCAACAGGCAGGCTCATCCACTGCATTGTCCGCCAATAGCCAGCCCCACTATGTTGTTGTCCTGTCCTGACGTCACTGCAGATGTGCTGCGCGATTCTCCTCACATTCTGAATCTTATCGCAAGTAAAGAGGGGTGACCGACGGCTTCATACTTAGTAACAACTGCAATCATTCTAGAGCAGAGCACCCTGGTCTGAGGGGTAGCCTGACTGTGTTAAGAGAACCTGGAAGGATTTTAATTGTTTACCGATACAGTATACTTTTATAATTTTGCTCCTCGCATTATATTGGAGTCTTGAGTATTCTCTCATTTCCATAATAAATCTCTATCCATCACGTTATATTCGGGTCGTGCTATACTCGAGTATCTACGGGTACTTTTATTTCTGGGCACGTCTGTATGTTTTATTGGTGCTTGGGCTGGCAATTTTCGAGGTGGGCCCACCCTGGGTTGATCCCAGCTGTCTCAACCCCTCTTACACCCACCAAACCCTCTCCAGATCAAATACCTCTGAATGTTTGATTTTAAAGAGAACCGAAAAGAGGTTCTTCAGCTCTCTCACCTAGTCTTTGACATCTGTATTGGAAATTAAGCTTTTTATCATATTCAGGGTTGGTTCGGTGCAAGTGCATAAATATTCGTAATCTACACTAACATGGATCTCTGTGTACATGCTTCTTAACCATTGAATGTTATTAAGTCTTTTTAATGAGAAGTATTTTATGTATTTCATGATGCATACAAACTCATGTCTTTTATATATTTCTAGGTTTGTACAGCTTGGACTCTGTCAGCATAGACATGATAGAAGAAACCTAAAGCTTACATCAAAGCCCCTGGACACCGTTTTGAAATTGTAAGTATTTAAATGCTACCTGTTTGCAATATTAGATAACATTTTGGGCTTTGCAAAACAAATATTGTTTCTTTTTGATTGAGCAGAGAAATGGTGATTTTCTACAAGTGTACATTAGTCAGGAGAAACCTCAACTATTGCTTAAGCAATTGTGTTGTATAAAACATTTTCACCATTTAATCATCCTCTGCCGAGGTACATGGGTTGGAAAACGTAAGCCATTGAATTGCAGCTGATTTAATTGGCCGCTTAGCTATCTCAGACGGCGAAACAGTTGAAGGACTAGGTGGTCTTTTGTGCGTGTGTCACACTCACTGCCACACTTGAAAGGATGACGAATAACTACAAGATCCATCACCATGGTTTGAATTACTGGCTCAGTAGCTTTCCTTTTACTTGAGGTCATTAACTCGTATAAGTTAAAAAATAATCTCTCACATACCCATTTTCATCATACCATTAAATGTTCCTACGTTTCCCGAAACGTTTCCAAGAGCATATATACCTTTTGATAAGGCTAGACATGGCCAGCCGTGATGAAAACCCATCTGGGGAAATGGTTGATTCTGTAATTCAGATATGTGAGATGTCTGCGTGGTAGGAGAAACCATGACGATTTCAAATAGGAAAAAAGTATTCATGTACCTTGTATACAATAGCAAGTACAAGTACTTTTACCTATTTCGTTCTGCTAACATTGAGCTGGATTTAATTAGAATCGGATGTATTTGTTTGTTTGTTTTTTGGAGAAAAATAATCTAGGCTCACTCAGTTGAAAAAATAAATCTAGAGCCTATATTCGAAAAATGATGCTGGTCAATTAACAGAAATAGAGAAAAAAAAGCTGTCAGAAAGCTCATTATGACCCAACATAATACAGGTTTGTGCCTTTAAACAGGGCTATCAGGAGGGCCAAGGAACCATATATGGAATGATCCTTTTCCTCTTTCCTGTCAATCAATATTTGGCACAAAGGTTCTTCTGTTGGCACTGACCTATAAGCTTTTTTTTCCTATCCTAATATATTCAGGGCCATATTACATAGTTGGTGCTAACTTAACCAGAGCTGTTGTAAACTTCCCAGAGCCATTATAGCCTATGGAGCTGTTAAATTAACAACAGCTCTGGTTAAGTTAGCACCAACATTGTAATATGGCCCATAGAGTTTCATACCCTATAAAATAAGTTTGAGGGAACTTGTGCATAGCTCATTAAGTTCAGTTTTTTATTGGATCTAAATAGACATTTGATCACTTTTAAGTATCCAATAATATTCTTAGGACTGTGTTTATTATTGCAAGCTAATATCTGATTCTGTAATGTGGGCATTTCCCGACCTTCGAATGAAACCCAAATCACTGGATCACAATATTTTATCTACGCACGTTATTTCATTTTTTTAATGCACATTTTAGCATGAATTGAATACATTGAAGTCCGATTTGCATGCACTTTAACAGGGACAGTCAAATAAAAAAAAAGGTCTGCTTCAGTTTCCTGGGATGATGAAAACCAGTGCTTGAGATATGTTCTCGTTTTCATTGATGTAAAATCCACGTTTTTATAAAACGTGCTGGTATTCTCTGGATGTGGTATGTCCCTTCCTTCGCTGGCCTACTTCACTATTCTTTTATTCTCATTTCAAGACTTGTTAACAGGCTTTAGTTAAATTACAGCTGGGCAATTTTAAAGTCCCCTGTATTCTAATTTTAATTAAATGAATACAATTTCTCCTGTTGAAGCAATAAAACAGACTGTCCCGCTGATTTCTTGTTACAAAGTATCCCTTCTTTATAATGTGCTTCCACTTGCCGGTACACTCTGAACACGTGTGTACCTATATGTAACTTATCTTTCTTGTTAAAAAAACCAAAAGCCTGTGCTCAATTTTGTCTTGTTTATTATGAGATTATTTTTATTATTGACATTCATTATTTTATATAATTGCCATGATTCACAATTAAGGCTGGTGTCAGAAGAGCACACTATGTGCGCCTGTACTGACGTGCCTTCCGGCGTCCGTCACAGCGTGGTGACGCTGCGACGGGGCCGGCCACACTGTGTTGTGCACGCGTGACTGCGGCGTGCAGCAAGCAACCCTGCCGAAGCGCTACAATGAGCGTTCGACGGGGCTGCAAAGCGCGATCCTCCACTGGAGGATCGAGCCTTGCAGCACTAAGCGCACTAACTGTGCTCATCGAGGTGGCCAGGCGGGCTTCAGAGTGGACGGAACGTCCACTCACACGGACGTTTCTTCCGCTCTTAAAAACGCTCGTCTGACCCCGACATAAAATGTAAGGATCTAATGGAGCCCTGTGTGTGTTTATTAGGAAATGTGGATTAAGGAAATCAGGTTTTTTAGACTGAAATGTAACGTAATGATGGAGTATTCTTAAAATATGCCATTCCCTTGTCAGACCTTCCACTGCGTCTTGATCTTTAGTGAATTTACCCCGTATTGGTGGTTCATGATGAAATATGTTCTTTGATCAATTGTTGCAATTTGAAAAAACTACTGCATCCATAATATAATGCCTGAGGATGATGGGATTAACAGTCAGCTGCACCTCCAAGCAAGGTACCTTAAGTCTTTCCTAATGCAATCCCATTCTAACCCTAGATAGCTGCCAGAGAAAAATCTACAAAGATACAATATAATATAACTTGACATACTGAATGTCACTCTACTAGCGACTCCTTATATCATTGCTGCGTCGTCGTTAGAACACCACAATAGAACACTGTGCCTTTTTTAAGTCAACATTTTCATGCCGACCTTTTCAAATCTCCTTTATTCACCACCTCCAGAGCTGAACGCTTCTGTATTCTACAGACCTTTGTGTGAGATGATACAATTATGCTCTCCTATTGGAGGCTGCTAGCTTGCCCCCGACACGTGACAACAGGCACATTTACAGCACACGTGGACGCAAAGTAAACACAGATAGGATGATTCATCTCCATCTAGGTTTAACTGAATAATAGCAGAATGAACAGGAGAGCGATTCAAGAGAGCGGCTTTCTACTCCTTACACATATAAAGCTAGGGATCAAAGACACAGATAAAGAGGCTGGAATGCGAGTCTTATGTTCTGTGAAGGAAGAGAACAATATACTGTAAGCTCCTATGAGCAGGGCCCTCTACACCTCTGGTTTCCTTATTATGTCCGTTTATATGTATTTCGTTTCCTTCGGTTATTGTAAAGTGCTGCGGAAACTGTTGGCGCTATATAAATGATGACAATAATAATAATATACTATTGTAGACCTTCTCATAATCTCATTTTCCCTTTACTTGTAACACTCCATTCTTCTTTCCTTGGCCTTTTTGCTTTTTTAACAGCTTCCAGGTACGCATCCTCATTTATTCACCATTTTTATTCTGTATCATTTTTTCGTATGAATATTCTTTTCTGTCTTTGTCTCCTTTATGCCCTTTAATAGTGTACACAGCAGTCGGTTTCTAGCTGTACCATGCACTCATATACATTGTATATTATAAAAGAGCTTTCTAATCCATTCTTACAAGCAGCTCATTATTGAGGAAATCAATAATAGATCGATGCACATCTGAGTTACATTGTACACAGACAATAACCCATTGCTGTAGATATATTCTAGTGCATTGTGCCCAATGCTGTAATGGCAAAGGTTAAAACAGTGTACCAGGTGTGTTGTAGATATAGAGGCATTTCAGGTTAGAGTTTGGGCCGGACTAAGGTTTCAGGGGCTCCTTGCCTTCAAGGTGCTGCAGACTGTAGCTCTCGTAATCCACAATAAGACAAAACCAGAGAATGTTAGGAGTTAAATTTCACAGAAACCTTGAATGCAACAATCACAAGTCTCCTTAACTCCTAAAACATCCTAACATTTCCCTAATTCTATGCACCAGTATATCCTAACTAGGGATGAACCGATACCAACTTTTTAAGACCGACTATTAATACTGATATTTTTTCAGGTTCTCACCGGTATTTAATACCGATACTTTTATTTAATGTCATGTGACCACTTTCCAATAAATAATGTAGGATTTTTGCTGAAAGCCTGTCCAGTTTAGGTTCATTTTGAAATGTATGGCCAGACATCCCATTTACCCACTGCACAGCCTGCATCCACCCTGACACCAGAGATATATATACCCACAGACACCAGACCTCAGACACATGTATACCCCACACAGACCTCACGTATACCCCACACAGACATCACTGATAGCAGAATGCATTAACAGCATTCCCCCAGCATCCACCCTCAGGTGGCCGCGTGATCGTCCGAGCGCCAGCTGGCCGTGTGTTTCTCCAAGCGGCCGCTGACTTGTAACGCGCTCTTACGAGATCTCGCGATCCTGAGCGATCATGGCTGGAGGCTGCGTCACAGCCCGGCAGCAGCTTAGAGGAACGCGCGGCCAGTCGGCACTCGGACGATCACGCGGCCAGTCGGCGCTCGGACGATTACGCGGCCATCTGGAAGTGGATGCTAGCGGAATGCTGTTAATGCATTCTGCTAGCGGCCTCAGCCCCTCGGGTACCAGCAAACCAGCCCAGTGCTGGCTTCCAGGTATCGGTAGTTGTATCGGAGCATTTGCATGAGTACCAAGTAGTAGTACTAGTATCAGTGCATCCCTAATCCTAACCCACTCAATCTAACTCCAGCCATAACATCCTAGGGACAATCTAACATTTTCTCCTCCCACATATCCCTGTAATAGTCAAATTTCATTCTTAATCACCTCAACACACCAAAATCCTCATTTTTGGCTCAGAGATTCCGAAATACAAAAGCCCCTTGAGCTTCTTACGCAATTTACATACAGTAGAGTACATATCTTGTGTACATAAACTACAGAAATTGCATACCATGCTGAACTTTTGTTACATTCACTGTTGCGAATGTTGGACAATGGATGATGTCAGCATGCAAATCATGCTGACATCATAGGTCCCAAAGTTGGACCCTGGCAGGTGGATTCTTCTAATCCCATCTGTTGAGTGATAGCTGTGTGGGAGGAGGAAACGTTTCTGCTTCACACAGCCCTTACAGACCAACCAGACTTATTTTTGCTTTTTTCGGTGGCCATTGCGATGGGATGGATGTATGTGTAGCAGGAAATTTGATCATCTCTGGCTCCTTGTCATCAATCTTCACCGTATTGCAGTTGATTTTGTGTGTCCTTTTTTGACCATGTCATCATTTTTATAGTTAGTAACATTATGTAACAATACAACAATGGCTCGAATTCATTACTGTAAAAAAAATCCCTGATTCAGAAGATGGGATCCCTATGGGGGGGTCTGAATAATAGGATGATGTCAATCCCAGTAAAATTTTTGGTTTTCACAGCTGTTTTTGTTGTATAAATGGGAAAGAAGCAAGAATATTAATATTACAAACAGCAGAATAGTAAACATGTCAAAATAGCGAGGATATATTATTTTAACCTAAAATGCGCAATTTGTGTTCTAGAAATCTAGTCTGTGTCTTATGCTACTGGTATAACTAGTATGTGTCTGTGAAACTCCAAATGTTTTGGTCAGTATTAATTCACTTGTATAAAATGTATTCAGACAGATGTAGATTTGCTGTACATCCCCGTGGCAATCTTCACGGTGTGATGGATACTAACTTGACATGAATATGTGCGTATTTTAAAAGGTTTAGATGATTTTGAGTAGATTTCTGTAGAAGAAATTTTTTTTTATTTACAAGGTTATTCAAAGAGAATCGAAAATTCATTGCACGTTTGGTGACTTTTCGTTCTCTTCAATTCGGTGCGATTCGAGATCCCATTTCGGTGACCCTGCGGTGTATTCAGCAAGCACCACAGGGCTGTCGTAGTGCAGGAAAAGACTGCCGCAAACCCGCCGAACACTCACCGCAATACCCGGCGAACGCACACCAAACCCGCAAAAACATCTGGATTAACCCCGCCAAACGCGCCGGACAAACCCGAGCAGCCGCCGATCACAGCGCAGAGCAGCCACCGGAAAAACCCAACACGCAGACGAATGGATTGAATAAAAAACAAAACCGTACACTTGAATGTTTGAAAAGTGAAACGCTGTTTGCAAAGAAACTACTGAACGAAAATGTCTGGAATTTACATATAAGATCCAATGAATGGTAATAAAAAGGGCTGTTACAAAAAGAAAAAACGATTAAAAAAAACGGAAACAAATTTTCGCAAAAAAAATCTCGATAAATGCCTAAAAGATCCTAAAACAGTCTATAAATAAAGACTTTTATTGCAGAATATAATATTAAACAGTTTATTAGATATTGAGTTAAAACGGGAATATTTTTAACATTGAAGCCTATGGGATTCACCTGAATTAACCTGTCGAATGAAACCACCGAACAGCAGGGCAATTCTGCAACTTTTCACTGCTAGTTTTTGTTCTCTGAATAGACGAAGCATTGATTCACTATGGGGATTTCACTGCCCTCGAACAGGCACCGTATGTGCAGGCAAATCCTCCCACCCGGAAGGCAGAATCTGTCTAACGGACCACCAGTCATAGAGTGGATTCTCCGCTAGACATGACCAATCAAATTACATTAAATGGTCATGGGAGATAGAGTATCCCTTCTAAAGAGAATTTGTCACACAACTTCTGACTTTTTTGAAGGTAGCATATCGTTAATTAGCAATAATACATTTTATTTGAGTGTACTTACATTTTCTACCACTTTTCCAAATTTCTGGACATCTCACTAAAGTAACACTCACTGCCCCACTCCTACTTCCTATAGCACATTCAAAGCAAAGCACAATGCCTTTGCTCAAGCAGAAATAAATGCCTTAAGTGCAGTAAGTTCACAGACATGAAGAGATGCATTTTCTGTTCCCATAAAATTGACAATGGAAATTATTCTACATTTATTCTGTTATTGTAATATAGATCCATTTGGTGTCTGCGTCTTCTGCATTTAAAATGAATATATTCGTCATTGTTGAACTTCTTTATAGAGATTTGAAATTCAATAGCTATAAGATTTTTACAGAAATTCTAAATGGCGCAGTTAAATTATGAATGTGATTAGTATTGAACTCTTAGCCATAGTTCCTTTGAAGTACGTGCTGCAGAATCAATGTCATTTTGCAAACTTTTTAAATTAAAATAATGCACAGTTTGTTAAGTAGTACATTTTAAATGATGATATAAAATTACACCTGTTTGCAGAATCGAAAAAGCATTGAGTTTTTATATTGATAAATGTGCGTTCAGTCCAGCAGGGGTTGGCTGGGTTCAGTGCCGATAGGTTCGTGCTTGTGGGACGGGAAATAGAATTTTAAAATCATAAGACTCACATTTATATTGCAGTTTTATAAAAAGTATTAAAGCTTATCTTAGACCCTATGACCAGTCTTTCAAACTTTTAACTCTAGACATGGTTCTGATGAGGCTAAACAATCAGGTCTATCCAAAGAAAGGAGAAACTCGGGAGAATGACTGGAGAAGTGAAAATTCGAGGTCAAAATAGTCAAACCTGAAAAAATCTCCCATTTATCTCACTTTCCAAATCGGCTTCTTCTCCTGCCAATTCTCCTGGTTTTCACCTTTCACTGAATAACCCTGACTATTTTTTTTTAAAATTCAAATTCAGTTGGTTGTGAAGTCTTTTGTATATTCATACTTGGTTTCTTAATAGTTTCTATTCAATACATATTCGGCTACTGAAATGGTGACCAAGGATACTTGATTGATAGAGGGTTTTGTAATCCTCATCATCTACATGGCATTGCTGCATGATGGCCCCCGGCTAGCTCCCTAGGACTCCATGGAGCCAAGCAAAGCTCTGCATGAGCAGGGTTGTGCATTGTGTATGGTGTGTGACATTGGGAACTATTTGTTCCACCGCTCGCAACCAGAGGAGGAGGTGGGTCTCACCACCATCTACCGGATGAGGGTTTATTTTTCCGTGTTATGTGATTTTGCAAAAGCACTGCTCTTCCTTTAGCACGGACCCCTATTCCAATGGAAAAGCAGTGTGTTTTAGAAAGGGTTGATGACACTAGGGATTAATTTTTTCTTTAATTGATGTATTTGTTAGTAGAGCTGCAACTAACAATTATTTTCATAATCGATTAGTTGGCTGATTGTTTTAATCAATTCATCGGATAAAATATTTTTGTTTATACATTTATTTTTTTATACTTTAATCTACCTGTAAAACAAATAAATGATACAATAGTGCAGACCATACAAATATTAAATAACTATCTGTAAAATGCACTCACAAAAGACATATAAATATGCGCACAGTAGTGTGTAACATCACTTAAATCGTCCAAGGATCTATCCAGGAAGTGCAGAAAACTTAAATGAACACTTTATGTAAAAAAACTAAACCCCTTCTTTTCTTTATTACACAATTTGCATAGTGTATGTAACTTTCATACATACATAAATTATGTATCACACGTAACTTGCGTACTTTTTGCACACAAGGTATGCGAGTGCCTGGTCAGATCGATGGTCTGCTTTCTCCCCTACCGAACACTGCTACGAGTGCTTGGATAGATGTGATGATGTCCACATGCAAAGCAGGGCGAGTGGGGGGACCTCCACGCTGCCTGACCACTTTGTCCTTTCATAATAATTTCATGAGCAATCTGAGTGAGGGAAGGGACCAGAGATGGGATGGAGTAAGTTTGGGCAACGGACCGGGCAGTATGTGGCGGCAAGGTTTGAGGAAGGGCGGGCCAAAGGGAGGAATGACAGCAATAGACCAGACGGAGGGTGGGGTGATGGCGCAGGACTACAGCTCCAAGTGTTACAGCTTCTCCACCCAGTGGCAGTACCCCAGGGTCTGTTCTGTAGTTCTGCAACAGTTGTAAAGTGGTTATGTCTGACATAACCCTAGAACTAAATCAGATGGAATAAATCAGGGGTACATCTTCTGTAATCCGCTCTAAAGTAGCGTCTGAAATTAACATTTAACTCAGTCTGCTCGTAAACACTGTGTGCTGTATGCACATTGATTAATTGGATGACCGATTAATCAATATTGAGAATAGTTGACCACCATTTTTATTGTTGATTAATCGGTTAGTTGTTTCATCCCTATTTGTTGGCAATTTTGTTAACTCTCCGTACTAAAAAAATGAATCTATTCAGAATGGAGGCCTCATTTATTTCCCCTTACAGCTACATACTAGCCCCCTTCATTCAAGAGATCCTTACTAGCATACCTAGGTAAAGAATGCACCTGTAAACATGTAACATAGTAACTATATTACTTACATATTTATTTTCTGTGTTAATCTGTATATTTGTGTTTTGTAAAAAATACACAGCTAGAATCTTTCCCACTGCAGCCTCTTAACGAGGGTACCTTGTTAACCCTTAATTGACAGAACAAAGACAGAAAAGAAAAGGGCGCAAGATAGGTGGAAATTGAAAAAATACCTCTGGAGCACCCCAGATACAGTTAGGGTACTCCTAGGGTTCACAGTAGATTGATATCTTTAAAGAGCACTTTTGCTTCTTAGTTGGTTAATATAGCATGCACTGAAAAATCAAAAGAGAGCATATATTGTGCACTATATTTAATTAAAAAAAATAAAAAAAATCTGTGTTAAAACAAACTCACAAAAATAGAGCACAAATAAATATGCAAAACAGCATTTGCCACAATGGCCAGAACCTCCCAATTTCTGTACTCCAAACCTCCGGTCTGCAGTCCATCAACATATAGATCGAAGCCCGTTGGAATGGAATGGAACGGAACACTGGCTCAGCATAATCTGAAGTTCGTTAGAATGGAACACTTGCTGAACTTCAGTTTTTGCTGAGCCAGCGTTCCATTCCATTCCAACGGGCTTCGATCTATATGTTGATGGACTGCAGACAGGAGGTTTGGAGTACAGATATCGGGAGGTTCTGGCCATTGTGGCAAATGCTGTTTTGCACATTTATTTGTGCTCTTTTTTTTTGTGAGTTTGTTTTAACACAGATTTTTTTTTTTTTTTTTAATTAAATATAGTGCACAATATATGTTCTCTTTTGATTTCTCAGTGCATGCTATATTAACCAACTAAGAAGCAAAAGCGCTCTTTAAAGATATCAATCTACTGTGAACCCTAGGAGTACCCTAACTGTATCTGGGGTGCTCCAGAGGTATTTTTTCAATTTCCACCTATCTTGCGCCCTTTTCTTTTTTGTCTTTATTTGTGTTTTGTTCTTAATATCTTGCATTGTATTACTTTGTATTTCTGTAACGACTGTAAAATTTCAATGTTCTTGAACCCAGGACATACTTGAAAACGAGAGAAATCTCAATGTATCCTTCGTGGTAAAATCATTTATAAATAAATAAATTGTGATTTGTTGCTTATACTCATGTGTATAAATTTGATTTACTGTTGATTGTACTTTCATAGCCTTTTTGTACTAAATAATGCATTCAACCCCCCCTTCCCCAGTAGCTGTTTACAAGATAGATCTTTTATTCTGTTTTTACTTGCTTAAAAGTAGAAATTGTGTTCCATTATATTTTTCAAGTTGACATTTGAGGACAGAAAATTCTTACTAGAATTTGCTATCCCTGTCTTTTGGACTGACCGAGCGTAGTCTTTTTGAGCGCGTAAATGACAAGCTGCAACTAAAGGTTTAGGATTTGTAATAAAGCAATGAAATATATCTTGGTCGATATATTATGTACTTACCAGATAGTAGTCGGAAGACCATCTGTCCGCCAACTGAAGCTCCGCAGAGGATGGGTGATGCAACAGGACAATGACCCAAAGCATACAAGTAATTCAACAAAAGAATGGCTTCAACAAAACAAAATACGCCTTCTGGAGTGGCCCAGTCAGAGTCCTGACCTCAACCCGATTGAAATGCTGTGGCATGACCTTAAGAGAGCGATTCACACCAGACATCCCAAGAATATTGCTACACTGAAACAGTTTTGTGAAGAGGAGTAGTCCAAAATTACTCCAGATCGTTGTGCATGATCTGCAACTACAGGAAACGTTTGGTTGAGGTTATTGCTGCCAAAGGAGGGTCAACCAGTTATTAAGTCCAAAGGTTCACATACTTTTTCCACCCTGCACTGTGAATGTTTACATGTTCTGTTCAATAAAAACATGAAAACATATGTTTGTGTTGTATTATTTTAAGCAGACTGTGTTTTTCAAATTGTTGTGACTTAGATGAAGATCAGAGCACATTTTATGACCAATTCATGCAAAACTCCACTTAATCCCAAAGGGTTCACATACTTTTTCTTGCCACTGTATGTGGTCCCGCTACAAGGAGACCAGGTGATACTTGCAGTAGTGCAATATATGGATACAAATGGTGTTACTATCAGCTGCCACTGAGCTTTCCGGTTTTGGTGACTAATTAATACTGGAAGTGGGCAATGACACTTTGAGGCTCAGGTTCTATTGGTATTAAGACTGGAATGGTGGTTCGTGTTTCCAGATATTGTGCATCTTGAATATATGGTCCCATTATAAGGAGACCAGGTGATACTCAGTAGACCTACAATATATGGTCACACATACTACTAACCACTGCCATCTAGCTCCTTGTCATTGGTTATTTGACTCGATTTATTACCATGAGTGACAAACCATCGTGGGGCAAACAAATAATTATTATTATTTATTTTTTTCCCCTTGGGAATATGGTTAGGGAGCTGTAATAAGTGTGACTTGCTATACCAAAACCATGAAAATCCCCTGCAACTAATATTACAACCAGTACCAATATATCCAATTCGGGGAAATTCTGAGGAATGAACGAAGTACATATACAAGGTGTTCACAATTGTGTTTTTAAACACATTTTAATTGTTATTAAGATTCAATAAAGAATGTTATGAAATTTTGTAATTATAATTGTATGCATGTGGTCATTCGACACCGACCGTGAGTTCATTTTGGTCTCACAGAAGGTTCTTCTTTTTTCATACCACTAATTATATGTGTTTATCGCCCTAAATTGATGACGGTACACAGATCCCTAATTTTGGAGAAGTCTTGTACGGGCATTTCCCACTGCAAGTAATTTCTCTTATCCTTTTGATAAAAAAAAACTGACTTTATTTTTCCTTTTTCATGCAATTACTGCAAACAAAGAAGAAACGAACAGCAGCTGTGGTTTTGTTTGTAATGCACAAGTAATCTAGTTACGACTTATGTAAGTGGTAGTGTCCCTTTAAAGTTGTTTTAAGAGTCCATGCATTTTCCTTGATTAGGTTCCTTCTGCCAAGTCTCTGTAACAGCTCAACTTGCAAAAGAGTGATCATGTTCTGCTTGGCACGTCCCCAGTGGTCTTAGGTTTAAAGGCTCATGGCATGTGCCAGTGAAATATAAGTAAATTCATCTGTAACCTCCCTGGCGGTCCAATTTTTTTGAAAAACCGCGTCTAAAAGCTGCCCCCCCCAGCGGTATTCCCGAGTGTATATCGGGGTTAAATTCCTATGTTGGAAGCGGTAACTCCGAGCAACACTCGGGATGCCGCTGGATACATCACGTCTCCCTGCGCTCCCTCGCTGTCCCCGCAGTCTCCTCCGGCGATCGCGACCTCATTACTTCCTAGTTCCCTCCTCGCGAGAAGGAGTCCAGGAAGTAAAATTCTGCGATCGCCGAGGAGACTGCAGGGATCAGCGAGGGAGTGCAGGGAGAGGTAATGTATACAGGCCGAGTGTGTCTCGGGGTTACCGCTCTCAGCGTTGAAATTTAACACCGAGACACACTCAGGATAACCGTCAGGCAGGTTAAAGGGACAATCTAGAGTTAAAATGGAAGGGGATAGAAATGTTTAGATTACATTTTTTACGGCTACTGGCTCCTGCACGCCCAAACCTTTTTTAATCTTCGAGGATCCTTTATTCTCCCTTGGCAAATATCCTTATCAGGTAGTCACTGTTACATCCTGTATGAGTGGCCTGCTGAAGCAGTCTGATACCTGGACAGTTCTTCGACAGTCCGTCCAATCAAAATGTGCTTAATTTCAAGTGCATTGAGGACTATTGGCTACTCAGGAATGTACAGCTGTGCTTTCCTGACCTGAATCGCAGAAGACTGATCCATTAAAGCTGCTTGACTGCTTTCTGAACAGACAGAATCAGTCTTGCAGGACACCAGGGAGGAAACTCAGATGTCTCCTCCCTTATTAACAGGTATATCCCATCCCGACCTCTTCGCTCTGCCAATGATCTGATGCTATCAGCTTTGCGTACCCGCACCGCCAATTTCTGCCTTCAAGGCTTTTCCCGAGCTGCCCCCTTTCTTTGGAATTTCCTCCCCCGCAACATCCGACTCTCCTCGTCTCTCCAGTCCTTCAAGAAGTCTCTGAAGACACATTACTTTAGAGAAGCCTATCTGCTCACTCCCTAATCCCCCTCAGGTCATTTCCCACTGCATCTTCCCTCGTAGCCCACAAGTACTCCGCTATTTCACATTCTCTATTAACCCTCTCCTAGTATGTCGCCCCTATCCTTTTAGATTGTAAGCTCTTGAGTGGGGTCCTCTCGCCTACTGTACTGTGTGTGGAACCTGTATGTATATTTGTTGTTCTGCCTCCCATTGTACAGCACTACGGAGCTTGTTCGCGCTTTATAAAAACTTGTATCTGTAACTGTGTCCATGAACATCCAAACATTACATAGACCTGACTGTTCAAAGTAGAAGTCCTTTGAAATGCTTATCTTTTCTAGAGTATAGCATGACCTGTTTTAGTCACGATTGACCTTTTCCTGCATATTTTCCGATCTTGTTCAGAAGACCTTTTCAAACAAAATTGTTATTAAACCCTGTCATCTAAATAAACATTTGGATTTCTCTTTTTTCTCAAAGGACGCTACAATAGGAATGTGCCCAGTAACAATAACCGTGCGTCTTTGTTTTCTCAGGCTTGTATTAGTAAAAAAATATATATATTTTGTTCTGGTTCAAGTCCTATGATATATTTTGTACTTATTCTTTGTGTGTTAACATTTTTTATTACTCACATCTAAGTGCAGTATATATATATTTATAAGAATCTGTGGAACAATGGATGATTTTTGTGTATTTTAAATTATGAGAAAAACACAACAACTTCAAGGTTCATTTGAGTTACGTTTTTTAAATATTCCTTGAACTGAGCTGAAAATACAGATTTTTCTTGGTAACATTCAACATGCAAGAATGAATAGAGGATCTACCAAGGTAATTGCTACAGCTGACTCACCTTTTTCATAGTACGCGTAGATGGGAATCTATTCTAATAGCCTCTGAAAATGGTTATCTTCTGAAAACTTCAGTTAATTGGATAGATAACAATTAAAATGTCATGGACATCCCTACAATCATCAGAATGGGAGTTCTATCTGGCATTCATATAGATTCGAATAACAACATAAGTATTGCTGGATGTATCGTAGAATCGCTTTACAAAAGGTTTTTCATCCAAGTATTTCTTGGGGACTTTCCTCAAGCATGAAGAGTAATGGCTTGGTATTTTGATACTAGGGCTACTTTCTGCAGCCGACACAGAGTCTATTATGAGCAGAAATACACCAACTTCCTGCAAAAGCCAACCAGTAACACCAGTAACACGTCCTCACTCAACTTGGAATAGCTAGTCACGTCGTAATGATTACATGTACCACTACGGAATACCATGCGTCACATTGCTACGGTTTGTTGGCCTAGGGCCCAAGATACACTGCTCTTTCTGTCAAACAAATGGAAATATTTGAAGGGTGTGTGTATATATACGTATATGTGTGTGTACTGTGGGCGCTTGAATGTATATAAACAATATAATTAGTGTAATTTAAAAGTGCAGCCTATACAGTACATATATTGTGTACAAAAATAATAATGGTTCAGTATTGTCCTGATCTTTATGATGAAATTATATTGTCCATGTTTTTCCACAACTCAACATTTTTCAGAGCCTAAGTGTGTTGGTCAAATCAAGAATGACACTGCCCTTATTTCCTCTTAATGATACCTCAATGACAAAAAAGTTGGGAAAGAGCCTCCATAGTGCAATATGTCCTAATTATTTGGAATCTAATTGAAAGATGATGCACTTACCGATGGTGGAGCCCCTGTAAACTTCAGTTCTTAGTTGTGTGCTTGTGATACTGCTGTGGCAAGTATCCAACAATTTGTGGTGCTCTCCTGGTGTGTGTCCTATGAGTTGGAATGGATGGTTACATACAGGCCCGACCAGACTCCAATATATATAAGTATAGGCTATAAGTATTTATTTCCAACAATAAACATAGGGTTAAAACGATAAGTAAAACCAATAGTCCCATAAAAATATAAAATAAATATGGGAGTCCCGGATATCTAATGAAGACACGTTTTGGCGTTATTCCTTCTTCAATTAGATATGTATTTGTATGCATCCTATATATAAATTAACGTCCTAACGAGAACCTGATAAAGTGAAAGTCCGCGTGTAACAGACATGCACTTCATTTGGCGCATTTCCACATTCCACTGTGGATCACGCGTCTCTTCCGGTCCGTCACACGAATGATGACGTGGCATTGGGTGCATCTCATTGACGTATTCCTGCTCGACATTGGTGCCATCTTGTTTATTTGTGTTCCACGGTTTGCTGAATGGTTTATAAATGGAAATGTTAAATATACTACATTGTCTATTCATATTCCACAACCAGACTGTCTCCCCAAACGTATAAAGATGTTTTTAAACTTATTATTTTTATTATTATTTACACACATAGTGCCAACAGTTTCCGCAGCGCTTTCTAATAACCAAAGGAAACAAGACACAAATACACAAACATAGGATGAAGACCAGAGGTATAGAGGGCCCTGCTCATAGGAGCTTACAATCTAGAAGGATTCTGGAGGAGAAACACAAGGGGAACTTTATTGGTCGTCAGCATCACTAATGCAATTGGTTCAAGAATGGTAGGGGCCATGGAAGTGGCCTCGACCATGACGTGGGAGTAGGTGAGCAGAGGGTTGAGTTGCATCAGTAATATGTGGTACGCTAATCTGAAGAGATGGGTTTTGAGGGATTTCTTGAAGGCCTGAAGATTAGGGGAGAGTTTGTTAGGGTGAGGTATATTAAATTGTTCAGGTTATCCTAAACATTACAAAAATAATGGCCTTGGCATTGAGTTTCTAGCAGTGTATATAAAAAATAACTATTAGAATAGTATATTATGGCATCACTTTTGTCGCATGGTGCATGAACTGTCACTTATTTCGTTGTTGGCATTCACGAATATTGATCACATTTGAATGTAATTTTCTGTGCCTTCAAGATCTCACGTTATTTAGATGGAAATATTTGACTTCTGTTGGGCACTTCCGTTCTTGCCTTGTGATTCTGTACTACCCCTCCGAGCTTAAGATAATCATGTGTTTCTAGGTATTCTCTCCAATCTTCCCCTGATCTGCTTCAACCCTCTAATCCTCCATTATTCATGTCTCCCTTTCTGATACGCCAAATGCAGTCTCCCCACTACAAAAAATATGGAGATCTGTTTTTGCAATGAACACAAAAACAAAAATGTAATGAAATGTAGTCCATGAAACCAAACTTCCATGCCATTCAAAACCATCAAGGGGAATGGCCAGATGTCAAAGCAAGAAAATGTAGAGAGAAGATGCTCTGGGCTTCCCTGCTGAATTTAAGTAAATTTTAAACAAATTGTTCATTACCTCGACTCCTTTCTTGGGTAACACTAGTGTCTCACTCAGGGAAGGTCTTCACAGCCAAATATGTGCATTTTCCTTAATTTGGTTCTACATAATGCTGTGAAGCACCTTCACAGTTGTTCCCAGTAGCATGTAGAAATTGTGTGTTCTTGGTAAATATAGAGTTTCTGTAGAGAAATTCATTTTGATTGACAGATGTGGGGTGATTTTTACAGGAATAAAAAAAACCTCAAAAAACTAAAACAAAAAAATATATTGCTAACTCACATTAAAACATTATTTAAAGCTCTGTCGATCAAGCTAAAAGTAACCCTCTGTTCATTTTAACATTCTCTCCAATGTGATTCTGTTCATAAACAGCTCACAGCTATTCTTGTACAATTCTTCTGCAAGACTTTGGCAATTTGCCAGCTTCAAGTTGGAAAATAAAATCCACCAACGTTGAAACGATCGGTAAAACAATGCGCACGTTCTCTCTTCTGAAAATAGCCAAAGTTCACTTTCACTTCTTCAAACAAACAATAATTGTAAGCCTATACAATAAAGCCTTTAATAATGCTCTAAAAAGAGGTGATCCTAATAAAAAAACTTAGCCTTTATTGAGAAAATATTCATTAAAAATCACATCAATTTACCTTAACAACAAAAACGAACACAAAAATACAAAAGCAGTGCTTGATAGCGCCATAATTAGATCACAGATGTTTCTTGCATAAACCATTATATTTTGTTACATTTTGCTCATGTTGCTCAGGTTACACAAATAAAAAAAAGGTATTACAATTTACTAGTATAGCTAGTTAATCCATTCGCTACAAACCGATTTTTGTAAAAAATATGTTCTCAGTTATTTGAAACGTGCGATGTGAAGTTAACAAATATAGGATAAAATAGAAGTTTGACACACAAATTGTTATTCTGAGATAGTTTAAAATTTTAAATAATGTTGAGGGGCGTGTCTGGGCGCCGATGAGAGCGGACGCCATTCTTCTGTGCTCCGACCAACACCGCCTTAAACACGGTGTCTGGGTCCACCCTGCTTAAACACGGTGTCTGGGTCCACCCTGCTGTGCATATTTGGCGCCCTCTCCTCTGACCGCTTGCTGAGTGTCCCGGGATGCCGCTACCACGGTCTAGCGGTCGCGGCAGCAGCCGGTGAGTGCCTTGGTGGACATCTCTCTCTGCGGCCTATTGTCGACGGCTGCCATCTTCAGACCTGCACATCCACCGCCTCCCCCCTGCAAGACAATCCCTGTATTCATGGGGGAAAAGACCAAGAAGGACACGGAGGATGAGGGCTCTCACCTACCTGACAAACGGCAGTCGTTGGGGCTGACCTGAGCTGACGGGGAGCGATGCCGACTTGGTGAGGGACTTACCAGCTTGGAGCCCGTGAGAGAGTCCTCCCGTCCTACATCCGTGGCCGCGAGTCAGGGCGACGTGCTGCTAAATGATGCTGCGCCGCCGCTGACAGAGGCGACTTTAAGCCGGGTCATGGAGGAGTTTCGTGGACACTGGCGCCAGGATCTGCAGGAGGTTCGTTTTGATGTGGGGACCCTCCAGAACCGGATAGACTTAGTCGATACCAAAGCTTCGGAGGAGGAGAAGGCACATGTTGCAATGGAGTCCCGTGTACAGGACCTCCAGCGACAGGTTGCCCGCCTTGGTTCGGTGGTGATGGTGCTTGAGACCCGTCACAGCCGACATAATTTGCGGTTCCGGGGGATTCCTGAAGATGTTTCTGGTGAACGGGCTCCTGCAGTTCGCCGTGGGCCTAGTGTCCCACCTCCTGCCAGCCTCTGACACTGCGAGTTCCCGGGTCTTGTTGGTTATGCGCCTCCAGAAGGCGGCCTCTGCCCCGCGGACGCCCCCCGAGACGTTCTTCTGATGACACAGGATGGGGTCACTCAGGCTAAGATTATGTTGGCGGTTGGTCCTACGTACCGCGTCACTTATGCCACCAGTGAGGTCACTGTTTTTCGAGACCTGCCTTTCCTGATGATTGCGAACCGCAGATGCTACAGAGGAGTCACCGCCCTGCTTCGCCTTCATGGTGTTTGATATAGATGGGGGTCATCAGGCTCTCGTGTCCTCTGCTGGTGAGACCCTCACGGCGACGACCTTGGACGAGGCACAAGCGCTTGTGTCTCGGCTGGATCTCATAAATGCACCGCTGATGCCCGATGCTCACCCACGGGATCCCGGTTGACTGTTGTTCTGCTAACAATGGTGTTCCCTCTCCAACCCCCCCCTTCTCTCCCTTTTTTTTTCTCCTCTTTTTTGTGGCATTTTCCGGGTAGCCCCAAGTTGTGGCATTGTCTGCCATACTTGGTCCTCAGGCTCCCAGGCCTCGTGACCTATCCCTCCATGGCCTCCCCCGCCAGGAGCGTCACGGCGAGGGCCCTTGCCATCCCTCTCCACCCCCCCTTCTATTTTTTTGTTTCTCTTTTATTTTGGGTCACCATCGGCTTCCTACCAATATGTATAGCTCCCCCCCTCCCTTGTTAACACTTTTTTTCATTATTTTTTTCCCCCTTTTCATACTCCTTGCTGCCTGCGTTACTGCTATATCTGGAGGTTTATTTGTTATGTACGGCCCTGTGCGGCCCTTTTCTTCAATATCTGTTTGTCAGATGACGATTTTCCAAAATAAAATATAAATTAACCCCTTAGTGACCGGGCGGTTTTACACAAATCCGTCTTTTAGTGACCGCTGCTGTTTTTACGTTTCTGCGCTGTTAGTGTTTAGGTCAAATTTTCCTCTTACTCGTTTATTCAACCCACACATATTATACACAGTTTTTCCCGCCATTAAATGGATTTTCTAGAAATACCATTATTTCCATCATATCGAATAATTTACTATAAAAAAAAAATTGTAAAAACACACTTTTTCGTAATTTAATCCCCAAAATCTACAACCACCCAAAAAGACCCCGGCTAAATAGGTTCAAAATTTTGTCCCGAGACTAGAAATACCCAATTTTTACATGCGTTTGCTTTTTAACCCCTTCACTGCTGAGAAAGTTCACCTATGTGCGCTGCGCTCATTCTGACCATTTTGTGCTAATTATTTTTAGATGACAGCCTAGGTCCTATTTAATTAAACCCCCCCCCCAGACAAAAAAAAACTTTTAAAAAAAAACATTTTTTTATTTTATTAAATTTTTTTATTATTTTTTTTAAATTTTTTTTATTTTGTTTTTAACCCAAACCTGGTCATGTTTGGTATCATTTGAAAGGCCATAATCAGGCCTTTCAAATGATGTCAAATATGACCATCTAGCTGCCATGGATCGGGAGATGAAGGGATCCTTAGGATCCCCTTATCTCTACATGGCAGCTAGATGGTTAACTGGCCCACTGACATCCTCACACATATGGTGAGGTTGTCAGTGGGTGGGGGGGGACCTGGAGGCTTGGCTGACATCCAAGATGTCAGCCCCCCCCCCAGGTTCGAATCGCGTTTTGGCGCCAATTGGCGCCGAAAAGTGATCCGGCGGGAAAACAGTTAATGCTATAGACCGCTGAAAAGGGGAGACTCTCCCCTTTTCAGCGGTGTAAAAAGCATCTCCCTAGCTGCAATGGTTGGGGAGATAGAGGGCTCCGAAGGAGCCCCCCCTCCCCTCCATAGCTTTGCATGGGGACGCCTGCTGATGACGTCACCACGCAGCGTGGCAACGTCATCAGCCTCGCCTGCCCATGTAAATCACATGGGCAGGCTTCCTCCCTGCCAGATCGCTGAGGGATCCAGCGAGGGAGGTGCGTATCGGGCGGGAGGGGGATTAGGCGTCGCTGACGTACCCTGTACGTCCACGGGTCTAAGGGAGACCCGAGGACAGGATACGTCAGCGGCCCTTAAGGGGTTAAAATTTTTTTTTAAAATAATGTTAATTTGCTCATTTTTAATTCTTCATGTAATGTAAGATTCTGCGCTCTAGATGGTGTCCTTTATCTTACACAATTTCAAACTGGGTCTGCATTATTATCATACAGGCAGAAAAGACCTTTGTGTTAGATACAGTAACTGATAAAGATAAATACTAAAGATGGCCAGATCTCCTGCTTAAGAGGATTTGTAGTGATCATAATGAGATTATTAGCAATGCAGCTTCCACAAAAAATACCAATAGAATATAAAAATGATATCTGTATTTGTCATAATGCCTGTGTATGGAGATTACAGTAACACCTGTATCTGTACTATACAGGGATTTTCAGTCCCTGAATCCTATCCTTGTACAACAGTGAGTGACTCCAGAGCACAGGTGCTGAATCAGCACCTGGCCCGTAATCTGGTGCTAAAACAGGGACACTAAGGGGAAACATGCAAGAGCAGGTTTTTTCTGTTAGTGCCCCGTTTTAGCTCAGGGCAAGGAATAGTCCCTGTTATATTTTGTTAAAATTTGTACGTGTTGCTCATGTGGCATTTAGCAGGAAATATCTCCATTCAATAGCACATCACAGTTAATAGCCCCTGGGCTTCATGTGCAGTAACCACTTATTGCAATTAAATGATTTTCCATCACCCCTGTGAGCTACTCCCTCCAAGATCTTAACGTTCTCTTGGTATAACGTTCTCTTGCTACCTGAACTGTAAGCATGTTGTGACAGAAATCAGGGCTTGGTCCTGAGTGGGATATATATGTTCCCCCAACAGTGCTACTGTGTGGACTTTGGGCTGATTGCCCCAGGGAGAACATTTCAGATTAATCCTATGGTTTGGATTCCTGGGGTGGAGCACTTGGAGAGTATGGTGGGCCAGTGCCCCACACCACACTTTACGTAAGCTCAGCAAGTAAGAGGTCCAGTCTAGTCCAGGGATTCTGGACTTCCTAGGGAGTTCCTTACCTGCTGGGTAAAATGATTCCCAGCAGGAAATTCAGAGGAGAGAGTACCCCTCTCCAGGCAAACCGGAAACCTGCAAGAAAAAAGGGGGGGGGAGTTTTGTCTGTTTTTTTTCCCTGTTAGATCAGTGGTCCCCAAACGTGGCCCTCGGGGCCCACCAACAGGCCAGGTTTGCCAGATATCTGAAACAGATCACAGGTAATATCATTTTCTGCACAGTGATTGTAGGATTCAGTCTGCATTTCCCCCAAGTTAATACTTAAAACCTGGCCTGTTACTGAGCCCTGAGGACCAGGGTTGGGGACCACTGTATTGGATGGCTGTGGATAAGCCAACCTCCCACCCCCCCTGTAGTCAGTGGGGGTTTTGTGTTCGAGCTCAGACAAGCTAGGTTTTGTTCGATTTTTGTTTTTGCCAGACCTTGAAATAAAAAGAAATAGTGCCTTGCACTAATTTGCACATTGCCCCTGAGGAAGTCTGTTGTTTTGCAGACGAAATGCGTCGGGCTCATGGGCGTTTTATTTGTTTTAGCATAATAGTTTTAAGAATAAATATCTTTTTATTTTGAATATACTGTGGCTTTTTCCTGGCACAAAAACATCCACCACGACTCCCATTGGCGAATTATGGAAGCCAAATCCATTCAGACCTAGCGCATGTACTCCAAGGACATTGTTCATCATTTCGTGAGTTATATTCACTATATCTAAAGCCAAAAAGAAATACAAATAGGAAGATACAGGAAAAAGTGAACAGTCTCCTGGAACATTTTCCCGAGAAGTTAAGTATTTGTATACACCAAACTGTTTCGTTACATTGAAATAAAAAGGACTGTGGGCTCTATTACATTCTTCATGCAAAAACGCACGCAGAACGCGTGAATTTTTTGTGCGCAGCGTTAAACGACGCTGGTATTACAATCAACGAGCATTTTTTCATCCGTCAAAAATAACGCATGTAAAACGGATGCTCAAAAACGCGCATGCAGCAATGTTGCGTGTAGAAATCCGTGTGCGGACTGTTTTTTCTCGCGATTCAGCCAATCAGAATTATGAACCACAATTGTCTCCCGTTAAGTTTTTGAGCCTGTCAAAGTCAATCTGCGCATATATGCTGCAGCAATAATAAAAACACGCACAACTTCTCCATTTTATTGTTTGGGTAGGTGTAGATTGTGTAACTATACTTTGCTGTATTTTTTTTTTCGGACTGGTGTATTTGGGTTCGGCCAGGACGTTCAGATTTGCCATTAACAACAGCTGTTCAAAGACGTTAAAATTATGCGCGCAAACGCTGTGCGTTAAATTTTGCACATAGATTGTAATACCATCCGCGTACCAGCGCACAAACGCATTTGCGCTTACAATCTTAAGTATAGGACGCGTGCAGTACAGTACGCTCCTGCAGTGTTTGCGCAGGTTCACCCGCGGTAGACGTTAACGCGCATTTTGTGCACGGACATTGTAATACGACGTTCAGCGCAAAGAGTTTTGTCCCTCGCGCAAATGCGCTAACTTTTAACGCACGCGTTAACGTTTGTGCGCAGAATGTAATAGAGCCCTGTGTGTTTATTGGGTCCCAGCTAACCATGTGCATATTTTGGTCTAGTGAGATGACTTTAAGCACAAAATCCCTGTATGCCCCAACATTTCTTCTCCTTAACATTTCACCCTGCAGGTGTAAATGATAATGTGCCATATACATTATAGTGGTCTATATATAAGCTAACTATTTATAAATGAAGGTTTGCATTTCTATACTATTATAGATGATACGTGTTTTTGGTTGTGAAAGGGTTACAATAACAAGAATAATTACACATTATCTCAGAGCTGGGAGATTATTATTATTATTGTCATCATTTATATAGCGCAACAGTTTCCGCAGCGCTTTACAATAACCAAAGGGAACGAAATACATATAAATGGACATAGGATGGAAACAAGAGGTGTAGAGGGCCCTGCTCATAGGAGCACCTCTAGACTGTAAGCTCCTTAACGACGCCATTTTTTCTGTATGTATGTATATTATGCTGTAACACCAGTTCGTCATTTTTGCAGCTGTTCCTTTTTCCATGTTTTTGTTTTCAACCCCAAATGGGAAGTGCTTGGTGCGTGTATAAATAAAACCCACCATTTTCTGCCTCTCCTTAGCTGAAAAGCAGCAGGAGGGGCAAATAGTTGCTCAGAAGAGCAGCTTGTGGTACGTTGGTTAGGACTCGCTCTACAAAGAGGTGCCTTGACGGGGCGAGCAAGCTTACGTTTCAGTGGCCATTAAAACAAACTAAAACCTCCTGATAGTGTTTTGTTGTACATGGAAATATATAGAAATGAGCACAGATGACATCTTTTTTCTCTTGTTATGTTTTATACATGAACTGGGCTGTTACTCCTGGCTGTTGCAGCCGCTCTGGTGAGTACAGGCGCGACGCTATTTTTTCTGTATTAAAATAATATAGAATTTTTTTCCCAATGAAAAGTGATTGGTAGTGAAGTGGTTAAAGGTATATATGGGATGAACATTACAGTAAACAGCTTGCCATCCCATTTGACTGTTTTGGGTATACACTGGATGTGTCATCTGTTGCTGAGCATTCCTTCCCTTACTATTCCCGTACACTAAACTCTTACAACCCGATTGAAGGAAATCAATACTTTTTTATCTTGTCTTCTCGTGTAAATAAAGTTTGACGTGTTTGACTTCATTATCATTAATTCTGGAAAGAATAGAACGGGCCAGGTCACTCCAGCTCTGCGACCTCATTCTCGGGAACAAAGTGACTCTGCTGTTGTCTACACGCCTCATGGCCACCTGCTAAAAATGAGAAGCAACATAAAGTAATCATGACTGGGTTGACACCGAAAATGAAATATTGAACCGTTTTTGAAAGGTTGCCAAACAAAGTCTTGGAAGCGTTCTATTCGTTTTGTAATGAATAAATGATAACATTCATACATAAATATGCACTGGGATTATATGAATATATGAAGGTAAAAGTAATTAATGTGCTGCCAATGGTGCCAGTCTCCCCCCCCTCCCGTCTTCTTTTTATTAGTGCATGTTTTACATGCATCTAAAATAAAACCGTGCACGTGGCTTGGTTAGATTTTTTTTTTTTTTACCTTTTTATAACCGCTATGAAGTATTGTTTTACCCTGTCCTACCCCTTCGCCTGAAATCATATGCACATTATCTTAATTTTAGCTTGCATAATTTTTTAATAGACCAAACAGCTGAAGCATTCATTAGAATATTTAAATAGAGCTAGGGAGAGGAATGAGAGCCAGCTAAGGAAGGACATTGCAAAATATTGTTATTTAAAGGGACACTCTAGGCAACATGACCACCTAAGCTATTTTAGGTGGTCATGATGCCGGAGTATCCTGTCCTCTGTCCCCCTCACTCCACTCAGCGGTTCAGCTGTAAATGCTGAAAACAGCTGAGAGAGGCGGAGAACTTTACTCCGCCCTCCCAGCTGTCAGTCAGCAGAGCAGGAATCATATTTCCCGCTTCTGCCGAGTAAGAGACGTCATCGCGCTTTCAGCGCGATGACGTCTCTAACTCACCGCCGAAGCTGGCGGCTCCCTCTGAGGGTTAGTGTTGCGCGCATCCTGTTGCGCGCAACACTAATCCTCCAGAGGGAGCCGGGAGGAAGCCTGCCGATTGGCTGGCTTATGTGAGAGGCGCGCATGCGCGCTTCTCACGTAAACCAGAAGCCAAGACGCAGCAAGAAGAACGGGAGCGGAAGAGGAGGGAGGTGAGTATAAAAATAAAAAAAACAGCGCTGGAAACAAGAGGATTTTAGGGTAAGTATTACAGTTACAAGTAAAAAAATAAAAAATAAAGATTTATTAAGGGAATAGGGATAGGTTAGGATAAAAAAACGGGGGGGTGATTTTTGAGTAGAGTGTTCCTTTAAGCTCTGTGAGATACACGTGTCACTTTGCCTTTTCCCCCCTCTTTCCTGTTTATTGAACTTAAAAATCAACCCTAACGTGCGTTATCAAACTATGTAGGGCTCTATTCTGAGTGAACTGTTATGGTTATTAGCAATGCAAAAGAATATAAAATCAACAGCAATATACCCACAAAAATGGGGCCTTAATTCTTTAGGGCACTAATGTGTGCCTCTCGCTAAAACCGAGATGTTAAGGGGAAAAATAAGCAATTGCTAATTTCCCCTTTGTGTCCCAGTTTCACCAGCAGATCATGGGGCATGCGTTGAGTCCAGTAGGCTGCCTCGTAGCGGCCGCTAGGCTCACAGATGCTGGGGCAGCGCTAACACGCCTCTTGCGAGACCCTGCAGGTCGGCAGAGGGAGACAGGGGACTTTCTGACTTTCTCCCCCCCCCCCCAGTCTCCCTCTGCTTCCGGCAGCCAGAAGCGGCGGATCGGGCTACCATTCTCGCCGCAAGATAAGAGGTGAGTATTTGATTTTCGAGGGAGTTTTCAGCTGTTGCTAACTATGTGCGCCTGTACTGAAGTGCCTTCTGGCGTCCGTCGCAGCATTGAGACGCTGCGATGGGGCCAGCCACACGCTGTTGCATGTGAACGAATTGTGCGTGCAACAGCGTCCGTGCAGCAACTCTTCCGCTCTTCAAATACGCTCGTCTGACACCAGCCTGATTTATGCAGAAGCGGAATCAATTAGCTACAGCCCTGAGCTGGTGTTAACTTTTTTAGTTAGCGCCAGCTCTTAGGATCACATAGTCCTAACGCTAGTTACTAAGTATAGGCAGCGCAAAGTACAGTAAACTTGCGCAATAAATCGCTAATTACAATTCTCTAACAGGGTTTTTAACCCGTTAGTGCTGCGCCCAAATCACCTCGGATTTGCTATCACCTCTTGTAAGCTAACGCTCATGCTAGCATTAGTTAGCAGGAGGTGAGAGGACCCTTAGGCTCCTCATGATTGTGCTGGTCACCCTTTTAGGTAGCTTCCAACCTACCTGCGATGTAAGACCGCAGCAATGTATTCGCTCCACTAAAAAAGTATAAAAAGGATATGCACTACTAGCGCTGTTGTACTACTACTACTACTATGTGTTTTTTAAAGCTGTTAGCGTTCAGACTGTACTATGGGGACATGCAATAGACTCATGCTAGCATTAACACTCACATATCTGAGCGCTAGCGTTAAGTTTGTAGTAGGGCCCCTCTTGCTTTAACCTTGATCCCTTTAAGCTCCATTCTTCTGACAACATTGGTGTTGAAGCAAAGATGATTAGAGACGGTACAAAGAGAGATATTGTTGTATACTTTATAATATTTAGCAGAATAGCTGTGTAGAGAATACTGGATCTATTAGAAATCATGTGCCTCTATACTAGAGGGGATTGCAGATTGACAACCATGGTGTAAAGACCCCCCCCCACCCCATTTTCTTTTTAAGGATATTCAAGAATTGTGGGAACTTATAGAAAGACCCTGTGTGCATTTAATGCAATGCAAGCAAATATGGGGTTCTATGTCCAAAAAACTTGAAATGCAGATTTTTTGTTTCAGTATGTTGCCGAGTGTGAGATTATACTTTTAGCCGTTATTAGGCTATCTGAAATAAAAAGTAGGAAAAAAGCTTCCTGTTATTTTAACATAAATTACTCGAGGAAAAGAGCCGTACCATTAATACTAAATATGTATATTAAAGACTATTTCACTATCCTACAGGCAAATGGAAAGTACTCAGGCTGTGATGTCAAAGCTTTCTGGAATAAAAGCAAGGTGTTGATTAGGTTATTTCACTTGTTATGCAAGGAGACCTGAAATCGGAGTTGGATGGATCTTTTTAACAACATCTGATAATGGATCATTTTAAATCTGCCGTTTACAGAATTATGCTATAATCATTGTCACCACATATTGTTATAAAAGGTTTTCTATTATTTTGTTTACCTGTATCATGAAAACATTGATTCCCAGACATAGGAAGCCTTGACTTATTTTACTTACAGGGTTATTCAAAGAGCTCCGAATTGCTTGAGAAAGGTAACCGAACGCTGAAAATCGGCATTCGGTTACCTTTCCTGGCCATTCGGCTATCCAGAGAGCAGGCAATTCGCCTGTTCGGTGCCTGTTCGGTGCACTGCTTCGGCTATTCAGAGAACACAAACCAGCAGTGAAAGGTTCCCCTAATGCTCTGTCATTCGGTGGTTTAATTCGGCAAGTTTATTCAGGAGAATCCCATAGACTTCAATGTTAAAAATATTCCCGTTTTAATTCAATATCTAATGAACCGTTCATTATAAAATTCTGCAGTAAAGAGTCTCTTTATTTATAGATTTTTAGGATATTTTAAGCATTTATTTTTTTATTTTTTTAGAAGTCCGATTTTTTTTCTTATTTTTTTTTTAAGTTTACTTCTTTTTTCTGTAACAGACCTTTTTATTATCATTCCCTGGACCTCATATGCAAATTTCAGACATTTTCGCTCAGTAGTTTCTTTGCAAACAGCTTTTCATTTTCACAGATTCACACAAACTATTTTGCTAATTTATTCACCTACAGAAATTGAACGAATCGTTCAGAGTATTCGGCCCTGTCTATTTATGTGAGGAAAACTGATCAATTTTGCTGCTCACCTATTAGGCGTACCTTTCACCTTCCAAAATCTCAAAGAAAAAATACAATCAAATGTATTTACAGGGAGCGCAACACATATATTAATACAAAGATGAATGTAAAGATGAACTTAGCTTAGAAATATCAGAACAAGATCGGGCCTTCCCATTCAGAAAAACCGGAAATATGATATCATTGTCCTATATGAAAAGAGAAATTTATCGCGTAGTACAGTACGGTAGGTATCACAAATATAATAGTGAAGATGATCACACTCACAAAGATGGAGCCCCCAGTGGCTCGTAAAAATAGGCCTTTAGGTCTCTTATTGGAGGGGGACCTCGCCCACGTGCAGATGTCCTTTAATTTTCCTTATGATGGCGTGATGCACCTCAAACGAAAAGCATATTGCTATGGTGCATTATCGTAGGCAAATAGATGTATGTAAATAAAAATGATCAACTCACGTGGTTCAGAGCCTTCTGGGATGATGGCTCTGTAAGGCTAGGGTCAGAGTGGGGCAGTCGGAACGCGCGTGCAGGCGCACTAAATCACGGCGGCAGTAGCAGCACATAACGGCCAATGACGGCCAATATACGCAGTACGTGCGTACAAAAGTGCGCCGACACCACGCAACCGGCAAATGAACGCATTTTTCTCAGAACGTGAAACCGCTGCTACAGACGTACAGAGTGCGCTGCGGCCGCATGGCAGCGTGTGTGCGTGATTAGGAGACGTCAGACGCTGCTAGTGTGCGGCCTACATAACGTTCAAACAGCCGGATTTCCCTAGAATTGCGTTGGTATAGTCAGCTATAACAGTGAGTACCTGCGACTGTGCGACTGTGGTCGTCTGACCACTTAAGCGTATTCTGTGAAAAAATGCGTGCGCACGCATCGACGTACATTTTGACGGTGGCCGCAGAAAATGCGCTCATCTGTCCCTAGCCTGAATAAAGCATATGGACCTCTAGGTGATTAGAGGGGGTCCTTCCTCCAGTTGAATGGATGTGAATCCAAAAAAATTCCCAAAATGAGGAAAGTAGATGGATTGGATAAAAGTAAATAAATTTTTTTAATAAATCAGATAATAAACATAAAATCCGAAAGTAAATCCGAAAATAAATACGAACAAAATCCGAAACGCGTTTCACTTGCGTTCTGCAAGCCTCCTCAGTCGGTAATGAAATACTGTTCAGTATCGCCGTTTAAATAGACCTCCCATTCGTTGATTAATTGATTGATGCGGTTCACCTGGTCGAAACGAACGATCGTTATTTTCAATTTCCTGGGGATCGTGATGTATTTCCGATTTCTCTCCAGCCAATCGAACGTACTTTCGTTTTCGTTAGAACGATGCGCATGCGTAGTTCGTAATTTCTTTCGTTCCGAGACATTAGGAACAAAAGCCCCAAATATTTCATTCTGAGTATACATAACATAGAAGGTGACAGGATACATTATGTTCTCAACCGTTGATTATCTATAGGGAGTAAATGTATAAGTGAAAAGCGAATATATGGAAAAATTACCCAAATACGAAAATAAAATACGATACGAATAATGTCACCTAGATACGAAAATATGGATAAACGAAAAAATATATAACGAAAAGAAAAATATATACAACAAATCTACTTTAAAATTAAAATACTCAATTAAAAAAGTGACATACTTCAAAATCGGTATTTAGACCTCTAGGAACTAGAGTGTCCAAATAATAAATCCATCTCATTTCGGTCTTAATCATCTTACAATGGAGGTCTTCCCCTCTCCATTGACTTGACACTTTCTCAATGGCATAAAATTGAGTACCTCTAGGGTCAAAGTTATATGATTCTTTATAATGCAATGGTATACTATGTTTTTCATTGCCATTACATATATTGTTCATATGCTCGTTAATTCTAACATACAGATGACGTGAAGTTTGACCTATATATATCTTATTACATGGGCATTTTATTAAATAGACCACATTCTTAGAATGACAAGTTAATATTGATTTAATTCTAAATTCCTTTCCTCCTTCTATGGCACTAAATTGTTGAATTAATCTTTTATGGTTATCAGTCTTGCGGCAGGCTATACAGCGACCACACCCATAAAAACCTGGTTGTAAATTAAAAAATTCTTTCTTCTTTTGGGTAATCGGTATATGGCTTCTAACCAGCTGTTTTTTGATGGTGTTACTGCCTCTAAAGACAATTCTTGGTTTATCTGGAAGGATCTCATTCAGAACGGGATCACGTTTAAGAATTGGCCAATATTTGTTAATTGATCTTTTTATGGTTTGATTAGTTGTGTTAAAGCCTAGAACTAGAGCAATTTCAGTAGCTTTTCCTTCTTTTTTCTGTTTGTATTTCAATAATTGTCATTCTAAGAATGTGGTCTATTTAATAAAATGCCCATGTAATAAGATATATATAGGTCAAACTTCACGTCATCTGTATGTTAGAATTAACGAGCATATGAACAATATATGTAATGGCAATGAAAAACATAGTGTACCATTGCATTATAAAGAATCACATAACTGTGACCCTAGAGGTACTCAATTTTATGCCTTTGAGAAAGTGTCAAGTCAATGGAGAGGGGAAGACCTCCATTGTAAGATGATTAAGACCGAAATGAGATAGATTTATTATTTGGACACTCTAGTTCCTAGAGGTCTAAATACCGATTTTGAAGTATGTCACTTTTTTAATTGAGTATTTTAATTTTAAAGTAGATTTGTTGTATATATTTTTCTTTTCGTTATATATTTTTTCGTTTTTCGTTTATCCATATTTTCGTATCTAGGTGACATTATTCGTATCGTATTTTATTTTCGTATTTGGGTAATTTTTCCATATATTCGCTTTTCACTTATACATTTACTCCCTATAGATAATCAACGGTTGAGAACATAATGTATCCTGTCAACTTCTATGTTATGTATACTCAGAATGAAATATTTGGGGCTTTTGTTCCTAATGTCTCGGAACGAAAGAAATTACGAACTACGCATGCGCATCGTTCTAACGAAAACGAAAGTACGTTCGATTGACTGGAGAGAAATCGTAAATACAGCACGATCCCCAGGAAATTGAAAATAACGATCGTTCGTTTCGACCAGGTGAACCGCATCAATCAATTAATCAACGAATGGGAGGTCTATTTAAACGGCGATACTGAACAGTATTTCATTACCGACTGAGGAGGCTTGCAGAACGCAAGTGAAACGCGTTTTGGATTTTGTTCGTATTTATTTTCGGATTTATTTTCAGATTTTATGTTTATTATCTGATTTATTAAAAAATTTTATTTACTTTTATCCAATCCATCTACTTTCCTCATTTTGGGAATTTTTTTGGATTCACATCCATTCAACTGGAGGAAGGACCCCCTCTAATCACCTAGAGGTCCATATGCTTTATTTACAGAGCCATCATCCCAGAAGGCTCTGAACCATGTGAGTTGATCATTTTTATTTACATACATCTATTTGCCTACGATAATGCACCATAGCAATATGCTTTTCGTTTGAGGTGCATCACGCCATCATAAGGAAAATTAAAGGACATCTGCACGTGGGCGAGGTCCCCCTCCAATAAGAGACCTAAAGGCCTATTTTACGAGCCACTGGGGGCTCCATCTTTGTGAGTGTGATCATCTTCACTATTATATTTGTGATACCTACCGTACTGTACTACGCGATAAATTTCTCTTTTCATATAGGACAATGATATCATATTTCTGGTTTTTCTGAATGGGAAGGCCCGATCTTGTTCTGATATTTCTAAGCCAAGTTCATCTTTACATTCATCTTTGTATTAATAATTTATTCACCTCCCTCGTCTGCGGTCTCAGCTGCTTCAGCTGTGTTCGGCTCCTGCTCGGGCTTGATTTTCGGCAGGTTAATCCAGATGTTTTTGTGGCTTTTCTGCGTGCATTCGGTGGGTTTTGCGGTGAGTTTTCGTCGGGTTTGCGGCAGCTTTTCCCTGCAATTCGGGGACCCTGTGGTGTTTGCTGAATACACCGCAGGATCACCGAAATGGGATCGGCAAAAGGAACCAAATTGAAGAGAACGAAAAAACACCGAACGTGCGGTGACTTTTCGAATCTCTTTGAATAACCCTGTTAGTATTTATGGTTTTACATGTTGGAATTGTTTTATAAATAACCTCATAGCTACAATGTACGTATTTACAATGTATGTGTTTGGTGTGAAAATATTTATTGGCTGCTATGGCACTTAAAATACATTATCATTAGCAGGTATGGTGTGAAATGAATGGTAAAAATGAATAAATAGAATTTTCCCAACACTTTCTGGGGGGGATTAAAAGTGTATTTTTGATCCTTGTGTCGGATCACTATATTTTTTCTTGCACTGAAGTATTATAAAAATAATTTGTTAACGTTTGACATGAGCTGCCATATTTACAGAAAATTTCTAACATATTTTTGTGACCATGCCATGATTTTCAGTCAAAAAAGGATGTGGAGCTGATCAGAAGAATTCCTTCTGCACCCAAGTAGAAATATGCACTGAGAAATTATTTTTCATGTCCAATGTATGTTATACCAAGAAGACAAGAGGCACTCCAGGTGTAGCATGCATAGATCTTCACTTAGGGTGGAGATGAAATCAAGGTGACAATTTGGCCCATAAGACCTAAATCCAGCCACCGTGGTATGGCATGATTGGGACCTTAGAGGCCAAAGAATGCCTCTTGACGTCTTGAAATCTATGCCTGAGGCGTAGTGCCACCTTGCAGGAGACCACTGGTGTGTGGGGTTGGTTTGCAAGAGGGGAGCTCTTGGGGCTCGACCTTAGTTCCTTATTCTTCACAGTATGTTGCATATGCTTAAAAAATATAATACTGTTCTCAACCCATGTGCAAGTAGTAAGACTGTCATAAAAGTGGGTGTACCAGAACAATTGCACAGTTGAAAAAAGAATTATTAAACACAATCTTAATTGTTTTTTTGCTAATTTATAAAATGATCCTTATAAAACTAATGGGGCACCTTAAGGGCCCTATCAGGTTCCCCTCGCTAAAACCAGGACACTAAAAGGAAAAATTTGTGTTCGCTGATTTCCCCTTTGCATCCCGGTTTCACCAGCAGATTATGGGGCAGGCGCTTAGTCCAGCAGCCTGCCCCATAGTGGCCGCTAACCTTGCGGATGCTCGGGGCAACGCTAGAGCCAGAGGCGTAACTAGAAACCTCAGAGCCCAGGTGCAGGAACCATGACGACCCTCCTCCCCACCCTAGGCAAAAACATATCCCCCCTCCTGTTAAAATGCATTGGTCCCCTCCTGGTCCACAACGTTTACTCCAGACAGTATTGCATTTTTTCCAGGTCCATGACCTCTAAAGTCCATCCCATTTTTAATATAATGTGCGCTATGTGTATCTCACAGAGCTCCACAGCAATAAACCTCACTGTAATGTGCACCGTGTATGAGCGTATCACAGAGCTCCACAGAAATACAACTCAAAGTAATGTGCAGTGTGTATCACAGAGCTCCGCAGCAATAAAACTCACAGTAATGTGCAGTGTGTATGAGCGTATCACAGCGCTCCATAGCAATAAAAGTCACAGTAATATTGGTGTGTATGAGTGTATCACAGAGCTCCAAAGTATAACTCACAAATAAGTATAAAATAAATTTAAAAAAATAATTATTTATATATATATATGCCGGCCCCCAGGCCCAGACAGGCAAGTGTGGGCCCCCCGGACTCAAGGGCCCGGGTGCGGTGGCACCCTCTGCACCCCTGGTAGTTACGCCCCTGGCTAGAGCCCTGTCCCGAGCATCCCCTCCATGGAGTCCATAGCACTCCATGGAGTCTTCTCCTGCTGGGTCACATGAGTGGCAGGATCTCATCGAGATCCTGCTAGTCGGCAGAGTGATCGCGGAGAGAGACTGGGGACTTTTTTCCCCCACTCTCTCCCTCTGCTTCCGGTGGCCAGAAGCAGCGGATCAGGCTGCCGTTCTCATCGTGGGATGAGAGGTGAGTTTTTTGGGGGGGCTTTTCAGCTGATGCTAATTGATTCTGCAGCAGCTCAGAGCTGGTGGTAACCTTTTTAGTTAGCGCCAGCTCTTAGTAACTAGTGTTAGGACCTTGAGCTCCCAATGTAAAGTATAGGGAGCGCAAAGTATAGTAAGCAAGCGCTAAAATGTGCTAATACCGATTCGCTAACTTTTTTTAAAAATGTTAACAAATCGGCAGAGATCTGTGTGGAGCGCTATCACCTCTTTTAAAGTAGCGCTAGCGTTAGCTTGAAGGAGGTGATAAGGTGTTAAAAGTCTTCGGGCCCTATCAACGTGTAAAAGGGCCTGTGGCCAGTCACAAGGAGTTTAAGGCTAGAGGGGAAGAACAAGTGGCTGGCTGTGGGCCAGACACATAGGTATTCTATGTTTCAACATGCACGTGTACAGGAAAGAGCTATGGAAAGTACTTAAAACCAGGATTTAGCATGTTTTAATTTTTTCATTATTTTTTTTGTCAAATTACATTTTTTTGTTCAATTTGTTAACACTATATCTGAAGTCTAAAATAAAAGTTGCAGTAGAACAAATTCCAAACGAGAAAACAAACGTATTTAATAAAATGATCTAATGGTGCTTAACTTTCTCTTACAGGAACTGTATCTCTTCCTTTTCTCAAGACAACATCTATGAAGTTCAGCCTCCCAAGGTTGACAGGAGGTCAATTGAGATATTCAATGCTCATATCCAAGCCGGCAGAGGGATCACGCAGCCTCTTGGAAAAGAAGACATGTTCACGTACAGAGACTACTTTAAGAACCGTTACATGTAAAGTATTAAAAAATGACAAAACAAGCAATGTGTGCGAACCAAGATGGAGTAAAAACGAAAGAACGTACAAAATATTTAAGTTACAATGCTCATTAAATAAATACTTGACTGATCTACGTAAAACTGTGGACATTGTTTTTCTCACCCTATCTAGACTTAATTGGGTTTTTGGTTTTGATCTTCATTAATAACTAGATTTGTTTGGTTCCTTTAGGTCGAAATACAAATTTGGTCGAATATCTGCAATTTAAAGGGACACTCTAGGCAACATGACCACCTAAGCTTTTTTAGGTGGTCATGATGCCCAGAGTATGCTGCCCTCTGTCCCCCCTCCCTCCGCTCAGCGGTTCAGCTGTAAATGCTGAAAACAGCTGAGAGAGGCGGAGAACTTTACTCCGCCCTCCCAGCTGTCAGTCAGCAGAGCGGGAATCATATTTCCCGCTTCTGCCGACTTTTGCCGAGTAGGCTTTCAGCGCGATGACGTCTCCAACTCACTGCAGAAGCTGGCGGCTCCCTCTGAGGGTTAGTGTTGCGCGCATCCTCTTGCGCGCAACACTAATCCTCAGAGGGAGCCGGGAGGAAGCCTGCCGATTGGCTGGCTTACGTGAGAGGCGCACATGCGCGCTTCTCACGTAAACCAGAAGGCAAGAAGACTCAAGAAGGACGGGAGCGGAAGAGGAGGGAGGTGAGTATGAAAAAAAAAAGACACCGCTGGAAACAAGAGGATTTTAGGGTAAGTATTACAGTTAACAAAAAAAAAAAAATTATTTATTAAGGGAGTAGGGATAGATTAAGATTAAAAAACGGGGGGGGGGGTGATTTTTTATTAGTGTCCCTTTAAGCGATTCAAAACCAAACAAATTCTGAATCGCCAAGCTTCCAAATGAAAGCTCTTCTGACATTTTCTAATTCTCTTTGAATCTGTCTGAATATAATTCAATCGGTTTGGGTTGATTCGGATTACTGAAAACCATTACACTGTGCAATGCAAATTCCACCTACCCTACTAATAAAAGACGCAATGGTAATCCTAATCAGAAAACAAGCAGAAATGGTTACCCTAACTGCAGTCAGAAAACAAGCAGAAATGGTTACCCTAACTGCAGTCACAAAACAAGCAGCAATAGTAACCCTAACTCTAAAAGTAACAATAAATCGATCCCTCAAAATAACCCAATTTCCCAAATATGAATCACTTGAACATTTGATATATTTGGATCCGTCCGAATCGAAGATTTTCAAATGCAAAGTATTTGGATTCAGAGATTTCCGAACTGAATTTTGTCACCGTACACAAGTTTATTAACCCCTTCACTACCAAGTGATTTTTCCAGGGAAAAAAACACTGTCAGGAACCAGTATTTTTTTGTAAAATCATTTTGCTTATATTCCCAATGTATTTTTTTACTGCAATACCCTATTTGGTAGACACATTACACCATCTACTGGCCAAATAGAGTTGCTACACTTACAAACTGCAGCTTGTATCTCTGTGGATTATCAACTGGGGAAGGTCTGACAGACATATTTCTATCTGATTTTAAACAGTTTTAGCACATTGGGCATAATGCCCACTTTAGAAGCATGTTCTGGAGTCTAAAATCAAGTAAAATTTGTTTTCAACAAACAAATTTTAATTGCTTTCATCCTGCTCAGCTGCAGATTGAGATAACTTGGTATCAGCACCTGATGGTGCCTTTTGAAGTTTAATTATCTTAATCTCTGGGGCGGAGGGGTTAAGAAACAATAGCATATTATTATTATCCTTTATTTAGCACCACATATTCCGCAGTGCTTTACACGATCAGTGTACAAGGAGCTGATACGTTTGAATACCACACATGGATGATGACCTGATTCAGGGGGACCCTGTTCCCAAGGGAAATTACAATCTATGAGATGTACAAGTATTTTGTGAAGTAGGCACATCTGATAAATTACCATATATGGATGCCATAAACCTTTTTCAAGTTTCTTCTTATATATCAAAATTGAAGTAAGATGCTGCGCCATGCTGCGCCACGCCATGGCGAGAGACACCAAAATCAGCCACAGGCATGTAGCTTCAGGTCATGTCTAAAATATCTTTTGTTAGACAGACTTTTATTAGATTTCAAAGAATTTATAGCCAATCAGCATACAGATACATTTCCACGTCAAAGTTTAAGCAACAGTGAGACAAAGATTACTACAAATGATTCAGAGATGGCTTTTCTCTAGCTTACACTGTCTGCATGCCCTTTCCTGCGCAGACAGGAAATCAGCTAAATTCCACAGGCCAACATCCTATGCAAGAAAAAGACACTCAAAATGGGAAGGGGGAATTTCACAGCCCATTTTATCAAAACAGGCTTTTCAAGATAAAATATTTATATTTTATACAGGAAATTAAAATCTAACACCATCCATATCATTGGGTGTTTTGCCCAAGGGCACTCACTGGTGGTGTCTTCTGAGTGGGATTGGAGTCGTCTTTCCATGATTGATTTTAGAAATGTCTTAAAAGACTGGAGGCACAGAGAAAGTTGAATGTTGCGATTCAAACTGTATTTTCCATTTCCTAATTTTAACATCAATATTGTCAATGTAGGCAGTTTTATGGAAATAGGTTCTTGTCGGCGATTTAGGTGATTCATTGTAACAAAAAGTAAAGCCCACAACTAGAAAAGAAAGTTATATAAAATCCTGTATTTCGAGAAATTAATAATATAGACTAGTAATTTTCTGTAAACCTTTTGTAAAGCGGTCCTCTTCATCATGTTTTAACAACTGGTGCACACTTAAGGACTTTTTATTACCAGCTGATGATGGCATGTGGCAGACCATGTATCACTCGTATATTATCTGTGGACAGAAGAGAACATCAATTTAATGCATTCGGACACATTTTATTTATTTGTTCTTGTGAATTGCTTTGCAGAAAGAATATGTTGTTCCCACTTTCATACATTTAAGTAACTTACAGCTAGAGTGGCCTGCAGCCAGAGTGAGTTAAGTATTTAATTTAAATTCATGAGAATTCCCATTTTTCTGACCAAACATCAGGTGGTTGTTTGGCCTTGAACCTGAGTCTTTCAGGCTTCTTTGCAGATTCTTTACCTATCAAGAAACAGAAGGATTCATGTTGCGGATTTTCCCAATATCAATTTACACCGGATCACTACCCTGGAAGACATCTGTGTTATGTCTAGCAAGCCAAATGCAACCATTGTTTTTGTATATCTGAAGATAGTCACTTGGGACATTGGGTACACGGACCTAGAGACGCTTTTAGGGGGTGTGGGATTGCAGGTTTTGGTGGGTCTGACATATTGTTCCGCAGCCCTCTCCTATGTCTAGGTCACCCTGTGTCCCTTGTAGATACAGAGTGTCCTTCGTCTTTCTGTCTTATTCTATGAAGTTTGCATTCTATTATTCCCAGATGTATTCCTTGTAGAGTGTCATATTGTATATGTTGTGCTTTTTAACTGATATGTACTATTGAAACAGAAACAGACCAGAAATTAGCTGCCATCTTGTTCTCCTTCAGCCATTTTGGTTGAGCTGAGATTCACGTACTTGTAAATAGCGAATATTAACCTTCCTGGCAGTCTAATTTTTTCCAAATTTTGTGTCTAAAAGCGTCTCAATTTTTTTTAAAAGGAAACGTGTTTTTGTACATAGTAAGCCTGTAATAATTAGGAATAACGCACTGAAATCCTGCAAGCAAGAGTCCTTCCTGGTAAAATCCTTTATAAATAAATAGTAAATACACTGAGTTCGATAAAGTTTGAAACACAGCATAATAATTTATTATCCCACAAATAGTTATCCAAAATAATGTTAATAAATTATATTCAATAAAATAATCAAACAAAAAACACTGAAATCTTTCTGAAAACAAGGGTGCAATATTAGACTATGTATGGTCTGTTTCTGATCCTTTAGTGCCACCTAGTGGCCGTTCATGAGCAGTGGCCGTTCATGAAATTTTACATTGGAATACAGTGTATTCCTTTTTTTTTTCAGTTTGCTGCCATGTCCCGCCCCCCGCATCGTGTGACTCGCAGGGAGCGTTACCAGGAAGCAAGTCACTGCGATCACCCTGCGGGGGAGCGCATTATGAGGTGAGTATGCAGCCCAAGTGTGGCTCGGGGTTACCGTTCGCGATAGTGGAAATTTAACCCCGAGTCACACTCGGAAATACTGCCAGGGAGGTTAACTGACTTAGAAAATTTTGCATAGATTTTAGACATTCCAGTGAACTTGCTGGCATAGCAATTAAATAGAGAATTTGGCTTAAATAAACAGTAGGTGCCAAGAACAGTGATTTAGAGCCTCAGTTGAATACAAAGGACCTATTAGGCCATCTGTGCCATTATCAGTAAAAGGAGGAGAACAGGCATGTGGGGAGTAGGGATGAGCTGTTTGGTTCGATCTGTTCGGAGTTCGATTCGAACATCGCCCGTTCGGCTGTTCGTCGAACTCCGAACATTTCCGCGTGTTCGCTGCATGTTCGCCCACAATGGACCACAATTCACTTTTCCACTGGCCTGAAGCTTGTAATTGGCTACAGCCTGCATCTGACCACAGTTTAGGTGCAAGACTATGCCAATCACGGCTCAGAGTCCTGATTGGGCAAATTTTGCCAAACCATGGGCTCACAGAGCTAAGTCCCGCAGCACACTTTATAAGGCTTCACTCAGCCAGAGTGCGTGTTTTTTGAGAGGAGATTGTTGTGTTAGTGTGTATTCTCACTGCCAGCAGCTATTGGGGGGTCTCACTTCTAGAAGATTTCTGGGAATTGTTGTAATCTGTGTGTTCTCACTGCCACCCATCAGGGGTTCTCACGGATTTATAGGAGGTTCCTGGGAATTGCAATCTGTGTCTTGTCACTAGACATGTGCATTCGTTTTAGTACTAAAACGATTTAGTCCGAATTTTGGGATAATTTAGTTTTCGTATGACTCAAGAGATACGAAACTGCTCAGTACAAAAAACGAAAGAAACTAAAATTAAGTGCACTACATTTTAGTTTCAGTCCTTTTTGTGATATTACATTGATGAGTGAAGGAGACCAGCAATGAAGAGCGCAACATCGCAAAGCTACAGAAAAGGTTTGTATGCGTAATCCTTCCCGACCCCTATCCGAAAATCTGACAGTGATAGAGCTCCAGAATACTCACTCGCAGCACAGAGAGCCAGCACAGGAGAGGAAACCTTTACTTAACCTTTGCATGTCTATGAGGCAGACAAGATTATAAAAGCAGCTGGAGAAGGAAAACATTCAAATAAATCACACTGAAAGCTAATGACAGGAGGGCTGGATAGTAAAAACCCATTTATAACAAGCAGCACTGGGAGAAGAGAGGGACTTTATAAAACGTGTGTTATCTCCCCTCCCACTCTGCATAATAGGGGCTTAGGTCTGATGCATTTTATATTATCCGGGAGCACTAGCCCCCTTTCCTCATCTATAATACACGTTTTATATAAAGTCCCTCTCCTCTCCCAGTGCTGCTTGTTATAAAGTTGTTTTTTTTAACGTCTGATACATTTAGTATCCAGCTCTCACAGTTACTCTGTCATTATGAGCCTTCAGTGTGATTTATTTGAATGTTTTCCCTGAATTTAAAGTGCTTTATTTTATTATAAAAATAAATTTGCACCAGTCATCTCTTCTCTGAGCTTTCAGACCAATTTATGTTAATATTTTCCCTCTCCCCTGCTTTTCTATTCCTGTCTCTCTCCCCCACAGAGATACAATGTTTAAGTAAAAGTTCCCTCTCCTGTGCTGGATAAGCATTACATTCCAAAGTTCTGCACCCTCCACATGCCAGTGCAGTAGGTCCTACTGAGTAGGATGTTCTATATAGAGAGGGGCATTAATTAATGCAGTAGGATGTTCTATACATTATACAGAGAAAGGTATAAATTGAGGAGGATGTTCTATACATTATACAGAGAGGGGTATTAATTAATGCAGGTGGATGTTGTATACATTACACAGAGAGGGGTATTAATTAATGCAGGAGGATGTTATCTACATTTTACATAGAGGAGTATTAATTAATGCAGGAGGATGTTCTATACATTATACAGAGAGGAGCCTTTTTTTTTAGCCCTTTAAATCCAGTGGCTGTGAGCGCTGAGATCGGCTGCTTGTTATATTATCTCAGTACAATGTATCAGGCTCAGCTGTTACAGTAACTGACTGTAACAACGATCAGAGTTTCAGTAAAACAAGAAAATAATATTGTTATAACTTCTTATATATAAAGATATTATTTACTACTTTTACTGAAACTCTGAGCGCTGTGATGAGCAGCAGTTACTGTAACAGCTTTGCCTGACACATTGTACTGAGAGTGAGAGATACTGTAACAAGCAGCGATCTCAGCCCTCTGAGGAGCCACTACTACAATAGTAATTGTATCCACTGGTGTTCAGGTGAATGAAATTAGTTTTCATACTTAAGAACTGAAAACGAATTTCTTTAGCAACTAAATAAATTGCATTTTAGGACTAATCCATTAGTTCAAAACGAAATTTTGGGCTGTGCACATGTCTACTTGTCACTGCCACCCATCCGCCCATGGATCAACGCTATGTTTGGAGGAGGAAGAACAAGGCCTATGAAGAAAAGAACACCTTGCCTACTGTGAAGCATGGCGGGGGTCAATCATGGTTTGGGGCTGTTTTGCTTCTGCAGGTACAGGGAAGCTTCAGCATGTGCAAGGTACCATGAATTCTCTTCAGTACCAGGAGATATTGGATGACAATGTGATGCAGTCCGTCACAAACCTGAGGCTTGGGAGACGTTGGACCTTTCAACAGGACAATGATCCCAAGCATACCTCCAAGTCCACTAGAGCATGGTTGCAGATTAAAGGCTGGAACATTTTGGAGTGGCCATCGCAGTCATCTGACTTAAATCCTATTTGAGAACCTCTGGTGGGACTTAAAGAAAGCAGTTGCAGTGCGCAAGCCTAAGAATGTGACTGAACTGGAGGCTTTTGCCCATGACGAATGGGCGAAGATACCCGTAGATCGCTGCAAGACACTTGTGTCAAGCTATGCTTCACGTTTAAAAGCTGTTATAACTGTAAAAGGATGTTGTACTAAGTACTAAGATTGAATGTCACTTGGGGGTTGAATAAAACTGATAATGATGTGAGCACAGAAAAGACATTTGTGGTTATTTCATTATAAATGTTATGTTATATTTGTCTGACCTACACGTGCCTCTTTGATTTAATTGTAAGCAAGATGACTGAATGATCAAAATCAATGTCAAACTGGCCAAAACACTCAATTTCAGTGGGGGTTGAATAATTTTGAACACAACTGTAGATAACACAGTCAGTTGAATCAGAGTTCTGCATATCTCCAATTTTTATAACAGACTTGAATCAGAGTTCTGTATATCTTTAATCTATATATCACTCACCATGTCAGAAAGACCAAAAAGGACAGGCAGACGCTCCCAGACACAGATAAGAGGGCAAGCAGCCTCTGTGTCGGGAGGCTGTGCCTCTGGTCATCGTGGACGTGGTGCATCCTCTGCAGGGGCACGCTTGTCCTCTCTAACTGGTGCTGACCATCTTAAGCAGCAGCAACATACAGAAGATTTGGTGGATTGGCTAACCAGGCCATCCTCATCCTCCGAGTCCTCTGCCAGCCAGGCTTGTAGTGGTTTACAGTCCACCTCAGCTGCCAAAGCATCTAATGCAGCCTCCATGTCCACAGCTACTCCTGCCGTAGCTTCACTATCACACACGGAGGAGTCAGCTGAATTGTTTGACTACAATGACAGTGACATGCTGCTTGAGGATGCACAGCAATTACAGTGCTCTGATTCAATCTCTGAGGTTGAGGAAGGGAGTATAATCAACCTAGAGGAAGGGGGTGCCAGTGACACACAAATAACTGGCACTCATGTTCCCCCAGCAGCTGCAGCATATTGCGAGGTTGGCTCCAGTGACGTGGAGATAGGGGGTGATGAGGATGATGAGGTCACTGACTCCACCTGGGTGCCTGATCGAACAGAGGACTCAAGTGAGAAGGGGAGGAGGAGGCACAACGTCCTCTATGACCAACCGTAGCCAGTTCAAGGCTTCAGATGTCAGAGCTGCTCAGGTGCAGAGCGCTGTTGTCTCAAAGCACACATCCAGGAACTCTGCTGTCTGTGAGTTCTTTAAGAAATGTGCAGCAGACCGCACCGTTGCTATTTGTAATCTATGTCAGATGAGGATCAAGCGTGGGAAAGACATCCCACGCTTGGGTACCACGTGCTTGAGGCGACATATGACCACCTGCCATGCATCCCGTTGGCACAACACTTTGCATAGGTCCTCCTCCACATCTGTCTCTACCCCCACTATGTCCTGCCATGTCATTGCCAACAACCTCCACTGACAGGGATGATGCTAAGGTAATGGGTGTACCAGGTCCTTCCTCACAATGTGACAGCAAGATTTACGCTGTCAGATTACGTTGCCCCAGCTGCTGCAGCGTAAGAAAAAATATAGTCCCAACCATCCCCAAGCACAGCGTCTAAATTTTTATTTATTTTTTGAGAAAGGATTTTACCAGGAAGGATACATTAAGATTTCTCTTGTTTTCAAGTATGTCCTGGGTGGCGAGTATGTACCGTTAGGTGTCTTGCCAAGGACACTTACTGGAGAGGTTGCTCGCTGGGATCGAACCCATGACTCCACAGGCTCTCTCCATGCAGAGCAGTGACATTACCTCTACTCCAAAGCTTAGCAAAATTACTCGCATTACAGCTGCTGCCTTTCCAGCTGGTGGACTCTGCTTCCTTCCGTGAATTTGCTGAATATGCTGTACCACAGTGGCAGGTTCCAAAATGCCATTTCTTTTTACGGAAGGCCATTCCAGCACTATACCAGCACGTGGAAGACAATGTTATGGAGTCATTGGGAAAGGCAGTCAGCAGCAAGGTGCACATGACTTTAAACACGTGGTCCAGCAAGCATGGACAGGGCCGTTACATTTCCTTCACGGCACACTGGGTAACTCTGATTGCAGCTGGGAGGGATCCAAGACGGGGCTCTGTGCTGGAGCTTGTTCATCCACCACGCCTCCAGAAAGCTGCTTGTATGAGGTCTGTCTGCTCCACCACCACCTCTTCCTCCTCCTCCTTCTCTGTCTCTGGCGAAGTGGCAGTTAAACCGCCGTGTGACAGGGGCTACTCGATGGCTCAAGCAAAAAGATGCCATACTGTGCTTGAGCTGGTTTGTTTAGGGGACAGGAGCCACACCGGGCCAGAAATTCTGTCAGCTCTGCAGGGGCAGGTGCAGAGATGGTTAACACCACGCTAGCTTGAGCTGGGAATGGTCGTCTGTGATAACGGCAGCAACCTTCTCTCTGCCCTACGCCAGGCATGTACCATGCCTAGCACACGTCCTAAATCTGGTGGTACAGCGTTTCCTAACCAGGTACCCAGGGCTGGCAGAGCTTCTCAGCCAGGCCAGGAAAGTCTGCAACCACTTCAGACGGTCATTCCCAGCAAGTGTTCGCCTGGCAGAAATTCAAAGAGAATTCCACCTTCCCACAAACCGTCTGATCTGTGACATGCCCACCAGGTGGAATTCGACATTAGCAATGCTGCAGCGTCTGCACAAGCAGCAGAGGGCCATCAACGAGTACCTGTGTGAGTATGGCACAAGGACAGGTTCAGGTCAACTTGTTTCCCCCCCCCCACAGTGGCTGATGATCAAGGATGCATGCACTGTACTGTCACCATTTGAGGAGGCAACGAAGATGGTGAGCAGGGACAGTGCATGCATCAGTGACACAATTCCTTTAGTGTTCCTGCTGGAGCTCACTCTGCGGGGAATTATAGATGTGGCACTAGAGGCAGAGCAGCAGGAGGAAGAGGAGGCCTTCCCTAGCTCTGAAGGCCCCCGTCTTTACGCAGACAGCATTCCTGCAGGTCCTCAGATCAGACAGGAGGAGGACTTGTATGATTATGGCCGCTTGAGGCCGAAACGTCACTACGATTTCTTACTCCTTGGGGTTTTTCCCTCCCTGAATAAATTTTGGAACCAGCTGCCTGAGACCCGTTTCTTTTGGTGTTCCAGACAGGAGGAGGAATATTTAAGAAGTGGGGGCATTGAAGGTGGGGATTCCTCAAGGGAGGGTTTTGAGTGCCCAGAAACCCAAGGATTATTAGTACATGGCTGGGAGGAGGAAGTGCACGATGGGGTCATCCTCATTGACCAGGAAGACTCGGAAGCTAATGCCACCTCCAACCTACGCTGCATGGGCTCCCTCATCCTGCAAAGCCTGGTAAATGACCCCAGGATTCGTGCTATCAAGGAGAGGGATCATTACTGGTTGGCAAGCCTTCATGATCCACGATACAAGGGTAAAGTTGCAGAGCTCATCCTGCCCGCACAGAGGGAGCACAGGATGAAACAACTTGAGGACACTCTAAAGCGACACTTGTGTAACACCTTTCCAGGCACTGGTAGGTTACCAAGTGATGACACAGGTGCTTCTGAGGCTGCGGATGATCAGAGGAAGAGCAGTGAAGGCCGGGGCCGCTTGACTGATGCCTTTTTAAATTTTTTTAGTCCACGACGCCCAGGGACGCCAAATGTAGGCACCCATTGCCAGCGTCTTCACCGTATGGTGCAGGACTTCCTAGGGGCAAGGGCAGGCCTGGATACCTTTACAGCAGATGATCCACTGGCTTACTGGGTGTTCAGATTGGATCACTGGCCAGAACTTCGCCAATATGCTATGCAGCTACTAGGTTGCCCTTCATCCAGCGTGCTTTCTGAAAGGACGTTCAGTGCCGCTGGAGGTTTTGTCACAGACAAGAGTGCGTCTGTCCACCGACTCTGTAGACCGGCTGACATTTATAAAAACAAATCAGTCCTGGATCAGCAGCTGTCAATCCCCTGATGCTGACGTAACTGAATAGATCGGGGATCTCTTCTGCGTTCCCGAAACCTCCACCACTGCACTCTTCCACAACACCACAGAGGGGTTACTTACGGTGTGAAGGCACTTACTGCAGCCTGCCACCAAAGGCACAATATTTGGGTGCACTGACGCTTGTACCAGATTCATATAATTTTAATATTGGACCACAGGGTCCAACCCAGCACTCTTCCACAATACCACAGAGGGGTTACGGTGTGACGGCACTGTTGCCGACACTAAAGGCCCAATTTTAAAGCACCTATTGTTACTTTCATCCAAAGCCTGCATAAGTTTCACCATAATTTAGTCAAAAAAATCACTAAACTTGTTCTGCGTTTCCTAAAATGTCTCCTCTTTTCATACAGACTGCCGCCCCAAGCAGTTGTTTATGAATAGATTAAAGGAAAAACATTTACCGTCATTTGAAATGTAATTTTTTTGTTTTTAAATGTTTCTATACATCCTACAAATCCACCACTTCACGGGCAGGTTATGGGGACCTCCTAAGCATGATATTTGAAGGAATTTTTTGTTTTTATTTTTAACCCTTATTTCATGGAAAACGCACTGTTCCTTTAAAAATGTTTTTTTAAAACTTTTTGTCCTTGTTTCCTGTCCCCCAGGGCACTACCCGGACCCCCATACACCTTTTATGGCAAATATCTAGCATATATGCCCTCTTGGAGGGCACTCTAAAATTCGAACTTTCGAGTCCCATTGAATTGCATTGAGTTCGGTTCGTGTTCACGTTCGAACTCTAACTTTTGAAATTTTTCGAATGCGAACCAAACACGGGGTGTTCAGCTCATCACTAGTGGGGAGAGGACAGAGACAGGATCTAGCCAAACTCTAAATAATCTAACTGTCTTAATTGTATGAGAAACTGACGATTTGTGGAATGTTTTTGTGTTTAAAATGAGGGGAGGACAAATCGCCCATGGGTGGGTTGTTGGGATGTACCTTTTTATGTATTCATGTATAAAAGTAGAAACCCATCCTGAGATGGGCTCTCAGTCTTTGCGGTTCAATCCACACTTGACGTCAATTAAGAATGCATTTCCTGCCATTGACTCGTGTCCCGCTTGTCATTGTCCACATTGTGCCGACCTTTCTCCCGACAGAACTAAGTGGAACTCCGGTAACACTATATCATACTTTTGTTGTCCTGAAATGTTTATCCATCTTTCTATCAAACCCCAAAGAGCTGGGTTAAACCAGATCTCTGCTACCTCCTCTCCAGAAACTGGTAGAAGCCAGTTCTGGAACCTTGCCTTTCTTGTCCCTGCTATCTTGGACGGGGAGTTCTTTCCTGTCTTACACTAGGACATGTGTTTATGGAAGAGGGGTGGCTATGTATTATGTTAATGCTGGGGTGTGTTTTACCTTTGTTGTGCTGTCCATCCCGTGTGTGTTTTGTTCCAAGGGCTCTCCTTTTCCTTCATGCTTTTCACTGTTCATATGTACAGAAACAAATCCTGCCTGAACCCCACGGTAAGAAAGCAAATTGTATAACAAATGCTTATGCCAGCTATTGATTACGGAGATGTAGTGTATGCAGCGGCCCCGCAAACACACCTTCAGAAACTTACCACATTGTATAACTCATGCTGCCGCTTTGCGCTATATTGTAACTACATGACCCACCATTGTGACATGTTAAAAGAGCTAACCTGGCCGTCACTGGAGTCTAAACGTACCCTTCACCTTTCCAACCTGGTGTTTAAGAGCATTTCTGGGACGCTGCCACCCTACCTGAATAGACTCCTTCCTCCAGCAGCACCCTCATCCTATAACCTCCGATCCAGGACCAGCACGTTACTTGCAATACCACAATACAAAAAGACAGTGGCTCGGTCCTCATTTTCCTACAGAGCATTTTCCTACAGAGTAGTTATGGAATAACCTCCCAGACGCCATCAAATCTTCCCCCAGTCTAAAGTCACTCAAGAGCTCCCTATTGACATACCTCAATACGGAATGCACCTGTAAACATGTAACATAGTGACTATTTCCTACATATTTATTTTCTGTTAATCTGTATATTTGTGGGGTTTTTTATATTTTGCATTGTATTACTTTGTATTTCTGTAGCAACTGTAACATTTTAATGTTCTTGAACCCAGGACGTACTTGAAAACGAGAGAAATCTCAATGTATCCTTCCTGGTAAAATACTAGTATATTTATTTATAATTAATAATATAATAATAATAAAGTCATCATTTATATAGCGCCAACAGTTTCCGCAGCGCTTTACAATAACCAAAGGGAAAGAGATAAACGGACATATGATGGAAACAACAGGTGTAGAGGGCCCTGCTCGTAGGAGCTTACAATCTAGAGGACATGAAAGTAAATTATACATGTATTTGTACATGGCACTGGCATTCTGTACACAGTGTATCAAATGTTTATATCGTGAATAAAATGTAATATTAAAACAGATTCTGAATCCGATTACGTCAGCGCATAAATGAATATGGATTCTCTGCATACGCAACACCGGGGAGGCTGTCCAGCAGTTTTGAAGGTTTGTCACACTGCCCAGGGACAGCTGGATGGAGGAGATTGTCAGGACAGGGGGAACACTCTAGAGCAGGGATCAGCAACCTTGGCCCTTCAGATAATTCAGAACTAAATCGCCCATGTTGATCAACCACTCATTAGGTCAATCTGGTTTCATGGGAAATGTAGCCAAGGTTGTTGACCCCTGTTCTAGAGACTACTGTAGGACCAATTATTAACAGGTGTCCTGCAAATATAATTCTTTCTTTAGGGAGAATATATCGGACATGCGCATCATTTTAATGAGGACAGATTTATTATTTTGACAATGCTAATGTTCATTAGCCATTTGAAAACAGTGAAACTTATCCAGAATATACTTGGTGTAGAGAAGATTTTGGTTTTTAAATTTGATTCTGCAGCATATACTTATTCCTCCTTTATCTGCCTTCTTGCAAGTAAGACTTTTTTAATTAGAACCTTTTAATAATTAAACTAGCTATCTTCTATATCAGAGTGTGATTTAGAAGGCACACACTGTTTCCCCTGTAATTTCTTTTTATTGTTTAAAGCTGAAATAAGGAAGGCAGTCGGGTCCATGACAATCTTTGATTTGCTCTTTCAGGAACATAATCTTCACTCATAGTGACAGCAAAGTAACAACATAGTGACTCGTGTCAAGGAGCCTGGGACAGCCATCAAACTAGCCACATTTTAAGTGTCTGGAGGATTTGTATACATATGCACTGCAGCAGCGTGTATTGTAAAATATATCCCTTTCACACAGTCTGGAAGTATGTTTTAATATTTATTCATGGACATAGAAACTGGGGTGAATGAAGGGGACAGGTCCACCCCCCCCCCCACTCAGTTATTCTTATGGACATGAGCATAATGTGTGCGCGCTTGAGATTCAGGATTGTATGGATGGCGTTTGTGCTTTAATTAGCACCCAATATTTACTGATGTCCCTAAAATGATATATCATAAATGACAATCGACGCTCTTATTCTGAGTGATAATCATGCATTCTATTACTTGTTGTTTGTGGCGCTTATTCGCTTTTTTGTTTTCAATTTTTTTAGATACAGGGTCCCCAAACAGCTTGCAATATTTACCTCTGCAAATAACATTATAAGCCTGCAGTTGTCAGTTGTTTCAGATTCATTCCTTTTTATTAATTTTTTCTTTCAAAATATATGAAGATTTAGAAAATTCACTTTTTCAATGTTGTTCTTTTTCATATATATATATATATATATATATATATAATTAATTGAACTGGTATGCAATAAAACACTATTTTTCTGCTGTAGACAGGATAGTATGACAATTCTATCCATAAAAACATGTAATTTCTCCAGCCATTGTTCTGAGACTGTGCCTTGGGTAACAAGTATGCTATGATGACCTTTAAAGCTGCTATTCTCCAAATACAATGTCACCACTAAATCATGACAAACAAAATACCTTTTAAAAATTTGTTCGTACGAACATAAAAGTGAAATCTAGAAACGGATACCCTTTTCACCCTGCTCTATCTTACAATTTTTGTTGAAAATGTTTTTATGACATTTGACACGTTGGATTTGCTGGTATTATTTAAATGCGGGCTATAAAAATATCTTTACTAATATATTGTTGTTCATTTGTTCACGCGTCCTTATCTTAAGTACTGCTCAGATGAAAAATTCTAGTTTCTCGATGGTTTCTCTCTTCATACGTAATTTTAAACGGGTTCTCCATTTTTGGCACACTCTGCAGAAATTACCCTAGTGTCAAGTATAAAAATGTGATAAGGAGAAATAGAAATGGTCCAACACCCTACTTTTAAGTCTTTTTAATAATGCTATTATCAGTAAGACCATGGGACTTGGCCTTTACAACCTGACAGGATTGCTCAAAGGTTTACACAAAGTGTGTAGAACTGGAAACAGCACAAATTGGATAGGAAAGCTATGAAGGGGGCAGCGATCCAGTGATGGAGGTTGGATTGGGGCTCTTGCTGTGACCCAACAGACTCTAGAAAGGTAGGGTCACACATTCAAATCACAAACATACAGCCCCACATAGACACATAGAGCCCCCTCACACAACTTATAACACATTGCACTTCATACAGTTTCATACACACACTTAAACAACTTATACTATCCATTCGTTGTACATTAGGGCAGTAATTGCCAGCCTTGTCATTCAATGTGCACTTTCCTGTTGACCGAACCCAATGATCTTGGGTTCTTGAATGATGAACTGTATTTGTACAGTCCTATCTCTCTACCTACACTAGTCTATACTATAATTGAGTAAGGCTTGGCGTGTTCGTCGCCAAGCCTTACTCTGCGCACGCGCGCGCAACCAGCGGCGGTTGGTTGCGCGCGCATGCAACCGCCGCGGCACGAGCCGGCTGTGCGCTCGCCGCGACGGTTACAAGATGCACACAGCAGCCGGGTAGAGGCTGCGCTCGCAGCCTCTACCTGGCTGCCGCGCGCATCCAACCCCCGAGCGGCGGAGGGATAGTTCCCTCGCTTCCGCTCTTTGAAGGACCCAAGCCCCGGTCACGTGGGAGTCCCACGTGACCGCGACTTGGGTCCTTCAACGACCGGAAGCGGGGAAACTTTCACTTCCCAGGCGCTGCTCGGAAAGGTAAGTATGGCGCGGAGCTCATAGGCGGCTGTCCGAATGCCGATAGAGCATTCGAACAGCCGCCCCATGTCTGGTCTGGGGTCTGATCTGGGGCATATATCCATGAGAGCTTGGGGGGGAAATATCCAGGAGCTGGGGGGCAATATCCATGAGCTGGGGGCAGTATCCATGAGCTGGGGGGCAATATCCAGGAGCTGGGGGGCAATATCCAGGAGCTGGGGGCAGTATCCAGGAGCTGGGGGCAGTATCCAGGAGCTGGGGGGCAATATCCATGAGCTGGGGGGCAATATCCAGGAGCTGGGGGCAGTATCCATGAGCTGGGGCGCAGTATCCAGGAGCTGGGGGCAGTATCCATGAGCTGGGGGGCAATATCCAGGAGCTGGGGGGCAATATCCAGGAGCTGGGGGGCAATATCCAGGAGCTGGGGGGCAATATCCATGAGCTGGGGGCAATATCCATGAGCTGGGGGGTAGTATCCATGAGCTGGGGGCAGTATCCATGAGCTGGGGGGCAATATCCATGAGCTGGGGGGCAATATCCAGGAGCTGGGGGGCAATATCCAAGAGCTGGGGGGCAATATCCACGAGCTGGGGCAATATCCACGAGCTGGGCCAGTATCCACGAGCTGGGGCAATATCCACGTGCTGGGGCAGTATCCACGAGCTGGGGCAGTATCCACGAGCTGGGGCAGTATCCACGTGCTAGGGCAATATCCATGAGCTAGGGTATATATCCATGAGCAGGGGCAGTATATCCACAATAGACTGCCCTCTGGGTAGGCTTTCCACCTTGTCTTAAATAAAGAATTAAAAAGAAAACCGTCTGTAGATGCATGGTCAAGGCAAAAGAATTGGCATTCATTTCCCCCCAAGAATAATAAAATATGTAAAGTGGATTATTGTACTGGGGAATTCAAACAACTGCATCATACATACAACTCCACCTGCCATTGTTTGAATTTCCCTCTCTGGATCACCGACTATGGGCAGTATTACATAGTTGGTAATAACTTAACCAGAGCTGTTGTAAACTTAAAACCTCCATAGGCTATAATGGCTCTGGGAAGTTTACAACAGCTCTGGTTAAGTTAGCACCTACTATGTAATATGGCCCTATCATGGTTGCAACAAAGGTAAACAGCGATTCGTGAATAACCTCCTCCATCTCCTCCAATTATAATATTATTGTATATAAAAATGATAACATGGTTAATGACACTGAGCAACAGGTTTTTTAAAAGTGCAATTCACTTCCAGTATTAACCCGTTCACTACCAAGTTGTTTCTGATAAACCAATGCCTGACCTAGTGGATTTATGGAAAACCACTTTCCATTCCATTCAGACAGCTTCAGCACCTTGGATAACATGTTCAAGTTGCTGACAATTTGGGGACACATTCTGGAGCCCATTTGCAAATTAAATTCATTTGCAATAATCAAAATTCCTTTGCATTTTACTCCAGAACACAATAATAGAGTTTACCTGATGTTACGCTCCTGCAGGAGTTTTTGAACATGGAGTATATTCGATCATGCTAGTAAAGGGGTTAAGAATTTGCCTTTTGTTTTGGCATTTTTTATTTTTTTTTATCATGCCTGATCGTGTAAAACACCTTTCACTCACCACGTTAATCAGAATTCTAACAAACAGAATAACAACAAACGATATGTTTCTATGTTGGCAGTGACTCAGCCTATGCATTACCACTTAATAAAAATTAAAATCCCAGACTGCGGAGCGTCTCAAGGGAACCAATGTAATTTTTCCTAAATTGTGTATTAACTCTGAATGCAAATTTGTTATGAATATATTCCTATTCACGCTGCTTTATTAGTTCTGTGATAATTGGAACCTGAAATATTATTGCAATATTTTCAATTGAGCTGTCAGACAGTGCTTCCTTTCTGGGACAATATAAAGCTCAGCATGGTTAGCCTGCTTCATGCATAGCAATGGCTGTGTCTATAGTATTACATTCTTTAACATTTAAACACTAAAAAGTACTTTAGAAATACCAACAAATACTTAACAGTACGTTGATTACAATTCTAAGATTGCAAAACACATACTGATCCTGGTTGAGCTGATAGTAGTGAGCAGCTAAAACGAACAAAAAAACGTGTTCAGGGTTCTGGATTACCAGCTGAATTTCGAGCCAGGTGCTACTTTAGGTATGGCTCATAATGTTGGACGCTGCGCCACTCTCAGCTGCTGCTATCCTGTCCTGGAGCACACAGGACTCTAAGGAATGTTGTGGGAATATGCTGTTCCAGGTGAAGAATGCCCTTGAGCTATTTGCTCTCCTGTCCATCTGTTTGCAGCGGTAGGTGGTGGCAGGTCAAAAGCTCCTCTTCTCTGAGGGACTACACGTAAATATACAGGGTTATTCAGAGAGAAGTGAAAACCTTGAGAATGACTGGAGAATTGAAAATTCTAGGTCAAAATAGTCAAACCAGAAAAATTCTCCCATTTATCTCACTTTCCAAATTGGCTATTTGGTCTAGATTGTTCATTCTCCTGGCAATTCTCAAGGTTTTCACCTCTCTCTGAATAGCCCTGATAGAATTTTTTAACTATTTTTTTTGTGTGGAAAGTTCCTTAACACCAGCTTTTGGAAGCCAGTGTTTTTTTAAGTACTAGCTGTAGATGAGACTAACCACTTTTACTCACACTTTATTCTGCAGCTTCCACAACATTTGTGCTCCCTATACAAAGTACAAATGTGCAGTAGGCAACTGCAACAGCTGAGCAGCAACAGGAGTTGCAGCTCAGCATGGAAAAGGTTGGGAACTGTAAACTATAATAGTAATAATTGGGTTGGCTCCACATGTGTGACACACCAGCTTACTGTACATTTACACTTCTTATGTTTTATATAAGCATGCAAATGTAGTGTGAATATCAAGCGCTGTCTGCTTTCAAGTTGTTGTGTGTGGCTAGAAATAAATGTTACTGATTTTGCAACTGCAATCAGTTACCACAATAGAAAACCAATTTGAAAACTACCTCCGATCCCACAATTCTGAGAATGAAGTGCGCCATCACCTCCTGTCCCTGTAATTCAAATGGAAAACAATAAATTCTCCATTGTTTCCACCATAAAGTGCTATTCTGTGGTGCTATAGCAACTCTCCATGGAGTGCTTTGGACTTTAGGAAGGAACACCATATGCGACGAGTGGCATCTCTATTATCCAGTGACCTGTTGCTCTGTAAAACCACTCCACCCAGAATAAGCTGCAATGCATATGGTAGTATTAACGCAAACGTATCAAAACTGGCAGTGAATAGTCTTCCTGACAGCCCAGCTGGTCCCATCCCACTGCCTGTGATAGGGACTAAAGAGTTAAATATTCACAACGTCCCCTTTACCCACAGTTGACAAGATGGGTTAATGTTTGGGAGTTCCACACTTCCTTTTCCCCCAACCTTTCGGCTATGAGATTTTGTGATAGTGTGATCATTGGCACTAGATTTACTATTTAGTAGATTCGGATCATCTGAAAATTTCTACCCTGTATGTAAGTATTTGTTGGAGTGTGTCTGCTGTAAACCTTATCAAGTGAGCACTCTTTATCCCTTGACTCAAATCATAAATCAACACAGTTCCAATTTACCGTGGGATAACCACAACACGAGATGCAGGTTATAAGTCTCTGTTAATTTGCCTATTGTTCTGGGGCGGACTGACCCATCGGACACTCGGGCTCTGCACGAAGGCCTGCGGGTCAGTGGGGGCCCGGTTTTGTAAGGGACCATGGCGGCGCACTAACAAATCGCCTCATCGGCGGCGCTCCAGCGTGCCTTCCTGGGCCCCACGTGCACCCTGCATTGATGCCGTCCCCTCACATGAAGCACGCACATCACATGGGGCCCAGGAAGGCACGCTGGAGCGCCGCCGACGAGGCGGTTTGTTAGTGTGCCACCGTGGTCGGAAATTGGAACGTCCCTTACAAGACCGAGCTGCTGGGGTCAGTATACATCCATGTGTGAGCTGGGCAATATACATCCATGTGTGAGCTGGGCAATATACATCCGTCCATGTGTGAGCTGGGTAATATACATCCATGTGTGAGCTGGGCACTATACATCCATGTGTGAGCTGGGCATTATACATCCACATGTGAGCTGGGCACTAAACATCCACGTGTGAACTGGGCAATATACATCCACGTGTGAGCTGGACAATATACATCCATGTGTGAGCTGGGCACTATATATCCATGTGTGAGCTGGGCACTAAACATCCATGTGTGAGCTGGGCACTATACATCCATGTGTGAGCTGGGCAATATACATCCGTGTGTGAGCTGGGCACTATACATCCATGTGTGAGCTGGGGAATATACATCCATGTGTGAGCTACTGGGGGCAAAATATATCAATGTGTGAGCTACTGGGGGCAAAATATAACAATGTGTGAGCTACTGGGGGCAATATATATCAATGTGTGAGCTACTGGGGGCAATATATATCAATGTGTGAGCTACTGGGGTAATATATATCCATGGTTGAGCTGCTGGGGGCAATATATCCATGTTTGAGCTGCTGGGGCAATATATATCCATGTGTGAACTGCACATTACTGTGGGTTTTATTGTTGTGGAGCTCTGTGACGCGCTGATACACACTGCACATTACTGTGAGGTTTTTTGCTGTGCAGCTCTGTAATACGCTCATGCACCCTGCACATTACTGGGAGTTTTATTGCTGTGGAGCTCTGTAATGTGCAGTGTGTCAGGAATGTACAGTATCTGTTAAAGTGATCGGCAGTTTCCCACATTTTCCACAGGGACTTTCTGTGCCGGGGTGTAGCCTTAGCTGCAATGAGTGGGTGATGGCTGCTGCAGCAGTGCGGTGGCCATCTGTAAGTATGGGGGGGGGGCACAATTCGCTGCTGGGTCCAAGTGGATTTTCAAAAAGATTATTTTTAGTAGTTCAGAAATGAATTCTTTAGCACAATAATGTACATGTGGGTGTTGCGTTGCAGGGGGTGGGGTTTTTATGGGTGTGGCCTCCTGTGGGTGCAGAACAAGGGGGGGCCCATGACCTCCTATTGCCCGGGGGCCCCATTAGTTGTCAGTCCGCCCCTGCTATTGTTCATGTGGTTATATAGTATAAAATAAAGGTGATTACAAAACATCCCACTGTGGAACTTTTCAGCAAATCACAGAATAAGAGCGCTAAGAAACACATGCATCTTAGTAGAGCAGAAATCACATACAAGGCACTTATGATTATATATTCATACCTTTCATTTTCTGTATTTTACCTCCCCTCTGGGAATCTTATCTAATAATTCGGATGCTAACAGACATGTCATTGGGTGTGTTCAAGCATTGAATAGAGATGTACATTTTTAGCTTAGGCTGGGGTCAGACCAGCGCACTTTTAACGTGCGTTCTGGCGCACATAATTACGGCCGCACTAGCAGCAGATGACGGGCAATGACGGCCAATATACGATGTACGGCCGCACAAAAGTCCGGCCGTGCAACGCAAGTGGAATTTGAACACATTTTTCTGAGAACGCTGAACCGCTATTACTGACGTACTGAGTGCGCAGCTGCGGCATAGCGGCGTGTGTGCGTGATTAGGAGATGTCAGACACTGCTAATGTCCAACCTACATAACGTCCAGACGCAAAAAGAGTTTTATTGACTATCCGTACAAAATCACGCCCGAAAATGCGCGTCGTCTGACCGTTTTTGCGCATTCCGTGAAAAAATACGTCAATGCGTTCGGACGCACTTTTTCACGTTCACGGGGAAAAATGCTTTCGTCTGACCCTAGCCTTAGCCAGGCCCACTTGAAATTTTGCACCGCACATAGATAAGGGGGTAGGCAATTTAACTCTTTCAGTATTGTTACTGTTTTATGGGCAGAAAGTCTGAAAATTCCAAACAGCAGTTTCCGTGTAGGCATTACCCTCAATGTTTTCCACACATTCTAATTTATTATATAAAGGAGTCTGTTGATGTGTGAATATCCTCACCTCCCAAAATTCACAACTTTGCCAGTTCCAACAAAAGAGTAGAAGCTGAGAAAGCATCACTGTTTCCCTAGTATAACAGTGTGAGTAATTAAGTATTCACTGCTAATTGAAAGGCTGCTCCTCAGCTCCTCTAAAACTGACACCTACACACAGGAAATTAAATATATGTTAAATTATATTAAATATTACAAATGTCTATGCTGTAAATTAACACACGCTGGTCAAATGGAAAATAATTTATTTGCACAAATGTGTGGTGTATTCTTGCCTAGGTCAACTAAACCTTGGACTAGAGTGGCAGATTGGTTGGATGGGGGGGTCAGCATTTTTTTACACTTGATAAATCAGAGAAAGGGGCTCTTAGAGGTTGAAACCGAAAAATACACAATACATATAAATCAAATGAGTGGTTACTCAAAATTCTGTCATAAAAATGGAGCGTTCAATGACTTATAGAATATTTTATTCTGCATAAAAAAACATTTTTATAATTTCCATCCCTCCAGACATGCAAAAATCTTTGAAAATTCTTTGATTCAATTCAAAGCCCAACCCCTCCGCCAGGTGATGCCTGAAAATGACGCCAACGCACACAGGCGCAATGCAGGGACGGAACCAGGGGCAACGGGGCAATTGCCCCCCTCCGAGATACCGACCCGCTGCCGACGCCAATTGTTTATCTCCCTACGAGCGGGCGCTGGCATGCAGCTTGGCTGCTTGCCTGTGAACCATCTGACCAGCGCAGCCTCGATCTGGCGAGATCGTGGGGTCTTGCAAGAATGCAGCTGCGCTGGTCATGTGGTTCCCAGGCGAGCGGCCAAGCTGCATGCCGGCGGCCGATCGTAGGGAGAAAAGCAGCCGGCGGGTACTCGGAGCCTGGCAGAGGAGGTGAGAGTTGGAGGCAAATATATATATATCCATGTGAGCTGGGGGGCAAATATATTGCCTCCAGCCCACATGGATATATATTACATGTGAGCTGAGGGGTACCCTCGTATGGAAAGGGTTCGCAGGGCTCATGAACCACATGAGGACAGATCCTATGCAATGTTCTGGGGAGAGTGAGTGTAACGAGCACAGCTTGCGATTAGGTGCGTCTCTGCCTGTCACTGCAAACCCAACACCAGCTCTTAACCAAAACTGGTAGAGTCCCCGCCCCAAAACCTGTGTCTGGATCCGCCCCTGGCACGATGACGTATGTTCGCTGGGTGGTCCCACAGAACAGTCTGACTTCAAGGAAGTCAGTCCGACGTGAGACTCCCACCGGAGCAACCACAATCTCACTTGACCTGAGTAAAATTTGTGATGTGTGGGGGTCATCCTCTGCATGTTGCGGGGAAACCCTAGGATGTCCCCCACACATCTTCTGCAGCCAAGGGATTAAACCCTGTCATTTCTTCTTCTCTGGCACGCCCCTCAGCTAGGGGTGTTTCCTTATCTCCCACTTCCTCTCCGCCACTACTCCACCCATCAAAGCTTTACTTGAACTAGCACAACCTGTGCACGTGACGTCCCGTGCAGCTCAGGACCTCAGACTGGAGGAACTGAATATTAACTATATTAACTATGTCAGGTGTACAGGGGTTTCAAGCCCAACGTGCAATAATACAAAAGGGGAAGCCAAGTATCGGAGTGGAAATGAAGATTTATTAAGTACAAATGATAATGACTGGGATTAACACCAAGAAGAGAGGTACAGGTATAAACAAAGGAACACAGAAATATATGTAATTATAAAGATACAGGGGAAACCAGAATGAAACTGAAAGACAAGCAAGTGGTAGAAGCAGGGACAGGTGGAAGTGAGGATGGGCACAGGAGAGAGAGGAAAGGATTGGCACAGGAGAGAGAGGAGAGGTTGTGCATAGGAGAGACAGGAAAAGGGCTAGACAAAACATAGACAGGAAAGTAAAAAGAGGACTTACAGGAGTGCAAAGATGAGCACTAAGGAGACAGGCACATATGGTTATGGAGCTGGTGCTGGTGGAAGGCACAGAGGCTGGTAAAAGGCATATCTTTACACAGGTACTGCAGAGGCTTGTTGTGCAGGTTTGTAGTGGAGCAGGACTGGTACATAGAGGAACAGGAATGGTACAGTACAGCGAAGCAAACAGGCATGCTGGAGATTTGCAGAAGCATATGGTTTGCAGGGAACTGGAGAGAGGTGCACTTAGACAGGAACCAAGGAGGGAGTCCAACTAGAGAAGAGGAGCTTCAGAGTGTACATCTAGACTAGAGATTTCTCACTCAATGCAGAAGCATGGAGTGAGGGCCGTGACTTCCTTTTAATGGAAGTCTGTAGTAGGTGCACCTGGCCTGTCTGTAGAGCCTGTCTAAAAATAGGAGTGGAATCCAGGAAACTGTGGAACAGGCATGTAAAAATAGAACTAAGGCTGCTGTCCTGATTCATATGGTTACGGCACCTACGAGTCCGCTGGCTTGATACCTTACGCTCTGCAACTGTGAAAGCAAGAATCATTCATCGCTGACTCTCTCGCACACACTCACTCACCCGCTGCCTTGCTCACCCACTGACACGCTCACATGGTATATATATCCACTGTCTCACATAAGTCACTCACACACTTTCTCATGCTGTCTCTCTTGTGCGATTTCTCTCTTGCTTGCACTCTGTCTTTTCTTATGCTCTCTCTTGCTGTGCCTTTTCTTGTGTGCTCTCTAGCTGCGCTTCTTGCGCTCTCTCTTGCTGCTCCTTATCGTGCGTTGTCTTTTTCTTGCACTCTGCTTTTTCTTACACACTCTCTCCTTTTTCTTGTGCTCTCTATCTCTCACTATACTTTTTCTTGTGCTCTCTGCACATTCTTGCGCTCTCACTTTTTCTTGCTGGCTCTTTGATTTAATTTGCTGTCTTTCTCTTTGCTTTTTCTTACTGTGTCTCTCTGTGCTTATTTTTATTTTGCTGTACCTCTCTGCTGTCTCTTTTTCTCCCTGTGTGCATTGATTTCTTTCCTTCCTGGCCTCTGCAGTAGCTGGGGGCAGGGTCGGCCCGGCTATGGAGCCAGTTGGAGCACCGGCTCCAAGCAGCAGATTCTGTGGGGCGTCAAATGTTTGAATCTGGCGCCGCTGTAGTATTATCAGCGCCGGCGGTGGCATCTTGGAGCAGTGCCGTCGGCTGACCACGCCCACACACATGCGGCCACCCGAGCCAGGAGTGGAAGAGCAGGATTAAGGCGCATGTGGGCAGATCCTTCCTCATAGGCTGTGGCAGCTCAGCTCTCCCGTTGGCACCAGCCACCAGATATGCCCGGGAAATGGCATGTTATGTGCAATGCTGCTCAGCCTCTCAACCCCTCCACCCGGGATGCATAGGCCCACCAAAATATTTAGAGGGCCACCCAACTTCTGCGGGAATATGTGAGTGATACCACAGTTGAAAAGAATAATTTTTCAGCATTGTAGTCTTACTCAAACTTTGTTGTGTTGTGTGTACTGCCAATAGGGTGAGATTAAACGAATCCCATTACATGGAGTCTCAAAGGATAGTACTCACGTGAAGTTGAACACACTGCGATTGCCCTCTGACACTTATTAATTTTTAATAGAGTACAAGATTTTAACTGAACACAATAAAGGTTAAATTTTAATCTACACCTAAAGGAACTAATTTCCAGATGGTCATGAGGGTTCTAAGTCTTCGATATTATTTAAAAAATAATTCTTAGTCTTATACTTGGAGGTTAGTTATGAATATTATGATATAATATAATAGATGTGGGTATATTTTGGGCGGTGTGGTGGGGGGCAGCATTTCATCCTTGGCTCCAGGGAGGACAATGTATTGCGACGGCAATGGCTGGAGGTGAAAGAGTTACAGATTGGAATGGCACTCAGCCCCACCTTCCCCTCAGCTCACAGTGCAGGAGGAAGGTGGAGCAACTCAGTCACACATGCTCAGTGCATTTTTTATGCATTCCACTGAATGCTCACTGATTGGTTAGATCAAACTGCCTCCTGCGGTGAGCATGAAAACGCCAATAAAAACAAGCAGGTAAATATGTAGAAAATATCATATTTACTTGATTTTTATGCCAGGGCCCTGTTCCAAGGTTGACGCAAAAAGAGAGACGGAAAGTAAAAAAAATCTATGCGTGAGGGACAGGCTTGACATGACAGCATTTTTATAGGAGTTTAAAAAAAATTGCTTACACAAAAAAAAGAAGAGTATTTAACCACTTGGCTGCTAAGGACGCGCTCAGCGCATCCTGCCAAGTGGTTCTCCTGTGCTATGGACGCGCTGAGCGCGTCCATGCACAGGAGTCAGCAATCGGCCTGGATTCCGGCCGATCTCTGCCCCCCCAGTGCGGGCTGACATCTTGGATGTCAGCCCTGCACTCCGGGACCCCACGGGGCCATTAGATGTCATCGCGTCTACGCGATGACATCTAATTCAGGCGCCCCCCCCCCCGCGAGTGCGGAGGAGGCGCCTGAAAGGGAGGGGGGAGGTCCTTCAGACCTCTCTCCCTCCTGATCGCCGGGGGTCACAGGGTTAAAGCAGGCACGGTTTGGAAGGGCACAGCCTACCGTTCCAAACGGTGGCTGACATTAACCCCTGGGGAGCCGGATCACGATTCGGCGCCGAAAAGCGCCGGATCGTGATCCTCTCCCGGAGCTGGCCGACATCTTGGATGTCGGCCAAGCCTCGGGGAACTCCCCCTGACGACTGGCGTCATCGTACATAGCACAATGACGCCAGTCCTGGAGTTAACCCCTAGCTGCCAGCAATGGTGAAGATAGGGGGTTCCAATGAACCCCCTATCTCCCGATCTGTGGCAACTACTGGTTAATGTTTGATATTGTTGGATCGACCACAGAATGGCCTTTCCAACGATACCAAACATATAAAGTTTTTTTCAACTCGAGTTGAAACCCGAAAACAATTTTTCTTAAAGATATTTTATATACTGTATACAGACAATATTGCACTATATGTTCTCCATTTCATGTTTTTATGGAATATAGGAGTCATTATATGTCAACTGGACATACAGCGGAATGTTATATGCCAGATAAGTAATCTTTAGATCTTTAAGTGTGTATACTATTAGAGATTGAAATTTGCGCTCACACTGGGACTGATGTCCAAATTTTTTCTGCATGTTTATTTATGTGTGGGGTACACATGGGTGTCAGAGATGCATAAAAGTTTAAGAGATTTTTGAATTTGCTGATCAGCGCCGTTTTACTTTTTGCCTATATTGGCAACTGTTGTCAACCTGAACATCTGTTACTGCAATGTATCATAAAATGGGCAAAAAAATAATTTAAAAAGCAAAATTATCACTTGTGGATCTGCATCAGGTGGGAGAAGTCTGTGATCTCTTTAAATAGGAGTAACTCAATAAAATGTAGGAAATAATGAACGCAAATTAGGAACATGCTGAATGGATATATTTTTTAGAGTGCCCCTTTAACATTTATATATTATTAGGGCTGGATTTAAAATTAGGCAAAGTAGGCATGTGTCTAGCAGGCACCTTCCAAAAGGGGGAATCTTATTCTGTAACACAATTTTTAATTATTTTTTATGTTTTTAGTTTCGCTCAGAAAAAGTGCCCCCTGTGGTGGACAACTTTCTTTGCAAAAGTAAACAGAAATTGTAAAACAAAATTTAATACAAAATTAGATTTTTAGTTTTACATAGCTACTAAAACAAAATTTAAAAAAATATATTTATTTTTCTTACCCATTTTTTGGTTTTACAGAGAAAGGCACCACCTACAGAAAGGTGGGGTGATAGGTTGCACGCTGGATTTCTGTGTCTACAGGTTCCTGAGATGAAAATCTAGCTCTGCATTTTATTCTAAGTTCACCTAACCAGTACATCTGTATGCTGAACCTTTCGACCCCAAAATACAGTAATGAAGCACTGAGTTACTAAAACATCTACTTGTTAGTGCTAACAGCAGAAAAATATAATTTCAAACTCTCTCCCTGCTTTAAGACGGAGTTAGGCAATTTACAAGTTTATAAATTTAAAATTGTGAACTGTTCTAAATGAACCTTCAATGCTGTGAAATGTCTGTATCTCCGGAGAACAGGCTGCGCACATCAAAACATCAACAGTAAATGACTTCTCAGTAATGGGCCTCACTTATACTTTGCTTATGTAACTTATTTAATAAATGAGACTTAAAACTATAAAGTAATTACAAAGTTAATATTATTTTCATCAAATAATTGGTTTTATTGATTGTACCTGTGAGTTTAACAAAAATGTACATTCAAATAACTGAATGAAATGTTGGCTCAGAAAGTCCTAGAAGGACTATTTTACCCTTAAGTAGTTTTTAATATATATTAAAAATATATTTTTTGGGGCGTGGCCGGCCGCGTAGGGAAGCAGACGTGATCTTTAGGTGCTCCGCTGGAACCCGCTGATTCAGGGGATTTCTACCCGGATTTTCCCCATAATTTACACACTTGTGATACCCCACCGAGCTGGCCATTGAGTGGCAACCTCCGGAGCTCGTCTTGCCCCCCCCCTCCGGAGCCTGGAGGAGTTTGCAGAGCTTTGAGGCCTCCAAGCGCCCTGCGGTCGGCCATCTTGAGGCCTATACCCCGGCACAACGACGACTTGAGCCCAGCTTGGCCCCCTCTACTTAGATTTACGGCGGCTGCGATCGGGGGAGATGGAAGGCCCCCATTCTCCGATGGTTGCGGCTGTTCCCACAGCAGCAGAGGGAGGGGGAGCAGACCAGGGGCAGCTGGTTCTCCCGCCTCCCATCAGAACACTGGGGGCTATGCTGGCTTACTTTGAGGCGTTCCTGGAACAGATGCCCGGAGACGACGAGAGCCCACTCATGCAGGGCATGTGGCGCCGAATGATGGCCAGGCTGCGGGGAGACTCGAGGTCGGAGGCCCTTGCTGGAGGAGCGGAGGTGGATGCATCGCAGACTGCCCACATGGAGGTCCATCCAGAGGTGGACGCTGGCGAGCCGCGGGGTTCCTGCGTATGTAGCAGTGTTGGTGGAAGTCAGGAGACTGTGCTGTCGGCGGTCCCTCTGCCCGCGGAGGTGGCTGCTGCTCCGAGTGGGGAGAGAGCGCTGACCCCTGCAGAGCTGTTGCCACTGTGTGATCCCAGGGGGTTTGTTACCCATGGCTCACTGGGTTGCACGGAGCTGGATGGTGCGGATGCGGAGCCTGCAGGCATCGACCGAGAGTCAGGGATGGTGGAATTTCCCCATGTGATGTTCGAGAGGAAACCGTGGTCTGCACTTGCTGTCTTGTCCCTTATGCCGCCGCTGGCTGAGGCTCCTGAGTCGGGTGAAACCGAAAAGCTTAAATTGCCATTCGGGACACTGCTTCCTATGGTCCCGCTTCCGTTTCTGGATGCGGGCTGAAGTACCTCACCCCGCGTACTGGATTAACACTCTCATTGATCTCGGCTTTGATCCCCCCGATGACTCTATTCCCCACCCCCCCCTTTTTTTTCCCTCCCCTCCCCCATTTTTGTTGTCTATTCCCCACTTTTGCTTGCTTTGGCTTCTCCGGGTTAGCTTAGGGGCGCAGCCGTGGCCTGGTGTCCGGCTTGCCTCGGAGTACCCGGACCAGGTGCCATTTTTCCCCCCTGGCCTCCCGGCGGCCCTATAAGCCATCCGGGAACCTGCCAGGGTAGGCACAGATCTGGCCTTTGCCAATTCCCCCTCTTTATTTCTTTCTCCCTGCCCGCGAGCAGAGTTTTCCCTTTTTTTTTTTTTTTGAGACCCCCCCCATTTGGGGAAGCTACTTGACAACATGCTACTACCCATGCTGGCTATATTTTTATACCTCCTCCGGTATGCCGGGTTTTGTTATTCTGCTGAGACCCCTTATATGGGGATGTCATGTCAATGTTTTTTGAGGACTTTGTTCTTGAGCCATTATTTGAAGACCTTTTTTTTCTTTCTTTTCCTTTTGAGATACAGTTGTGTTCAAAATTATTCAACCCCCAATGCTGTAAAGGGTTTTAGGGAATTTAGTGTACATTTGTAATTGTATTCAGAATGAAATCCTACAAGGACTTTTTAAAGAACCATATGCAACTAAAATGACATCAATTGGTTTTGTAATACAGTAGTAAATGTTTCTTTTGTGAATTCTTCATTGACACAATTATTCAACCCCTTAAAGACTACCACTCTGAAGAACAGAGGTTCATTCAAGTGTTTTCAATCAGGTATTGAAAACACCTGTGGATGTCACGGAGCAGCAATAAAGCATAATAAGCACCAATTAGGCAGCTTTAAAATGACTGTGATACTCAGCTCCTTCTAGACATTTACTGGTGTGGTTACAAACATGGTGAAGTCAAGAGAATGGTCCAGGAAGACAAGAGAAGAGGTGATTACTCTTCACAGGAAGGGCAATGGCTATAAGAAGATTGCAAAGATGCTAAACATACCAAGAGAGACCATAGGAAGCATCATTCGCAAATTCAAGGCAAAGGGCACTGTTGAAACGCTACCTGGTCGTGGCAGAAAGAAGATGCAGACTTCGACTGCTGTGCGCTACCTGAAGCGTAGAGTGGAGAAAAGTCCCCGTGTGACTGCTGAGGAACTGAGAAAAGATTTGTCAGATGTGGGTACTGTAGTTTCAGCTCAGACAATACGGCGCACACTGTGTAATGAAGGCCTCCATGCCAGAACTCCCAGGCGCACCCCCTTGCTGTCTCCAAAGAATAAGAAGAGTAGACTGCAGTATGCCAAAAGTCATGTGGACAAACCACAGAAGTGTTCTGTGGACTGATGAAACAAAATTAGAACTGTTTGGGCCCATGGATCAACGCTATGTTTGGAGGAGGAAGAACAAGGCCTATGAAGAAAAGAACACCTTGCCTACTGTGAAGCATGGCGGGGGGTCAATCATGCTTTGGGGCTATTTTGCTTCTGCAGGTACAGGGAAGCTTCAGCGTGTGCAAGGTACCATGAATTCTCTTCAGTACCAGGAGATATTGGATGACAATGTGATGCAGTCCGTCACAAACCTGAGGCTTGGGAGACGTTGGACCTTTCAACAGGACAATGATCCCAAGCATACCTCCAAGTCCACTAGAGCATGGTTGCAGATTAAAGGCTGGAACATTTTGGAGTGGCCATCGCAGTCACCTGACTTAAATCCGATTGAGAACCTCTGGTGGGACTTAAAGAAAGCAGTTGCAGTGCGCAAGCCTAAGAATGTGACTGAACTGGAGGATTTTGCCCATGATGAATGGGCGAAGATACTCGTAGATCGCTGCAAGACACTTGTGTCAAGCTATGCTTCACGTTTAAAAGCTGTTATAACTGTAAAAGGATGTTGTACTAAGATTGAATGTCACTTGGGGGTTGAATAAAACTGATAATGATGTGAGCACAGAAAAGACATTTGTGGTTATTTCATTATAAATGTTATGTTATATTTGTCTGACCTACACGTGCCTCTTTGATTTAATTGTAAGCAAGATGACTGAATGATCAAAATCAATGTCAAACTGGCCAAAACACTCAATTTCAGTGGGGGTTGAATAATTTTGAACACAACTGTATATGCTGATTTAATGCAGAGTTTTTATTCTATAGCTGACATTTGTATTTGCTGTTTTATGCTTTTTATTTCTATCTTGCTATGTGATTCAATGGATGACATACTGTGGTCCTGTGAGACCTCTAACTTCTTGAAGTCGCTATTTGAGATTTTTGGCCCTGCGAGGCCATGTATGTTGGTCTGCGTGTGATCTTTTGTATTCAATAAAAAACTTTAAATTTAAAAAAATATATATATTTTTTAAAATTTTGTTTTAGTAGCTATGTAAAACTAAAAATCTAATTTTGTATTAAATTTTGTTTTACAATTTCTGTTTACTTTTACAAAGAAAGTTGTCCACCACAGGGGGCACTTTTTCTGAGCGAAACTAAAAACATAAAAAATAATTAAAAATTGTGTTACAGAATAAGATTCCCCCTTTTGGAAGGTGCCTGCTAGACACATGCCTACTTTGCCTAATTTAAAATCCAGCCCTAATAATATATAAATGTTAAAGTGGCACTCTAAAAAATATATCCATTCAGCATGTTCCTTATTTGCGTTCATTTTTTCCTACATTTTATTGAGTTACTCCTATTTAAAGAGATCACAGACTTCTCCCACCTGATGCAGATCCACAAGTGATAATTGCCTGACTCCGTCTTAAAGCAGGGAGAGAGTTTGAAATCATATTTTTCTGCTGTTAGCACTAACAAGTAGATGTTTTAGTAACTCAGTGCTTCATTATTGTATTTTGGGATCGAAAGGTTCAGCACACAGATGTACTGGTTAGGTGAACTTAGAATAGTATGCAGGGCCAGATTTTCATCTCAGGAACCTGTAGGCACAGAAATCTGGCGTACACCCTATCACCCCACCTTTCTTTACCTGGGTTCAATGATGAAATGCCTGCCCATTCAACTCATGCCCATGTGTATCCAGCTGGATTAAGGATCTTAAGCCTGAACCGGAAGATTTAGATGTGCCTCTGCCCCCTTTTTTGTCTCCTACCCAATGTGCCATTGCCAGGGGGCGACTTTTGGTCTAGGGGCAAGCACAACCCAGAGGCCTATAGTGCAGCAATTCTGCCCCCACTTAAAGTACGTCGGCAACTCATCTCTGCTCTTACTCGCGGCCTCCGCACTGATTTTCCCTTCTAAATCGTGGCTGCACCGCTCCGCAGTACTAAGCGGCAGCTGTGTGTAAGCAGCAGAGAGGAGCACAGCCCTTCACTGCTGAGCCATTTCACCTGTGTGCTGAGCTCATTTTGACTGTTTTGCACTCATGTTTAAACGTGATTTGAAGTCATGTTTTATTATAGAAGACCCAGAAAAATTATATATCCTTTTTTTCCAGCAGATTATAGCATTTCTGTGTATGCGTCATGTCCCGTCAGAATGCTGTAACAAGAAATGCCGAAAAAAGTTTAATTTACATTCAGATTTCAATCATTTACAGCGTGTAAAATAATTTTTTTCACATTTTGTCATCCAAACCTTCGTTTTTATCTATTCTTTGAGGCGCTCTTGTTAAATAAAAAAAAATAATGGAAACCTGTTACTGCATTTTTCTGATATATACAATTTTATCCAAAATTGAAAAAACAAAATAAGAAAATTTTCACTTGTGTTTTGGAAGATTGTGTTTATAAATAATGGAACTATGTATAAAACACTGAACTGAAAGTGAATAATTGCAGTGATATTGCTCATTTTATACATGGAAAATGGACGATGCCTTTACCTTGGAACAAAAATGTTTCTTTTTTTCTTCTTTTATATTTTACATGGTCATGTTTGGTATGAGACTCAAACCTTTCCAATGATACCTCACTTGATCTTTGGGCAGTGGAAAGCGTGGGATGCATGATTCCATAGTGCCCTCTCCCCAGTGTTCCTCGTTGTTTTGCAGCGGTTTAGGGTTTTTTAACCTCTTAGAGACCGCGGACGTACCATGTACGTCACGGCCGCGGGTCTCTTTTAGACCCGCTGACGTACATGGTACGTCCTGCGGTCTTTTGAGCGCTGGAAGCGATCGGATCGCTTCCAGCAGCTCAAACGCCATTGCAGGCTGCCTGGGAGTCCAGGCATCCATGCAATGGCGGTTAGAAGTGCCGGGGCACCTTGTGATCGCTCCCCGGGAGCGATCAACATCCGGTTTGACCGGAAAGGTGCCCCACACTTCTAGAGAGCGCTGGAAGCGATCGGATCGCTTCCAGCAGCTCCAGGGCCATTGCACGCTGCCTGGGAGTCCAGGCATCCGTGCAATGGCGGACAGAAGTGCCGGGGCCCCTTGTGATCGCTCCCCGGGAGCGATCAACATCCGGTTTGACCGAAAAGGTGCCCCGCACTTCTACAGAGCGCTGGAAGCGATCGGTATCACTTCCAGCTGCTCTGAGTATATTGCAGGGATGCCTCGACATTGAGGCATCCTTGCAATATGTTTACCTGCCGCCGGTCCGCTCAGCGATCACTTCCGGTAGTGGCAAGAAGTACTGAGTGCTACGAGGTATCGTGGCTCTCAGTACAAAAAAGATCACATGAGTGATCAGGTGCTCTGCTGGGTGCCTCGAGGGATCAAGGCACCCAGCAGACTAATACAAAGTGTAAAAAAGTGTAAAAAAAGAAAAATAAATGAATAAAAATGAATAAAATAAAATAAATGTGACAGCCAAGATGGCGCTGCCCTTCTAAGGGCAGGGTCATCTTGGGGCTGTGTGGGATGTTCCTAGCCGCCTGCCTCATCAGAGAGGCAGGCTAGCAACACCCAATCAGAAGTTATAAAAAATCTAAATAAAATTTCTAATTTGTCAGGTCAGGTCAATATTTTGTAAATATTGGCTGTGACCTCTGTGATTCTCCCTCCCTCTCCTCACTTGTGTTTTGGTGAGCGAGAGAGAGAGATCAGATTTGACAGGTTAGAGATTTTAGGTAGATTTAGTGAGATTAGAAAAATTGAGGCAGATTTAGAGAGATTTTAGGGAGATTTAGAACAATTGAGGCAGGTTTAGAGGGATTTAGAGAGATTTAGGTGTTTATTTGTATTTTCTTGTGAAACCCAACGGTTCTTCTAAGAACCAATAATCCGCTTATATATATAATAATTATAAAATTGTATAATCTATTATATATAATGTCTGAGAGGGTGTACAGCGCCGAGGAGGCAAAGGCCATCTTGGCGTCAGAATCTGAGGCATCTGCGTCGGACTCAGACCCAGATTTTGACCCCGCTAACTGCTCAGAGACCTCGCTAAATACATCATCTACGCTGGCTGATGTATCTCCTAGTGATGTTTCTGATGCAGATCCTGGGCCACCACCTGCCAGCAGGAGACACACAGCTCCAGCTGAGGAGTGGGTAGTGCCTCATCGCCAGAGGCCAGATATCCCTCCTTTCACGGCAAATCCTGGCATCAATATTGATGTTGCAGGATTTACCGCCACACAGTTTTTGCAGGTGTTTATGGGGGATGATTTGTTGGGCCACATTGTGGCCCAATCAAATCTGTATGCCCATCAGCATTGTGCTGCGAAGCCAGACTCCTAGTTGGCAAGACAGCAATGGACCCTGCTAGATGTGCCCAGAATTTCTGAAATTCTGGGCACTTACTATGCTGATGGGCATCATAAAGAAGCCCTCAATTCACTCCTACTGGAGCAGTAGCCCCATCTGCTCTACCCCCATTTACCCCCAATCAATGTCACGTAGAAGGTATGAAAACATTTTGCGTTTCATGCACTTCAGTGACATCAGCCTGTGCCCTCCTAGAGAGCATCCCCAGTTTGACAGGCTGTATAAAATCCGCCCCCTGATAACCCACTTCGCCGCCAGGTTTGCAGAGGCTTATACACCTGGAAGGAATATCTGCGTGGATGAATCCCTAATGAAATACAAGGGAAGGCTGGGATTCAAGCAGTATATTCCTTCCAAACGCTCCAGGTATGGAGTGAAGGTGTATAAGCTCTGTGACAGCGAGAGTGGGTATACTCAGGCCTTCCGGGTGTACGAGGGAAAGGATAGTAGCCTTGACCCTCCAGGTTGCCCAGAACACATGGGAACCAGTGGCAAGATTTGTGGGACCTACTTTTTCCCCTGATGAACAAAGGGTACCACTTGTATGTTGATAATTTTTATACGAGTGTCCCTTTGTTCAAGCTGCTGTATTGTTTTGATCCAGCAGCATGCGGTACTGTTCGCAAGAACCGCGTAGGCTTCCCAGCACAGCTTGTCCGTACCCGGTTAAAAAGGGGGGAGACCTCAGCTCTGCGCCAAGAGGAGCTGTTGGCGGTCAAGTACAGAGACAAGAAGGATGTATACCTTCTATCCACCATCCACACTGAGAGGTCTGTGGAGGTCTCTGTACGTGGCAGAGCTGAGCGCATCAGGAAGCCAGTGTGCATCAAAGCCTATAACTGGCATATGGGTGGGGTTGATCTGGCAGATCAGCTGCTCCAGCCCTACCAGATTATGCGGAAGCCAAGGGCCTGGTACAAAAAGGTTGCAATTTACCTGATGCAAATTGCAACCCACAATGCCTTTTTGCTCTGCAAAAAGGCAAACCCCGGAGTGACGCTGTCCTTTTTACAGTTACAGCTCCAGGTCATTTCGGGGTTTTTGTACCAGGATGCACCTGCTCCCCGGGCGGTGATGGGGGACAGAGTTGGGGCTACACATTTTATTTATAAAATCGCCCCTACTGAGGGCAAACAGAAACCCCAAAAAAGATGCAGGGTGTGTTTCAAGAGGGGGCAGAGGAGAGACACAATCTTTTACTGCCCAGAATGCCCTGGACAACCCGGTCTGTGTCTTGGGGACTGTTTCAAGATATATCACACTGATTTTTTTTCCTTTCTATTTTTTCTTACACTCTAGTTAGTTAGTTCAGTTTAGTTTTTTTTTTCTTTTACTGCACCAGACTTTTACATTTTATTCCTACATTTTTAGGTTCTACAATTGGTGCTGTATTTTGCCAAAATATTTGCACACCTATGCATGGGGGGGCATGGGTGTACTCAAGAGACCTTGCAGAAAACAACCTGGAGAGTTTTCATGCAGTAACCAACAACAGTGTCTCCTAAATCACAGTCCAATTCTAATGTGGGCGTAAAAATCTGAAAATTGAAAAATGACCGCCACACACCTTCTCAAATGTTTTGGGCTAAAACCGTTGCATCCATGGCATCAAAGCACTCCATATGCAATACCTTGGGGTGTCAACATAACAATTATAAACAATTTTCTGGCAATAATTCAAACTGGGGTATGCGGTAGACCCAAAACCAAAAATAGGCCTAGCTGAAGAAATAATCTCAATTTCAACTCCAATGACAAAGTCATAAAAATTGTATTTGAACCTTCCCAAAATCCTGGCAAACCTATGCATGGGGGGCATGGGTGTACTCAGGAGACCTTGCAGAAAACAACCTGGAGAGTTTTCATGCAGTAACCGACAACAGTGTCTCCTAAATCACAGTCCAAATCTAATGTGGGCGTAAAAATCTGGAAATTGAAAAATTACCGCCACACACCTTCTCAAATGTTTGGGGCTAAAACCGTTGCATCCATGGCATCAAAGCACTCCATATGCAATACCTTGGGGTGTCAACATAACAAATATAAAAATTTTCTGGCAATAATTCAAACTGGGGTATGCGGTAGACCCAAAACCTAAAATAGGCCTAGCTGAAGAAATAATCTCAATTTCAACTCCAATGACAAAGTCATAAAAATTGTATTTGAACCTTCCCAAAATCCTAGCAAACCTATGCATGGGGGGGCATGGGTGTACTCAGGAGACCTTGCAGAAAACAACCTGGAGAGTTTTCATGCAGTAACCGACAACAGTGTCTCCTAAATCACAGTCCAAAACTGATGTGGGTGTGAAAATGAAAAATGACCACCAAACAGTATCCAATTTGTTTGGAGCAAACGGTTGCATCCATGGCATAAAAACACTCCATTTACAATACTTTGGTGTGTTAGCTTACCAAATATATGCACGTTCATAAAATTGGGGTATGTAAAAAGGCCCCTAAAAAGAAGATAAGCAAAGAAGATACTGTATGTCAAATTAGAAAATTGACAAGCACATGTCAAAAGATTGGCGTAGCACCCCAAAAACAACAGAACAAATCTATATATGGGTGGTATCACTTTACTCAGAAGATGTTGCTGAACATATTTTGGGGTGTTTTTTGGCAGTAACCCATAACTGGATTTGACAATTCATGCCTAAAGTACAATGTGTGTGAAAAAATGACACAAAAAGTGACTACCTGAAAGTTTTACATAGAGCTAGTGCATGGAAAGTGTTAAAATACAACTCTTTGAAGCACCCTAGGGTGTGCCCTTTCTAAAAATATATGGTTTGATGGGGGTAAATTACTTTGTCCGGCTTCAAAAATGTCCCAAATAGGACATGGGTGCATGATGACGAAATGTGAAAATTCCAAGTTGGAAAACTGAAATGCGCACCCCCCAAATAAGGCCTATTAGCCCCCAAATGACCCGACATACCTACACATGGGTGGTATCAATTTACTCAGAAGATGTTGCTGAACATATTTTGTGGTGTTTTTTGGCAGTAACCCATAACTGGATTTGACAATTCATGCCTAAAGTACAATGTGTGTGAAAAAATAACACAAAAAGTGACTGCCTGAAAGTTTGACATAGAGCTAGTGCATGAAAAGTGTTAAAATACAACTCTTTGAAGCAGTAGTGTATTTAGGTTTTGTGCTGCCCTTGGCTTGACTAAACTCGTGCACCCCCTAATTTAAATTTGACGCACCCCTTCCTGTCAAGGGCACACCTCTTCCTGGTTAATCCCCACCCTTCCTCTTTAAGCTCCACCTTTTCCTCTTAGAGCTCCGCCTTTTCCTCTCTTTATATTAAAAGTGGATACCAAGTGCATACTTGTATATTTTGTATACCATTTCAAATGTACCTATTGCGATAAATAAAATTATGAAATGTTTAAATTCAAGCATTTTTACAAAGAACAGCCACGCATGTCAAGTATACTGGATCACAGCCGCTCTAATAGGTTGAACAATAAAATCCACAGAAACTTGCACTGCATATGAGCGTATCACAGAGCTGCACAGCAATAAAACCCACAGAAATGGGCACTGTGTATGAGCATATCAGAGCTGCACAGCAATAAAACCCACAGAAATGTGCAGTGTGTATGAGCATATCACAGAAGTGCACAGCAATAAAACTCACAGTAATGTGCAGTGTGTATGAGCATATCCCAGAGCTCCAGGGCAATAAAACTCACAGTAATATGCAGTGTGTATCACAGAATCCACAGCAATTAAACTCCCAGCAATGCAATGTTTGGTGTGTATGAGTGCATCAGAATCTACTGCAATAAAACTCCCAGCAATGCAATGTGCGGTGTGTATGAGTGCACCAGAATCCACTGCAATAAAACTCCCAGCAATGCAATGTGCGGTGTGTATGAGTGCATCAGAATCCCCAGCAATAAAACTCCCAGCAAACCGAGTGTCACGGATCCCCCTGATACTAGAGTAGTGGTCCCTATACGCAGGTCACTCTCTAACCTTCCGATCCTTGAGTGGTCGGCTCTACTAGACAGATTACTAGAATGGCAGCACAGATCACATACAAGAGAGAATACCAGATATTGTCACGGATCCCTCAGCTATCTGACTAGTGGTCCCTATACGCAGGACACTCTCTACCCTTCCGATCCTTAGGTTGGTCGGCACGACTAGACAGACACAGAATATGACAGGATAGTGTATCCACAAAAATGACACTAGAACGATACACAAGATCTAGAATAATTTAGCTCTTCCCAAGATCCTAACCAGACAAGAGGTAGTCTGATGTGTGCTTAGGGTGCCACACAGACTGACCTCAATACCAGAATAAGAAGAGTTAATGCCAATACCAGGGGTTACGCACAGAATGGTTCGTTTGCCAATGCCAGGGGTCACACACAGAATAATTCGTTTGCCAATGCCAAGGGTCATACACAGAGTGGTCGTTTGCCAATGCCAAGGGTCATACACAGAGTGGTCGTTTGCCAATGCCAAGGGTCATACACAGAGTGGTCGTTTGCCAATGCCAAGGGTCATACACAGAATAGTCGTTTGCCAAATATACAAGAGCTCTGCGGGAAGTAACTACCACGTCAGGGCACCGGTGAATAGTGAAGCCGGGTCTTAAACTCGGCGGGTCCGCGTCATCACGCCAGTCCCCGCCCCCTGGCGCCCCACGTGAGCGCAGCCGGCTGCGTTATCACTCGGCGCCTGGCCAGCGAGCAGCGAGGAAGCCGCTGCCAGGCGCCCCCTAGATCCAGCGCGGGCCGCGATACCAACGCGGTCCGTGACACCGAGTGTATATGAGCACACAGCAATTATGCTGTGGAGCCATCTTGTCAGCAGTGGGGTGCCACTGCCAGAGGGTGCACTGTAGCTTTGATTCCCTTCCCGGTGGGTGTTCAGTCCAGAATAGAGTCTGTGCTAACGAAAGGGCAGGCAGCTGCGCGCGTGCGTTTCACGTGGTTCAGCCAGTCATGTGGTACTGAGACTCAGAGAAATGGCAGTGTAATGCCCTGATGTTAGGTGGTTTCAATCAGCAGGTTTATTCAGGCGAACCCCATAGGTTTCAATGTTAAAAATATTCCCGTTTTTATGCAATATCTAATAAATCATTTATTATTTTAATCTGCAGTAAAAAGTCTTTACTTATTGATTCATTTTTTTAGTACCTCTTAGTCATTTTTCAGATTTTTTTGGGCAAAATCCCCCCCCCTTTTTTTTAATAGCAGTTTTTCTTTTTTCTGTAACGAACTTTTTATTATCAATCATAGGATCTTATATGTAAATTCCAGACATTTTCGTTCAGTAGTTCTTTTGAAAACAGCAGGCCACGGGTTTGCGGTTGCAGCATTCAGCGGCCGACTCCATGCACTTTGGGGACCCTGCGGTGAATGGTGAATTCACTGCAGGGTGGGGAAATTTTATTCTCCTAAGTGCAGAGAACTACAGAACACCAAAAAGTTGGCGTCATTTCGGTGCTCTGTGAGTAACCCATTTAGTGGTGAGGTTTTTTGCTGCCCCCTGGAAAGGGAAAGCCTAGGCCTTGCCTACCCAGGACATACTTGAAAATTTGTGAAATCTCAATGTATCCTTCCTGGTAAAATAATTTGCAAAAGTAAAAAAAAAAAAAAAAAAAGTGTTTTTTTTTTAGGGGTGGGGCCACCCAGTGCGGGCCGCCGCCCCCTGGAAAGTGCCGCCCTAGGCCTGGGCCTAGTCGGCCTAGGCCAAAATACACCACTGCTTTGAAGTACCCTAGGGTGTGCCCTTTCTAAAAATATATGGTTTGATGGGGTAAATTACTTTGGCCAGCTTCAAAAATGTCCCAAATAGGACATGGGTGCATGATGACCAAATGTGAAAATTCCAAGTTTGAAAACTGAAATGCGCACCCCAAAAATAAGGCCTAATAGCCCACAAATGACCCGACATACCTATACATGGGTGGTATCAATTCACTCAGAAGATGTTGCTGAAAATATTTTGGGGTGGTTTTTGGCAGTAAACCTTAAAGTTCACAGTACATGTATTCTTAAATTGCGTTCAAAAAAAAAATCACCAAAACTTTTTTTTTTCTCAAACTTTGGCATAGATTTGTGGTAAAATGGTTTGCATGGAAAGAGTCAAAATACCCCAAGTTTAATACCTTGATTTGTGTACTTTAAAAAAATATGTATATGTGGAGGGTTATTCAGGAATTAGTGACAGATATCAGTGTTACAATGTCACTATCACTAGTTTTGAAAATAAACTCTTTGCAAATGGCAAAGTGCTACTTTCACTTATTGTGGCATAAGATAAGGAGAAAAGCGAGGAATATGTAAACATTGGGTATTGCTAACTCAGAACTAAATTTAGAAACTACTAAGGAATTAAATTTTTTTGACGGTTGTTGATACATAAGAAAAATTGGGAGTCAAATTTCGAAAAAGTGGTGTTTTTTCAATTTTTGTGTCATATTTCACAATGTTTTTTATAGTAAATTATATGAAATGATGAAAAAAATTGTATCTTTATAAAGTCCATTTAATGACGAGAAAAACAGTGTAAAATATGTGTGGGTTGCATAAACGAGTAAGAGGAAAATTTGTCCTAAACACTAACAGCGCAGAAACGTAAAAACAGCAGCGGTCACTAAGGCTAGGGTCAAACGAAAGTATTTTTACACGCGAACGTAAAAAAGTGCGTCCGAACGCATTGATGTATTTTTTCACAGAATATGCGAAAACGGTCATACGATGCGCATGTTCGTGCGCGATGTTTTACGAATCCAAACCAGGAAACTTTTTGCGTCTGGACGTTATGTTGGCCGGACACGAGCAGGGTCTGACGTCTCCAAATCACACACACACACCGCTAGTGGGCGCAGCGCACTCTGTACGTCCGTACTAGAGGTTCTGCGTTCTCGAAAAAATGCGTTCATTTTCCACTTGCGTTGTGCGGCCGGACTTTCGTGCGACCGTACTTCGTATATTGGCTGTCATTGCCTGTCATTTGCTGCTAGTGCGGCCGTGATTAAGTGGGCTAGAACGCACGTTAAAAGTGCGCTGGTCTGACCCCAGCCTAAAGGACGGATTTGTGTAAAACCGCCCGGTCACTAAGGGGTTAATGGAACAATGCATAATAATGCATTGTACAATCACCTCCACACTTGTTGGCAACATGGGAAATGAGATGGTAAGTGCAGCATTATTTTCCACTTTATAATTGAAAAGTGAACAACACTGTTAGAAAGAAAAATATTATTTTCTTATTTCTACATAAAACCTTGTCATGTTTGGTATAATTGGAGAGGTTACGCTATACCCTTTCCAATAATACCTAATATGACCCTGTAGCTGCTACAGGTCTGGAGATACGGGGGTCCAAACAGTGGTGGCTCATCCACAGGAGTCAGATGGGGCAGCACATACTGCAATATTTTTTTTTTTTTTAAATATATACGACCCTTAAAGACAGAGTTACACCCTTAGACATACACCCGGTATATTACTTGCAATTAAGGCAATTTCTTCTTACCCAATTGAGCACATTGTCCCCTAATGACCTAGCCAATCCGCTCGACACGCTCCTGTTTGCCCGCCCTCTGTCCCCTCCCTCTACCTCTACTATATACGCACTTTTACAATCTTCGCTACCTACAACACTCCCCTGGGTGGCTATAACTAGATGGACCTCAGTCTTTCCCGAGCTTTCTGCGCCGGACTTGATTGAGGCCACCTTACTATCCAGGCGCTCCCTTCCTTCTGCTAACTACTGGGACATGTTTTATAGAATACTCCATCGAGCGTATATGGCGCCCGACAGAATGACTCGCGCGGGATTGTCACCAACCGCAAATTTTTTAAAATGTCAAGGTGCTCATGCTGACTTACAGCATTGCTTATGGTCATGTCCATTTATTCAACTGTTTTGGGACGCAATACGCCGATTTGGTTCACAAGTTCTTCGTCTAAAAAATTCCTTTTACCCCGGAATGGGCCATATTTAATCGTCCGACCCCCCCCCCCCACCCCTAGACCTTTTGCTAAGTGCCATCGATTTTGGCTAACCTTGTTAGCTGCAACGGGCAAGAAAGTGATCTTGTCACAATGGATTTCCCCTACCCCTCCTTCCTTTCGCATGGTTTATGACAGAATATACGCCATATTTTTGGCGGACTGGACCGAGGCTGCAGTGCAGCAAGAAAAGAAGACTCAAGCCTTCTTTACCAATTGGACCCCCCTTATTCACACCCTGCCATGCGAAACTAAGGACTCCTTACGTCATACCTTTTTCTGCACCCCTTGGTACTCGCTACAGATGCTGCGGGGTATCCCGCCCATCACTCAAGATCCCCCTGACCACCCCTTATCCCGTTTTCTAGTTCCCCCCCTCGAGTCCGGTAGATGCCCACATTTAATTGACACACTCACCCTTGGGAATTGTCTTCTTTGGTCCTAATAGGAGTTGTACAATAACTTATACATTAACTGTTGGATGCCACATATTTCCATTAGTTGAATATCGGATACTGATGTATAATAAGATGTCTTTCTGTATGTTTTTTTTCTGTAACTTGATCCAAGATGAATAAAAAATATGTTTAAAAATATATATATATATTTTTTGCTGTTTTTCAGTGTCATTTAATATGTGCCTTTATTGATAAAAAAAAAGGAAAGATTATGTGATTGTCTTTGACTGTCCAGAAATCTGATCAGGGCTCTACAGGAAATCTTAGAATCAAGGACATCAGCTGTTATCATCCCCCTTGCTACTGGCTAATTGTTCTCTGATGGGCGTCAAACTGCCCAAAGCAAGCTCCCTTCTGAGGCTCGAATGGAGATTTTATCTCCTTCACACACCAGGTACCTGCCTTAACCCCTTAATGACAGAAAATGCACCCATCATTTGCCTTAATATGCAATAATAATACAAATAAAAATAAATAGAAACATAAATGTGTAATCGTAAACAGGATTTTTCTCTTTCATACACTGACATTTTGTATATTCAGAGTTATTTAACCCTATAGTGACCGGGAAGTTTAACAAAGGTCCAGCCGAAAGTGCACACACTGTGATGTCATCGCGCCTGCTGGTCCCTGGAAAAGGAGGGGCAGGCTTTAGCCTGCCAAAACTCTGTGGGAGCCCAGCGAGGGAGGTGAGTATCAGGAGGGAGGGAGGTTAGGGGACCCTGACGGGAGGGAGGTTAGGGGACCCTGACGTACCATGTACATCCACGGGTCTAAGGGAGATTTCCCGATCGGACGGCTCACCTCCTACCAAATGGCAAGACCTCTCCGGAATTGTCCGTTGTCTCGGCTGTGCATGTTTGGAAAGCTGCCACTGTTCTGGTGAAGGCATGGGCCTGCACCTGCAGCTCCAATAGCCACTATATTAATCCAGCTCTGTATACAACCAAACATAATGTTCCTCAAATGTCTTACCCCAGTTGTTTTTCAATCCCATGCCTCATCCTATTGTATGCCACTATTTCCATGGTCTATACTAGCCACGTATATCCCTACCCACTTGCCTTTCTTTAGGTACATTGATTAGACCATTTTCTCTCCATGTTACCTCTTGGAATTCCTCTCTACCCAATCACCTTCTACTGCAGAGACAACAACCTTGGCCTTTCAGATGTTTGGAACTACATTTCCCAAGGTGCTCACCCACTCCTTAGGCTGTCAGAGAATGAAGGGAAATGTAGTTTCAAAACATCAGGAGGGCTTAGCTACTGACCCATGTTCTGCGGGTTTTTTTCATGCCCACCTTTACTGCTTTTTCTCCATATACTCTTTCCCTTTTCAACTGATAAAACCTCTATAACGCAGCTCCCTACGACAGCTGTAATAGTCTGTGCTGGCCACTTCTCATCTCTAGAGCATAAGGTTACAGTTACTATGTAACTGGAACAGGTGAATTGCATGGGCCGCATCAATCCATCTCAGACTTTTCATCTACCTTGTGCCTTTTATGAGAGTGCAGTTCATCCTCCATCCCAAGATGTCTGTTATATTGCTGTCTTACTGCCATAGTGTACAAGAAATAGAAAAGACTAGTGGGGGGAATTATCCTAAAAAGAGAGGTACAATGCACCTAGCGAAGAAAAACTAGATCCATACATTTGAATAAAGTGTGATGTGGGTGCTCCAATTGCCAGAGTAGCCAACCCAACAATAACTCCAATAATAAGAATAATGCAGCTGGGCACAACAAAAAATAATAGGACGAAGGGGAATCTTTAGTTAGGCAACATTTTGTTTGCAGCTGCAAACCTTAAAAAGCTTTTTCAGGCTCGATAACGGTTGCAACTGCAATCAAAGTGTTTCCTAAATAAAGTTATTTTTTTATTTTTTGGTGTGCCAGATTGCCTATTATTATGTTTGAGGTTAAATAATTCAAATGATCTATATTTCCTATTTCGACCTATGTTTTGCATTATTGAAAATGCAATATAACCACTTACAGCAGCTTATATCAATATAGTTCCATTTTTCTGCTATCCTGGCTGTTCTTGGCATTAGTAATATCTTTTTCCTGAGAAAGAAAGACATTTCTGGCATCACTTACCGGTAACTGTGTTAGATCCTTTTTTTTTTCCCAGTATTTGCTTCATCATATTTTATTTAGCTCAGCTTATATAGGAAATCTTTAAACATTTTTGCTCTGCTCAGAATTCCATGTGGATGAAAATTTTAGCAGCTCTGAAATATATTTCATTAATTTAAAAGGCAGCATGTCCCCAGGCCCGTACCTTTGCAGCTCTACATTTATTACACTAGTAATGTCTACAGCTTACTGTAAATTATCCTCTCAGAAACCTTACTTTGAAAGGGTTCAGCTCAGTTTTTGAACTTTCAAACCATCTCTATAAGATTTTGTACAAAAACACAGATAACTCGCCTGCACCAAGAGAGTGCAAGGAGAGCTACAGATGGGGGTGTGAGTCCCCTGTAAAAATGTATACTTTAATAGAAAAAACAAATACAAATATATATATGCATCAACACAACACAAACATGTTAAAAAGAAAACACAGATTGATATAGAGACCGGGAACATAGGCTGAAATAATTTAACCACATAACCAAAACTACTGCATGTATAATATAGGTGAGGAATGTGTATCAGCAAATGGGAAATCAACAATCAGCCAGGGCAGAGACATATGGAAAATGTTTACATTTTCAATATGAGTGATGATTTATCGCTGGTGTTTGGTGCTTACATTTTGTTCTATTTATCTTTTGTACCAATCTTATTCACCAGCTCAGCGGCGTAGCGTGGGTTGTCAGCACCCGGGGCGAGGCAAGAATTGCACGCCCCCCCAATCTGTGGATACGGTAACACACCCTGATTCCCTTCTACCAGTAGAGTATTGACCCCCCTTACCCCACAAACACATGTATATTAACAAAATACTGATATAATAAAAAATTAAACACACATGCCCCCACGCTACGCCACTACTACCAGTCACCCTGTCCCAGTATACCCTAGTAGTTCCACTCTCCCACTATACCCAGTCACCCTCTCCCAGTACCCCCAGTCACCCTCTCCCAGTACCTCACAGTACCCCCAGTCAATATCTCTCTCTATCCAAGTACCCCCAGTATCCCCTCACTGTGTGTTGGTTACGCTGCTCTGGTGTCACACAGTGTCGCTTACTTGTGTGAAGTTGCTGGTGGCCTGGGGGGGCTGTCTTGGGGGCTTAATGGAGTCCAGATTTTAAATGTGCTGCAGAGCATGTGCCTCCCTCCTTCCTGTTCAGTGGCTGCAGGGCTGCCAGCGGCGTGGGGGCTTCAAGGGGGGGCTGACAAGTGTGGTACAGGATGTTCCGTCAGATAATGCTGCGCTGCTTCATGTGACTCATGTCAGCGTTAAGAAGGAGTCAGGATAGGACCAGAATGTCCTGGTCTTCCCTTCTGGACACGGAGTGCTAAGTGACCGCCGGCGCCGCAAAACTGGCGACTGCCCATGCAAGGGCGTCTCACGGACACCAGTGTCCTTGAGCAGACACCTTGCTGATCCCTGCTGTAAAATATTAGTGGTTCAAATTTCTTTTGAAATTTTGCACCCCCTAAGAAAATTGCGCCCGGGGCGACTGCCCCCGAGGTGCCCCCCCCACGCTACGCCGCTGCACTAGTATTTCCATATGTCTCTGCCCTGGCTGATTGTTGATTTCCCATTTGCTGATACACATTCCTCACCTATATTATACATGAAGTAGTTTTGGTTATGTGGTTAAATTATTTCAGCCTATGTTCCCACCTTCATTCGTACTGTCTCTATATCAATCTGTGTTTTCTTTTTAACATGTTTGTGTTGTGTTGATGCATATATATTTGTATTTGGGTTTTTCTATAATAGTATACATTTTTACAGGGGACTCACACCCCATCTGTAGCTCTCCTTGCACTCTCTTGGTGCAGGAGAGTTATCTGTGTTTTTGTTGGCATTCTTGGAGGGTTAGGCCCTTTTGAGTGTGAGTTTATGCACCATCCTATGGTTTTGTGGTAGATTATTTTTGAGTTCTATAACATTTTAATCTGATATGAAAATAAGAATCAGCCTGAATGCCAATTTCTTCAACCCACATTGTTATGATATTATTATTTATTATTATTCTTTATTTATAAAGCGCCAGCATATTCCGCAGCGCTGTACAATAGGCACAGTATAGCCAGGGTTACAAAACATTGAACAACATTTGACAAACAGTACAGGAGGAGATGAGGGCCCTATTCCCGTAGGAACTCACAATCTAGAAGGGTTGGGGTTGGAAACAGGAGGAGAGGACTGCAAGGTGAGAATAATTGATGGTTGCGTTCCTACGTTGAAGGAACGTTTTAAAGGAGCGTTTGAAGGAAGAGAAATTAGGGGAAAGTCTGACTGTACGAGGGAGAGCGTTCCAGAGAATGGGGGCTGCGCGTGAGAAATCCTGCAGTCTATCATGGGAAGAGGTGATGCGGGGAGAAACTAGACGCAGGCCACTGTTTGACCTCAGGGAGCGGGCTGGGGTGTATCTGGTGATTAGTGAGGACAGGTAGTGGGGAGCTGAGTTAGTGAGAGCTTTGTAGGTCAGGATAAGGATTTTAAATTTAACTCTGCAGTGGATGGGGAGCCAGTGAAGGGACTCGCAGGGGGGAGCAGCAGAGACAGAGCGGCGGGTGATAGTTTCCCAACAGATTTGCAATGTTTATAACCCTTGGCAAATCTGTTACAACTCCATATTGGGGAAACTGTATCAATGATACAGGGCAGATTTCACATATTTATCCAAATAATGACACTTATTCCATGAACAAGCAAACATTAAAAAAGTGCAATGTATGTACTTATGACAGGAGCTTAGTAAGGACAGGTGGACAGTGTCTTCCAATGTTGGACAGTGTGACGGGAGACATACACAGGGTTATTCAGAGAGAGGTGAAAACCAGGAGAATGACTGGAAAATGGAAAATTCTAGGTCAAAATAGCCAAACCAGAAAAATTCTCCCATTTATCTCACTTTCCAAATCGACTATTTGGTCTAGATTGTTCATTCTACTGCCAATTCTCCTGGTTTTCCCCTCTCTCTGAATAACCCTGATAGAATAAAATAAGTGCAGAAGGATCTTGGTAAGAACAAAAAGGAATTATTATTCAGAAATGAATAGTAGAACACCGAGAATAGAAATATAGCGACACTAAAATGCAATTTGTAAGAGCACAATGCTCCAGGTCTACGATAATGTTGAAACTAGAATAAAATGTGGTAGGTAGTGCATGGGTGGTCTCGGATTACCCTGCAGACTTTCTTTACTGTTTGATGCGCAAACCCAACCCCCATAGATGGAAATGTGGGGAAATTGTTTTTAATTATATTTACATAACTCTCTTGCAAAGTTTCAACTCAGATGCCTACAGGGACGTCCAGGACAAAACCAGGCAGGAGTGTAGCCTTTTTTTTTTTGGAGAAAGTATCTTACCAGGAATGATACATTGAGATTTCTTTTGTTTTCAAGTATGTCCTGGGTGGTATGTACCGTTAGGTGTCTTGCCCAAGGACAAGGACTTACTGGAGATGTGCTCTTGCTGGGATCGAACCTGTGTCTCCACAGCTATAGAGCTGTGATATTACCTCTAATTCACCCAGCCGGTACCATTGGCGGCTGATGTTTGAATTTCTTTTCTAGAACTTTTCTAGAGACTACACAATCTCTTTTATGCACTTATTAAAAGCTAAGTTTTATACACACCATGTGAACCTGCCTTCCTTCGTCTCCATATTAGACTGTGCACTCGTTACACCAGACCAGCAATTGAGCTGTTCTTACTCGGAGTGAGTTTAGAAAATCCATATTGGGGTGTCTTACAGTTTTTTCTATTGATGGAACAATGCTTAATAACCTCCTCTGAACTATCCTGGCTTTACTTGGTGTCCTCATTTGCTCGGCAGCAGTGTGCTACAGGAGATGAGGGTGGGACAACACAAAGGGACTGTAACGGAAGATCATGTAAGGTGCTGTCTAGGAGTAAGACCTTTTACAGAATTAACCTGATATTTATGGATGGAGAAATAAATGTATATGGTGTGTAAACTACATTCATCAATCAAAGTAGCATAGACAAAAAATAATTTCTTGATCCATATGCCAATAACCCAGGAGGATGTATGTCCCAAGTAAGGGCTATATTCCAAAATTGGTTCTAACTTAACCAGAGCTGTTGTAAACTTACCAGAGCCATTGTAGTCTATGGCGTTGTTATATTTACAACAGCTCTGGTTAATTTAGTACAAACCTTCTAATATTGCTCTAAGTGTTTTAATCTTATGAGATCAGTCATTAGGTTGGAAGGAGAGAACCCACTGTTATGGGGTACACTGATGTTTTGATAGGCTTATGTTACCAAATTCCCATAATTTATTCCTAACCCATGTATTGTTTAAATCTTTAAAAATATATTAAAGTGGAGTATTTATATGTATGAATTTTATACGGTCTCAGAAGCACCATTATTAAATATACACGTTCAGGTTGAGTGCATCTGTTCTGGTTTTCAATACCATTTTCATAGAGAGACATACTAAAAATTGGTCCAGCGTTCCACATTGGTGATCAACAAAAGGAGTTAACTGGTGCAAGTGATAAAATGTTTTATCCAAAATGTGTTTTTATTCTCTTCACCCTGTCAAACGCTGGTGACTTCCAATACGGACATGTACAATCAGATAAGCCCTTTCCTTGTAATGGAAACATTGGAGTGACTTGCCACTGTCTTAAGTATATCAGGTTTTTGCTTTGCTTTTGTGCTTCAGCACACTTGCCTTTGCAATAGAGTCTCACAATTCATTTATTTGCTGGTATTTCAACACAATTCAGAGTTTGAATGCCTATGACTCAAACTAGGGATTTATGATTAAAAAAGGGAAATAATACCATATAATAAACCATGAAAATATGAATGTACTACCACCTTTATCGTATTGTAGAATGAGCATCTACTATAATGTTAGGATCATATTAGAGCACATTCATGCCAAGTCATTTAAGGTCTTCTTGTGCACAGCCTGTCTGATAATCCATTTTCGAAGCAAATCTATTCTATTCTAAAAGCCCACAGGTGGACTCATGGATGGGCATTTGGGCTGGCGATAGTGTATTCAGAACTTTACATTGTTCTAACAATACAGGAACAAATCTAACTAAACTAACTTAATAGAACAAATGAATGAATTTGTTCAGAGTTGTGCTATTCACCTATAAACCTAAGAACCCGGATTAGATGCCCCATGGACGCTTTGTGTGTAATAGTAATGCATTAACTAATGGAGATAACGTACATAATTGCTGTCTGACTTCTGTCTGCATTCATACTGTCCTCAAAAGACTTCTAGACACTTGGTAGTAGATAGCATGTGATTGCAAATCATGTTTGTGGTGTTGTCCTTAAACAACACGGGCTTTCATAATTAAATTGTCACCAAACAGTGAGTTGAACTAATACATTACATTCATTAACTGATACAGAAAAGAAGAACTGTTTAAATAAAGCAGTTAAATTGTATTTTATAAAAAATAAAGCTGTCCTGGTTAATATAATTTCCATAAAACCTCAGGAATCGGGTCAATGTGAGTTTGCTCTAGCAGTTTGTGTTTTATTTGTTTTATTCTTTAACAATCAAAATAGATTCATGCATTTGTCCAGATGGGGTAGTGCTTTAAATGTCTAGGATTGCCATATTTTTTTAGGCATTATAGGTCAAATGGTAAAAGGGTCAGATTTTTTTATTCTATCCAATTTATAAAATTCGATACAGAGACCTGCAATGTTAAAAACAATCACCAAATCTAAAACCCTTTGACAAGATTTATGGACGAATTAGGATATGTAATGAAAAATAAAGGTAAATACCAGCCGATAGCGTGAGATTGCGTAGCGAGTGACGACACAAACACACAGTGATGGGTATATAGGATTTACTTTAAAATAAAAAGGATAAACAGAAAGATAAAACATTATTGAACTAAACCCCGAACACTGCCATAACACAAAAACTCAGCATTGGTAAAGTGATATACAAAGATATCAACAATATATCTGGAAAACCTGACCTGTTAGGGGTACTTGAGGACCACGGTTGGGAACCACTGCTCTAGATGATTCACGATCTCCTGTAAGCTTTGGTCAGCATTACCGTAGAATTTACCATTGGGAGATATATTAGCTGTGTATGGTTAGTCATCTGGATTGGGGTGCTATACAGTTACAGGGGTTTCAAAAGTGTCCTATTACTTTTGTGGTTGCAGTGTATAATCGGGAGGGTGTGTACGGTTTTGGGGGGTTAGGTTGGCATAACCTGGGACCCTGAAAGGGGGTAGAGTAAGTCCAGAGGCTTGGAGCTGTTAACCCCTTGTATACCCTCCTCCCGCATGTGACGAAAGGGCAGATAGCGGGTGGTCGTCACACCTTGTATTCGGCCCTCTTTCTGGCAGCAGTAACCTATTTAAACTTTTTGTTACAGTGAGGGCTGGGGCTGCTATTTGTAGCTGGTTTTATATCTCTCCAGGGTGCTTGTAGAGATATAGACAAAGGATTTCATTACTCCACAGGGGACACACTAATCCTGTTTTAAAACTGTGTGAAAATGGTCTTTTGAAATGTTGAGTGATTTTTCAATGCATTACAATGCAAAATGGACATAACTCGATTTTGGGTGTGAGGGGGTTAAGATCTGGCCTGTTAGGGGTCCTGAGGACAGGGTTGGGAACCACTGCCCTAGTTGTACCTTTTTAAACTTCCAGTTGTATAAAAGAATTCTAGGTAGTAAAAGATAGTTGAAAAAAAAACACATATAAGACTACTTTGAAGTCTGATGAACGGAATATTTATTTTGTGTTCCGTGTGACAATGTCAAGTAAATCATCTTGGCTATAGATCATATGAAAAGAAATTCAAAGAAAGTTGGGACTGGAAGTAAGAGATTAAAATTTACTTTTATCATGAGCTAAACTTTGACCAACGTTTCTTTTTAAGTAATTACAATTTGTCAAATGTTATTTTCTCTATGTAACTACTGTATTTGGTAATCTAGATCTAGAAAGAGGCGGGTATGAATAATTACTGTACCATCATTAATTTAGGTCATCCACAGCCGCAGCTCGCTCAAGAACACTTAAAGTAAATGAGTACTTCTGTGATGCATTGGTTGCAAAGATGCCTTTGGAAAAATGTCAGTACTTTACTTTATGTATTTTAGCTGCCTGTTGAATCTGAGAAATTGCAAATGATAAAAACGAATTTCTCTAAATTCACTCACATTTCAGTAGATCAGGTAGAACTTACATAGCAATACATTTATACCTTATATTTCATAATAAAACTACTATCAATTATATGTTCCAGTATTATTATTAATCTTTATGTATAAAGCTCCTGCATATTCCGCAGCGCTGTACTGTGGGCACAGTATAGACAGGGTTACAATACATTGAACAACATTTTGAGAAACCAGTACAGGAGGAAACGAGGGCCCTATTCCCATGGAAACTCACAATCTAGAAGGGATGGGGGTGCAAACAGGAGTGATGGACTGCAAGGGGAGAGTGATGGACTGCAAGGGGAGAGTGATGGACTGCAAGGTGAGAGTGGTGGACTGCAACAAGGTGAGAGTATTAAATGTTTATAGAAGATATTATAGCCAATGTTGTTTACTGCAAAAAGTACATTGATGTTTTGTGTTAGTCTGATGTAGTGATGTCATTATTATTGCCACTGAACCATTTCACCCCTGTGTGCTGAGCTCCTTTTGATCGTTTTGTGCTCATCATGTTTAAACGAGTGTCGAAGTAATATTTTATTATAAGACCCAGGCAAATTATATATCCTTATTTTCAGCATATTCAAAATATATCATCATGTGTATATAGTACAGCTACGCCATGGCGAGAGACACCAAAATCAGCCACAGGCATGTAGCTTCAGGTCATGTCTAAAATATCTTTTGTTAGACAGACTGTTTTATTAGATTTCAAAGAACTTATAGCCAATCAGCATACAGATACATTTCCACGTCAAAGTTTAACCAACAGTGAGACAAAGATTACTACATATGATTCAGAGATGGCTTTTCTGTAGCTTACACTGTCCGCACGCCCTTTCCTGCGCAGACAGGAAATTGGCTAAATTCCACAGGCCAACATCCTATGCAAGAAAAAGACACTCAAAATGGGAAGGGGGAATTTCACAGCCCATTTTATCAAAACAGGCTTTTCAAGATAAATTATTTATATTTATACAGGAAATTAAAATCTAACAACATCATGTTGCGTCAGAATGCTATAACAAAAAACTTAAAAAATTTAGATTTCTATTCAGATTTCAATCATTTACAGTATGTAAAATATTTTTTTCACATATTATCATTTAAACCTTTGTGGTCACATATTCTATGGGGCACGCTTGTTAAAAGAAATCTAGAAAGTAGGGGAACCTGGTACTGTATTTTTCTGAGAAAATACGTGATTTTGTCTAAAACTGAAAAAAACCCTAACTTTTTCCCTTGTATTTTGATGCATTGTGTTGTATAAATATTATGACTGTATAAAACACCGACCTTGTTCACAGCGTGGGATATTAGAAGGTGAGTAGCGGCAGTGGTATTGCTCATTTTATATGTGACAGATGGACAATGCCATTGCTTTAGGGCAACTGCCACAGAATGGAGTCTATGGGTCGTTCACTGTCTCAAATCTCATTGATTACATCCCACACCATTCAAAGTACATCACCAGGGAATAGATCTTCCAAGCTCCTTGTTTTATCTCATTCATCCAGCTAGGGCTGCAACTAACGATTATTCTCATAATCGATTAGTTGGCCGATTATTATTACGATTAATCGATTCATCATATAAAAAAAAATAGAAAAAAATTTGTTTACTTAAAAGGAATTTTATGTAAAAAATAAATAATCACAACCCCTCCCCCTTTTTTCATAAGGAATTTGCATAGGGTACGTAACTTTCGTACGTACATACACAAGGTATGCGAGTGGCTGGTCAGAGGGAAGGGTTGATGCTGCATGCGCAGCTTAAGCCCATGTTTGCTTTCTCAAATGAACGCGGCTACAAGTACTTGGTCATAGATGATGATGTCAGCATGAAAACTGGGTTAATAAGCTAAAGTGGTCAGGGTGCATAGAGTGTCCCTTTTAAATAATCTAGTGAACAAACTGAGTGGGAGGGACTGTAGGTGGAAGGGAGTGACTTTGCTCAAGTGACTTGACCTGAGTATGAGGGGGAGTGGGTATGGACAAAAGAGTCGGATATGAGTGTGGGAGTGAGTTTGGGGAAATGGACCAGACCAAAGGGAGGGAATGGCAGTTCCCGACCAAAGAGGGTGTGGCAGGGAGGGTGGGGTGGTGGCACATGACTCCAGCTTCAAGTAAGGATAAAACACAGGCATACAGCTCCTTCATCCAGCGGCAGTATCCTATTGTTGTGTAATAGTTCTGCTACTGTGTCTGACATAACCCTAGAACTAAATAATACCTAGTAAAGCAGTGGCGTGTCTTCTCCAATCTTGCTCTGAAGCTGAGGTTATTTACGTTTAACTCAGTCTGACTCTAAACAGTGTGTGCTGTACACAGGACGATTAATCAAGGACGATCAATCAACAGCGATTAATCGATAATTGAAATAGTTGACAACTAATTTAATCATTGATTAGTTGTCGATTAATCGATTAGTTGTTTCATTTTTTTTTTATTGTAATAAAGGTTTTATTAAGTTATTTGAAAACATACATCTCTTGACATTAAATGCATTGCCACATATTCAATCAATTGTGAATTATTTGGGACGTAAATAACAGATAATAAAGTGTGTATTTTCGATACAGCGTCTCTGTGTACATCACATATGAATACATATAATACAAATTCAAGCAAAAAAGAGGGGGGGTAGGGGTACAACCTGTGACAAGGGAATAAAAGAAAAAGGTGGGGGCTAGGGGGTTTGGCCAATCATTTGTTATTCAATTGTAGTCAAGAAAGATCTACAGAGTTGTGAGGTGGGGAGCAGGCTGGTGTGGACCAATAGAACCAACGCCTCAGGTGTTTGGCAGAGGTGCCGGAGGATTGGTGCATCAGATCCTCTACATCTCTTATACGTTGGACTTCGTCTAGCCATTCTCGGAAAGTGGGGGCTATCGGAGATTTCCAGTGCCTGGGTACTACCGCTTTGGCGGCGTTCAGTAGCCGAATATCAAGTGAGTTTCTGTAGGTGTCCACAGGCAGCGGTGTGTGGTGGAGCAGCATGGCCGCTGGCGTATAGGAAGGTGGAGTGTCAGAGATGTTGCTAATGGCATCATGAACCAGTGTCCAGAAGGGTTGCAACACTGGGCAGGACCACCATATATGCAAGAGATCAGCGCGCTGTGATCCGCACCTCCAGCAGGAGGCATCTGCCGTGACTGAATATGTAGCAATAGTGGTGGGTGCCCTATACCATCGTGACAGCAGCTTGTAAGCCGTTTCTTGTGTGCGAGTAGCAATAGAACACCGGGTATTGAGCGCAAACATTTGACTCCACTCTTCCTCTGTGAATGTTTGGTGGAGTTCCATCTCCCATTTCGCGACGTATAGGGGGTGTGGAGGGGGAAAGATTTTGCAGGACACCGTACAAAGTCGATATACCGTGTTGGGGAAGAGTCTTACGGGTGATCACTTGTTCAAATACGGTCAGTGGGCGAGTGTATTTTTCCAATGGAGCTAGGGAGCGGAGATAGGTTATGAGGCAGTGCATATGGAATGTCGTAAGAAAGGAGTCGGGGTGGGTCAACGGTACATCCTTCGGGGCTTTAGGTCGGTCCCCATCTATGTAAAGGCCCGGCAGGGGGTTTCGTGGCAGAGCCGCGTCAGTGAGAGGTAACAGTCGTGGCGAGAAGGCCGGTAAGTGATTGAGAGGAGAAGCGGAGAGGGCCAGGGGGCTAGCTGCGTGAGCCTCTGCAGCCGTCGCCAGATGGCCAGTGTGACCGAAACTGTCGGGTGTGTGGGGATGTCAGTAGGGGCAGCGGTGCCTAAAAGCCAAGGGAGGGAGGTTAGCGAGCGGCCGGCCAATTCATGCTCTAACGCCACCCATTGTTTATCTGAGGTACCCAAGCTCCACTCCACCAATCGCAAAAAGATGAACAGCCTGGTAATAGCGCTGCAAATGTGGCAGAGCTAGACCTCCACGAGAGCGAGGAGCTGTCAGCAGTGCCACACTCAGCCTCGGTTTACTCCCGGCCCACACATATCTAATAAAGAGAGACTGCAAGGAGCGGAAGAAGGCAGATGGGACATGTATCGGCAGGGTCTGCAATAAGTAAAGGACTCTTGGAAGAACATTCATTTTAAGGACATTTATGCGTCCAAACCACGTGATGTGTGGGATGGCCCATCGAGTAAGGTCTTTTTCCAGGACCCGAAGCAGGGGGACAAAATTTGTGGTATAAAGATTTGATACCGCTGGGGTGAGGTGAACTCCGAGGTATTTAAGGGAGGTAGTACACCATCGAAAGGGGAATGTGGATTGAATATGTGTGCTAAGGGGAGCAGGTATTGAAATGTTCAGAATTTCCGATTTTGACATATTAATTTTGTAATTACTGAGCGAGCCATATTCGCGTAATAGTTCAATGAGGGAAGGCAAGGAAATCTGGGGCTGCTGTACAAAAAATAGCAGATCATCTGCATATGCCGCCACCTTATATGTGTGGCGTCCAACACAGATACCATGAATAGAGGGGTTGGCCCTGACAGCTTGAAGGAGGGGTTCCAGAGATAATGCAAATAAAAGAGGGGAGAGAGGGCAACCCTGTCGAGTGCCGTTTTTAATGGTGAAGGGGAGGACAAGGTGCCATTTAGATTAATGCGAGCGGTAGGTGAGTCATATAAGGCGGTTATCCAGCGCAGGGCGTTGGGGCCAAATCCCATATGCTGTAGAGTCTGGAATAAAAAAGGCCAGTGTACCCTATCAAACGCCTTCTCAGCGTCGGTGGAGAGGAGCAGGGTCGGAGCGGTGTCAGTTCTCTGAACAGCATGAATCAAGTTAATGGCCAGTGTAGTATTTTCTCGCCCCTCCCTCCCTGGGATAAATCCCGTCTGGTCAGGGTGGATCAGGTGTCTCATATGGTTTGCGATTCGCAGAGCAAGTACCTTAGCAAAAAGTTTTACATCCTGATTCAGGAGGGAGATTGGTCTATAATTGGCACACAGGGCGTGATCCTTATCAGGTTTAGGGATTAATGTGATGGTGGCAGAAAGTGTTTGTGGGGCAATATGGGATGCAGGTTCAGTCAGTCCGTTAAAAGCAGCCAACCAGGCGCGAGAGAGGAGCTTTTCGCACGCTTTATAGTATTTAAGGGTAAAACCATCAGGCCCCGGGGTCTTACCCACTGGCGTTCGCTTGATCGCTTCATGCAATTCCTCCGCAGTGATTGGACCTTCAATAGAGGACCTCATGTGCGGCGTCAGTTTTGAGCGTAAGTGAGTGCGAAGGAAGCGCTGGGTGGCGTCAGGGGCCGTTTGGGTGGGAGTCGGGGTGAGGCCATATAGCGTGGTAAAGTAATCACGAAAGAGGCCAAGCATATCTTTCGGGAGGGTAACAGTTTTACCCTGAGGGGTGCGAAGATGGGTGACATATAGAGCCTGTCGGTGGGTTCGGAGGGCATTAGCTAGGAGTCTGCCGCATTTATTTCCATGTTCATGGAAGGTTTTACGCACTGTCAGGAAGGCCTTCTGGGCCTGTTATTAAAAAGTGACCGAAGCTGTGACCTAAGGTCCAGCAATTCGGCGTAGACGTCATTGTCAGAGTGCAGTTTATGGGATCGTTCCAGGGCCGCAATGCGCTGCAATAGGGATTCCTGCTGTTCGATGCGCTCTCTCTTACGCCGCGCGCCCTGTTGTATAAGGTAACCCCTGATGACAGCCTTATGCGTCTCCCAAATAATCTGTGGGGAACAGTCGGGTGTATCATTCTCCGTAAAATAATTGTGCAGTGCGTCGTGAAGGCCTTCTTTAATCTGGGGGTCGGTGAGAAGGGATTCGTTGAGGCGCCAGAGTTTCTCCCTAGGGCGGGCGAGAGGGGAGGAGAGCGTGATCAGGACCGGGCAGTGATCCGACCAGGTCATGGGACCAATGGAGGCAGATTCCAAAAGGTGCATACTACCAAAAGGAGAAAGATATAGTCAAGGCGTGTGTAGAGCTGGTGCGGAGCGCTATAATACGTGTAATCCGTGTGGAGGGGAAGAGCGAGCGCCAGCAGTCCATCAATCTCAGGGATTGTAGCGCAAGTCGAGTGCGGCGGAGGACGGAGTGTGGGGTGCTAGTGACACCTCTAGAGGTATCCAGGCGAGCGTCAAGCGGCAGGTTGAGGTCACCTCCCACCACTAAGATACCCTCCTGAAAATCCTGCAGGCGACGAAGTATAGCACGAATGGCGGAGTGTTGCCGTCGATTCGGGAGGTATATGGAGACGAAAGTGTACCACTGCGCACCAATTTGGCCCTTCACAAACGTGTAACGACCAGCGGGATCTAACAAGGAGGTCGAGTTGCTAAATGGAATGGAGCGAGAAAACAACACCGCCGTTCCGCAAACTTTACCAGCAGTGGCATTGCTAAAATAACCTGTAGGATATTTGTGGCTTTTGAAAGAGGGAGGCCGGGCCTGTGGAAAGTGGGTTTCCTGCACTAATACTACATCCGCGTGAAGTGAAGTAAATTCCCTGAGGGCCGCATGGCGCTTTTCGGGTATGTTCAGGCCTTTTGCGTTAATGGAGAGAACTTTAAGAGTGCGGGGGACGGTGGCCATGGTATAATCGTGAGAGGGATAACAATATGAAAGGACCGAGGAGGGGATATGGGGAGCGCCCAGTAGGGCAAACCAGGTACAGGGGAACAAAGACAAATAACCAATTACAATGGTACAACTATATACACAAGGAGCACGTGCCTAAAGAGACAATCCACCACGTCGCCGAGTGGGCGCGGGGAGTCCCAGGTCACAGAGGGGGGTGCGTACACCACCAGCACACTGTGTAGGCACTGACTCGTGGGGGTTACCCAGCGCGGGACGGTCAACAGTAAGAGTCAAATATTATAACAATAAATTGAGAGTGCAATTTAGCAACAGATATTAAGAAAGCAGCGGAAGAAAATAAGTAAAAATTTTGTGTTGTCAAAAGGTTCAAAAAGAAAAGTCAAAGATCACTCAGGAGGCGCTGAACGCGCAGCCCCCCGTTCGGATACGTACATGGGTGTACTCAGGAAAAGAAGAAAAAAGAAAAATAACAGTTCGCACAGGCCGCCCCTGAGGTGCATGGAGTCTTGTAGTGCGGTAGGCCGTAAACGGGAAGGGCAGGCTGGGGTAGGGTCAAGGGTGAAAAGGAACCTCGCCTCCAGCCGTATTGCATAAGTCAGCCGGGGAGGAGGCTTCGGCGACCAGGCGCACCTCAGGCCCGATGACATATCGTAAGAGGGCCTCTCAGGCCAAGAAGCATATATAAAAAAAAGGATACTGACGTTGTCCAGGTCATCAAACCGGTTAGGTGCCGGTGTCAGCTAAGGGCGGTTTCCGCATCAGAAGGAGAGGTCCAGAGGTCCCAGGACAACGTAAACGGAGCCAATGGAAGCCCGTTCAATTCACCGGTGCCTGCGAGGAGGAGGAACGGCGTCTGCGGCGGGATCTTCGCGGGCGTGTTGGGGCCTGTTCTGGCGGCATATACAACAGTGCCAGGTCTGGCCAAGCCGGAAGCGTGTCCGGTGGAAGAGAGAGTTCCTCCAGAAACAGCGGGAGGTCCAGCTCACTGCGAAGGCTGAGGGGTCCCGATGGTGTGCGGACTTGAAGGCCAAATGGAAATAGCCACTTATATTGAAGTTTCATGTCCTGCAAGGCAGCCGTGAGCGGACGTAGCATTCGTCTGGACTGCAGGGTGGCGGGTGAGAGATCCTGAAATAGCGAAATCTTAGCCCCCGCAAAATCAATGGTGCGAGAACCTCGGGTCGCTGCCAGTATGGAGTCTTTCAGCGGGTAGCGTAAAAGGCAGCAAATCACATCACGTGGGGGAGCGTCAGGTGGGCCCTTCGGTCTCAGTGCTCTGTGATAGCGTTCCATTTCGATAACTGTAGCCGGGTCCCGTCCCAAAACTTCGTTAAATAAAGCGATGAGGGTGCATTTCAATTCCTCCTGCGTGTTTTCTATTTCCGGGAGGCCTCGAATCCTGATGTTATTCCGGCGGTTTCTGTTCTCTACGTCTTCCAAATGGCGAGCCATCATTTGTAGGGCTGAGCGCTGCGTGGTTATTGCAGCGGAGTGGGCCACTATCGTAGCAGACTGTTGCTCCTGCGTCACCTCCACGTGCTGCAGTCTGGTTTGAATACCGCCAAGATCTGTGCGCAGCGCGCGGATTTCTGAGAGGAGGGAAGCTCCCAGTTCAGTGGTGGCAATGGCTAAGTCCTCTTTACTGGGGAGATATTGTAGGAGCTGGCGGAGGTCATTTGGGGGTCCCAGACACTCACCGAGTGCGTTGGAGAGCTGGAGGCCGAGGAGCATGCGGCGGCGGCCATCTTGGATTCCGGGTCAGCGTTTTCAGCGGTTGAAAGGGGGGCCAAAAACGGCCTGATGGACCCTGTCTGCGGTGTTCCAGCAAGCTCTGGGGGGCCAGGAGTGTGTGGGGGCTTCCTGGCTTTACCCATGGGTGCGAATGTGCAGCGGAGAAGGGGTAAACACAGCGCGCTCAGCGGAGCTCACCGTTCAAGCGGCCATCTTCCTGGACGTCCCGGCCACGCCCCCTGATTAGTTGTTTCAGCCCCACATTCAGCTCTTATCTCAGTTACCCAGAAGAAAAATACACCCTGCTGCCTTATCTATACATGTCTCCACCTCATGAAACTGTTAAATACATAAACATAGAAAATGTCGGCAGATAAGAACCTTTCGGCCCATCTAGTCTGCCCAATTACATGGATACTTTACCTGGATTTATCTTTTGTTTAGGATAGCCTTATGCCTATCCCATGTCTGCTTAAATTCAATTACTGTTTTGGCGTCTACCACTTCTACTGGAAGGCTGTTCCATGTATCCACCACACACTCAGTAAAATAATGCTTCCTGATGTTACTTTTAAACCTTTGCCCCTCTAATCTAAGACTATGTCCTCTTGTTTTGCTACTTTGTTTCCGTTTAAATATACTCCCTTCCTCTACCATGTGGATTCCCTTTACGTATTTAAATGTTTCTATCATATCTCCTCTGTCTCATCTTTTTCCCAAGCTGTACATGTTTAAGATCATTAAGCCTTTCCTGGTAACTTTTCTCCTTCAAGCCGTACACCATTTTAGTAGCCCTTCTCTAAACTCTCTCTAAGATGTCTATATCCTTCTGGAGATACGGTCTCCAGTACTGCACACAGTACTCCAAGTGAGGTCTCACCAGTGCTCTGTACAGTGGCATGAGCACTTCCCTTTTCCTACTGCTAATACCTCTCCCTACACAACCAAGCATTCTGCTAGCATTCCTGCTGCTCTATTACATTGACTACTTACCCTTAGATCCTCTGAAATAATAACCCTAAATCCTTTCCTCAGATGTTGAGGTTAGGACTGTTTCAAATATTCTATATTCAGCCCTTGGGTTTTTACGTCCCAGGTGCATTATCTTGCACTTATCCACATTAAGACTCAATTGCCACAGCTCCGACCATTTTTTTAGTTTACCTAAATCATTTGGCTGATCCCTACAGGAACGTCAACCCTGTTGCAAATCTTTGTGTCATCAGCAAAAAGACATACTTAACCATTAATACCTTCTGCAATATCACTAATAAAAATATTAAATAGAATGGGTCCAAGTACTGACCCCTGAGGTACCCCACTGGTAACAAGACCTTGCGCCGAATAAACTCCATTTACCACAACCCTCTGTTGCCTGTCACTCAGCCACTGCCTAATCCATTCAACAATTTTGGAATCCAAGCTCATAGATTGCAATTTATTGATAAGCCTTCTATGCAGAACAGTATCAAAAGCCTTTCTGAAATCTAAATAAGCAATGTCTATATACTGTAGGGGTTATTCAAAGACTGCAGAATTAGCCACCGAATTGCACAGAACAGTGCAATTTTGTGGCAATTCAGCTATTCAGAAAGCTGGCAATTCACCAATATATTTGCAAATTGCCAGTGAAATACGGGGATCTTCGGTGGCAGTGAAATTCCCCATAGAGAAGTAATGGTTAATATATTCAGAGAACACTGAACAGCAGTCAAAAGTTGGTGAAATGCCCAGATTTCTGGTGCTTTTGTTCAACAGGTTTAAAAAGGCGAATCCCATAGGTTTCAATGGAAAATAAAATTCCCGTTTTTATCATTTTTTTTATTCAGCCGTTTATTCTTTTTGCAGCAAAAAGTATTTTTTTATTATTTATTTTCTAGAAATGTTTAGCCATTTTCTGATTTTTTTTGCTGAAATTTTTGATTCAGATTTTATTTTAAATGCCGTTTTTTTTAACTTCTGTAACACATCTTTTTATTCTTGCTCATAGGACTTATCTATTATTTCCATTGATTTTCATACATTATTTTTGTTTAAAATGCCTTTTAAAGGGGGGTGTGGCCAGCTGTTTACAGGAGCAGATGTGTTTTGGTGGAGCTCTGCACGTCTTCTCTTACTTTACCCAGCGTGAAAAGCAGGAGAATGACTGGAGAATGAAAAATTTTATGTCAAAATAGCCGATTTGGAAAGTGAGATGTAAGGGAGAATTTTTCTGGTTTGGCTATTTTGACCTAGAATTTTTCATTCTCCAGTCATTCTCCTGCTTTTCACGCTCTCTGAATAACCCTGACAGTATTTTTTTTTTGCAGACAACGGTGCCTGACAGGCTGGCCATTGGATCTGAGTTGTCCGGAGGCCGTTTAGTCCTCCCCTCCAGATGAGAGACAACCCTGGCTATTGTTGCTGGGTGGCCAGAGCGAGACGCTGGTGGCCATTTTGAGGCCTACCATCTGTCCCCAGGTGCTCCGCAGCCTTGCTTGGCTGACTGCTTCACCCCGTCATACACCTCTGCCCTCCACTTGGCCAAACAATCCTTCTTCTCATCTCTTATATCTACGCTGTCCTCCAACCCTAAATGGCTCTGGTCCACCTTCAACATCCTCCTCTACGCACCTGCACCTCCCCCCTCAGCTGCCTTCAGCGCTCAAGACCTGGCAGACTACTTCCTCAGTAAAACTCTAACTATCAGAAGCAACATCCCAACACAAGATAGTTATCTGCCACCTCCACTCCCAGAGGTCCCCTCTGTCACCCTCTGCCGCTTCCTCCCAGCCACTGAGGAGGAACTCAATTCCTTATTGTCCTCCTCACATCTCACCACGTGCCCGCTCGACCCCATTCCCTCACATCTAATTCCTCCCCTCTCCTCCTCCCTCACCCCTGCTCTCACACACATCTTCAACCTATCTCTCTCCACTGGCTCCTTTCCATCCGCCTTAAAACACGCGCTAGTTACCCCTTTACTAATGAAACCATCCCTCGATCCCAACTCTCCATCCAACTACCGCCCTGTATTAGGCTTGTGCACCGATTTTTTTTTCGGTTCGATTCGATTTTTCGGATGTTTAAACTTTTCGATTCGGCTCGTTTCGACCGATTTCTGTTTCGATTCGGTTCGGCTCGACTCGTTTTTCGTGTACATTTTTTTTTCGGAATATCGACCATTTTTCTTATTTTCGTGTCACTTAGCTCGTTTTTTGTATCGACTTTTCGTGATTTCGGAAATTTTAGTTTTTCGGAATTATACATGTTTTCGGAATATCGACCATTTTTCGTATTTTCGTGTCACTTTGCTCGTTTTTTGTATCGACTTTTCGTGATTTCGGAAATTTTCATTTTTTTCGGAACGTCTGTTCTCCTCGTTTCAAAGCAATAAATTTCGATTTGACACATTTCAAGTCCATTCGAAAATTCCGAAAATATTTTGTTTCGGCTCGGAAAACTTTTCCGATCTGCCATTTTCGGATCTAAAAATTTTCGGAAATTCGGCCGCATCCGAATACACGAATCGGGAAATTTCGTGAAAATTCCGAAACCCGAAACGCACATCCCTACCCTGTATCCCTGCTTCCCTTTACCTCTAAGCTCTTAGAAAAACTAGTCTTCAACCGCCTCTCCCTCTTCCTGTCCTCCAATTCCCTACTTGACCCCCTGCAATCTGGCTTCCGTCCCCTACACTCAACTGAAACTGCCCTCACCAAAGTCACCAACGACCTCCTAACTGCTAAAAAACACGGCCACTATTCTATTCTCATCCTGCTTGACCTCTCGGCTGCTTTTGACACTGTTGACCACCCCCTCCTTCTACAGACCCTCAACTCTCTGGGTCTCGGTGACACTGCACTTGCTTGGGTTGACTCCTATTTATCCAACAGGTCCTTCTGTGTGTCCTTTGCTGGTAACTCCTCCTCTTCATTGCCTCTATCTGTTGGTGTACCTCAAGGCTCTGTCCTTGGTCCTCTGCTCTTTTCCATCTACACCTCCTCCCTGGGCAAAATCATCAACAGCTTTGGCTTTAATTACCACCTCTACGCTGATGACACTCAGATCTACCTCTCTACCCCTGATCTCTCTCCCCCTGTCCTTTCAAAAGTCAGTGACTGTTTATCTGGCATCTCCTCCTGGATGGCCTCCCACCACCTAAAGATCAACATGTCAAAGACTGAGCTCCTACTTATTCCTCCCTCCAATGCCTCCCCACCTCCTGACTTCTCTATCACGGTGGAGGGTATCACCATCTCCCCATCAAACCAAGTTCGCTGTCTTGGAGTTACACTTGACTCTGTTCTTTCCTTCATCCCCCACATCAAGTCTCTTTCCTCCTCCTGCCGATACCAACTGCGTAATATTTCCAGAATTCGGCCATTTCTTACCGCTGTCACCACAAAACAACTCATACACGCCCTGGTAATCTCCCGACTCGACTATTGCAATAATCTCTTATCTGGCCTCCCTCTCTCTCGCCTCTCCCCCCTACAATCCATCCTGAACGCCTCCGCCAGACTCATCCACCTCACCCGCCACAACTGTCTCTGCGAGTCCCTTCACTGGCTCCCCATCCACTGCAGAGTTAAATTCAAAATCCTTACCCTGACCTACAAAGCTCTCACTAACTCAGCTCCCCACTACCTGTCCTCACTAATCACCAAATACACCCCAGCCCGCTCCCTAAGGTCAAACCGTGACCTGCGCCTAGCTTCTCCCCGCATCACCTCTACCCATGATAGACTGCAGGATTTCTCACACGCAGCCCCCACTCTCTGGAACGCTCTCCCTCGTACTGTCAGACTTTCCCCTAACTTCTCTTCCTTCAAACGCTCCCTTAAAACATTCCTATTTAGGGAAGCCTACCACCCAACTCACTGACACAACCATCAATCACTCTCACCTTACAGTCCTCTCCTCCTGTTTCCAACCCCAACCCTCCTAGATTGTGAGTTCCTACGGGAATAGGGCCCTCATCTCCTCCTGTACTGTTTGTCAAATGTTGTTCAATGTATTGTAACCCTGTCTATACTGTGCCTATTGTACAGCGCTTTGGAATATGCTGGCACTTTATAAATAAATAATAATAATAATAATAACCCCGGAATGAGACTACAACTGCGGAGATGGAGGACCCACATCTCCTGACTGACCTAGATGATGGTCTTGCGGGGATGGTGGACGGATACGCGATTCGCTGGTGGGATGGACCCCCTGCCAGAGGTGGGGAAGCCGTTGTTTCCAGACTGGATGCCTGCTTGCTCTTGCTGGTGGGGGAAGATGATAACAGCCCGCTCACCAAGGGTGCTTGGAGCAAGGCGATGGCCACCCTGCGACGCTGCCAGGAAGCAGAGACCCCAATCACAGCTGAGACCGAGGCTGACACGACCCATTACCCTATTGGGAACAGCCTATCAGATGCTGCTGCAGTGGAGAGGGGCATCGCTGATGGCGCCCAGGAGGCAAAATGGGCCCGGGAACCCCAACATCCCAAGGTGTCTTTACTTAAGGATACTGAAGGTGGGGATGCATTCTGTACGTCCTCGGAGCCGGCTATGACGGCGAGTCCAGTGCTGACGTCTCCATCTCGAGGACCTAGGACGAGAGGACCCCTGGCCGGTTGTCAAACTGATGAGAGAGCGCCAGCCAAAGCATTGAGCGGTTCTGCCACGAACCTCCAGTTCATCAAGCTTGGGGCTTGATGGTCACCTCCACGGCTGCGGACTGGCGGTGACCGGATGCTTTGGCCTACTATGTGATGCGCTGCCTGCCCCCCGCCTATTGTCATTTCTCGACACAGGTTGAAAGGACCTGAACTGTTTTTGAGACCCCGCCCGCAACCTCCCCCTTCGTTCTGAGATATATTTGGATGCATGACCCCCCCCCCCTCTGTTTATTATTAGACTGTCTGCCTTTTTCAGCAGAGTCGGCTGGCTTTTTGCTGATGTTCCCCAGCTGGGGACAATTGTTTTTTTTTTGTTTCCTAGACGCCCTTAGATGACTTTTCTGTGATTTTCATGTATTCTGGCTGATGTATTTTATGTCTACCTGCTTTTATTGTTTTTCTTTAGAAGTCAGCATGGCGAGCATATATATTGTCCCTGTGCGGCCTTTACTCCCCATTTGCTTTATATGCTGTTGATGCTCAAAATTATAAAATAAGGAATTTTAAAAAAAATGCCTTTTAAAAATTGTGGGGTTTTTTCTTCACCCCTCTTCGACGGCTGATCGGCTTTTCTCAACGGCGTTCCACGGCTGCTCAGCATGTTTTGGTGGTGTTCAGCTTATTAGAGGCATTTGGCGGTTTATTAGACGGATCATCAACTACTGTACGTTCGGATGTGTTTGGGTGGTTTGTTGGATGCGTTCGGCGGTTTATCAGCAGAGTTCGGGGACCCTGCAGTGAATGCTCGCCGAAGGGCGACGAATGAGAGAACACCGAAATCTGAATAAGCCACAGAAGTAAAGAAAAACTTTTGGTATATGTTGACTCATGGGAAAAATCAACAAAATGATAGAGAGGTGAAAAACAACTAATTTTATTATTTTTACATGCAATTACTTCAGACAAAGAAAAAAAAAGCATCATGTGATTTTTTTGGTGTTGCACATGTAATCTAGTTACATGTTATGTAAGTGCTAATGTCCCTTTAACAGCATTGTCTTTATATTCTGTAACTCACTCAGGTCTATACACGAAAGGTGAAACTCAGGAGAATGACTGGAGAAGTGAAAATTATAGGTCAAAATAGCCAAACAAGAAAAATTCTCCCATTTAGTCCACTTTCCAAATCGGCTATTTGGTCTAGATTGTTCTCTTCTCCTGCCAATTCTTCCGGTTTTCACCTTTCTCTGAATAACCCTGTTAGTCACATACAGGTCTATTCACTAAAAGGTGAAAACCAGGAGAATTTGCAGGAGAAGAGAACAATCTAGTCCAAGTAGCCGATTTGGAAAGGGAGATAAATGGGAGAATTTTTCTAGTTTGGCTATTTTGACCTAGAATTTTCACTTCTCCAGTCATTCTCCTGAGTTTCACCTTTAGTGAATAGACCTGATAATTATACTCTAGTGAATGGCATGCACCCTTTCATACATGCAAAGTACGGATGCAGTACACCAGGGTGTACACCAGTGTTCAACCTACATGATTTGAAACTACATTTTCCACAAGGTTCATGAGTGGCTGAGTATCATGGGAGATGTAGTTCTGGGCCACCTTTGAACACCCCTGCAGTACACGTAGACATACCAACCCAGAAGCCACACGCTGCACCAGGAACCACCAATCCTGCAAAGCACAGCCAAACAGAGTGTGCTTAGCAAGAGTAGAGTGTGCTTTATATGTCTGACATATTTACAGTAAAATATAAGATAAGCAATGAAAGCTTCAATTCTCATTAAGCCTTTCTCCTGATGAATGCTGTCATAGAAACCCAAATCTAAGATGTGTCAGAAAAAGGTTGTTTCCCATAGCTCTAAATCTGTTTAAACCTTAAAACAGGCGTCAACAACCTGGACCCTTCATATGCTTTGAAGCTACATATCCCATCCCATGATGCTCAGCTACTCATTAGGCTGGTGGAGAATTGTCTCATTATTATTATCCTTTATATAACGTCACACATTCCGCAGCGCTTTACAAGTTCAGTGTACAAGGTGTTGATACATTAGAATTACACACATGGATGATGACCTGATTCAGGGGGACCCTGTTCCCAAGGGAACTTACAATCTATGAGAAGTACAAGTATTTTATGAGGTAGGCGAATCCACATCGTTAGGTGTCTTGCCCAAGGACACTCGCTGATGGCGTCTTCTGAGTGGGATTAAGTCGCCTTTCCATGATTGTAGCGATGATCAGCGACCTGGTGGTTGGGTTGAACCTGCTTTTTGTAAAGTCGAGACTTCTCCACAGTACCAGAGGGATGTGCTGAACGGGACCTTGACTTGCTTCTCCACGGTCGAAGGGTAGAGATGTTACCACTGGACTCCACAGCCGATATTGTGTGGTAGGCAAGTATGTACCGTTAGGTGTCTTGCCCAAGGACACTTACTGGAGAGGTGCTCTGGCCGGGAATCGAGCCTATGACTCGAAGTTATGTTACCTCTACTCCATCCAGCCGGTAAGGTTGCTTTTTTCAAGTTTTTATTATTTAGGGGAATGGGGGGGAGAGGAATTGCAGGGCTCATCACACCTAGGGCACTATTGCGTTGCCCTTGCTAAAACCAGGACGCTAAGGGGAAAAATTGACGTTCGCTAATTTCACCAGGACTTGCCTTACCTTACCCTCGTGGCACGATGCTGTTTCCGGGACGTGACGACCCTTCTGAGAGACCGCAGGGTTAGATACTGCTAGGGGCCTTCTGGCTCCTTAGTGGATATGCTTGAGGGTCGCACCTGCTCCTTCTATACCCCGGATAAGGCCCGTGCTTTGTTGGATCCTGCATGCTGTCCCCGGCCATCCAAGTGCCCACAGAACCTCCCTGTCTGGACCTGGGTAATGGCTCCTGGGCAACCCCCACCTGGCACTGTGTTTAGGATCTCCCCCATCCCTCCCCTTGAGACAATGACTTTTTGTTTTTGATGGACTGAGGACGCCTGCCCTATTTGTGGTGGTTCTGGAGGAGCACGTTGGGGTTCGGACTGTTTTTTTTCTCTTCTTCTGGAGCAGGGACGTGCTGTGGGCGAGCCTTGAAGGCTCTCGCTGCTTTTTTAGGCCCTACGGTGATCCTTCCCCTGTGGCCCCTCTCCGTCCCTCTAGACCCCTGCGGTGGTCTGGGGGCGCGTCGGTGAGCGCCACCTGTTCTTGTTATTGGGTGCTCCTTTGTTCCTCTCATCCCCTTTTTTCTCCTTTCCTCCACACGCCCCTCCTCCACTATGCTGACTGCCCTCTTTTTACCCTGTTGTCTATCAAACATTGCTGAGTTGGCCCTGTGTTGTCAGACTCAGTTATGTTTGTGTTTTTCCTTACCCTGCTAGCTGCCTTATTTTCAAAATAAAATTTTGAATACAAAAAAAAACAGGTCTATCCTGGTCACAACCGCATTAGCGCTGGGTCTCAGCCCAGGTCTTAGCGTCTCCCTAGCGTGCGCTAAACGACCTTGTACACAGATTCCTGCGGACAAGGTGATCTGTTAGTAGGTAATCAGGCGCTAACTTTTTTCTTTAGCGATGGCATTTTATCACACACCAGGTGATAGTGCCCCGGGGGGGGGGGAGGCTATGGCTGCTGATCTCTGCCTTAAACATTGTTTATAATTTATAATTTAATAAATACTAAACAGAAATAATTTGCAGAACATTAGTCAAATCAGAGCTCTCATTCCATCCTCTAGTTCAGGGGACCTTGGCACATCAGATGCTTTGGAACTCTGTTTGCTACAAGCTTAGCCAATCTAATGTCTAATGACTGGCTAAGCATCATGAGAGTTGTAGTTCCAAAACTTCTGGAGGGCCAAGGTTGCTGACCCGCTTCGCTAGCTAGTCTGTTTAGGCATTCAGAAAGTCCCTTAACGTGAAAATGAAAACATGTGAAATACACTGGGTTCATTCAAAATAAGACGCTATTAATAGACAGGGGTCCCAATAACTAGTGGCTGCCATAAATAATCACATGTTTATCAACGTGACCTGCTGTTGCTATAGAGTTTTTATAGAAACCTTTTACAGAACACCAGATACAAATATTGATAATAAATATAAATAGAACTATAATTGGACAGTACTTTCAGTACCAAAAATGTCACAGACCACATAATCCAAACTGCTCTCCTTCATTCATTTGCTGCCTATTATTAGAAGCTCTTACTAGGAAGGAATGCAAACTTACATAGTGGACTTGGTTGCTTGATGACTAATGTGTAGTTTGTGATGTGACGGGTTAGTTCAAACTAATGAATGTTGAAAGGTCCTGTAAATATTGTTTGTGTCTGAACCTCCGAAGCATTATACATTTCTAAGTTAGTCACCAAAAGCAATTCATAGACGGTAAAGAATCATCTATTGCCCTAAAACCACGTTTTTTTCAGCTTTTAATGTTTTATAAAGAACTATGGATATGTAAAGTCCAACTCAATTGGACCAGATATTTGTAATAAAAACCATATTGTTGGAGTTAAATTATTTATTTATTTATAAAGTATTTTACCAGGAAGGATACATTGAGATTTCTCTCGTTTTCAAGTATGTCCTGGGTTCAAGAACATGGTTACAGAAATACAAAGTAGTAAAATGCAAGAAAGTAACACAAAACAAATATACAGATTAACAGAAAATACAGTCAGGTCCAGAAATATTGGGACATCAACACAATTCTAACATCTTTGGCTCTATACACCACCACAATGGAGTGGAATGAAACAAACACAATGTGCTTTAACTGCAGACTGTCAGCTTTAATTTGAGGGTATGTACATCCAACTCAGGTGAACGGTATAGGACTTACAGCAGTTTGCAGATGTCCCTCCCACTTGTTAAGGGACCAAAAGTAATGGGACAATTGGCTTCTCAGCTGTTCCGTGGCCAGGTGTGTGATATTCCCTCATTACCCCAATTACAATGTGCAGATAAAAGGCCCAGAGTTCATTTCAAGTGTGCTATTTGCATTTGGAATCTGTTGCTGTCAACTCTCAAGATGAGATCCAAAGAGCTGTCACTAAGAGTGAAGCAAGCCATCATTAGGCTGAAGAAACAAAACAAACCCATCAGAGAGATAGCAAGAACATTAGGCGTGGCCAAAACAACTGTTTGGAACATTCTCAAAAAAGAAGGAGCGCACCGGTGAGCTCAGCAACACCAAAAGACCCGGGAGACCACGGAAAACAACTGTGGTGGATGACCGAAGAATTCTTTCCCTGGTGAAGAAAACACCCTTCACAACAGTTGACCAGATCAAGAACACTCTCCAGGAGGTAGGTGTATGTGTGTAAAAGACAACAATCAAGAGAAGACTTCACCAGAGTGAATACAGAGGGTTCACCACAAGATGTAAACCATTGGTGAGCCTCAAAAAAAGGAAGGCAAGATTAGAGTTTGCAAACCAGATCAACTTGTACCGGAGTAATGGGAAGAGAAGAGTATGGAGAAGGAAAGGAACTGCTCATGATCCTAAGCATACCACCTCATCAGTGAAGCATGGTGGTGGTAGTGTCATGGCGTGGGCATGTATGGCTGCCAATGGAACTGGTTCTCTTGTATTTATTGATGATGTGACTGCTGACAAAAGCAGCAGGATGAATTCTGAAGTGTTTCGGGCAATATTATCTGCTCACATTCAGCCAAATGCTGCAAAACTCATTGGACGGCGCTTCACAGTGCAGATGGACAATGACCCAAAGCATACTGCAAATGCAACCAAAGAGTTTTTGAAGGGACAGAAGTGGAATGTTATGCAATGGCCAAGTCAATCACCTGACCTGAATCCCATTGAGCATGCATTTCACTTGCTGAAGACAAAACTGAAGGGAAAATGCCCCTAGAACAAGCAGGAACTGAAGACAGTTGCAGTAGAGGCCTGGCAGAGCATCACCAGGGATGAAACCCAGCATCTGGTGATGTCTATGCGTTCCAGACTTCAGGCTGTGATTGACTGCAAAGGATTTGCAACCAAGTATTAAGAAGGGAAAGTTTGATTTATGATTATTATTCTGTCCCATTACCTTTGGTCCCTTAACAAGTGGGAGGCACATCTGCAAACTGCTGTAAGTCCTACACCGTTCACCTGAGTTGGATGTACATACCCTCAAATTAAAGATGACAGTCTGCAGTTAAAGCACATTGTGTTTGTTTCATTCCAACTCCATTGTGGTGGTGTATAGAGCCAAAGATGTTAGAATTGTGTCGATGTCCCAATATTTCTGGACCTGACTGTATGTTTGCAATTGTTCGATATCCATGAGACTAGAGTATGCTGGGGTATTTTTTTGAAAAAAAGATCAAACGTTTAAACGAAATAAAGACAGTTTTTCACAACCTTCTTTGCTCATATTTGCCAAGGGTGCCAATATTAGTGGAGGGCACTGTATGTTGTGCTGAGGGAAATGAGAACCAGTAAAGATGTAAACCCACCTATATATTAGATGATAAAAGCACGTGTAGCGCTCACTCCCGGAGGAGCCGCTGAAAATGAACCACGGGTCAGTCTCCCCGCACTAGGGAATAAATATACTCCAACACAGTTGTGAGTCTTTATATTTATATAGTTTACTAAAATATTTGAGCAGATGTTGAGACACGGTATTTACAAGTATTATTACAGTATTTTCGTATCCCGGTAAAACGCGTAGCGGAAAAGAAACGAAACACGAGGCTTCGTATTTCGGAAAATAAAATATTCGCAACCGAACATAAAAGCAATGCAATTTCCCGATAGTTCAGAAAAAGGGACACGTAGCAAAACCCCAAACATACAATCCCTTCGTATTACGGCAAACGCGCAGCGGAAAAAGAGAAAAATGTATTCGGAACGTATCTTTGTCTTTAACCCCCGTTCCGATTCGCAAAAGAAAATGAGTCCTGCACAGGTTAAGTCCCAGAATGTGAAAAGTGTATCTGTGTATGTGTGGTACCCGGGTACTGTTCAACTGGTCAGTGAGTTTATTAAAGGAAGGTCTTCGACTAGTCAGTTGGGGCCCTGTGGACTTTAAAGAGAAAACAGCAGAGCGTCCTTTAATCATAAAACAACCTTGGAGGCCTCTCACCCATCCGACGGTTTCTTTAGGCTCCCCTGACCCAGGACGTCTCTCCACCCGATTTTGACTGGGGATACTAGCGGCCCGATCCGTTGTCTGACTCCACACAGCTTTTCCAGCTCACCGCCTGCTCTCCGTTCGATTTCTCTGGTCTGCAGCAATGCCTGGATCCCGGCGGGTCTTCTTCTCCTCAGCTTGGGTGGTCCTCTCTGGACTAACAGGTCTCTCTTGGTCTCTCTTGGTCTCTGGTGGTCTCTGGCCTAGGCCCTCTCGTGATCTCTTCGATGCGTCTGCTCTCTTCCCTTCCCTGGCGCGCTCTGGAACTTTCTCCACGAGGCAGATGATGTAAGTCTCCAGTCCCCACCCACTTCCTGTCTTCTTGCAAAGCATGCCGGGCATTGTAGTCCCAATATCCAGTATCTCTGATCGCGATAGTCTCCATCTTGTGGCCAAAATTAGGTACTGCCACAGCAAGATTTTACCACAGCGCTACACTCTCCCCCTCCTAAAACTCTTGGGTCTCTCCAAGGAGGTACAACAGTTACATTACATTTCCACAATATTTAAATACAATTTACACAACGTGTACAGGTTCAGCAGCATACAGGCAGTGGGTTAGGAACACTTCCTCAAGTTGACTCATATTTTGGGCTACCTCAGCTAGCATAGCAGACACTTCGGGCAACCTCCGCACCGTGGTGATGGCCTCTTCAGTGCTATGTCCTGGTGAGTCGTAGGTGAGTCGTTGGGGCGGTCGAACAGAGCGTTTTGGTTCTGGCTCAATCAGTTCCTCTTCAGGTGGAAGTACTATAGGCGTTGGCTCAATTCTTCTCTCTATCACTGGAGCAGACGTTTCTTCAGAGTATGATCCCTCCAGTGAAGGCATAGAACTATAATCACCTGAGTAAGCTTCCGGAACTACCGAGATCCCCACATCCTCAGGGACTTCCAACTGAAATTCAAGAGGCTCAGGGATATCAACAGTCTCCGGGACTTCCAACAAGAATTCAGGAGCTTCAGGCCTCAAATTACTCTCCATCGTTCAGGAACTGAGGTAATCTCTTCCGGCTCCGGTGAACGTATCCAGTCCAGACAGAAACTTTCTTCCTCACTGTCCCTTTCGCTCTCTTCGACAACCCGAGTCTGTTGAGACCGGGTAACAGGAGGCAAACATGGAACAGGAGGATTTGGCAGAGGCGGTTCATCCCCAACCGGCATTCTCACAGCCTCCCTCAAAGGTAACAAATGATTCCGGTGCCAGTTCTTGAGAGGCCCAGCCTTTCCATCCGGGCGAATCTGATACACTGGTAGAACTGGTAGCTGTTTGCAGACAATGTAAACCTGGGAACTCCACCTATCCGCCAACTTGTGTCTTGCAGCAACACCCAAGTTCTTCAATAGGACCCTATCACCGGGTTGTAGATCTTGTATCCGGACCTTCAAGTCATAGTTCCTTTTGTTTCTTTGCTCCCTGTTTCCCGAGGTCAACCGGGCCTGTTCAAATGCAGAAGCCAAATTTTTCCGAAGTCTATCCACGTAGTTTCTATGGGAAGCTACTGACGTCTGGTCTAGAGATAACCCAAATGCCAAATCAACCGGCAGTCGAGCCTCTCTTCCGAACATAAGACGGTACGGTGAATATCCAGTTGCATCGCTCTCCGTACTGTTATATGCATGCACCAGAGTAGCTATGTGACAACTCCAACTCTGCTTCTCCACATTCGACAAGGTCCCCAGCATGTTTAGCAGTGTGCGATTAAACCTTTCAGGCTGAGCATCACCTTGAGGGTGATATGGTGTGGTTCGGGTCTTTTGGATTCCCAACAGCTCTAACAACTGCCCCACCAGTCTGCTTTCAAAGTCTCTACCCTGATCAGAGTGTATCCTCCTTGACAGTCCGTAGTGAACAAAGAACTTTTCCATCAACACCTTGGCTACAGTCGGAGCACGTTGATCTTTCGTGGAAAAAGCTTGGGCGTAACGAGTGAAATGATCAGTCACTATTAGAATGTTCCCTTGCCCACTAGCATCCGGCTCTAAGCACAAGAAGTCAATGCACACCAAATCCATGGGTCCCTGGCTCTGCAGATGGCTCATTGGAGCAGTTCGGGTCGGTAGAGTCTTTCTCTGAATACACCTCAGACAGGAATGACAATAGCTTTCTACTTCAGCCCTCATACAAGGCCAATAGAACCTATCTCGCACCACCTTAAAAGTTCTCTCTGCACCCAAATGTCCATGCTCATCATGTAGTGATCGCAGCACACTCTCCCTATGTTTAGTAGGGAGGAATAACTGTTGAATCTCTTCAGAGTTGGTTGAGGGGCCCCTTCGGTAGACCACCCCATCCAACATCTTTAACCGCTCCCACTCTTTGTAGACCAATCTGGCTCCACTCGGGGAGTTGGTTAACAAAATCTCTCGCTGGTTTGCAGACAGGGCCTTTATGGTCAAGGCAATTAAAGGGTCTCTGGCCTGATCCGCTTTCAGGTCCTGTCTCGAAAAGGTAGGTAAACTTTCATCCCTTAACTGCGTAGGGTTATAGTAGAACTCTGGAACAGCCGCAGCCATAACTCCTATGGCCTCTGCTTCAATCCCTCCTTTGACCCGGCGCTCTGTTCCTTGGCACAAAGCTTGCACCCCGTCTGGAGTCAACTGAGTCCATTCTGTAGTGTAGGGTCTTCTCGATAACGCATCAGCATCTCGATTATTCACCCCAGGGCGATACTTCAGGCTGAACCGAAACCCTGACAGAGCGGCCAACCATCGATGTCCCGTTGCGTCCAGTTTTGCGGTAGTAAGGATGTAGGTGAGAGGATTGTTATCCGTCTTGATCACGAACTCAGCTCCATACAGATAGTCTTTCAACTTGTCCACCACTGCCCACTTCAAGGCTAGGAACTCCAGCTTGTGAGTAGGATAGTTCTTCTCTGAAGGCATAAGGCTCCGGCTCACGTACGCCACAGGCCTCAGCAATCCACCATACTCCTGATATAGGACTCCTCCCAGACCTTCTCGGCTGGCATCCACATGTAGTTCATACGGCTTGTGAGGGTCCGCATAGGCCAAAACAGGAGCTCGGGTTAGGCTCTCTTTCAGCTTTACGAAAGCTCCTTCACATTGACTGGTCCATTCACCTTGTATAGACTCTCGAGCTTTCCTTGGCCCCGGAGCTGACGGGTTTTTGTCAGAGACCTTGCAGCCTTCTTCTGTGGTTTCCTTCTGCAGGAGTTTGTTCAGTGGTTGGGCTATTTTCGCGAATCCTCCCACAAATCTTCGATAGTATGAACAGAATCCCAAGAAAGATCTAAGCTCAGTGACGTTTCGGGGTCTAGGCCAAGAAGCTACAGCCTCCAACTTCCGAGGGTCTGTTGAAACACCTTCCGCTGAGACCACATGTCCCAGATACGTAACAGATGGTAGGCAGAATTGGCATTTCTCCAGAGACAGTTTCAGCCCCTCTTCATGGAGCCTCTTCAAGACCTTCTCCAAACGTTGCTCATGTTCTTCCAGAGTCTTCCCAAACACAATTATGTCATCCAGGTACACTAATACTTCGATTAGATTCATATCCCCGACTGTCTTCTCCATCAACCGTTGGAACGTGGCTGGAGCCCCCGTAAGGCCTTGAGGCATCCTGTTGAATTCAAAGAACCCCAGTGGACAGATGAACGCAGTTTTCTCCTTGTCTTCGGGATGCATTGGTATCTGGTGATACCCACTTCGCAGGTCTAGTACACTAAACCACTTTGCTCCAGACAAATACTGTAGGGCATCTTCAATCCGAGGAGTGGCATACTGATCGGGGATGGTTCTCCGGTTCAATGTGCGATAGTCTATGCATAAGCGGACAGAACCATTTTTTTTCCGGACCAACACTATAGGAGATGCATACGGGCTCCTGGACTCTTGAATCACCTTGGTTCTCTGTAACTCGTTCAGCTGCTCTCGCAGATCATCTAAGTCTCCTAGCGGAACTCGCCTTGATCTTTCGCGAAATGGCTTGTCTTCTTGTAATCGAATGCGGTGTTCAGTACTCTTAGCTAGGCCCACATCGAACTCATCTTTTGAAAACAATTCCTTCCACTTTAGAACTTGAGACTGAAGACGTTTCTTCCATTCAGGTGAAATAGGAGCGTCCTTGGGGTAGAATCTTTCATCTGGAATCTCTTTACCCTCTCCCCCTCCTGAATCGGTAGAGAGGGGTGTAGCAGACTCTACTTGCCCAATAGGCATTCGTGCTTTAAGGACTACTGGAAAATCCGTCACGTTGCACACACTGACCGAGACTCTTCCTCGTGTTCTCTTCAGAGCTTTGGTGGAGATTATTTCAGGAATTACTTTGACTCCGGTTTCACTCCCATGATCAAAATCGGTTCCCAGCACCACATAGGGGCCTGGTTGCGATCCATTCAACTTGACTGAAGCCCGGAAACTCGCTACTTCTCCTGCTTGCAGAACCTTCTCTGTTCCACCCAGTCTCCACAGTCTTCCCACCTCGGCAGGTGCCTTTCGTTCTTCGACCATCCTCTGATAGACCGGACGTAACATTGGGTGTACTCCTTGAGTTGAACCTCTCTTCCAACACGATAGGCGTCAGGAGACGCCGCACTAGGTCAGTATTCGTCCCCACTATCAGGGAGCTTCTGTTCGCACCCGAGGGTCGAGGACACACAATAGCCAATGCATCACAACCCCCAGACTGCCCGATGACTTCAGATCCGATCTCCAACTTCACTTGCAGGTACCCGTCATAAGGGAGTTTCTCAGTGCCGATACCCCATATTTCCAAATCCTTCAATTCTTGCAGAGGAATGTGCTTTAAGTATTTCTCGTAGAAGTCTCTGTAGATCAATGTCACTTGAGCCCCTGAATCTAACAGGGCTTTGGTGTAGACTCCTTCCACTTGGATTGGCACAATAGGAGAAGGACCTATCAGTTGGTCGGGAAACTTGGTGGCTGTATCCGGACGCTTAGACCCAGTTTGTTGTACCCTGGCCTTTTTCTTGGCCCGTGCAGGTTTTGGGTGTGCATTGCTTCCCCATGACGTAGACCCGGATGCTAAGGGAGTGACTCTTTCAGTCCTGGCAGGCTCTACAGTCGGCTCGGCTTTGGGCCTTTTCGCCCTCTTAGCCTTTGCTTGGTTTCTGGAGCGGGGTTCAACCCTCGGGCACTCAGGTTGCTCCTTCACTGGTGCCCTCTGGCGTTTCCCGCCGGTGAGGTAGATAACAGTCCTTCCAGGGCTTCCAACAGTCCCTTGACTCTATCCTTCTCAGGCTTTCGGCCTTTGCACTGTGCGCGGAAATGGCCCATTTCTCCACACCCAAAACATCTCTTCTTAGAGAGCGGAGACGTAGTTGCTTGTTGAGATTTGGTTAAAAAGTTTGGACCAGACGCCACAGCAGCTCCCGTCGTCTGCATACCTGTGAGGAATTTCTGCATTTCTGCCTGCATCTCTGTCACCTTCATCAATACTCGACACAGTGCCGCGTGCGCTTGTTGCAATTCAACTTGAGCTTCCTGAACTTCCTTGACGGTTTTGGACAATTCACCCCGTTCAGGGAGGTTCGATTCTTTAGCAGCCCTCTCTGTAGATTTACAAACAACTAGGTGTTCTTGTTCGTCCTCATCAGATCCATAGGTATCTAGAGAGTCGCTTTCAGGCTGCAGACCGTCGTTATGTCTCACAGGTTGTGCATAAGCCCTTTCCCCCCGCCTGAAAGATTTCTCTTCTAGTAAAGCCTCTTCCTCTCGTACAACTCGGATCAGTTCCAGGTACTTTAACTCTTGGTTACCTGCTCTGCTTCTCAGCTGCATCATCACTGGATCTAGAGGTTGAGAGCCCCTCAGGATCTGTTTTATTCGGATCTTATCTACTTCGGCCGGTTCGGCCCCTTTCTTCAGGAGTATCTGGTGTAGAATCTTATCCAGGCGCCTCATGTACTCGGTCATCCTTTCACCTCTTCTCTGATAGGTGTGTTCGTACTGATATACCAATTCGGCCGCTTTTTCAGTTCGCCCAAAAACTTCTTCAAGAACATTTAAATAATCCAAAGCAGTACAATCTTTTCTACTCAGTTTTAGGTTTCTCACCGCTTCTGACGCAGGTCCCTTTAAGCTCTCGGTGATCCTTTGCTTTTTCTGGGCCTCAGGGACATCCCACTCATCCAGAGCCTGCATCGCCTGTTCCACCCATTCTTCAAAGGTTTCTTCTCCCGCCGGAGTTGGTACGTTTCCTGTAAAATTTCTTAACCGTCGATAACCGAAGTTAGTGTGAGGAGGGCTTGTTTTCTGACATTTAACCAGTAGATCTCCAATAGCCACGATAAATTCAGGCCCTATCATGGCCAACGGACTAGGCGCCGAAACACTTGCGGATTCGCCACGTGGCGTACTTGGCTTAATTAGTTGGACTTCCACCTCTTCGGCCAGTTTCACGCTCATGCCCTGAAAACATGGCGGAACACCCTTTCTCCATTCGAGAAGAACATACATGTGAGAAGTATCTGGGTTTTTTTCAATGTCCAGTATTAACCCCCGATGATCTGGTGCTAGCGTGGCCACGGCCTGGCGAATCTGATCTTCAGCCCAAGTGTCTGCTGGAATATCCATAACTATACAACATTCTGACTGGCTACTGTGCTCCCACACCACTCGGCAACAGTGTCTGGATCCATATTTAACCCTTTAGATGCGGTTTTTCCAGAGACTGGATCCCGGAAACGAGCCCCCGTGTAGCGCTCACTCCCGGAGGAGCCGCTGAAAATGAACCACGGGTCAGTCTCCCCGCACTAGGGAATAAATATACTCCTACACAGTTGTGAGTCTTTATATTTATATAGTGTACTAAAATATTTGAGCAGATGTTGAGACACGGTATTTACAAGTATTATTACAGTATTTTCGTATCCCGGTAAAACGCGTAGCGGAAAAGAAACGAAACACGAGGCTTCGTATTTCGGAAAATAAAATATTCGCAACCGAACATAAAAGCAATGCAATTTCCCGATAGTTCAGAAAAAGGGACACGTAGCAAAACCCCAAACATACAATCCCTTCGTATTACGGCAAACGCGCAGCGGAAAAAGAGAAAAATGTATTCGGAACGTATCTTTGTCTTTAACCCCCGTTCCGATTCGCAAAAGAAAATGAGTCCTGCACAGGTTAAGTCCCAGAATGTGAAAAGTGTATCTGTGTATGTGTGGTACCCGGGTACTGTTCAACTGGCCAGTGAGTTTATTAAAGGAAGGTCTTCGACTAGTCAGTTGGGGCCCTGTGGACTTTAAAGAGAAAACAGCAGAGCATCCTTTAATCATAAAACAACCTTGGAGGCTCTCACCCATCCGACGGTTTCTTTAGGCTCCCCTGACCCAGGACGTCTCTCCACCCGATTTTGACTGGGGATACTAGCGGCCCGATCCGTTGTCTGACTCCACACAGCTTTTCCAGCTCACCGCCTGCTCTCCGTTCGATTCCTCCGGTCTGCAGCAATGCCTGGATCCCGGCGGGTCTTCTTCTCCTCAGCTTGGGTGGTCCTCTCTGGACTAACAGGTCTCTCTTGGTCTCTCTTGGTCTCTGGTGGTCTCTGGCCTAGGCCCTCTCGTGATCTCTTCGATGCGTCTGCTCTCTTCCCTTCCCTGGCGCGCTCTGGAACTTTCTCCACGAGGCAGAGGATGTAAGTCTCCAGTCCCCACCCACTTCCTGTCTTCTTGCAAAGCATGCCGGGCATTGTAGTCCCAATATCCAGTATCTCTGATCGCGATAGTCTCCATCTTGTGGCCAAAAATAGGTACTGCCACAGCAAGATTTTACCACAGCGCTACACACGTGTAAATCATTTTAATCTAGTCATGAAATGTGCCTTGAGTAAAGGCCAAATAAATGTGTTCTACAGTTTAAATAACATTTATGTCATCTCCCTGGATTTGCTTTTAATCAAGATACTATCTCAATCAAGCCAGAATCATGCCTGCACAAAAAAAAAAAAAACAAAGGATTTTACAAAAAATACTTGCTTTTTTTCCCGGCACTGACAATGCTAATATGAAAGTTATTATAAATGGAGATTGGATTTTCTAATGAATCAAATTCTTTTAACCTAATTTGGATATTACAACAGATGAGAATAACTAAATAACATAACTGACAATTTCTTGGAATCTGTTGATTAATTTCCAGTCAACTTTGTTTGTGTCTTTTGGTTTGTAGGAAGAAGTTCTTTCATAAATACTTGTTAAAATGTCATACATCATATCCATGCTCATTTGTTTTAAATTTCTCTCTGGTGTTTTCTCTCGGCAATTAATTATTTCTTGAATGTCAAGACCATCTCAGTGCAGATCAGGTCTAACGTTAAGTGTTCACTTGTCCAATTCTTCTCCTTTATTAGACAGATTTTAGATTTTGTTTTGCAGCTGCATAAACTCCAGTAATACATAGCACAATGCCCTGCGCTATTGAAATGTCAACTTTAACCCCTTAGTGACCGTGCGGTTTTACACAAATCCGTCCTTTAGTGACCGCTGCAATTTTTACGTTTCTGCGCTGTTAGTGTTTAGGTCAAATTTTCCTCTTACTCGTTTATTCAACCCACACATATTATACACCGTTTTTCCCGCCATTAAATGGACTTTCTAGAAATACCATTATTTCCATCATATCGAATAATTTACTATAAAAAAAAAATATGAACTATGATGAAAAAATTTTAAAAACACACTTTTTCGTAATTTAATCCCCAAAATCTACAACCACCAAAAAAGACACCGGCTAAATAGTTTCAAAATTTTGTCCCAAGACTAGAAATACACAATTTTTACATGTTTTTGCTTTTTAACCCCTTCACTGCTATGCCAGTTCACCTATGGGCGCTGCGCTCATTCTGACCATTTTGTGCTAATTATTTTGAGATGACAGCCTAGGTCCTATTTAACTAAACCCCCCCAGACAAAAAAAACGTAAAAAAAATTAATTATTTAATTTTTTAAATGTTTTTTTTATTTTTAAACCAAACCTGGTCATGTTTGGTATCATTGGAAAGGCAATGATCAGGCCTTTCCAATGATGTCAAATATGACCATCTAGCTGCCACGGATCGGGAGATAGGAGGATCCTTAGGATCCCCTTATCTCTACATGGCACCTAGAGGGTTAACTGGCCCACTGACATCCTCACACATATGGTGAGGTTGTCAGTGGGTGGGGGGGACCTGGAGGCTTGGCTGACATCCAAGATGTCAGCCCCCCTCAGGTTTGAATCGCGTTTTGGCGCCAATTAGCGCTGAAACGTGATCCCGCAGCCAAATGCTTAATGCTATACACCGCTGAAAAGGGGAGACTCTCCCCTTTCCAGCAGTGCAAAAAGCATCTCCCTAGCTGCAATGGTTGGGGAGATAGAGGGCTCTGAAGGAGCCCACCCTCCCCTCCATTGATTTCAATGGGGGCGCCTGCTGATGACGTCATCGAGCTTGCCCGCCCATGCAAATCAGGATGGAAGGCTTCCTTCCTGCCAGATCTGCGAGGGATCCAGAGAGGGAGGTAAGTATCGGGTGGGAGGGGGGTTAGGCACCGCGGACGTACCATGTACGTCCGCGGGTCTAAGGGAGACCCGTGGGCAGGACGTACATGGTACGTCAGCGGTCCTTAAGGGGTTAAATGGTTGCTGAGTGCTGAGCTGTACAGATGATGAATAGGAGTTTGATTTCACCAGTGGAATAGCTGTCACTTTTCCACCAGTTACAGCTGTGCCGCCTGGTGGTGGGAACGATCCGGGCCAGATTTTCTCTATCTGGGTCTAGCTATTCTGCCTGTGCCACTCCTGGGTTTTGCTGAGCTGTTCAGGTCTGGGATCACATGTCCAAATTGTCCAGACCTGTTCCCTATTTAAACGCCAGCAGCACTGAGGCCCATTGCTCTGGCATGAGTTCTGGTTCCTGTTCCTTAGGCTTCAGGTTCCTGTGTTGGTGCATTTCTGCATTCCAGCATATGTATCTTGGATTCTCTGGTTTATTGATTTTGCCTTTGCTGGCTACTCTATCTGTCTGCTCCGTGTAATCTGTATTAGTGATCTGTGTACCGAACCCTGCTAGTCTGACGTTCCTTCCGGGTTCTTGTTCCTTGGCTTCAGTCCTGACCATTCTTGTCTATTCCTTACATCTTGTTTTATTTATTTAGTTATCCTTAGTACAGAAGCCAGTATAAGGACCTTTATTTCAGTTTAGGGCTTCCTGTGTGTTTGTCTGGTTTAACCTTGCTCTTCCTGTTTCTCCTGACTCTGTTATTTCTTTGTTAGGTTTCCATGGATAGAAGACCATAACAAGGGATTCCTTGTGATTTACTCTGTGCCCTCATGCTCCTCTTGTTACAGTCCTGATTTATCCTCTCTAGTGTCTGTGTTTCTTTGTCTGCTCTGTTCTGTATGCAGCCAGCAGCTAACCTGCCTCAAGGACTTAAGTACATCCTGAACCAAGGCCACACCATGGCCCAAGCCAACGGTCATCTTGACAATAGCATGGCAGACTAGTTGAATGGTTCAGAAACATTTTATTCTGGCTGAACCGGTGACTGGAGACACTAATAGAAGGTTGTTATATATCTTTTTTTCTCAGCACACTCAGGAGATTCAATTAGGGATGAGCTGATCGGTTCGGAGTTCGCATCGAACATAGCCTGTTCGCATGTTCGCGAACTACGAACATTTCCGCATGTTCGCCGCGTGTTCGCCCACAATGCACCACAATGGACCACAATGCACTTTTCCACTGGCCTGAAGTTGTAATTGTCTACAGCCTTGCACCTGACCACAGGTCAGGTGCAAGACAGGTTCAAGACTATGCCAATCAGGGCTCAGAGTCCTGATTGGGCAAATTTTGTCCCACAGCACACTATGTAAGGATTCACACAGCGCTTCAGCACGCGTTTGAGAGGAGATTGTTGTTGTAATAGTGTGTGTTCTCACTGCCAGTCTGCAACCAGCTACTGGGGGGGGTCTCATTTCTACAAAAATATCTGGGAATTGTTCTAATCTGTGTGTTCTCACTGTCACGCAGTATTTTGGGGGTCAGTAATTGCTACAAAATATTTTGGAATTTAGGTAATGTGTATCTTGTCACTGCCAGTGCCACGCAGTATTTTGGGGGTCAGTAATTTCTACAAAATATTTGGGAATTGAGGTGATCTGTGTCTTGTCACTGCCAGTGCCACGCAGTATTTTGGGGGTCAGTAATTTCTACAAAATATTTGAGAATTGAGGTGATCTGTGTCTTACTGCCATGCAGTATTTTGGGGTCAGTAATTTCTACAAAATATTTGGGAATTGAGGTGATCTGTGTCTTGTCACTGCCAGTGCCACGCAGTATTTTGGAGGTCAGTAATTTCTACAAAATATTTGTGAATTGAGGTGATCTGTGTCTTGTCACTGCCATGCAGTATTTTGGGAGTCAGTAATTTCTACAAAATATTTGGGAATTGAGGTGATCTGTGTCTTGTCACTGCCAGTGCCACGCAGTATTTTGGGGTCAGTAATTTCTACAAAATATTTGGGAATTGAGGTGATCTGTGTCTTGTCACTGCCACCCAGTATTTTGGGGGTCAGTAATTTCTACAAAATATTTGGGAATTGAGGTAATCTTTGTCTTGTCGCTGCCACCAGCAACTATTTTGGGGGGTCAGTAATTTCTACAAAATATCTGGGAATTGAGGTAATCTGTGTTCTATCACTGCCACCCATAAGGGGGTCTCACTGATTTATAGGAGGTTTCTGAGACTTGTAATCTGTGTCTTCTCACTGCCAGCTATCAGGGGGTCCCACATACTTCTAGCAGACTTCTGCGAATTGTAATCTGTGTCTTGTCACTGTTGTCAGCTATCAGGGGGTCCTATCAGGGGGTCTCACTGACTTGTAGCAGATTTCTGCGAATTGTAATTTGTGTCTTGTCACTGGCACCCATCAGGGGGTCTCACTGATTTATAGGAGGTTTCTGGGAATTGTAATCTGTGTCTTGTCACTGGCTGCCAGCTATCAGGGTGTCTCACTGGGTTATACCAGAGTTCTGGAAATCTTTAATCTTTATACCAGAGTTGAATCAGAGTTCTGTATATATTTAATCTATATATCACTCACCATGTCAGAAAGACCAAAAAGGACAGGCAGAAGCTCCCAGACACAGATAAGAGGGCAAGCAGCCTCTGTGTCGGGAGGCTGTGCCTCTGGTCGTGGTGGACGTGGTGCATCCTCTGCAGGGGCACGCTTGTCCTTTCTAACTGGTGCTGGCCGTCTTAAGCATCATCAACATACAGAGGATTTGGTGGATTGGCTAACCAGGCCATCCTCATCCTCCGAGTCCTCTGCCAGCCAGGCTTGTAGTGCTTTATAGTCCACCTCAGCTGCCAAAACATCTAATGCAGCCTCCATGTCCACAGCTACTCCTGCCGTACCCTCACTATCACACACGGAGGAGTCAGCTAAATTGTTTGACTACAATGACAGTGACATGCTGCTTGAGGATGCGCAGCAACTACAGTGCTCTGATTCAATCTCTGAGGTTGAGGAAGGGAGTATAATCAACCTAGAGGAAGGGGGTGCCAGTGATGACACACAAATAACTGGCACTCATGTTGCCCCAGCAGCTGCAGCATACTGCCAAGTTGGCTCCAGTGACGAGGAGATAGGGGGTGATGATGACAATGATGATGAGGTCACTGACTCCACCTGGGTGCCTGATCGAACAGAGGAGTCAAGTGAGGAGGAGGAGGCACAACATCCTCTATGACCAACTGTAGCACTAGCCAGTCCAAGGCATCAGATGTCAGAGCTGCTCAGGTGCGGAGCACTGTTGTCTCAAAGCACACATCCAGGAACTCTGCTGTCTGGGAGTTCTTTAAGAAATGTGCAGCAGACCCCACAGTTGCTATTTGTAATCTATGTCAGATGAGGCTCAAGCGTGGGAAAGACACCGGACTCTTGGGTACCACGTGCTTGAGGTGACATATGACCACCTGCCACGCATCCCGTTGGCGCAAAACTTTGCGTAGGTCTTCCTCATCTGTCTGTACCCCCACTGTATGTCCTGCCATGTCATTGCCTGCTACAACCTCCACTGACAGGGATGATGCTACAGTAATGGATGTACCAGGTCCTTCCTCACAATGTGACAGCATCCCATCAGCTGAAGATTTACGCAGTCAGATTACATTGCCCCAGCTGCTGCAGTGTAAGAAAAAATATAGTCCCAACCATCCCAAAGCACAGCGTCTAAATGCCAGCTTAGCAAAATTACTTGCATTGCAGCTGCTGCCTTTCCAGCTGGTGGACTCTGCTCCCTTCCGTTAATTTGCTGAATGTGCTGTACCACAGTGGCATGTTCCAAAATGCCATTACTTTTCATGGAAGGCCATTCCAGCACTATACCAGCATGTGGAAGACAATGTTAACGAGTCATTGCGAAAGGCAGTCAACAGCAAGGTGCATGTGACTTTAGACACATGGTCCAGCAAGCATGGACAGGGTCGTTACATTTCCTTCACGGCACACTGGGTAACTCTGACTTCAGCTGGGAGGGATCCATGACGGGGCTCTGTGCTGGAGCTTGTTCATCCACCACGCCTCCAGAAAGCTGCTTGTATGAGGTCTGTCTGCTCCACCACCACCTCTCCCTCTTCCTCCTTTTGTGTCTCTGGCGAAGTGGCAGTTAAACCGATGCCTGACAGGGGCTACGCAATGGCTCAAGCAAAAAGATGCCATACTGTGCTTGAGCTGGTTTGTTTAGGGGACAGGAGCCACACCGGGCCAGAAATTCTGTCAGCAGGGGCAGGTGCAGAGATGGTTAACACCATGCCAGCTTCAGCTGGGAATTGTCGTCTGTGATAATGGCAGCAACCTTCTCTCCGCCCTACGCCAGGGTAAGTTGACGCATGTACCATGCCTAGCACATGTCCTAAATCTGGGGGTACAGCATTTCCTAACCAGGTACCCAGGGCTGGCAGAGCTTCTCAGCCAGGCCAGAAAAATCTGCAGCCACTTCAGACGGTCATTCCCAGCAAGTGTTCGCCTGGCAGAAATTCAAAGAGAATTCCACCTTCCCACAAACCGTCTGATCTGTGACATGCCACCAGGTGGAACTTGACATTAGCAATGCTGCAGCGTCTGCACAAGCAGCAGAGGGCCACCAAGGAGTACCTGTGTGAGTATGGCACAAGGACAGGTTCAGGTCAACTTGTTTTTTTCCCCCCCGCAGTGGCTGATGATCAAGGATGCATGCACTGTACTGTCACCATTTGAGGAGGCAACGAGGATGGTGAGCAGGGACAGTGCATGCATCAGTGATACAATTCCTTTAGTGTTCCTGCTGGAGCACACTCTGCGGGGAATTATACATGTGGCTCTAGAGGCAGAGCAGCGGGAGGAAGAAGAGGCCTTCCCTAACTCTGAAGGCCCCAGTCTTTCCGCAAACAGCATTCCAGCGGGTCCTCCTCAGATCAGACAGGAGGAGAATGAGGAGGAGGAGGAATATTTAAGTAGTGGGGTCATTGAAGGTGGGGATTCCTCAAGGGAGGGTTTTGTGTGCCCAGAAACACAAGGACTAGTACGTGGCTAGGAGGAGGAAGTGCACGATGGGGGTCATCCTCCTCATTGAGCAGGAAGACTCGGAAGCTAATGCCACCTCCAACCTATGCTGCATGGGCTCCCTTATGATGCAAAGCCTGCTAAAGGACCCCAGGATTCGTGCTATCAAGGGGAGGGATCATTACTGGTTGGCAACCCTTCTTGATCCACGATACAAGGGTAAAGTTGCAGAGCTCATCCTGCCTGCACAGAGGGAGCACAGGATGAAAAAACTTGAGGACGCTCTAAAGCGACACTTGTGTAACACCTTTCCAGGCACTGGTAGGTTACCAAGTGATGACACAGGTGCTTCTGAGGCTGCGGATGATCAGAGGAATAGTGGTGAAAGCTGGGCCGCTTGACTGATGCCTTTTTAAATTTTTTTAGTCCACGGCGCCCAGGGAAGTCAAATGTAGGCACCCATTGCCAGCATCTTCACCATATGGTGCAGGACTACCTAGGGGCAAGGGCAGACCTGGATACCTTTCCAGCAGATGATCCACTGGCTTACTGGGTGTTGAGATTAGATCACTGGCCAGAATTTAGCCAATATGCTATGCAGCTACTAGGTTGCCCTTCATCTAGCGTGCTTTCTGAAAGGACGTTCAGTGCCGCTGGAGGTTTTGTCACAGACAAAAGAGTGCATCTGTCCACCGACTCTGTAGACCGGCCGAAATTTATAAAAATGAATCAGTCCTGGATCAGCAGCGATCAATCCCCTGATGCTGACGTAACGGAATAGATCGGGGATGTCCTCTGCATTCACAAAACCTCCAGCACTGAACTCTTCCTCAATACCACAAAAGGGTTACGGTGTGAAGGCACTTGCTGCCATGAAAAGGCGCAATATTTGGCTGCACTGACGCCTGTGCCACATTTATATCATTTTAATTTTTTGAACCGCAGGGTCCAACCCTGCACTCTTCCACAATATTATTATTATTATTCTTTATTTATAAAGCGCCAGCATATTCCGCAGCGCTGTACAATAAGCACAGTATAGACAGGGTTACAATACATTGAACAACATTTGACAAACAGTACAGGAGGAGATGAGGGCCCTATTCCCATAGGAACTCACAATCTGGGAGGGTTGGGGTTGGAAACAGGAGGAGAGGACTGTAAGGTGAGAGTGATTGATGGTTGCGTCAGTGAGTTGGGTGGTAGGCTTCCCTAAATAGGAACGTTTTAAGGAGCGTTTGAAGGAAGAGAAGTTAGGGGAAAGTCTGACAGTACGAGGGAGAGCGTTCCAGAGAGTGGGGGCTGCGCGTGAGAAATCCTGCAGTCTATCATGGGAAGAGGTGATGCGGGGAGAAGCTAGTCGCAGGTCACTGTTTGACCTTAGGGAGCGGGCCGGGGTGTATTTGGTGATTAGTGAGGACAGGTAGTGGGGAGCTGAGTTAGTGAGGCTTTTGTAGGTAAGGATAAGGATTTTGAACTTAATTCTGCAGTGGATGGGGAGCCAGTGAAGGGACTCGCAGAGGGGAGCGGCAGAGACAGAGCGGCGGGTGAGGTGAATTAGCCTGGCGGAGGCGTTCAGGATGGATTGTAGGGGGGAGAGGCGGGACAGAGGGAGGCCAGATAAGAGATTATTGCAATAGTCGAGGGGTTACTGTATGATGGCACTTGCTGGCCTGGCAAAGGCACAATATTTGGGTGCACTGCCACCTGTACCAGATTCATATCCTCAGAGGGGTTACTGTGTGACGGCACTGTTGCCGACGCTAAAGGCCCAATTTTAAAGCACCTATTGTTACTGTCATCCAAAGCCTGCATAAATTTCACCATAATTTAGCCAAAAAAATAAATAAAATAAAAAAATAAAAAATCAGTAAACTTTTTCTGCACGTCCAAAAATGTCTTTTCATACAGGCTGCCGCCCCAAGCAGTGGTTTATGAATAGATTAAAGGAAAAGCATTTACCGTCATTTGAAACGTCATTTTTTTGTTTTTAAATGTTTCTATACATCCTAGAAATCCGCCACTTCACGGGCAGGTTATGGGGACCTCCTAGGCACGATATTTGAAGGAATTTTTCGTTTTTAACCCTTATTTCATGGAAAACTCAGTCCCTTTAAAAACGTTTTTTTATTTTACTTTTTGTCCTTGGTTTCCTGTCCCCGGGGCACTACCCAGACCCCCATATACCTTTTATGGCAAATATCTAGCATATATGCCCTCTTGGAAGGCACTCTAAAAATCGAACTTTGAGTCCCATTGACTTGTATTGAGTTCGTGTTCGAATTCGAACTTTTGAAAAGTTCAAGTTCAAATGCGAACCGAACTCGGGGGTGTTCGGCTCATCCCTAGATTCAATATATATAATTATGTATATACAGCATGTCCCATCAGAATGCTATAAAAAAGATTTAAATTTCCATTCATATTTCAATTATTTGCAGCGGGTAAAATAATTTTTCCACATTTTACCATCTAAGTCTTTGTGGTTATATGTTCTATGTGACACTCATTTCAAATTTTTTTTTTAACGAGAACCTGTTACTGCATTTTTCAAAGAAAATGTCAAATTTTATCCAAAACTGTAAAATCTAATGTTTTCACTTTCATTCTGCCACATTGAGTTTATTGAATAGTATGACTATATACAACATGACTATATACAACACACTACATACTAAGTTGAGTTGTGGAACACTGGATTTTAACCTGGCACAGGAAATGAGAAGGCAAGTAATAGCAGTGATATTGCTCTTTTTATATGTGACAAATGGACAATGCCGTTGTTTATGAACAAAAGACTCAGACCTTTCCAATGACACCTGGGTCCAGAGAACCCCCCATTCTCCACCCAGTGGTGCTGAGAATTGTGTATTAGATGTACCAGTGTGCAATAACGCATTGCACTGTCACCTCCACATTTGTTCCTGGCGCGGGAAATGAGGTGAGTTAGCGCAGTGGCACTGATTTGTTTTTAAGTAAAAGCACATAATGCCTCGGCATTTGTATAGAGAGAAAAAAAAGTAAATTTTGCGTTTAATTTTTTTTTAACCTTTTCTTATTTTTATACATTACATGGTGTAAGGGAGCTGGTTCCGGGGTGGCAGGTTTGAGCCCAATGATAAGAAGTAGAAAGACGGGGGGCGTGTCTGGCTGTGTAAGGGAGCCGACGTGTTTTAAAGGAGCTCCTGGTACTGTTGCTGCAGGGGGGAAGCTTCTGCCTGGATTTCTCCTCGTTTTTCCCCTATTGGGAGTCCCTGCACGGCCGGACATCAGGAGGAGTGCTCTGGAGCCTGATCTGCTCCCCCTCCAGAGCCTAGCTGAGTTTTCTTCCTACTGACCTCGAGTTCCCGGCGGCCATTTTGGGGCCTAACCTCTGACTCCTTGGGCCTAATTCAGGTTGCCCCTGCCTCCCTCTGCAGTGCTCCGGGACCCGGGGGATCGGCGGTGGTGAAGTTGGTGGATGGAGGGCCCTCATACTCCAGCTGCTGCGGCTGCTTCCTCGGCGGACAAGCGGGGCGATGGTGCGGACTGGCGGCGGCTGGCTCGCTCACCCCCCGCCAGGAGCCTGGGGGACGTGCTGGAGGGCCTCGAGACATGGCTAGAGAAGCTGCCTGAGGACGAAGATGGATGCCCGATTTCATGCGGTACCTGGCGCAGGCTAATGGGGGCTCTGGGGATCGCTCGGCGGAGTGAGGCTTTATCGGTAGATGGATCCTCTGCCGTGCACGTAAAGGACACCTTCGCTGTGGAAGCCGGGTCCCTGGAGGGAGACGATGATGAGGTACGGCTGCCTGTGGAGACTAACAGGGAGGTGGAAGACTCCACTCGGTCCGCTGTCACTTCCCTCGTGCCATCTGCGCTGGGATCACCGTGGAGCTCTGGGGGGCCGTCGGCTGGCGGGACGAGGTGCCTACCCGAGACTTGCGACATGACCCTCGACGTGGTGGTAGCTGAGTCACGGTGCCTGATGCCAGCGTCTCCTTGGGGGGAGTTGGAAGCGGAGGGTCCCTCACCCCGGATGGAGGTTAAGATGGCGCGGCTGCGTCAGTCGCTGAATCGAGCGGACCTGCCCCGAGCTACAAGAGGTGAAATCGGCAGAATGATTTGGGTTCGGATGGCACCTGAGAGCTCCCTTCGTGGCGGTGGGATGGTGGTGACTGAATGTGTCGACCTGCTAATCGTTACGCTGCCTGTGTTCTGCTCCTTGCCGTTTCTCGACGCAGAGGCCTGGCTGCTGGGCGCCCACAACATCAGATGCGGCACGTGTAGACCTGGAGAAGGTCCCGGCACCACATTCGTGCCAGATACCGGCTGAAGAGACCTGTCCCACATGCCTGCTGCTTGCCCGCTGATCGCTGACCCTGGCTTGCCCTGATCCGCTGAGTTATCCCACTCTCTTATCCCTTTAGCTGTTTTTGATGCCCCCCTTGCTGAGTTGTTTTTCCCCCTGCTGTGAGACATTACTATGTGTCCTGATGTGCCTCTGTGACACTGTATGAGGACTTACATGATAGACACTTATTTTATTTATTTATTTTTTCAGCTGAAACGGTCAGCTTTGGTCCCTTAATGTTGCCAACCGGAGTGTTTTATGTTGACCCCCCCCCCATGCAGACACATTTGTTTTTGTACCCCCCCCCCTCAGCCGAGTATTTTTGTTCCCTGATCCCCTTTAGTTATTTTTGATGTCCCTCACCTAGCTGAGTCCTTTTTGGCCCTTGCCATCTCCCCATTCCCCCCCCCTCCATAGGCTGGCTTTTTTTTTGTTTTCCTTTTTCTTTTTTTTATTTTAACTACCTACCTGCTGACTCTTTTTGGCCGTTAATTGGAGATGATTTTGTTGAATACGTTTCTTGTAGATGATTTTAAAACCCTAATGTGTATTTCTTAGACGATTTTACACTTTAATGTGTTTCTTGCAGATGACCTTAAATGTTAGTGTGTTTTTCACAGATGACCTTAAACTCCCATGTTTTTTGCAGATGACCTTGAATCTCTTTTCCGCAGATGATCTCAACTTTCTTTTTTATTTTTCATTCGTAGTTTAACAGATGACTTTCTGTGGCCCTGCTAGGTCATTTTCATTTATGTTGGCTTTACATGTCGATGCAAACTTTCAAAAATAAAGAATTTAAAAAATAAATAAATAAATAAAAAAGTAGAAAGACGTATATATAAACAAAAAGGGATTTATTAAGAATAAGGCATAAAAAGGCAGTAAACAAATATGAATAAACAAATATGTAGCTGGGTAATAAGAAAGGAAAACACTGTATAAATATTAATCAGCAATAAGATAAACTAAAAAGGCAAGATGAGAGAAAGGTAGACCAAAAGTAACAAAACTAAACTACACTAAACTATACTACTACATATAAAGAAAAAGAGTAGATTGAACTTAGAGCAGGGTTAAACCAGATATGGAGAGAAATAGGAGAAGGAAGAGTGAAGGAGATCTTTAGAAAAATAAATAGGAAAATAGAAACGGAAGAGTCTTTGAGGCAGAGGGCCCTGGGTATGCAGGGGGGTCCTGGGTATGCAGGAGGGTCCTGGGTATGTAGGAGGGTCCTGGGTATGCAGGGGGGTCCTGGGTCTGCAGGAGGGTCCTGGGTCTGCAGAGCAACAGATTCTGCGGGATGCAGGGTAATGGGCTCTGAGAATTAGGATGTAGGGCAGCAGGCTGAGGATTCTGCAGGATGCAGGGCAGCAGGAGCAGAGGATACTTGCAAGGATGTAGGGCAGCAGGCTGAGGATTCTGCAGGATGCAGGGCAGCAGGAGCAGAGGATACTTGCAAGGATGTAGGGCAGCAGGCTGAGGATTCTGCAGGATGCAGGGCAGCAGGATCAGAGGATACTTGCAGGATGTAGGGCAGCAGGATCAGAGGATACTTGCAGGATGTATGGTAGCAGGCTGAGGATTCTGCAGGATGCAGGGCAGCAGGATTAGAGGATCCTTGCAGGAAGTAAGGCAGCAGGCTTTGAGGATTAGCAGAAGGGGATCTGTAGCAGAGGAGGTCTTGTCACAGAAGGATCCTTGTAGCAGGAACTATAAACGGTATGGTGGGAACCAAGACAAAACAGGTTAGAGGAAGCAGAGATTGACGGCAGCTCCTTCCTAGTGAGAGGTTCACTAGAACAATGCAGAAGCATTGTGCCTTGGGGTGGCCCTTTTTTATAGTGGAGAAATCATGATGCTTTGGCTAGCACCTGGTTGCTGGAACAACTTGGTTCAGTAGGAGAATCACTGTTAGTTATTCACTGAGACACTTTGCCTTTAGTTCTCTTATGGCGCCGGCGGCTAGGGACCTGACACATGGTCATATTTGGTGTCTTTAGAAAGGCCAGACTTACTACTTTCCAATGACACCTCACTTGACAATGTGTGGTTTTAAAATAAGAGATGCAGGGTTCCAAATAACCACTGGCGCTCCTCGCTGCAGTGTGGCAGTTTAGGTTTTTGATGAAACAATGCATAATAACGCTTTGCGCACAGAAAATGAGAAGGTGAATTAGTGCAGCATCATTGCCCACTTTATAATTGAAAATTGAACAATAGTGCTCTGTTAGAATAAAAAAATAACTTTATTAATTTATCGTTTCATTGTTACAATGAATCTGGTTCTGTTTGGTATCTTTGGAAAGGCCATACTCTGGCCTTTCGAACAATCCCTCACTTGACCCTGTATATTCTATGCTTCCCGAGATACGGGGTCAAAAATTACCCTTGTATCTCCTTCATAGGTAATCCCCTGCCAGGCAGGGGGAAATCCCATTTCTGACATATGCAATGATGTCGCAGAGGTCCCAGATGCAGGGCTGACATCCTGGATTTCAGCCCGCTGTAGGAGAAGTATGCAATCGGCGCCACATCGTAGCGGGAATGGGGATGATGAGCTCAGTGCTTTGTCCATAGCCAAGTGGTTAAATACCAGCTTGAGACAAGAACAGCAAGCAACCTGGGAACTGGTCATTATTCTCTGGAGGACTGAAAATTATTGCTTCCTAACAAAATATACAAAGTGTTAATTTAAAGTAACCTGCCATAAAATCATGGTCCTTCACTTGTGGCTCAGCTGAGATAGCAGGGGTGCTGATATAGTTGACTGCATAGTTGCTAACAATATTGAAAGGCACAGTTGGAATAGGGCCCATGTTTGGGTGAGTAGAATAAGTACTATTGTGCATAGTCCGTTACATAATTAACACAAGGATGTCAACTCAGAATAATACCAAGCATATGCAGTAAACAAAGGATGGTAAATGTAAAGGAATATGATCATCCTGCAAAGTGCTAATATGTATCATGCAGTATGGTGGCGTGGACAGTTTTTGGGAGAGACTAGATTTGGTTCTGCCTCTCTCTTAATTCTTGTATTTTGTCTTTGTTGCTTCAGTAACGTCATGCTTTTTTGTCTTTTTTTTAATTTGACCTTAATTACATAATATTTGTTTTGATGAGTTTACATAAAATACACTCACAAATATGTCAAACATTTGACATTGTATAATGCGTTTAAGTCTTCATAAATTTCAACAATCAATATTTAATGGCTGTATACATGAAAGAACTATGATGGATAGATTCTGTAGAACAAAAAATAATATATTCTCCATTTATGTGTATGATTGGTATAATTATGAGATGATGAATGGGTGCCTAGTTTGTTCACAGAGACTATAATACATGCATACATGTGATTGATAACACACACATTTGTGATTCATTACAGTGGTGAGCAATTTGCACATCAATAGATAAAGTGCTTGTGGGTCTGGACGAAGAAGGCAATATAGCAATTATATATTATTGATACAGTGCATTGTGCTGTAAAAGCATGTGTTGTTTCCCCCTGTGGTAAGTATGGGGGACATTCTAGGGTCTTTACCAGAGATAAATAAATTGTTGTAAAATAAATGTTTTTAGAAGTACACATACAGTGTTATTTAAGGGTGCAATGCACATTCCAAATTGCACTGATCAACAACGCCATGTGGATTCGGTGGTCAAGTCGAGCAGGAACGCTTGGGAGTGCAGTTCATACAATTTTCTTTGCAGGAGGAATAGAGTTCCCTTTTGTACCTGTAGCGCTGTGTTAAAATCTTGCTGTGGCAGTACCTATTTTTGGCCACAAGATGGAGACTATCGCGATCAGAGACACTGGACATTGGGACTACAATGGCCGGCATGCTTGGCAAGAAGACAGGAAGTGGGTGGGGACTGGACACTTACATCCTCTGCCTCGTGGAGAACGCGCCAGAGCGCGCCAGGGAACGAGAGAGAGCAGACGCAGTGCCATACTTTGTGAGAGGGCCTAGGGCGGAGAGCAAGTGAGACCTGTCAGTTCTGTTACCAGGTCATTCAGCCGCAAGAGAAGGAGCCTTCCAAGTTCCAGAGTTGCTGCAGATGGAACCAACCGAAGACCTCGAGTAAGGAGTCACCGCAAGTTGATCGGGTACAGAGAGCAGGCGGTGAGCTGAGGAAAAGTCGTGGACAAGCTACGGGAAGTCAGACAACGGGTCCAGCCGCTAGTATCCCCAATCAAAATCCAGCGGAGAGACGTCCTGGGTCAGCGGAGCCTAAAGCAACCGGCGGATGGGTGAGAGGCCTCCAAGGCCGTTTATAATACAAAGAGCACGCTGCTGTTTTCTCTTTAAAGTCCACAGGGCCCCAACTTGACTAGTCGAAGACATTTCTTAAGTAAATTCACTGGCCAGTTGAACAGTACCCGGGTACCTTACACACATACACACCTTTTACATTCCGGGACTTAACCTGTGCAGGACTCATTTTGTTACGAATCGGAACGGGGGTTAAAGATGCATTCCGAAATATGTTTTTCTCTTTCCGCTGCGCGTTTGCCGTGATACGAAGAGATTGTATATTCTGGGGTTCTGCTACGTGTCCCTTTTTCTAAATATTCGTGCAATTGCATTTCTTTTATGTTCGGTTACGAATATTTTATTTTCCGAAATACGACGCCTCGTGTTTCGGTTCTTTTCCGCTACGCGTTTTACCGCAATACGAAAGTACTGTAATAATATCTGTGAATACCGTATTTCAACGTCTGCCTATTATTTTAGTAAACTATTTAAATGATAAAAACCCACAACCGTGTAGGAGTATATTTATTCCCTAGTGCGGGGAGACTGACCCGTGGTTCATTTTCAGCGGCTCCTCCGGGAGTGAGCGCTACACGTGGGGGCTCGTTTCCGGGATTCAGTCTCTGGAAAAACCGCACCTAAAGGGTTAAATATGGATCCAGACACTGTTTCCGAATGGTGTGAGGAGCACAGTAGTCAGTTAGAATGTTGTATAGTCATAGATATTCCCGCAGACACTTGGGCCGAAGAGCAGATCCGCCAGGCCGTGGCCACGCTAGCACCAGATCATCGGGGGTTAATACTGGACATTAAGAAAAACCCAGATACTTCTCACACGTATGTTCTTCTCGAGTGGAGAAAGGGTGTTCCACCATGTTTTCAGGGCGCGAGCGTGAAACTGGCCGATGAGGTGGAAGTCCAACTAATTCAGCCAAGTGCACCACGTGGCGAATCCGCAAGTGTTCCCGCGCCTAGTCCGTTGGCCATGATCGGGCCTGAATTTATCGTGGCTATTGGAGATCTACTGGCTAAATGTCAGAAAACAAGCCCTCCTCACACTAACTTCGGTTATCGACGGTTAAGAAATTTTACAGGAAACGTACCAACTCCGGCGGGAGAAGAAACCTTTGAAGAATGGGTGGAACAGGCGATGCAGGCTCTGGATGAGTGGGACGTCCCTGAGGCCCAGAAAAAGCAAAGGATCACCGAGAGTTTAAAGGGACCTGCGTCAGAAGCAGTGAGAAACCTAAAACTGAGCAGAAAAGATTGTACTGCTTTAGATTACTTAAACGTTCTTGAAGAAGTTTTTGGGCGAACCGAAAAGGCGGCCGAACTGGTATATCAGTACGAACACACCTATCAGAGAAGAGGTGAAAGGATGACCGAGTACATGAGGCGCCTAGATAAGATTCTACACCAGATACTCCTCAAGAAAGGGGCCGAACCGGCCGAAGTAGATAAGATCCGAATAAAACAGATCCTGAGGGGCTCTCAACCTCTAGATCCAGTAATGATGCAGCTGAGAAGCAGAGCAGGTAACCAAGAATTGAAGTACCTGGAACTGATCCGAGTTGTACGAGAAGAAGAGGCTTTACTGGAAGAGAAATCCTTCAGGCGGGGGGAAAGGGCTTATGCACAACCTGTGAGACATAGCGACGGTCTGCAGCCTGAAAGCGATTCTCTAGATACTTATGGATCGGACGAGGACGAACAAGAGCACCTAGTCGTTTTTAAATCTACAGAGAGGGCTGCCAAGGAATCGAACCTCTCTGGACGTGGTGAATTGTCCAAGACCGTCAAGGAAGTACAGGAAGCTCAAGCTGAATTGCAACAAGCTCACGCGGAACTGTGCCGAGTGTTGATGAAGGTGACCAAAATGCAGGCAGAAATGCAGAAATTCCTCACAGACATGCAGACGACGGGAGCTGCTGTGGCGTCTGGTCCAAGTCCTCTAACAAAATCCCAACAAGCAACTACGTCTCCACTCTCTAAAAAGAGATGTTTTGGTTTTGGAGAAATGGGCCATTTCCGCGCACAGTGCAAAGGCCAAAAGCCTGAGAAGGATAGAGTCGAGGGACTGTTGAAAGCCCTAGAAGGACTGTTATCTACCTCACCGGCGGGAAACGCCAAAGTGCCCGAAGGTTGAACCCCGCTCCAGAAACCAAGCAAAGACTAAGAGGGCGAGAAGCCCCAAAGCCGAACCAACTGTGGAGCCTGCCAGGACTGAAAGAGTCACTCCCTTAGCGTCCGGGTCTACGTCATGGGGAAGCAATGCACACCCAAAACCTGCACTGGCCAAGAAAAAGGCCAGGGTACAGCAAACTGGGTCTAAGTGTCCGGATGCCGCCACCAAGTTTCCTGACCAACTGATAGGTCCTTCTCCTATTGTGCCAATCCAAGTGGAAGGAGTCTACACCAAAGCCCTGTTAGATTCAGGGGCTCAAGTGACATTGATCTACAGAGACTTCTACGAGAAACACTTAAAGCACATTCCTCTGCAAGAATTGAAGGATTTGGAAATATGTAGTATCGGCACTGAGAAACTCCCTTATGACGGGTACCTGCAAGTGAAGTTGGAGATCGGATCTGAAGTCATCGGGCAGTCTGGGGGTTGTGATGCATTGGCTATTGTGTGTCCTCGACCCTCGGGTGCGAACAGAAGCTCCCTGATAGTGGGGACGAATACTGACCTAGTGCGGCGTCTCCTGACACCTATTGTATTGGAAGAAGGTTCAACTCAAGGAGTACACCCAATGTTACGTCCGGTCTATCAGAGGATGGTCGAAGAACGAAAGGCACCTGCCGAGGTGGGAAGACTGTGGAGACTGGGTGGAACAGAGAAGGTTCTGCAAGCAGGAGAAGTAGCGAGCTTCCGGGCTTCAGTCAAGTTGAACGGATCGCAACCCGGTCCCTATGTGGTGTTGGGAGCCGATTTTAATCATGGGAGTGAAACCGGAGTCAAAGTAATCCCTGAAATAATCTCCACCAAAGCTCTGAAGAGAACACGAGGAAGAGTCTCAGTCAGCGTGTGCAATGTGACGGATTTTCCAGTAGTCCTTAAAGCACGAATGCCTATCGGGCAAGTAGAGTCTGCTACACCCCTCTCTACCGATTTAGGAGGGGGAGTGGATAAAGAGATTCCAGATGAAAGATTCTACCCCAAAGACGCTCCCATTTCACCTGAGTGGAAGAAACGTCTTCAGTCTCAAGTCCTAAAGTGGAAGGAATTGTTCTCGAAAGATGAGTTCAATGTGGGCCTAGCAAAGAGTACTGAGCACCGCATTCGGTTACAGGAAGACAAGCCGTTTCGTGAAAGATCAAGGCGAGTTCCGCTGGGAGACTTGGATGATCTGCGAGAGCAACTGAATGAATTGCAGAGAACCAAGGTGATTCAAGAGTCCAGGAGTCCATATGCATCTCCCATAGTGTTGGTCCGGAAGAAAAATGGTTCTGTCCGCCTATGTATAGACTACCGCACATTGAATCGGAGAACCATCCCCGATCAATATGCCACTCCTCGGATAGAAGATGCCCTACAGTGTTTGTCTGGAGCAAAGTGGTTTAGTGTACTAGACCTGCGAAGCGGATATCACCAGATACCCATGCATCCTGAAGACAAGGAGAAAACTGCGTTCATCTGTCCACTAGGGTTCTTTGAATTCAACAGAATGCCTCAAGGCCTTACGGGGGCTCCAGCCACGTTCCAACGGTTGATGGAGAAGACAGTAGGGGATATGAATTTAATCGAAGTATTAGTGTACCTGGATGACATAATTGTGTTTGGGAAGACTCTGGAAGAACATGAACAACGTCTGGAGAAGGTCTTGAAGAGGCTCCATGAAGAGGGGCTGAAACTGTCTCTGGAGAAATGCCAATTCTGTCTACCGTCTGTTACGTATCTAGGACATGTGGTCTCTGCAGAAGGTGTTTCGACAGATCCTCGGAAGTTGGAGGCCGTAGCTTCTTGGCCTAGACCCCGGAACGTCACTGAACTTAGATCTTTTCTGGGATTCTGTTCATACTATCGAAGATTTGTGGGAGGATTCGCTAAAATAGCTCAACCACTGAACAAACTCCTGCAGAAGGAAACCACAGAAGAAGGCTGCAAGGTCTCTGACAAAAATCCGTCAGCTCCGGGGCCAAGGAAAGCTCGAGAGTCTATACAAGGTGAATGGACCAGTCAATGTGAAGGAGCTTTCGTAAAGCTGAAAGAGAGTCTAACCCGAGCTCCTGTTTTGGCCTATGCGGACCCTCACAAGCCGAATGAACTACATGTGGATGCCAGCCGAGAAGGTCTGGGAGGAGTCCTATATCAGGAGTATGGTGGATTGCTGAGGCCTGTAGCATACGTGAGCCGGAGCCTTACGCCTTCAGAGAAGAACTATCCTACTCACAAGCTGGAGTTCCTAGCCTTGAAGTGGGCAGTGGTAGACAAGTTGAAAGACTATCTGTATGGAGCTGAGTTCGTGATCAAGACGGATAACAATCCTCTTACCTACATCCTTACTACCGCAAAACTGGACGCAACGGGACATTGGTGGTTGGCCGCTCTGTCAGGGTTTCGGTTCAGCCTGAAGTATCGCCCTGGGGTGAATAATCGAGATGCTGATGCGTTGTCGAGAAGACCCTACACTACAGAATGGACTCAGTTGACTCCAGATGGGGTGCAAGCTTTGTGTCAAGGAACAGAGCGCCGGGTCAAAGGAGGGATTGAAGCGGAGGCCATAGGAGTTATGGCTGCGGCTGTTCCTGAGTTCTACTGTAACCCTACGCAGCTAAGGGATGAAAGTTTACCTACCTTTTCGAGACAGGACCTGAAAGCGGATCAGGCCAGAGACCCTTTAATTGCCTTGACCATAAAGGCCCTGTCTGCAAACCAGCGAGAGATTTTGTTAACCAACTCCCCGAGTGGAGCCAGATTGGTCTACAAAGAGTGGGAGCGGTTAAAGATGTTGGATGGTGTGGTCTACCGAAGGGGCCCCTCAACCAACTCTGAAGAGATTCAACAGTTATTCCTCCCTACTAAACATAGGGAGAGTGTGCTGCGATCACTACATGATGAGCATGGACATTTGGGTGCTGAAAGAACTTTTAAGCTGGTGCGAGATAGGTTCTATTGGCCTTGCATGAGAACTGAAGTGGAAAGCTATTGTCACTCCTGTCTAAGGTGTATTCAGAGGAAGACTCTACCGACCCGAACTGCTCCAATGAGCCATCTGCAGAGCCAGGGACCCATGGATTTGGTGTGCATTGACTTCTTGTGCTTAGAGCCGGATGCTAGTGGGCAAGGGAACATTCTAATAGTGACTGATCATTTCACCCGTTACGCCCAAGCTTTTTCCACAAAAGATCAACGTGCTCCGACTGTAGCCAAGGTGTTGATGGAAAAGTTCTTTGTTCACTACGGACTGCCAAGGAGGATACACTCTGATCAGGGTAGAGACTTTGAAAGCAGACTGGTGGGGCAGTTGTTAGAGCTGTTGGGAATCCAAAAGACCCGAACCACGCCATACCATCCTCAAGGTGATGCTCAGCCTGAAAGGTTTAATCGCACACTGCTAAACATGCTGGGGACCTTGTCGAATGTGGAGAAGCAGAGTTGGAGTCGGCACATAGCTACTCTGGTGCATGCATATAACAGTACGGAGAGCGATGCAACTGGATACTCACCGTACCGTCTTATGTTCGGAAGAGAGGCTCGACTGCCGGTTGATTTGGCATTTGGGTTATCTCTAGACCAGACATCAGTAGCTTCCCATAGAAACTACGTGGATAGACTTCGAAAGAATTTGACTTCTGCATTTGAACAGGCCCGGTTGACCTCAGGAAACAGGGAACAAAGAAACAAGAGGAACTATGACTTGAAAGTCCGAATACAAGATCTACAACCCGGTGATAGGGTTCTATTGAAGAACTTGGGTGCTGCTGCGAGACACAAGTTGGCGGATAGGTGGAGTTCCCAGGTTTACATTGTCTGCAAACAACTGCCGGGTTTACCAGTGTATCAGATTCGCCCGGATGGAAAGGCTGGGCCTATTAAGAACTGGCACCGAAATCATTTGTTACCTTTGAGAGAAGCTGTAAGGATGCCAGTTGGGGACGAACCGCCTCTGCCAAATCCGCCTGTTCCATGTTTGCCTCCTGTTACTCGGTCTCAACAGACCCGGGCTGTCGAAGAGAGCGAAAGGGACAGTGAGGAAGAAAGTTTCTGTCTGGACTGGATACTTTCACCGGAGCCTGAAGAGATTATCTCAGTTCCTGAACGATGGGAGAGTAATTTGAGGCCTGAAGCTCCTGAATTCTTGTTGGAAGTCCCTGAGACTGTTGATATCCCTGAGCCTCTTGAATTCTTGTTGGAAGTCCCTGAGGCTGTGGGGATCCCGGTAGCTCCGGAAGCTTACTCAGGTGATTATAGTTCTATGCCTTCGCTGGAGGGATCGTACTCTGAAGAAACGTCTGCTCCAGTGGTAGAGAGAAGGATTGAGCCAACGCCTATAGTACTTCCACCTGAAGAGGAACTGATTGAGCCAGAACCAAAACGCTCTGTTCGACCGCCCCAACGACTCACCTACGACTCACCAGGACATAGCACTGAAGAGGCCATCACCACGGTGCGGAGGTTGCCCGAAGTGTCTGCTATGCTAGCTGAGGTAGCCCAAAATATGAGTCAACTTGAGGAAGTGTTCCTAACCCACTGCATGTATGCTGCTGAACCTGTATATGTTATGTAAACTGTATTCAAATATTGTGGAAATGTAATGTAACTGTTGTACCTCCTTGGAGAGACCCAAGAGTTCTAGGAGGGGGAGAGTGTAGCGCTGTGTTAAAATCTTGCTGTGGCAGTACCTATTTTTGGCCACAAGATGGAGACTATCGCGATCAGAGACACTGGATATTGGGACTACATTGGCCGGCATGCTTGGCAAGAAGACAGGAAGTGGGTGGGGACTGGACACTTACATCCTCTGCCTCGTGGAGAACGCGCCAGAGCGCGCCAGGGAACGAGGGAGAGCAGACGCAGTGCCATACTTTGTGAGAGGGCCTAGGGCGGAGAGCAAGTGAGACCTGTCAGTTCTGTTACCGGGTCATTCAGCCGCAAGAGAAGGAGCCTTCCAAGTTCCAGAGTTGCTGCAGATGGAATCAACCGAAGACCTCGAGTAAGGAGTCACCGCAAGTTGATCGGGTACAGAGAGCAGGCGGTGAGCTGAGGAAAAGTCGTGGACAAGCTACGGGAAGTCAGACAACGGGTCCGGCCGCTAGTATCCCCAGTCAAAATCCAGCGGAGAGACGTCCTGGGTCAGCGGAGCCTAAAGCAACCGGCGGATGGGTGAGAGGCCTCCAAGGCCGTTTATAATACAAAGAGCACGCTGCTGTTTTCTCTTTAAAGTCCACAGGGCCCCAACTTGACTAGTCGAAGACATTTCTTAAGTAAATTCACTGGAGAGTTGAACAGTACCCGGGTACCTTACACACATACACACCTTTTACGTTCCGGGACTTAACCTGTGCAGGACTCATTTTGTTACGAATCGGAACGGGGGTTAAAGATGCGTTCCGAAATATGTTTTTCTCTTTCCGCTGCGCGTTTGCCGTGATACGAAGAGATTGTATATTCTGGGGTTCTGCTACGTGTCCCTTTTTCTAAATATTCGTGCAATTGCATTTCTTTTATGTTCGGTTACGAATATTTTATTTTCCGAAATACGACGCCTCGTGTTTCGGTTCTTTTCCGCTACGCGTTTTACCGCAATACGAAAGTACTGTAATAATATCTGTGAATACCATATTTCAACGTCTGCCTATTATTTTAGTAAACTATTTAAATGATAAAAACCGACAACCGTGTAGGAGTATATTTATTCCCTAGTGCGGGGAGACTGACCCGTGGTTCATTTTCAGCGGCTCCTCCGGGAGTGAGCGCTACATACCCATCACTGAAAAGCCTTTATTAGGTTTCGATCATATGTTCCTTATTTAGTCACCAGAAGTATATTTACTATGAATAAGTGGTACAGGGGAACTGGTAGTGAATAGAAGTAAACAACCAAACTATTCTAAGAAAAAAACAAAAGAAAGGGATCAATCTCAACTAGAAAATTTGTGGTGGGTAACCCCCCAAAAAAACTAAAAAAGAAATTTGTTGTATCATTGTCAGATTGAGTAAAACTTAAAGGAGCACTCAATACATCCTGACCACTTTATCTTTTTGAAGTAGCCAGGATGTGAGGAGTGCCCTCCAAGCCCTGGCAAACTGGTTAAAAAGCTGGGTGAAGTGGAGGAGTTTCCTGCACCCCACCAGGATCACCAGTTGCCAGTTACTAGTGATGCCGGCACGCACAGAGCATGCCAACGTCACCATCTCTGAGATCAATCGTGTTAGCGATCGGTATCAGAGAGGCTGCAGTGGATTTGCTCTGTACATGAGCGCAACTCCAATCCATCGATCTGAGTAGGCGCTACATAAAGTTTGCAAGGCCATTGCATTGAACAATTTGCGGTTCTTACCATACGCAAGTAGCGCAGGATGCTCAAATTGCACAGAAAAGCCTCAGGGATTTCTGGGTTCGGGAGTTCCTGAGCCGAAGAGGAGGAGCTATGCGCACCAAGGGACAAAGGTGAATATAATGACCCTAAAAAAAATAATTAGAATAATAATTGGACAGAGGCTGTCAGCAACCTCTGCCCCATTATTTAAGAGCAATGAAAGGACACTCTACTCCTCAGTAGAGTGTTCCTTTAACGTTTAATACTTTCTAATAAAGGAACTCAATGGTGCAGTAGGTAATGGAAAAAAGATAATAGCGCAAGACAGACAAAACCCACAAAGAAATGGCTGCTGCAACGACAGAGCTACAAATATATATTCATACCCTTATACTGATAAACAAGGTGTCTGGCATCTAATTGAGGTGGGTGCACCTATATTAGTGGTAGTGAGAAAATCGTAGGGCTAATTTCCATAGTGAACGCTACCTGTAGCATTTGGATGAGTAAGCGTTATCGCCAGGAAAAGTGACTTTAACGCATGCCACCCATTTTACCTTCCTGACGTTGAACCCATGAAGAATCCATTAGCGCATCGTTGATTGTGTGAGCTTACTGTACTTTGCAAAACCTATACTTAACATGGGGAGCGCAATGAGTAATTAGTGTTAGGATAAGGTAACTAGGGATGAGCTGTTCGGGTTCGGACGGTTCGGAGTTCGACCCGAACTTTGGCAGTTCGAAAGTTCGTGAATTTCGAACTTTTTGGGCGTGTTCGGTTCGGGTTCAAATTTTTTTTTTAAAAAAAGTATAGAAAATGCTTAAAAAAATACTAAAAAATCGAGAAATAAAGAGACTCTTTACTGCAGAATATTATAAGCAACGGTTTATTAGATATTGAATTAAAAACTAATGTGTACGTGGAAAGATTATCAACTCTAAATGACCTCTGTTCACAAACGGGCATAACACCAGTTGTTTTTAGACTGGTAATCAATTTGATACATTGTACAATATTTGTACTGAGGGTGGGGTGGTGTCTGCTTCTGATTGAGATTTGAGAATTAATTTCCCTAAAACATCCTAATATGCTGCATTTAACTGGTGTTTGAAAAAAAATCTAAAGCAATGTTATTTTTCACCTCCGGATTAAACATTCACAGGGTTATTCCGAGAGCGGTGAAAAGCAGGAGAATAACTGGAGAAGTGAAAATTCTAGGTCAAAATAGCCAAACCAGAAAAATTCTCCCATTTAACTCACTTTCCAAATCGGCTATTTGGTCTAGATTGTTCTCTTCTCTTGCCCGTTCTCCTGGCTTTCACCTCTCTCTCAGGGTTGTTCAGAGAAAGGTGAAAACCAGGAGAATGGCAGGAAAAGAGAACAATCTGGACCAAATAGCCGATTTGGAAAGTGAGATAAGGCTAGGGTCAGACTAACGCATTTTTCGCAGCGACCGTCAAAAAGTGCGTCCGAACGCATTGCTGTATTTTTTCAAGGATTGCGAGAAAACAGTCATACGATGCGCATTTTTGTGCGTGATTTTTTACGGATCCAAACCAGGAAACTTTGGGTGTCTGGACGTTATGTTGGCCGGACATGAGCAGGGTCTGACATCTCCAAATCACGCACACACGCCGCTTGTGGACGCAGCGCACTCTGTACGTCCGTACTAGCGGTTCTGCGTTCTCGAAAAAATGCGTTCATTTTCCACTTGCGTTGCGCAGCCGGACTTTCGTGTGACCATGCTTCGTATATTGGCCGTCATTTGCTGCTAGTGTGGCCGTGATTAAGTGCGCCTAAACGCACGTTAAAAATTTGCTAGTCTGACCCTAGCCTAAATGGGAGAATTTTTCTGGTTTGGCTATTTTGACCTAGAATTTTCCATTCTCCAGTCATTCTCCTGCTCTTCACCGCTCTCTGAATAACCCTGACAGGGTTATTCAGAAAAAGGTGAAACTCAGGAGAATGACTGGAGAATGGAAAATTCTAGGTCAAAATAGCCAAACCAGAAAAATTCTCCCATTTATCTCACTTTCCAAATCGGCTATTTGGTCTAGATTGTTCTCTTCTCTTGCCAGTTCTCCTGGCTTTCACCTCTCTCTGAGGGTTGTTCAGAGAAAGGTGAAAACCAGGAGAATGGCAGGAAAAGAGAACAATCTGGACCAAATAGCCGATTAGGAAAGTGAGAGAAGGCTAGGGTCAGACTAACGCATTTTTCGCAGCGACCGTCAAAAAGTGCGTCCGAACGCATTGCCATATTTTTTCACGGATTGCGCGAAAACGGTCTTACGATGCGCATTTTTGTGCGTGATTTTTTACGGATCCAAACCAGGAAACTTTGGGTGTCTGGACGTTATGTTGGCCAGACATGAGCAGGGTCTGACGTCTCCAAATCACGCACACACGCCACTAGTGGACGCAGCACACTCTGTATGTCCGTACTAGCGGTTCTGCGTTCTCGAAAAAAAAGCGTTCATTTTCCACTTGCGTTGCGCAGCCGGACTTTCGTGCGACCGTACTTCGTATTTTGGCCGTCATTGCCTGTCATTTGCTGCTAGTGCGGCCGTGATTATGTGCGCCTAAGGCTAGGGACAGATGAGCGCATTTTCTGCGGCCACCGTCAAAATGTACGTCGATGCGTGCGCACGCATTTTTTCACGGAATACGCTTAAGTGGTCAGACGATGCGCAATTCTGGACGTATTTCATGACGATGGGGTGAAAAGAAGTCTAGGGAAATCCGGCTGTTTGAACGTTATGTTGGCCGCACACTAGCAGCGTCTGACATCTCCTAATCACGCACACACGCTGCTATGCGGCCGCAGCGCACTCTGTACGTCAGTACCAGCGGTTTAACGTTCTCGAAAAAATGCGTTCATTTTCCACTTGCGTTGCGCGGCCGGACTTTTGTGCGACCGTACTTCGTATATTGGCTGTCATTGCCCGTCATCTGCTGCTAGTGCGGCCGTGATTATGTGCGCCAGAACGCGCGTTCGCACTGCCTCAGTCTGACCCTAGCCTAAACGCACGTTAAAAATTCGCTAGTCTGACCCTAGCCTAAATGGGAGAATTTTTCTGGTTTGGCTATTTTGACCTAGAATTTTCCATTCTCCAGTCATTCTCCTGCTCTTCACCCTGACAGGGTTATTCAGAGAAAGGTGAAACTCAGGAGAATGACTGGAGAATGGAAAATTCTAGGTCAAAATAGCCGAACCAGAAAAATTCTCCCATTTATCTCACTTTCCAAATCGGCTTTTTGGTCTAGAAGTTTCCATTCTCCTGCTTTTCACCGCCAAAAAATCAGTAAACTTTTTCTGCGTATCCGAAAATGTCTCCTCTTTTCATACAGACTGCCGCCCCAAGCAGTTGTTTATGGATAGATTAAAGGAAAAGCATTTACCATCATTTGAAATGTCATTTTTTGGTTTTTACATATTTCTATACATCCTAGAAATCCGCCACTTCACGGGCAGGTTATGAGGACCTCCTAGGTACGATATTTGAAGGAATTTTTCATTTTTATTTTTAACCCTTGTTTCATGGAAAACTCACTGTCCCTTTAAAAACGTTTTTTTTAAAACTTTTTGTCCTTGTTTCCTGTCCCCCAGGGCACTACCCGGACCCCCATACACCTTTTATGGCAAATATGTAGCATATATGCCCTCTTGGAGGGCACTCTAAAAAACTGAATTTTCAGCCCCATTGACTTGCATGGGAGTTCGGGTTCGAACCGAACTCGGGGGGTGTTCGGCTCATCCCTAAAGGTAACACAAAGTCCTAGCGCTAATTACCGCACAGATGGACTAAACAAACTTTTAGTGACATCAAAAGGCTGGTGCTAAATGATTCTGCTTTTGCAAAAACATTTAGCACCCCCTAAACCCCCCACAATAAATCTGACCATGAGTATCACTGAGGGTAGCACTTCATTCCAGGGCAAGCTTCAGAGGTAGTGCCTGCCCCAGAATGTAACGCTAATGGGGACGCTACGGGGAAACGTGCAGGCATAGGTTTTCCTCGTTAGCGTCCCCATTTTTGCGTTAGGTAGGGAATAGGGCCCTTGGCCTTCAATAATGCACCCTGGGATCCCTATGGCCTCTAACACAAGAAGAGTTAACTATTTCTAAGTAAGTTAGAAGTAGGCCTTCATTGGTCTGCAGGCATAGGAAAGAGAAGGAAGTAAAGGAAGATCTCAGAGTATTGATATTTCCACAAAAATAAAGAGTGCACCAATTTGGGTTCACCTAATGGTGTGAAGGTGAGCTAAGCATTACTGTACAGGAGTACAGCAGTTCCACCACGTCTGCGAGTGCTCCAGCAGACTGAAAATGGATAAATAGTGCCACAAGACATAGTAGCTGCTGGAATGAAGAGAATTTCATGAATAAGTATATGTTATATCTATATACTGTATATATAAACGCGAAGGTCCTGACTGACTGACTGACTCATCAACGCCCAGCTGAAACCGTTTAACCTAGGAATGGGAAATTTTGACGGTGCACTGTTTTTATGATGTGGGCACCCACTAAGGAAGGATTTTTGGAAACTCCGCCCCTAAGGGGGTGAAAAAGGGGGTTGAGTATTTTAAACAAGATACCTATAGCTCAAAATCGGAAGAAGTTACAGACATGAAAATTGGTATTTAGATTCTTCTTGAAAAATAAAAACACGTATTTTACCGTTTTTCAAAAATTCAACTGGGTGGGCAAAAAAGGGGGGTTGAATATTTAAAATATTTTAAACAGGGTACCTATATCTTAAAAACAAAAGATGGTACAGACGTGAAAATCGGTATTTAGATTCATCTTGACAAATAAAAAAAACACGTATTTTACCATTTTCTGAAAATTCCTTGGTGGGGCAAAAAAGGGGGGTTGAATACTTTTATCATAAATGCGAAAGTCCTGACTGACTGACTGACTGACTCATCAAAGCCCAGCTGAAACCGTTTAACCTAGGAACGTGAAGTTTTGAAGGTGCACTGTTTTTATGATGTAGGTGAAAATTGGTATTTAGATTCGTCTTGAAAAATAAAAATAACACGTATTTTACCGTTTTTCAAAAATCCAAGTGGGGGGGGGAAAGGGGGTTGAATATTTTAAATATTTTAAACAGGATACCTGTATCTCCAAAACAGACAATGTTACAGTCCTGAAAATTGGTATTTAGATTCGTCTTGAAAAATAAAACAACACGTATTTTACCATGTTCTGAAAATTCCTTGGGGGTGCAAAAAGGGGGGTTGAATACTTTTATCAGTATACCTATATTTCAGAAACCGAAGATGTTACGGGTGTGAAATTTGGTATTTACAATCTTCGTGAAAAAAACCAAACATGTTTTTTGCCATTTTCCACAAATCCAATTGGGGGGGTCGGGGGAAAGGGGTCTGAATATTTTTATCATTATACCTATATTTCAAAAACCAAAGATGTTACAGACGTGAAATTTGGTAATTACAATCTTCTTGAAAAATAAAAACAGGTGTTTTACCATTTTCAAAAAATCCCAAGTGGGGGGGTGAAAAAAAGGGGGGGCTGAATACTTTTAAACAGGATACCTATATCTCAAAAACAGAAGATGTTACATACGTGTAAATTGGTATTTAGATTTGTCTTGAGAAACAAACACCTATTTTACCATTTTCCAAAAATTCAGTGGGAAGGGGGCAAAAAGGGGGGGGTTGAATACTTTTATCAGTATACCTATATTTCAAAAACCAAAGATGTTACAGGTATGAAATTTGGTATTTACAATCTTCATGAAAAAAACCAAACATGTGTTTTGCCATTTTCCACAAATCCAAATAAGGGGGGGGGTCGAGGGAAAGGGGTCTGAATACTTTTATCAGTTTATCTATAGTTCAAAAACCAAGATGATACAGTTGTGAAGTTTGGTAATTACTATCTTTTGAAAATAAAGAAACACGTTTTTTACCATTTTCCAAAAATCCAAGTGGGGGGGGGGTATAAAAACAGTGGGTGAATACTTTTAAACAGGATACCTACATCTCAAAAACAGAAGATGTTACAGATGTGAAATTTGGTATTTAGGTTTGTCTTGAGAAACAAAAAACACCTATTTTACCATTTTCCAAAAATCCAGTGGGAGCGGGAAAAAAGGGGGGTTGAATACTTTTATCAGTATACCTATATTTCCAAAAACCAAAGATGTTACAGGTGTGAAATCTGGCACTTACAATCTTCTTGAAAAATAAAAAAACACATGTTTTACCATTTTCTAAGAATCTCACGTGGTGGGTGAAAAAAAGGGGGGTGAATACTTTTCAACAGGATACCTATATCTCAAAAACAGAAGATGTTACATACGTGTAAATTGGTATTTAGATTTGTCTTGAGAAACAAACACCTATTTTACCATTTTCCAAAAATTCAGTGGGAAGGGGGCAAAAAGGGGGGTTGAATACTTTTATCAGTATACCTATATTTCAAAAACCAAAGATGTTACAGGTATGAAATTTGGTATTTACAATCTTCATGAAAAAAACCAAACATGTGTTTTGCCATTTTCCACAAATCCAAATAAGGGGGGGGGGGTCGAGGGAAAGGGGTCTGAATACTTTTATCAGTTTATCTATAGTTCAAAAACCAAGATGATACAGTTGTGAAGTTTGGTAATTACTATCTTTTGAAAATAAAGAAACACGTTTTTTACCATTTTCCAAAAATCCAAGTGGGGGGGGGGGTATAAAAACAGTGGGTGAATACTTTTAAACAGGATACCTACATCTCAAAAACAGAAGATGTTACAGATGTGAAATTTGGTATTTAGGTTTGTCTTGAGAAACAAAAAACACCTATTTTACCATTTTCCAAAAATCCAGTGGGAGCGGGAAAAAAGGGGGGTTGAATACTTTTATCAGTATACCTATATTTCCAAAAACCAAAGATGTTACAGGTGTGAAATCTGGCACTTACAATCTTCTTGAAAAATAAAAAAACACATGTTTTACCATTTTCTAAGAATCTCACGTGGTGGGTGAAAAAAGGGGGGTGAATACTTTTCAACAGGATACCTATATCTCAAAAACAGAAGATGTTACAGACGTGAAAATTGGTATTTAGAGTCGTCTTGAAAATAAAAAAAGTATTTTACCATTTTCCAAAAATCCAGTGGGAGGGGCAAAAAGGGTGATGAATACCTTTATCACTATACCTATATTTCAAAAACCAATGATGTTACAGGTGTGAAATTCGATATTTACAATCTTTGTGCAAAAAAACCCCCATGTTTTACCATTTTCCAAAAATCCAGTTAAGGGGGGTGGGGGAAAGGGATGTGAATACTTTTATCGGTATACCTATATTTCAAAAACCAAAGATGTTACAGGTGTGAAATTTGGCACTTACATTCTTCTTGAAAAATAAAAAAACACGTGTTTTCCAATTTTCCAAAAATTCCAAGTGGGGGGGGGGAAAAGGAGGGTTCTACCAAAAAAACCTCCAGTTTCTTTTAAAAAACTGTTTTAACAAATCCTAAAAACCACGCGAGCGAAGCCGCGGGCATAAGCTAGGATGTTATATTTGTAGCTCTGCTGTTGAGGCAGCCATTTCTTTGTGGTTTGTGTTTGGCTCACATAATTGTTTTCCATTACCTACCGCATCATTGCGGTCTTTTAATACAAAGTATTAAAAGTAAAAATTTTAATCAATCTTGAACTCGTATCTGTCAGTTTTACAACCAATCTCTTTTTTACTATGATATTTACTACAATTATATTGATTCCTTAAAACGTAGCTTATCAATACATTTAACCCCTTAGTGACCGGGCGGTTTTACACAAATCCGTCTTTTAGTGACCGCTGCTGTTTTTACGTTTCTGCGCTGTTAGTGTTTAGGTCAAATTTTCCTCTTACTCGTTTATTCAACCCACACATATTATACACAGTTTTTCCCACCATTAAATGGACTTTCTAGAAATACCATTATTTCCATCATATCGAATAATTTACTATAAAAAAAATATGAAATATGAGGAAAAAATGGTAAAAACACACTTTTTCGTAATTTAATCCCCAAAATCTACAACCACCCAAAAAGACCCCGGCTAAATAGGTTCAAAATTTTGTCCCGAGACTAGAAATACCCAATTTTTACATGCGTTTGCTTTTTAACCCCTTCACTGCTGAGACAGTTCACCTATGTGCGCTGCGCTCATTCATGACCATTTTGTGCTAATTATTTTTAGATGACAGCCTAGGGCCTATTTAATTAAACCCCCCCAGACAAAAAAAACTTTAAAAAAAAAACATTTTTTTATTTTATTTAATTTTTTTTATTATTATTTTTTTTATTTATTTTTTTTAAACCAAACCTGGTCATGTTTGGTATCATTTGAAAGACCATAATCAGGCCTTTCAAATGATGTCAAATATGACCATCTAGCTGGATCGGGATCGGGAGATAAAGGGATCCTTAGGATCCCCTTATCTCTACATGGCAGCTAGATGGTTAACTGGCCCACTGATATCCTCACACATATGGTGAGGTTGTCAGTGGGTGGGAGGGACCTGGAGGCTTGGCTGACATCCAAGATGTCAGCCCCCCTCCAGGTTCGAATCGCGTTTTGGCGCCAATAGGCGCCGAAACGTGATCCAGCAGCGAAACAGTTAATGCTATACACCGCTGAAAAGGGGAGACTCTCCCCTTTTCAGCGGTGTAAAAAGCATCTCCCTAGCTGCAATGGTTGGGGAGATAGAGGGCTCTGAAGGAGCCCCCCCTCCCCTCCATTGCTTTGCATGGGGACGCCTGCTGATGACGTCCCCACGCAGCGTGGCGAAGTCATCAGCCTCGCCTGCCCATGTAAATCACATGGGCAGGCTTCCTCCCTGCTAGATCGCCGAGGGATCCAGCGAGGGAGGTATCGGGCGGGAGGGGGATTAGGCGCCACTGACGTACCCTGTGCGTCCGCGGGTCTAAGGGAGACCCGAGGACAGGAGGTACAGGGTACGTCAGCGGCCCTTAAGGGGTTAAGCAATAATATCAAATGTGATTGTGGTGTGGGTTAAAGAGCGACATGTCAATGGTTATTTGGGAAGCAGAATTCTCAAAGAGTTCCCAAACATGTTTTTTTAAGACTAGACTCCTGAGTTGATTCATAACTTTCTGGCATTCAAAAATGTAGTATTTCCATAAGAATAAATGAGTCCCTTTAGGCTGGGGTCAGATGAGCGCACGTTTTGCGTCCATCTGACCGCACTGTTTGCTGTCCGTCATAGCGTTTCAAAGGGGTCAATAGAGAACAACACATGAAGCACGTGCGCACTTTTTCACACGCGGGCTACGCATGTTGCAACGGACACCAAAATGGCATTGACGTGAAAAAGCTACACGGACGTAGAGAAAACCCTGCATACAGCTTTTTTTTTCTTTTTTTCAACATCAGTCAAAGCTAACTGATATAATGTAACCACAATCTCTTCCGTTATAAAGTGCATCTGTTACTGTGCGCTATCAGTGCGCTCATCTGACCCCAGCCTTAGTCGTGGCCTGTGTACAGATTATTAGCAGAATTGACTTTGACAGAGAGCCTTCTGACTTCCTCAGCAGCTTTCTAACGCAATTTGCACTCCTACGTAACTTACATAGTGGAACCACAATTGAGCAGCACTACGGACTTACGCACTTAATGTACGAAAGCTCCTTATTGCCTGCACAGAGCAATGGATCAATCGATCACTGCCTCTCTGAGACCGTTCTCTATTGTGGCTGTTATCAGAGTAGGTGACGTTGGCATGGTCTCTGCGTGCTGAGATCAGTTGCGAATGATCTGGTGACCAACAGTTGAGGAATTGAAAATCCCAGCTGTTGGTGACACTGGATGGGGTGGAGGAAGCTCCTCCACTTCACACAGTGATATCTATACATCGGGGGAGAAGGTGGGGGCACTCCTCACATCCTGACCACTTTAGAAACATAAAGTGGTCAGGTTGTGCAGAGTTAACCCTTTAAGATGTAAAGGGGTACATATGCAAACTCTCATCCCACAGAGCCAGCCCCTCCACAAGTGTGTTTGAATGCCACACATCCAAACATGCCAAAGAAACATCCTGCTTGCAGAGTGCAAGACTCTAGGGATGCTTCTTTCTTGAATTTAATACTGTGGAAATTGCTGTTTGTTTCATTATTTGAGTTTGGCTTTTTTTTAAACAATTTTATCATAACTGAGCCACATTTATTCGGGCTCAGAGCTGTGTAAGTGCCATTTTTACCAACATATTTTGCATTATATCCACTTTTGTACATATTGCTCTATGAGCATTTTTTTTTAAATATTTTTTTTAAGTCTCCCAAACAAGTGGCATTGGATTCATGAACTTTCAAATTCTCATATTATGTTTTCTCATGGTTGTTTTTTTGATCTTTTTGTCCACTATTTTAGTTAGCTTTTTAGTTATCTTATTTTAAAGTATATATAACTTTAATACTTAAAATATATAATTTTCAGTTATTTTAACTTTAATCCCATTTATTTTAAACATTCTAAATTTATAACATTATATCTTGATTTGCAGTGGATCATTACTTTTCTTCTATTTCTTTTGTGTATGTTCTTTTTTTAAGGTATAATACCAAAGGTCCAATTGTAGCACCATATATTCCCAGCCTCTCCTGTGGTTCAATTGCAAAGTTCCTTTGTGACACTGCCTTTCTATTATCACGTTGTTTTACATTTTCCTGGATCAAGGAGTAGTAACTATTTTTAACTTAGAAATTATAATATCCTGCTTTGCTTTAAAATGGAAACAGAATACATCTTTGATCAAATCTTATAAACTGCCCTATAACAAAAATAAATATTAATCAAATAATGATTTTATTTTTCTAAACATTACTTCCGAATTATCTTTGAAAGAAACATTTGTGTTCTTGGTAGGGATACAGCTCATACAGGTTTTTCTCTCCTACAGGGTTATTCAAAGAGATCCGAATTGCTGGCGAAAGGTAACCGAACGCTGAAATTCAGCATACGGTTACCTTTCCTGGCCATTCGGCTATCCAGAGAGCAGGCAGTTCGCCAAATGTTGGCGAATTGCCTGCACATATGGTGTCTGTTCGTTGCCTGTTCGAGGGCAGTGAAATCCCCATAGAGAAGCAATGCTTTGTCTATTCAGAGAACAAAAATCAGCAGTGAAAAGTTGCTGAAATGCTGTTCGGTGGTTTCATTCAACAGGTTTATTAAGGGGAATCCCATAGGCTTCAATGTTAAAAAATTTCCCGTTTTAATGCAATATCTATTAAACCGTTGATTATAATATTCTGCAGTAAAAAGTTTCTTTATTTTTAGATTTTTTTAGGATCTTTTAGGCATTTTTCTTATTTTTTTTCCTTTTTTTTTTAATCGTTTTTATCTTTTTTCTGTAAAAGCCCTTTTTATTATCATTCATTGGATCTTATATGAAAATTTCAGACATTTTCGTTCAGTAGTTTCTTTTCAAACAGCGTTTCAAATTTCAAACATTCAAGCGTACTTTTTTTCACTCCATTCGTCTGCGGTGTTGTGTTTTTCTGGCGGCTGCTCTGCGCTGTGATCGGCTCCTGCTCGGGTTTCTCTGGGTGTTCGGCGGGGTTAATCCAGATGTTTTTGCGGATTTCGGTGTGCATTCGTCGGGTTTTGTGGTGATTGTTCGTCGGGTTTGCGGCGGCTTTTCCCTGCACTGCGACAGCCCTGTGGTGCTAGCTGAATACACCACAGACACAGAATAGACAAGTATCTGGCGCCCCCTAATGGATATAGTTAAACAATGCTGTTTGTACACAAACTATTCTTAAGTCCAAAGGACATAGAGCATTAAATTGCAGTTTAAAAAGTCAGCAGCAGATGGTTCACACACTGATAGTTCACCTCCAACCACCAGAAAGAGTCAATAATGGAATTTCGTTCATCGATATCCTGCAACCTTATTTTTTCATTTGGAGCAACATCATCGGACAGAGGAGGAAAAGGGGAGCCCGATATCTCCTAAAAATATCGGTTGTGAGATACATCTAGTGTCTGATTTATGACACCTCCAATGTGAGTTGAACTATTGTATTTTGGGGACTTGGATGTGTTTTTATGGATCACACTATGTTTCTCATTTCTATCCCCATATATCTTGAGAATTGAGGACTGCATAAAAGAAAGCAATTAACTGCTTAAAGAAGATCCTCGACCAAGATTTTAGGGGGAGAAAAGGAAAGGAAAAAAAGAGGGAAGCGCGGACTGTCACCACATTTTTCCATTATTGAATACACCACAGGGTCGCCGAAATGGGATCGCCAAATTGCACCGAATTGAAGAGAACGAAAAGTCACCGAACGTGCGGTGACTTTTTGATTTTCTTTGAACAACCCTGCTAGTGTCTCTTGTTATGATAACATTTTCATTACAGCTTCAGCAGTATTTCTGTTAAGAACTTATTATATTTTAGATATGAAGCAATTTTCCTAGCTCAGAGGCTGTTACCAAGGGAACAAGCCGTATACAGAGCAAACCGCATTTAATAATATTATATTTTTTTGGCATTTGGTAACGGTAGTAGAGACAGATAAATATAACAACGACCTGGCAAGTTGCATTCATGATTACTTTCATTAGAATATATTGAGTTGTACTCTATAGGAAATTGGTATTAGAATTCATTATCACACATCCTCAGAAAGCAAACAATGTAATCAAGCAGAAATAATGACACCTGAACTCCACATAAATAATGATACAATTCTCTAGACCGTATTCTCTAGACAGAAGGAGATATGATTGTGATTTAAACTTACATTACCTCTGGACAATTCCTGGATAGGTACCTGGATCTGACACATACTTGGCATAACGCAGAACTGACTGACGCCAGATATGACCTCCACCACCCTTTGCCTCACATCATGAATTATTTGCAGCATTTAATGAGCAAGATAATGAAAACATATTTTTTTTTGAGAATCTGTTCCATTAGAGTTCTATAGAGTAAAGCAGGAATCGAGAAATATATGTCTGCGATGACAGAGTTCCAAGAGATGGTTGGCATAGGGTAGGTGTTAGCTTGGTCAAAAATTGTCTTTATTTATTTTTAATTTTGTGGAATACAGACAAAATATCAGTATTAGGTTAGTAAAGTAAAGTAGTAAAGTTCACCTCTTTCAAGTATAGACAGTATGACAGGTATAACAATGAAAAAATGCTTGAAAACAAAATAATCATCAGTACATCTATTACAAGGTCAGTATCGAATTAACTACATGCAACATGGGAGTGGGCCAAGTCCAGCATTAGTGTAGACATAACTCTTTGTGGAAGCTGGCCAGGTTATTAAAATAATAGCAGCACCATAACTAACAGCTGTTCGGATGGGCAAGAAGTGTTAGACTGCCACAGAATTCATGGGCAAGGCTGGTCACGTACTTGGTCCTGGCCCTCAAGTCCTAAAGGGACCTCAATGAATTCTTACTTAAGGAACATGCCGCAGCACTCCTGGGTCAACTCCTCTGGAAGGGTGAAACATCATTTGTAGCCGGAATGTTAGACAGTATGCCAGTCCCATGAATATCCACTTGGGTATCCTTGGTTGTACAATAAGGAAGCTGTGCATCCTGCCAGGCATCTGTCCACGCCCTGTGCTTCACCACACAAGCCAGAGAGCTAGCCAGAACTTGTCAAGGGGTCAGCTGCCAGGTTGCCAACCTGTCATCTTCAAATTTATTTGGGACAACTCGGTTGGTCAAAACCACTACATTATTGTATTGTCTCATTTTAAGAAGGAGAGGCTGGATACACCCACAATTCTGAGTACATTATATTTGTATACCATGACATGTAATAGAGAGATTTTCTACTATGCAACCATGAGCGCAAAGTCAATAGTCAGGCAACTCTGGACAGATTCTTCTGCTTCATAGACAATACGCAAGCCAGAAGGTCCAAATAGGTGGTTCAATTTTGCACATTGCAACTAAAGGTCAAGGCAATCAGCCCAGTCCTTAAATGCAGAATACATAGTACTGTATAGAGTCAGAAAAGTATGATGTGCAACAAAGTAACCGGTAGAAACATTATACAGAAGCATGTTTTTTATGGAGTGACTAGAATATATAGGTTGAACCAAATTAATCAAATTGTCACATATGACAGGGTGATGTGATTTTTTTTTCTTTTTCCTTTTCTGTTTAAAGAGTTCACCAGGTAAGTCCTCTGAGGGGGGGGGGGGTCCATCAATTTGATAATTTACAGTTATGTCTCTAAACAATGTAATTTAATTTATGATTGTTTTTATCACTTGAGGCTTTTATAGTTTATTATGTCTAATATTATATTTTACAACTTGAAAGGCTATTTTTTAAGGACACAGGGCTTGTAGCAGTTTTTTGTTCATTGGTTGAAAAATGACTGCTATGGCTGTGTTATGCGTCAAGAGTCACTAGCAAGCATTGACAGCCTGCCAGTCCATCCCAAAAAGGAAAAGGGCGCCACGTGATTCAGTGCTCAGTGACAGCAAAGTGACAAGCATGTGCAAGAATTAGGTCAATTACTGGCAGCAGTATTATTCATTTTACTCAAGTGTTAGCTGTTTTTTGGTAACAGCTTTTTAGCTGCATTGACTAGAAATGTTTCAGTTTCCATACTGAATCAGCAAATTAGGTATTTGTTTTTCTGATGGTGAAGAGAAAGCCGAAGAGATGTAATACGAAGGACCTCTGTTTGCCAGTCGAAATGAAAGAATAAAGCGTCTGTGGTTAGACTGGATTATCATTAACTTTGCAGAGTTAAAAATGCATGTGCTAATAATAAGAAATGAAAAATCTGAATATAAATAGTGTGTCAACCAACATCTTTAGAGGCTCCTAGCCACCAAATAAATATAAAGGTCGCTTGCCACAAAGAGCTTGAATAAAGAGGCATTCCATGCACGATAAGGAGCAGTTATAATTCACATCCAAAGAACATTCTCATTATCCTGCAGCCTTTAATCTCCGCACACACTAGCACTTCATCAATAAGCACAACCACAGCTATTAACTGCATTTGTAAGAAAAAGAGATTTAATATCCAGCAAAGTAATGAGTCATACCTGCTTACCCCAAGACCATTACCTGCCAGTCATTGAGCATAAAACCATATATAAAATCAAAGAAAAATATTATTGTTTCAGAGCAACATCTCCATATTTGCATCACTGCTCTATAGATCTTAATTTGAGGAGGATTTAACCCCAGTAAATTTTTTAAATGTGAACAAGGTAAAAGGTTGTAATTGCAAATAGTGTGTACTGTGTGTTGGAACTGACCATTACTAAACCTAATTTTAATAATTTGATTTAAAGTATGAAAATTCTTCAAATTGTGCCCAGTTAAAGGGACACCCTACATGCCCTGACCACATAAGCTTATTAAAGTTGTCAGGCTGCATGGATTGCAGAGGGATTTCTTTGCCCACACAGCTGCCACTCGGTAGATGGGATTTTGAATATCCTACCTGCTGGGGACCACATCTGGATCCGAATCCTCCTACCTACCAAATACTCACAGTCATGAGCTGTCAGGGAGAGAATGGTCTTGGACTGGTGCTGTCCATGTGTGCGCAGCACCCATAAGCGTCTCTACAGGGGGGCCAGTGAGGGCAATTGCAGGGATGTTGTTCCTTGCCCCCATGTGCCCCCCACCAGGAAACAGCATCCAGCTTTTCCTAATTATTCAGACCACAGTATCTCTGACTCCGTGCATCGTACATGGTCAATGGTGTCGAGGTGTCATTGGAAAGGGCAGAGTCTGGCCTTTCCAATGATACCCAGCATGACCATATTCAGTGTAAAGTTAAAATAAAAACATAACATTTTCTTTCTTCAGGGTTGAAATGGCAGCAGTGAAGGGGTTAAAAACCAGACTATATATTACAATGTGTATTACTTTTGTTTTCCCCTTGGTTTAGTTGTATTTTAAGAGTTAATGGGCAGGATTCATCCCTCAAAGTATACATTTTATTCTTTCACTGATAATAGCATTTTAGTGGTTAATGGGTAGGCTACATATCTCACATTGTATACATTTCATGTTCTCACTTGATTAGTGGCCTTTTAGGGGTTAATGGGTAGGCTACATGCCTCACAGTGTATACATTTCATGTTTTCCCTTGATTACTGGCATTTTATGGGTTAATAGGTAGGCTACATACCTCTGTGTATTCATTTCATGTTTTCCCTTAAATTAATGGCATTTTAGGAGCTAATGGGTAGGCTACATTCCTCACAGTGTGTTCATTTCATGTTTTCTCTTGACTAACACTATTTTAGGGGTTAATCGGTAGGCCACATGCCTCACAGTGGATTCATTTCATGTTTTCTCTTGACTAATGGCATTTTAGGGGATAATGGGTGGGCCACATGGCTCACAGTGCATTAATTTCATGCTTTCTCTTGATTACTGGAATGTTATGGGGTTAATGGGTAGGCTACATGCCACACTGTTTATTATTTTTATTGTATTTCCCTGCTTTAATGGCATTTTAGGGGTTATTATGGAAGTTAGAATCTAAAGGGTCAATTCACCTTTAGATCCTTTGCTTTTCCTCACGTCGGTGAATGAATCCATTTAGCCGAAAATACGGTGAATTCACTATTTAGCGAATGGTCACTGTAATTTGCGAAACTTTGAGTCGTGGAAGCAGTTAATGGACATCGGAGAAAACCGCCAAATAAAATAATGAATTTAAGTATCAGGTTAGTGCAACATAAAGGTATCATTGAACAACATTACTCTAGAATTCTGGAATGTTATTTATATATACTAGCAGGGCTATTCAGAGAGAGGTGAAAACTTTGAGAATTGGTAGGAGAATGAACAATCTAGACAAAATAGACAATTTGGAAAGTGAGATAAATGGGAGAATTTTTCTGGTTTGACTATTTTGACCTAGAATTTTCAATTCTCTAGTCATTCTCAAGGTTTTCACTTCTCTCTGAGTAGCCCTGTTAGTCTTTTTCAGTGGTATGATAGAGTGGCGAAAATTATTATCCCACCTGTGGTATTATGTACCCCCCTATATATTGTTCCTAGAGTCGCCACTGGTCGCCAAACCAATGTTTTATGCAGGTGTTGCACAAGATACACAATTTGCATACAAAACCTCAAGGGACTTCTGGTTTTTGAAGCCCTGGCACGGAAGACGAGTGAAGCAGCCTAATGATGGCTTGCTTCACTGATAGTGACAGCTCTTTGGATCTCAACTTGAGAGTTGACAGCAGCAGATTCCAAATGCAAATAGCAGACTTGAAATGAACTCTGGGCCTTTTATCTGCACATTGTAATTGGGGTAATGAGGGAATATCACACACCTGGCCATGGAACAGCTGAGAAGCCAGTTGTCCCATTACCTTTGGTCCCTTAACAAGTGGGAGGCACATCTGCAAACTGCTGTACGTCCTACATGTTCACCTGAGTTGGATGTACATACCCCAAATTAAAGCTGACAGTCTGCAGTTAAAGCACATTGTGTTTGTTTCATTCAACTCCATTGTGGTGGTGTTATAGAGCCAAAGATGTTAGCATTGTGTCGATGCCAATATTTCTGGACCTACTGTATATACAGGGTGAGCCAGTCAAACCTGCATTTTTGAAATGACTGTAAAAAATAAACGGATGGATATTTCAAATTTTATTGTTACTATCTTAATGTACATTAAAAAGCATTTAAGAAACAACATTCACTGTTTAAAAATAACTCCAGTAAGATGGTGTCCTTCCCGATTGAGACATTTTGTAGGCGATTTCTGAAACAGCCCATCGCATCATGGAGCATACGCTGAGGAATTCTCTCGATTTCCAACCGGATTCTCCTCTTGAGTTCCCCAAGCGTTGGAGGTCGTTGTTCAAAGACTTTACTCTTCAGGTACCCCCACAAGAAAAAATTGCACACTGTGAGGTCGGGCGATCGAGGAGGCCAAGAAATTGCTCCATTTCGGGATATCACCCGATTTGGAAAAACATTGTTGAGAACATTTATGCTCACACGGGCTGTATGACTTGTGGCACCGTCTTGCTGGACTAAAGTTTCATTGTTCATTCCATGTTGACGAAGCTGAGGAATGAAGAACGAATGCAACATTTCCGAATAGCGTTGTGCATTCACAGTAACTGCTTGCTCCCTGTCATTTTCAAAAAACTATGGGCCTATGATTCCCAATGAGGACATTGCGCTCCAAACTGTTACCTTGCTTGAATGGAGTGTTTTTTGATGGAGTTGTTGAGGTTTTCATCACTCCAATATCGGAAATTTTGTTTATTCACAAAACCGGAGAGATGTAAATGTGCCTCATCGCTCATCCACAGGTTGTGAACAAGGTCCTCGTTTTCATCAAACATGTCCACAACGTTTGACAAAAACGCCGTCGAGCTGCAAAATCGTTTTCATTCATAGCCTGAACAACCTGAATTTTGTATGGGTGATGGTGTAAATCTAACCTCAAGATTCTTCGGACGCTCGTGTTTGCCATGCCAAGCGCAGCACTCTGTCGACGCGTCGATCTCCGAGGGCTTCTTTCCACAGCAACTCTCACGCGGTCAATATTCGCGGGAGTTCGCACTGATCTTGCACTGCCACCCATTCTGCTTCTCGTTTCACCAATTGCTTCAAAGTTTGTCACCCACAATTTGATTGAATTAACAGACGGCACTGGCTTATTTCAATTAATTTGAAAATTCTTCCGGATACGACGCTGAGCGGCTGCATAACTACCACTTTGGTAAAACGCTTTCACAGCGAATGAACGTTGTTGTTTAGACCACTGCTCCATGACGACTGAAATGCTTAGTTGTGGGGGACACAATGGTAACCTTGCTAACTCGCTCCGCCCACTTTCACGGCTCTCCCGCCCTTTTCAAAAATGCAGGTTTGACTGGCTCACCATGTATGTATAATGTCTTGATTTGAACTATATATATATTTCAAAGATAGGGTGTATAGAGATGTTTCCAATAGAGCATTTACTTCACCCTCTCATAAATGTCAAATTCCAGTTTTTTAAAAAGAACTGGAAAAGTCTCAATTCTGTTTGTATATTTTTTGTGCATTTATGATAAAGAAGAACATTTGCATAGGATAATTAGCTCATTTGTGATGTCGGCTGTCAGTGTCATACTTCCTTTACTTCTCGGTGGCAAACATTTCACATGTAGGTGCAGACACAGATAAGAGTGCAATTAAAGTATATTTGTCATAACTTTATTGTTGTACATCCAGTTAAAGTGAGGCCTGAAACATTGCAGCAGCCAACAAATCTACAGAAAAGCGTTCCAAGACAAGCAGTGACTATATTATACTGCTCTCTACAGGCAAATCAGCTGATAAGCAATAAATGATATACTGAAAGCTAAATGGTATTTTATGTGCTGTTTTCATATGCTGACATGTGCTCTATACTATTAAAGACACAGTCTACTCCAATAAAAGACGACCTGAAAAATTGGAAAGTATATACATTAATAACTGCTGTCGACCACCTCAACCAGCCCATTTTCCCCTGGTCCCTGGGCACTGTCCTCTCTTCCATCATCTGGTGCAGAACCCAGATTCAGGAATTAGCTTGATGCCTGGCTGAAGACGATCACTACAGTATGTGCACAGCAAGGTCATAAGCAATAAACCAAATGCATCTCAATGCTTTGCAGGGAAAAGGTGGACATCACAAACTGGACAAGGGACCAAAAGAAGGAACGTTCTGGGTGTTGAACAAAAAGGTGATAGGAAAAGCAGAATGGGCAGGGTACACTAACCACATAAGACCAGAAAATGAGATTTTACAAATTGGATAAAGGACAACAGAGACTAATGATGGAGAATCGGAAACTGGGCGAAATGAGGACCATTGGAAAAGTGCAAAATAAATAATGCAAAAGACCCCAAAAAAGAGTAATGAGGGAAATTTGCAAGCAATGCAGAAGATCACATGGGGGTAGAGTCTCACAATAAGTAAGGGATATTAACAGAGGAAGATGAGTCCTAATCTGAAGAGACAACCTCAAAAAAGACATACAGGTCTATTCAAAGAAAGGTGAAACTCCGGGGAATGACTGGAGAAGTGAAAACTCTAGCAGGGTTATTCAGAGAGAGGTGAAAACCAGGAGAATGACTGGAGAAGTGAAAATTCTAGGTCAGAATAGCCAAGCCAGAAAAATTCTCCAATTTATCTCACTTTCCAAATCAGCTATTTGGTGTAGATTGTTCTCTTCTCCTGCCAGTTCAACTGATTTTCACAGTTTTTTCTCCCTAGCGCCCTCGGTTTAACGTGAGGATAGTAATGTGGCCCTTTGACTTTTGAAAATTCTCCAATATTTCTGTTAGCAGAATAATATTAACACATACAAGGAGTGAGTCTCCATCAAATGAGCCCAACGTCCATTGGACATGACAGGTGCGCTTTAATTGAAGAGAAGGTTGCAGGAGTAGTTTACAAAAAATATATCTCCATATGACGTGTTGTAATGAGATCTAACCATTGTATTCGGGGTCAGTTTTTAATGTTTGGGTATTGCAAATAAATTTCTATTGTCAGTTAAAATAGCTTCCTTGTTATTACTTTCTAATACATGTTTTCATAACTGCTTAGCTTTTATTAAACTAATAAAAAATACTTCAGTGCACACCCTGGTGTTCTTGAAATTCTGTAATATGTTTCGCTATGTTTTCATACTGTAAATTTTATTTAACTGATCAAACCACAGAATTAACTACCCAGAAGGAATTAATATGTAAAACGCTAGAAATCAAATGCAATAATAATGTATATATTGCTGTGATTAAAAGTAAACATTGTTTGGACTTTATCCTATAAATGCAGTTATACAACATTATTGTGTATTAGAGTACCATACTATATGATATAGTGCGTATCTGAATATGAGATGTCTAATAAGAGGTCTCATGTTTACTCCCTACCATCCCTCTAGTGGTTAAATTGAAGTTGGTATAGCAGATGTGTATTATTCAAGAGAGATGGAATTTGCATATATTTTGGCAATAAATCTGATAATAAATCTTTTGTGGATAATAAAGAGATAGATGGATAGGTTTGTGTAGAGAAATAAAATAAAGGATAGCTGATAGATACAGTATAAGGATACATAGACATGCACAAATAGTTTAAACCAGCTATATAGACATTCTTATATAGGATGGATACAGACTCCTGTAAATAGACAAATACATGGATTGATGGATGGATGAAGAGGTAGAGGTATAGAAAGAAAGAGGTATGGAGTGAAAATGTGCCCTTGCAGCTCAATTTAAGGTGGATGGAGAGATGGAGGAATGGATGGAGGGATGCAGGGATAGATACTGCACACAGATACTGCACACTTCATTTTATCAGCTCAGACTTGGAAATCTTGTCTCCTTCCTGCTTTCTCTTCTCATAAAGGGCACTTTTATTTTTGTATTAAGTCTGATCTGTATGTGCTGTGCATTATGTGCTGAGATTTCCAGCTGGTATAATTAACTGATATAATAACAGGATGGGGGGGTATTTTTGTTAACATCAGTGCTGGGTATAAGATGCCAGAGAAGGCATTTTAGGAAATGAGAGGAAGTCTGTGCTCCTGAACCACATGCCTGCCTCCTATCTGTAGACGTCAAGAGTTGTCATCGTATGCTGTGATGGTGCTGCTGAGACCTATACCCATTACCCAGTGCTATCCATCACAGCAGCACACACACACATACTGCTCCAGCCAGCAGGTCCCAATCCAGTCCTAGCACTGCACCTTGCTCCTCCCCAAACACTCAGCCAGCCCCTCTTTCCAATGATACAGTCAACCAGTACAGCACCTTTCCCTCTACTCTCCAATCTGCCTGCCCAGAGCATCACCACCTCCACAGTCCAGGCTCTACCTGCAGCAGTGACAGCTGTCTGCGTCTTCAGCTCCTGACATCACATTGATGGCTTCATGCTCCATGTAGCTCTGATCAACATCTACACACAGCACTTATGACTTGCCTTGCAAATCCTTGTTAAAGGTAAGCACGGGTTTCTTTTTAGATTGCTTTATGCAGCTTGTTAATAGGAGTTTTGATTCATTGTTCTTTTATCTCTTGGATTTAAGAGGCATCTATTACATCTAAACTAATAATAATAATGATACATACCTGTACAGTTATTTCCTTTTTTCATATTGTTCCTATTTGATGATTTATGACAACCAAGCCACAAAGTACTCACATTGATGATTGAAATCAGATCTCAGTAGCCTGTGTTGAAGCATATGGAGTTTCAGCACCATGGACAGAGAGCTGATTGCACAGGCTGCTGTGCAATGAACTTTTGCTTGCACCAGGAGTCAGCAACTTTGGCTCCCTGATGTTTTGGGAACTACATTTCCCATATGGTTCAGTCAGCCTAATGGGTGACTGAGCATCATGGGCGATGTAGTTCCCTAAACATCAGGGAGCCAAGATTTCTGACCCCTGGCTTACACCATACACGTTGTTTGAAGACAGCTGTCTTGCATAGTTCCCTTTCATTAAATTGCCTTCTCTTTCTGATGTTTCTGTATTAATTTGTGCCTTTTCTTCACCAACAGGCTCTTACACACTGGAGAGATGAATGAAAGCCTTAATGACAACGACACTAGTTACCCTCTCCCTTGGATCCAGGCAAACGATGCCAATTCCACCCTGGAACTGACAGCTTTCTTCTTAGTGTTCACCATCAACCCATGGGATATAATGCTATGTATCTCAGGGACCATCATAGCCTGCGAGAATGCCATTGTGGTGGCCATCATCTTTTACACACCTACTCTGAGAACCCCGATGTTTGTGCTGATAGGTAGCCTGGCCACAGCAGACCTCCTTGCTGGCTTTGGCTTAATCATGAACTTCGTCTTTCAATATGTCATTAGGTCAGAGACTATAAGCCTTATCACGGTGGGATTCCTGGTGGCCTCCTTCACCGCTTCGGTTAGTAGCTTGTTGGCTATCACAGTTGACCGTTACCTCTCTTTGTACAATGCACTGACTTATTCCTCAGAAAAGACCATTCTGTGGATTCACCTGATGCTCATTGTCACTTGGGGGGTGTCCATATGTTTGGGTCTCCTGCCAGTGCTAGGATGGAACTGTCTCGATGACGACTTATCTTGCAGCATTGTCAGACCTTTGACCAAAAGTAATGTGACTCTCTTGTCCACTTCTTTCTTTTTCATCTTCATCTTAATGCTACACCTCTACATTAAAATCTGCAAGATAGTGTGCAGGCATGCTCACCAGATAGCACTTCAACAACATTTTCTGACAGCCTCTCATTATGTCGCCACCAAAAAAGGAGTGTCCACGTTGGCCATAATCCTTGGGACGTTTGGGGCCAGTTGGCTGCCCTTCGCCATTTATTGCGTGGTTGGAGACCCAGACTACCCATCTGTGTACACCTATGCCACACTTCTCCCTGCCACTTACAACTCGATGATCAACCCAATTATTTACGCCTACAGGAATCACGAGATCCAGCGGTCCATGTGGGTCCTCTTTTGTGGTTGCTTTCAATCCAAAGTGTCCTTTCGCTCCAGGTCACCGAGTGATGTCTAGGATGTGAAAACTCAGCTTTACTTCTAGCACTGCCCAAGTGACAATCTAATGAATTAACAGTGCCTGCTATGGACTTGTCTAGATACATGTGGACTTGTTGGAAACAAACTTTGAAAACATTAGCACTTTATAATTCCTTTGTATCTCTGGGGATGTTACTTGCTTTTTTGGAGCTGTGTACTTCTCTAAAAACAAACAAAAAAAAATATGGATGTGTACTGAAACTGTAGCACACGTTTGTGATGTGAATACATTTCAGAACTGCTTCATTAAGGCACTTTAATATTAGCTGCTAAACTGCCAAAACAGTGTTGCAATTTTCTGAGGGCTGGATGAAATTCTATGTTGTGTTTTATTTTATTTTGTTTTATTTTTTTTGTTGTCGTTGTATGTGATAGTATATTTTGCCACAATGTGGAAAACATCTTTTGTACGCAACGAAATAAAACTCGTTGAAAAGGTTGTTGCTTGTGTGTAGATCTGTTTCCTTTATTCATTTTTTAAACTGTCTTGAAACATTGCGTTGCTATGGCAACAATAGGCTAACCTCACACAGGAGTCCTGTAGTGGGCTTGTTGAGTCGCATGTACTTATTATTATTTTTATTTTAAACGCGTGGTATCTTTATGATGCAGCATGCTTACACATTAGGTCTGATGTTTATGGCATGCGTATTTGAAGACATGCGTCACAAAAACCTCAGTCTTTTTTTTCATATTTTTGAGAGTTTGAATATCTTATATGTCAATCTGTCTAATCATCTATCATCTTTTTATTCAGCTATCTATCTAAACATCTCAGTATATCTAATCGTCTGTAATTTTATTTATTTTTCCTGGTTTTCTCTCTATTTTTTATTCATGTTTCTGCCTGCATGTTCTTTGAAAATCACTTCACCTGTCTTATCTGATAATCCTATTGATCTGCTTACTTATCATCCATCCATCATGCTAACCTAATTATCTATCTATCTATCTATCTATCTATCTATCTCTCTCATCTATCTATCTCATCTATCTATCTATATCTCTCATCTATCTCATCTATCTATCTATCTAATCTATCTCATCTATCTATCTATCTATCTATCTATCTCTCTCCTCTATCTATCTCATCTATCTATCTATCTATCTATCTATCTATCTCTCTCTCATCTATCTCTCTCTCATCTATCTCTCTCTCATCTATCTATCTCATCTCTCTCATCTATCTCTCTCTCATCTATCTCTCTCTCATCTATCTATCTCATCTCTCTCATCTATCTCTCTCTCATCTATCTCTCTCTCATCTATCTATCTCTCTCATCTATCTCTCTCATCTATCTCTCATCTATCTATCTCTCTCATCTATCTCTCTCTCATCTATATATCTATCTCTCTCATCTATCTATCTCTCTCATCTATCTCTCTCTCATCTATATATCTATCTCTCTCATCTATCTATCTCTCTCATCTATCAATCTCTCATCTATCTATCTCTCTCTCATCTATATATCGATCTCTCTCATCTATCTATCTCTCTCCTCTATCTATCTATCTCTCTCCTCTATCTATCTATCTATCTATCTATCTCTCTCCTCTATCTATCTATCTCTCTCCTCTATCTATCTATCTCCTCTATCTCTCTCTCTCTCCTCTATCTATCTCTCTCCTCTATCTATCTCTCTCTCTCCTCTATCTATCTCTCTCCTCTATCTATCTATCTCTCTCCTCTATCTATCTATCTCCTCTATCTCTCTCTCTCTCCTCTATCTATCTCTCTCCTCTATCTATCTCTCTCTCTCTCTCCTCTATCTATCTCTCTCTCATCTATATATCTATCTCTCTCATCTATCTATCTCTCTCATCTATCAATCTCTCATCTATCTATCTCTCTCTCATCTATATATCGATCTCTCTCATCTATCTATCTCTCTCCTCTATCTATCTCTCTCTCTCTCCTCTATCTATCTCTCTCCTCTATCTATCTATCTCTCTCCTCTATCTATCTATCTATCTCCTCTATCTCTCTCTCTCTCTCCTCTATCTATCTCTCTCCTCTATCTATCTCTCTCTCTCTCTCTCCTCTATCTATCTCTCTCTCATCTATATATCTATCTCTCTTATCTATCTATCTCTCTCCTCTATCTATCTATCTATCTATCTATCTCCTCTATCTATCTATCTCCTCTATCTCTCTCTCTCTCCTCTATCTATCTCTCTCCTCTATCTCTCTCCTCTATCTATCTATCTATCTATCTCTCTCCTCTATCTATCTATCTATCTCTATCTATCTATCTCTATCTATCTATCTCTCTCCTCTATCTATCTCATCTATCTATCTATCCATCCATCCATCCTGCTAACCTAATTATCTGTCCATCCATTCTGATAACCTAATTATCTATCTATCTATCTATCTATATATCCATCTCTGTGTGCTTGTCTGTGAATAGGCTATATAGACCACTCAATAGATGCATCTCTCCTTCTTAATAGTCTGCTCACAGGTTATGATGTCTTTGCCACACATAAAATCATTCAGAGATTCCCAGAGATGAGGAGATGATGCCTGGGTTTGTTTTGGTTAGCCCTCAGCTTTCATTTGACGTCAATGGAGATGCAGCAAAATCTGAGCTTCCATTTCCTAGCGGAGCACTTATCTGCATGGATACCTGCATAGAATACTATTAGCACCCACACAATTCAGAAGAACAACCTTTTACTCATGCTTCTTGTTTCTTTGGCATTTTGCACTTTAAAATAACACTTTCTACTTGCATGTAGGGGTGAATATATGGCTGATTTTCTCTGTTCTGGTTCTGAAAGGGAAACAAATCCATGGGTTGTGCTTTCAGGCTTACATATAAGGTATATTGTATTGTATAGGCCTTTTCACATAAAACGTAAACAAAAGATATAGGGGTTTAACAATAAATATGTATAGTATATATTTTATACATGCATTATAAACACAATGTTTTGTCATACTGTTAAAAACAGGTAAAGAGTGCTGCCCCTTGCCTTATGCACGAGGTCAAACAATATATACTGGTACTCGTTTTTTAAAAAGTGGAGCAATCAATATATTCAGTATCGGCTGTTCCTGTTGATTGCTCCACTTGTAGACCTTGGCTCCAGCTTTGTTCTTTATATAACAACCTCCATAGACACATCAATGGTAGTTAGTGTTGGGGACACATGGAGGAGGTGGCATCTCCGGAGAAAGCTATTCTGTTTCTGAAACCTTTAACACTTAAAGAACAATCTCTTGTTAATATGTAATATTATCAAGCCCAAAAGCATTGTGTCCTCAAAAGAATGGGATTGATTTCTTGTTTTGTTACACGCAACGGTCACTTAAACTATGGGAGTTATTCAGAGAGAAGTGAAAACCATCTAAATCAAATAGCCGATCTGGAAAGTGAGATAAATGGAAGAATTTTTCTAGTTTGGCTATTGCGACCTAGAATTTTCACTTCTCCAGTCATTCTCCTGGTTTTCACTTCTTTCTGAATAACCCTGTATGTGTGTGTCCTGATACTGAAACTCCAGTCTTCAAAAGCAGTGGTGTCCCATATCCAACCATAACACTTTAACGAAAAATGAACATTATAGATGTTTATTGGATTTAATTATGTGTTGAAAATCTAAAATATAAGCAAATAGACATAATGTTCTATCATTTCCATAATAAATGTCCTGCTGTATCCTGTTTCCCCATCAAAGTCATACAGGGTTATTCAGAGAGCGTGAAAGCAGGAGAATGACTGGAGAATGAAAAATTCTAGGTCAAAATAGCCAAACCAGAAAAATTCTCCCTTTCATCTCACTTTCCAAATTGGCTATTTTGACCTAGAATTTTTCATTCTCCAGTCATTCTCCTGCTTTTCACGCTCTCTGAATAACCCTGATAGGTGCTTATTATTTGTAAGAGACTATCAATGAATTTGTATCTTCCCCCTGTCTCTGCAGTGTATTAAACATTCTAAACATACTCTAGAAGAAGACTGCCTTTGAGAAGGGGCAAACAGGCCTCATGCCTTTGTGAGCTCCATGCTGGGGACAATCAATTCCTATGCGAATGCTCAGGTTGCCTGTGGATTGATTTGTTCCCCTGTTGTTCCAATAGGTTAGTTCTCCAAGAGGAGGGAGTGAGTTTCCTGGCACAGACACTTTTCCAGGTATATCTATTAGGCTAGGGTCAGACTGAGGCAGTGCGAACGCGCGTGCAGGGGCACTTAATCACGGCCGTAGTAGCAGCAAATGCCGGGCAATGACGGCCAATATACGAAGTACGGCCGCACAAAAGTCCGGCTGCGCAACGCAAGTGGCAAACGCATTTTGTCGAGAACGTAAAACCGCTAGTATGGTTGTACAGAGTGCGCTGCGTCCGCTAGCAGTGTGTGTGTGAATTGGAGATGTCAGACACTGCTAATGTCTGGCCAACATAACGTCCAGACACAAAAAGTGTTTTATTGATGATCCGTACAAAATCACGAACGCAAATGCGCATCGTATGACCGCTATCGCGTATTCCGTGAAAAAATGCGTCCATTCGTTGGAACGCACTTTTTCACAGACAACGTGAAAATGCGTTCGTCTGACCCTAGCCTTAACCAACAAACATGCTCCCCACCTCTTGATGTTTTGACCCAACAGGCAAAGGATGGGTGCCCAGAGGACAGCCATTGTCCATGGTCCTTTACTGGACATAGGGCAAGGTTTTTGTTCCACAGAGGCATCATGGTTTGTGCTAATCAGTCTCGCGGTCAGAATTGTCCTTCCAGACTCAGTATGCATCATGGTATGCTTTTCTCTATATTAAATATTCTTCAAGGTGGATATATCCAAGCAACCTCAGAGGAAAACAGATGTGATCTCAGCGCCTGCAAGGGAATAATTTTCTACCTCTGTGAAATAAAGGTAAATTAAAGCGTTTTACACAAACTGCATAGCAGTTAACAGAAAATGTATGTGCATGTACTATGGATTTATTGATTATATATATCTAAATCTTTTTATTGGCGCAGTAGAAATCACAGAACAATACACAGGTCACATGATGTCAGTTATGTAACAGCAGAAGGTTACAATACATAAATACAGAAGTGAGATAAAAAAATGAGTCATCGAGAGTACAACAAACATTTGGATCAGAATACATAAATACAGCTGCAAGGAAAATGGAAGGGAAAAAGGACCCGCCAAAGGTCATTCCCAATAAAGGAATTAATTGTACGATGGTGCGAGCAAAAATGGAGCATAAAATTCAGGGATCAAGGAACTCCAATGAAGCATTTGGATAATAAACTTCAGCGACCTCTAGTATAGCATTTGGATGCTTTAGTCAAACCAAAGGAGTTGCAAAATTAGATTTCAGGTTGCCTGGGAATATATATTGTGATCCAGCATGTCACAGGGGCGCTATAGCCCAGTCCTCTAGGGAAAATCAGATAACACACAGAGGGCCAAATTACAATCTTCGCGCTGGCGCAAAAAAACATTAACGCGAGGGGTAAAACCCTTTACGCCGTATTACATTGTCAGCGCAACAAACGCGCGTAATCGTCTACCGCGGGTGAACTTGCGCGAGCGTACTGTACGTTTTGCATCCTATACTTAACATTGGGAGTGCAAATGCGTATGTGCGCTGGTACGCGGATGGTATTACAATCTATGCGCAGGATTTAACGCAAAGCCGTTGCGCGCATAATTTTAGCAACTCCTAAAAGCTGGTGTTAATGGCAAATCTGAACAACCTGGCCGAACCCAAATACACCAGCCCAAAAAAAAATACGCAGCAAAGTATAGTTACACATTCTACTCACACCAAACCAATAAAATGGAGAAGTTGTGTCTGAATTTATTATTGTTGCAGTAAATATGCGCAGATTGACTTTGGCAGGTGCAAAAACTTAACGTGAGATAATTGTGGTTCTCAATTCTGATTGGCTGAATCGCGTGAAAAAAACAGTCCGCACACTGATTTCTGCGTGCAACGTTAATGCGTGAGCATTTGTGCGTGCCCGTTTTACGTGCGTTATTGCTTGACGGATGAAAAAATGCACGAGGATTGTAATTCCAGAGTTGATTTACCCGCGTTAACGTTTAACACTTGGCGCACAAATTCACACGTTGCGCGAGCGTTTTTGCGTGAAGAATATAATTTGGCCCAGTGTCTTTAAAGGTGAAATCTTCCAGGCTTTATTTCAGCATCAAAGAAATCATAACATCCAAACCAACCTTTGGTTTAACATCCTGCACCCACTTCAGACTCTCCCACCTCAGGAGTAGCACCATCCTGTGCTTCTCATTCTCTCTGTGTCTCTCATCATCCCATTATTCCCCTCCATCCCCTCAAGCTGGAGCCATCTATTCCTTTAATTGCAGGGACACCTGCAGAAAAAACACATTCCCTCCTGGGGGGTTAATGCCTTCACCTTAAACAAAAATACAGGGGGAATACATAGACCAATCCATACACTATGTCACAGTATATATATATATATACTGCTCAAAAAAATAAAGGGAACACTTAAACAACACAATGTAACTCAAAGTCAATCTCACGTCTGTGAAATCAAACTGTCTACTTAGGTAGCAACACTGATTGACAATCCAGTTCACATGCTGTTGTGCAAATGAAATAGACAAAAGGAGGGAAGCTTAGGCAGGTAGCAAGACATCCCCAATAAAGGAGTGGTTCTGCAGGTGGTGACCACAGACCAGTGGCGTAGCGTGGGTTGACAGCGCCCGGGGCAAGGCAAGAATTGTGCGCCACCCCCAACCTGTGGACACGTTAACATGCCCAGATTACCTTCACCAGTAGAGTATTGAACCCCTTACCCCACAAGCACATATATTGTATATTAACAAAATACTGATATAATAAAAAAATTGGTTCCTTGAACATGACAATGAGTTCCCTGTGCTCCAATGGCCTCCGCAATCCCCAGATCTCAATCCAATCGAGCATCTTTTGGGATGTGGTGGAACAGGAGATTCGCATCATGGATGTGCAGACGACAAATCTGCAGCAACTGCGTGACGCTATCATGTCAATATGGGCCAAAATCTCTGAGGAATGTTTCCAACACCTTGTGAATCCATGCCATGAAGAATTAAAGGAACACTCTACTAAAAAAATCACCCCCCCCCGTTTTTTTATCCTAATCTATCTCTATTCCGTTAATAAATCGTTATTTTATTTTTTTTGTGTAACTGTAATACTTACCCTAAAATCCACTTGTTTCCAGCGGCGTCTTTTTTTTTTTATATACTCACCTCCCTCCTCTTCCGCTCCCGTCCTTCTTGCATTGAACTTGCCTTCTGGTTTACGTGAGAAGCGCGCATGCGCGCCTCTCACGTAAGCCAGCCAATCGGCAGGCTTCCTCCCGGCTCCCTCTGAGGATTAGTGTTGCGCGCAAGAGGATGCACGCAACACTAACCCTCAGCCGCCAGCTACTGCGGCGAGTTGGAGAAGTCATCTCGCTGAAAGCGCGATGACGTCTCCTACTCGGCAAAAGTCGGCAGAAGCGGGAAATATGATTCCCGCTCTGCTGACTGACAGCTGGGAGGACGGAGTAAAGTCCTCCACGTCTCAGCTGTTTTCAGCTTTTTCAGCTGATCGGCTGAGCGGAGGGAGGGGGGACAGAGGGCGGCATACTCCGGGCATCATGACCACCTAAAAAAGCTTAGGCGGTCATGTTGCCTAGAGTTAACAATAAAGATGAAAAAGCAGGATCTCAAGTGAAAATAAAGTGTTTTATTCTGGAACAGCAAGCCCCATCAAACAAAAGTGGTGTGACGTTTCGACCCTAAGGTCTTAATCATACATCACCTTAGGGTCGAAACGTCACACCACTTTTGTTTGATGGGGCTTGCTGTTCCCGAATAAAACACTTTATTTTCACTTGAGATCCTGCTTTTTCATCTTTATTGCTACCCATCTGGACTGGCGGCGTCCTACCATAGCAGTGACCTCGTGGATATCGTGGATTTAAGGTGGGGCTCCTCCTTGTGTGTACCGCGGTGTTTTCTATTTGCATGTTGCCTAGAGTATCCCTTTAAGGCAAAAGGGGATCGAACCTGGCACTAGCAAGGGGTACCTAATAAAGTGGCCAGTGAGTGTAAATCAGAATTTGAGATTTATTGCTTGTAAATAGTTTATTTTGGCTTACAGTAGAAAAAAGACACACTGTGCAGCACATGCAAGAGACACAATGAGCAGCGCCAGTCAGTTTATTTCTGCTGCTGTACAGAATTCAGAATTCGGGCAGCCCAACCTGTACACATTGATATAAACACAGCACAAGTACAAAATGTGCACAGCACAGACATACAAGTTGTACATTGCACACAGATAAAAGTCCTATATATACTGTATATATCACCTCACACATTGGCATATACAAATGCAGCACATATACTGTATACAGTGTGTGTATATCTATATATATTTAGTTTTTTTTTAATCAAAGACAGGGAACCAGGAACTTTGCACCAGGACAATTAATTTGTACTGCAATAATATCTAAGCTGGGGATGAAGGCAGATAGTGGATACAATACTTAGAAACATAGAAACATAGAAAAATGTCGGCAGATAAGAACCTTTCGGTCCATCTAGTCTGCCCAATTACATGGATACTTTACCTGGATTTATCTTTTGTTTAGGATAGCCTTATGCCTACCCCATGCCTGCTTAAATTCAATTACTGTTTTGGCCTCTACCACTTCTACTGGAAGACTGTTCCATGTATCCACCACCCTCTCAGTAAAATAATGCTTCCTGATGTTACTTTTAAACCTTTGCCCCTCTAATCTAAGACTATGTCCTCTTGTTTTGCTATTTTGTTTCCTTTTAAATATACTCCCTTCCTCTACCATGTGGATTCCCTTTACGTATTTAAATGTTTCTATCATATCTCCTCTGTCTCGTCTTTTTTCCAATTTACAGGAATCATGGGAAACTATTTTTCAGGGCAGCAGGAGGGATAACTAAAAGAAAATGAATGGATTGTGCTGCTCAGGTCCCTGGCTTTGCAGGGGTTATATAGGAGCAATGTCTGTCTGCTCCTGGACACAGGAGACCCCTCACATGTTACAGCTTGTTGCACTGCAGGATAAGGGGGGGGGGTCTTTTGGCAGCTACAGAGATGAAAAAAAAAAAGCTTACAGTAAAGGAGAGGAGGGGCAGAGCAAGGGCAGATAATAACTCACCTCCTGGCAGCCCGGTGTGATGGTATCTTTGCTCCTCACTCTCCAGCAGGAGCACGTTGGACAATTAGACATGGAAACTTCTGGTGCAGTTCCCGTGACTCCTTTTGGTCCTGCAGCTTCTGGGGGGCTGAGGGAAGCTGCTCCATCCTCATTGGCTGCCTTCTGTTTTATAGAAACTGTCAGTGTAGTGTCCAGAGCATGGAGGCGCTACCAGGAGACAGGCCAGAACATCAGGAGACGTGGAGGAGGCCGTAGGAGGGCAACAACCCAGCAGCAGGACCGCTACCTCCGCCTTTGTGCAAGGAGGGACAGGAGGAGCACTGCCAAATGACCTCCAGCGGGCCACAAATGTGCATGTGGCTGCTCAAACGGTCAGAAACAGACTCCATGAGGGTGGTATGAGTGCCCGACGTCCACAGGTGGGGGTTGTTCTTACAGCCCAACACCGTGCAGGACGTTTGGCATTTGCCAGAGAACACCAAGATTGGCAGCTTCGCCACTGGTGCCCTGTGCTCTTCACAGTAACTCCAAATCCAGACCTCCATGGGTTTTATTTCCATTGATGTTTGTGTGATTTTATTGTCAGCACATTCAACTATGTAATGACCACAGTATTTAACCTCCCTGGCGGTCTAATTTTTTCAAAATTTTGTGTCTAAAAGCGTCTCAATTTTTTTTTAAAGGAAACGTGTTTTTGTACATAGTTAGCCTGTAATAATTAGGAATCACGCACTGAAATCCGTGAAGTCAAGAGTTCTTACTGGTAAAATCCTTTATAAATAAATTAAGAAATTAATTTAAAATAAATAGTAAATACACTGAGTCCGATAAAGTTTGAAACAAGACATAATAATTTATTATCCCAAAAATAATTATCCAAAATAATGCAAATAAATGATATTCAATAAAATACAACAAAAAACACTGAAATCTGTCTGAGAACAAGGGTGAGACGATGTATGGTCTATTTCTTATCCTGTACTGCCACCTAGTGGCCGTTCGTAAACTTTTCCATTTGTATTCAGTGAATTTTATGAATGAAATTTGCTGCGACCAGCCCCTCTGCATCATGTGACTCGCAGGGAGCCATCCAGGAAGCAGCTCGCTGCGATCACACTGCGGGGACAGCGAGGGAGTCAGGATGAGGTGAGTAAACATCCAGCCCGAGTGTGGCTCGGGGTTACCGTTCGCAGTAGCGAAATTTAACCCCGAGTCACACTCGGGAATACCGCCAGGGAGGTTAATAAGAATATTTCATTCATTCAGATCTAGGATGTCTTATGTTTGTGTTCCATTTATTTTCTTGAGCAGTGTATATATATATATATATATATATATATATTATATATGAAGGAAAAGGAATCCTCAGACCACCATCTGCTGACTATAAGAAGGACCCTATAAGTAGTTAAATAACACCCCGTGAATTATAATATTAATTTAAGATAAATGATAATCAGCAGTATATTAGGACTGGGGCTCATTTCTCAAGATGTTTAGAAATGTTTTTTTGAAATGTCTTTAGATACTGATCTTTTGAAATGTTCTTTTGAAATGTCTTTAGATACTGGTCTTTAGAAATGTTCTTTAGAAATGTCTGAAGAAATGAACTGATGGCTAGCATTTCTCAAGAGATAGCATGTCACAAGAAATCACATGCTCGGGCCACGGGACTGTCCAGAAATGTGTCACCAGACCTGTATTGAAACTAGCCAATGAACGATGTTATGTTTTGAAATGAACTAATGAAATAAAGAGCCAGCGCCTTGACACAGGGTATAAATAAGTGTCAAGAACCGTTGGAAGGCAGAGAGAGGGATGCCAGACAAAAAAATGCCTCGTGTGTTTTGATTTCTCTCTCTCTCCTGCGCAGAATGAGAGTTAACTCAAGGTGTGCCTAAGACAGGGTCTTAGGGGTTAAGGACGGACAATTGGAGACCATTATTTCTCTTCAATCTGGAGGCACTGCCGAAATGAACAGTCATCCCTCGTCCTGGTGAGTATATTGTCTTGTCTGGACGAGGGCAATGACAGCGTTTATCTCGAACTAAAGTTAGTTGTCCATGTCCTATAGAAGTTAAAAGAAAACGTTGCCAGGGGCCGTTTATTTAAAGATGGAGTGGGTCAGGGACCACACTCAATAGAAGGGACATTATATGTCCAATTGATCACACCTTGCGTTAACCCTCATAAAATGTATAGAGCATAAAATGTATAGAGTATAAGAATATTACAGTATAAGAATATTACAGTATAAGAATATTAGAGTGTTAAGATTCACTGCTGAACGATCTGTAAGGTAAAACAGACGTCCATCAGTTGTGATAATAGAGTTATAAGTTAAAATAACGAACAATCCGCAAGGTGAGGCGGAAAAGTCGTTATGTATATGTATATATTGTTAAAGTATATATTATTAGAGTGATAAGTTAATTGGGTGGCAGGAAAATCTGTAAAGTATGCAGACTTTTGCCCCTTTGTATACTGATGGTACTGTGTATATATATATATATATATATATAAGAGCTGACTGGTTGGACATTGTTTGCTGTGAGGTGTATGTTGTATTAAGCAGAGGTGTTTGTTGGCCATTTGTGTGTTAGTTGCTGACTGATGGGGTGGATGATGTTGGTCATGTATGCAGTTACTAACCGGATATATATATATATTGTGAAGCTAGTTTTTATATACTATTGGATTGTGGTTTATAAATTTTTGTTTATGATATGAAGGAATTATATAACTACAAAATAAAAGTAAAAGATTAGAAGTTTGATTCTCGAGATTAGGGGAGGATTCACTAAATAAGTTTTTATTACTTATCCTTAAATTAGCTCATTTTTTGTTGATCCATGTAGCATAGAGATATAGATATATATATAGTAAGAATTTAAATTGTTTTTCTTTTCGAGCACTGTGAAGAGTCTCTCCTTTTTCTTTCTTTCTCTATTTTACCTGCCTGATTATTCAATTGTACAACTAGCCATGGGTATTTAAAGTAGCAAGGTTAAAGAATATCCCTTACTGAAAATAGGAGAGTTTTGTAAAGATTATGTAGCACGAGTAGGGGGCACAGATTGCTATTTAATTAACCCATGGATAGATAGTATGGCGGGATGGACAGAAGCAGTGGGAGTTGTGATCCTTTCCTCAGACAGGGAGACCACAGCCCATTCTATATGGATATAGTGAAAGGGCTTATGTCTTGGTGACACCGAGGCATGGCCCCACTATGCAGGAGACCCTCAATGGGATATGACATATATGAAATTAGGGGGGGGGGACAATGATTAATGGTGAAACAATGTAGAAGAGGGACCCCATTGTCCTCTGACAGCGCCAGATTACATCAAATAGAATTAAGCATATTACGGAGAAAACAGGAAGTCCCACGAGCGGACTGGGGGCCCTCGCCCACCTCCCTCTTACAAATACTCAATGTATTCTTCACTTGCTGGTTTCCAAGACACCGAAATACTCGGTGCTGTTGCAGCAATCGAATGTACATCGTCAGCCCCTAGTAAACCACAAATAGAAGATACTAGGGACATAAAAATGATAGACGAGATAAGAGCAGAAGAAAAAGAGGAAGTAAAATAGAAAAAAAAAAAAAAAAAAGCAGAGAAGAATATATACTGACTTTCGTTATTATGGCCACTCGTATATAACAAAGGATCGCCATTAATAAGCCCTTAAGATATGAGAATAACACCAACAAAACCCATTTTCCATTTATGACCGTGGGGAATAAGTTACTTAGGAATAGAAGATATTAATAGAATTTTTAAACATTGTCAAAAAGAGAAAGAGGACGGACTACGTCCTATGATTGACCAGTTTCTACAGGATGGTATCCTGGAACCTGTAGTCTTCCCCTTCAGTACCCCAATTAACCCCGTGAACAAAGCTGACGGGACTGTCAGGTTCGTTCAAGACTTGCGCGCAGTTAATTCCCTAGTGATTCTAATTGCGCCAATTGTCCCAGATGTCACGTCACTTCTGTCATCAATATCAGCGACACATACACATTTTTCTGTAATTGACCTGAAGAATGCATTTTTTAGCATCCCTGTACATCCAGGAAACGGCATTGCTTTTTGCATTTTCATTTGAAGGCACCCAATTTATATGGAAAAGGTTATCTCAGGGGTACATTGATGCCCCGGTGGTCTACAGTATTGTACTGCAGGCCACTTTGAAATTCTGGCACCCCAGCCATGGTTCTGTCCTGCTGCAATACGTGGATGATCTCCTCGTATGCAGTCCATCAGAGGAGGCCTGCCGGGAGGATGGTAAATCACTTCCTCGTTGGTTACAGGAATGTGGGTACAAGGTTTCCCTTAAAATGAAATGTTCAGTGGTGTCAAATGCAAGTTGAATATTTAGGGTTTGTTCTCAGACAGGGGGAACGGAGCATCAGTCAGAAGAGAGTCCAGTCTGTCACGGGCCTGGTCAACCCGAAAACTAAGAAGGACATGTTGTCATTCTTAGACATGATAAACTATTGCAGACAGTGGATCCCTGACTGCTCCTATTATGATAACATTCTGAGACAAGCCACCCTGTTGGGTCAATCCAATGTGATAACGTGGTCTAATGAAATGTTAAATGCTTTTAAGGTTCTCAGAAATGCAATGATGTTAATAAGCCCCGCGCTAGGCCTCCCTGATTATGTACTTTCATTTCATCTGTTTGCAAGGGACAATTGTACAACCAAGGCCGGGGTACTGACGCAAGAACATGGGGGGCCGGTTGAGCCCCATAACATTTTTTTTCAAAGATTTTGCCAGTAACGGTACAAGGGATGCCGGCCTGTTTGCGTGCCCTGGCAGCATGTGCAATGGTCGTTAGTATGGCAAGCCAATACACATTAGGGTACGATCCTCATCTACCCACAACCCATGATGTTTTATTTTTACTTAAGGGCATACATACACGGCACATGTCACAGCGCTTTAGTGGATATGAAGTCACACTGCTAAGCAACCCTGCACTGCACATAGAATACAGTTCAAGTGTCTCTGGTCCAGCACCAATCCTAAACGCTTTACTGGGTCTTAAGAATCCCTCAGATACCATCCCACTCGAACATGACTGTGCTCTCTCCATTGAGTCTGAAACTGCACCCCGCACTGATCTCATGTCAACACCTGTTCCGGACGCAGATGTCGTCTTTGTTGACGGCTCCTGTACCCGCCCCAATGACAACACTTATTATGCAGGCTATGCAGTAGGTTCAACTCCCTGACACTGTTCTAGAGTCAGGGCCTGTACCCTACCAGTCTGCCCAGGCAGCAGAACTGATTGCATTAACACGAGCATGCAGGTTCTATGCGGGTAGACCTGTCACGATATACACTGACTCCAAATATGTTTATGGTGTGGTCCATGACCATGGGACGATATGGGAAAAGAGGGGATTTGTGGCCGCAGATGGCAAGAAGATTTCCCATTCGACCCTGGTCACGGACCTCCTAGCAAGCATTCTTATGCCCTCTCAGATAGCGGTGTTACATTGTAGAGCACACACCAGAGCCTCAGATCCTATTGCAAAAGGGAATCATCTGGCTGACCAAGCAGCTAAACGAGCAGCACAACAGGACATAGCTAAACTAGTAATGCCGGGTTTTGCGACCTCCCACAATGGATAGGGACCAATTATTTTGTACTTTACAAAAATATGCAACCACAGAAGAGCTAAAGAATTGGAAATTGGTACTCCCCATCATTCTGGCTGAAATCAGAATGGCGGTTAATAGGAACACAGGCTACTCCCCCTTCGAGATACTTATGGGCAGACCCTTTCCATTACCATGGTCTACAGGTAGGCTAACAGTGGAGACAGGGGACTTAGGCAGCTGATCTCAACCCTCGAGACAACCAGAGACGAAGTTATATTTAAGTTCCCCTTTCTTTCAGACAAACCAACCCACCTTTAATCCAGGAGACAAGGTGCTGGTAAAGCGGCTACAGAAAGGAAAAAGACCAGAGGATTTCGCCTATGGACCAGAGACCACGGTGGTAGCTGTAACCCGCACAGCTATACTGACAGAGGACAGCCCAGTCTGGATTCAACAAGGGACCCTCTCGAGTCAAGCGGATTCAACAAGGGACCCTCTCGAGTCAAGCGGATTCAACAAAGGACTCAACAAGGGGTACTAACGGGGGCAGCTAATAGCCCTGGCCTCCATCAGGAAGAGGACCCGGACCAAGAGACACTCACGAGGGCAGATAGCCCTGGTTTCCAACAAAGAGAAGATGACAACCAATGATCCTTTTCGAAGAGTATGGAGACGCATGTGGGGGGAAGAAAAAGACTGAAATAATATGTTTACCCCCCCCCCTTCGGAACATATGTCACAACCCCTATTGTCCACACCCCCTACCAGAAAGAACCCCAACCCAAACCATCACTGTCTGGCCACTGTGTTTTTTTTTTTATTGTCCACCATTACTGCAGTATGATACTGTACAAGGCAACTGTATATATATGTAACCGATGAGTACTGGGGACATAATTGTGATTATTGGGGCGCAGTGGGGTGGGACACGGGCAATATGGGATATGGTACCTCTGATGCCGTAGTTAACAGATGGGGATATAAACCAGATAGCGCCGCACGACGACGCAGTTCCGAGGGACAAAGCCTATTAAATCGTATGACTTTGATTGGGAGAAGTGGGTGGCGGTGCTCAATCAGAAGCGGAGCTCAGTCAGTACAATTGACGCTGACTATACAACACCCTTCCCAGGCCGACACGGGTGTCTATGTAATGGGAATATACGCAACCGCCACAACCAAATTCCCTCGATACAAGTTCAAACTCCAAGATATGGCCATTTATAAGAAGGAAGAGAACCCATTCCTACCCAGGAAATATGGAGAGGTAGTGAGACCTCATCCTCTCCTACCTAACACCAAATCAAATCCCACCTATGAAGACAGCATAGTAATGGAAACAGGATTTTCAGATGTAAATGTTTGGCTAGAAATATAAAAAGTGCCCTAAAACAATAACCGTACAAATTGTTATGTGTGTGGTGCTGCTAGGCCACATCTAGGCACTGTACCTTTTAATATTGCGCAAGATGTAGAAGAATGTTTTCTTAGTTTATATACTAACACCACTGATAGCCAGAGTTTATGTGAATATTGGAAGAATAGCTACCCCATACTAACACGCCTCCCACAACCAGGAGAAGGGATACATGTTTACCCAGGGAACTATACCTGCTATAGGTCAGCAGAAAAAGGTAGGAACCTCACCTTCTTCCCCGAGGGTTATTGTGCCAATTATAGCAATATCAACAGTATTAAGTTACAGAATCAAGTTTTTCTGATTGGGGATCTCTACTGGATATGTGGAGACCTCAAGATTAGGGCGCGTCTGCCCCTTCAATGGTCAGGTGAATGTGCCCTAGCTAAGGCCATAATGGGATTTCATATTGTTTCGGATCCTGAGGAAATTCCAAATATTAGCTCACGTCGCAGGAAAAGGGAAGTCCCAAGCCCACAAGGTAGTCTTGATCCGCATGTCTATATTGATGCTATAGGGGTACCAAGAGGGGTCCCTGATGAATTTAAAGCAAGGGATCAGGTAAAGGCAGGGTTTGAGTCATTCCTAGCACCTCTTGTTACTATTAATAAGAATGTAGATTGATTAACTATTTATATTATAACCAGCAGAGATTTGTTAATTATACTCGCGAAGCTTTACAGGGCCTCGCTGACCAACTACAATCCACATCCATTATGACGTTCCAGAACCGGATGGCTCTGGACATGATATTGGCTGAAAAAGGTAGGTTAGGAAGATAAATAGGCACTGGGAGACTGCCATGTGTTACCAGTTCCGTGGCAGGTACAGCTCCCGCTGGTTCTATATTGATCCACATGGGTATTGAGGGTCTCGCTCCCCAACCCATACTAACTTTCAGTAGATAGATGAAACAAAGAAAGAATCAAATAGTATGATCATACTATGATTCTAAGAGGGGATTGAAGGAAAAGGAATCCTCAGACCACCATCTGCTGACCTATAAGAAGGACCCTATAAGTAGTTAAATAACACCCCGTGAATTATAATATTAATTTAAGATAAATTGATAATCAGCAGTATATTAGGACTGGGGCTCATTTCTCAAGATGTTTAGAAATGTTTTTTTGAAATGTCTTTAGATACTGATCTTTTGAAATGTTCTTTTGAAATGTCTTTAGATACTGGTCTTTAGAAATGTTCTTTAGAATGTCTGAAGAAATGAACTGATGGCTAGCATTTCTCAAGAGATAGCATGTCAAAGAAATCACATGCCGGGCCACGGGACTGTCCAGAAATGTGTCACCAGACCTGTATTGAAACTAGCCAATGAACGATGTTATGTTTTGAAATGAACTAATGAAATAAAGAGCCAGCGCCTTGACACAGGGTATAAATAAGTGTCAAGAACCGTTGGAAGGCAGAGAGAGGGATGCCAGACAAAAAAATGCCTCGTGTGTTTTGATTTCTCTCTCTCTCCTGCGCAGAATGAGAGTTAACTCAAGGTGTGCCTAAGACAGGGTCTTAGGGGTTAAGGACGGACAATTGGAGACTATTATTCTCTTCAATATATATAAAATACACTAGGAGGGCAGCACTCAACTTTGGCTTAGCATAGAGGGCGGCTGTTTCTCAAGACAAAAAAAATACAACAAACAAAGAGGAGAGCACACCAACTAACACATTCAAAGACTTTGGGCTCTATTCCGTGGTAGGTGCTAAAACGGGGTCACTAATGGCGAACACCTGCACCTGCAGGTTTCTCCTTAGCATCCTTGTTATAGCACCATATTACGGGGCAGGTGCTAATTCAGCAGCCTGCCCCGTAACGCTACCCTCCTGGATACTCATGGCAGCGCGTTAGCGCTGCCGTGATAATCACCTCCTGAAATCTGTAGGACTCCACGGAGGGTTGTGCTGCCGGGACATGTGACCTGCACAATTATTATTATTATTCTTTATTTATAAAGCGCCAGCATATTCCGCATTGCTGTACAATGGGCACAATATAGACAAGGTTACAATACATTGAACCACATTTGACAAACCAGTACAGGAGGAAACGTGAGCCCTATTCCCGTGGGAACAAACAATCTCGCTCTCGTGAGGTCCTGCAGGTCCGCGGATTGATTTGACTATTTTTTTGAATTCAAAATTTTTATTTTGAAAAGACAGCAGAATAAAACATCCAGTGTAACAGAAAACAGAGGCCTCGTAGGGCCAACAAGAAGAGAAAGCTGGTGTGCACAGTAGTAATGTAAAACACTGAGTTGAGAAGTGGGGACCGGGGAATAAAAAAAAAAAAAAAAAAAAAAAAAAAGAGAAGGAGAAAAAGAAAAAAAGGGAGGGTGGGGAAGGTAGGGAGGGGGATATGGCAAAGGCCATCTACGTGACTCTCCTGGCTCACTCCAGAGTGTCCAAGGACAAGGAGGCCATGGAGGACAAATGTCACGCGGCCAAGGGCTTGAGGGCCAATTATGGCAGACCTATCCAGAAAAGTCGCCACAGTGGCTCACCTCAAGGGAGTCCCGATCTGCCAAATAAAAAAATAAAAATTTAAAAAAAAATAAAAAAATAAAAAAAAAAAAAAAAAAGGGGGGGGGGAATGAGGTCCAACATCCACTAAGACGTCATGAATACTCTGCACACTGTAAGAGTCAGCAAAAAGGACAAAAACAATGTCTCTTAATTCTCAGCCAGTCATCGGGGGGGGGGTGGGGGATCAGTGTGAAAAATAATAAACATCCCTAAAAAGGGGGGGGGGGTCTCAGGCAGCATATAATAGAAATCAAGAGGGGGGAGGGGGGGTAGAAAATAAAATAGAGACGAAAAAGTCAGCATAAAAAATAAAATGTCAGCATATAATCATCTTAAATCCGAGAGAAAAAACAAAAAGTCAGCTGTATACGTAGAAGAAATGTTGTCATCTTAGGGGAACTCAGCATTGCAACGCAGGCCGGGAACAGGAGCATATAACAGCATCAAAAAAGTCAATCATGTAGGAAACGGAAAAAGGGGGTCGTCAACAAAATGGTGTGTCACAAAAAACAGCAGAAACCCCTCATCCGGCATCCCTAAATGGCAGCAGTCTCAATGCAGGCAGGGCATCACAGGGCAGGCCAGGCCAGACCACGAACCCAGGTCTGGTGGGAAAGAGCGCAACCCACAGGGTACGTAGGCCCCCTCTTGTACCGAGACACCTCCCAGCTTCCGCAATCATGAAAGGGGTCGGTTTGGGGGATCCAGACGGTGAGATCCATGCAAACCCCGGTAGGGGTAACCTGGCAGCCATCAGGTACCGCCAGTACCAGCAAGCGCCCCCCGCGCACCCGTCAGCGTCGCCCGGGCAGACGATTCTCTGCGGGAATGCACCCCCGGAGCACACAGCAACAACAGCTCCCCACTACATGTGACTGCCGGTGACTTCAAAACATCCAGATCTCTGTCTCCGCTCCGCAGCACTCCACGAGGTCTATCGGCGTCCACCGTTGAGACATCCGGGTCCAGAGCCACAGCAGCCGTCGCATCACACGCTCGTGGGGCACTCCGTACACGGCAGCCGCCGAGTGCAGCCATCAGTCGGCGCCACACTCCTTTAGTGAGCGGACCATCCTCCTCTGCCGCCAGTATGTCCAGGCAGACGTCCAGGCCAGAGATCATGGCACCCTCCGCTCCAGCGGGGGGAGGGAAACCGTCCCTCTGCTCTCCTGAGTCCCCACCGTCCAGTCTCGCCACCTCACCTGCGACAACGGCTGGGAGACGTGGGCCCTCCGTCCCCCCAGTCCTCAGAATCCCATCCGGGGTTGAAGCGTCCAGGGCAGCATGGCGAGGAGGTAACAGGCGCTGAGTGGTAGGCCGCAAAATGGCCGCCGGCATCATGGCCCCGCAGTATAAGCTTCCAAGCTAGTCTCTGATCCGGAGGGGGGACAAAGTGGGCTCCGGATATGATTATCCCAATGACCGACCACTAAGGGACCTCAGGTTTGCAAAAATCAATGCGGGAAGTCAGCTAGGGTCCCCAAGGAGAAAGGTACACGCGGAGCTCCACCATAACGCGTCCTCTCTCCCTCGCAGTCAGCCACGCCCCTGATTTGACTATTTGTCCCCAGTCTCACTCTGCTCCTGGCAGCCAGAAGTGGCGGGTGGGGCCACCGTTTGCACCGCGGGATGAGAGGTAAGCATCTAATTTTTGGGGCGGGGGGTTCAGCTCATGCTAAATGATTCTGCAGAAGCAGAGTCAGCACCAGCTTCAAGCTGTGGTTAACTTTTTAGTTACCACAGCGCTGCGGTAACTAGCATTAGGATTTTATAATCCTATCTTTAATTGCTAATCCCCATGTTAGGTATAGGGAGTGCAAAGTACAGTAAGCTTGTGGAAAGGAGCGCAATCACTGATGCACTAATGGGTTTTTAACCTGTTAGCATTCTGAATGCAATATGTTGGGCATGCGGTAAAGGCACTTAACCTAGCGCTAATGCTAGCGTCAACAAGGGAATAGTGCCCTTCAACAGTACCTTTATACATTTAATGATTTTACCAAATTATGAGTGGCAAAATTATTTCCAACATGCTGGTACTATTTGAAATATGTTTACAGGTAAACAAAGGAAAGGAAACAAAGTAGCAAAACAAGAGGACATTATCTTAGATTAGAGGGGCAAAGGTTTAAAAGTAACATCAGGAAGCATTATTTTACTGAGCGGGTGGTGGATACATGGAACAGCCTTCCAGTTGAAGTGGTAGAGGCCAAAACAGTAATTGAATTTAAGCAAGCATGGGATAGGCATAAGGCTATCCTAAACAAAAGATAAATCCAGGTAAAGTATCCATGTAATTGGGCAGACTAGATGGGCCGAAAGGTTCTTATCTGCCAACATTTTTCTATGTTTCTAGGTATAGTCAGTGCTTTTGTTCTGGAAAAAACGCCCAGGGAAAAACTGATTATGAGTTTGACTATTTTTCATGTCCTAATAAATACACCGCACAAATGTATGTTGCAACCAGCAAGGAACCACCAGTGTGCAAGGACACACTTCCAATCCCAAACACTCCAAAGAATAATTACCGACTCCTGAATGTAGTCAATTAGAAAGGATTTAATCCTCAATGAGCACTAAGGCTGGGGTCAGACCAGCGCACTTTTAACGTGCGGTCTGGCGCACATAATCACGGCCGCACTAGCAGCAAATGACGGGCAATGACGGCCAATATACGAAGTACGGTCGCACGAAAGTCCGGCCGTGCAACGCAAGTGGAAAACGAACGCATTTTTTCGAGAACCCCGAACCGCTAGTACTGACGTACTGAGTGCGCAGCTGCGGCATAGCGGCGTGTTTGCGTGATTAGGAGATGTCAGACACTGCTAATGTCCATCCTACATAACGTCCAGACGCAAAAAGAGTTTTATTGACGATCCGAAAAAATCACGCACGAAAAATGCGCGTCGTCTGACCGTTTTCGCGCACTCCGTGAAAAAATACGTCAATTCGTTCGGACGCACTTTTTTACGTTCGCGTGTAAAAATGCTTTCGTTTGACCCTAGCCTAAAAGAAGACAACGTTTTGACATGCAGGTCTTTGTTAAGTCTAGATGCACAATACACCAAACACATATAAATAGGCAAATGAAACAATCCAATCAGTGACTCAATTATTCATCTATAAGAGAAACCTGTGATACAACCAAAAGAACCTTAATATACTCCCCCCTTTTTTAAAAAAGGGCAATATTCACCTATTAAAAGGGGGAGTAATAAAGAGTGTGTCAGTGTAACAAATATAATAAAAACAAGGGACACCAAGAGTATTATATCAAAATTCTTTATATAGACTAATAATATGGCTGGCAGACTGGTATTGTGCATGGCAGACTGGTAATATGGGTGGCAGACCGGTATTGTGCATGGCAGACTGGTAATATGGCTGGCAGACTGGTAATATGGCTGGCAGACTGGTATTGTGCATGGCAGACTGGTATTGTGGCTGGCAGACTGGTATTGGGCATGGCAGACTGGTAATATGGCTGGCAGACTGGTATTGCGGCTGGCAGACTGGTAATATGGCTGGCAGACTGGTATTGTGGCTGGCAGACTGGTATTATGGCTGGCAAACTGGTATTGTGCATGGCAGACTGGTAATATGGCTGGCGGACTGGTAATATGGCTGGCAGACTAGTATTGTGCATGGCAGACTGGTAATATGGCTGGCAGACTGGTATTGTGGCTGGCAGACTGGTAATATGACTGGCAGACTGGTATTGTGCATGGCAGACTGGTAATATGGCTGGCAGACTGGTAATATGGCTGGCAGACTGGTATTGTGCATGGCAGACTTGTAATATGGCCGGCAGACTGGTATTGTGCATGGCAGACTGGTAATATGGCTGGCAGACTGGTATTGTGCATGGCAGACTGGTAATATGGCTGGCAGACTGGTATTGTGCATGGCACACTGGTAATATGGCCAGCAGAATGGTATTGTGGCTGGCAGACTGGTATATGGCTGGCAGACTGGTATTGTGCATGGCAGACTGGTATTGTGGCTGGCAGACTGGTATTGGGCATGGCAGACTGGTAATATGGCTGGCAGACTGGTATTGCGGCTGGCAGACTGGTAATATGGCTGCAGACTGGTATTGTGGCTGGCAGACTGGTATATGGCTGGCAGACTGGTATTGTGGCTGGCAGACTGGTATTATGGCTGGCAAACTGGTATTGTGCATGGCAGACTGGTAATATGGCTGGCGGACTGGTAATATGGCTGGCAGACTAGTATTGTGCATGGCAGACTGGTAATATGGCTGGCAGACTGGTATTGTGGCTGGCAGACTGGTAATATGACTGGCAGACTGGTATTGTGCATGGCAGACTGGTAATATGGCTGGCAGACTGGTAATATGGCTGGCAGACTGGTATTGTGCATGGCAGACTTGTAATATGGCCGGCAGACTGGTATTGTGCATGGCAGACTGGTAATATGGCTGGCAGACTGGTATTGTGCATGGCAGACTGGTAATATGGCTGGCAGACTGGTATTGTGCATGGCACACTGGTAATATGGCCAGCAGAATGGTATTGTGGCTGGCAGACTGGTAATATGGCTGGCAGACTGGTATTGTGCCTGGTAGACTGGTAATATGGCTGACAGACTGGTATTGTGCATGTGAGACTGGTAATATGGCTGGCAGACTGGTATTGTGCATGGCAGACTGGACATTTGGCTGGCAGACTGGTATTGTGCATAGCAGACTGGTAATATGGCTGGCAGGCTGGTATTGTGCATGGCAGACTGGTAATATGGCTGGCAGACTGGTAGTGTGGCTGGCAGACTGGTATTGGCTGATGCTGCGCTCGCTTACACTCACAGTTATAGAGTTGCTGGGAGTCGGTGTGAGTGGACTCGGCTCCCAGACTCCGTCTTCTGCTTCGGGAGATGACCTGGCAGTGTCACCTGACCGCAGGCGCTCACTGACTGTGTCATCTGCGATCACCGGTGGCACTCGCGACTGCTCAGTGTGGGTGTGCTCTGCGTTCTGTGCATTAATCACAGATCGCAGTTTCAGCACAGCCCTCAACCCCCAGACCACCAGGGACGCAGAGTCTATCTGGGATGGAGGAGGCAGCCATCCCAGCCCCCCCCTCACCAGTCACACAGGGAGGGAGGGAGGGAGTGACGCCCTGTCTCTGTTACCTCCCCCGTCCTGACAAGCGGCGGCCACGTGCCACCACACGCACTCAGGCCAGGGAAAACATGTATAAAGAAAAGCCGAGAGGTGCCGGTACGTGCCGAGAGGTGCCGGTACGCCGTACCGGCGCATACCGGCTCAAAAAAACCCTGGGTATAGTGACCTTGTATGCACAGACACAGCATCATTAGAGTCACTGTCCACAGCTGAATTATATTGCAGAAAAATAAGTTATAGGATGTAACAAGTAAATATTGAAAAATTAACAAATGAAATGCGAAAATTGCTTTTTTTCCCCCTGCTCTAAGGCAGTGTCATTATATGATTTTACTTAGTGCAGTGGCATTGCTTGCTTTATAACTCACCTTCTCATTACCCGCACTGGGAGCAAATGTGGGGGTGATGGCACAATGTGTTATTATGAATTAGTCCATCTAAAACTCTAGCTAACACCTCTGTGAGGAGAGCGGAGTACGTTGGTCTCCTTTGTTCTTTACACCCCACAAAGTCAAGTTAGAAGTCATTGGACAGGCCAGAGTCTGGCCATTCTAATAATATCAAACATGACCCTGTAAAATTTAAAAGAACAAAAAACAAAAAAAATTTATTTTTATTTATTTGGTTCCAAAGCAATGGCGTTGTCCATTTGTCACGTATAAAAACAATACCACTGCTAATACTCATCTCCCACGCCATGTGCAAGTTCAATTTTTTATATATAGTCATATTATTCATAGAACACAATCCTCCAAAACGCAAGCGAGAATTTTTGTATGTTTTTTTAGTTTTGGTTAAAATTGCATATTTTCTCAGAAAAATGCAGTAACAGGTTTCAGCTTAAATTTTTATTAACAAGAGTACCCCATAGAATATATAACCATAAAGGTTTGGATGAAAAAATGTAAATAAAATAATTTTTACATGATGTAAATGATTGAATGGAGATTTACAGTTTTTCGGTAGTGTTTTATAGCATTGTGACTGGACATAATGATGATATATTTTAAATCTACCAAGGCTGTTGAAAAAAGGATTCCTAACTTGTCTGGGTCCTATAATAAAACATGACTTCAAATCATGTTTAAACCTAATAAGTGCAAACCAGTCAAAATAAGCTCAGCACGCAGGTGTGAAACGGATCAGCAGGGAAGGCTGATCCATTTTATTATCAATCAGGGCTGCAGCCAGGCATGTACTGGCCATCGGGATTACCGGGTTTGTGTGGCTGCCTGAGACTCTCCTGGGCTGGGCAGCGGCCTGGGCCTGCCAGCTGCCTGGGGTTCGCCTAGGTCAGCTGACCACCTACGCCTGCCAGCAGCCAGGGGGTCAGTTAGGTCGGCCAGCAATCTGGGGCTTGTAAGGTCAGTCAGCCGGCTACGCCAGCCAGCAGCCTGGGGCTTGCCTAGGTTGGCCAGGCCACCTGGGGATTGCCCAGGTCGGCCGGATAGGCCTGCCAGCAGCCTGGTGCACGCCTAGGTCGGCCGATTAAAGCTTGCCTAGGTCGGATCAATGCATTGGTCTGCCAGCAGCCTGGGGCTTGTCTAGGTTGGTTGGCCGCCTGGGGCTCGCCTTGGTCTGCTAGTTCGCTAGGCCTGCCAGCAGCCTGGGGCTCACCTACGTCGGCTGACCGGCTGGGGCTAACCTAAATCGGAAGGTTGGCTCGGCCTGCCAGCAGCCTGGGGCTCACCTCGGTCAGCCGGCCACCTGGGGCTTGCCTAGGTTGGATGGCCCTGCCAGCAGCCTGGGACTTGCCTATGTCAGCCAACTAGGCCTGCCAGCAGCCTGGGTCTTGCCTAGGCCTGCCAGCAGCCCGGGGCTTGCCTACGTTGATCTGTCACCTAGGCCTGCCAGCAGATTGCGGCTCGTCTAGGTCAGCTCGCCGGCTAGGCCTGCCAGCAGCCTGGGGCTCACCTACGTTGTCCAGCTAGGCCTGCCAGCAGCCTTGGGCTTGTCTAAGCCTGCTTTTTAAAAAAAATATTTTAAAGACCATTTATTCTTCTTTTATTTAGCAAAAACACTTTTTAAATCTTTTAATCTTTTGAACACCTTTGTGTATTTTTTTAGACATTTTTAATTTTCTACCAGATCCTTTTATTATTTTTAAATGACTTTTTTAAATTATTTTTTTAATTATTTAGACACATTTTTATTGATTTAAGCTCTTATAAGGAGAATAGGAGACTTTTTTGATTTTTTTCAGTTAAGAGGACTTTACCAATGCGAATTCGGATCAATTCACTGGTTATTGGTGCAATTTGGCGGTTTTTGCCAACGTCTGATAACTCCTTCGGCGACTCCATTCTTTATTTTTTATTTTAAATTCTTTATTTTAAGATTAGTCACAACATAAACAATAGCAAGAGGCCAGGTGTACGAATAGGCCACGCAGGGCCAATGCAATAAAGCCGCAGGGGACTGAGCCATTAAACATGCACAACAATGTCCATGGCCTCTTACGGTACCTCGGAACTTCGGGAGCGTGCCAGGACAGTCACACAGGCTTTTGCCACCTTTTCCACCCCCCTTTTTTTTTTTTTTGGGTCCTGGAGCACTTCTTAGTGTGTGTGTCCACCTCCCCACCCCCTAACTTACTCTTCAGTGATGTTTACTGTTTGACCCTGCGAGAACATTTATTGTTTATTTTTATGATTCACTGCTGACTCTCTTCTTGATACTGTTTTTCGTTATTTTCTTTATGCTGTGCTATTGCAGATGACCATGAGCGGCCCTGCGAGGCCCTCACTCTACGTTTATTTGTATGATGACATATTTCAAAATAAAAATTTTGAATACAAAAAAAAACCATGCACAACAGAAAGAAGCAGGTGATGCAACCAAGGTGACAATCAGAGACAATACAAGAACAAATGCAGGGGGCCGCCAGGTACAAAACTGGAGAGGGGGTGAAGGGCGAAGAGGGGAAGGAGGGGAGAAAAAAAAAGACCTCCGACAAAGCGGATTAAGTGGGAAAGGTAGTCCCCAAGAGGAGAGGTGGTACACCGCGGCTCACCCCTGAAACCCCGTGGGGGAGCAGAGCACCGGTGGGTAACCACAGGACACTGGTCTCCGAAGGGCCAAAGGAACAGAGAGAGCCTAGGTATCTGTCCCACGGCACGCCCTGACGAAACCTTACCTTTAAATCAGAAAAAAAATCGTTCAAAACGAAAATTTAAAAAACCCGAATGAGCTGAAACGAACCGAAACGGAAAAAAAATGCGTGTACATCTCTACTAAATAGTGAAATCATAGATGTATGTACCGATGGGGAGAAAGACCTCCACAAGGAAATAATGCGAGAGGAAAGAAAGTGACAAATCCCCTCATCAGTTACTTTCCCTGTATTTTAGAACTCAGCAAATCCAGGCTGCCACAATGATAGATTTATTGTAACTGGAGGTGTGTCTATGTCAATCCATGTGTACAAGTATATATGTGTGTGAGTATCCATGTGTACAAATAGATGGAGAATGGAGCCCAACGCTCCAGGGATTTCTTATTGCAAATGTAACGTTCGTTGTATCAAGATACAAATATTCCGTTATTTTCCAGAATTTTCATCATTTTGTCCTAATAAAAGTTATGTAAAATAGTAATCTAGTCTGCATTTCCCCAAAGCAATCCTTAAAATCCAAACTGATGGGGTCCTAAGGGCAAGTTAAAAGATAATATATAATATAATAATGATATTTATATGACAGTGTGGTACAATCAGATAGTTTCTGTGACCTTTGCTCCATTTCCATAGAAAAAAACACTATTGCCCCCCTCCATAAATGATTCTGATGCACCTAAACTACATAAATTGCAAAATCCCCTCTATGTGTCAGGACAAAATCAAATGGCACGCTGACCACAGTCACTTCTCTCAAATATCTAGGTATGTGTTTAGACCCAAATCTATCCTTTGGCCCCCACATCGAAAAACTCTCATCTAAACTTTACCCCAAACTAGGTGCCCTGTACAGAAACAAATCCTCTCTAAGCCCCACGGTAAGAAAGCAGATTGTACAACAAATGCTTATGCCGGCTATTGAATACGGAGATGTAGTGTATGCAGCTGCTCCGCAAACGCACCTCCAGAACCATTGTATAACTCATTCTGCCGCTTTGTGCTACAATGTAACTACATGACCCACCATTGTGACATGTTAAAAGAACTAAACTGGCCGTCGCTGGAATCTAGACGCACTCTTCACCTTTCCAACCTGGTGTTTAAGAGCATTTCTGGGAAGCTACCACCCTACCTGAATTGACTGCTTCCCCCAGCAGCTCCCTCATCCTATAACGTCCGATCCAGGACCTGCACCTTACTTTTGCAATACCACAATACAAAAAGAAAGTGTCTCGATCCTCATTTTCCTACAGAGCACGCAATTATGGAATAACCTCCCAGACGCCGTCAAATCTTCCCCCAGTCTAAAGTCACTTAAGAGCTCCCTATTAACATACCTCAATACAGAATGCACCTGTAAACATGTAACCTAGTGACTATATTTCATACATATTTATTTTATGTTAATCTGTATATTTGTGTTGTTTTTTTAATATCTTGCATTGTATTACTTTGTATTTCTGTAACGACTGTAAAATTTCATTGTTCTAGATCCCAGGACATACTTGAAAATGAGAGAAATCTCAATGTATCCTTGATGGTAAAATACTTTGCAAATAAATAAATACCAGAAAATAATCATTTACAGGGTTATTCAAAGAGAGCCGATCTGGCCCCGAAATGTAACCAGACACTGAAATACAGCGTACGGGGAAATTTCCTTGCCATTCGGCTTTCTGAGAGCAGACAGTTCGCCAAATGTTAGCAAATTGCCTGCACATACAGTGCCTGTTCGGTGCCTGTTCGAGGGCAGTGAATCCCCATAGAAAAGCCATGCTTCGTCTATTCGGAGAACACCAAACAGCAGGGAAAAGTTGCCGAAATGCCCTGCTGTTCGGTGGTTTCATTCAACAGATTTATTCAGGCGAATCCCTTAGGCTTCATTGGTAAAAATATTCCCGTTTTAATTCAATATCTAATAAACCGTTAATTATTTTATTCTGCAGTAAAAAGTCTCTTTATTTTTAGATTTTGTCGGATTTTGTCAAATTTTGTTTTCCGTTTTTCTTTTTTTAAATCGTTTTTCATTTTTCTGTAACAGTTTTTATTATGATTCATTGGATCTTATATGTAAATTCCAGGCATTTTTGTTCAGAAGTTTTTTTGCAAACAGCGTTTCACTTTTCAAACTTTCATCCTGGGGAAAGTGAGAAAAATGGAGAAAAAATGTTGATAGGAAAGCAAGGGGGAAAGAAAGAAGATAATATGGAATGGTCATACGATGCATACGACATCGCATCTCTTGTACAACAGACCATGTTGTATACCTCATCACCTGCCCTTGCGGACTAGGATATTTTGGCAAAACTCTTCGGGACAGAATCAGAGGCCACCAGTCAGCCATCAACACTGCTTACTGAGACCAATGTACGGACAAGCCAGTTGCCAAGCATTTCTTACAAGCTGGCCATCGACTCCCTTCTCTTAAATTTATCGCTATAGATCACATCCCTCACCTCAATAGAGGAGGTAACCGTTTCCAAATACTCTTACAAAGGGAAACCTTTTGGATTAAAATGTTGCAGACTTTATCTCCCCATGGTTTAAATGAGTATATTTCATTTTCCTCCTTTCTTTATGATCGATAAGTGTATCCTCTGGCTTTTTTTAGACCATTCCATATTGCTTTCCTATCAACATTTTTTTCTCCATTTTTCTCACTTTCCCCTTCTGTCTAGGCCTCCCCCAAAGCTCACTCTCTTTTTTTTCTCTTTCACCTTTCTCACATTTTATTCACTGACGCTTTGCACTTTTCATTTTTTTCACAACTTCTCACCATTTTCATTTTTTACTCACTCATCTTTGTCATCCTCACATATTTGAACACCACATTTTTTTCACAGTTTCTAGACTGCCTGACCGGCTTTCACTTTTCACTTTTTTTCTCCACTCAACCTCTTGCCACATTCATCATGCCCAATCTACACATCCCTCCACTCTCCACATGTCATTTACCCAGTTTCACTTCCTTTTTTTTCCATCTTTGCAGTTAGACCTTTCACTAGCACCACACGCACAATTTTTTCTTCCTAAACGCCTTTTCATCTTCTTTATCTCCACTCTTATCACTCATACCCACCCATACTCTCTCTGTTTTTATTCTTTTCTGTCCTTGAGCTCACCCATCTCTTCTAGTGGCTAACATTAACACATATCGTTCACATATTGCTACTTGCATCTATGCAAATAGATAATTCATTTAAATTATGCTCTACTTTTTCCATGGCCTTCATCTTATTAATTTATTATGGCATGTACCTGCTTTATTATTTTTGCTTGACTATTAGACACTCTGTTGATTTTACACTCTCCTAATTGTACGCCAACTTGCTTGGCACCCGCAATGTTTTTTGGGTTGCCAAAGCAACGGTATCCTTGACGCCCATGAAGATGCGCTCAGTAGCGCGCCGCACGCTCTACATCCAATACAGGTGCACCGACTTGATTTACTTCCTGCGCAACCTCCAATGTAGCGGCACACGACTGGGCGGTGAGTTGACATATTTAGTATATAAGTATGTTTGTATGTTTTACATTGTACCCCTTGATGAAGGCCGAAACGTTGGGTTTTTAATGCATACCGATTAATATCCCGGTGTGCTCTTACTTTTCTCAATCGTGTTATAAATAAACGGTTTCATCAGGAGTATGTATATATATATATATATATATATATTCCTGATGAAACCGTTTATTTAGAACAGAGAAACGCTTGTCGAGCCTCTTTGATTACAACACTGGGACTGCTGCATTACTGAGCTCGGACTTAAATGTAATACTTCACAACTGGTAATTACGACAGGTGGACTTAAGGCCTTATGCTATTGAGACTGGAGTTGTACTGATGAGTGTCGATCTGGGGTCCCACTCACTAAGGAGACCACTGTTGATTTTGCACAAGGTCCCATCACAAGGAGACCAGGGTGGACAGAATTCTAAGGCATCCCGATGCCCTGGTAGTTATCGGTACCACTTGCATAAGGTCCCACTTCAAGGAGACCAAGATATATGCAATATTTACGCATCATTATGTCTGGGTGTTTACTGGTATTGCCTTAATGCATAAAGTCCCAATATAAGGAGACCGGCTGTCAGGCGCAATGGTGCCCGAATACCTTTGAACTTCTCCTCTGATAATAATAGGGGCTGTACAGACACCATTAAGGCAAATCTGAATAGGGAGATGTGCACAATGCAATAACATATCAGCATCGCTGGCGTCCTGTTGACAATTTTATTTACCATTTTTTTATACCGGCTGGGTGAAGTAGAGGTAACATCACTGCTCTATGACGATGGAAACTGTGGAGACACAGGTTTGAATCCCGGCAAGAGTAACTCTCCAGTTAGTGTGCTTTTGCAAGACACCTATCGGTACATACTCACCACCCAGGACATATTTGAAAATGAGAGAAATCTCAATGTATCCTTCCTGGTAAAATCCTTTCTCAAAAAAATAAAAAATAGGCATATTGTGTTCTCCTGATATCGGATTGGATATCAAAGTGAATAGTAACATGTCCTGAGCTCCTGCATGATGCCATATAGCAGATGGCGATTAGTCCCATAGTGTTGATCATTTTATTATATTGCAATCGTCTGTCATTTTTATGTTTGTAATTCTAATAAAGATTATGGTTTTATATATATACTAGGTGGAAAGTCTGCCCAGAGGGCAGTCTATTGTTAAGCGAAGCAGCTCACATGGATATATTTTCCCCCGCTCACATGGGTAGATTTGCCCCAGCTCACATGAGTATATTTGCCCCCAGCTCAAATGGGTATAATTGCCCCAGCTCACATGGGTATAATTGCCCCAGCTCACATGGGTATAATTGCCCCAGCTCACATGGGTATATTTGCCCCAGCTCACATGGGTATAATTACTCCAGCTCACATGGGTATATTTGCCCCAGCTCACATGGGTATAATCGCCCCCAGATCACATGGGTATATATTCCCCCAGCTCACATGGGTATATTTTCCCCCGCTCACATGGGTATATTTGCCTCCCAGCTCACATGGGTATAATTGCCCCAGCTCACATGGGTATAATTGCCCCAGCTCACATGGGTAAAATTGCCCCAGCTCACATGGGTATTATGGCCCCCGCTCACATGGGAATATTTGCCCCCAGCTCACATGGGAATATTTGCCCCAGCTCACATGGGAATTTTTGCCCCCAGCTCCCGTGGGTATAGTTGCCCCCAGCTCCCGTGGGTATAGTTGCCCCCAGCTCCCGTGGGTATAGTTGCCCCCAGCTCGCGTGGGTATAAGTGCTCCCAGCTCACGTGGTTTAAAGTGCCCCCAACTAAGACGCTGGATGCGCGCGCAGCCTCTACCTGTCGGCCGCGCGCGCATCCGGGAGAAGAGGAAGCGCGCGCAGCCGCCGGATAGAGGCTGCGCGCGCATCCTGTAGAGCCGGATGCGCTCAGAGCAGACGGCGATAGGCTGCGCGCGCATCCTGGTCCACTGGATGCGCGTGCAGCCTATAGCCATCTGCTGTGAGCGCATCCGGCTCTACAGGATGCGCGCACAGCCTTTACCCGGCTGCTGCGTGCGTATCCTGTAAACACCGCGGCACGCGCCGCAGCGGTTGGATGCGCGCGCGGCAGCCGGGTAGAGGCTGCGAGCGCATCCGGCTCTACAGGATGCGCGCGCAGCCTCTACCCAGCTGCTGCGTGCGCATCTTGTAACCGCCGCGGCAAGCGCACAGCCGGCTCGTGCCGCGGCGGTTGCATGCGCGCGCAGCCAACCGCCGCTGGTTGCGCGCGCATGCGCAGTACAGGCTTGGCGACGGACTCGCCAAGCCTTACTGTATTATAGTATAGATTCAATAGATCCTGCCCAGCACACCACTTGGAACAATATTTAGGGGGGGCACATAGGACACTGCAGTCAAAACTGGGGGGGCACTAATAATTTTCACCACTAAATCATACCACTGAATAAAACTAAGGGCCGTATCACCTGCTGTGAGCTAAAACACCATCAATAAAGGAAAAATTTAGCGCGAGTCGTTAAAACGTAGTGCCTGACGACCTACTAACAGATCACCTTGTCCGCGGTAGTCCATGAACAAGGTCGGCTAGCGCACGCTAGGGAAACTAATGCGGTTGTGTACAGGATAGAACTGTTTTTTTTACAGTGCAGAGTGCCGGGCCATACCTATCCCCTGCCCTCACAAGCTTGAATATAAACACATCCGGTGAATAACCTCTCACCCCTGCACTATTAAAATCCTCCACGGTGGTCGTATCATCCATGTTTTGATGCACACATATATTAAGGCTGATGGGCATTGCAAGATAAATGCCACCCAGCAGCATGTAGAATCATTACACTGCATTTATTAGATCCAAAAGGAGGGTGAGCGACACAAATTTCCCTGCTGCAGCATATAAATAATAGATGTTTCAGGGCAAGACTTATTCATGTGTCCCTTTAAACATGGTCCACACAGTCACCCTAATAATCAACTGCTTCCATACTATGAGTAACCCAAAGCATAAAATTTTAAAATTGGGCAATATATTAGAATTAGGATATATGTGGATAAAGGATACATTTATAAAAGAGCCTACTGCAACAGCAACGACATTGCTGACCAGATCCATTACTATGGTGTATGGGGCCAAGAGAACACCTATGCTGCATTCCTTTCAATTGCCTGTTAATTGCCTGTTAATTTTGGGCGAGGACCTGTTTTTTCTGTCTTTTTGGAGTTAGCACCAGGGTTGAGCAGTAGGTAAAATGTTGCAATTAGCGCCCCTCAAAAAATTAGCGCTGGCACCATGTAATCTGTTAGCTGCAAAAGCGCTAGAGATCCCCAGCGCTCCCCATGTTAAGTAAAGGACGTGGAAATTACAGTAAGCTTGCGCTACAAATCACTAATAGCAACACGCTAAGTGATTTTTCTCGTTTGTAGGGGGAGGCAAATGAACTGTTGGTCAGGCACTAGACTCAATTAACCTGGCGCTAACCCAAAACCATGACCAAATGCAAGGGTTAGCTCACGCCAGCTAATAGTGCCCTAAATAAGTATATATATAAACAAGATTCCAAAACCCCAGAGCAATGTGATGCAATGATACCTTTTTGTTGTACTAAGCTGATACTTAAATTCAATATTTTATTTGCTACAATTCATCAGGTTTCGCTGAATGTCCAATATAACTGCTTCAGCGACTCCAATTTTAGCACATTACAGTGACCATTTGCTAACTAGGGAATTCACCATATTTTTAGCGAAATAAATTCCCCGAAATGTGACTAAAGCAGAGGATCTAAAGATCATTAGACCCTTTAGATTCTTTTTTTTTTGTACTTAAAATTTTTATTTTCAAAACGTGCTTACAGAAGATAGTATCAAACAGTAAATAATGGCCATACAAGGCCAAGCAGAGAAAAGCACATACAGTGGCAAGAAAAGGTATGTGAACCCTTTGGGATTACGTGGCGTTTTGCATGAATTGGTCATAAAATGTGCTCAGATCTTCATCTAAGTCACAACAATTTGAAAAACACAGTCTGCTTAAAATAATACAACACAAACATTATAGGTTTTCATGTTTTTATTGAATAGAACATGTAAACATTCACAGTGCAGGGTGGAAAAAGTATGTGAACCTTTGGACTTAATAACTGGTTGACCCTCCTTTGGCAGCAATAACCTCAACCAAACGTTTCCTGTAGTTGCAGATCAGACCTGCACAACGATCTGGAGTAATTTTGGACCACTCCTCTTCACAAAACTGTTTCAGTGTAGCAATATTCTTGGGATGTCTGGTGTGAATCGCTCTCTTAAGGTCATGCCACAGCATTTCAATCGGGTTGAGGTCAGGACTCTGACTGGGCCACTCCAGAAGGCGTATTTTGTTTTGTTGAAGCCATTCTTTTGTTGAATTACTTGTATGCTTTGGGTCATTGTCCTGTTGCATCACCCATCGTCTGTGGAGCTTCAGTTGGCGGACAGATGGTCTTACGTTTTCCTGCAAAATGTCTTGATAAACTCTGGAATTCATTTTTCCATCAATAACAACAATCCGTCCAGGCCCTGAGGCAGCAAAGCAGCCCCAAACCATGATGCTCCCTCCGCCATGTTTTACAGTGGGGATGAGGTTTTGATGTTGGTGTGCTGTGCCTTTTTTTTCTCCACACATAGTGTTGTGTGTTTTTTCCAAACAACTCAATTTTGGTTTCATCTGTCCACAGAATATTTTGCCAGTAGTGCTGTGGAACATCCAGGTGCTCTTTTGCAAACTTCAAACATGCTGCAATATTCTTTTTGGACAGCAATGGCTTCCTCCGTGGTGTCATCCCATGTACTCCATTCTTTATTGTTTTCCTTATTGTAGATGTGTCAACAAAAAAGTCACCATGTGCCAGAGATTTCTGTAAGTCTTTAGCTGACACTCTAGGATTCTTCTTTACCTCATTAAGCATTCTGCTTTGTGCTCTTGCAGTCATCTTTACAGGACGACCACGCCTAAGGAGAGTAGCAACAGTGCTGAACTTTCTCCATTTGTAGACAGTCTGTCTTACCGTGGACACCTGAACATCAAGGCTTTTGGAGATACTTTTGTAACCCTTTCCAGCTTCATGCAAGTCAAAAATTCTTGGTCGTAGGTCTTCTGAGAGCTCTTTTCTGCGAGGCATGGTTCACACCAGGCAGTGCTTCTTGAAACCAGTAAACCCAAAACTGGTGTGTGTTTTTAAAGGGCAGGACAGCTTTCAGCAACACATCCAATAATATCACACTGATTGGACTCAAGGTTGGCTCACTCCTGGCTCCGATTAGCTCTTGGAGAAGTCATTAGACTAGGGGTTCACATACTTTTTCCACCCTGCACTGTGAATGTTTACATGTTATGTTCAATAAACACATGAAAACCTATAATGTTTGTGTTGTATTATTTTAAGCAGACTGTGTTTTTCAAATTGCTGTGACTTAGATGAAGATCAGAGCACATTTTATGACCAATTCATGCAAAACTCCATATAATCCCAAAGGGTTCACATACTTTTTCTTGCCACTGTAAATATACACCGCAGACAGGAATAGGTAGGTATTGAAGGGGAATGTGTCTAAGCTAGCACAATTCGGGCGCACCAATCCAGGGGAAGAAAATATAAATAAATAAATAAATAAATAATAATAATTTTTTAAAAAAGGGGGTAAGGACAAAGGTGGGACTGCCCAAATATCGTGGCATACCCGGCTCGCCCGGCTACCCGAAGAGGCCCGGGGGCCATGGTAGAGGCCACAGGGCTGGGAGACCTGGGGCCAGGAGGACGCCCAGAGCCTAAGTTACTACCCAGTGTCCCATTAGAGGAAAGAAGAAAAAAAAATGGGGAGGGATAAGGAAAGGACCCGAAAACTCTGGGAGTCATAAAACAGGGGGGTAAGACTGTGTAATAAGGGAGGGAAGGGGGAGGGGGAATGGTCAGAATGGCCATGGGGAACTGCAGGTAAAGTCCATCAGGAACAAAATAAAATAGTCACGTAAAAGGTGGCAGAGGGCTACTCATCAGGGGAAACAGAGAGAAATGATCTGGGGAAACTCAGCAGTCAACTGGGGTCCTGTGGTTGGTCTCCAGACACTGGCGGTTCAGCTACAAGTCCCAGCCGGGACACAAGAGCGTGCACTTCATCCAAGGTCTTTGCCGTGAGGGTCCCACCAGCGGAGGATACAAGAAGGGAGCCCGAAGATCCCCAACGATATCTGACACCATGATGGCGAAGCAAGGTGGTGATCTCCTTATAACATCTACGAGCTGCTAGCATCAGGAAAGGCAGGTCTCGAAAGACAGTGAGGGCACTGGAGGCATAGGTGACTCAAAAAGTGGGGCCAACCGCCGTCAGAATCTGGGATTGCGTCTGCCCATCCCGTGCCATCAGAAGGACATCCCGGGGGACCTCTGGGGGGGCAGTAGCCACTTTCCGGAGGCGGGTAGCCGATAGCACCAGCAGGTCAGCCAAGTTCTCAGAGGTTGGCAGGAGGTGTGTAACTAGGCCCTCGGTATAGCGAAGGAGCTCCTCGCCAGAAACACTTTCAGGTATACCCTGAGCCGCAGGTTACGCCGTCTGTGTCTGGATTCAAGAGCCATCACCGCAGATCCAAGCCGAACAACCTGGCGTTGAAGATCCGCAACTCGCGCATCCGTCGCCGTCTGCGCTGTCACTGCCTCTGAAGCTCGGGAATCAACCACCTCGATCCTAGCCTGAAGGATTACAACAGTAGAGCGTACCTCTTGTAAGTCACGTTGCCAACGGCTATGTAATTCCTCCATGACCCGTCGGAGAGCCGCCTCTGTCAATGGCTGCGCAGCACTCTGCAGCATCCCATCTCGGCCCGCAGCTGGGAGGGCAGATGTAGAGAGTGAGGGTTCCTCCGGGGGCTCCGAGCAGGTAAGTGCCTCTCCCTGCCGACCTGTCTCTCCACAGGACCGAGTTATGCCCAGTGACTGCCGGATGTCTGGGACACGAGGGCCTCCGTCTTCCACCTCCCTCTTGCCTTTTTTCCCCATCACTGCCGGGACCTGGACGTCTGATACAGCCGCGGTCGTATAGGCCTCAAGATGGCCACCGGAAGGTGCAGGCCGCAGGGGAGAAAGCACACTCCGATCCTCTCCAGCTGCAGCTGCGGCCCCAAACTGCTCCCCCAAAGTCCCGGTGCCCCAAACAATCTCCTCGAGGAGAGGGCGCCCTGTACCCACAGCAGGAAGGACACATGTACTGGGAATCCGGCGAAGCAGAGCACAGAGAAATGCGACCGCTCTCCTTGAGGTCCAGACACGCCCCCCCTTTAGATTCTAACTTCCATGATATCCCCTAAAATGCCATAAACCCAGGGAAATACAGTAAAATTAATAAACAATGTGCCGCAATGTGCAGTTGCGACCGGGCCCTGGCATTCCGCCACTGGAGGGGGGCCCAGCGCCGCCGCCAGATTCCGGCAAAAAGCGCTGGAATCTGGGAGCAGCGCCGCCAGCTGTTCCCCTCCCTGAGAGCGGCCCGCTGGCTTGCAGCTTGGCCGCTCGCGTGGGATGGGAACTAGCTTACCAGCGCACGAGATCTCCTGAGAACTCAGCTGCGCTGGTCAGGTGGTTTCCGGTGAGCGGCCAGGCTGCATGCTTTCAGCGGCCGCTCACCTCGGAGAGGAACGGCGGCAGCAGAGGAGCCTGAGGTGAGCTGGGGGGCCCTATATACCCATAAGAGCTGGGGGCAAATCTATCCATAAGCTGGGGCAATATATCCATGAGCTGGGGCAGTATATCCATGTGCTAGGGCAGTATATCCATGAGCTGGGGCAGTATATCCATGAGCTGGGGCAGTATATCCATGGGCTGGGGCAGTATATCCATGTGCTGGGGCAGTATATCCATGAGCTGGGGCTGTATATCCATGTGCTGGGGCAGTATATCCATGAGCTGGGGCTGTATATCCATGTGCTGGGGCAGTATATCCATGTGCTGGGGCAGTATCCATGTGCTTGGGCAGTATATTCATGTGCTGGGGCAGTATCCATGAGCTGGGGCAGAATATCCATGTGCTGGGGCAGTATATTCATGTGCTGGGGCAGTATCCATGAGCTGGGGCAGTATATCCATGAGCTGGGGGCAAATATATCCATGAGCTGGGGCAATATATCCATGAGCTGGGGCTGTATATCCATGTGCTGGGGCAGTATATTCATGTGCTGGGGCAGTATATTCATGTGCTGGGGCAGAATATCCATGTGCTGGGGCAGTATATTCATGTGCTGGGGCAGTATCCATGTGCTGGGGCAGTATATCCATGTGCTGGGGCAGTATATCCATGAGCTGGGGCTGTATATCCATGTGCTGGGGCAGTATATTCATGTGCTGGGGCAGTATATCCATGAGCTGGGGCTGTATATCCATGTGCTGGGGCAGTATATCCATGTGCTGGGGCAGTATATTCATGTGCTGGGGCAGTATCCATGAGCTGGGGCAGAATATCCATGTGCTGGGGCAGTATATTCATGTGCTGGGGCAGTATCCATGAGCTGGGGCAGTATATCCATGAGCTGGGGCAATATATCCATGAGCTGGGGGCAAATATATCCATGAGCTGGGGCAATATATCCATGAACTGGGGCTGTATATCCATGTGCTGGGGCAGTATATCCATGTGCTGGGGCAGTATATTCATGTGCTGGGGCAGAATATCCATGTGCTGGGGCAGTATATTCATGTGCTGGGGCAGTATCCATGTGCTGGGGCAGTATATCCATGTGCTGGGGCAGTATATCCATGAGCTGGGGCTGTATATCCATGTGCTGGGGCAGTATATTCATGTGCTGGGGCAGTATCCATGAGCTGGGGCAGAATATCCATGTGCTGGGGCAGTATATTCATGTGCTGGGGCAGTATATTCATGTGCTGGGGCAGTATCCATGAGCTGGGGCAGTATATCCATGAGCTGGGGCAATATATCCATGAGCTGGGGGAAAATATATCCATGAGCTGGGGCAATATATCCATGAGCTGGGGCAATATATCCATGAGAATATATCCATGAGCTGGGCAATATATCCATGAGCTGGGGGCAAATATATCCATGAGCTGGGGGGCAAATATATCCATGAGCTGGGGGGCAAATATATCCATGAGCTGGGGCAAATATATCCATGAGCTGGGGCAATATATGCATGAGCTGGGGGCAAATATATCCATGAGCGGGGGGCAAATATATCCATGAGCTGGGGCAATATATCCATGAGCTGGGGCAAATATATCCATGAGCTGGGGCAATATATCCATGAGCTGGGGCAAATATATCCATGAGCTGGGGGCAAATATATCCAGGAGCTGGGGCAAATATATCCAGGAGCTGGGGGCAAATATATCCATGAGCTGGGGGCAAAAATATCCATGTGTGAGCTGGGGCAATATATCCATGTGTGGCCTGGGGGCAATATATGTCCATGTGAGCTGGGGGCAATATATATATCCATGTGAGCTGGGGGCAATACACAGTATATATCCGTGTCAGCTGGGGGCAATACTATCTTTTTTATATTGCAGGAAAAAAAAGTAAAAATATAGATCTTTTTTTGGGGGGGGTTGGGGGGCCCTTCATGGATTCTTGCACCGGGGCCCTCAGGTTTCTAGTTACGCCACTGACTGAAATTGAATGTCCATGTGCAATTTGATGTGAGAATGATTAACATTGGCTCTGGCAAGTAATTCAGTTTCAGGTCCGAAATGACGCCAACATTTTGGTGTTCTGTAGTTCCGGGCACTTAGGAGAATAAAATTTCCCCACCCTGCAGTGAATTCACCATTCACCGCAGGGTCCCCAAAGTGCATAGAGTCGACCGCTGAATGCTGCCACCGCAAACCCGTGGCCTGCTGTTTTCAAAAGAACTACTGAACGAAAATGTCTGGAATTTACATATAAGATCCTATGATTGATAATAAAATGTTCTGTTACAGAAAAAAAAAAACGCTATTAAAAAAAGGGGGGGAAATTTTGCCCAAAAATATCTGAAAAATGACTAAGAGGTACTAAAAAAAAAATCAATAAATAAAATCTTTTTACTGCAGATTAAAATAATAAATGATTTATTAGATATTGCATAAAAACGGGAATATTTTTAACATTGAAACCTATGGGGTTCGCCTGAATAAAACTGCTGATTGAAACCACCGAACATCAGGGCATTTCACTGCTATTTCTCTGAGTCTCAGTACCATATGACTGGCTGAACCACGTGAAACGCACGCACGCAGCTGCCCGCCCTTTCGTTAACACAGAAGGGAATCAAAGCTACAGTGCACCCTCTGGCAGTGGCACCCCACTGCTGACAAGATGGCTCCACAGCATAATTGCTGTGTGCTCATATACACTCGGTTTGCTGGGAGTTTTATTGCAGTGGATTCTGATGCACTCATACACACCGCACATTGCATTGCTGGGAGTTTTATTGCTGTGGATTCTGTGACACACACTGCATATTACTGTGAGTTTTGTTGCCCTGGAGCTCTGGGATACGCTCATACACACTGCACATTACTGTGAGTTTTATTGCTGTGCAGTTCTGTGATATGCTCATACACAGTGCACATTTCTGTGGGTTTTATTGCTGTGCAGTTCTGTGATATGCTCATACACAGTGCACATTTCTGTGGGTTTTATTGCTGTGCAGCTCTGTGATACTCTCATATGCAGTGCAAGTTTCTGTGGATTTGATTGTTCAACCAATTAGAGCGGCTGTGATCCAGTATACTTGACATGCGTGGTTGTTCTTTGGAAAAAATGCTTGAATTTAAACATTTCATAATTTTCTTTATCTCAATAGATACATTTGAAATGGTATACAAAACATACAAGTAGGCACTTGGTATCCACTTTTAATATAAAAAGAGGAAAAGGCGGAGCTCTAAGAGGAAAAGGAGGAGCTTAAAGAGGAAGGGTGGGGATTAACCAGGAAGAGGTGTGCCCTTGACAGGAAGGGGTGCCTCAAATTTAAATTGGGGGGTGCACGAGTTTAGTCAGGCCTAGGGCAGCACAAAACCTAAATACACCACTGGCGTTGACGTCTAACGCGAGTGACCCTGCGCGAACCCTGAGCGAACTAAGTTCGTGCGTGTAACCCATACTTAACATTGTGAGCGCAAATGCGTTCGTGCGCTGGTATGCGGATGGTATTACAATCGATGCACAACTTTTTACGAACAACGTTTGCGTGCATAATTTTTAACGTCTTTTAACCCTTTCGCTGCTGAGGCATTTCCCGCCTCTGTGCTGAGGTCATTTTTACCGGTTTTGCTCATCATGTTTAAACGTGTTTTGAAGGCTTATTTTAGTATATGACCCAGACATATTATATATTGTTCTTTCCGTCAGACTCGGCAGATTCATAATATGTCATTATTATATGTATACGTCATGACCTGTCTGTATATTATAACAAAAATTGCAGTAAAATATGAATTTTCAATAATTTACAACGTGTAAAGTGTTTTTTTTTCACATTTTAACATGAGAGCAATTGCGGTTATATTTTGTATGGGGTGCGCTTGTTAAAAAAATTAGAAATGGGGTATCGTTACATTTTTTTTGGGGAAAATTACGTGATTTTTAACAAACGCACCGCATACAAAAATCGTTAGTGCAGCATCATTGTTCACATTATAATTGAAATGGGAACAATATTGCTGCATTAACAAACCAAAAAAAAGAAAAAAAAATTATTATTTTTTTTTTTATATAATTTTTTCACAGTTGTGTTTGGTATCGTTGGAACGGCCATGCTCTGGCCAATCCAACAGTACCAAACTTTAACCCCTAGCTGCCACGGATCTGGAGATAGGGGGTTCATTGGAACCCCCTATCTCCACCATTGGTGGCAGCTAGGGGTTAACTCCAGGACTGGCGTCATCGTGCTATGCATGTGTTTAGTTTAGTTTAGTTTTTAAATAATTTCGTTTTTGGAATTTCGTAACTAATTACGTTTTGTATTTCGTTTTGGATCGATTCAAAATTTCGTATCGATTTGAAATTTCGAATTTATTCGAATTTCATATATCAATTCGATAGTTGATATCAATTCGAATTTTTATCACTAAATTAAACCCCAATTAATCAAATTTTGCTGTTTAAAAGACTATCTAGGGTTAAATATGAAGCTGTGTCACAGATTTAGTATTTGAGTCAAATTAAACAGTGAAACAAAATTAATTTGTTTTATAAAGTCCTTTGCTGACTATTACTTGTATTGTAAGTTAAGATCAATTAGATAGTTGATATCAATTTGATAGTTAATTTCAAATTCGATAGTTGATGTCAATTCGAATTTCAGATCACTAAATAAAACCTCAATCAAATTTTGCTGTTAAAAGACAAGCTAGGGTTAAATTAAGCTGTATAAGGCTAGGGTCAGACGAGCGCGTTTTCTACAGACTGTGCGCCCGTGCAGTACAGAGGCACATTTTGACAGAAGACGCAGTAGTGGCCACACAGTCCGTTTTTGTGACTGACGTTATTTTTGACGGATGTAGGAGGGAAAATAAATTACAATGAAAAAACATTTTGTTTGTCAAAAATGCTGGACGTATAAATGCAGTCCGTCTGACCACGTTCCATCACTGCGGAATATGCTGGCGCTTTATAAATAAAGAATAATAATAATAATCACTCACACACAAAGCTATGCGGACATTGCGGACGTGGCGCACTCCGCACGTCTGTCCTAGCGGTTTCGACGTTCTTGCTAACCTGCGTCCGTCTGCCTCGTCCGTAGTGCGTCCGCACTTCCGTGCGGACGTCCGTAGTGTGTGGGCCTTCATTGGTCATGATTATCTGCTACCACGGACGTACTAAAGTGCAGCTACACAGACGTTAACACTGTGTTCGTCTGACCCCAGCCTAATACATAACAAGAAAAGAAATTGCATTCTTGCACTCATTTCTATATATTTCCATGTGCAACAAAACACTGTCAGAGGTTTTAGTTTGCTTAAATGGCCATTGAAGTGTAAGCTCACTCGCCCCATCAAGGCACCTCTCGGTAGAGTGATTCCTAACCAATGTACCAAAAGCTGCTCCTCTGAGCAACTGCATGCCCTCCTGCTGCTTTTCAGCTAAGGAGAGGCAGAAAAATGGTGGGTTTTATTTATACGCGCACCAAGCACTTCCCATTTGGGGTTGAAAACAAAACATGGAAAAAGGAACAGCAGCAAAAATTACTAACTGGTGTTACAGCATAATATACATACATACAGAAAAAATGGCATTGCGCCTGTACTCACCAGAGCGGCTGCAACAGCCAGGAGTAACAACCCAGTTCAAGTATAAAACATAACAAGAGAAAAAAAAAATTCATCTGTGCGCATTTCTATATATTTCAATGTGCAACAAAACACTGTCAGAGGTTTTAGTTTGCTTAAATGACCATTGAAGCGTAAGCTCACTCGCCCCATCAAGGCACCTCTCGGTAGAGTGAGTCCTAACCAATGTACCAAAAGCTGCTCCTCTGAGCAACTGCATGCCCTCCTGCTGCTTTTCAGCTAAGGATAGGCAGAAAAATGGTGGGTTTTATTTATACGCGCACCAAGCACTTCCCATTTGGGGTTGAAAACAAAACATGGAAAAAGGAACAGCAGCAAAAATGACTAACTGGTGTTACAGCATAATATACATACATACAGAAAAAATGGCATTGCGCCTGTACTCACCAGAGCGGCTGCAACAGCCAGGAGTAACAACCCAGTTCAAGTATAAAACATAACAAGAGAAAAAAAAAATTCATCTGCGCGCATTTCTATATATTTCAATGTGCAACAAAACACTGTCAGAGGTTTTAGTTTGCTTAAATGACCATTGAAGCGTAAGCTCACTCGCCCCATCAAGGCACCTCTCGGTAGAGTGAGTCCTAACCAATGTACCAAAAGCTGCTCCTCTGAGCAACTGCATGCCCTCCTGCTGCTTTTCAGCTAAGGATAGGCAGAAAAATGGTGGGTTTTATTTATACACGCACCAAGCACTTCCCATTTGGGGTTGAAAACAAAAACATGGAAAAAACTGGTGAAACAGCATAATATACATACAGAAACTATGGCGTCGTGCCTGTACTCACCAGAACGGCTGCAACAGCCAGGAGTAACAACCCAGTTCAACCCCAGTTCTGGCCATTTAAGCAAACTGAAACCTCTGACAGAGTTTTGTTGCACATGGAAATATATAGAAATGAGCGCAGAAGACATATTTTTTTCTTGCTATGTTTTATACATGAATAGGGATGAGCTGTTCGGTTCGATCAGTTCGGAGTTCGACTCGAACATTGGCAGTTCGAAAGTTCGCGAACTTCGAACTTTTTGGCGTGTTCGGTTTGAGTTCGGAATTTTTTTTTAAAAGAAAAGTATAAAAAATGCTTTAAAAAATACTAAAAAAATCTAGAAATAAAGAGACTCTTTACTGCAGAATATTATAAGCAACGGTTTATTAGATATTGAATTAAAAAACTAATGTCTAGGTGCAAAGATTCTCACCTCTAAATGACCTGTGCTCTTAAACGGCGTAAACAACAGGTGCTGTTAATTAGTGTTTGGAAATAACATTTGCTTCTAATTAGTCTGGCCTCATGAATTTGATACATTGCCTGCAGACTGGATGTGTCTCCTGAACATGTATCAACAACAACTGTGCTTCTGAATTCTAAGAAGTGTTCATTTCTACTACATGTTCCTCTGATATGCTATTTAACCCCTTAACCCTTTCACCGCTGAGGCAATTCACCGCTGTGTGCTGAGCTCATTTTTACCACTTTCGCTCACCATGTTTAAACGCAATTTGAAGCCACATTTTATTAAATGACCCCAGACATATTATATATATATCGTTCTTTCCGGCAGAATCCGCAGATTCATAATATATAATTTTTATATGTATACGTCATGTCCTGCCTGTATATCAAGAAAAAAATGCAATAAAAATTGAATTTTTAATCATCTGCAGTGTGTAAAGTGTTTTGTTTCACATTTTAGCACATGAGCATTTGCGGTTATGTTTTCTATGGGGTGCGCTTGTACAAAAATTAGAAATGGGGACTTGCTACGTTTTGTGGGGGGAATTACGTGATTTTTAGCAAACGCACCCCATAGAAAAAAAAATCATTAGTGCAGCATCATTGTTCACATTCTAATTGAAATGTGAACAATATTGCTGCATTAACAAAAACAACACACAAAAAAAATATATATTTTTTTTACATTTTTACCTAGCCATGCTCAGGCCTTTCAAATGACACCCTCCATGACCCCCTAGCTGCCACGGTTCTGGAGATATCGGGGTTCACAGGAACCCCTATCTCCACCAGGGGATTTCCTTGGGAAATCCCCGGGCAGCTAGGGGTTCCCCGGCTATCTGACGTCATCACGCTATGCATGATGACATTGGGCAGCAAGGGGGGACCCGGGGGTGGAGCCACCATCCAAGATGGTGGCCCCCACCGGAGCTAGGCCGCACTTCGGCGCTGCAAGGCGCTGAAGTGCGACCCGGCGATTGAGGGGTTAGAGCCAGGCACCGCTTAAAAGGGGAGACTCTCCTCTTTTAAGCGGTGCCTGGCTTTTGGCGCTGCTCCCGATCGGGAGGGAGAAGGTTCCAAACGGATCCCCCCTCCCTTCCAGGCTATCTCCCGGGGGGTCGCCTGGAAATGACATCATCGTGCCATTTGGGAGGAGCTTGACTTCAGCGTCTGAGGACGCTGAAGTCAGAACGCCGCGGGACCCCGGACAGAGAGGTGAGTATCTCCGCCGGGGGTCCCGCACAGCTGATGACGTGTGGGGCAGACCAGGGCTCTGTAAAGCCTATCACTAATGATGTAGATGTTACGTCATTTGTCATCAAGGGCTTAATAAAATCTTTATCACACTCCTTATATGATTTAGGTAAACTAAAAAAATGGTCGGAGTTGTGGCAATTGAGTTTTAATGTGGATAAGTGCAAGATAATGCACCTGGGACGTAAAAACCCAAGGGCTGAATATAGAATATTTGATACAGTCCTAACCTCAACATCTGAGGAAAGGGATTTAGGGGTCATTATTTCAGAGGATCTAAGGGTAAGTAGTCAATGTAATAGAGCAGCAGGAAATGCTAGCAGAATGCTTGGTTGTGTAGGGAGAGGTATTAGCAGTAGGAAAAGGGAAGTGCTCATGCCACTGTACAGAGCACTGGTGAGACCTCACTTGGAGTACTGTGTGCAGTACTGGAGACCGTATCTCCAGAAGGATATAGACATCTTAGAGAGAGTTCAGAGAAGGGCTACTAAAATGGGGTACGGCTTGAAGGAGAAAAGTTACCAAGAAAGGCTTAATGATCTTAACATGTACAGCTTGGAAAAAAGACGAGACAGAGGAGATATGATAGAAACATTTAAATACGTAAAGGGAATCCACAAGGTAGAGGAAGGGAGTATATTTAAAAGGAAACAAAATAGCAAAACAAGAGGACATAGTCTTAGATTAGAGGGGCAAAGGTTTAAAAGTAACATCAGGAAGCATTATTTTACTGAGCGGGTGGTGGATACATGGAACAGTCTTCCAGTAGAAGTGGTAGAGGCCAAAACAGTAATTGAATTTAAGCAAGCATGGGATAGGCATAAGGCTATCCTAAACAAAAGATAAATCCAGGTAAAGTATCCATGTAATTGGGCAGACTAGATGGGGCAAAAGGTTCTTATCTGCCGACATTTTTCTATGTTTCTATGTTTCTTAGATTTAAACGTAATATTCCAGTATTTGTATGTCATGTACCTCTCCCAAAGGGCCTATGTGAGCATACAATTATTATTGTGTTAGATCTATAGTTTTGGTGCAAGCGTGGTGGGAGGGCTTGCTGCTTCTGCATTAGTAACACAACACAACACAACACAATGTTTCTATACATCCTACAAATCCGCCACTTCACGGGCAGGTTATGGGGACCTCCTAGGCACGATATTTGAAGTAATTTTTCGTTTTTATTTTTAACCCTTATTTCATGGAAAACTCACTGTCCCTTTTAAAAACTTTTTTTTTTTTACTTTTTGTCCTTGTTTCCTGTCCCTCAGGGCACTACCCGGACCCCCATACACCTTTTATGGCAAATATCTAGCATATATGCCCTGTTGGAGGGCACTCTAAAAATCGAACTTTGAGTCCCATTGACTTGTATTGAGTTCGTGTTCGAGTTTGAATTCGAACTTTTGAAAAGTTCGAGTTCGAATGCGAACCGAACTCGGACGTGTTTGGCTCATCCCTATACATGAACTGGGTTGTTACTCCTGGCTGTTGCAGCCGCTCTGGTGAGTACAGGCGCAACGCCATTTTTTCTGTATGTATGTATATTATGCTGTAACACCAGTTCGTCATTTTTGCTGCTGTTCCTTTTTCCATGTTTTTGTTTTCAACCCCAAATGGTAAGTGCTTGGTGCGTGTATAAATAAAACCCATCATTTTTCTGCCTCTTCTTAGCTGAAAAGCAGCAGGAGGGCATGCAGTTGCTCAGAGGAGCAGCTTTGGTACATTGGTTAGGACTTACTCTACCGAGAGGTGCCTTGACAGGGTGAGTGAGCTTACGCTTCAATGGCCATTTAAGAAAACTTAAACCTCCTACGGTGTTTTGTTGCACATGGAAATATATAGAAATGAGAGCAGATTACATATTTTTTTTCTTGTTAAATTAAGCTTTGTCACAGATTTAGTATTTGAGTCAATTTAACAGGGACAGGTGCTTGTGAAACTAAATTAATTTGTTTCATAATGTTGTTTGCTGACTGCATTACTTGTATGTATTTTAATTTAAGATCAATTCGATAGTTGATATATCAATTCGATAGTTGATATCGATTCGAATTCCGGAACACCAAAAAAAATTATTCAAATTTTTCTTTTATGATGATGACACAGTGTAAAACAAAATAAATTTGTGTTATACCATTTTGTTTCGCTTCAAATTTGTATCGTATCGATTCATTATTCGGAAGTACATCCGAAATACAAATTAATGGATTTCGTTCTGAATTTTTCCGAAACTAGGGATGTGCGTTTCGGGTTTCGGAATTTCGGAATTTGCACGAAATTTCCCAATTCGTGTTTTCGGATGCGGGCGATTTTCCGAAAATTTTTAGATCCGAAAAGTTTTCCGAGCCGAAACGAAATACTTTCAGAATTTTCGAATGTACTTGAAATGTGTCAAATCGAAATTTATTGCTTTGAAACAAGGAGAACAGACGTTCCGAAAAAACGAAAATTTCCGAAATTACGAAGTCGATACAAAAAACGAGCAAAGTGACACGAAAATACGAAAAATGGTCGATATTCCGAAACCATTCACAATTCAGAAAAACGAAAATTTCCGAAAATACGAAAAGTTGATACAAAAAACGAGCTAAGTGACACGAAAATACGAAAAATGGTCGAAATTCAGAGAAAAAATGTACACGAAAAACGAGTCGAGCCGAACCGAATCGAAACAGAAATCGGTCGAAACGAGCCGAATCGAAAAGTTTAAAAATCCGAAAAATCGAATCGAACCGAAAAAAAAATCGGTGCACAAGCCTATCCGAAACGAATGCACATCTCAAGTGTCTTTTAAACTTTGCAGATGGCATTATTAATTGACAAGGGAGTTACAGGGGTGTGGCATCCTGGCAAAAGTCCAAGCCAAATGCACCACATCACTGGCACAATGACATATCAGGAGGAATTTTCCATGAAATAAGGGTTAAAAATAAAAACGAAAAGTTCCTTCAAATATCGTGCCTAGGAGGTCCCATAACCTGCCCGTGAAGTGGCGGATTTCTAGGATGTATAGAAACATTTAAAAAAAAAATGACGTTTCAAATGATGGTAAATGCTTTTCCTTTAATCTACTCATAAACAACTGCTTGGGGCGGCAGCCTGTATGAAAAGACATTTTAGGATGCGCAGAAAAAGTTTAGTTATTTTTTGGCTAAATTATGGTGAAACTTATGCAGGCTTTGGATGAAAGTAACAAAAGGGGCTTTAAAATTGGGCCTTTAGCATCGGCAACAGTGCCGTCACACAGTAATCCCTCTGAGGATATGAATCTGGTACAGGCCTCAGTAGCAGTGCACCCAAATATTGTGCTTTTGGTACCAGGCCAGCAAGTGCATTCATACAGTAACCCCTCTGTAGTATTGTGGAAGAGTGCAGGGGTGGACCGTGCGGTCCTATATTAAAAAGATATGAATCTGGTAAAGGCGTCAGTGCACCCAGATATTGTGCTTTTGGTGCCAGGCCAGCAAGTGCCATCATACAGTAACCCCTCTGTGGTATTGTGGAAGAGTGCAGGGGTGGACCATGCGGTCCTATATTAAAAAGATATGAATCTGGTAAAGGCGTCAGTGCAGCCAAATATTTAACTTTTCTGGCCTGGCTGAGAATCTCTGCCAGCCCTGGGTACCTGGTTAGGAAAAGCTGTACCACCAGATTTAGGACGTGTGCTAGGCATGGTACATGCGTCAACTTACCCTGGCATAGGGCGGAGAGAAGGTTGCTGCCATTATCACAGACGACCATTCCCAGCTGAAGCTGGCGTGGTGTTAACCATCTCTGCACCTGCCCCTGCAGAGCTGACAGAATTTCTGGCCTGGTGTGGCTCCTGTCCCCTAAACAAAGCAGCTCAAGCACAGTATGGCATCTTTTTGCTTGAGCCATTGCGTAGCCCCTGTCAGGCGTCGGTTTAACTGCCACTTCGCCAGAGACACATAAGGAGGAGGAGGAAGAGGGAGAGGTGGTGGTGGAGCAGACAGACCTCATACAAGCAGCTTTCTGGAGGCTTGGTGGATGAACAAGCTCCAGCACAGAGCCCTGTCTTGGATCCCTCCCAGCTGCAATCAGAGTTACCCAGTGTGCCGTGAAGGAAATGTAACAACCCTGTCCATGCTTGCTGGACCACGTGTCTAAAGTCACATGCACCTTGCTGCTGACTGCCTTTCCCAATGACTCGATAGCATTGTCTTCCACATGCTGGTATAGTGCTGGAATGGCCTTCCGTGAAAAGTAATGGCGTTTTGGAACATGCCACTGTGGTACAGCACATTCAGCAAATTCACGGAAGGAAGCAGAGTCTACCAGCTGGAAAAGCAGCAGCTGCAATGCGAGTAATTTTGCTAAGCTGGCATTTAGACGCTGTGCTTGGATGGTTGGGACTATATTTTTTCTTACGCTGCAGCAGCTGGGTCAACGTAATCTGACTGCGTAAATCTTCAGCTAATGGGATGCTGTCACATTGTGAGGAAGGACCTGGTACATCCATTACTGTAGCATCATCCCTGTCAGTGGAGGTTGTAGCAGGCAATGACATGGCAGGACATACAGTGGGGGTAGAGACAGATGAGGAGGAGGAGGACCTATGCAAAGTTTTGCGCCAACAGGATGCGTGGCAGGTGGTCATATGTCGCCTCAAGCACGTGGTACCCAAGCGTCCGGTGTCTTTCCCACGCTTGAGCCTCATCTGACATAGATGCACCTGAGCAGCTCTGACATCTGATGCCTTGGACTGGCTAGTGCTACGGTTGGTCATAGAGGATGTTGTGCCTCGTGTTTGTTGTGCCTCCTCCTCCTCACTTGACTCCTCTGTTCGATCAGGCACCCAGGTGGAGTCAGTGACCTCATCATCATTGTCATCATCAACCCCTATCTCCTCGTCACTGGAGCCAACTTGGCAGTATGCTGCAGCTGCTGGAGCAACATGAGTGCCAGTTATTTGTGTGTCATCACTGGCACCCCCTTCCTCTAGGTTGATTATAACTTGCTGCGCATACTCAAGCAGCATGTCACTCTCATTGTAGTCAAACAATTCAGCTGATTCCTCCGTGTGTGATAGTGAGGCTATGGCAGGAGTAACTGTGGACATGGAGGCTGCATTAGATGCTTTGGCAGCTGAGGTGGACTGTAAAGCACTACAAGCCTGGCTGGCAGAGGACTCGGAGGGTGAGGATGGCCTGGTTAGCCAATCTACCAAGTCCTCTGTATGTTGCTGCTGCTTAAGACGGCCAGCACCAGTTAGAAAGGACAAGCGTGTCCCTGCAGAGGATGCACCACGTCCACCACGAACAGAGGCACAGCCTCCCGACACAGAGGCTGCTTGCCCTCTTATCTGTGTCTGGGAGCGTCTGCCTGTCCTTTTTGGTCTTTCTGACATGGTGAGTGATATATAGATTAAATATATACAAAACTCTTATTCAACTCTTGTATAAAGATTAAAGATTTCCAGAACTCTTTTATAACTCAGTGAGACACCCTGATAGCTGTCAGCCGGTGACAAGACACAGATTACAATTCCCAGAAACCTCCTATAAATCAGTGAGACCCCCTGATGGGTGCCAGTGACAAGACACAAATTACAATTAGCAGAAATGTGCTACAAGTCAGTGAGACCCCCTGATAGGACCCCCTGATAGCTGGCAAAAGTGACAAGACACAGATTACAATTCGCAGAAATCTGCTAGAAGTATGTGGGACCCCCTGATAGCTGGCAGTGAGAAGACACAGATTACAAGTCTCTGAAACCTCCTATAAATCAGTGAGACCCCCTGATGGGTGGCAGTGACAAGACACAGATTAGAACAATTCCCAGTTATTTTGGAGAAATTACTGACCCCCAAAATTCTGCGTGGCAGTGACAAGACACAGATTACCTCAATTCCCAGATATTTTGGAGAAATTACTGACCCCCCAAAATAGTTGCTGGTGGCAGTGACAAGACAAAGATCACCTCAATTCCCAAATATTTTGTAGAAATTACTGACCCCCAAAATTCTGCGTGGCAGTGACAAGACACAGATCACCTCAATTCACAAAAATTTTGTAGAAATTACTGACCCCCAAAATACTGCGTGGCAGTGACAAGACACAGATCACCAATTCCCAAATATTTTGTAGAAATTACTGGCCCCCAAAATACTGCATGGCACTGGCAGTGACAAGACACAGATCACCTCAATTCACAAATATTTTTTAGAAATTACTGACCCCCAAAATACTGCGTGGCAGTGACAGGACACAGATCACCTCAATTCCCAAATATTTTGTAGAAATTACTGACCCCCAAAATACTGCGTGGCACTGGCAGTGACAAGACACAGATCACCTCAATTCCCAAATATTTTGTAGCAATTACTGACCCCCAAAATACTGGGTGTCAGTGAGAACACACAGATTAGAACAATTCCCAGATATTTTGTAGAAATGAGACCCCCCCAGTAGCTGGTGGCATACTGGCAGTGAGAACACACACTAACACAAGAACAATCTCCTCTCAAATCTCCTCTGAAACGCGTGCTGAAGCGCTGTGTGAAACCTTATATAGTGTGCTGCGGGACTTAGCTCTGTGAGCCCATGATTGGGCAAATTTTGCCCAATCAGGACTCTGAGCCGTGATTGGCATAGTCTTGAACCTGTCTTGCAACTGACCTGTGGTCAGGTGCAAGGCTGTAGCCAATTACAAGCTTCAGGCCAGTGGAAAAGTGCATTGTGGTCCATTGTGGTGCATTGTGGGCGAACACGTGGCGATATTCGTAGTTCGCGAACATGCGAACAGGCTATGTTCTATGCGAACTCCAAACCGATCGAACCGAACAGCTCATCCCTATAATTTGGTTGATAGTTTTAGGAATTTTTAGGTGTATAAATAATTTTAGCTGTAGGATCAAAGTTTGGTATAGAATTAGGATTAAGTGCATAATTTTGGGTAGTTTTAAATTAGGGCCAGTTCCATTTAATTTTAGAAATTTGTTTTTATATAGAATTAGGGTGAGAATTTTTTACACAGGTCTGTATATCCAGAATAAAAGTGTCATTAAATTGGTAAATTGAAATCCTCAAAATGTCACAAATGCAGTAGCCTGGTGGGCTTAGTTTTGGAGTTTATCGGCTATGGTGGGAATAATATAGATGTAGGGCTACCCTGCTGAGACAAGACTTGGAAAAATTACTAAATTAGTCCTCCAAACTTGTGACAGACCACTTGACCCTATAACTTCCCACTAACCTTATGCAAGTATACTTGTGGGATTTCGCTGTTCCCAGGGATGAAGCAGAATACTAGCGTGGAGTCCATACAGTAGTGGGAAATATCAGATATGTAAAATAAATTGCAAAAACTAATTTGAAAAAAGTGTGATATGTGTACGTAGGTATGTGAAAAATCCCAAAATGTGTGCCAAGCCTATGTGTATCATGTGTAAAATGTGTATCATCCTCTAAAATGCCTTACTGTTATGGGATAGGTAATTTAGGTCACTATTTTGCCTCCTGGGATCAGACAATCAATCGGCATAGACAGGGACACTGAATTCCAATATGGACAGGTTTAACATTTGACCAGTCGTTTCCCACACAATAGTGGAAATTACAAAAACGTGAATTTGGTTTTGTTATTTTTTTAATTTATTTTTTGTGGTGCCATGAAGGATAACAAGTGACTTGTAATAGCTATTTGTTCTTATACAAGGGACGCATTTCAATGTCTATTATTAAGCAAATTACTCCAACTATCCATAAAAGCTGAATGGTAAATGCTCTTTGATCTAGAATACCTTGATTTGGGATAGCATGTAAACAATACCGATTGCGTAAGGCACAATAAAAATTGCCATGCCACATTTAATCATTGCATCATGAACTAGAAATGGGAGCTTTTATGTGACACTATATATTATATTCTTTAGAAGGCCTAAGTAGTTTCCTTTCCATAAACTGCAACAGCTTGAGTGATATCACTCAATGGTAGGTTCATTGAAGTTCATGAGTAATTGCTGAAGCTAGTTAATAATAATTGTTGACACTGTAGTTCATCCCTTTTCTTGTATGATTTGTGTCACCTGGAAACCCCATTTCTATGGTGGAAGCTGTGACTCTCGGTGGTCTCTCGTTGAAATTGAATGAGCCTTTATAGTGTTTGATATAGGTGAAATATGTCATACTGTTTGGGTTTATCAATATAGACTATCTGAATGAATTAAAGAATGTGGTCCTCTTAGATTGTAAGCAGTGTCCTCTCTTCTCGTCATTCTCCATGTTTTAGTTGTGTTTGTCAATTTTATGTGTTTTCTGTCCTATTCATTGTATTTATTCAGCGTTACAGAATATGTGGGCACATTTTAAGTAATTGTTCACCAAAGTTAAAAAGGGCTTTGAAACATAGTAACTGGACAGTATATTGCTAAAGGGATGGATCAAATTTTGGGGTCTGCTTTGGGACTTAGAAGTTCCAAAGGAGAAGGAAAATGGGTATTTTAACAAACAGTACACTGTGATAGTGCCGGTCCTTAGGAGGTGGCTTGCATCTGGCCCTGCTGTCCTACTGGCCACACAGGCTGATAGAGTTGCTGGAGTTTTGTAGGAACAGAAGTGCATGGGATCAGCTTTCCATATACACAGAAGCTGCCTGGCCACATTAAGGCAAACAAACTGCATTCTGGCTCTGCCCCCTCCTTTGAAACTGACTGTCCTTCCACTGTGCTGGCTCCACCCTGCCCATGACATCTCCACCCCATTCATATCGGCTCCACCACTCTGTGCATGATGGTGCAATGGTACAATGGTACAAAGTCTCTGTACCTGCCACAACAGTGAATTCAGCAAGTAAACTGTGAAGGGGGGGGGGATTAAATAAAGAGTAATAATCATCTTGGAATCTGGAGAATACCATATCTATTTAAAGACATTCTCATACTTCCACTCTCTTTGGCAACTTGGATACTCTAAAGGGGCCTACTAGGACAGTGACAAAGTCCACGGTTGCGGTGGAAAAAAGCAGGAGAACTTTTATGTAGAGTCAAGTTCAGGTCCCCCAAACACTTTCAAGCCCCATATTAGTCCCTTGACTGGAACACAGCAGGAGGCTTAAAAGGAACAAGGCAGGAGGCTCTGGAGACTGAGGGAACAGCACAGCACCGCAAGAGGCCTGTGGTTCAGGAGGCTGGAAGGTGAGCAGACTTTTTACAGAGCAACACACACAAGTGTTAGGCAATGCTGAAGCAATGCCCTCTTGGATCTACATCCTGTTGTAGAGATTTACAGGGCTCGATTGTGAAGGCACCTGTGGCTGCTTGCAGGAGAGCCAGCGAGCAGTTGCTAGACCTGGCCTGGAAACCTCTGGTCATAGCAGGAAGGTGCTGCCGTGACAGGAAGGGCAGGGGTCTGTCTGTGGTTTTTTGGTGACATCTGGCAGTGGTTGTGACAGCGACCCTACTAATCACACAATGGCAACCCAACAGGCATTTTCAAAACACCCAAGAGGACCAGAAAATCACACAAACAGTTGAAATTTCACCCAGGCCAGTTGGGGAGGAGGAATAGATGGTGTAATGAGACCATCAGGCAGGCAGTCTGTTGATTTGGCAATCCAAGAGGCAACATCAAACAGCAACCGCCAAGGCCAGCAAGGTATTGGCATGCATTAAAAGGGGAATTCATTCTCCGGATGAAAACATAATTTTGCCTTTTTATAAATCAATGTTAAGATTGCACCTTGAATATGCTGTGCAATTTTGGTCACCTGTTTTAAAAAAAGACATTATGACACTAGAAAAAGTGCAGAGATGGACAACTAAATTAATAAGGGAATTATTAATTCAGCCTAACGCATAGGAAAGCTTTTTTTTTTTACAGTGAGAACAATAAAGCTGTGGAATTTTCTACCTGTTGAGGTGCTTGGGGGGTCAGAGTTTGTACAGACTTTTAAACAATGACTGGATGACTTTTTAAAAAACATAATATTAAGGATTATTATATTTAATATGTGGGTAAAAGCTTGTTCCAAGGAGAAATTTGACTGGCATCTGCTGTCAAGAAGGAATTTTTTCCCAGTATGCTCCATTTTGGGAAGTGTTTCAGACTGGGTATTTTGCCTTCGTTTGGATCAACAACAGTAGGTGTTGTGTGAAAGGATGAACTCGATGGACACATCTTTTTTTCGGCCTATGTAACCTAGAAAAACCCAAGGAGGCTGGTTCTGTGACATCCCTAAAAGGCTTAAAGATTGCCACTACCTGCATCATCAATAACCAATCCTGCCTTCCTAAAGGACTACTGATCCAAATAAAATGAACAGTAGCCACAGAATGGATTGTCTTCTGCTACTACACAAGGCGCTCCAGCATCTGCAAAGTAGAGTTTCACCTAGTGTCTACATCCTGCTTCAGTCAGTGTTGCGCTATGCCTGCCTTCTTCTGTTCCTACTTAAGCAGGTTGTAGCCTTGACACTATGGTGAGATTGGCCTGCAATCCTCCCAACCAAACCTCTTTTCCAAAATGTTCCTGAGTGCCTGCAGGATATCCTGAGAGGTGTGCTGTTCGTCTCTCACCTCTTCAGTGAGCAGGAAGGACACCCGCTTGCCTACCAAAGGTATAGGAAGTTGTTTGAAGTTGCTTGATTAAGGGAAGTTGTGGTAATGTCAGGGCATGGACTGACAGCTTGCACCAGCTTATTAGGTGGAGGGGGGGGTCACTGCAGCCAGCAGAAAACAGCATGGCCAGTTTACTGAGCATTGCAGTCTGCACATACAGTTTTTTCTTGCCCTCTGCCAGTTCACAGGAGACCAGAGTAGACAGGTAGACTGGGGTTATGGAGAGCATAGAAAGTTTCTTAACATGTCACCATCTTCTTGTGTTCTTCAAAGGGGGGCAGTGTCATGCCCCAGACGTCCCGACCCCTGGCACCCCCTTCAAAACCTGCATATTTTCCACATCCTGCATAGATTATGCAGGTTCCGGGACTTTCTGCCTGATTTTGCATTCAAGCCCTGGAGCCTCACCTGAACTCCACCCTGACCAGCTAACCCTGCTTAAAAGGAAGTGACACCCTGAATACTTTGCTTCGTCATTGAAGTCTTGGCCTTGCACAAGTGCAGACTTACCCCTCCTGAGTCCTTGCCTGAATCTCTCCTGAGTCCTTGCCTGAATCCCTCCTGAGTCCTTGCCTGAATCCCTCCTGAGTCCTTGCCTGAATCCCTCCTGAGTCCTTGCCTGAATCCCTCCTGATACCAAAGACTTTTCTCAGTACCCTCTGCTGTTTATTCTGGACATTTCAACCTCACATCACCGGTACCCTCCTTTGCCCCCTTATCTGCTTGACATCCCGTGTACCAGACCCCTTGCTCAAACCTTGATTATTGTTGCCAGTCTCCTGCCTAGACCCCCTGCTTTGTATTCTGACTGTTCTATTTGCCTGATCCCTTTATTGTACCGTTGCCTGTAATATATGTTATCTGTAGTATTGTTTGTTCAGTGTCTGCCCTTCCTATGTACTATTAGTTTTCCTTCTGTGTCTACAGCTTCTCTCTCTATTTCGCTAGCATTCCATACTGATCTTGTTAATTCTTGTTTCTCCTGCCTCCTTGCTGCTCTAATATTCTGTTCTCCCACTCCTGCTACTCTCAGCCCTCCTATTGCCTCAGCCCCTTTTTCCTGCATCTCCTTTCTGCTCTAGCTTGTTCCTATCTTTGCCCAGCCTCCTCCAATATTTGGTTAGATTTCCTGTGTGCTGCTGTGTTAATTCCAGTCTCCTGTCTGTTTATTTGCTTTTGTCTAATAAATCCTGTTTCTGCCTTGCATTCTGCCTGTCTATCCCTTCACTGCATCGTTGGTTCACAACATAAACCTTACTGCACGTAGTGCTAGGCCAGTTCCCCCTGACAAGCAGTGACAGACTTCATGTAAGTCTCCCATTCCCCTCTTTTCCTTGTGGGGTACAGTGACTGGTGCCTGGGCTCTTTGAAAGCAGCAGCACAGAGCTCTGGAAAGTAAGTTTAAAGAAGAGAAGCCTTGGAAAACAAAGACAGAACGCAGAGGAGAGGTCATTGAATTGTTGGGACACAGGGCAAACTCTGAGCGCGGCCCTTCACAGAAAGTAATGATTATTATGTGGGGATTGGCTGTGCTGCAGCTCTCCATGCATTGTTTTTCATTCCTCAGCTATAAGGTCCCTTCCATGCAAAGTGCACTGAGCTGAGTTAAGACACGGAGGAGAGGAGCATGGCCAGAGGCATAATTAAGACCACAGATGCCAATATATATAATTTTTTTTGAGAAAGTATTTTACCAGGAAAGATACATTGAAATTTCTCTAGTTTTCAAGTATGTCCTGGGTGGCGAGTATGTACCGTTAGGTGTCTTGCCCACCTTGGACACTTACTGGAGAGGTGCTCTTGCCGAGGTTCGACTCTGTGTCTCCACGGTCTCCTCAGTCATAGAGCAGTGATGTTACTATTGGCACTAGGAAAACCTCTGTTCTGTCTAATAGGTGTGCCGGCTCTGATTTTACTTTGCATCTATTTTACTTACAATGCAACATAAATCATAAATTAATGTTTTTTTTGGTTTATCGTTCTTAATTGCTAGAAATAGAAGTTTATTGCCCTTCTTCCATGATCTGCATCACCTAGCAACACCTGGTGAAAGGTCTTCCAAACATATGTCTTTGTGAATCTTTCAGTGATATTCAATAAAACATCATTAAACCTGGGTTATTATGTCAAGTGAGATATTATATTGTCTTTTTGAATAGAACGTGTCAATCAAACTGTCTCAACAATTTACCGGCTTCCTGGAAATGCTAATTTAATTTCTTGGATACATACACATATTTACAGTTGTGTTCAAAATTATTCAACCCCCAATGCTGTAAAGGGTTTTAGGGAATTTAGTGTACATTTATAATTGTATTCAGAATGAAATCCTACAAGGACTTTTTAAAGAACCATATGCAACTAAAATGACATCAATTGGTTTTGTAATACAGTAGTAAATGTTTCTTTTGTGAATTCTTCATTGACACAATTATTCAACCCCTTAAAGACTACCACTCTGAAGAACAGAGGTTCATTCAAGTGTTTTCAATCAGGTATTGAAAACACCTGTGGATGTCACGGAGCAGCAATAAAGCATAATAAGCACCAATTAGGCAGCTTTAAAATGACTCTGATACTCAGCTCCTTCTAGACATTTACTGGTGTGGTTACAAACATGGTGAAGTCAAGAGAATGGTCCAGGAAGACAAGAGAAGAGGTGATTACTCTTCACAGGAAGGGCAATGGCTATAAGAAGATTGCAAAGATGTTAAACATACCAAGAGAGACCATAGGAAGCATCATTCGCAAATTCAAGGCAAAGGGCACTGTTGAAACGCTACCTGGTCGTGGCAGAAAGAAGATGCTGACTTCGACTGCTGTGCGCTACCTGAAGCGTAGAGTGGAGAAAAGTCCCCGTGTGACTGCTGAGGAGCTGAGAAAAGATTTGTCAGATGTGGGTACTGAAGTTTCAGCTCAGACAATACGGCGCACACTGCGTAATGAAGGCCTCCATGCCAGAACTCCCAGGCGCACCCCCTTGCTGTCTCCAAAGAATAAGAAGAGTCGACTGCAGTATGCCAAAAGTCATGTGGACAAACACAGAAGTTTTGGGATAGTGTTCTGTGGACTGATGAAACAAAATTAGAACGGTTTGGGCCCATGGATCAACGCTATGTTTGGAGGAGGAAGAAAAAGGCCTATGAAAAAAAGAACACCTTGCCTACTGTGAAGCATGGCGGGGGGTCAATCATGCTTTGGGGCTGTTTTGCTTCTGCAGGTACAGGGAAGCTTCAGCGTGTGCAAGGTACCATGAATTCTCTTCAGTACCAGGAGATATTGGATGACAATGTGATGCAGTCCGTCACAAACCTGATGCTTGGGAGACGTTGGACCTTTCAACAGGACAATGATCCCAAGCATACCTCCAAGTCCACTAGAGCATGGTTGCAGATTAAAGGCTGGAACATTTTGGAGTGGCCATCGCAGTCACCTGACTTAAATCCGATTGAGAACCTCTGGTGGGACTTAAAGAAAGCAGTTGCAGTGCGCAAGCCTAAGAATGTGACTGAACTGGAGGCTTTTGCCCATGAGGAATGGGCGAAGATACCCATAGATCGCTGCAAGACACTTGTGTCAAGCTATGCTTCACGTTTAAAAGCTGTTAGTACAACATCCTTTTACAGTTATAAGTACTAAGATTGAATGTCACTTGGGGGTTGAATAAAACTGATAATGATGTGAGCACAGAAAAGACATTTGTGGTTATTTCATTATAAATGTTATGTTATATTTGTCTGACCTACACGTGCCCCTTTGATTTAATTGTAAGCAAGATGACTGAATGATCAAAATCAATGTCAAACTGGCCAAAACACTCAATTTCAGTGGGGGTTGAATAATTTTGAACACAACTGTATATGTATTTCTAAGGATTTCTTTTTGTCTTGCTGTTGTTTGCAGGATGCTTGAAGGTCTGGAGATGAATAGTTTTATAATTAAACAGTTATAGAGTGTTGTACTGTCATGTGTAATAAATATGTTCATTTTATGGTCATTATAGCTATATTCTGCATCCAAGATGCTGCAGAACTAGATGGTTGCACATCATGAGACAAGGGGATCTGCAACATTGGGGGTGCAGAGGATGGCCATTTCTGTAACAGGAAAATACACACGTTGAGGTAAAAGATACATAGGACCCCTTATGAATGGAAGATAGGTATATGAACCCTAGGGATGTGCGTTTCGGAATTTTCACGAAATTTCCCAATTCGTGTTTTCGGATGCGGCCGAATTTCCGAAAATTTTTAGATCCGAAAATGGCAGATCTGAAAAGTTTTCCGAGCCGAAACTAAATATTTTCGGAATTTTCGAATGGCCTTGAAATGTGTCAAATCGAAATTTATTGCTTTGAAACGAGAAGAACAGACGTTCCGAAAAAAACGAAAATTTCCGAACTTACGAAAAGTCGATACAAAAAAACGAGTAGTGACACGAAAATACGAAAAACGGTCGAAATTCCGAAAACATGTACAATTCCGAAAAACGAAAATTTCCGAAATTACGAAAAGTCGATACAAAAAACGAGCAACGTGACACGAAAATACGAAAAATGGTCGATATTCCGAAAAAAAAATGTACACGAAAAATGAGAAGGTGAGTTAGGGCAGCGGCATTGTTTGCTTTACAAGTAAAAGCACATAATGCCAATGCCATAGAACAGAAAAAAAGTTTTGTATTTATTTTTCTCTTTTCTATGTTTACACATTTATTTATTTATTTTATTTATTTATAAAGGATTTTACCAGGAAGGATACATTGAGATTTCTCTCGTTTTCAAGTATGTCCTGGGTTCAGCAATATTAAATTGTTAGTGCTATAGAAATACAAAGAAATAAAATGCAAAATATTAAAAAAAATTGCACAAATATACAGATTAACAGAAAATAAATATATTCACTATGTTACATGTTTACAGGTGCATTCTGTATTGAGGTATGTTAATAGGGAGCTCTTAAGTGACTTTAGACTGGGGGAAGATTTGATGGCGTCTGGGAGGTTATTCCATAATTGTGGTGCTCGGTAGGAAAATGAGGATTGAGCCACTTTCTTTTTGTATTGTGGTATTGCAAGTAAGTTGCAGGTCCTGGATCGGAGGTTATAGGATGAGGGAGCTGCTGGGGGAAGCAGCCTATTCAGGTAGGGTGGTAGCTTCCCAGAAAAGCTCTTAAACACCAGGTTGCAAAGGTGAAGAGTGCGCCTAGATTCCAGCGACCGCCAGTTTAGCTCTTTTAACATGTGAAAGTGGTGGGTCATGTAGTTACATTGTAGCACAAAGCAGCAGAATGAGTTATACAATGTAGTAAGTTTCAGGAGGTGTGTTTGCGGGGCAGCTGCATACACTACATTTCCATATTCAAAAGCTGGCATAAGCATTTGTTGTACAATCTGCTTTCTTACCATGGGGCTCAGACAGGATTTGTTTCTGTACAGGGCACCTAGTTTGGGGTAAAATTTAGATGAGAGTTTTCCGATGTGGGGGCCAAAGGATAGATTTGGGTCTAACCACATACCTAGATATTTGAGAGAAGTGACTGTGGTCAACATGTCATTTACGGGGTCATATTTGGTATCGTTGGAAAGGCCAGAAGCTGACCTTTCCAATGTTACCTCACTTGGAATAACGCATTGTGCCATCACCTTCAAACTTGGTGGCAGGTGAGTAAGTGCAGCATCATTGTTCACATTATTATTGAAAAGTGAACAATAGTGCTGCATTAGAAAATTTCCCTGCCCGGGTGGTGGGAAGTCCATTTCTGATATCATCGTATCCATGTGTGATGACGTCAGTGGGCAGGGGGAGGTCCGAAAAATCAGACAATCACAGTTGCGATGAGAGGACTTTGTCCACAGAGCTTTGTCCACATGCTGAGAGCGTTTGCGACGATCCGCAACGCATGTCCTCCACGGTCAAGCGGTTAAACCTATCGAATTGAAACACCGCAAATCAGATCATATCACCAAAAGTTTGGTGCAATGTGGCGGTCTGAATAGAAAAATCTATATTTTCCAATGGGACAATTTTAGTGCCGCCGAATCGTGGTGTATTTTATTGTCAATTCGCCTGTATTTAGCGAATTGACAGCTTTGTATTTCCCGAAAATTGCACTGAACTGTGAAATTCATTGTTTTGTGCAATTCAATGACATATTTGGAGGCCAGTGAATAACTCCTTTAGTATTCAAAAGCTCCTGCAGGAGTTTAAAACTGAGTAGACTTGATCTGGTCATATTATGAAGCACTGCAAAAAAAATATGTATACTGAAAATGGAATTCTTTTGCAAATAGGCTCCAGAATGTGCCCCCGAATTTTCAGCATCTTGGACATGTCATCTCAGGGCTGAAGCTGTAGTAGCAGCTTAGAGTTTTCCTTTTACAGAAATAAGGTAAAAGGCAGTTTGATGGTCAAATTGTATGGTTAAAGAGTGTGGTAACAGAATTGCATTTTGTAAATGGTGTAACTTGTGAGTGTAAAACAAACAAGTCATTGGCTTTGAGGGATGTGAGAAGTGGCTTCACAGGATCAAGATGATTAAATGTCTAGAAAAACTTGGGATTATGAGAGTGTAGAGGCTAATACATAGGGGGGCAGGACTGTAGGTTTGAAACATACATTTACAATGTAGGAAGTAGAAGGTGAAGCAAGATTTTCTCCTGCAATCTTTATACGTACTGAAGCATCTTTAGAGCTAATGGGTTAATGTAGAATGCCAAAGTTGAAACCGTCATCGCCAACTCAATGTCCGCTTTAATTCCTTTCCATTTTTTTAACACCATGGGACCCCTAGTGACATAGGTGTTAGTTGTATGGGCACTGTGCAGAGCTATGACAGTATTTTTGCACTTACTTTTTATTATTATATTTTTTTTATTAGAAGTACAAGCGGAGTCATTTTTTCAGAATGGATATTCGAATGCAGAAGTAATCAAATAAATGTTTGAGAGATGCATCGTTATTGTCCGAATTTTTGTACTTTAGATAATTACAACATATATTACTTGCAGTTATTTTGCGAATGGTTCCAAATAAACAGAAATATATGTGTTAATAAATGTGTGCACATCTGTATAAAAAAATAAAGGGCTAGATTACACTTGGTGCTAACGTTAGCGCTCACCTGAGTGAGCGCTAACGTTAGCCACCGCATATTATAGTCCAAACGTGAGGTGAGATCCGGCAGGTCATGTGACCGGCAGAGGGGAAACTCAATGGAGTCCTATGGACTCCATCAAGTGGATGTGTGCGGCGGCGCTTAGTGGTGCCGCACGCATCCCAGGGCGTAGCGCCCGGTAACAATGCAGGCAGCTTTTTAAGCGCCTGCATTGTAATCCAATATTAAAACGGGGGAGCTAGGCAGGGGTCAAGTCCTGGGAAAAAAAGTGAGGGAACTCACCCACGAATTCCACAACCCCTATTACCCGAAGAAAAAATATATATATCACGAGGATACCATTTTTATTGGGTTAACCTTACATTTAAAAGACAAGCTTTCAAGAGTGTAACCTCTCCTCTTCAGGTCTGGAAACTATACTGATCAGTGAAAGGTATCACTACGTACAGGTATACTCGTGATTTTGGCAACTGGACTAACACGTTATATATAATATATATTTCACATACATATATAAATATATCCAGGCACAGACCCCCAGAATTATATACACAGGCATTGGACCCCCAGAATAATATACTCAGCACTGGACCCCCAGAATAATATGCACAGCACTGAGCCCCAAGACTAATATACACAGCACTGGACCCCCAGAATAATATGCACAGCACTGAGCCCCCAGAATAATATACACAGCACTGGTTATATGGATATATTTGCCCCCAGCTCATGGATATAGTTGCCCCAGCTCATGGATATATTTGCCCCCAGCAGCTCATGGATATATTTGCCCCCAGCAGCTCATGGATATATTTGCCCCCAGCTCATGGATATATTTGCCCCAGCAGCTCATGGATATATTTGCCCCAGCAGCTCATGGATATATTTGCCCCAGCTCATGGATATATTTGCCCCAGCAGCTCATGGATATATTTTCCCCCTGCAGCTCATGGATATATTTGCCCTAGCTCATGGATATATTTGCCCCAAGCAGCTCATGGATATATTTGCCCCCAGCTCATGGATATATTTGCCCCCAGCTCATGGATATATTTGCCCCCCAGCAGCTCATTGATATATTTGCCCCCAGCTCATGGATATATTTACCCCAGCTCATGGATATATTTTCCCCAAGCTCATGGATATATTTGCCTCCAGCAGCTCATGGACATATTTGCCCCAGCAGCTCATGGATATATTTGCCCCCAGCAGCTCATGGATATATTTGCCCCCAGCAGCTCATGGATATATTTGCCCCCAGCAGCTCATGGATATATTTGCCCCCAGCTCATGGATATATTTGCCCCCAGCAGCTCATGGATATATTTGCCCCAGCTCATGGATATATTTGCCCCAGCTCATGGATATATTTGCCCTAGCAGCTCATGGATATATTTTCCCCAGCTCATGGATATATTTGCCCCAGCAGCTCATGGATATATTTTCCCCCTGCAGCTCATGGATATATTTGCCCCCAGCTCATGGATATATTTGCCCCCAGCTCATGGATATATTTGCCCCCAGCAGCTCATGGATATATTTGCCCCCAGCAGCTCATGGATATATTTGCCCCAGCTCATGGATATATTTGCCCTAGCAGCTCATGGATATATTTTCCCCAGCTCATGGATATATTTGCCCCAGCAGCTCATGGATATATTTTCCCCCAGCAGCTCATGGATATATTTGCCCCCAGCAACTCATGGATTTATTTGCCCCCAGGTCATGGATATATTTGCCCCAGCTCATATGGATATATTTGCCCCCAGCAGCTCATGGATATATTTTCACCCAGCAGCTCATGGATATATTTGCCCCCAGCAGCTCATGGATATATTTGCCCCCAGCAGCTCATGGATATATTTGCCCCAGCTCATGGATATATTTGCCCTAGCAGCTCATGGATATATTTTCCCCAGCTCATGGATATATTTGCCCCAGCAGCTCATGGATATATTTTCCCCCAGCAGCTCATGGATATATTTGCCCCCAGCAACTCATGGATTTATTTGCCCCCAGGTCATGGATATATTTGCCCCAGCTCATATGGATATATTTGCCCCCAGCAGCTCATGGATATATTTTCACCCAGCAGCTCATGGATATATTTGCCCCCAGCTCATGGATATATTTGCCCTAGCTCATGGATATATTTGCCCCCAGCAGCTCATGGATATATTTGCCCACAGGTCATGGATATATTTGCCCCAGCTCATATGGATAAATTTGCCCCCAGCAACTCATGGATATATTTTCACCCAGTACTTCATGGATATATTTGCCCCCAGCTCATGGATATATTTGCCCCAGCTCATGGATATATTTTCACCCAGTAGCTCATGGATATATTTGCCCCCAGCTCATGGATATATTTGCCCCAGCTCATGGATATATTTGCCCTCAGCTCATGGATATATTCTCCCCAGCAGCTCATGGATATATTTTCCCCCTGCAGCTCATGGATATATTTGCCCTAGCTCATGGATATATTTGCCCCAAGCAGCTCATGGATATATTTGCACCCAGCTCATGGATATATTTGCTCCCGGGAGCTCATGGATATATTTGCCCCCAGCTCATGGATATATTTGCCCTAGCTCATGGATATATTTGCCCCCAGCAGCTCATGGATTTATTTGCCCCCAGGTCATGGATATATTTGCCCCAGCTCATATGGATATATTTGCCCCCAGCAGCTCATGGATATATTTGCACCCAGCAGCTCATGGATATATTTTCACCCAGCAGCTCATGGATATATTTGCCCCCAGCTCATGGATATATTTGCCCTAGCTCATGGATATATTTGCCCCCAGCAGCTCATGGATATATTTGCCCACAGGTCATGGATATATTTGCCCCAGCTCATATGGATATATTTGCCCCCAGCAACTCATGGATATATTTTCACCCAGTAGCTCATGGATATATTTGCCCCCAGCTCATGGATATATTTGCCCCAGCTCATGGATATATTTGCCCTCAGCTCATGGATATATTCTCCCCAGCAGCTCATGGATATATTTTCCCCCTGCAGCTCATGGATATATTTGCCCTAGCTCATGGATATATTTGCCGCCAGCAGCTCATGGATATATTTGCCGCCAGCAGCTCATGGATATATTTGCCCCAGCTCATGGATATATTTGCCCCCAGCAGCTCATGGACATATTTGCCCCAGCAGCTCATGGATATATTTGCCCCCAGCAGCTCATGGATATATTTGCCCCAGTACATGGATATATTTGCCCCAAGCTCATGGATATATTTGCCCCCAGCAGCTCATGGACATATTTGCCCGAGCAGCTCATGGATATATTTGCCCCAGCTCATGGATATATTTGCCCCAAGCTCATGGATATATTTTCCCCCAGCAGCTCATGGATATATTTGCTCCCGGCAGCTCATGGATATATTTGCCCCCAGCTCATGGATATATTTGCCCCCAGCTCATGGATATATTTTTGCCCCCAGGTCATGGATATATTTGCCCCAGGTCACATGGATATATTTGCCCCAGCATCTCATGGATATATTTTCACCCAGCAGCTCATAGATATATTTGCCCCCAGCTCATGGATATATTTGCCCCAGCTCATATGGATATATTTGCCCCCAGCAGCTCATGGATATATTTGCCCCCAGCAGCTCATGGATATATTTGCCACCAGCAGCTCATGGATATATTTGCCCCCACTCTCATGGATATATTTGCCCAGCAGCTCATGCATATATTTGCCCCCAGCAGCTCATGGATATATTTGCCCCCAGCAGCTCATGGATATATTTGCCCCCAGCTCACGTCTCTGCTAGGTGCCAGACTCGAAAAAATTTAGCTGTCTGTTGGATAGCTCACTGGCGAACGGGCCGCAGCTAAATTGTTTCGGGCTCCGTCCACAGCAGGAACCTGCGTTCCCGCAGTGTTCCCGCTGTGGGAGAACTGCGGGATATGCCGTTCCCGCAGGACTCGAGCCCTGGCACTAGGGAGAAAACTGCAGATGCAGTTTTTTCTCCTTAGCGTTCCTGTTTTAGCACGTGGATTGTAATGGAGCCCAAAGGGTGGGACATTTAAGAGTCTCTTAATGGGACATTTAAGTGATACATTGGTTGAGATTTTCAAAGAATTTGCAAATGATTATATTTGAAATTTTAGCTATTCCAGTATTTATTTTCACTTCCATTACAAGTCTGCAGCAAGTTATTATTTACAAAATAAACCAGTAAGGGGTCAAAGCGGCAGAATGCAATTCTCCAGGGATAAGGGTATGCATATTGTGAAATAATAATACTGTTTTGACTATAAGAGCCTAAAAATGTGCAATCTTCTTGTCAGCTCTCTGCCTTCCCTGGTTTAGTGAATGCGTGTCAGAATTTGTAATATCTGCTGTTACTAGGCGGCAAGCGTTGCGCCTAACTTACACAAATGATTAAAGTGTGGTCACAATACACCCACTCGTGTTTCTTAGCATCTGATTAAGCAGGAGTTATTAGTAAGGGAGAAAAAGCTTTTACTTACAGGCTTACACTTTCAATCCTTCCTGACAAAAAGCAGGGAATGGACTTAATTCATGGATATATCCCGTAGCACTCTGGCATCACGCATGCAGCAGACGTATACGCTGTATGAACAACAGCATAAAAAGGGGAAATAACCAACAGCTAAATATTTCACCCTGTGAAGTGCAATTAATGACTTTCTAAAATTCGCCACTAAGATAATTGGTTTTTACCGCTAATAGGGTGAGCAGACACAGCTTTGCATCATTGAAGCTGTATCGACTGGTGATTGTGTGAAATTGCGCTTTCCACTTAAGCCTATCCAGTTGTTTCCAGGCCATGTGTCGGAGAAGTCTCATGAACCTCCTGCAAAACGCTCGAATGGTGGCTACTGGCCAGAAGGGCAAATGCTTATTATTTGCAAAGTGAGAGACAACAGACAAAAATTGATATCTGTAAACAGATCTAGCACGCGGAATAGAGTTTTGACAAAAGCAACAACACATTGTTTTCAAACGCAAAATAGCCCAGGCACTGAGGCAAAGAGGCAGTGATACTTAATTCATTCAGGGTTAAAGACACTTTTTTCCTGTGTGATCTGGGTATAATACTGAGTGCGTTCATAATCATAATTTGTTTTTACAGTACATTTTGTCTGGTAACAAGCCCCCAGATATTATGTGATTTTTCTGCTGGTCCTAGAAAACAAAATGCTAAACTGAAGGTCACAGATGTAGTGCAAAATAGGCATATAATTTTGGTGCATTCTAGTTTGGCACACTTCGGTGCACTTCGGTGATTCCATTTCGCTGACCCTCCTCATCGAATTTCGGCAAGCACGGAGTATCTGAAGACTGCAAATGCCACCGAACTGCAGAAACAAAAACACGGAACTCTATTTTTCTAGGTGTTTAAAACAATAACAATGCATGAAAATGTGTGTAAATAGAAAAAGTCCTTCAAAAATTATAAAAAGGTCTGTTACAGAATTAAATAGAAACATCTTTTAAAAAATTGGGAAACAAAAATTTACAGGGTTATTCAAAGAGATCCGCATTGTGGCCGAAAGGTAACCGAACAGTGAAATTCAGCGTACTGTTACCTTTCCTGGCCATTCGGCTATTCAGAGAGCAGGCAGTTCGCCAAATGTTGACGAATGCCTGCACATATGGTGCCTGTTCGTTGCCTGTTCGAGGGCAGTGAAATCCCTATAATGAAGCAATGCTTTGTCTATTCAGAGAACAAAAACCAGCAGTGAAAAGTTGCCGAATTGCCCTGCTGTTCGTGGCAGATTTATTCAGGCGAATCCCATAGGCTTCAATGTTAAAAATATTCCCGTTTTTTAATTCAACATCTAGTAAACCATTGATTTATAATATTCTGCAGTAAAAGTCTCTTTATTTAAAGATTTTTTAGGATATTTTAGGCATTTTTTAGGATTCTTTTCGTTTGTTTTTTTATATAATATAGTTTTTATTAATATAAAATATAATATACAGTTCAGTAAGAAAATAATAAGTAACAAACATAACTGTAAGTATTAAGTAATCGCGTGGTAGATACAATCTCTACAGCATCCTAAATTCAGTATAAAAAGGTCTTATAGCAATCATGTATCTCAGTAAATGTCAAAGACATTAAAAGAAAGTAAAAATACATATACAAACAAATGTAAAGAATTAAAAAAAGAAATAGAAACGAGAGTTGGGTCGTGGGTTCTACAAGTTCACACTAATAACCGTGCACATCTGTGTGCCTGTAGTCGTAATAAATATCGGAAGGGTCAATCCATCAATGGGAACAGAGGGGGCAAGGGTTGACGTTCAAGGGACCTGGCCAGAGCCTCCGGGTTACCGCTACAATGTTTCATTATAAAGTCAGACCACCAATACCATGTTTTAAAGTTAATATCATATTTGTTATCCAGTGAGAAATTAATTTCCTCCATTTCCCTAACGCTGTTGACCTGGTAAATCCATTCAAAAATCGTTGGCGGAGACTGAGACCTCCAGTGTCGAGGTATCAAGGATTTTGCTGAATTGAACAGGTGTATCGCCAGCGACTTAACATATCTATTCAGGGACAGAGGGACCACATGGAGGAGAGCAGCTTGTGGCATCAATGGGACATCCAGAGAGGTGATTTCCTTAACATAGGTGAACACTACCTCCCAGTAAGGTACTATGACCGGGCAGTCCCACCAGATATGGACAAAGGTTCCTTTCGATAGCCGCACCTCCAGCAGTCTGGGGACACCCCTGGGTGCATCAATGCCAATCTATTAGGGATGAGATACCAGCGTGAGAGTAATTTATAATTCATCTCTTGTACTTTCAGGTCTCTAGAAGAATGAAAAGTGATATGGAATATATCCAACCATGTGTGCTCGGTCAAGGGAGGGGTTTCTCGTTATCCCATTTATCAGTATAAGGGGGTAGGTCAGGGTATTCCGCGGCCATCAAGAGGACATAAATTAGGGAGAGGAGGTGGGGAGGAGGAGGGTCAGTAGTGCAAAGACGTTCAAAGGGGGATAGGGTAGATCTGTACGGTTGATGTGCTGTCAAGCTGGACCAGAAGTGTTTAAGCTGAAGGTAGTGATAGGCATCCAAGGAAGATGGCGCCCGATGTGGCACCAGCTTCTCAAGAGGCACAAGTGACCCCTCCGCAGTACATGTCTGAATCGGTAAGTACGGGCCATCATAGGTGATTTCCAGGAAAGAGGATAGATGGCCAGGCGGGAAGTCAGGGTTGCTGGTCACGGGAGTAAGGGGAGAGGGGAGCGGAGATAGACCCAGTCTATGGCGATAGCGACACCATAACCTTAAGATCGGAGATATTGTCGGGTGGGGCATCGGACATATAGTTGTGTGGGAAGCCGTTTGCCAGGGTGTTGAAGCAATAGGGACTCGAAGGAATTTTTGCTCAAGTGGAACCCACAGTTTATGGGGAGGTGACATAGACCAATCTGACAGGCGAAGGAGCAGTGCTGCCACATAGTAGTATTCCATATGAGGTGCACTCAATCCCCCCGGTGTTTAGGGTGGGTCAGTAAGTTAAAAGCCAACCTGGGGCGCTTTCCAGCCCAAATAAACTTTCCAAACAGACTTCTCAGTCTGCTAAAGAAAGAAGGGGCAATGTGGATAGGGAGAGTTTGGAATAGGTAAAGGAATTTAGGCAAAATGGACATCTTTATTATATTAATCCTTCCAAACCAAGAAACGGGAGGCATGTCCCATGCTTGCAGGTCACTCCGTACCTTATATCCTATAGTAGAGAAAGATCAGAAGGGAGTCGAAGGCCTAGATACGTAATGGCCTCTGATTGCCACGAAAAGGAGAAGAGGGATTGAATCTGAATGCGAATGGTGTCAGGGATGCCCACTCCAAGTGCCTCACACTTAGTAGCGTTAATTTTAAAGTTGGAGACTGCGGCATATAAATTAATTTCCTGCAGGAATGCATGGAGGGACTGTAGGGCATCCGTGATCGTTAACAATATGTCGTCCGCAAAAGCAGACACTTTATAGTCATGTAGGGGGGTAGTGTATCCTCTAATGCGATCATCGTCCCGCAATCTCTGAAGAAAGGGTTCTAGCGTAAGAATAAACAATAACGGAGAGAGTGGGCATCCCTGGCGCGTCCCATTATGGACCGATATGGGGCTGGAAAGAGTGCCATTTACTTGAAGGAGGGCGGTCGGATTACTATAAAGGGCAGAAACCCAGGTTAACCAGCGGGGGCCTAGACCTAGTTTTGCTAGTACCGTTAATAGAAACGACCAATCTACTCGGCCAAACGCCTTTTCGGCGTCCACCGAAAGAAATAGCATAGGGGCAGAGTTGTCCTGGGCCATATGGATAAGATTTACGGCCCTCAGAGTCGTATCCCTAGCTCCTCTAAGTGGGACAAATCGTCCCTAATCGTCCTCTAAGTGGGCCTTATGGAGAGTCTCAAAGGTCTGTATATCCGTGAGCAAGGTTTGAATTTTATCCCCCCTTTCCCTTTTAGGCGGGGTTCACACCTGGGCGTTTTAACGCGCGTTCGTGCGCGCTTTAAAACGCAGGAACGGGGAAATCCCATGCTTTGCTATGGGACCCATTCAGACCTAAGCGTTTTACAGCGCGCAGGAACGCTCGTTAAAACGGCCAACGCAAAAAGAAGTTTGGGAGCTTCTTTTCGGGCATACAGCAGCGCGTTTGCGGCCATATAATAGCCGCGAACGCGCTGCAACGCGCGTTCGCACGTTTTTTTTGTATGCGCGAACACGCGGAAAAAAACGCGCGCATTGCGCGATGCAGCGCTACGCCCAGGTGTGAACCCAGCCTTACATCTGGCCCCCAGTTGAATCAGCTGCCCCCTGAGTACGCTCTTATGTGCCTCCCACAGTATGGGAACAGAGACTTCCCCATTATCATTTACAGCAAAGTATTGAGTAATGGCTTCCGAGAGATACTCTCGGTGAACCACATCTTTCAGTAGGGATTCGTTAAGACGCCATTGATAGCGTCTACGGGGTAGGTCAGGAATGTCAAGGTCCCGGAGCACCGGGGCGTGATCATACCAAGTAATACTCCCTATGGACACTGAGCGGAGTAAGTGAAGGGTATGGTGAGACATGAGGAAAAGGTCCAGACAGGAGTTAACCCGGAAGGCATGAGAGTAAAATGTATAGTCACGCCCAGTGGGATGCATCGCTCTCCAACAGTCTACTAATTGAAACGTTTGTAATAATTGGTGAAATCTACGTCTTTTAGATGGTTGCGGGGTGCCAGAGGAAGGGGCAGCCTCCCTCGGGGAGTCCTGGGAGATGTTAAAATCTCCAACACATAACAAAAGGCCTTTAGCAAACTTAGCGAGCTTGCTCAAAATCCTACTGAACGCAGCGCACTGGTGAGTTTTAGGGAGATAGATATTTGCTAACGTAACTTATCTAAAACCTATATGGCCCTTCAAGAATATGAAACTGCCCTGTGGGTCCTCAATCTGAGAGGTACATGTGAAAGGAATGTGTGAGGCCACCAGAATGGCCACCCCTCTAGATTTGGAAGCCGTAAAATTGCTAAAAAAGCTCTGGGTAAAATTATTTGAGCGCAATGTCGGAGCACTATCTGACCTAAAATGGGTTGCCTGCAAGAAGGCAAAATCAAATTTTTGCTTACGAAGATCTGCCAGAGCTATCCGTCGTTTAGATGGGTGATTCAGTCCCCTGACGTTCAGGGATATAAGTCGTATCCTAGCCATAATCTAAAAAATTGTCCCTAAAAAAATAGCAGCGTTGGAGAGAATGCATTCCCTGGTGCGATCCCAACTCACGTGGTTCAGACATACATAGAGTGTGCAAGTTGCGTAGACCCAAATAGACAAACAGAAATTGAAACAAAAATAAAATCAAAAACCGCACCATACAGTGCATAACACAGAGCAAATATCGGTGTGGGTACCCGAATAGGGTACAGACACATATGGGGTCGAGCAAGCAAGATGGGGATAAGGAACAGCCATTCCTGGCATATTGGATAATCTCAAACACCGCAGGGGGGACGGTGTTGACCGCAAGTAAAGTACTTAACATATAAACCGTGGTAGGGGTATAATGAAATATGCAAAACATTACTATAAAATTAGGCTAATAGCCTTCTAATTCTGCCGCACCCGGGCAAACATGAAGTAAGCATAACCTTCGAATGTCGACCTCAGTATACGGACGTAACCTCAGGACTTGTCCGGTTGTCCAGTCGCTTATCGCAATGGGAAAGAAAAATGTGGACAGTCTCAAGAGGTGTGAACCCTGGTCCATAGGACGTAGCTTTCAAGGAGGACCCTCAGGCCACTGTAGCAAGAGAATGGAACCCCTCAGGGGTCCTGTTGCGCCGGGCCAAAGGTCGAGTGGAGTTCCGGAATCACTACCTCATCAATGAGCGTGCGACTGTGCTTTTGCCTACGGGTTGCTTGCCACTTTTGCCGTTGTGGTTTGGGAGGGGGGAAATCCAAAAAGTCGCCTCCATGCCAGTTCAACACCTCCACCTGCGGTAGATCCAGGGCGCGTATGAATTCTGGCACATCTCCAGGTTCCATGAGAGACATGAGCCGATTGTCCTTGCGTACATTAAGAGCAAAAGGATAGCCCCATCGATATCTAATGTCTCGAGCTCTGAGAACATCTGTTATTGGTTTAAGGTGTCTCCGTGCTTGCAAAGTGAATATGGAGAGGTCTTGATAGATTTCCACTGCGTGTCCATCATGGGTGATCGAGCGTCTCTTTCTGGCCACTTGCATGATCTCTTCCTTGAGCGGGAAATGGTGTATGCGGCAGATGACATCTCTCGGGGGTGTTGGTGGGGCCCCACGTGGGGCGCAGCGGTCTATCAAGCAATATCGGTGTATTAGGTGGACGGTCGAGGAGCGTATTAAATAAAATCTGCAAAATGAGGGGAATATCTTCTGTGTCCTCTGGTTCAGGGATGCCTTTGATTCGGACTTTATTGCAGCGCCCTCTATTATCTAAATAGTCTACCGAGCGGCGTAGTTCAGCAACATATTGGGACTGTTCGTTCAATTGGGTCTGTAATCTGTCAAGGTGGGCCACGGAAGCGTCCCTATCATCTTCCAAATCTTGCACTCTGCCTCCTAATAGCCTCACATCAGCCCTTAATTCAGCGAACTTTGCGTAAAATTTTGCGTCCATGTGGGAGAAAAGAGATTCCAGGTCCCTTTTAGTGGGGAGATGGTGCAGGGTCTCCCTTACCTCCGCGGTAGGTATGTCACTCAGAGAGGAAGCCCGGCTATCCTGCAGGTCGTCCTCCGATTCGGCCATGTGGTCTCCATCTTGGATTTGCGACCTTGCGAGGGAGCAGCCTGGGATCCGCAGAGATAGTGCCGCATTGGGGAGCTCCCGGATAGCGCCGGGGTATGAGGGTGACTCAGGGAGGTAGGGGCTCGCTTTTTTTTTCCCGTGGGACACCGTGCGGACATTCGAAAAGGCTTGTTTGCTGTGCCTGGGTGCAGAGCTGCAGAATCATGGGGCCATCTTGCCTCGCGTCCAAACCACGCCCCGTTTTTTTTTTTTTAAATCGTTTTTTCTTTTTTCTGTAACAGCCCTTTTTATTATCATTCATTGGATCTTATATGTAAATTTCAGACATTTTTGTTCTGTAGTTTCTTTGCAAACGGCGTTTCACTTTTCAAACATTCAAGCGTACTGTTTTTTTTTATCACTCCATTCGTCTGCGGTGTTGGCTTTTTCCGGTGGCTGCTCTGCGGTGTGATCGGTGGCTGCTCAGGTTTCTCTGGCGTGTTCGGCGGGGATAATCCAGATGTTTTTCCTGGTTTCGGTGTGCGTTCGCCAGGTTTTGCGGTGAGTGTTCGTTGTGTTCGCGGCGGCTTTTCCCTGCACTACGACGGCCTTGTGGTGCTTGCTGAATACACCGCAGAGTCGCCGAAATGGGATCGCCAAATCGCACATTAATTATACTGCAGAGAGGCGCTTCCCAGCAGTGAGTGGATTCATATGCTGCATTGAAACCTATGGGTTAAACAGCCTTGTTTCTTTAAAAAAAGTTAGGAAACCTAAAATTGCACCCAAAAATGCCTAAAAAATAAATAAGTAAAGAAACTTTCATTCTGTTGGTAGTAATCTACTTCCCATTCTTAAATAACCAATAAAAACGAAATAAGTCATTAAAAATGAAAAACTAACTGATCCGATTCACTGAATTGATCTGAATCGCCGAATCGAGCCACACCAAAATTTCGGATCAAACTGAATTTTCAGATGGCCGATATTTTGTTTTCAGAATTGCTCCTAAAATACGAAAATGGAGATTTTCGTCCGAATTTGGATTTGGAACGAAACAAATTGCACATTTCTATCAAGTGCCAGGGAATCCATTTAAGATGTGGAAGGATAATTAAATTGTCCCTTTACGAGATTAATGTTTTTAACTTGATTTTTGACATTTTTTGGTTCTGGTTCTCAGATATTCTGGGTAGAATCCCAGTTAGAAACAAGGCGCAGGATCATTTTGTTTCTACATTCTTCATATGCATTTCCCTCTTCAGTCACATTCATTCATTCCCTCTTCATTCACACCTCCCACATGCGCCACAGTCTGTGTTTCCTGACAGTTAAATAGCAACATCTAGATTGTACTAGAAGGTGTGTTTGAACAAAGAAATACGACATAATACAAAGCTATAACCTATATTCTACATCTGCCACTGGCTTTCTGATTGTACATAGATACCACAATCACTTCTCATTGTGAACTTAAATGCTTCCTGCCGTGTTGTCATTTTTATATGAATCACCAGATAATGTACAAGCAACATTAAGACGATATAAAAAAAATACACACACTTAAGAAATTGCAGGTTTTTGAAATGTAGAGACAGAAATAATATCAATATAAATGTCAGAATGTTTCCATTTGTAATGTGATCTTCCAGCAAATCAGAATGTGGAATACAACTTCATCTTTCTGACAAAGGCCAGCAGGTTTTTTGCCAAAATTTCTTCATATTTGGTGCTATTCATTATCCCTTCTATATAGACCAGAGCCCCTGACCCAACTGACAAGAAGCAGCCTCATCATATAATGCTACATTTGATAGATCTGAAAGGTCTCCTCTCCCTTCTCGGGTCTCCGTGTGTCCCCCCATCTCCATTACAGATCTAAGCGAAATACATAGGGTAATACCCCTTAAGCCAATATGTATAAAAATACAAAAAATGGCCACTCACAAGCTGTCAATAATATACAGGCACATCACAGGTTCTTTTGATTTTCAGAAAACTCGTATTGGCCAAGAGAGACCATAGGAAGCATCATTCGCAAATTCAAGGCAAAGGCACTGTTGAAACGCTACCTGGTCGTGGCAGAAAGAAGATGCTGACTTCGACTGCTGTGCGCTACCTGAAGCGTAGAGTGGAGAAAAGTCCCCGTGTGACTGCTGAGGAAAAGAAGCCGCTCACTCCCAGGACCCTCAGCCTGGATCTCCTCTCTGGATTCACCAGGTGGATCTGCCGCCTCACAGGGCTCAGGACACAAAGGACAAAGGGGATGGAGTCAGATAGACAGTTCTCAGAAGGGTTCTGTACAGAATCAGATTATTGTCTGTGCTATAAAACAGGACAGGTTTCCAGCATGTACTCTGTGCCTAAATGCTTCCCAGCATGGCTGCTCTCTGCTACAGATCAGAAGGCTGTGTTCTTCCTGGTTACTGGTACAGCTTCCTTCTCCAGCATGCCTTGAATTTGCGAATGATGCTTGGTGCGTTTCTTGATTGCAAACGTGCAACATATTTTGGCGAGCCAGCCAGGAGAGGTTTTCCAGGATAAAGTGGCAGAATTAACTTCTCAACAAGAACCTAGAATCACTGTATAATCTGCAGAAGAGGATTTGCAAGTTTCAAAATGGAGCTGGAGCAACTGCAAGAGAAAGCAAGTGCTGCTTTAAAACAGTTGCAGCAGGAACAGTTAGTGGAAGCATGCATATTCTTGAAATGCTATAAGGCAGATGATGAAACCGAAAAGATCAAAAGCAAGCGAGCTTAAAGGCCAGGGTCAGACTAACGCATTTTTTACGTCTACTGTCAAAACGTGCGTTGATGCGTGCGAACGCATTTTTTTACGGAATACGCGAAAGCGGTCAGACGATGCGCAATTCTGGATGTATTTCATGACGGAGCTCTTAAAAAAAAAAGGAAAATCTGATGAATCTAATTAATTGATGAATGAAAAAATAAGGGGAAGGGTTATAAAAAGCCATTTTGGGTATGGTGGCGTTCTTCAAAGATGGATCCAGTACAAGTCTTTGTGTTTGCTGCAATGGGGTACCTGTACCTTAAGAGGAAGAGAAAGCAGCGAACCTGGGTTCATCAAATTAACGCTGCCAGACCCACGCATGGACACTTTTGACGCTGTACAGGCCACTGCGAGAGAGGGACCCCGTGAAGTTCTTCAATTACATGCGGATGCCCATCCCCTCCTTTGACGAACTGTTGTCGCGGGTACGCGAGCCGCTGACCAAGAGGGACACCAACATGAGGGCTGCCATACCACCGGAGGAGATGCTGGTCATCAGTTTGCGGTACGTACTGTCACACACCTGCATACATGACATCGCTGCCAGTCACCTGACATGAGTGCATCATGTCTGTAGTCCCATGCCCACTGTCACATGCATTCACACACACACACGGGCATCACATCACACGTACATAATCATAAATGACTCCGACAACAAGTAGACCAAAATAATTATATAATATGAAATAAAATAAGAATAATATATTCTGGACATATATTATAACTTGTCAACTGAAGGTCAGGATATATTAAACCTCAAACTAAATAACACATCATGACAAACCAAAATAAAACATATTCATGACATGTATCACAGATCATGATACCGCCGAGCATCTGGGTCATGAGGGCCGGTGGTGTGGCTAGAGCAGGACTCCGACTCTGTGTGTGGCCTGGCTACAAGGGGCATGGCTGGGTGGGTGGACAGCACCTCACTGGGGAGGGAAGATCCACTGGCATTGGCGGATTGTGGCACAGCACCGTAATAAACGGCTGCCTGTTGGGGACAGGAAAGGATGTCATCAAATATTGCCAGAGATCTGCGGCGGTACTCCACCTTCTGAGCCGGGCTCATCTGGTTGAGGAGTGACAGACAGGAATTAAAGAATGACATGTCCTCGGAGTCCGCAAGCATGCAGCGTTGGTGTGGATGGTTAGTTTGAGCCTCCATGAAGTTAACCATGGCCTGCTCCAGGTCTGTAGCTGGTGCCCTTCTCCTCTGTGCAGGTCTGATGCTGACTGTTGGTGCCGTACCTGGCACCTGTCCTGTCTCCGCATCCTCCTCCAGTTGTGACTCTGCACCACCCCGGTTCACCTCCTCCTGGCAGCTGGCAGAACCTCCTGGCACCATGTGTTGGACCTGTGAGCCGGAGGTCGATGGCTGGTCGATGCTGCTGATGCTACTTCGCGGCTCCTGGGTCCTTCGGAGGAACGACAGTTGCTCCGTGTAGATATATCCACGGACCTTCCTCGAGCCAGCTCCAGATCGCGCAGCCATGGCTTGCTTTTTCTGCACCCGCGTATAGTTGTCGCGTACTGTGCGCCATTTGTTCATTGCCTCTTGTGCTGCAAAACATGATGAGTGTGACATTAGCTTGGGTTCATGGTATGTGATCATAATCAAACATTTTTGTTTTGTCTTCTAGGTATCTTGCTAGTGGATGCAGTTTGAAGGATCTGCATTACAACTTCCGCATTGGCAGATCAACAGCTGGTGAGATCGTCCGCAAGGTGTGGCAAACAATATGGCACACCATGAAGGAGCAATGTTTGCCAACACCGACACTCAAGGCATGTGTAGAAATTGCTGCAGGATTCTGGGAGAGAGCCAACTTTCCAAACTGCCTGGGAGCCGTGGATGGCAAACATGTCCGCATAGTGAAGCCACAGCAGAGTGGCTCACTGTATCAGAATTATAAACATTTCTTTTCCATTGGTCTACTGGCGGTGGCAGATGCCAACTACAGTTTTGTGTATGTGTATGTCGGTTCATACGGCAAGGACTCTGACTCCACACTGTTCAGGAACTCCACACTGTGGAATGAAATTGAGAGTGGGTCCCTGAACATCCCCAGACCCGCACCTTTGCCTGGCAGTGACGTGGCAGTCTCCTATGCCTTCGTGGGTGATGAAGCATTCGGCCTATCCACACATCTCCTACAGCCCTAGTCAGGGACACACCTGAATGTGAAGAAGCGGGTGTTTAATTACAGGCTGTCGCGGGCGAGACAGTATGTCGAGTGTACCTTTGGCATACTGAGCAACAAGTGGAGGATTTTACATACACCGCTGGATGTACATGTTGATTTCTGTGTGGATGTAGTCAAATGCTGCTGCATCCTACATAATTATGTGCGTGCCAGGGATGGTTTTAATTATGATGATACCCTCACAGTTGTGGGTCTGGAAGATGATGCGAACGATGACATAATAGCGGTGAATAGACACAGCAACAGGTTTCGTGATGCTCTGTCTAATTATTTTACTAGCGATGCAGGTCAGGTGCCCTGGCAGCTGGGGAGCATTTGAGATTCCACCACAATGAATCATTTGTTGGTTCGTATTCTTATTGTGACTTACATGTATGGGATTATGAATACAATAATCATATACTCACTCTGGATATTCTGCTCTCTCTCTGACCACGTATCATACTCCGGGTACACAACACGGGACACCACGACCCATGCGCTGGCCTTCTTCACCTTATCTTTGTACCTCTCGCAGGCCGTGTCCCATATCTCTGGATGCTCCCCCACAGCGCTGATCAGCCTCTCCACATCGAGTTCTGGTCCAGACATTTTTCACACCAGTCGCAGGTACACTCCAAAAACCTGGAAACTTTGGCTGTTTGGACGTTTTGTAGGCCGGACATTAGCAGCGTCTGATGTCTCCTAATCACGCACACACGCTGCTATGCGGCCGCAGCGCACTCTGTACATCAGTACTAGCGGTATCACGTTGGACAAAAAATGCATTCATTTCCCGGTTGCATTGCGTGGACTCACTTTTGTACGCCCCTACTGCGTATATTGTCCGTCATTGGCCGGTATTTGCTGCTACTACGGCCGTGAATAAGTGCGCCTGCACGCGCGTTCTCACTGCCTCAGTCTGACCCTAGCCAAATCCGTTTAGCAGAGAGAACACTGGATGAGATTGAGGAAAATCAGGAGGAAGAAGAGGTAATCCAGTATGTCAAGGACCTATTACTCTTCATAGAGTCGCTGCAAGGTGAAGATAGTGGTAGTAAGGAGACAGAACAGGAGTTCATTCAATTAAAAGAAATGAAAGAGCAAATGCAAAAGGCACAGGAAGAGTCCAGGAGAACCCTTGAGGAGGAAATAAAGAAGCTGAGTGCCAGATTAAAGACAACAGATAGAGGATCAGAGAGTGCAAAACAGCAACCAGCATCTGGAAAAATACCTGAAGTCACCATTAGGAGGGAATTCCAGATCTGCGGGCAGATTGGTGAGGGAGGCCAAAAAGATAAGCTGTCATACACCAATCTGATGCACCAAATTGATGCTGGGCTCCGAAAAGGACATCAGGAGACAGAAATCATCGAGGCAGTAATTAAAGCAATCAGCCCTGGATTAAATTTGAGGGATATGCTGGAGATAAAAAGTGACCTGACTCTTCCCAAATTAAAAACCATTTTAAAAGGACACTACAAAGAAGAACATTTTCCAGGGAGAAAAAGAATCTGCTCAGAACTTCTTGTTTCGTGCTATTGAATTGAAGGACAGACTGCTATTTGCATCAAAAGAAAAGGAGTCAGACAACCAGTACAATCCAGATCTGGTACAAAGGAAGTTTCTGAGGTCAGTGGGCACAGGACTGCTTAGTGTTAAACACCTCTTAGATGTAAAATCTTTTAGATATGTGAGGTGTTATAAGATGGGTAACATAATGTGATCCTCCCATATAACTCTCCTTTAAGGATTATGTATAGGGGTTAATACCCCCAGTATTATTGATGTTGACCTTTTCAATGATTCTTATCGTTTTTTATATATACTAATGGGGAATGTATTCCCCTTTCTTTCCCCTTTTTTCTTTTTTTCTTTTTATAACCAATGTCTATTTTATAAATGAGAATTGTTATGAAAGAACTGCTTGAAGGATGATGCCACTGTTGGGTGGAAATAAGACCCAGCAGGAAGAGCGTTAGAAGGTATGCGTGCGGAATGCAAATGGAACGTTACTGATGAATCGCATTAAAAAGGGAGAAGAAGGACATCAATATAGGAAGCACCAAACCGGAAGTCCTTGGATGATCCGCATATGGAGGACTTAGGACTCGGACCGGAAGTTAGCGGGAACCATCGTGACACGCAAACCGGAACAAAGAGGGATCATGTTGATCATATGGAGTATGGAACGCAAACAGGAAGCGGAAAATGGAACGCACGCAGAACTTAACATGTGTCACCACCAGTGGCGACTCTAGGAACAATATTTAGGGGGGGCACAGAAGATACCGCAGTCAAAACTGGGGGGGCACTAATAATTTTCACCACTAAATCATATCACTGAATAAAACTAAGGGCCCTATCACCTGTGTGAGCTAAAACACCATCACTAAAGGAAACATTTAGCGCGAGTCGCTAAAACATAGTGCCTGACGACCCACGTACAGATCACCTTGTCTGCGGTAGTCCATGAACAAGGTCGTTTAGCGCACGCTAGGAAAACTAGGAAAAGACCCGGGCTGAGACCCAGCGCTAATGCGGTTGTGTACAGGATAGAACGTTTTTTTTTCCAGTGCCGGGCCATACCTATCCCCCGCCCTCACAAGCTTGAATATGAACACATCCAGTGAAAAATCTCACACCCCTGCATTATTAAAATCATCCAAGGTGGCCGTATCATCCATGGTTTGATGCACACATATATTAAGGCTGATGTGCATTGCATGATAAATGCCACCCAACAGCAGGTAGAATCATTACACTGCATTTAATAGATCCAAAAGGAAGGCCAGGTGAGCGACAAAAATTTCCCTGCTGCAGCATATAAATAATACATGTTTCAGGGCAAGACTTATTCACATGTCCCTTTAAACATGATCCACACAGTCACCCTAATACTCAACTGCTTCCATACTATGAATAACCCCCAGCATAAAATGTTTAAAATTAGGCAATATATTAGAATTAGGATATATGTGGATAAAGGATACTTTTATAACAGAGCCGACTGCAACAGCAACGACAATGCGGACCAGATCCATTGCTATAGTGTATGGGGCCAAGAGAACACCTGTGCTGCATTCCTTTCAATTGCCTGTTAATTTTGGGCGAAGATCTGTTTTTTTTGGAGTTAGCACCAGGGTTAAGCAGTAGGTAAAATGGTGCAATTAGCGCCCCTCAAAAAATTAGCGCTGGCACCAACTGATCTGTTAGCTGCAAAAGCGCTAGAGATCTCTAGCGCTCCCCATGTTAAGTAAAGGACGCGGAAAGTACAGTAAGCTCGAGCTACAAATCGCTAATAGCAATGCGCTAAGTGATTTTTCCCGTTTGTAGCGAGAGGCAAAAGATCTGTTGGTCAGGCGCTAGACTCGATTAACCTGGCGCTAACGCAAAACCATGCCGACGCAAGGGTTCACTCACACCAGGTAATAGTGCCCTAAATAAGTATATATAAATAAGATTCCAAAACCCCAGAGTAATGTGATGCAATGATGCCTTTTTATTGTACTAACATGATACTTTATTTGCCGCAATTCGGCAGTTTTCTCTGAATGTCTGATTGCTCCTTCAGCAACTCCACTTTTAGCAAATTACAGTGACCATTCGCTAAATAGGGAATTCACTTTATTTTCGGCGAAATAAATTCCCCGAAATGTGACAAAAAGCAGAGGATCTAAAGATGATTAGACCCTTTAGATTCTAACTTCCATAATAACCCCTGAAATGCCATAAACCCAGGGAAATACAATAAAATTAATAAACAATGTGGCATTTAGCCTACTCATTAACCCCTAAAATGCCATTGATCAAGGTAAAACATGAAATGAATACACTGTGAGGCATATAGCTAACACATTAACCCCTAAAATGCCATTAATCAAGGAAAAAATAAAATGTATAATGTGAGGGATGAAGCCTACCCATTAACCCTTACAGGGTTATCCAAAGAGATCCGAATTGCTTGAGAAAGGTAACCGAATGCTGAAAATCAGCGTTCGGTTACCTTTCCTGGCCATTCGGCTATCCAGAGAGCAGGCAATTCGCCAAATCCTGACGAATTGCCTGCACATACGATGCCTGTTCGGTGCCTGTTCGAGGGCAGTGAAATCCCCATGAAAAAGCACTGCTTCGGCTATTCAGAGAACACAAACCAGCAGTGAAAGGTTCCCCTAATGCCCTGCCATTCGGTGGTTTAATTCGGCAAATTTATTCAGGAGAATCCCATAGGCTTCAATGTTAAAAATATTCCCGTTTTAATTCAATATCTAATAAACCGTTCATTATAAAATTCTGCAGCAAAAAGTCTCTTTATTTATAGATTTTTTAGGATACTTTAAGCATTTTCTGTTTTTTTTTTATTTTTTTTAACCCTTTCGCTGCTGAGGCTTTTCCCGCCCCTGTGCTGAGGTCATTTTTTACCTGTTTTGCGCATCATGTTTAAACGTGTTTTTAAGGCTTATTTTAGTATATGACACCGACATATTATATATCGTTCTTTCCGTCAGACTCGGTAGATTCATAATATGTCATTATTATATGTATACGTTATGTCATGTCTGTATATTATAACAAAAAATGCAATAAAATATGTATTTTCAATAATTTACAACGTGTAAAGTGTTTTTTTCCACATTTTAACATGCGAGGAATTGCGGTTATATTTTGTATGGGGTGCGCTTGTTAAAAAAATTAGAGATGGGGTCTCGTTACATTTTTTTTGGGGGAAAATGACACTATTTTTAACAAACGCACCGCATACAAAAATCGTTAGTGCAGCATCATTGTTCACATTATAATTGAAATGGGAACAATATTGCTGCATTAACAAACCCAAAAAAAAGAAAAAAAAGTGTTTATTTTTTTTTTTTTTTATTTTATTTATTTTTTTTTTATTTTATTTTTTTTATTTTTATTTTTTTTACAACATTTTTAACTTTCATGTTTGGTATCGTTGGAACGGCCATGCTCTGGCCGATCCAACGATATCAAAATTTAACCCCTAGCTGCCACGGATCGGGAGATAGGGAGTTCATTGGAACTCCCTATCTCCACACTTGCAGGGTTATCCAAAGAGATTCGAAAAGTCACCGCACGTTCGGTGACTTTTCGTTCTCTTCAATTCGGTTCCTTTTGCCGATTGCATTTCGGTGAACCTGCGGTGTATTCAGCAAACAGCACAGGGTCCCCGAATTGCAGGGAAAAGCTGCCGTAAACCTGACGAAAACTAACCGAATGCACTATGAAAACAAGCAAAAACATCTGGATTAACCTTGAAGAGGAGCCGAACAGGAGCCGAAAAGGAGCCGAATCACACAGAGCCGAAGCAGCTGTGACGTAGAGGAGGCAGTGAATAAATTAGAAAAACCATTTGTATGAATCTGGGAAAAAGAAACGCTGTTTGCAAAGAAACTACTGAGCGAAAATGTCTGAAATTTTCACAGGAGGTCCAGGGAATGATAATAAAGAGGGCTGTTACAAAAAAAATAAGCAAACTGAAAAAAAAAAAAAAAAATCGGACTTTTAATTTTTTTTAAAAAATTCAGAAAAATGCTTAAAGTATCCTAAAAAATCTATAAATAAAGAGACTTTTTGCTGCAGAATTTTATAATGAACGGTTTATTAGATATTGAATTAAAACGGGAATATTTTTAACATTGAAGCCTATGGGATTCTCCTGAATAAATTTGCCGAATAAACCACCGAATGCAGGACATTAGGGGAACCTTTCACTGTTGGTTTGTGTTCTCTGAATAGCCGAAGCAGTGCTTTTTGATGGGGATTTCACTGCCCTCGAACAGGGACCGAACAGGCACCGTATGTGCAGGCAATTCGCCAGGATTTGGAGAATTGCCTGCTCTCTGGATAGCCGAATGGCCAGGAAAGGTAACCGAACGCTGATTTTCAGCGTTCGGTTACCTTTCTCAAGCAATTCGAATCTCTTTGGATAACCCTGTTGGTGGCAGTTAGGGGTTAACTGTAGGACTGGCGTCATCGTGCTACGCACGATGACGCCAGTCCTCTGGGGGAGTTCCCGGAAGCTTGGCCGACATCCAAGATGTCGGCCAGCTCCCGGGAAGGATCGCGAATCGGCGCTTTTCAGCGCCGATTTGCGATCCAGCTCCCCAGGGGTTAATGCCAGGCATCATTTGGAAGGGCAGGCTGTGCCCTTCCAAATGATGCCTGGGTTAACCCCCTGTGCGCCGCCGATCGGGAGGAGAGAGGTCCGAAGGACCTCCCCCCCCTCCCTTTCAGGCGCCTCCTCCGCACATGCGGGGGGGGCGCCTGAATTAGGTGTCATCGCGCCCCCGCGATGACACCTAATAATGGCGGCTGCTGGTCCGGATGCCGGCTGACATCCAGGATGTCAGCCCGCACCAGAGGGGCCAGCGATCGGCCGGAACCCGGCCGAACGCTGACCCCAATGTGAGGACGCGCTCAGCGCGTCCTCAGCACACCAGCGGTAATGCTGAGGACGCGCTGAGCGCGTCCTTAGCATTGAAGTGGTTAAAAGTCCGATTTTTTTTGATTTTTTTTTTTCAGTTTACTTATTTTTTTTGTAACAGCCCTCTTTATTATCATTCCCTGGACCTCCTGTGAAAATTTCAGAGATTTTCGCTCAGTAGTTTCTTTGCAAACAGCGTTTCTTTTTCCCAGATTCATACAAATGGTTTTTCTAATTTATTCACTGCCTCCTCTACGTCACAGCTGCTTCGGCTCTGTGTGATTCGGCTCCTTTTCGGCTCCTGTTCGGCTTCTTCGAAGGTTAATCCAGATGTTTTTGCTTGTTTTCAGCGTGCATTCGGTTAGTTGTCGGTTAGTTTTCGTCAGGTTTGCGGCAGCTTTTCCCTGCAATTCGGGGACCCTGTTGTGCTTGCTGAATACACCGCAGGGTCACCAAAATGCAATCGGCAAAAGGAACCGAATTGAAGAGAACGAAAAGTCACCGAACGTGCGGTGACTTTTCGAATCTCTTTGGATAACCCTGTTAATATACAACTAAACCAAGGCAAAAACTAATGTAATACACAATGTAATGTATAGTCTGAACATTAACCACTTCACTGCTGAGACATTTCAACCCTGTGAAAATGCTTAAGTTTAAGTGCCTGTTATTATTTAATGTTTTTGACTTTTATTTCAAACGGAATATGATCATGTTGGGTATCATTGGAAAGGCCAGAATCTGCTCTTTCCAATGACACCTATATCGTCCATATACGATGCACATGGACGGAGATACACTGGTCCGAAGAAGTGTGGTAAGCTGGAAGCTGATTTTTGGTGGGGGGGCACATAGGGGGGCAAGGAATAACCTAGGGGGGCAATTGCCCCCCCTTGCCCCCCTGTAGAGTCGCCTATGGTCACCACTAATGAGCGGTTTAGACAGTATATAAAAGATAAATTTGGCCAGAGACATTACAGACTGAGGAAGCCTGCAGCACAAGCAGGCGAAACGCGTATCTGGATATGTAGTACATTGTTTTTATATTTTGTTTTAAGATTAAATATTTTAGATCCATTGATCATTCTATTGGCGAGGTTTACTTTCGGTATTGAGCAGAGGTAGCTGTACCCCGGAGGAGAGAACGGAGGTGCGACGTTTTTTCTTGACCTGGGATTTATTTGATGCCTTGATACTGAGCCACTTACTGTAGAGGCTCAGAAAATTGTGAGTATACATCTGAATATATCGAGTTAATATTCAAGTTAAGAACTATATCTGCGCAATGTAAGTTTTTCCCTCTTTCTCCTCCTAAAAGCAAAAAGTCGGGTTAACTAGTGGAATTAAGGCACTAGAAGACTTCAGGAGTTGGGCGTGACCCCCCCCCCATAAGAGGTCAGAAGGTCCATCACTTGAGCCATATTGAGGCTCCCCCTCTGTGAGTGAGAACTTGTGAAAACTTTTTTAGACTAATTCCTATGTACAAACGATATTGCACCATGTGTTCTGTATTTATGCCTTTTATATTGTAGAGTTTGAACCCATGGAAGGTTTACCCTCTTGAGGAGAGCATCATCAGATAAGTGCTCTGTGTATATCAATAAGAGGTGTTTAACACTATTAAGACAAAGGTGTGCGCTCACACGGGACTGACGTCCGATTGTATTCTGGTTTTTATTCCATGTATGGGGTGCACGTGGGTGTTTGAAGCAGCACAAAAGCACAACATTATCTATATTTAGCGATTTTAGCGCCGATTATTCACTTTTTGCCCTTGTGGGCTACCGTTTTAATACAGGACTGCTAAGTGACCACATTACATTTCAAATAAAACCCTACCTGGATGACCTGACTATTTCTGATGAGGAGCTCATTGAAAGAGTAAATGAAGCTGCAAGTCTGGAGTTGGAAAGGCAGCGCAAGCTTAAGAAAAATGTAACTGCCAAAACAACAAGAATGAATGAACTACAGAGTGGAAAGACAGCCTTAAAATAGACTATCAGAATACAGAGGAGACTTTAACACCAGCACAACTGGTAAGCAGTGCGGGTCCTTCTCAGTCTGAAAAAGGGAAAAAGGCCCCAGCTACAGGACAGCTTGCAGAAGCAGGGATCCAGGAGTTGGTGAGAGAGCTGAAAACAGAAATGGCAGAAATGAAAAAGATGTGGCTGGCCTCCATTACCGCTGATACTAAACAGGGGTATCAGAGACAGCCGGTGACAGAGCGAAAGAAGGGCTGCAGAGATTGCCTGGAAAACGGTGGAGGAGATAACTGCAAGCATTGCTTTAGGTGTGGTAACACAGGACATATTTCCAAAGGATGTCGAGCTTCCCGACAGTTTCAGGGAAACGGGAACGGGCTGCTGTAGGGGGACCAACAGCAACCCACCAATCAAGGTCCCTACAGTATCAAGATGGTTCCCAAGAACACCAATTGTTATGCATTGCAGAAAGAGAGACAATGTACCTAAGTGGGCCAACCCAAACTTTTGTAAAGTCAATTATCTACTCCCTAAACATAGTGCTAAATTGTTAAAGTTGATTGGAAAGCGATGTTTAGTGCAGTGTATACTGGACAATGTTCCCACAACAGCACTCTGGGATACTGGATCTCAAGCCAGTTTAATAAATGAAGACTGGAGAAGCAAGTACCTCCCACATACGATGGTAAGACCAATCGAAGAGCTACTAGGACATGCTACGCTTACTGGGATGGCAGCTAATCAAACCATAATACCCTTTATTGGCTGGATAGAAGTGGAGTTCAGATTGAACAGCGAGACAGGCTCTGGTCCCAGTTGTCAAGTGTCAATACTTGTGTCCAGTGATCCCCAGGTAGCAGAAGACCCTATAATTGGCTACAATGTAATTGAGGAAGTTATCAAAGGACAAGGTGAACAACAAAAGGCAGTCCCTGAAGTTAATACAACCAGTATGGTGAGCGAAGCTTTCTGTATTGACCCGAGAGAAGCCAAGGCACTCATTCAAGTAATACGCTCATGTCAGTCGGACTGTGAGGGGAGTGTAGTTAAGACCGGGAGACGAAGAATGGTCTTTCCCCCAGGACAAGTCACAATGGTGCGATGCTGTACACATCTGGGAAAGAGAGGAAAAGAGACTGTGATGTTGTTTGTTCCTGAAGAAAAGCCACTATGGCCCGAAGGGTTACAGATCAATGAAGTGTTGGTGACCATAAGGAAAGGCAATTTATTCTGAATACCAGTCGCAGTGATCAACCCTACCAATTCCAATATCACACTGGAACCACGAACCACTCTGGGACATGTCCAGCCTGTGAAAGCAGTGTACCCAGCAGCAGTACAGCCTGTGGAGATTTATCCAAGAGTGACCAGAATGTGATAAGCCTACAAGGACAGGGTAATCTCTCCAGAATCTCCGTGACTTTGGAACAGCAGCTTGATGCACAGATGCAGAACCACAGTAAAGCATGGGACCCACCAATATCGTTGAACCATCTAAATCAGGAGCAGCAAGCAGTGGCGAAGAGGATGCTCAGTGAAGAATGTCATGCTTTTTCTCGAGATGATAATGACGTGGGCTGTATTCCATCATTAAAGATGCATATCTCTCTGAAAGATCAAACTCCCGTGCCGAAGACCTATCATTCAGTCCCAAAGCCATTGCATAAAGAAGTCAAGGAGTACCTGCAGGACCTTTTAAATCAAGGATGGTTCACAAAATCGAGATCCCCATACTCCTCACCAATCGTCTGTGTGAGAAAGAAGGACGGCAGCATGCGACTCTGCTGCGACTAGAGACAGCTGAACCAGAACTCAATACCCGACAGACATCCCATTCCCAGGATCCAGGACATGTTGGACAGTTTAAGTGGGAGCTCCTGGTTTTCCGTATTAGACCAGGGAAAAGCCTACCACCAAGGGACAATACACTGGAGGATGAAGACTAGAATGAGATGAGTGAAACGCGACTCTACCCTAAAAGAGAGAGAAGACAGCCGAAAACACTAACCTATGAAACACTTGGTCAACCCAGCATTGTGCAGAGGAACCTAACCGCACATAAGATCAGTATGGACTATTACTGGAGACCATGGTGAATAATATGATAGACTGTTGCCAGAGACTATAAAAAGACCAATGGACTATTATGTATGAGAAAGACTCTTGCATTAGGAAAATGCTTGGGTAACTTTTGTGTGAAAGTTAAGGCCGATAATTGTGGAATGTCGGGACGACATTTATTTGGTGGGGAGAGTGTGGCATGGTAGCTTTAAACGCACATGTAAAGTTATGGTAGGGTGCTGAGCGGTGAGTATCACCTCCAGCCAGCAGATGGCGTGAGCCTGGTTGGGAGTGGAGGGTCATGTACCAGGAAGTGTTCGGCTCTATGGTTAATCTCACTGGTGCATGGAGGAGACTGTGTAAACACCTCATGCTATTGCACTGTTTTTACTTTATACAGGCACACAGGTTAATAAACGGTCTGTAACTGAAGAACAGAGTGTGCGTTTCTTGATTGCAAACGTGCAACATATAACAAATAATGAAGCCATCTAATGGTAGTCATATAGTAGTGATAAACATCCCCTAATAGGGGATCTCATCTATGAACATGCGATAAATAAAAGCACGTTGTGATAAATCAAAAACAATAGGCAGTATGAAGTCAGCAAATAATCTACTAAAAAAAAATTACCCAGAAGGCAGGGGGGGGGGACTGGGGATATGGCAAAGGCCATTATTGTGCCTGCCCTGGCAAGTACCCGGGCAGTCTATAAGACCTCCGGGAGGCCAAGGGGGTAAAAAGCACCCGGCCCAGGCACTCAGGGGCAAACCGGGCACCAGACCACGTTTGCATCCCCGAGTTATCCCGGAGTAGCCAAATTAAGCAAAGAAAAGAAGAGAAAAAAAATAAAAAAATCTGAAGTATTCTCAAAAAAGGGAACTTCCCCATTGGGGGAACTCAGCACAAAATAGGGAAAAAAACATCAGAAAAGTCCCAAAAAACAGCTAAAAGAGAAAAATAAAATAAAAAGCAAAGAAGGAAGACACATCAGCCAGTATCTCGGAACGGGGATTCTCGCATTGCAGGCAGGGCAGCGCCGGGCAGGCCAGGATTCTCAGCACGTAGAGGCCCTCCAAGTATGGGCAAAGCCCCCAGCTCCAGTAGCGGCCAAATCTCGAGACTGTGACAGCATGTTTCGCTTGCATCCTTTGTGAAAGTCACTAGCAACTCTGTTCCAAAGGACGGGGTAAGATTCCAAGGTCGCGGCCACCTCTCAGCTGATAGGGGAGAGAGCTCTCTGTCCCTCGAGCACTGAATAAAATCCGCCACTGAACAAATACATGCCCACGCCATGACACTACCACCACCATGCTTCACTGATGAGGTGGTATGCTTAGGATCATGAGCAGTTCCTTTCCTTCTCCATACTCTTCTCTTCCCATCACTCTGGTACAAGTTGATCTTGGTCTCATCTGTCCATAGGATCTTGTTCCAGAACTGTGAAGGCTTTGTTAGGTGTTGTTTGCAAACTCTAATCTGGCCTTCCTGTTTTTGAGGCTCACCAATGGTTTACATCTTGTGGTGAACCCTCTGTATTCACTCTGGTGAAGTCTTCTCTTGATTTGTTGACTTTGACACACATACACCTACCTCCTGGAGAGTGTTCTTGATCTGGCCAACTGTTGTGAAGGGTGTTTTTTTCACCAGGGAAAGAATTCTTCGGTCATCCACCACAGTTGTTTTCCGTGGTCTCCTGGGTCTTTTGGTGTTGCTGAGCTCACCGGTGCGTTCCTTCTTTTTGAGAATGTTCCAAACAGTTGTTTTGGCCACGCCTAATGTTCTTGCTATCTCTCTGATGGGTTTATTTTGTTTCTTCAGCCTAATGATGGCTTGCTTCACTGATCGTGACAGCTCTTTGGATCTCATCTTGAGAGTTGACAGCAACAGATTCCAAATGCAAATAGCACACTTGAAATGAACTCTGGGCCTTTTATCTGCACATTGCAATTGGGGTAATGAGGGAATATCACACACCTGGCCATGGAACAGCTGAGAAGCCAATTGTCCCATTACCTTTGGTCCCTTAACAAGTGGGAGGCACATCTGCAAACTGCTGTAAGTCCTACACCGTTCACCTGAGTTGGATGTACATACCCTCAAATTAAAGCTGACAGTCTGCAGTTAAAGCACATTGTGTTTGTTTCATTCCAACTCCATTGGGGTGGTGTATAGAGCCAAAGATGTTAGAATTGTGTCAATGTCCCAATATTTCTGGACCTGACTGTATATCCTAACAAACAAAATGGAGGAGAGAATGCCATAACCAGAGACTGCTATGTTTACAAACTGATTGAAGCACTTTTTCCATATAAGGTGACAACAATATATGTTATTGAGAGCAGGTTTTAAGGAATTTGCCTCAGGGGTATAGCCGGGTGGGGTCTCCCATACAGCAGAGCAGGCAAAGGGGGGTTGGGACAGATGGCTTATGTGATAAGGAACAATAATTGCATATTCCAATTATTTAAATTTTGGATAACTTGTAAAATCCTTTACAACCTTCACCATGCCTCTGTAACAGATGTTTAATATGTGTGTGTCTTCAAGAGTACCAAGCAAGTGCATTCCACTAATATCCTTCGATTTGCATAAACTGCAGTTCCATTGGATTTGTCCTTCCCAAAGGATTACTTTGAGCTGGGTTTTTACTTACTTTGAATAGCCATTTTTGAAAGGCTTGGAATATGCTAATTAAGCATGACGTCATTCCCTGTGAGTGCACGCTGCAGGCTCAGACCATGAGGAGACTGAGGATGGCATAAGAAATGAAAAGTGGGGGGACTATGGAGTGAGCCGTTAGGCTTCTCTAAAGTAATGTGCATTCAGAGAATTCTTGAAGGACTTGACAGATAGGGAGAGTCTAATGTTATGGGGGAGGGAGTTCCATAGAAAGAGGTCAGCTTGGGAGAAGTCCGGAAGGCGAGAGTTCTTTGTACGAGGAGACGATAATGTTGGATCATTGGCAGAGCGAAGTGGTCAGGATGGGATGTTCCTGTTATTAAGGGAGGAGATGTAGGTAGGGGCGCGGTTATGGAGAGCTTTGTAGGTGAGGACCAATATCTTGAATTGGAATCTAAAGGAAACAGGGAGCCAGTGTAGAGATTGACAATGGGGAGAGGTGTGTGAACAATGGCACCGTTCACATGAAGGGAAATGGGTGCAGGAATGTTGGTTTTAGAGTGAGGGAAGATGAGAAGCTCAGTTTTAGAGGCTAAGCTTTAGGAAACTGGAAGACATCCATTCGGAGACAGCTGACCTGCAGGCAGTAACACGTTCCAACACAGGAGCCGAGAGATCGGGAGATGAAAGGTAGATTTGGGTTTCATCAGTATAGAGCTGAATTTGGAATCCGTAGGAAGAGATGAGGTTGCTAAGACAGGCAATATAGATTGAGAAGAGTAGGGGACCCAGAAAAGAGCCTTGAGATACCCCAACTGCCAGAAGAACTGGGGATGAAGAGGCACCAGCGAACGAGACACTGAAGGAGTGAAGGGAGAGATAGGAAGAGAACCAGGAGAGGGTGGTCAACAGTGTCAAATGCAGCAGAAAGATCAAGAAGAATAAGGAGGTAGAAGTGACCTTTGGTTTTACCAGCAACTAAAACATTAGTCACCTTGGTCAGAGCAGTCTCAGAGAGTTAGCAGCAAGAAAACCAGTGAGCTGGTTATAGACCAGGTGTTCTAAGATTTTGGAAGCAAAGAGGAGCAGAAAGATGGGACGGTAGTTCGAGAGGGAGGAGGATCAAGAGATGGCTTCTTTAAGAAGGGGGTGATCAGACAACGTTTGAATGCAAAGGGGAAGACAACAAAGGAGAGGTTGAAAATATGAGTCATAGCAGGGACAATAACCGGTAAGACAGATCGAATAAGGTGCGAGGGGATGGGATCAAGCAGACAGGTGGTCGGACAGGAGGACATTTGCTGAAACATCCTCCTCAGAGACAAGAGAAAAGGAAGACATAGTAGAAGAGGAGGCAGGAAGGAGTGAATGAGGTTGAATGGTTAATGGAGGAGGGCAAAGAAGAGATTTCTAGTCTTCGTTTAGCATCTTATCACTGAAGAAGTCAGCAAAGCTGACAGCAGTGAGGTCCGTGGAAGGTTGAGTGGCATTAACAGATTGAAAGTGTGAAACAGACATCTGGAATCACGAGAAAAGGTAGCGATAAGGGACGAGAAATAATACTGTTTAGCTAGACATAAAGCGAGATTGTAGGAACGTAGCATGAATTTGTAATGCAGGAAGGCAGCAGAACTGTGAGACTGCCTCCAATCACGTTTAGCCGTCATAAAGCATCGCCTAAGATATTTTGTATATTTAGTGTGCCACGGTTGGTGGTTAGGCCTGCTTTTTAGGATGGAGAGAGGTAGGAGCAAGTTCCTCAAATGATGAGGAAAGGACAAAGTTGTAGAGATCAGTGGCTATGTCATTGCAGTCACATGTTGAGATCGGTAGGAGAAGAGGATGGATAGCGGTGGAGAGTAACTTAGGATGCCTTCAGGGTAGAAAAGGAGTGGGGGTGGGCTGGGTAGAAGAGAAGGCAAATTTTGGCAAACTGCCAGCAAGTACGGTGCCTGTTCGAAGGTGGTGAAATCCCCCATAGAGAAGCAATGGTTAATCTATTCAGAGAACACCGAACAGCAGTGAAAAGTTGCTGAAGTGCCCTGCTGTTCGGTGGTTTCATTCGTCAGGTTTATTCAGGTGAATCCCATAGGCATCAATGTTAAAAATATTTCTGTTTGATCATTCATTGGGGCGTGGTCAAGCCGTCGACTGAGATGGCCGCTTGAAGCCGGAGCTCCTGTCATTTGCACCATACAACGCCTTTCTCAAAGCCTGCCTGGACATGGGTAAGGGCAGAAAAACGACCCCTAACACCCCTGCTCCCAAGACACCCGCAGGTTCATCTTGTGGCACGCTGGATGCGTTCCTTCTCCCCCCGGACCCGACGGACGGAGATCAGGCCTGCTCCAAAATGGCGGCGGCGGCCGTTGCTTCATCGTCGCCTCCTGTTGCTCCGGACGAAGGGACCCTGCAGCGCTTGGAAGCTCTCCTACATACCCTCCCGACCCGCGAGGACATTCACAGGCTGATCGCTACGGTTCAGGACACATTTAAGGCGGACCTAACGGAGGTAAGGGGAGGAATCTCTGACCTTGAGACCCGACTCACTGTAATGGAGGCGCGGACAGGTACCTGCACCCATGTGGACAACACTGAACACTCCATCTCCACCATGAGGCGTCGAATTGACGACCTAGAAAACCGCTCCAGACGCCACAATATTAGGGTGAGAGGGATCAGAGAATCTGTAATTAATGTGAAAGCCAGACTGGTATCGATCTTTAATATGCTCTTGGGGGAAGAAGCAGTATCGACGGCTGACATCGACCGGGCGCACAGGGCACTGAGAGCACCGCAAAACCCACCGGCTCCACCTAGGGACGTTATATGTCATCTGCCTAACTACCAGCTTAAGGCGGCAATAATGGACAACGCCCGAACCCGACGTGTCTGGCGCTTTAAGGATGACGACCTCGAGCTATACCACGATCTCTCACCGTACACTTTATTAGCACGGAGGTCGTTACGCCCCGTCACCGCACTACTACGTGAGGCGAACATGCCGTACCGCTGGGGACACCCATTCTCACTACAAGTCCGAATCGATAACCGCCTGCACAGTATTTTCTCCCCAAGCGACGTACCACGGTTCCTGGAGGCCCTACGGTTCCCGCCGACGGAGGTACAGAATTGGGAGGTGGATCAACCGTATATGTCGCCCCCACTAGAAGGAGGTCGGCCGCAAAGACCACCACGCGCGGCTCGCAAATCAAGAGATGTCTTGCCGGATCGTTGCTCCTCGAGGACAGCATCTACTGCCGGGTCGGATGGGGCGGATTAGGAGTTATGTCACTACTCAAGATATAACTGCTTCTAGGATGATGGTGGTCACTGCTACCCTTTTGCCCCCGCTCCCCCTCCCCCTTTTGGCCACACTCTGGCCGTCATTGAACTTCGCCACTTCAATTCGCTGGATCTCCCTTCCACCTTCCTACGTTTGAACGGGCCAGAGGGAGAAGATAGATCGTGAATGCCCATAATGGAAGGAAGGATGTCATACCTTTTCTACGAATCATTATGTAGCATGTGATGGCTGCCAACGAACCTAAAGGTGACACTCACGAGAGAACTCTGAGGGGGGGGGGTTTCCCTTTTTTTTTTTCTCTTTTTTCTCCTTCCTTCCACTACCTGTTTTATCATTCTTGAATATGCTGGGTGGGGAGGGTGTGGGGTGGGAATTGTTTTTTCTCGCTGATCAAACGGTGGGGCTGTAAATCTGAACATGACCAATCGCACTATATTTTCGCCCGCTGCCGCCACCTCCATCCTGCCCTCACTCCTTCTTTTACCTAGTGGACATTGCTCTCCCGCCGCACTGATTCACCGGACACTTCCCATGCAAGTATTCCACTGGGATGGTTGAGATGTGTGGGGCCTGGGGAGGTTGTTGGTAATGCTTGGGGGGGGGGGGTTGTGTGTGCTTTTTTTTTTTTCCCTTCCTCTCAATCTATCACCTTATGCATGCCGGATGCGTGTGAACACACGACCAAAGGGGGTCATTAAGCACTAACATGCAGGTAACTTACTTGACGGGGGGCGGAGGGTGGGAGCAGTTTTTACTTCCCTTTGGGTGTTATATATATTTCAAGTTATAGATCGCTGTTTATATAAGTTTGTATGCTCTATGCTTATGTCTTTACGGCCATATCAGCTTTATGGTGCAATGACAACGGCTGTTATGGCTGATTTGTGTGTTTTTTTATTTCCTTTTTCTTTAGAGTGTTTTGCTAGATAGATTTGTTGTTTAAATTACACAACTTCGTTAATTCACACCAGATACAGGCGGCTTGACCTGATTCTCCCCCAACGAGGTTTCGCGCATTTCGTCTTCTGAGGGAGTTGCTGGTTCCCCATTGCGGGGTCTGGTATCTCGTGCCTCAGAACGCGCGCTGCCTCACCAGTGATTTCCCCCTCTCCTTACCTTCTTTCCTACTGTACCACTCCTACCCACGTTTCCCAAAGCCTCCCCATACGCCCTTTCCCTACTTTCCTTTTCACTCCCTCTCACTTTAATCTCCCCCCCCCCCCTTTTTTTTTTTTTTTTTTCTCTCTCTCTTTTTGCTTTGACCTTTCCTTCTTCGTACACTTGTCCTGTCCGCTTCCTAACCAGTTTGGTTGGGGTCTTTCTTCTCCGTCCTTCTCAAGACCTAGCCCGGCGGGGAGATGTTCGCGCCCCGGATCTCCGCCTCACGTCATATAACGTGAGGGGTTTAAATACTCCAGAAAAAAGGTCTAAACTGTTTAGGGAGCTGCGGTCGATGCGGACGTCGATCGCCCTGCTGCAGGAGACCCATTTCCGTCTGGGGTCGACTCAGGCACTGCAGCACCCGGACTATCCCCTGGGATATTTTGGTAGCTATTCGGAGGGCAAGTCTAGGGGGGTTGCGATTTTGATTTCTCGCCTTATCCCATTTGAGGTAGAGGATACGTTGACAGATCCGAGTGGGAGATATATCTTCGTGAAAGGACGGATAGCGGGAACGTTCTATACATTTGCTTCCATATATCTCCCTAATACCGCGCAACATCGTTCACTGCAGCGCATACTTACCTCCCTGAGAGATTTCCAGAAGGGATGCCTTTACGTAGGGGGCGATCTGAATGTACCCCTGGATCCACGAGTGGATACCTCCACCCGGGTCTCTGGAGTTCCGCAGAGTACCATACGTCACATACGTCGGACCCTGGACTCACTGCGTCTGGTAGACAGTTGGAGAAGTCTTAATCCCTTAGACCGCGAGTACACATACTTCTCCACAGTGCATCGCACCTATTCCAGGCTTGATTATCTTCTTGTCTCACATCATTGTTTTTCAGACGTGGTGGATACGCACATTGGGATTCGCACATGGTCGGACCACGCACCAGTGACCCTGACCATACAATCCCCCCTTTTTCGCCCCCGCACTGGGTCCTGGCGGCTTAACAGCTCACTCCTCTTGGACACTCAATTCTGCCGGGATGTTTCTATAGCAATTCAGAATTACTTTGCAGAGAATGTTACCCCAGGGATGTCCAGGACGGTAGTATGGGAGGCCCACAAAGCAGTTCTGAGAGGAGTAATCATCGCAAAGGCAACGGCCCTCAAGAAAACGAGACAAACCAACATTTCTGACCTACTCACTAGGCTTCGACCACTGGAACTGGAACATGCTACGACTGGCTCGACAGCCGTGTATGATCAAATACTGACCCTCCGGAGGGAGCTGCAGCAGACGCTGACCGACGATGCGAGACACATGGCGCTTCGGGCAAAAAGCTTTTTTGCATTGAGGGAAAACAAGCCGGGGCGTCTTTTGGCGCGTATTCTCAGGCGGCGGAGAGAACTTGCATATATTCCCCGGATTACTACCTCCCAGACCAAGACGACGTCGCACCCTGCGGAGATTTTGCAGGCCTTTAGAAACTTCTATCAGATACTGTACAGCCCCCCGGAAGATCGCTCGTCCTTAATGCCTGAGGGATGCCTGCGTACCCATTTGGCGGCCAAGATCGACGCCCGCCTGACTGCGGTGCAGGCGGAGGCCTTGGGGTCGCCTATTATAGCGGGGGAAATCACGACGGCACTCAAATCCTCTAAGAATGGTAAGACACCGGGCCCGGATGGGTTCCCGGTAGAATACTTTAAAAAGTTTGCTCCTGACCTCCACCCCCATCTTCTGGCCACGTTTAATGCCATTAGAGAGGGGACGGAGCTACCTGATTCCGCCCTCATGGCACATATCACCGTTCTTCCCAAGTCAGGACGTGACCCGTTGTTGTGTGATAGCTATCGCCCCATCTCCCTGATAAATGCAGACGTTAAGTTACTGGCCAAAATCCTAGCGACTCGTCTCAAAACACATCTACCATTCCTGGTTGGTTCAGATCAGGTAGGTTTTATCCCCGGCCGGATGGCCAGAGATGCCACCACTAGGGCCCTGGACGCTATCAGAGTGGCCCGCAATTCGGACACTCCTCTGCTTCTCCTATCAACAGACGCAGAGAAAGCGTTCGACAAAGTGGATTGGCACTATTTGTTCGGAACACTTGAGGAAATGGGGGTGGGTAGGGGCTTCCTGACTTGGCTTCAGGCTTTATATCGCAACCCGACAGCTCGTGTTAGGGTGAATGGGGCACTGTCGCACCCGGTTAGCATTCGGAGGGGGACCCGCCAGGGATGTCCGCTTTCCCCATTATTATTTGCACTCTCCTTGGAACCTCTACTGCAATCAATCCGATGCAATCCCCACATCACGGGGGTAAAGGGTAGAGCACTGACACATAAAGTCGCAGCCTACGCCGATGACCTACTCTTTTTTGTGACTGAACCCCAGACGTCTCTCGTGGCCATACTACAGGAATTGAATGTCTATGGAACCCAGGCTGGACTGACGATTAATAAACACAAATCTGAGATGCTGGACATCTCTTTGACACCGGTACAAGCGACATGGGTGAGCAGGTCCTGCCAATTCCGCTGGTGTGACGGACGGATGAAATACCTCGGTATTTGGCTTACCACAAACCCATCTAAACTATATGACTGTAACTTCCTGACGCTACTCACAACCATTAAGTCTGATCTACTCCAATGGCAAACTAAGTATATTTCATGGCTAGGCAGAGTGAATGTTCTCAAAATGAATATCTTGCCAAGAATACTATACACCATGCAGGCGATACCCAAGGTCCTACCATCGAGCTTCTTTGCCACACTGCGGTCGATGTTTACGACTTTTGTATGGCCGCGTTCTCGCCCTCGAGTCCGGCTGGACACGTTGAGTCTCCCTAAGAACGGGGGAGGTCTAGCCCTCCCGGACATTCGCTCCTATTATTATGCAACCCACATGGCACGTGTCTTGGACTGGATGCAACTTGCGTCAGAACAGAAGTGGCGTGATCTGGAGGAGAAGGAGGCAGGGCGTCCTCTATGGACTCTGCCTTGGCTCCTTGCGGATTTGGGAGGCCTGAATATTGACCGCGACTCTACAGTACACGCAACGTTGCGTCTTTGGCACCAAATTCGAGTACGTTTCACTCTCTCCTCGGCGCCCTCTCCCTTGCTTCCTCTGGAAGCACAACCCGGAATTCGCGCCGGGCGTGAGGGAGACCCTGAGACAACGGTTGACGCAGGGTGCCAGAGTGAGCGCCCTTTCGGTTCTCCGCGATGGCACTTTTGCTAGTCTGGAGGGTGCACCTGGAGACCCACCGCCCACGCTTTTGGACCAATTTAATTTCCAACAGATTCAGCATTACCTACGGCGGGTCCCTGGAAACACGAAGCTGACACGCCCTCTCACACATTTTGAAACACTCTGCAGCCGGGGACAGAGGGTGGAGCATGCTGTTTCTACCTTCTACCTCCTCATACGGGGTGTGGGCCCGGTGGTACCTTCATATATGGGGCGATGGGAGAGGGAGCTGGGGGAAGAGATCACACAAGAACAATGGAACAAGATCCTTATCTTGGTTCACTCTGGGTCTCAGGCCATGGCAATTGTGGAGACCTCATTTAAACTTCTGACCTTCTGGTACAGGTCTCCCCACCTCCTCTGCCGGATTGGCGCCTCGGATACCGCGCGTTGCTGGAGGGGGTGCCTACAGACGGGTACATACCTGCACGTCTGGTGGTCCTGCCCACATTTGGCACCGTATTGGAGGATGGTGAGAGACATGATCAAGGACAAATGTGACTTCGACTTGCCTTTTACACCAAAAACGTTTTTGTTACTGGTTATAGACCTTCCGGCTGCAGCCCTGAAGAAATCACTACTGCTTCGTATATTGCTGTGTGCACGATTGCTCATACCGGCACACTGGAGGTCGGCGACGATCCCAACTCGTGCTGAGCTCATGGCACGAGTGAGTGGGCTGCGGGGTGCCGAGGAAACAATGGTGCTGAGCGCAGATGCCAGGGAACGATTCACGCAGACGTGGTTCTATTGGGGTGGCTGAGTGGGGGGGGCGTGCGTCTGGGTCGGCCGTGGCTCTCTCCTCTTAGCTCTGATGTAAGTGACCATGTGGAGTTGCTGGACTAGGGTGCTGTCCCATAGGGCTTCACTCTGTACGTCCCCCGGGGTGCGACCTCGCCGGGATGGGGAGGACAACCTCATTCAATCCTCTTTATACCTACATTTATTTTATTTTTCTTTATAATAACCCTCTGACTCTTCACTTCTCTTTCACACATCTCCTCTTCTTTAACCTTTCTCCTTTCCTCTTACTGTCATAGTTACCCTTCCTCCTTTAACCTCAACCCCTTTCCTACCTTCCTTTTCCCTGTGTCAGCAGTTTATTTCTCCCTTTGGAACGATTATTCTACCTGGACTTACATGGTCCAGCACATGTATCGACAAACCTGATGATTGGAATGGCACAATGTACCGGTGGTTGGGCCTTACTCGGGCCACCATCGCGGCGTATTACTTCCTTATCGATTTGTCTTCCTGTGTCATTCCCAAATGCCTGGCCATGCACCAACAACCCGCGCTCATTAATATGTACACGGACATTGTAATTTCAAAGTTTTATTTTCTGTATGCTTGACTTTATTTGAATAATAAAACCTTCTAAACTCAAAATATTTCTGTTTTTATCCAATATCTAATAAACCATTTATTATTTTAATCTGCAGTAAAAAGTCTCTTTATTTATAGATATTTTTTAGGATCTTCTAGGCATTTTTCAGGATTTTTTCGACAAATTTTGTGTCCCTTTTTTAAAAAAAGCGTTTCTTCTTTTTCCTGTAACAGACCTTTTTATTATCATTCATAGGACCGTATATGTAAATTCCAGGCATTTTTGGTTCAGTAGGCTTTTTTGCAAACAGCGTTTCAATTTTGAAACTTTCAAGTGTTTTTTTTTGTTGTTTGCTTTTTACTCGTCCGGTGGCTTGTCGACTGCCTTTGGTGGCCCTCCGTTGGGTTTGCAGCAGATGTTCAGCAGATTTGTGGCGGATGTTCGGCGGGTAGGTGCCGACGGGTTTGAGGCGGCATTCGGCAACCGTTTCCCTGCACTTTGGGGACCCTGTGGTGAATGCTGAATTCACCGCAGGGTGGGGAAATTTGATTACCTGAAGTGCGGGGAACGAGAGAGCACTGAAATGTCGTCGACATTTTGGTGCACTCTGAATAACCCCTATTGTGTCCCTGTCCTCCAGTAGGTGAAATACATCACCACAAAGCAATTTTTGTTGAAAAACATTTTAGCATAATGTTTAGAGATGTGTATTCGTTTCGGAAAAATTTGGAATTCGGAACGAAATTCATTAATTCATATTTCAAAGTACTCCCGAAATAACAAATCAATATGATCCGAATTCGAAATGAAACGAAACGGTATCTAACAAATTTAATTTGTTTTACTGAGTCATCATAACTTGAATAATTTTTTTTGTGTTCCGTAATTCGAATCGATATTCAATTATCGAATCGATATAGAATTGATGTTTCAACTATCGAATTGATCTTAAATTAAAATACATACAAGTATACAGTCAGAAAACAACTTTATGAAAAAATAAATTTTGTTTCACTGTTTCACAAGCACCTGTCCCTGTTAAATAGACTCAAATACTAAATCTGTGACACAGCTTAATATTTAACCCTAGATTGTCTTTTAACAGCAAAATTTGATTAAGTGGGGTTTTATTTAGTGATCCAAAATTCGAATTGATGTCAAATATCGAATTGATATGTGAAATTCGAATCGATAGGAAATTTTGAATCGATTCAAAACATAACGAAACTAAATTAGTTCCAAAATCCCGAAAACGAAATGAATTTAAGACGAAATAAAACGAAATGAAATTAATTTTTCAGCCGTGCACACCTCTAATAACGTTTATTTGAAAGAAAAGATGCATTATTAACATTTATCTTTAGGATAAAAAAAGTTTGCATATCAATATATTGTTATTCCAAACTAGATTAAAAACAGCAATTAAAAAATTGTTGCAGATTTTTCATTTATTATGTCATCTGTAACAGAAATATTTCTGAGGTTAAAGGTTCTGCACTCTAGATGGTGTCCTTTATCTTGCAGAATTTCATATGGTGTCTATATTAATACTATACCGACAGAAACTGCCTTTGTATTATGGTTCACATGGGTATTATGCACAGTAAGGGCTATATTACATAGTTGTTGTTAACTTAACCAGAGCTGTTGTTAACTTAACAGCTCCATAGGCTATAATGGCTCTGTTAAGTTTACAACAGTTCTGGTTAAGTTAGCACCAACTATGTAATATAGCCCTAAATGTGATAAAGATAGATAACAAAAATGGTAAAGTATCATTCTTATGGGTAGTTGTGGTGATCATAATGAAATTATCAGCAATACAGCTCCCAAAAAATTGTAACATAATGTGAAAATGAAGGGCTATATTACAAAGTTGGTGCTAACTTAACCAGAGCTGTTGTTAACTTAACAGCTCCATAGGCTATAATGGCTCTGGTAAGTTTATAACAGCTCTGGTTAATTTAACACCAACTTTTTAATATAGCCTAAAATGTGGCCATACTGTGCCCATATAAATGGACAGTACAGCTTATAAATCTCCTATAACACGGGAATCCTATTAGTTGTTCAATGTTTTCCAAATCAAAAACATGTAAACATATTTTTGGTAGGGAAACGGTTACAACCCTGTAATGGGTTATTATCTTTTATGGGTACTTAATATTCCCCTAAAAATATGAACCATTTCATTTTGTCATATGCATTTGAAAAATTAACATTTCTGCAAAGACAGCTAACAAGTTTAACTACAATCCAGTGAACCCAGTATCACTGATTTCTATTAATTTAGTTTTTTATCTTTTTCATTGCGATATTGTGGTTAATTGTTGGGCAGCAGCAATATGGTACCTTGGAGCTATGCCACATTGTTACAGATGATTATATATTTAAAATTCAAATTCACTACCAAAAAATGGTATATTAGGTTAAGTGCAAATAATCCATGGCTTGCTTGTAAATAATATCTATGAGATGGAATGAGTAAAAGTCAACAATGGAAAACTGAAAATATGCCAAGAATTACAGATGTCCAAGATCCTGCAACCACATAAATTAGAATGAGGGTAGCTCTCGAAACCATTTCTGCTTATTAACTCTATGCAAAGCAGATGGTGCTTAAGATGAGAGCAATCGTGAATGTCCCAGCGAAATCAAACATGTTGACACAGCCTTTAGCTAGTAGATTCTCATGGCTCATTTATGGTTCTTCTTCAAACAACTCAAGTTAATTTTAACGCCAAATGTCTGCAGATTGGAAGCAAAACACAGCCATTCTGTTCCAGAACAGCAAGCAGCTCCCAAGTTTTGCCTTTTATAGCACAACCAGTACCAACTACAGACACAGGGTGATCACAATGTATCCATTGTACATGATTCTGGGAAAAAACATTTGTTTTTGAATTGTCTTTAACAAGGGGATTTGTTTCCCCATGTCTGCATGATAAAATTATGCACCTGTGAGTTGATTTAGATGGGGTGCAAACAATGGCACAACCAGCTCTATGTGAAGCAGGTCGGAGTCATAATTATTAACGAATTGCCTGTATATGTTTGACAAAAACAAAACGGAACCAACTGAATCCAAGTAGATCAGGTAGTGAGTGATGGACTGTCATGTTCTCAGTCGAGGTTATTCATCCAAGATGTCGGCCAGCTCCGGGAGGGGACCACGATCTGGCGCCTGTTGGCGCCGAATCGTGATCCTGCCCCCAAGGGGTTAAAGGCAGCCACCGCTTGGAAGGGCAGGCTGTGCCCTTCAAAGCAGTGCCTGCCTTTTTTGTCTGCCCCAAGCAGATCGGGAGGGAGAGAGGTCAAAAGGACCTCCCCTTCAGGCACCTTCCCTGCACTGGCGGGAGGGGGGTGCCTGGAATAGACGTCATCTCGCCCAGTGCAATGACGCTATTCCTGCCGGCTGGAGTCCCAGAGGCTGGGCTGACATCAAAGATGTCAGCCCGCCCCAGGGGCCGAAACAATCGTCCGAAATACCGGTCGATCACTGTCTCCTATGTTAGGACGCGCTTGTGACAGGACGGCCCGCAAGAACATTCCCCGACAGGTACTGTGGTCCCCTGAGTGTGAGGAAGCCTTCCAGCAGCTCAAGCGAGTCTTGGTGGAGGCCCCCGTGTTGACCGCCCCTGATTCAACTAAACATTTCGTCGTCCACACAGACGCTTCTATGTTCAGACTGCGAGCGGTGCTGAGCCAGGTCGGTGAAGATGGGCATGACCACCCGGTTGCCTACATCAGTCAGAAACTTCTACCCAGGGACGTTGCCTATGCGGCAATCGAGAAGGAGTGCCTAGCCCTGGGATGGGCACTGAAGAAACTCCAACCCTATTTGTATGGGCGCTCCTTCACGGTCCTCACAGACCACAACCCCCTAGTATGGCTGAACCGGGTGGCCGGAGACAACGGCAGGCTCCTGCGGTGGAGCCTGGCCCTACAGCCCTTCAACTTTACTATCCAATACCATCCTGGTAAGCAAAATGCCAATGCGGATGGGCTATCCCGTCAGACTGAACTTAAGATCTAAGGTGGGGTCCGTGCACATCCCCAAGTGGACCCGCAGAGGGTCTCACCGGGTCTGCCAACTGGTAACTTGGGGGAGATATGTGACGGGACGGCCGCCACTACGCTGTAGTGCAGTACAACAGTTCAAGTGTTTATTTATTTGTGTGTTATTAAAAGTTCGTTAGCCCTTATTTTTATAAGTACCTCAATGTGATTTTCCCTGTTGTTCCCCTGTTCCCCGCTCATTCAGAGCCACGGAAAGTTCACCAGACGAACTGGCACTGAGCCTCAAGATAAGGGCTGCACCCCCAGGGGGGCCCCAGGTGAACAAAGGGAAATTGGGCCATGGCTCGAGGCAGTGGCAGAAATCACCCCGGGAGGGCTGAGGGCGGACCAGGGGAGAACAATGTCTTTTTTCCCCATAAATAAGCCTGTGTTCTCCATGAAAAATGTTGTTTGAACCTTTACTCCTGCCTCGGCTAGTAATTGGGCATAACAGGGCTTTGGGAACCGGGACGCTTCAAGGACCTCTCTACAGCGCTGCAACCTCGGGGTATCCTACGAGCACCAGCGGCACCTCGCTACACACTACCGACCTCCAGGTGTACTCGGCGCTGACGGCGGATCTACTCACCCCGAATAGCGGGATCCGTCACATTGGCTGGCAGCCTGGTGGGATCGGCTGAGACCAGACAAGCAGGGGGAAATACAGCTACTGGCTTGACCCCGGTCTCAGCCGCCGCAACACACCGAGCATCCGGAGTGGCCACCATCCGGGGGAGATTCTGAGACCAGCCCAGCAGGGGGAAAAACAGCCGCTGGCTTGACCCCGGTCTCAGACACCCCTGGGTCCGAGAGGTGGACACCCCAAGTAACGGCCGTAACCCCGTATGGCCCAGCACTACGAGGGTCTGAAGCGCACGGTCCTTAAAGAATTGCTGAAAGCCAGAGGCAAGATCCCGGGGGCAAACCGAAGGCGGTCATCATCAGCGAATTGATGGAGGACGACCGTGCTTGTATGGCTCCCTCCAAGGGCTCCGAGACCTCAGAATGGCGGCGAGAGGTACAGTGGCGGCTGGCCCTGTATGGAACAGACCCCTCTGCCGACATCATCGGCAGTGTCTTGGCAGATACGGACAGACTCCGCCAAGCAGAAATGCAGCAACGGTCCGGTGGGTCTCTGACTCCCCAGGGCAGCACCGGACCCCCAAGCAAAAGATTCCCTTTGCCACCTTCAAACTCTTCCCAGAGGGAAGTGAAGATATTGACGGCTTCCTGCAAGATTTTGAAAGACAATGTGCCCTGCAAGAGGTGGCGGCCTGAGATTGGGTACCTCTCCTGGCGAGTAAGTTGACGGGCAGAGCGGCTGAAGCCTACCGGGCTGTGGCGGATGAGGACTGCATGGTGTACGAGCGGGTCAAGGAACACCTGCTGGCCCGCTATGCGCTTACCCCAGAGGCGTATCGAGTCCGGTTCCGAGCTCTAAAGAAAGGGACCCATGACTCCTACGTGGAATGGGGCACCGCATGCAACAGGCTGTCCGCAGCTGGATCCAGGGATGCCAAGCCACCAACCCGGACCAGATCATCCAACTGCTCTTGCTGGAGCAGTTCTATAACTATTCACCTCCAGAGGTCCGGGATTGGGTGCGAGACCGACGTCCCCTCACCCTGCCCGAAGCTACCCACCTCGCTGATGAATACCAGGATGCCAGGCGAGTACCACCTCCTGACATCCAGCCCCCACCTTCCCGGTTCCATCCAGCACCCCAGCCTCGTACCGCACCCACTGAGAGAGCACCCCGGCCACTGACAATCCACACCCTGGTTCCTCGGACCGGTCCCGGTGCTATGGGTGCAACCAAATCGGACATATCCGGGACCGCTGTCCACTGACTGCCAACCGTCCTGCCCCGCATCGCCCAGCACACCCTCCGGGCAGAGCTACGGCATATTGTTGCCAACATGAGCCGGAGCCAGAACCCACAGCGATTCCGGACGAAGACTGGGGCATCCTACATGAAGCAGACCCGATTCAAGCAGCTGCCCAAGATAACCAGCAGCACCATCGCCAAAAGGTCCGGGTGAATGGACGAAATGCCAACGGCCTGCGGGACACTGGCGCAACCCTTACCCTGGCACAGCCCCACCTTATTACCCCGGCTGCCTCCACAGGCTACTCGGTGGCCGTCCGAGTCGCCGGCGGCCATGTTTACCGGATCCCTACGGCCCGCGTCCATCTCGATTGGGGCACGGATGCCCGGGACGTGGAAGTAGGGATCATGAAAGACCTACCAACTGAAGTACTACTCGGCAACGTCCTTGGTCTGCTGACCTCTACTTTTGAGGACACCCACCCTGGCGGGGTATGCCCCGTCACCACCCGCCATCAAGCAAGGAAGGCTCCACACACAGACTCTGAGGGGACCACGGTAAGAGAGACCAGCCCAACCATTGGCCCCGACAATACCCCCTCCCTGACCTGGGATTCCCCGACGGACTTTGCCCAAGCCACCAGGGAAGACGTCACCCTTGCCCCTTACCGACAACAGGCTGGGCGGGAGCCAGGAGGGGTAGGGGAAGTGAGATTTGCCTGGGACCAGGGGAAGTTGTATAGGACCTCCGGGGGAGTGAAGAGGGGAGTGGACCAGGTACCCCATAGGCAGCTGGTAGTGCCGGGGAAATATCGGCACGATCTGTTGAAGATTGGGCATGATATCCCCCTTGCAGACCATCTGGGGCACAGGCGGACGCTGCACCGCCTGACTCAGAGCTTCTTCTGGCCCGGGTTATCTGGGGATGTTAGGGACTATTGCCGGACCTGTGAGGTGTGCCAGCGGGTAGGGAAGAGGGGGGACACCCGGAAAGCAACCCTGAGACCCCTACCCATAGTGGGAGAACCCTTTAGACGGGTGGCAGTGGATCTGATAGGACCCCTGGCGGTGCTTAGTACTACGGGCAAGAAGTATATCTTGACCGTAGTAGACTACGCCACCAGGAACCCCGAGGCCGTGGCCCTCCGAGATATCCACGCAGAGACCGTCACTGGAGCTCTGCTACAGATATTCTCCAGGGTCGGATTTCCCCAGGAAATCTTGTCTGACCAGGGCACGCAATTTACGGCCGAGGTGACCCAGCAGCTCTGGAGACTGTGCGGGATTAAACCCCTGTACAGTTCCCCTTACCACCCGCAAACCAACGGGCTCTGCAAGCGGTTTAACGGGACCCTCAAGCAACTCCTTCGCACCTTTACCATGTCCCATAAGGACTGGGAACGCCACTTGCCTCATCTGTTGTTCGCGTACAGGGAGGTACCCCAGGAAGCCACTGGCTTCTCTCCCTTTGAGCTGTTGTACGGCCGGAGAGTCCGAGGCCCCTTGGACTTGCTCCGGGAGCACTGGGAAGGTGCTCTGGCCGAGGAGGGGACCTCGGCCATATATTATGTGCTTGAGTTTAGGGACCGGCTGCAGGAATTGACCGCCCTGGTACGGGACAATCTCAAAGCGGCCCAAACCAAGCAGAAGAGGTGGTATGACCGGTCGGCTAGGGACCGCACCTTCCAGCTAGGGCAGAAAGTGTTAGCGCTCTGGCCGGTTAAACAAAATAAGTTGCAGGCAGCCTTGGAGGGACCCTACAAAATTATAGAGAAGATCTGCGATACCACCTTCAGCGCAGCCAGATATTCGGATGAAAGGATCCAAAGAACCTTTCATGTGAACATGCTGAAACCATTTCATGAAAGAGAAGAGGCAGTAGCCGCCATCTGCGCACCGGACGTGGGGGATCTGGAGGATCTCCCCCTGCCGGTACTGCCTGGGGATCCGAGCACCCAGGGGATAGCTGATGTCCGGCTGGGCGAGGGAATCAGTCCATGCCACAGGGAACAGGCTCAGCAGGTGCTACGGGAGCACCGAGACCTGTTCTCGGCCCGTCCCGGCTACACCTCTGTAGCTCTGCATCGAGTCGATACCCAGAGTAAAACCCCCTTGCGGCAGACGGCGTACCGAATCCCCGATGCAGTGAGAGACGGGATGCAGAAGGAGATCCGCGAGATGCTGGATCTAGGGGTAATAGAACCATCCGAGAGCCCATGGGCCTCCCTGGTGGTTCTAGTACCCAAGAAGGATGGCACTACCAGGTTCTGTGTAGATTACAGAAGGCTCAATGAGCACACCGTTACCGACGCCTACCCCATGCCCCGGGTAGACGAGCTCCTGGACCGCATTGCCCAGGGTCACTTTCTCACCACCATTGACTTGTGTAAGGGGTACTGGCAGATTCCCCTTGCCGAGGAAGGTGTGCCGAAATCAGCATTCATCACTCCATTTGGCCTGTACCAATTTCGGGTCATGCCATTCGGGATGAAGAATGCCCCGGCCACGTTCCAACGCATGGTGGATCGTCTGCTAGAGGGGATGCAGGACTTTACCAGCGCCTACCTAGATGACATAGCCATCTTTAGTAACACCTGGGATGATCACTTACAGCACTTACGGGCAGTACTGGACCGCCTTGGCACCGCAGGTCTAACAGTCAAACCAGACAAGTGCCACGTTGGCATGTCCGAGGTCCAGTACTTGGGCCACCGGGTGGGCTGCGGAAGGCAGCACCCAGAACCCGCCAAGGTTGAAGCTGTCGCCCAGTGGCCCACACCCCACACCAAGACCCAGGTGTTAGCATTTCTAGGTACGGCGGGGTACTACCGCCGCTTCGTCCCCAACTACAACGGCATTGCCAAACCCCTGACTGACTTGACCCGCAAGTACCTTCCCCGACAGGTACTGTGGTCCCCTGAGTGTGAGGAAGCCTTCCAGCAGCTTAAGCGAGCCTTGGTGGAGGCCCCCGTGTTGACCGCTCCTGATTCAACTAAACGTTTCGTCGTCCACGCAGACGCTTCTAGGTTCGGACTGGGAGCGGTGCTGAGCTAGGTCGGTGAAGATGGGCATGACCACCCGGTTGCCTACATCAGTCGGAAACTTCTACCCAGGGAGGTTGCCTATGCGGCAGTCGAGAAGGAGTGCCTAGCCCTGGTATGGGCACTAAAGAAACTCCAACCCTATTTGTATGGGCGCTCCTTCACGGTCCTCACAGACCACAACCCCCTAGTATGGCTGAACCGGGCGGCCGGAGACAACGGCAGGCTCCTGTGGTGGAGCCTGGCCCTACAGCCCTTCAACTTTACTATCCAATACCGTCCTGGTAAGCAAAATGCCAATGCGGATGGGCTATCCCGCCAGACTGAACTTGAGATCTAAAGTGGGGTCCGTGCACATCCCCAAGTGGACCCGCAGAGGGTCTCACCGGGTCTGCCAACTGGTAACTTGGGGGAGATATGTGACGGGACGGCCGCCACTACGCTGTAGCGCAGTACAACAGTTCAAGTGTTTATTTATTTGTGTTTTATTAAAAGTTCGTTAGCCCTTATTTTTATAAGTACCTCAATGTGATTTTCCTTGTTGTTCCCCTGTTCCCCGCTCATTCAGAGCTACGGAAAGTTCACCAGACGAGCTGGCACTGAGCCTCAAGATAAGGGCAGCACCCACCAGGGGGGCCCCAGGTGAACAAAGGGAAATTGGGCCATGGCTCGAGGCAGTGGCAGAAATCACCCCGGGAGGGCTGAGGGCGGACCAGGGGAGAACAATGTCTTTTTTCCCCATAAATAAGCCTGTGTTCTCCATGAAAACTAAATCACTCTCGTTTGAACCTTTACTCCTGCCTCGGCTAGTAATTGGGCATAACAGGGCTTTGGGAACCGGGACGCTTCAAGGACCTCTCTACAGCGCTGCAACCTCGGGGTATCCTACGATCACCAGCGGCACCTCGCTACCACACTACCGACCTCCAGGTGTACTCGGCGCTGACGGCGGATCTACTCGCCCCGAGTAGCGGGATCCGTCACAGCGCTCAGCGCGTCCGCAGCACAGGAGAACCACTTGGCTGGATGCGCTGAGCGTGTCCGCTGCAGCCAAGTGGTTAACAAACATTTTGCACATCCATACCAATTTTTCTAGATGTAATTTGCAATGAAGACAGCTTGCTTTGGTTCTCTCTAGTAATTAAACATTGAAATGGACCGTGCGGCCACTCCCGGGGGTATGCAACCTGGAGACTCTAGATACTCTGCTGTTTTGGATGTCCCTCCTTTGGTACAGGAAGAATTGACACGAACAGGAAGAATTCGAACAGGAAGAATTGACACGCACAAGAAAAGTAAGGGCACTCCTGATGAAGCCGCTTTAAGCGGTGAAACGCGTTGAGAGTTATGTCAATCTAACAGATTGTCTCAATTTTTTATTTTTTTCCCTGCTGCCCACATTCTCCTTTTTCTATTACTAGTTTGCGGTGTTAAGTAGGTGGCACGAACCACCGAGGTATAGACTAGAAATTCTGTAAAGCTTGAAAGCTATATCTATCTTTCAACACATTGTCTAACCTCCTCTTTTTTCTGCCGTCCGCAGTCTCATTCTTCCAATGAATACTAGATTAATGGTGTCAACAAGTTGGTAGTTTAACTACCGAGATATTGAACAGTATCGATTGAAAAGATTTCCACAACTGGTGTGGACATGTATTTCTCTGATATATGCACGAATTCTGGGTAATTTTATTACCTCTAATAATTGTTCTATACTGCCAAAAGGTATCATCCTTGTATCTGACACTGTCTCTATGTCTATGCGTCCGCTGTTACACTTTAATTTAAAAGTGTAATATATAACTAAATCGTGCCGGACACTTTCAGGGTTATTCAGAGAGCGTGAAAAGCAGGAGAATGACTGGAGAATGACTGGAGAATGAAAGGAAAGATTCTAGGTCAAAATAGCCAAACCAGAAAAATTCTCCCTTTCATCTCAGTTTCCAAATTGGCTATTTTGACTTAGAATTTTTCATTCTCCAGTCATTCTCCAGTCATTCTCCTGCTTTTCATGCTCTCTGAATAACCCTGTTTGTCTAAATAGATACTGATCTCAGACCTTAATGAGATAATCATCACAGACGGCTGTTACTAGCAGGGTTATCCAAAGAGATTCGAAAAGTCACCGCACGTTCGGTGACTTTTCGTTCTCTTCAATTCGGTTCCTTTTGCCGATCCCATTTCGGTGACCCTGCGGTGTATTCAGCAAACACCACAGGGTCCCCGAATTGCAGGGAAAAGCTGCCGAAAACCTGACGAAAACTAACCGAATGCATGCTGAAAACAAGCAAAAACATCTGGATTAACCTTCAAAAAAGCCGAACAGGAGCCGAACAGGAGCCGAAAAGGAGCCGAATCACACAGAGCCGAAGCAGCTGTGACGTAGAGGAGGCAGTGAATAAATTAGAAAAACCATTTGTATGAATCTGGGAAAATGAAACGCTGTTTGCAAAGAAACTACTGAGCGAAAATGTCTGAAATTTTCACAGGAGGTCCAGGGAATGATAATAAAGAGGGCTGTTACAAAAAAAATAAGCAAACTGAAAAAAAAAAAAAAAAAAAATCGGACTTTTTAAAAAAAAAAAAAAAATCTGAAAAATGCTTAAAGTATCCTAAAAAATCTATAAATAAAGAGACTTTTTGCTGCAGAATTTTATAATGAACGGTTTATTAGATATTGAATTAAAACAGGAATATTTTTAACATTGAAGCCTATGGGATTCTCCTGAATAAATTTGCCGAATTAAACCACCGAATGGCAGGACATTAGGGGAACCTTTCACTGCTGGTTTGTGTTCTCTGAATAGCCGAAGCAGTGCTTTTTCATGGGGTTTTCACTGCCTTCGAACAGGAACCGAACAGGCACCGAATGTGCAGGCAATTCGCCAGGATTTGGCGAATTGCCTGCTCTCTGGATAGCCGAATGGCCAGGAAAGGTAACCGAACGCTGATTTTCAGCGTTCGGTTACCTTTCTCAAGCAATTCGGATCTCTTTGGATAACCCTGATGGTATCCATGATACACTCACCTAGTTGTTTCTGCTGTGTGTTAGTATTTAAATCGTATTCCAGGGGTGGAGCTAGACTTGGACAGGAGAGGTCGCGTTCTCACAGAGCTCCGCTACAGAGACTGCTATTTCGAGACTATTTGGCACCTATTTTTCGATTTTTGTTGCCCTCCTGGTGCTGACCCAGAGTTGACACGGAGGGACCTCGCGCTGAGTCGAAAGGTAATCTTGTGGGCTTGGGAGACGCCCGGAACGGAGACGACGGCCTAGCAAGGGCGGTCATTTTGGGAGCCTGAGGAGATACCGCGATTTGTTGCTGCCACACCAGCTGTAGAGAGACATACCCTGGTCCCGACTAGCACCTGGATGGGTAAGAAGACTGTGAAGCGGGCTGACTCAGTGCCGGACCCAGGCCAACGTGACATCCGCGACTCTTTAGGTGGTGGTCGGCTGTTCACACGGGCCTCCCTTCCCCCACCCTGCCTCCGGATATGGTTCCTCCGACGAGGATGGCTTCACCTGGTCGAGGGGGAGCGGTGATGAGGCCGACCTGCCCACCTCGGAGACTCCGTTACAGGACCTGAAGGCCAGGAAGGCCTCTGCGAAAAGGGCTGCTAAGGCGGCCCGCCAACGGGCGGCACTCTGTCTCTAATGATGCTGCAGCCATCCAGACAGCCTCGTTCGCCTTTCTAGCGACTACCCCAGGGGAAGACATTCAGCTTGTGACTAAAGGCGACATCAAAAGAATGGTGAATGACATGCGGGCAATGTGGAATGCTGACGTGGCGGGGGTTAAAGCTGAGGTGACCCTGGTACAGGAGCATATAGTAGACATTCAAGCACGAACGACGACTGTGGAGACCACGCAAACTCACCTTGCCTGTAAGGTGGAAAGTCTTCAGCTACAGGTGGAGAATTTGTCGCGTATGGTGGAGTCGTTGGACGCCCAACACCGCCGGCATAACATCTGTTTTTGGGGGTCCCAGAGTCAGTGCAGCCTGAGACGACTGTGGCATATACTAACCGCTTGGCGAGCCACCTGCTGAAACTCCCTCCTAACGCTCCAGAGACTTTTGGCATGGCAATACGTGTCCGGAAATTGGCGGCAGCCCCAGAGATGGCACCGCGAGATATAATTGCGGTGGCGCGGGAGATACCCATGAAACTAACGCTGATGTCGTTACCTTCAGCGAGGGGTGTTATTGCCTTTGAATCCTCCGTGGTGTCTCTGTATAATGATCTGCCTTTCCTGACGCTGGTGGCATGCTGGAGGTTTCGGGAGGTGGCAACTTATCTTCGGGCTAAGGGGGTTCGGTATAGATGGGGAGCAGCTGGCACCCTGCTCTGTACGCTCGACAATGTGCCGTATATTTTTGGCACCCCGGATGAAGTGTGGCCATTTTTGCCTCCCTGGGAGTTCCCAGAGGTCTGGAGACCGTAGTGGTTAGTGCTTCGGCTTCACCCTCTCTGGATCCAGGCTGAGTGCCTACTGTCTTCCACCTTCACCCCTGATGCATGAGAGACCGGCAGCCCATAATTGGTTAGATGATTAGATAATTGGTTAGTCCTCAGAACATGGTCTCCCTCTAACTCTCGTGCTGCCTCCCACTCCCACAAATCCCATTCCCACCTTCTCTTTCTCACCCTCCTGCTGTTACTCTATTCAGTTGACCTAACCCTGGCCCCAGAACACATCCAATACTTCCCTCTCATCCTATCTCCATCGCACATAAATCACCTCCCTGCAAGCCCAGCAACCTCATTCCCATCATCCCTCAGCGCCTGTCCTCTTTCTCCTGCGCCCTCTGGAACGCTCGCTCTGTGTGCAACAAACTCACAGCCGTCCATGACCTCTTCCTTTCAAACTCCTTCAACCTCCTAGCTTTAACTGAAACCTGGCTAACTCCCTCTGACACGGCCTCCGTTGCTGCTCTCTCACATGGCGATCTACACTTGAGCCATACCCCCAGACCGGGTGAGAGAAATGGTGGTGGGGTCGGAATCCTGCTCTCTCCCACCTGCACCTACCAGCATCTCCCTCCACCCCCATCCCTCTCCTTCTCCTCCTTTGAGACACACTGCATCCGCCTGTTCTCTCCTCTGGGCCTCAGGGTGGCAGTCATCTACCGCCCACCGGGACCAACCTCCCAGTTCTTTGACCACTTTGCTACCTGGCTTTCTCACTTCCTGTCTTCTAATCTTCCATGCCTAATTCTCGGGGACTTCAACATTCCCATTGACGATCCTTCCGCTCCTGCTGCCTCCAAACTTCTTTCACTCACGTCCTCCCTTGGACTCACACAATCCTCCCTCCTCCCTACCCACCGCGATGGTCACGTTATTGACCTGGTCTTTTCCAACCTCTGCTCCATTTCTGAGTTCAAATGTCGCCCTTTCCCCATCTCTGACCACCACCTTCTCTCTTTCAACCTATCTGGACTTCCTAAACACCCTGCTCCCCCACCCCGCACACACACTCGCAGAAACCTACATGCTGTGGACCCCCATCAATTCTCCAACCTACTTCACCACCTCCCTCATACCTCATCCTTCACCTGCCCTGATGCTGCCACTAATCACTACAACACTACGCTTATCTCTGCTCTAGACACTCTTGCTCCTCTTCGACTCTGTAAGGCCCCACGCCGCCAGCTTCAGCCCTGGCACACTCTCCAGACTCGCTACCTGCAAAGATGCTCCCGCACTGCAGAGCGTGCCTGGAGGAAATCCCGCTCTGAAGCTGATTTTGTTCACTTCAAGTTTATTCTCCGGTCATACAGCTCTGCCCTCCACTTGGCCAAACAATCCTTCTTCTCATCTCTTATAGCTACGCTGTCCTCCAACCCTAAACGGCTCTGGTCCACCTTCAACACCCTCCTCTACCCACCTGCACCTCCCCCCTCAGCTGCCTTCAGCGCTCAAGACCTGGCAGACTACTTCCTCAGTAATACTTTAACTATCAGAAGCAACATCCCAACACAAGATAGTTATCTGCCACCTCCACTCCCACAGGTCCCCTCTGTCACCCTCTGCCGCTTCCTCCCAGTCACTGAGGAGGAAGTCAATTCCTTATTGTCCTCCTCACATCTCACCACGTGCCCGCTCGACCCCATTCCCTCACATCTAATTCCTCCCCTCTCCTCCTCCCTCACCCCTGCTCTCACACACATCTTCAACCTATCTCTCTCCACTGGCTCCTTTCCATCCGCCTTCAAACACGCGCTAGTTACCCTTTACTAAAGAAACCATCCCTAGACCCCAACTCTCCATCCAACTACCGCCCTGTATCCCTGCTTCCCTTCACATCAAAGCTCTTACAAAAACTAGTCTTCAACCGCCTCTCCCTCTTCCTGTCCTCCAATTCCCTACTTGACCCCCTGCAATCTGGCTTCCGTCCCCTACACTCAACTGAAACTGCCCTCACCAAAGTCACCAACGACCTCCTAACTGCTAAAAAACACGGCCACTATTCTATTCTCATCCTGCTTGACCTCTCGGCTGCTTTTGACACTGTTGATCACCCCCTCCTTCTACAGACCCTCAACTCTCTGGGTCTCGGTGACACTGCACTTGCTTGGGTTGACTCCTATTTATCCAACAGGTCCTTCTGTGTGTCCTTTGCTGGTAACTCCTCCTCTTCATTGCCTCTATCTGTTGGTGTACCTCAAGGCTCTGTCCTTGGTCCTCTGCTCTTTTCCATCTACACCTCCCCTGGGCAAAATCATCAACAGCTTTGGCTTTAATTACCACCTCTACGCTGGTGACACTCAGATCTATCTCTCTACCCCTGATCTCTCTCCCCCTGTCCTTTCAAAAGTCAGTGACTGTTTATCTGGCATCTCCTCCTGGATGGCCTCCCACCACCTAAAGATCAACATGTCAAAGACTGAACTCCTACTTATTCCTCCCTCCAATGCCTCCCCACCTCCTGACTTCTCTATCACGGTGGAGGGTATCACCATCTCCCCATCAAACCAAGTTCGCTGCCTTGGAGTTACACTTGACTCTGCTCTTTCCTTCATCCCCCACATCCAGTCTCTTTCCTCCTCCTGCCAATACCAACTGCGTAATATTTCCAGAATTCGGCCATTTCTTACCGCTGTCACCACAAAAACAACTCATACACGCCCTGGTAATCTCCCGACTCGACTATTGCAATAATCTCTTATCTGGCCTCCCTCTGTCCCGCCTCTCCCCCTACAATCCATCCTGAACGCCTCCGCCAGGCTAATTCACCTCACCCGCCGCTCTGTCTCTGCCGCTCCCCTCTGCGAGTCCCTTCACTGGCTCCCCATCCACTGCAGAATTAAGTTCAAAATCCTTATCCTTACCTACAAAACCCTCACTAACTCAGCTCCCCACTACCTGTCCTCACTAATCACCAAATACACCCCAGCCCGCTCCTAAGGTCAAACAGTGACCTGCGCCTAGCTTCTCCCCGCATCACCTCTTCCCATGATAGACTGCAGGACTTCACACGCGCAGCCCCCACTCACTGGAACACTCTCCCTTGTACTGTCAGACTTTCCCCTAACTTCTCTTCCTTCAAACGCTCCCTTAAAACGTTCCTATTTAGGGAAGCCTACCACCCAACTCACTGACGCAACCATCAATCACTCTCACCTTACAGTCCTCTCCTCCTGTTTCCAACCCCAACCCTCCTAGATTGTGAGTTCCTACGGGAATAGGGCCCTCATCTCCTCCTGTACTATTTGTCAAATGTTGTTCAATGTATTGTAACCCTGTCTATACTGTGCTTATTGTACAGCGCTGCGGAATATGCTGGCGCTTTATAAATAAAGAATAATAATAATAATAATGAATCTCCCCCCCAAGTGTTTGTTATCCCCTTATTCCCCTTTTCAGTTGGCTGAGACGCCCCAGTTGGGTATTTGAGACTTTTACCTTACGTTTATGGAGGACTTTTGTTGTGCGTCGCTTTATTAATCCACCTTTTGCATTTATTTCCCCCCCCCTCCTTAATTCAGAGACGCTTTGGACACGATTCTCTTTCTTTTTTCTTGCTGATATTCCCTGGCTGGGGATAGATCTGAGACTTTTTTGATTTCTCCAAAATATTTTGATGAATTTTATTATAAACCCTCCTTTTTTCAACATTTTTGCTGATTCTTTATGCGGCTCCCCCCCCTTTATGTTATCTATATTTCTTATGAGAGTATACTATCTGGCCCTGCGTGGCTGACTATGACGGTCAATCTGTGACCTTTATTTCTTTACAAAAGACAATTTTTGAAATAATAAATCGTATTCCACTTACCAAATAACTTTATTTTGTAGAGCTACAGCAAGTGATACTATGTATCAATCTTATAAGGAGTACTAATTCAACTACCATCTTTGCTATAATCCTTCCCTTATACTGAGTCTCTAATTGAGAATTATAACCTAACTGGGAATAACCTAACTGGGACTATTATACACTACAATTTACCAAGGGCAGGCACCAATTTTTTTCACTTATACGTTTTTTATTAATTATTTTGTACCAGTGTTAAGTCTACTAATAAAATTTATGATTGTCAGTTTTCTAGCCTTGTTGGGCTATTGTCTCTTTCTCTATACAGGGTAACTCCTAAGGGTTATGTCCCTTCTCCTGACAATATATTCTATTCTGCAATTCGCATAAGTTGCTTCTTAGTACCTATTTTTTTCTTTCGCGCAGGAGCAGGAGCAGGAGCAGGAGCATGCGCGGCAAGCGCGGTGCTCTCAAAAAGGACCAAGAGACCATTAGATCCGTCTAGTGTTCATCTATATTCCTCTCTGTACCTAAGACCTGATACCAGAGTCCCGTGCTGTACCGAAGCACTGGCAACTGTGGGTTCCAAAGTCTACTCGTATCACCCTTTTTCTTACTACAGAGACAGAAGACAGAAGAACGTGCTGTGTGGGTGGGGCAGTACGTGTGTGTGAAGATGCTTCACTACGTCCAGTTTCCTGGTTCTTGTGTCAACTGTATGGATGGGACTCATTTGGTGCATTTACATACAATCACACGGTGGCACTATTAAGTGCCCCTTATTCACTCACAGCTCCAACTGCCCCTTGCGTTCCAATTTCAGAGGTCATTTGGCTTAAAGCCTCGCGACTGAGCTGGGTGCGGCTGACATGTTTGACTTATGTTCAGTAATCCATTAGTGTCAAGCATCAGGTATAACTCATTCACACTCTATCATATGGCACAATTCTTAAAATCATAGGAGACAGAAAAGAAAGAAACAAAGTTCAGGGTTTCAATACACAGATGAGGTGGATGGTAAAGATCCAAGTCACCTGGAAATGAAATCCCGCTTACTGACATCAGTTGTTAGGGTCTCTGGTCCTATCCGGGGGTCTGGCGGTGGTCCCCCCGGCAGTCTTCAGGTCTCTGGTCTCTGTTGCAGTCCACTTGATCGAGAGTCGAATATTCTCGGAAATGACACAGGCACAGGCTATCTGGCATCACTTGTTCATTTCAAATTGTTTACATTATTAGGGTAATATTTATAGGAAAGTATACAGGATAAGGGGTCATCCAAACCTTGACAGAGTATTCATTTTTTACTTGATGACAAAGACGTTTGCATGCACGTATTTTTCTTGGAATCACAGGTCAGCTTGACCATACCTATGCAATTTCTTGCTTAATTATCAAAACGAAAAGTTGAACAACAACAGGAAATGAGACTTTAAGGCGCCGGGCAGGAGAGGGGAGCAAGGCCGCAAGCAAGAGTAGAGCAAAGGAGAGACTCAGGGTCATACGGCAATGTTTTATACGCAGTTTAAAGTTGTACAATATCCAGCTTAAATAGCTATCTAACAAAAATGGCGAAAAGCATCTTTAATATCTTACAAACATCACACTATTATAATTGAGCAGTATAATTGAACTCTCATAGGGAAAACCAAATCCAAAAACTCATCTGCTCAGAACGTTTATTTAAAACTGATCAGAGGTGACAGCTCTACTTTGCTAGAGATGCCAGCCTGGGATTGCTGGTCGATTCCATTTTCTTGATATCTTCATGGACTTTTCATATATAATGTAATGCCTGCCGAACAACAATAAGAAGCCTCTCACTTGATTTCCTGCTTTCATCATTTGTGGCGTTGTGCTACAAATGCGTTTGCACAGTGGGAACTTGGCAGCGTATTAACGGCAAATGGCAAGAGAAAAGTACATTGTCAAGTGCCGTCCCCATGCAGAGAGTTACAGGAATGCTAAAGATCCCCAATATTTCCATAGAAAATAAGTCTTTTCATAAACAAGGTACAGATTAACAGACCACTTGAGTTATGCCACTTTAAGTGTTAAGCAGGCCTGTAAATCCTGAGCCGTTACTGGAAATGGATAACATTTGTACGTTTGTAGATTTAGCCATTGTGTTGACAGCTCGTTCTTGGTGCCTTGGTGAAAAAGCATTGACGTACAATATTCTAAAGGTAAGAGCAATATAAAGACTTTGAATCTGGGACAATACAAAATCCATAATTGAGATGCTGCTGATAATTTCCTTTGACTTCCATGCAGACCAGACGTTAATCTATAACGTCACTATGCACTTTACATTATGACTCATGGACTAAGAGTTTCGTTGCATGTAAGGGCAGAAGGTGACAGGCCAGGGATGTGCCCAATGGGGAATACTAACAAATGACTTGAAAGAACTTCAAAAGAGTTACAAGTGACATCTGCCAGGGGGCGATTGATTAAGTTTTAATACTATTAATATTAAGTAGTGAATACTAACACTTTAGGATACAGCCACTTATGATGTTGGATGAACAATAGTCTTAGCTATAAAATAGAAATAACATTTTCTAGTCTAATAGCTTCATAGACGTGCCACTAAGTAAATTATGCATGACAATAACGTCACAAGGCAAACTAAGGACAAGATGGGGTTTTGTAGAACTCTAGATGCCAGAAAGGTGAATAGCTCCTCAGGAGGGAATATTTACATGTATTTATTACTTAGGAGATGTGTTTTTAAACACTTGTGATATTAAATAGTTCTAAATGGAACTGTGTCAAAAAGAGCACAAGTGGCATAAGCACGGTCACTAACAGGGTTATTCAAAGAGATCCGAAAAGTCACCACACGTTCAGTGACTTTTCGTTCTCCGCACTTCGGGGGATTCGGCGATTACTAGTTCGCCGACCCTGCGGTGTATTCAGCAAGCACCGCAGGGCCTCCGTAGTACAGGGAATACTCGCCGCAAACCCGCAGAACACGCCCCGAACTCTCACCGAATACTCACCGAACACTCACCGAAAACCTGCAGAAACCACCGCAAAAACCCCACCGAACACGCCGGAAAAATCCCAGCAGACGGCGATCACAGTGCAGAGCAGCCGTCGGAAAAAGCCGACTAGCAGACGAACGGGGTGGAAAAAAACAGTTTGAAAGTTTGAAATCTGAAACGCTGTTTGCAAAAAAGCTACTGAACGAAAATGTTTGGAATTTACACATAAGATGCTATGAATGATAATAAAAAGGTCTGTTACAGAAAAATGAAAACAAAAACAAATTAAAAAAAAAACGGAAAATAATTTTTGACAAAAAAATACCAAAAAATGCCTAAAAGATCCTAAAAAAATCTATAAATAAAGAGACTTTTTACTGCAGAATAAAATGATAAACGATTTATTAGATATTAAATTAAAACTGGAATATTTTTAACATTGTAGCCTATGAGATTCGCCAAAATAAACCTGACGAATGAAACCATCGAACAGCAGGGAATTTCACTGACATTCCTCAGCTTTTCGGTGTTCTCTGAATAGACGAACCATTGCTTCTCTATGGGGGAGTTCACTGCCCTCGAACAGGCACTGTACGTAGAAACATAGAAACATAGAAAATGTTGGCAGATAAGAACCTTTCGGCCCATCTAGTCTGCCCAATTACATGGATACTTTACCTGGATTTATCTTTGTTTAGGATAGCCTTATGCCTATCCCATGCCTGCTTAAATTCAATTACTGTTTTGGCCTCTACCACTACAACTGGAAGACTGTTCCATGTATCCACCACCCTCTCAGTAAAATAATGCTTCCTGATGTTACTTTTAAACCTTTGCCCCTCTAATCTAAAACTATGTCCTCTTGTTTTGCTACTTTGTTTCCTTTTAAATATACTCCCTTCCTCTACCTTGTGGATTCCCTTTACGTATTTAAATGTTTCTATCATATCTCCTCTGTCTTGTCTTTTTTCCAAGCTGTACATGTTAAGATCATTAAGCCTTTCCTGGTAACTTTTCTCCTTCAAGCTGTACACCATTTTAGTAGCCCTTCTCTGAACTCTCTCTAAGATGTCTATATCCTTCTGGAGATACGGTCTCCAGTACTGCACACAGTACTCCAAGTGAGGTCTCACCAGTGCTCTGTACATTGGCATGAGCACTTCCCTTTTCCTACTGCTAATACCTCTCCCTACACAACCAAGCATTCTGCTAGCATTTCCTGCTGCTCTATTACATTGACTACTTACCCTTAGATCCTCTGCGATAATAACCCCTAAATCCCTTTCCTCAGATGTTGAGGTTAGGACTGTATCAAATATTCTATATTCAGCCCTTGGGTTTTTACGTCCCAGGTGCATTATCTTGCACTTATCCACATTAGAACTCAATTGCCACAGCTCCGACCATTGTTTTAGTTTACCTAAATCATTTGTCATTTGGCTGATGCCTCCAGGAACGTCTACCCTGTTGCAAATCTTTGTGTCATCAGCAAAAAGACATACTTTACCATTAATACCTTCTGCAATATCACTAATAAAAATATTAAAGAGAATGGGTCCAAGTACTGACCTCTGAGGTACCCCACTGGTAACAAGACCTTGCGCCGAATAAACTCCATTTACCACAACCCTCTGTTGCCTGTCACTCAGCCACTGCCTAATCCATTCAACAATATTGGAATCCAAGCTCAAAGATTGCAATTTATTGATAAGCCTTCTATGTGGAACAGTATCAAAAGCCTTACTGAAATCTAAATAAGCAATGTCTACAGCACCACCTTTGTCTATTATTTTTGTTACCCAATCAAAAAAATCAATAAGATTAGTTTGGCATGATCTCCCTGAGGTAAACCCATGTTGTTTCTGATCCTGTAATCTATCAGGGTTATTCAGAGAGCGTGAAAAGCAGGAGAATGACTGGAGAATGAAAAAATGTAGGTCAAAATAGCCGATTTGGAGAGTAAGATGAAAGGGAGAATTTTTCTGGTTTGGCTATTTTGACCTAGAATTTTTCATTCTCCAGTCATTCTCCTGCTTTTCACGCTCTCTGAATAACCCTGTATGTGCTTTTAGCTGTTCAACAATCATTTCCTTTAACATGGTTTCCATTAATTTCCCCACTACTGACGTAAGACTAACTGGCCTATAGTTCCCCGATTTCTCCCTACTACCCTTCTTGTAAATGGGCACAACATTTGCTAATTTCCAGTCTTCTGGGACGACTCCCATTAACAAGGATTGGTTAAATAAATCTGTTAACGGTTTTGCTATTACACCACTGAGCTCTTTTAATAACTTAGGTTGGATCCCATCAGGCCCCATTGACTTATTTGTCTTTACTTTAGACAGCTGCTGTAGAACCTCCTCCTCTGTAAACTCATATGTAAATGTCTCTTTAGTGTTACCTCCTAACTGAGGTCCCTTTCCTTCCTTTTCTTCTGCAAAGACTGAACAAAAAATATTCATTGAGGCAGTCAGCGAGACTTTTATCCTCTTCTACATACCTTCCTTCCTTTGTTTTTAATCTAACTAATCCTTGTTTTACTTTTCTTTTCTTGTTTATGTATCTAAAAAATGTTTTGTCCCCCTTATTTACTGACAGAGCTATTTTCTCTTCTGCGTGTGCTTTGGAAGCTCTTATAAATTGCTTTGCCTCTTTCTGCCTAATCTTGGTGAATTGCCTGCTCTCTGAATAGCCGAATGGCCCGAAATGTCCCCATTCGCTGAAATTCAATGTCCGGCTACATTTCGGGGCCATATCTATTCGGGGCTCTCTCTGAATAACCCTGATAGTGTATGTGTACGTACAGTATTTGTTTTCTGTGTATTAACCTGCATTCTGTTTCTCACTATATGGAAAAAGACTTGAGATGACTGGGACTATTTTCATGGGCTATTGCAAGCCCCTTTTTCCTTTTCACCCCCCTCCTCCATGATCTCCATGATGGCCTCTCTCCCTGTTAATTCCCCATCCCCGTTCTGCATGCTCCGTCTCAAGGTTCATACCTCCCACCTCCGTTTTCCATGCATATCAAGTATAGTTAATCTTGGTAGTTAAGGGGTTCATCAGCAGAAGTATGGGGCTTGGAAGTTGTGACCCATAACCTCAGTGAAGTAGTTGTCCCTGCACCGCTTGCCAACCCGGCAAAGCACATATTTGTTTCCACAAGTATTTACTTCATCTTCAGGAAAAAACTAGTTTTTGCATGAATAAATAATCTTTAGAGGTCCAGAATCTAACAAAAGTTGTGCTTACACTGATACAAATAAGGCTCCACGTCTCATTTTAAATAAAGCCTTGGGTTAACAGCTCAGACATAGATTTAGAGTATCATACTCATACAACTGATGTACAATCCACATATCCGTTTACAACAGCTGCAAGGATTTCATATGGATTAGTATAATAAAAATTAACTGTTTGCATGTATTTAGTTATTGTTCTGAAACAAAGAAGGAGGATTACAAATAGGTGTAAGTTCCATCAACTCCTGTTTATCCTTTTGTAGGGTTAGGCTGCTCATTCTACGTTTTATGTGCCATCATTGTTCCTACCATGGGAAATATTATATGGTAATTTGATGTAATCTTTAACAGAAACACAATCAACAATAACTCTATTGCTATATATACACATATACAGAAATTAGGACCTCGAAAAATAAATTAATCGAAAAAAAGTAAAACTAAAAGGGTAAGAAAACCAAAATAATAAAGGTCAAAAGTTTTGTAATTTAGGCAACCATGAAAATTTAAATATTAGCTTTTCTATCAAGACAAATGTTATATATTAGCAAAGCAAATATGTACCATCTTTCAAAAAGCGTGCGTTCGTTATTTTTTTCCTTAGCACAGATAAGAACTGTAATTTCTGAAGGTCTGAATAAGCTGATTTGAAAACATAAGCTGAAGAATTTCCAGTTTACCTATTGTCACAATAAGCTTATTATTAACCTAAAATTTGTAATCTCTGTTATTATTTCAAAAAATTTTCTATATGATCAGGGCAGGTCTATAAGGCGTCCGATTGAGTCCATAAGACCCAGGCAGCACTTTTTTTGGGGGGGGGGCATGTTATTTTGCCATCTGGTACAGGCAGTGCTCTGCAGATGTCAGGTGTTATACACCACTGCCAGCACCAAAAAGAACAAGGACAATAGATTGCAGGTCTGGGATTTGACAGGGACTGACATAAGGTGTGATGATGGAAGTATGGAAACTGACATTGGGTCTGAGATGTGTAAGAGGGATGACATGGGGTCTGCTGTCAGCAGTCTGTCTCAGCTGGACGTGTTCCCAGACACAACTATGTGTTTGGACATTTCTGTATCATTAAACATGTACTGATATCTATATCTTGTTATATTTTACCTTATGATGGTATTACACACTACTATGAGCCGAAAGCAATGGGTGTGTGTGTGGTGGTGGGGGGGGGGTCAGCATTTCTTTCTGTGATCCAGGTAGCTTAATGTCTTGAGCTGGCCCTGTAAAACACTATATAATACAGTATGTAGGAGTGTTCTTAAGAAAGTGAGCAGATAAATATTGTGAAATCAATAGTGCCAAAATTTCCTTGGTCATTAAGCAGGGAAACTGACAAAGACCTCTGTACTCTGTAAAAGTTAACACACAACAGTATCTTCATGACTTTTAAAATTACAGACCTAGATTGTGGGTCTCTGCTGTGGTTAGTTCTTCTCATTTACCTTCTCTTATGCCGTATACCTTGTACCGTGCCATTTATTTGAAGTTTGTTTTATTATTCTTCTACTCACTTTCTCAGAGAATCCAATAATTGTTTGTAAAGCCCTGTTTCCTACAGATTGTCAATTATTTCAAATTTATTATCTCTTGATGACCCTTCAAATAAATACCAGATATGTGAAGCTCACAGACCGATCAGGCTTTGGTTCTTCACTTATGTTTTCATAACTTAATAAACTGTGTCACTTCATTCTGTGACAGCCAATCTCATAGTTATTGTAAGGATTTTGTATCATGCTCTGGTGTTGTCACCTTTGATACAGAGAACTTAACCAAAGGCAGCGAACAATTCTTAAAATGACACACTCGAATATCTCATTGGAGCACCTTTTCCTTTGATTACATAATACATTGGCTGTGGCTTCATTACGGTAAGCTTATGTAATGTCACAACATTTATTTCCATCCAGAGTTGAATTAATTTTTCACCAAGATCTTGTATTGCTGATGAAAGAATAGGACTGCAACGCAAAGTCTTCTCCAGCACATACCAAAGATTCTCAGTGAGGTTAACCGCATAAGTACCCACTACTGTTTTTACATTTCTGCACTGTTTATGTTTAGCTCTAATTTTCCTCTTACTAGTTTATGGAACCCACACATAATATATACCGTTTTTCTTGCCATTAAATGGAATTTCGAAAGATAGTATTATTTTCATCATATCATATGAGTATAAATTTTTTTCATGAAATTTGAAAAAAGATGGATTTTTTCCCCAGCTTTGATCCCCAAATCTACAACTGCCAAAAAGACTCCAGCTGAATAGTTTAAAAATTTTGTCTTGAGCTTAGAAATACCCAATGTTTACATGTTTTTTGCTTTACTGTTGAGCCATTTCACCTCTGTGTGCTGAGCTCATTTTGACCGTTTTGTGCTCAAGATGTTTAAACGCAATTTGAAAACCTGTTCTATTACATGACCCAGACAAAAACAAAAACAAACACACATTTTTTTTTTTTTGTTGGCCTTTCTAATGATACCAAACATGACCCTCTAGCTGCCACTGCTCGGGAGACGACCCCCTATCTCCTCCAATGGACAGCTAGGGGTTAATTGTCCAACTGATGTCATCGCGCACATGCGTGACAACATCAGTGTGTGGGGGGGGGGGTGCCCCAGAAGCTTGCCTGACATGTCAGCCACCCCCAGAACAAGTCAGCATGTAAGAGGTTAAAGAGAGGCACACCTTTACAGTGACGCTACTCTTTTTTTTCTGAAAATGCTAGGTTTTATTCACACCCCAGTTGTAAACAATGACCTTATGATGACCATCAGAGTTACCTTTATATAGTTCAGTCAAAATACAAAAACCCATAGCATAAACAGACATGATCAGTGAAATGGTCTGGTTGGAAAGTTGTAAATTGTTGTCAAGAATGTCCCATCTTCAACATAACTGCATTTCTAGAACGAAGTCAAAAGGCACAGCTATTGCAAGCAGACAACCGGTTTGAACTACTGGGTTGAAAGAAATACTTTGATTCCATGAGGAGAGGATTCTCTAAGTACTTGTCGTCGCAGTCTCAAATTCTTCACAGCTGCAGTCTAATAACTACATGGCAAGACTTCACAAGAACCAAAAAACTATGAAGCAGTGAAGAACATGCTTTTAGGGTATATACCTGTATTATTGTATAGATACCTGGAAGTACACTTAATACTAGGTTGAATGATCTTACCATTCAAAGAGGTTTTTAAATGGTTTTATTTTTTTTAACAACATTTTTTTAACTTTCTACCAAGGAGATACAAAACATAAGACTGAAGTAACTAACAGTTGTGTTTAATTTATTACAGTGCAGGTAATAATAAGGCCACATACACAATGCTTCATTGTTGCTTGCACTCCGCAGGGTTTTGATCTTTCTTGGGTTCGTAATCAGGATCATTTTCTTGGTCCGCTTCCTCCTCTCCTTCCTCATCATCAGCTTCCTCTCCTTCTTCATCATAATCATCATCGTCATCTTCAATAGCTTCGCCAGTGAAGTACAGAACTGACCGAGGGATTATTCTCTCACGCAAGAAGTGTCCAATTTCAAAGTCTGCAGAGAGAATTACTTCAGCATCATCATCCAACTCCCCACTTTCAGGTACTTTAGGTGGACTAAAGAAGTTGAAGAACGAGTCATTGGGAACAGTTTTTGTAACAGTCCTTACTGTACCACGATCCTTATTTATTTATTTATAAAGGATTTTACCAGGAAGGATACATTGAGATTTCTCTCGTTTTCAAGTATGTCCTGGGTTCAAGAACATTGAAGTGTTACAGTTACAGAAATACAAAGTAATACAATGCAAGATATTAAAAAAAAACAACACAAATATATACAGATTAACAGAAAAATATGTAGGAAATATAGTCACTAGGTTACATGTTTACAGGTGCATTCTGTATTGAGGTATGTTAGTAAGGAGCTTTTGAGTGACTTAAGACTGGGGGAAGATTTGATGGTGTCTGGGAGGTTATTCCATAATTGTGGTGCTCTGTAGGAAAATGAGGACCGAGCCACTGTCTTTTTGTATTGTGGTATAGCAAGTAAGGTGCTGGTCCTGGATCGGAGGTTATAGGATGAGGGAGCTGCTGGGGGAAGCAGTCTATTCAGGTAGGGTGGCAGCTTCCCAGAGATGCTCTTAAACACCAGGCTGGAAAGGTGAAGGGTGCGTCTGGATTCCAGCGATGGCCAGTTTAGCTCTTTTAACATGTCACAATGGTGGGTCATGTAGTTACATTGTAGCGCAAAGCGGCACAATGAGTTATACAATGTAGTAAGTTTATGAAGGTGTGTTTGCGGGGCGGCTGCATACACTACATCTCCGTAATCAATAGCCGGCATAAGCATTTGCTGTACAATCTGCTTTCTTACCGCGGGACTCAGGCAGGATTTGTTTCTGTACAGGGCACCTAGTTTGGGGTAAAGTTTAGATGAGAGTTTTTCAATGTGGGGGCCAAAGGATAGATTAGGGTCCAACCACATACCTAGATATTTGAGAGAAGTGACTGTGGTCAGCGTGCCATTTGATTTTGTCCCAACACATAGATGGGGATTTTGCAATTTGTGTAGTTTAGGTGCGGTTCCAAAGAGCATCGTTACAGTTTTGTCAGTATTTAAAAAAGTTTGTTGTTTTTGATCCACTTTTCTACCTCTGTGAATTGTTCTTGCAGCACGGCCTCCAGCTGCGGGAGATTTGGTTTGCTGGTATAGATCACAGTGTCGTCTGCGTACATATGTACAGTTGAGGCTTTGCAGACGTTGGGCAGATCATTTATGAATATTGTGAACAGCAGAGGGCCTAGTATTGAGCCTTGGGGTACACCGCAAGTGACTGGGAGCAGGAGGGAGGAGCTGCCAGAAATTGACACATATTGTGATCGGTCGGATACATATGATTGAAACCAGGTTAGCGTGCGATCACCAATGCCAGAGTTTTTAAGTTTTTCTAACAAGATGCCATGGTCTACCGTGTCAAAGGCCTTGGCAAAATCAAGGAAGATGGCTCCAGTTAGGTTTCCTTGTTCCATCCCAGCCTGGATATCATTGCAGACTTTTAAAAGGGCGGTTGTAGTTGAATGATTTGGACGAAAGCCTGATTGATCCGGGGTTAAGTAGTTCCAATATTGATAATAATCACGTAATTGTGTGTAGACACATTTTTCCAAGACTTTTGACATTACAGGGAGCAACGATATCGGACGGTAGTTGGATACCAAAGTACTGTCACCACTTTTATGGATAGGTACCACTCTCGCAGTCTTCCAGAGCTTGGGTATGTATCCAGTCGCCAGTGACTCATTTATTAGGGTTGCAACAGGATTTGCAATTGCAGGCGCACTGATTTTCAGCAGCATTGCTGGTATTTGATCAGGTCCAGACTGGTATTTCATTTTTTGCTTACGGAGAAGTTTAGTAACGACACTGACAGGCACTGGTCTAAAACTGAATTCCTGTCTGATACAGGGACTTTGCACAGTTGGGGGGGCCTGACCTGCATGAGGCCTCTCTGATTGCATGTCATTTCCTAGCTTGGCAATCAAAGTGGTGGCACATCCAACAAAATAATCATTAAAGGCATTTGCTACATCTAGGGGGTGTTCCAGGGTTTGGTTGTTTACTTTGACAGCAGCTGGCTGGGAGTGGACTGGGGGTGCTTGTATGTTACTTATGGTTCTCCAAAAGTTTCTAGGGTTTGATATGTTATTGTTTAGATTTTCATTGAAGTAATGGGCTTTGGCCATTTTTGTTTGTTTTGTGCATTCATTCCGGCATTTTCGGTATTCGTAGTGATCGTTCATGGAACCAGTACTCTTGAAATTTGACCACCGTGAATCTCTAAGCTGGTACATTAGTGTAAGATCAGCTGTAACCCAGGGGAGATGAATCCCTTTTACTCGCACTTTACGCAGCGGGGAATGGGAATTCCAGACTTGCAGGAGCTCAGACTGAAAGTATTCAACTGCACAGTCTAGGTCTGGGATTAGGTTTAGTCTGTACCAGGGGAGCTTATGCTTCTGTTTCTTATTTATGGTTTTTAATTTAATGTGACATTCTTTCCTTTCTTCCAGTCAATTTGGCATCATGTGCAACCCATTATTTCTGGCCCATCAAATGAGAAAGGATCAGACTCATCTGTCTCGGACCTCATTTTGTAGGTTTTCGTTAACAGTTCATTTGTAAAGTATTCATTTGGTTCAAAGTGAAATTCTAATTTGAAACTCATTGGCTGTCCAGCTTCTGAAAACTTTACTTTTATGTCTTTCAAGTGCTTCAGAATGGGCTCATCATGTTCCTGAACCATGTCGCTTAAGAGGTCAACGTTTTTGAAAACTGTAAGCCAGAACTCTGGTATTCCTTTGGGGTCCTCTTTCTCTTCATCTTTTTTCTCCTCTTCAAGTTTTGCCTATTCTTTCATTTCATCTGAGATTTCCTCGTCGTCATCTACTTTCCACTCACATTCTTCTTCTGTGGGTTCATATGTGGCATTTATGATATCACATCTTTTGTCAAAAAGTGGCTGATATAAAGCAGCATACTTCCTCTCCAGTTCATGGACTTCTTCATAGAATTTTGCTTCAATTTGGGCACATTTTACCTGAAGATTCTTGAGGGCATTTACTCGCCTCTTAACTACTTTAGGCAGGCTTTCTATATATCCTGTGGGCATACCAACAAGGTCATCTAACCTTTCTTGAAGAGCAACTAAGATCTGGGGATTCTGCATCATCTGAGCAGTCAATTGCCTGGCTTTACTGTTTGCATCCTCCTCAGATTCTTCTTCTTCCACTTCCTCAACATCTTCCATATCCTGTTGGTCCAATTCTGCTTGCTCTTTGTTGTCTATGTTTGCCATTTCTCAGGTTTTGCGCAACACCGAGACAGAGGAGGGAGGGGGTCCGCAGCCGCCGCGCAGTGCCGGGAGACAGGAGGGAAGAGGCGCCCCTTTCCGGATGGCGGCAAAACAAGAAGAGCCACTCTTTTTTTTAACTCTTAGTCGATTAGGAGGGAGAGGGGCCCTGTCACGTTTCCACTCGTTTCCAGCCCTGCCCCCAGGTGGTGAGTTCGATCCGGGCCAGCTCTTACCATATCTGGGCTATTCCATTCCTCCCTCTCTGCTCCAGGAATGACCCATAGCCATTCTGGTCTGAGATCACATGCTCTGCCCTGTTCTCTATAAATATCCAAGTACTTCACTTGCTCAGGGCTCTTGCATGGGTCATTGCTCCCTGAGGTTTTGCCTGCAGTATCTGTTTCTGAGTTTGTATTGCTGTTATTTTGCCTTGTTTTACTGTGTTCAGTTTATTTTTTGTTTCCTCGCTCTGTCTGCTCATCTTAGTGTCCTGTCTGGTATCTTATTTTGGTTTATCCTGTATTGTTTTGTTTCTGTGATATTGAACTCCTGTGTATGACTTTGGCCTGGTTATCTGACTATTCTATTGTATTTATTCCTCTGCTCTGTGATCTTCTGTGTACGGATTCCTGGCTTGTCTGATTTCCCTCTCTGGCTTCTGTATGATTACCTATTCTGGTTACTGACTTTGGCTACCACTTGGAACAAATCCAGAGGCGTAGTCTTTGTGTCCAGTCTCTTGTTCTGTGTGTCACCCAGCACTGAGGTTCCCTTCCCTTAGATTAGACGGCCATCCTAAGGACCGTATTAAGATCAGGGTTACCTTTAGTGTTCTGCTGGGTACCAGTCTATTGTTTTCTCCTTTAACCCTTGTCCTTCCTGTTGTCCTGTTCTGTGTATTTTGTGTGGCTCCCTTATCTCCTGATCAGTGTATCCTGCAGCCAACCACAATCCTGCCTAAAGGGCTAACCATCCCACATAAAGGGCCCACCTTGGCTCACGCCGGTTGCCCCCGTGACAGGTCCAAAGAATCTTTCAGACACTCTCCCGTCTGTGCCGGGGGCGCCAGAAACTGACATCATCGCGCCCGACAATGAAATCAGTGCGACGGCTCACGGCTGGGGTCCACAAAACCATACTGACTTCAAGGAAGTCAGACCATTGTGGGACCTTGGCCAGAGAAGTACGTATATGGAGGGAGGGGGGTTGAAAGGACACAACGTACAGGGTACATCCTTGTTCCTTAAGTGACCTTTTTCTCAGGACGTACCCTGTATGACATTGGTCTTTATGGGGTAAAGGTCTGGAATCTGTAGTGGCCAATCTACCAATGTACGAAATGTGGCCAATGTACGAAAATGATATCCCATGCTCCCTGAACGACTCTTACACAATTTGAGCCCGATGAATCCTGGCATTATCATCTTGGAATATGCCTGCGCCATCACGGAAGAAAAAATGCATTGATGTAAAAACCTGCTCATTCAGTATATTCAGGGAGTCAGATGACCTTATTTTTTGCCAGTGGAAACATACATTGTAGAGCACTATGGAACTTGTAGCGCTTTATAAAAACTTGTAACTGTAACTATCTCTGCAGTAATTATCCAATGGAAGGCTCGTAACTATTTGCGTAGTCTGACTTTGTTTGGCCAGGCAGTGTATACAATCATAATAAATAAAAATATGAATGCCTATCACAGTTACAGTTACAAGTATTTATAAAGCACCAACAAGTTCCACAGTGCTGTACAATGGGAGAGACAGAATAACAAATATGCATAAACATTACAAAACAGAACAGTAGGAGAGAGGACCCTGCTCGAGAGCTTACGATCTGGTAAGCAGAACTTTTTCTCCTATGCTAAAACAGGCTAGACAGGTAACACAGTAAACAGAGGGTATTTTTAGACAGGTTCCCTGACTGAAATAACTGATATAATGTGGGGAACACAGTACAACCAAGTCCCATTTGCGTAACCTTGTAATAATATCTAATTTTCTACATGTTCATAAATTGAAATTAAATTGCAGCTGAAAAGAACTAGGTCAGATCTATGAATGTCCCACAAGACATGTATACAGTATATGGACCGTCACAAAAGATTATTATTGCCCCTAATTACACAGCCGACTTAAAACACATTTCCAGCCAAAGTAATTACAGTGGGAGTCACTTTTTAACACTGAATATAGGGCAAACACAAATGGCTAAAAATTTCAATTACGTATATAAATAACCTTTTTTGGTAATAGCCCTAATTAATTCATATTCAAGAAAAATATGAATTATTATGTAAAATTAAACCAGATATATTGATTTAAAGAAACCTAAAACTGAATATGATACATGATGCATTACTGAAAAAGAAGGTTGTTTTAAAAGGATCACGGTTTGAAGAGTATTGACGTATCATCTGATAAAGCAATGGATTTAATGTTTACATGGCTAATTATGATCGAAAGGTCACAAACGATGCATAATTTAAAAAGGTACATCCTCAGTGGTTTCTGACTTCCTCTATGAGAGTTCTGCAGTAAGCCACACATTAGCATGGATTATTAACAGAGTAGACCTTTTATTAAAAGGAAATGAATTAAAGTAAGCTTTACGGTCTCATTCGCATCCAGTGGTTACACGGAGATGCTTTCCTTCAGATGCAATTTTATAACGCTTACGTTTGTACCCGCAAATGGCCTATGGCAGTTCATTTGCTTAATTATTTTGCTAACTGTTGCATAGCATCTTTATTTACCTCTGATTACATGCTTCGAATATGAAAAATATATTCATATTTAAGGTTACATATAATTTTCCATGAATTTACAATGTATTTGTGAATAGATGCCTTTACGGTTTGCTCATTAGAAGGTAATTATATACAATTAGCTTTTGCCCGCGGCTTCACTTTACGCGGCAACTTTTCCCTTCCACATAACTTTCTATTAATGCGCTTTGATACAGCACTTTGGGAACATACAACTTCTTTTGCAATTAACTTTTGAGGCTTTCCCTCCTTATAGAGGGTGCCAATGATGGTTTCCTGCACAACTGTCAGGTCAGCAGTCTTTCCCATGATTGTGATTCCTACTGAACCAGACTGAGAGACCATTTAAAGGCTCAGGAACCCTTTGCAAGTGTTATGGCTGAATTAGCTGATTAGAGTGGGACACTTTGAGCCTAGAATATATTGCACCTTTTCACAATATTCTAATTTTCTGAGATTGTGGATTTGGGGTTTTCCTGAGCTGTAAACCATAATCATCACAATTATGACAAATCACGGCTTGAACTGAGTCTCATATATTAGTTTCAACTTTTAAGTTGCAATACTGAAAGAAATGAACTTTTGATCGATATTCAAATTTTTCAAGTTTCCCCTGTATATATAGATTAAACCTATCACTACCTAGCACTTTTAGTGGAAAAAAATATTACCATTAGATTAGGCTGAAACATGGGATCTGTACTTTCACACTTAAATGTAGGATAAAATAGCAGTTGCGTATAGGATGCTATTTTAAGAATTTAAAAATAAATTAAATATAGGGTGTCCACAAAGTCTCTTTACAATTTCAAAAATTTATTACAAAGGCAAATGATGAGATATCTTCATCAGATTTGTTCTATGTACTGGTTATTAAGGGTTTTATCACATTGATCGTGTAAGAAAAGCCTTTGATCGGTCTTCCAGAAAGTCTATCCGTACCGCTGCCAGGCAGTTAGAGCTACCACATTCGACAGTGCACAAAGTCCTACACAAAAACTTACGATTGGACACTTACAAAGTGCATTTGTTACAGGCACTCGAGCCAAATGATAAACCAAGTTTGTGGGTTCCTAAATGAAACATTTCCAGACAGGTGGATTGGAAGGGGTGACCCAATTCCCTGGCCCCTCGTTCACCAGATATCACTTCCCTCGACTTCTTTCTATGGGGTTATGTTAACGATATCGAGTATGGAACAAAGGTACGGGACATCACTAATCTAAAGCAGAGGATCACTGATGCCATTGCCACCATTGATGAGGGTATGCTACAGCGAACATGGCAAGAAATTGAGTACCGTCTTGATGTGCTTCGTGCAACTAATGGTGCCCATATAGAGGTGTATTAAATGGGGCAAAAAACCTTAAATTTATACGTCTCAATTTGTAATCATTTTCACTTATCTGTCTTTTAATTTGCCTTTGTAATACATTTTTGAAATTGTAAAGAAACTTTATGGATACCCTCTACTATAAATTTGTTAATTTTTTTTATTCAGTTGAATTATCCTTTGCAGAAATGTTTTAGAAATAGTTCTAGATTCTACTTAAGGGGTTATTCAAAGAGCACAAACATTTCAGTGCTCTTTCATTCGTTGCACTTCGGCGAGCATAATTTGCTGACCCTGCGGTGAATTCAACATTCACCACAGCGTCCCCAAAGTGCGCCGAATCAATCCACCGAATGCCGTTGATCAACCCACCTAAAAACCATCAAACGCATCCTCAAACCGTCGCCAAACAGGCCGCCGAACGTATCCTCAAACCACTGAATGCCGCTGGAAAAAGCCAACGGAAAAAGCCAACCATCCGCCAAACAGGTGTTAAAAGAAAACAACCCCCCCCCTGCAAATTTTAATCCCTTCACTGAGGAAGACGTGTGGGGAATGTGATGGGGATTCCATGCTATATGCAGAGGACGTTCCCCACACATCATCTGCCAAAAAGGCCCTTGTTATACTCACCTTTCCCCTTTTCATTTATTGCTGCAAATGAAAACAATTAACAATTGAATAAAAAATGTATAAAATCATGGGATTTTTTTTTACATTGGAACCTATGAGATTTGCCTGATTACACCTGTCAAATAAAACCAGCAAATATCTGGGCATTTTGCCAACCTTCGCTGCTGTTTGGCGGTCTCTACATAGATATGTAAAATGGATATTTTGTGTAATTTATGACCCTTCCTCGAGGGTTATTTGCTGGCCATACTGGGAAGGTGGTAATTGAAATTGAAAGTAGAGACAAGCATGCATGATATGGACATGGAGGAAGCATGCACAGAATGTAAAGAATCACGTCATATAGAAGCGCCCGGACGTAACGCTGGAATGCAATTTGTGCGGGTGACCTGACACGCACGCCGAGAACACATGGCTCCGTAGTAATGGGGGAAGATTATGATTTTAAACCACGTGTACCCGTCACGCTGTCGTCCTAGTCACTAGGGTATAGATATTCCGACCAATGACGCTTGCAGCCAGCAAGTGAAACGCATCGCAGTTTGTCTGAAGGATTAACTAGCTATTTTATCTCTTTTATCTACCTTTGTTTTAAATCTGTTTTGCATCAATAAACATCTTTTGATTTATTTGGATCCTATCCCATAATTTTTGGGGCAGACAAGCTGTGAGCGGCCAAAGTGGGGGAGTGAAGACCACACGGTGGGACTACGATTCGAGGTTTGCGTAGTGGAATCCCCGAAGAGGGCCATAGCACCTATACTGACCAGAGGAGGCTCAGGTACCCCTATCAGTCCTGATTTGAAGGATTAATTTGGGGAAATGCAACCCGAAAACTGCAAACACTGAGCAGCAAATCATATCACCTGTCCTGTGCTTCAGATATCTGTTAAACCTAGCCTGTTAGGTGGTGTCCTGGGGACCAGGGTTGGGAACCACTGCCTTAGAGGATACTCATCCAGGCCTATGAGTATTGATCTTGAGTAGGGATCATACCTCCGCCATTCATGTCTTAAAATTGGCTTAGAATTTCCATATAGTGCTACCATTAATTAGCCAAAGCAATGACATTATCAGGGTTATTCAAAGAGATCCGAATTGTGGCCGGAAAGGTAACCGAACAGGGAAATTCCGTGTACGGTTACCTTTCCTGGCCATTCGGCTATTCACAGAGCAGGCAGTTCGCCAAATCCTGGCGAATTGCCTCCACATACGGTGCCTGTTCAAGGGCAGTGAAATACCCATAGAGAATCAATGCTTCGTCTATTCAGAGAACAAAAACTAGCAGTGAAAAGTTGCCGACATGCCCTGCTGTTCGGTGGTTTAATTCGGCAGGTTTATTCAGGCGAATCCCATAGGCTTCAATGTTAAAAATCTTCCTGTTTTTATCCAATATCTAATAAACCGTTGATTATAATATTCTGCAGTAAAAAGTCTCTTTATGTATAGATTTGTTAGGATCTTTTAGGCATTTTTTGGTATATTGTCGGGAAAATATTTTTTAGTTTTTTTTGTTTAAATCGTTTTTTCTTTTTTCTGTAACAGCCCTTTTATAATCATTCATTGGATCTTCATAGGCGTCTCTACAGGGGGGCAATGGCCCCCCTAGGTTATTCCTTGCCCCCCCATGTGCCCCCCCACCAAAAATCAGCATCCAGCTTCCCACACTTTTCGGACCATGGTATCTCCGTCCTTGTGCATCGTATATGAAAGTTCTAGGTGTCATTGGAAAGGGCAGGTTCTGGAACATGACCATATTCAGTGTAAAGTAAAAGTCATAAAACATTAAATAAAAACATGCACTTAAACGTAAACATTTTCACAGGGTTAAAATGGCTCCTCAGTGAAGTGGTTAATGTTCAGACTATACATTACATTGTGTATTACGTTAGTTTTTGCCTTGGTTTTAGTTGTATATTAAGGGTTAATGGGTAGGCTTCATCCCTCACAGTATACATTTTATTTTTTCCTTGATTAATGGCATTTTAGGGGTTAATGGGTTGGCTACATGCCTCACAGTGTATTCATTTCATGTTTTCCCTTGATCAATTGTATATTAGGGGTTAAGCGGTAGGCTAAACGCTACATTGTTTATTAAGTTTATTATATTTCCCTGGGTTTATAGCATTTTAGGGGTTATTATGGAAGTTATAATCTAAAGTGTCTATTCATTTTTAGATCCTCTGCTTTTCGTCACATTTCGGGGACTTTATTTTCCCGAAAATATATTGAATTCCCTATTTAGCGAATGGTCACTGTACAGTGGCGTAGCGTGGGTTGTCAGCACCCGGGGCCAGCCAAGAATTGTGCGCCCCCCCCCAACCTGTGGACACGTTATCGATATTGCCCCAGCTCTCACATGGATATTGCCCCAGCTCATGGATTTGCCCCCAGCTCATGGATTTGCCCCCAGCTCATGGATTTGCCCCAGCTCACACATGGATTTGCCCCCCAGCTCACTCATGGATTTGCCCCAGCTCATGGATTTGCCCCAGCTCACTCATGGATTTGCCCCCAGCTCATGGATTTGCCCCCAGCTCACTCATGGATTTGCCCCAGCTCACTCATGGATTTGCCCCCAGCTCATGGATTTGCCCCCAGCTCACTCATGGATTTGCCCCAGCTCATGGATTTGCCCCAGCTCACTCATGGATTTGCCCCCAGCTCATGGATTTGCCCCCCAGCTCACTCATGGATTTGCCCCAGGTCATGGATTTGCCCCAGCTCACTCATGGATTTGCCCCCAGCTCATGGATTTGCCCCAGCTCATGGATTTGCCCCCAGCTCATGGATTTGCCCCAGCTCACTCATGGATTTGCCCCCAGCTCATGGATTTGCCCCAGCTCACTCATGGATTTGCCCCAGCTCACTCATGGATTTGCCCCAGCTCATGGATTTGCCCCAGCTCATGGATTTGCCCCCAGCTCATGGATTTGCCCCCCAGCTCATGGATTTGCCCCCTCCAGCTCATGGATTTGCCCCCTCCAGCTCATGGATTTTCCCCCAGCTCATGGATTTGCCCCCCAGCTCATGAATTTGCCCCCCAGCTCATGAATTTGCCCCCCAGCTCATGGATTTGCCCCCCAGCTCATGAATTTGCCCCCCAGCTCATGAATTTGCCCCCCAGCTCATGGATTTGCCCTCCAGCTCATGGATTTGCCCCCCAGCTCATGGATACTGCCCCCAGGTCGCACATGGATTTGCCCCAGCTCTCACCTGGATTGTTGCCCCAGCTCCGGCAGGGGTTGAGGGACCCAGATGCCGGGCAGCGCGGGAGCGCCTGCCCGGTCTTGAACAGTCCGTCCTGTGAAGTGGATGCGGCTGTGTGCGTGCGCAGCCGGTCACGCGGTCCGGCCAGTCAGGTGGTACAGAGACTCAGTACCACCTGATTAGCCGGACCACGTGACCGGCTGCGCACGCACACAGCCGCATCCACTTCACAGGACGGACTGTTCAAGACCGGGCAGGCGCTCTCGCGCTGCCCGGCATCTGGGTCCCTCAACCCCCGGGCCAGTTTTAGGGGCGCGAATGCACCCCTAACAAAACTGCGCCCGGGGCCACGGCCCCCCCAGCCCCCCCCCCACGCTACGCCACTGTCACTGTAATTTGCTAAAAGTGGAGTCACTGAAGCAGCAATCAGACATTCAGCGAAAACTGCCGAATTGCAGCAAATAAAATATTGAATTTAAGTATCAGGTTAGTACAACAAAAGTACAACAATTACATCACATTACTCTGGGGTTTTGGAATCTTATTTATATATACTTATTTAGGGCACTATTACCTGGTGTGAGCTAACCCTTGCGTCGGCATGGTTTTGCATTAGCACCAGGTTAATTGAGTCTAGCGCCTGACCAACAGATTGTTTGCCTCTCTCTGGAAACGGGAAAAATCACTTAGTGCGTCACTATTAGCGATTTGTACCGTGAGCTTACTGTACTTTTCACGTCCTTTACTTAACATAGGGAGCGCTAGAGATCTCTAGCGCTTTTGCAGCTAACAGATCACTTGGTGCCAGCGCTAATTTTTTGAGGGGCGCTAATTGTAACATTTTAACTACTGCTCAACCCTGGTGCTAGCTCCAAAAAAAACAGAAAAAACAGACCCTCGCCCAAAATTAACAGGCAATTAACAGGCAATTGACAGGAATGCAGCACAGGTGTTCTCTGGGCCCCATTGACCATAGTAATGGATCTGGTCAGCAATGTCACTGCTGTTGCAGTAGGCTCTATTATAAATGTATCCTTTATCCACATATATCCTAATTCTAATATATTGCCTAATTTTAAACATTTTATGCTGGGGGTTATTCATAGTATGTAAGCGGTTGATTATTAGGGTGACTGTGTGCACCATGTTTAAAGGGACACATGAATAAGTCTTGCCCTGAAACATGTATTATTTATATGCTTCAGCAGGGAAATTTGTGTCGCACACCTGGCCTTCCTTTTAGCTCTATTAAATGAAGTGTAATGATTCTACATGCTGTCGGGTGGCATTTATCATGCACTGCCCATCAGCCTTAATATATGTGTGCATCAAAACATGGATGATACGACCACCATGGAGGATTTTAATAATGCAGGGGTGTGAGGTTTTTCACTGGATGTGTTCATATTCAAGCTTGTGAGGGCGGGGGATAGGTATGGCCCAGCACTCTGCACTGGAAAAAAAACAGTTCTATCCTGTACATAACCGCATTAGTTTCCCTAAAGCGCGCTAAACGACCTTGTTCATGGACTACCGTGGAGAAGGTGATGTGTAAGTAGGTCATCAGGCACTACGTTTTAGCGACTCGCGCTAAATTTTTCCTTTAGTGATGGTGTTTTAGCTCACAACAGGTGATAGGGCCCTTAGTTAGTTTTCAGTGATATGATTTAGTGGTGAAAGTTATTAGTGCCCCCCCCCGTTTTGACTGCGGTATCCTATGTGCCCCCCTAAATATTGTTCCTAGAGTCGCCACTGATCTTATATGTAAATTTCAGACATTTTCGTTCAGTAGTTTCTTTGCAAACAGTGTTTCACTTTTCAAACATTCAAGCGTACTGTTTTTTCTTTTCACTCCATTCGTCTGCGGTGTTGGCTTTTTCCGGCGGCCGCTCTGCGCTGTGATCGGCGGCTGCTTGGGTTTCTCCAGCATGTTCGGTGGTGTTAATCCAATGTTTTTGAGGGTTTGGGTGTGCGTTCGCCAGGTTTTGGGGTGAGTGTTCGGTGGGTTTGCAGCGGCTTTTCCCTGCACCACGACGGCCCTGTGGTGCTTGCTGAATACACGGCAGGGTCGCCGAAATGGGATCACCAAATCGCACCGAATTGAAGAGAACGAAAAGTCACCGAACGTGCGGTGACTTTGATTCTTTTTGAATAACCCTGACTATTTTACTTCCCATCAGCAAACAGGGCAGTGATACATTTATCATAATGATGTCACCCATGTCTGGGAAATTTAAATTTGCAATTATAACCATTGTTATGAGAAATTCATAATGGTACAATAAAAATCGTTGCTAAGGGTAATTCTAAATTCCATTTTCTTGGAATCCTATGTACCTATAATCGATTGACTGCCCAATCCAGATGTGTGAAAAGGAGAAAAAAATTGTCAGCTTGCATAGTAAGAAATTATTTGAAGGCAAGTCATGCTGAAATCCATTTAAAATATTAAAAAAATAATAAAAAATGTTCAAAAGCAACACTTTCGAAAAGTGCGGAAAAAGGCTTACAAAAATCATACCTCCATTTTTTCAGAGTTGAATTCCTCTTTGTATTGTCCTGTCAATTCAGGGAAGGAGTGACCTCCGTCAAAGTTCAGGATTTGTATCATATGGTAAACATGAAGCATTTAACAATAAAATGCACGTGAATGATTTCAGGACTGCACAATGATAAGAAACAAGGCTATTTGCGCAATGATTACATATTTATTTAGATAATCCATGACCGGTACACGTGGTTTAAAATTGCGCATTGACCTATGCAGGAGAGGTGTACGTGTTTTACAGGCAATTGTTATAAACTATTACTCCTATTTCCTGGCTCAATCCACAATACATTTTATTTAGTTTGCAATGTGTACTGTGGATTACATTTACCTTACTAATACCAAGGCAATGTGCATATTAAGTTGCATTACCTTTAAAAGTTTAGCACTGTAGATTGATATATACTGTAAGAATAAAAAGCAAGAAAATCAGAAAGTTCTGATAAAGAACAGGGCGAAAATCTGTTTTGGGGATTACAGTATGCTTACTGAGATGTAAATATCTCAAGCACAAGTACTAACCCTAATACTAACTGTAACAGATCTCTGTACCCGACTGGGTCACATACTGTATGTCAATGCTGCTTCCTTGCCACCTGTGTTCCTCCCAGCAGACTCTCGTGCCTTCCTCCAGGATTTAGGCGAACCTTAAGGACCAGGACAGATGAAGAGCCTTGCTAGCATCCCCCAGAAATAAAGTGACGTTGTATACCTGGAGGTTTACCTTTGAAAAACATACTGAACAACTGTATTGAATATATTCAGTCCCAGGAGGAGCCAGAGACCAATGGGAAATGACACCCTGGTGCGCCCCCCCCCCCATCCTCAAGTGAACCAGACATGTCCAGACACAAAACAATATTGTGCCATGTAATTAGACATCAGCATCAGACTGTCTGAATACCTTAGATAACAAAGGAGAATTTACATAATCAGACAAGGGAATAAACATTGATCAACACTGATCTAGAAATGACTATCGTTGATGGTGAACAGGGTAACAGTCTGTTGAGGAATATTTTAATCTTTCTATGAATGCGTATGCTTATATCAAATTGATCCTCAGATAAATTCTTTGTATCGTGAACTCTTTGTATCAGAGTAGGAAACAGATGTTTAACACCTGCCTCAATCCTTGAAAGTTCAATTATGACTTCCAGCATTTATTGAGGAAGGAGACATTAAGTCAAGGTCTTTGTTTGTTTCTGACAAAGACTCTAAGAGTTACCAGCTTAAGCTTCCTTTGATGTAAGGAAGAGAGCATTGATTAGGTGTTAAAGGATGTTGTAATGTTTTTCACTGTTTAGGGTAATTTGAATAACATATTGTATCCCAGCTCTTTTTTTTGAAATGGTTTGGAAAACGCGGCAAAAAAGCTTGGATATTACAGGATGTGTTTTATTGTGTTACTGTGACGTAATTTTCTGTACTTAAGGAGACCATGTGTATGGTTCTTCAGAGAGCAGTAACTAAAAGACTTAGAACCTATGTTTGGCGTCTGTGGTTATTTCTCTCTCCAGATCTGTGATTCTCAATCTGTAGTTTCATGTTATCTAAGGAAATAGTAAACACAGCCGGTTGTGAGAAAGAACAGAGGACTGACCAACGCCAGAATAGAACATCACAACAATTTGGTTGTCGCAGAAGTGGACGAATATCTTGAGGTTGAAAGGTAAGAAAACGTCATGTTTTAGTGCTGTCTTCTTGCCTTTTTAATTTCTCTGATATTTAAGATCCCACGTGGGTTTTTTTGTTTGTGGATGTATTTGTGGAGTTGGTCGGAAGTCTAGTTGCCTCTGTATTTTTATGTAGGTATAGAGTCCTGCATATTATAGTAGGTATTGAGTCCTGCTTATGGTTAAGGGGTATAGAGTCCCGCTTAATAGATTTGTGGATTGAGTCCACGTATGAAACTACAAATTGGAATCAAACTTTTTGTTTTTGTCATTGTTTGTCTTGTTTTTGTTTTTTGCGCTATGCTGTATTGATTGATGCATTATATTTTGCCTTGTTATATATTTCCTTTGTGGGGTCTGGTCTGCCTATAATATCACAATAAGCCTGGGATCCTTCTTCGTTTTCTCTGCTGCTTCTTTTCTATATTTTCCATTCGTGGTCCCAGGATATAGTCTCACTGAATTTTGATTATCCATTATGAGCTGCAGATATCTTATAAGCTGCGGACTAGTCTCAAGATTATCCTTTTAAAGTGTAGTTTTGCAGATAGTATCCGAGTTAGTAACTGTGTGTTTGTGTGGAATTTTTTTCTCAGTGATTTTGCTGTCTTCCACAGGAACATATAAGTTTAAGTTAGAGTATTGTTATAATGGGATCAACTTCCTATTATTTCTCTATCTGTGGATGGTCACATTTATGATTTTTTAGTGGATAGTGGAGCGACTCGTTCCAGTTTGTCTGGCAAATTTTATCAGGGATCTCTAAGTAGTGAAAGCTTGATGTCTGTTGGCGTGGAAGGCGTTCCATTTGAGTGTATGAAAACCGCGCGTCTTCCCATATGCAGCCTTACGAATCGCAAATTGTGGTTATATCACTCTTTTCTAATCATTCCTAATTGTCCTGTCAATTTGCTTGGTCGTGATTTAATGGCTAAGATGGGAATGATTCTTGAAATTACCTCTAAAGGTGATGTGTGTTTTGTGGATGGTTCATGTTCTAAACCAGCTGATGGTGTTTTTCATTGTGGCTTTTCTGTTGTACGATTACCTAGTACTGTTTTAGCTGCAGGCTCTTTACCTTTTGTTTCAGCTCAGGCTGCTGAACTTGTAGCCCTGACTCAAGCCTGTTTTTCTTTTAAGGATAACGATGTCACCATTACACTGATTCTAGGTATGCTTATGTGTGGTCCATGATTTTGGAGTGATTTGCAACGCCGAGGTTTTGTTGCTGCGGATGGCAAGAAGGTGTCCCATTCTGATTTAATTGATGCTTTATTATGTGCCATTCTTTTACCTAGGAACCTTGCCATTGTTAAGTGTAAAGGCCACAGCACTAATACAGATATGACACGTGATGGTAATGATTTTGCAGACACTGTTGCTAAACATGCAGCTGTGTCATACCCTGTATGGCCAGACTATGCTGATGTCACTCAACAGCATGTTCTTAATGCAGTACTTATAGTTCCCCATTCTGAGAACATTGATATTCTTTCAATGCAGGCAGCAGCTTCTCCTGCTGATTTACAGTATTGGAAGGCACATTCTGTTGCACCCGATTCCTGTGGTGTCCTCAGGGACCCCGATGAACGCATTGCTTTACCTCAGGCTTCTTCACCGCTTCTCGTCCGACAATTCCATGGCTATGGACATGTCGGCCGAAGAGGGTGTTGGCAATGATGAAGGAAAGATTTGTAATCCATAGATTAGATCAGACGGTTGTGAATATTTTATCTCAATGCTTGACTTGTGCAAGAGGCAATGTAAACAAGCCTCTGTTTGGTAAAACATGACCACCTTCCTCCTTCTGATGGTCCTATGCAAAGTTTACAGATTGATTTTACACACATGCCACCAGCGAGAGGTGGATCAAGTATTTACTTGTCATAGTGGATACATTTTCTAAATGGGTTGAGGCCTTTCCTTGTGCTAGGGAAAATGCTCGTACTGTTGTGAAGGTGATGTGTAAAGAGATTATCCCACGTTTTGGATGTCCCAGGACTATTGATAGTGATAAGGGTACTCATTTTACCTCTGCAATTATACAAAAGATTTGTAAGATGCTAAGCATTGATTGGAAGTATCACATTCCCTTTCATCCAGAATCCTCAGGTCAAGTCGAGCGTATGAATATAGAAAAAAACGAGAACAAGAAATTGTGGCTATTTTTATCTTGCCAAAATGGCTAATAGAACTGATGCCACTAATAGCTGGTAGTCAGTAAAATACCGTAATTAGTACTATAACATATATAAGCTTTATTAATAAACAAATTTAACACATATAACCAAGATGAGAATAAAGTGTACAATACGTGTAATGGTGCTAGTGGCAATCTAACGATCTATGTTTGATCGCGTGACTGACTAACATATGTACCCTGTAGATCCTATGTATTAATTAGCATATCCAGTAAGAATTCAGTAGTATGGACTAGCGGAGTTTACCCTTTCAATGAAACGAACATATACTTCGCCACTCTGACTTACTGCATCATTATCATGCTATAACAGGTGCATATAGCTAGATAGATATATAGGCAATTAAGTAAATCCCAAAATTATGCCCACTAGTGGTATAGCAGTGAGGCATGTATGTGTATATTACATGGAGGGATAACATAATATGTAGTAACCAGGAGTGAATACTCGATTGTAAGGGAATGGTTTGTACATAAACACTCTATTAGGGATACCTGAATATCCAGTAATGCTGCTTTAAATAGCGTTGATCCTGGCTATATTCAGTATAAGCCGTTGAACAAACCGCATAGTTGCAAATTATGTCCCCCAAAATGTATGTCCTACGTAGTTAGTTCACAATTGTGTTCCCAAAACAGTCAGTGTTCAAATATTAAACTCACTGGTTTAACACCTTATTGAGCAGCAGTCGCTTTGAAGTTATGCGAATTTTTTGGGACCCGCTGTGAATAGCTGGCTTGTTGCCAAACCACAAGGATAGGATTCTTATCAAAGATTTACCACAATTGTGTGGACCCAATAGATAAGGTTGTCCCTAAAGGGTAGGGGACTTCAGATAGTGCTTGCAGTACCCCCTAAATATATGCACATCACATTTGTAGCCCAAAGCGTCCAATCTTAGGAAATATTAGGGTTAATTCCCTGTTTACACATATAACAATATCGGCAGTAATCGTATTAATTGAAAACACATGAGGCCCATTTGGGACAAACAGGGGGAGATCTGTTCGCCAACCCACAGTATTATAAAGTAATAGGGTTTTGGAACAATCGTGTTTACACAATGGGATATCGATCAAAGTACACCGATTTGCAGTTGGCAATCTAATCGGTTGCCTCTAAGTAGGTACACACTGCATAAGATGGACCAAATCTGCTATTGTTAGGACGCCAAATGAAGGAGGGAAAAGTTGATCACAAATTGGACAATTAGCCACACAATACAGTTGCTCCCAAGAGTAAGGGGCATCCATAAACGATTGACGATAAACTAGATTGCCCTTTGGATTATTGCATATAACAATTGTGGTGTCTATCAGTAGGGTAAGTTAGAATAGGTTCACTTATTCACATATTGCTAGTAGTCAGCATACTTATTAAAGATATACAGGTTAGAACTCTTCGGGAAACAAGATAGCTGTGTGCTAACCCATAGGAGTACAAATACTTGTAAGAATTATGACAATTGTAATTCCACAAATTTGTGTTAATCATCGACCAGAAAATAACAGCAGATTAGCAGTTGGCGATTTCCTTAATTGCCCCTAAATAGGTATACGTTAATATGTAAAGCCCTAAATATCCATAGTTTGAGCCCCGAATATCAGGGGATTCGGCAATTTAGCCGGTGGATACCGCTAATGACAACTAAAGTTCAGTCCGCACATAAATGGCATATATACACCTAACACAAGCTGAAGATAGATAGCCAAAAGGAAATTTAGCGAGGTCTGCACATTCCAGTTAGATGGTTAGTAAACTATTTCGCCATAGTCATCCACACCAGTGGTCAAATATTAGCAGACAATTGACAGACAATAAGTTGCGGGTATATTCTGTATCTTGCCTATGTATCCCTGGGTATAGCAAGTTGAATCATTTCTGTTCTGTCCCTGAATAACATTCGTATATATACTAATTTAGATTATAATAAACATACTGCAGAGTTGCAATCATGCGATCATTAGAGTCGCCAAAATGAAAAGATGAAAAACAGTGCACCCCGTGCTAAATCATTAAAACCAAAATATGGCCATAGCCAAATCTCTTGTTGCTACGCTAACGCGCGTTTCGCCGCATAACCGGCTTCGTCCAGAGCGTAAGTTCGTCTGGACCTATGAACCCTATTTATAGTATTCCTCCTTAATTATGTTCAGCTCGTTACATCGCTGTAGAAAATAATTTACATATTCTGGTTTCCGCAACTGTCGTCAGTCATATGACTCTCACCGCCAATGGGCACATACTCATGGTTCAAAAAAAGGAGTCCATGTAGTTGTATCCAGACATAAGTGCGTTCCAGCTTGGTTGGAAAGTTGATATGTCGAAAATTGATTAGTTTAGTCTGGCTTAGGCTAACTGCGGGATTTATTAGCTAACAATTGTTGTTTAAAGTGGTGATAACAGGCTAAGGAACACATGGTTCAGTTAATTAAACGAAATACGAATGCCCATCAATATTCAACTTAGGAGAAGTTACTATCTTATCCATGCCGCCTTAAAAAACACAGTCTATATGTTGTCCAAATAGCGGTGGACAATTTACCTTATTGGTGGCAGAATTTGATGTATATATAAGGTGAGACTCAGAATATGTATTTAGTTGGTATATTTTATAATCGAGCTAGAGGGAGCCAATAGGTCATAGGTATATTTTGTAACCTTTGCTACAAGAGGTAGTGTACAGCATCCTATAGTGCCTAAGGTGACTACAATAGGATACACTAAAAAATAATAAATTGGAAAGGTATAGTGATAATTAATAATAAATAATAAATATTAAATGATAAGGAATAAATGTAGAAAAATGATTATTTTTTCTCTCTTTTTTCTTTTTTCCACCATGTTACAAAAATAGATAAGACAATATACACGTGTGTAAATTTGTATTTATCGTACATAAACTACATATAATTAAGTTATTTTGCTTAAAACTGTAAAGACTGTACTGGGAATTTCTCAGCAAAGGGTAAATGAGTTAAAGGAAAAAAACCGAAATTTTGAAAAATTAATTAAAAAATTGCGAAATTAACTAGGAGGAAGAATTCGAAATAAAGTTTAAATGAAAGGAGTGAAGGTGAACCCTTCATTAAGACCTTCTGGTGCCAACGTATGTAGGGTATATGTCCAAAAACATTCCCTACGTCTCAAGTGGAGGTCATAGTTGCCCCCCCTAGGATGATGTTTGACTAATTCTACTCCACAAAATCTTAAGTTGTTGATGTTACCTCTCTGGCACTGTCTAACATGCCTTGCGACAGGTGTATCTATATGCCCGCCAACTGATCTAATGTGTTCCCTAATCCTGTACTTAAAGGGGCGGAAGGTTTTGCCTATATATTTTTTCCCGCATCCACATATGATCATATACACTAGGCCTGATGTATTGCAGTTGAAGAAGCTCTGAATCACGAAGGATTTCTCGTGTCTCGTGTCATGGATCACTTTAGAATCTTTTAAAATGTTAGGACAACTTTTACATCTCCCACAACTGTAAGTTCCTTTTAGATTGTTACATAGCCAACTAGTTGTTAAGGATGTTGTTTTTTCATAGTGGCTATGGACAAGCATATCTTTCAGGTTTCTGCATCTTCTATTTGTAATAGTCGCATGAGGGCCTATTAATTCTTTTAGATGTGGATCCAAAGTGAGCAGCGGCCAGTATCTATCCATAATTTCTTTGACTAGGTTGTTCCCTGTATCATAATTACCAATGCACCGTATCTGATTAGAATTTGTTTTAGATAGATCTTGTAAAAGAGTATCTCTCGAGTGGTATTTTGCCTTCTGGTATGCCTGCTTGAGAACTCTGTTTGGATACCCTTTCTCTTTAAAGTTTTTTTGGAGGATTTTTGCCTGTTTTTCATATTCAATTTCAGATGAGCATATTCGCTTTAATCTTAAATATTGTCCGTAGGGTATCCCCAGTCTCAATGATTTCGGATGGAAGCTCGACCAATTGAGTAGATTATTCGTAGCTGTTTCTTTACGATATAGGGTGGTACTGACCAGTTCTTCATTACGTGTTAATGTTACATCCAGAAAGTTCAGGGAGTCTCGGTGAATCTCATGTCTAAAGTGAAGGTTTAAAGTATTTTCATTCAGATAGTCTGTAAAATCTGAAAATTCTTCAGGGGTACCCCCCCATATCAGGATAATATCGTCAATGTATCTTTTCCAGAATAGAATTTTGGAACGATAAGGGTTACAGTCTATAAAGATTCGTTGTTTTTCCCAGATGCCAAGATATATATTAGCATAGGCTGGCGCACAGGTGGTGCCCATTGCTGTGCCCTGTATCTGATGGTAATATTTCCGATCGAAAGTGAAGTAGTTGTGTTTCAGAACAAAAGCTAGAAGTTCCTCAATGAAGTTGATAAACTCCTCTGTAAAGTTGCCTGATTCATGCAGGGCCAACCTAGTATGTAGAAGGCCCTCAGAGTGGGGAATAGAGCTATATAAAGCCTCCACATCAAGGCTACACATCCAGGTTTCTTTTGGGAGTTTGAGATTACTCATAGACTGTAAAAGTTGTTTTGTGTCTCGAAGGTACGAGGGTAAAGTTTTTACTAGGTCTTGTAAAATCTGATCTATGTATTGACTGCAATTCTGCGTTAGATTCCCAATTCCAGACACTATGGGTCTACCAGGTGGTTTCTCCAAATTTTTATGCACTTTGGGTAGCGCATAAAATGTTGCAATGGTCGGTTTGTCAGATTTTAAAAACTTATACTCTTCCTCTGAAATATGGCCTTTCTCGTACCCACGGATCAAGATTTCCCCTAGCTGATCCAAAAATCTTTTGGTCGGGTCTTGTGACAGTCTTACATAGACTTTATCATCCTCTAGAAGGGTTTTTACCATGAATTCATACTGGTCTTTAGACATGATGGTTATATTCCCCCCCTTGTCGGAGGGTTTTATAATGAAGTCAGTATTCATGGTTAGTTCTTTAAGTGCTTTTCTCTCCTTACTAGAGAGGTTATCTTCAATTGACTCAATTTTCGGATTATCACTCAATTTCTCTATATCTTGACATACCAGTTTCCTGAATAACTCAAGGTTATCATATTCTTTTATTGAGGGAGTAAAAGTAGTTTTTGATTTTAAGTTGGAATATGGTGGACCCTTCTCAGGGGCTTCGTTCTCATTTAGAAGTTGAACTAAAGTTTCCAAGCATTCCAATTCTTTCACCTCTAGACCTTTCATTTTCGCTTGTTTTTCTCTTTTTATCGCGTGAAATTTTCTCAGAGCTAATTTTCGCGCAAACAGGTTAATATCTTTAATCCAATTAAATGCGCTAAATTTTGGTTTAGGTACAAAAGATAAACCCTTCTTTAGAACCATCTCTTGTTCAATTGAGATGGGGGTACCAGACATATTAATAATACGTAGTTGTGGTTCTAGTATTCGTCCCTTCTCCTTCGCCCTCGTCGCCCTCCCCTGCCCCGCCCTCGCTGTCGTCTCAGAGGCTCCATATCCTCTAAAAAAGGAGAGGCAAAGGTAATTCCCCGTTTCAGAATACTTCTAGGGAGAGTTGGATTTTCATCCGGGGTCTCATTTTCAGTTTCTGAGGATTCATACTCACTAGTGGACCCATTGGCGCTAGATGTTCGCATCTGTCTTTTTGGTCTTCTAAAGACTGTACCCTCTTTATAATCTTTTAGATCTCGGAGAGAAATTTTTATGCTTTCTGGTTTTTATCTCTGTTTCATTTCTCTCTAATTTTAATTTCATTTTTGCTTCTAATTGTAAATAGATAGGATCTTTCTTTGATGTTTGTACCTTATCCACTAGTTCTTGGATCTTCTTATTTACATCACTTAAGAAGATCTGTTCATATTTCTGGATGATGTTCATGAATTTGTTTGAGCATTCTATTGCAGCTTGCTCCCATTCTTGTATAAAGGTCTCTTGTGTTATATGAGAAGCAGGAATATTGGATACTCTTAAACCTCTAGGAATCATCTCCTTCTTGCAGTAATTTTCTAATGATGAAATTTCCCATAGTGATCTCATCTGCTGATGGAGCAATTTAGTTAGGCTATTGAATTGTCCCATAAGGGATTCATCCTTGGGGGCCTCTTCTAGAAATACTTCAGAGAACACAGAATCTGCATCCTTCCCCCATATGGGTTTATCCCTCATGGATGCCACAAAACCCAACATTATTACTCCTAATTTGTCCCAGTAGAGTTAGTTTAAGCAAAATTTATATAAATCGTTAATACTTAAAGGTAAGCTCCTTGTTGGTATTAAAACCTCTTTAAGAAACTTGGTGAATAATGAGATTTGGTGCCCCTTATGAAAAGCGGGCCCAAAACAGGAGGAGCTTAATTTACCAGCATTTAATAGGACTAAACCTTCATTGTTAGTATAGAAAAAAACGAGAACAAGAAATTGTGGCTATTTTTATCTTGCCAAAATGGCTAATAGAACTGATGCCACTAATAGCTGGTAGTCAGTAAAATACCGTAATTAGTACTATAACATATATAAGCTTTATTAATAAACAAATTTAACACATATAACCAAGATGAGAATAAAGTGTACAATACGTGTAATGGTGCTAGTGGCAACCTAACGATCTATGTTTGATCGCGTGACTGACTAACATATGTACCCTGTAGATCCTATGTATTAATTAGCATATCCAGTAAGAATTCAGTAGTATGGACTAGCGGAGTTTACCCTTTCAATGAAACGAACATATACTTCGCCACTCTGACTTACTGCATCATTATCATGCTATAACAGGTGCATATAGCTAGATAGATATATAGGCAATTAAGTAAATCCCAAAATTATGCCCACTAGTGGTATAGAAGTGAGGCATGTATGTGTATATTACATGGAGGGATAACATAATATGTAGTAACCAGGAGTGAATACTCGATTGTAAGGGAATGGTTTGTACATAAACACTCTATTAGGGATACCTGAATATCCAGTAATGCTGCTTTAAATAGCGTTGATCCTGGCTATATTCAGTATAAGCCGTTGAACAAACCGCATAGTTGCAAATTATGTCCCCCAAAATGTATGTCCTACGTAGTTAGTTCACAATTGTGTTCCCAAAACAGTCAGTGTTCAAATATTAAACTCACTGGTTTAACACCTTATTGAGCAGCAGTCGCTTTGAAGTTATGCGAATTTTTTGGGACCCGCTGTGAATAGCTGGCTTGTTGCCAAACCACAAGGATAGGATTCTTATCAAAGATTTACCACAATTGTGTGGACCCAATAGATAAGGTTGTCCCTAAAGGGTAGGGGACTTCAGATAGTGCTTGCAGTACCCCCTAAATATATGCACATCACATTTGTAGCCCAAAGCGTCCAATCTTAGGAAATATTAGGGTTAATTCCCTGTTTACACATATAACAATATCGGCAGTAATCGTATTAATTGAAAACACATGAGGCCCATTTGGGACAAACAGGGGGAGATCTGTTCGCCAACCCACAGTATTATAAAGTAATAGGGTTTTGGAACAATCGTGTTTACACAATGGGATATCGATCAAAGTACACCGATTTGCAGTTGGCAATCTAATCGGTTGCCTCTAAGTAGGTACACACTGCATAAGATGGACCAAATCTGCTATTGTTAGGACGCCAAATGAAGGAGGGAAAAGTTGATCACAAATTGGACAATTAGCCACACAATACAGTTGCTCCCAAGAGTAAGGGGCATCCATAAACGATTGACGATAAACTAGATTGCCCTTTGGATTATTGCATATAACAATTGTGGTGTCTATCAGTAGGGTAAGTTAGAATAGGTTCACTTATTTCACATATTGCTAGTAGTCAGCATACTTATTAAAGATATACAGGTTAGAACTCTTCGAGAAACAAGATAGCTGTGTGCTAACCCATAGGAGTACAAATACTTGTAAGAATTATGACAATTGTAATTCCACAAATTTGTGTTAATCATCGACCAGAAAATAACAGCAGATTAGCAGTTGGCGATTTCCTTAATTGCCCCTAAATAGGTATACGTTAATATGTAAAGCCCTAAATATCCATAGTTTGAGCCCCGAATATCAGGGGATTCGGCAATTTAGCCGGTGGATACCGCTAATGACAACTAAAGTTCAGTCCGCACATAAATGGCATATATACACCTAACACAAGCTGAAGATAGATAGCCAAAAGGAAATTTAGCGAGGTCTGCACATTCCAGTTAGATGGTTAGTAAACTATTTCGCCATAGTCATCCACACCAGTGGTCAAATATTAGCAGACAATTGACAGACAATAAGTTGCGGGTATATCCTGTATCTTGCCTATGTATCCCTGGGTATAGCAAATTAAATCATTTCTGTTCTGTCCCTGAATAACATTCGTATATATACTAATTTAGATTATAATAAACATACTGCAGGGTTGCAATCATGCGATCATTAGAGTCGCCAAAATTTAAAAGATGAAAAACAGTGCACACCCGTGCTAAATCATTAAAACCAAAGTATGGCCATAGCCAAAACTCTTGTTGCTACGCTAACGCGCGTTTCGCCGCATAACCGGCTTCGTCCAGAGCGTAAGTTCGTCTGGACCTATGAACCCTATTTATAGTATTCCTCCTTAATTAAGTTCAGCTCGTTACATCGCTGTAGAAAATAATTTACATATTCTGGTTTCCGCAACTGTCGTCAGTCATATGACTCTCACCGCCAATGGGCACATACTCATGGTTCAAAAAAAGAGTCCATGTAGTTGTATCCAGACATAAGTGCGTTCCAGCTTGGTTGGAAAGTTGATATGTCGAAAATTGATTAGTTTAGTCTGGCTTAGGCTAACTGCGGGATTTATTAGCTAACAATTGTTGTTTAAAGTGGTGATAACAGGCTAAGGAACACATGGTTCAGTTAATTAAACGAAATACGAATGCCCATCAATATTCAACTTAGGAGAAGTTACTATCTTATCCATGCCGCCTTAAAAAACACAGTCTATATGTTGTCCAAATAGCGGTGGACAATTTACCTTATTTGTGGCAGAATTTGATGTATATATAAGGTGAGACTCAGAATATGTGTTTAGTTGGTATATTTTATAATCGAGCTAGAGGGAGTCAATAGGTCATAGGTATATTTTTAACCTTTGCTACAAGAGGTAGTGTACAGCATCCTATAGTGCCTAAGGTGACTACAATAGGATGCACTAAAAAATAATAAATCGGAAAAATATAGTGATTATTAATAATAAATAATAAATATTAAATGATAAGGAATAAATGTAGAAAAATGATTATTTTTTCTCTCTTTTTTCTTTTTTCCACCATGTTACAAAAATAGATAAGACAATATACACGTGTGTAAATTTGTATTTATCGTACATAAACTACATATAATTAAGTTATTTTGCTTAAAACTGTAAAGACTGTACTGGGAATTTCTCAGCAAAGGGTAAATGAGTTAAAGGAAAAAAACGAAATTTTGAAAAATTAATTAAAAAATTGCGAAATTAACTAGGAGGAAGAATTCGAAATAAAGTTTAAATGAAAGGAGTGAAGGTGAACCCTTCATTAAGACCTTCTGGTGCCAACGTATGTAGGGTATATGTCCAAAAACATTCCCTACGTCTCAAGTGGAGGTCATAGTTGCCCCCCCTAGGATGATGTTTGACTAATTCTACTCCACAAAATCTTAAGTTGTTGATGTTACCTCTCTGGCACTGTCTAACATGCCTTGCGACAGGTGTATCTATATGCCCGCCAACTGATCTAATGTGTTCCCTAATCCTGTACTTAAAGGGGCGGAAGGTTTGTGGTTATATCACTCTTTTCTAATCATTCCTAATTGTCCTGTCAATTTGCTTGGTCGTGATTTAATGGCTAAGATGGGAATGATTCTTGAAATTACCTCTAAAGGTGATGTGTGTTTTGTGGATGGTTCATGTTCTAAACCAGCTGATGGTGTTTTTCATTGTGGCTTTTCTGTTGTACGATTACCTAGTACTGTTTTAGCTGCAGGCTCTTTACCTTTTGTTTCAGCTCAGGCTGCTGAACTTGTAGCCCTGACTCAAGCCTGTTTTTCTTTTAAGGATAACGATGTCACCATTTACACTGATTCTAGGTATGCTTATGGTGTGGTCCATGATTTTGGAGTGATTTGGCAACGCCGAGGTTTTGTTGCTGCGGATGGCAAGAAGGTGTCCCATTCTGATTTAATTGATGCTTTATTATGTGCCATTCTTTTACCTAGGAACCTTGCCATTGTTAAGTGTAAAGGCCACAGCACTAATACAGATATGACACGTGATGGTAATGATTTTGCAGACACTGTTGCTAAACATGCAGCTGTGTCATACCCTGTATGGCCAGACTATGCTGATGTCACTCAACAGCATGTTCTTAATGCAGTACTTATAGTTCCCCATTCTGAGAACATTGATATTCTTTCAATGCAGGCAGCAGCTTCTCCTGCTGATTTACAGTATTGGAAGGCACATTCTGTTGCACCCGATTCCTGTGGTGTCCTCAGGGACCCCGATGAACGCATTGCTTTACCTCAGGCTTCTTCACCGCTTCTCGTCCGACAATTCCATGGCTATGGACATGTCGGCCGAAGAGGGGTGTTGGCAATGATGAAGGAAAGATTTGTAATCCATAGATTAGATCAGACGGTTGTGAATATTTTATCTCAATGCTTGACTTGTGCAAGAGGCAATGTAAACAAGCCTCTGTTTGGTAAACATGACCACCTTCCTCCTTCTGATGGTCCTATGCAAAGTTTACAGATTGATTTTACACACATGCCACCAGCGAGAGGTGGGATCAAGTATTTACTTGTCATAGTGGATACATTTTCTAAATGGGTTGAGGCCTTTCCTTGTGCTAGGGAAAATGCTCGTACTGTTGTGAAGGTGATGTGTAAAGAGATTATCCCACGTTTTGGATGTCCCAGGACTATTGATAGTGATAAGGGTACTCATTTTACCTCTGCAATTATACAAAAGATTTGTAAGATGCTAAGCATTGATTGGAAGTATCACATTCCCTTTCATCCAGAATCCTCAGGTCAAGTCGAGCGTATGAATAGATCGATCAAACAGAAATTAATAAAAGGAAGTCTTGATAAAAGTCAAAATTGGCCCGACCATTTACCAGCAGTATTGGCTGAAATCAGAATGACTCCTAGCTCGACTACGGGTTATTCGCCTTTTGAAATTCTAATGGGTAGACCATTCCCCACTCCATGGTGTAGAACTAAAGGTGCCCCGATGGTAAGCGGGGACCTTAATGTCGTAATTGATGAATATGTTTTGAATCTTGTGGACAAATTGAACGGCATCTATGGTGATGTATCTCTGTCTCTTCCTGTTCCCGCAGGAAAACCAACTCATCCTTTCCAACCAGGAGATCAAGTCCTTGTGAAGTCCCTCTTCAAGGCGAGAGTTTTTGATCCACCCTATGGTCCTCCAACTACAGTGATCGCAGTCACCCGGACCGCCGTCCTAACAGAAGATAATCAAGCATGGATACACGCAAGTCGCTTGAAGAAGATGCCATCCCTAACCAAAGCACCACAGATTTCTTCGCTAACCGATGTACCATCTACTACTGCTGCTCCCGTTTAATAGCTATGATCTTTGTGATCTTCGTCACATATGCTATATTTTCAGGAACAATGTCTCCAAAGAATTCCCCAAATCATGTTGCTAATAAGATGTATCGTCGCTCACAATCTCATTCTTCTTGGGAACTTGATAATCATTTTATAAAAATTGCAAGAAATCTTTACACAGCTCTGAATCGCACAGATTCATGCTGGATCTGCGGTTATGCTCCACATTCCCATAACTATGGTTATCCCTTTTTAGGATCCCCATGGACCGCTGAATCAATTAGTTTAATGATCCGCTCTAAACAAGACCCTGTTGTTGATTTTACTGATGTTCAGAAGCAAACAGAAGCAAAGAAGATAAAGTTGCATTTAGCTCGCTCAGTTCAAACTGGAGCCATAGCATTTGTTAATCACGCTAATCGTTCTACTGTTTTGCCTCCTGTAAATGCTCTTATTATTTTTGACTATAATGTACCTTTACATGCCAATAATTCTCGATCTTGCAATTTGAAAGTGAATCAGGTAGTTGATTGGAAAAAGATTCCTAATTTGTTTAGTTGGTATACATATATTCAAGATTATAACGCTACTGATTGTAATAATGGTTCGGTACTTACTCACTACATGCGCAGTTCAGCTCCATTTAGGTCTCCCCAACAGCCACAGGTTAATGAAACACCGTATGATACTGTTTTGCGATGGGCCGTAGTAAGTTCTAGTATGACAATATTTTTAACAGGTAATGTGCCGGAAAGTAGAAAGGAACTCTTTTCTCCTTTTTCTGTAGAAAGCGTCCACCTCCCTGTTGGTGTTTATTATCTATGTGGTAATTGGGCCTATAAGATTATACCTGACAATTGGTCTGGTGTTTGTTATTTGGGTAATGTCATTCCTGCTTTATACCCTTCACCTACTCTTCCTCTAGGTCGTATTCGATCTCGACGGACTCTTTTTAGTAACAAGTCATCTATATCTGTTAAGACAGGTATTTCTGAGAGAACATTGGGAGGAGTTTTTCCTAACATTGGTGTAATTACATTATATCATAAGCTTAATTTGTTGGTCGATATGGTAGATGAAGCTTTTAATTATAGCGGAGATGCCATTCTTCAGCTTACGGCTGAACAAGAACAGATTAGAACAGTTGCCCTTCAAAATCGTATGGCATTAGATTATTTACTTGCCGCAGAGGGAGGGGTTTGTGCGAGGGTGGGAGCAGAATGCTGCGTATTAATTTCTAATAATTCTGGACGTATTCATCATGATATTGATAAACTGCATGAGGTTCAGAGTAGACTACGAGAAGTACATGATTCTTTTAGTAACTTTGACTGGACTCTAGGATTAGGAGGATGGTTGGGAAATATGGGAAAACGCATATTAGGTGGAATTTTTGTTGTAATCTTACTCTTACTGTTTCTATATGTTATTTTTGCTATTTTTAAATGTTTATTTCAGTTAATATCACGCAAATGTGTAGCCACTTCTAGTGTATTTCATTCAGATCTGAGATCTAGTGTTAATATGCCTAAAAAACATGTATTAATTGTTTTGTAAGCCTTTGACACCCGGAGGGCAGGATAGTCCTTCATGCCTGGTGCCCTTGGAGATTTCCTAGCCCTTGTCAATAAAAGGGAAGGTTTTTTCTCTACTGCTGAAAGGACGTGTTGGGGGTTACAAAATTAAAATTAGTTATTGTTGTTTGATTACAATAAAAGAGGGGAATGTTGAGGAATATTTTAATCTTTCTATGAATGCGTATGCTTATATCAAATTGATCCTCAGATAAATTCTTTGTATCGTGAACTCTTTGTATCAGAGTAGGAAACAGATGTTTAACACCTGCCTCAATCCTTGAAAGTTCAATTATGACTTCCAGCATTTATTGAGGAAGGAGACATTAAGTCAAGGTCTTTGTTTGTTTCTGACAAAGACTCTAAGAGTTACCAGCTTAAGCTTCCTTTGATGTAAGGAAGAGAGCATTGATTAGGTGTTAAAGGATGTTGTAATGTTTTTCACTGTTTAGGGTTAATTTGAATAACATATTGTATCCCAGCTCTTTTGTTTGAAATGGTTTGGAAAACGCGGCAAAAAGCTTGGATATTACAGGATGTGTTTTATTGTGTTACTGTGACGTAATTTTCTGTACTTAAGGAGACCATGTGTATGGTTCTTCAGAGAGCAGTAACTAAAAGACTTAGAACCTATGTTTGGCGTCTGTGGTTATTTCTCTCTCCAGATCTGTGATTCTCAATCTGTAGTTTCATGTTATCTAAGGAAATAGTAAACACAGCCGGTTGTGAGAAAGAACAGAGGACTGACCAACGCCAGAATAGAACATCACAACACAGTCTAAATCAGCAGATAATGGCGCAGTGTTTGTCTGACAAGGCAGATCAACAAGACAACTCAAACGTACACCAGATTATCACACATTCTTTAGCTGGAAAAGACTAAAGGGGTTAGAGCACCGAATTGGCCACGAAATTTCACCAAACAGTGAATTTTCCCATATGGTGCTATTTGGTGCCCATTCAAAAAGTTGGCAGTTTGCCAAATATTAGCGAATTGCCAGCGAAATATGGTGCAATTCGGCAGCAGTGAAATTAATCATTACTTCTCTATGGGGAATCTATTTAGAGAACACCGAAGAGCAGTGAAATGCCCTGATTTTCAGTGGTTTCATTCGACAGGTTTAAACAGGTGAATCCCTTAGGTTTCAATGTTAAAAAAATTCCCCTTTTTCTTAAATATTAATTCAGCCATTTATTCTTTTCATTTGCAGCAAAAAGTCTCTTTATTTATTTTTAGGATTTTTTTAGGCATTATTCAGTTTTTTTGGCATAGAGAAGTAATGGTTAATTTCACTGCTGACAAATTGCACCGTATTTCGCTGACAAATTGCACCATATTTCGCTGACAATTCGCTAATATTTGCAAATTGACAGCTTTTTGAATGGCCACCAAATAGCACCATATGGGGAAATTCGTGGCCAATTCGGTGCTCTCTGAATAACCCCTTTAGTCTTTTCCAGCTAAAGAATGTGTGGTAATCTGGTGTACGTTTGAGTTGTCTTGTTGATCTGCCTTGTCAGACAACACTGCCCCATTATCTCACGAGAAGGGAACCAGGAAGCAGGGTGCCACAATCGCACAGAGGAGAATGCGACTGCAGAGGTCAGCGAGGGAGCGCAGGTAAAGGTATGTATCCAACCCGAGTGTGGCTTGGGGTTACCGCTTTCAGCAGTGAAATTTAACCCAGAGCCACACTTGGGAAAACCACCAGGGAGGTTAATACTTAATATAGACAAGAACTTATAACCACCCAATATACATAAGTATATGGATGGTCACTAAAGGGATCGGGTCCCCGTAAATAAGATTTATTAGAACAAAAGAATCAACAACATAACATTTAAAAGCAACACAAATTGAATATGGAAACACAGAGGTGCTTAGTGGTAAATTAGGTGATACCTAGGAACAACTCATATGATAACCACCATTTAAAGGAATGAAAATTTCAACTATCTACAGTGGCAAGAAAAAGTATGTGAACCCTTTGGGATTACGTGGAGTTTTGCATGAATTGGTCATAAAATGTGCGCTGATCTTCATCTAAGTCACAACAATTTGAATAACACAGTCTGCTTAAAATAATACAACACAAACATTATATGTTTTCATGTGTTTATTGAACAGAACATGTAAACATTCACAGTGCAGGGTGGAAAAAGTATGTGAACCCCTAGCCTAACGACTTCTCCAAGAGCTAATTGGAGCCAGGAGTGAGCCAACCTTGAGTCCAATCAGTGTGATATTATTGGATGTGTTGCTGAAAGCTGTCCTGCCCTTTAAAAACACCAGTTTTGGGTTTACTGGTTTCAAGAAGCACTGCCTGATGTGAACCATGCCTCGCAGAAAAGAGCTCTCAGAAGACCTACGATCAAGAATTGTTGACTTGCATGAAGCTGGAAAGGGTTACAAAAGTATCTCCAAAAGCCTTGATGTTCATATGTCCACGGTAAGAAAGACTGTCTACAAATGGAGAAAGTTCAGCACTGTTGCTACTCTTCCTAGGCGTGGTCGTCCTGTAAAGATGACTGCAAGAGCACAGCGCAGAATGCTTAATGAGGTAAAGAACAATCCTAGAGTGTCAGCTAAAGACTTACAGAAATCTCTGGCACATGCTAACATTTTTGTTGACACATCTACAATAAGGAAAACATTAAACAAGAATGGAGTACATGGGAGGACAACACAGAGGAAGCCATTGCTGTCCAAAAAGAATATTGTAGCACGTTTGAAGTTTGCAAAAGAGCACCTGGATGTTCCACAGCACTACTGGCAAAATATTCTGTGGACAGATGAAACCAAAATTGAGTTGTTTGGAAAAAACACACAACACTATGTGTAGAGAAAAAAAGGCACAGCACACCAACATCAAAACCTCATCCCCACTGCAAAACGTGGTGGAGGGAGCATCATGGTTCGGGGCTGCTTTGCTCCCTCAGGGCCTGGGCGGATTGTTGTCATTGATGGAAAAATGAATTCCAGAGTTTATCAAGACATTTTACAGGAAAACGTAAGACCATCTGTCCGCCAACTGAAGCTCCGCAGAGGATGGGTGATGCAACAGGACAATGACCCAAAGCATACAAGTAATTCATCAAAAGAATGGCTTCAACAAAACAAAATACACCTTCTGGAGTGGCCCAGTCAGAGTCCTGACCTCAACCCGATTGAAATGCTGTGGCATGACCTTAAGAGAGCGATTCACACCAGACATCCCAAGAATATTGCTACACTGAAACAGTTTTGTGAAGAGGAGTGGTCCAAAATTACTCCAGATCGTTGTGCAGGTCTGATCTGCAACTACAGGAAACGTTTGGTTGAGGTTATTGCTGCCAAAGGAGGGTCAACCAGTTATTAAGTCCAAAGGTTCACATACTTTTTCCACCCTGCACTGTGAATGTTTACATGTTCTGTTCAATAAACACATGAAAACATATAATGTTTGTGTTGTATTATTTTAAGCAGACTGTGTTTTTCAAATTGTTGTGACTTAGGTGAAGATCAGAGCACATTTTATGACCAATTCATGCAAAACTCCACGTAATCCCAAAGGGTTCACATACTTTTTCTTGCAACTGTATTGAGAATTGAACCCTAACCAGATCAGAAAAATATATATTCAATGCTGCACTGAATCCCAGCAATCAAGATAATCAGCCCACATAGCACCAAAAAACTATTTCAGATATGGGGATTTGAAAATTGCACCCCAGCAGATAAAAAAGCCAGATAATGCTTAGCACAACAACATTATAAGACAACAAGCCCAACGCGTATCGACAGCCTTCATGCTGTCTTCATCAGGGGGAAAAAAGACATTATTAGGTTAATACTTAACTAAGCTACCTAATAATAAATTCCAACTCATCATGAAAGCAAAATGTATTATTAGGGAGCTTAGTGAGGGATTTATTAAGGGATATGGGGTATGTAAATGTTAGATTTTCTCTTTTTTTATGAATACGGTACGAGGGATCATTGTCATCCTTTATTCGGATGTATTCCAAATTTTTCTATTCACAACAGACCACAGGGTTATTATGTTAATCTTTTGGGGAGAGTCATTATAGATATAATTTATAATATTATAAACTCTGGACCAAGAGAACATTACATTGTAACGTTTATTATGCTAATCTTTCTGGGTAGTGTATTAAAGGGACACTCTAGGCAACATGACCACCTAAGCTATTTTAGGTGGTCATGATGCCCTGAGTATGCCGCCCTCTGTCTCCCCTCCCTCCGCTCGGCAGTTCAGCTGAAAAAGCTGAAAACAGCTGAGAGAGGCGGAGGAGTTTACTCCGCCCTCCCAGCTGTCAGTCAGCAGAGCGGGAATCATATTTCCCGCTTCTCCCGACTTTTGCCGAGTAGGAGACGTCATCGCGCTTTCAGCGCGATGACGTCTCCAACTCACCGCAGAAGCTGGCTGCTCCCTCTGATGGTTAGTGTTGCGCGCATCCTCTTGCGCGCAACACTAATCCTCAGAGGGAGCCGGGAGGAAGCCTGCCGATTGGCTGGCTTATGTGAGAGGCGCGCATGCGCGCTTCTCACGTAAAGCAGAAGCCAAGAAGCATCAAGAAGGACGGGAGCGGAAGTGGAGGAAGGTGAGTATAAAAAAAAAAAAAGACGCCGCTGGAAAGAAGTGGATTTTAGGGTAAGTATTACAGTTACAAAAAAATTAATAAAAAATAAAGATTTATTAAGGGAATAGGGATAGGTTAGGATAAAAAAACGGGGGCGGGTGATTTTTTGAGTAGAGTTTTCCTTTAAGCTCCGGACCAGATGATTATAACATTGTTGCTATTTGCCTTTTATTGCTACTTTTTCTATTTGCCTTTTAACCCCTACGCTGCTGAGCCATTTCACCGCTGTGTGCTGAGCTCATTTTTACCGCTTTTGCTCATCATGTTTAAACGCGTTTAGAAGCCACATTTTATTACATGACCCAGACATATTATATATCGTTCTTTCCGGCAGACTCCGGCTTTGCCGGGGGTCACCTGGAAATGACATCATTGCGCAGGCGCGATGACGTCATTTACGTCGGGGGCCGGCCTGTCTTCGGCACCTGGCTTCCCTGAAGCCAGAACGCCGCAGACCCCGGACAGAGAGGTAAGTATCTCCGCCGGGGCTCCCGCTGGTGGATGACGTGTGGGGCACGTCCTCCGCATATAGCGGGAGTCAATCAGGACGTGCCCCACATGTCATCCGCAGCGAAAGGGTTAATGCTACCTTTTGATTTTTTCTAAAGTAAATTCATTATAGCCATCCATCCGTCGAGGTCCAGGTCGGGCACTCCATGCCATGACCTTTGATAGGGTGGCAAAATGCCGCGCCTGAATAAGGTATGCCTGGAGCAGCTGCACCACTGTCACGGGGGCACCCGGCGTGAGCCAAGGTGGGCCCTTTATACAGTATATTCAGCCCTTGAGGCATGTATGTTCTGGCTGCATAGACAGACCACAGCACACAGATATGGCGCAGATACTTAAATACAAGACAAGAGAAAAACACAACTGGAACAACAGGAAATGGCAGGAGAACAGAACTAAAGGGAACCCTAACTCTGGGATAAAGGTCCTTGCATGGCCTTCTGTCTATGGAAAGGAAACCTAACAAGAAATAACACAGACAAGATAACAGGAAAGGCAAGGGTTAAACAAGATACAGCAGGGTAATATACACACAGCCAGCAGCAACACCGGGAACCCTGAACTGGGATGAGGTCCTTGCACTGGCCTCTATGCTATGGATAATATATAATGCTGCTCGGAATAAACAGAACAGGAAACAATAGACATGTAATAGAAATGTCAAAACCAGAGCCAAAAGATCAAGAGCCAGGAGAGTATGTCAGAAAAGCCAAGAATCAGGAACCAGAATATCAATACACAGAGTACAGGGATAACCCAAGAGAGTTGTCCGAACCAGACCTAAGTCATACACAGAAATACAAAGACACGATTACAGGAACAAGAAACGACAGGAACAAGACTCTCAAGAAAACAGGAATCCATGCAAGAGCAGAGAGCTATAGCACTGCTTGCAATATACAGTCATGGCAGAAATTGTTGGCACCCCAGAAAGTTTTCCAGAAAATCAAGTATTTCTCACAGACAAGTATTGCAGTAACACATGGTTTGCTATACACATGTTTATTCCCTTTGCGTGTATTGGAACAAAACAAAAAAAGGGAGGAAAAAAAGCAAATTGGACATAATGTCACACAAAACTCCAAAAATGGGCTAGACAAAATTCTTGGCACCCTTAACTTAATATTTGGTTGCACACCCTTTGGAAAAAATAACTGAAATCAGTCGCTTCCTATAACCATCAATAAGTTTCTTACACCTCTCACCCGGAATTTTGGACGACTCTTCCTTTGCAAGCTGCTCCAGGTCTCTCTTATTGGAAGGGCGTCTTTTCCCAACAGCAGAGAGCAATTGAAAGCTTGAGCCAATGGGAAAGCTCCATTGGTCTCAAGCACTTCTTTTTTTTTTTTTTTTTAAAAAGCCCCCCCATGGGAGGCAGAGCTCCTCATGGATTGATTGACGCAGGACAGTCACGTGACTGTCCTCGTCAGTCGGTCGTGGGGGGGGGCAGGCAGAGCTCAGCAATCAGCATGTGTGCAATAGCGGCCTCTATTAGTCAATATTGTAAGTGCATGCTCTTAGAACTGTAAAAAAAAATGCGAACTTTACTTTAAAAATAGTGAAACTCTATTCTCCTATATAACGATAATCAAATGCGTAAATTGTGACTGCATAACCCTGTGTATATTTGGCTCTGATACTGGCCAGTGCCTCACCAGCCACTGACCTCACCACACGTCACTGGTGACAACCACCCAGCTCCATGGATGGGCCGGCCCTGTGTGGAGCACTGTGATATGCTCATACCTACTGCACATTTCTGGGGGCCCTATTTCACTCTTACCGTTACGCCTCTGCTTCATTCCAGGGCCAAGTGCTAATAAAGTGGCTACCCTGGAATAGACGCAGTAAAAAAGAGATGGCAAGGAAAATCTCAAATGGTTTACCCCTTTTACCATCAACAGAGGAATAAGGCCCTAAGTTTTTTTTCTTGTATTTTGGTGCTTTGCTATTTAGTATTTTGGGGTGGGAGAAAAAGAGAAGGGAGCCCTTAAAGGTGGGGAGAGAGTATGGGGGCCCCATCCTGAGGTTCTGTAAGGGGGCCCTAGATTTCTGATGGCTGCCCTGCACTTACGTGTGATATATATATATATATATATTCCTGGGGTTCCCTGCAATTCATGGTTCAAGTAGAATCCTGCCACAGAGCACCTGTAGCAAAAAGAGGGGTGCTTACTAATGACGTTGTCAGGAGGAATACATAAAGAGGGCTGACCAACCTCATTGGACTCATCTGTGAGACTATTTTTAGGCGGAGTGCTCTGATCCATTTTGTTTGTTGGTCTCAGAAGCACCCTCATAAATGCTTGTAGAGGTTGAGTACTATCGTCCTTGGTTTTGTATATATTTATATATATCTTCATATATGAAATGCCGGGGAATCACTCCAACCTTGAATATTCCTTTCCTCCCCTTCTAGCCTTCAGTGGACTCCCTTTGGTTTCTCACCCTGTGTGCACATTTCATCCTTAAAGGCTTCTGTATCAACTACTTTCTTTTGCTCTCTGAGTATGGAATCTGATATAAATATATATATATACTGTATATATATTGTTACAGCCCAAAATAGTTGTGGAAACCATCTGCGAATGTACCATGTCTGATGTCTGTCAAAAGAATAGTGTATATTCATGGGGTTTAATAGTTACAGCTACAAGTAGTTATAAAGCGCTAGCAGGTTCCGTAGCGCAGTATAGTGGGTGAGACTGAATAACAATTATACATTCAAGTTAAACACACAGTAGTCCCAATCCCTAACCCTTTAGCAACTTTTTGAAATCTGGCTTACTATTTTAACCACTTGGCTGCTATGGACGCGCTCAGCGCGTCCAGCCAAGTGGTTCTCATGTGCTATGGACGCTCTGAGCGTGTCCATGCACAGGAGGCAGCAATCCGCCGGATTCCGCCAGATTGCTGCGCCCCCCCGGTGCGGGCTGACATCCTCGATGTCAGCCCAGCACTCCGGGACCCCGGCGGAGCAATTAGATGTCATCGCGGCGGCGCGATGACATCTAATTCAGGCGCCCCCCCGCATGTGCGGAGGAAGCGCCTGAAAGGGAGGGGGGATGTCCTTCGGACATCTCTCCCTCCCGATCGCCGGGGAGCAGAGCGTTAACTCCAGGCACCGTTTGGAAGGGCACAGTCTGCCCTTCCAAACGGTGGCTGTGATTAACCCCTGGGGAGCCGGATCACGAATCGGCGCTGAAAAGCGCCGGATCGTGATCCTCTCCTGGAGCTGGCCGACATCTTGGATGTCGGCCAAGCCTCCAGGAACTCCCCCTGAGGACTGGCTCATCCCTAATAGAGGTACATAATAATTCACAAGATTAATCCACTTATCTGGATTTCCCCAATTAAGTCTCCCCTTAGAGACTGTTGAAAACACTTGCTATTGGTACTATGTTAGCAACCTGCTGGTTGGAGTATACAAATGCACATTATTCACTCCTATTCCACCCTTGTATGGGAAACCTGCACCTTCGTGTTAAATCTGAGTTACCCCCATTAGGAGGTGAAGGGCAAGCGCCGAATCGTGATCCTCTCCCGGAGCTGGCCGACATCTTGGATGTCGGCCAAGCTACCGGGAATGTCCACTGACAACTGGCGTCATCGTGCATAGCACGATGACGCCAGTCCTGGAGTTAACCCCTAGCTGCCACCAATGGTGGAGATAGGGGGTTCCAATGAACCCCCTATCTCCCGATTCGTGGCAGCTAGGGGTTAATGTTTGATATCGTTGGATCAGCCAGTGCATGGCCTTTCCAACGATACCAAACATGAGCATGAAAAATGTTTTTTTTAAAAAAGAAAAAATAAAAAGAAAAAAATAAAAATATTTTAAAAAAAATCTAAAAAAATAAACAAGTTTTTTTTGTTTTTGTTTTGTTAATGCAGCAATATTGTTCCCATTTCAATTATAATGTGAACAATAATGCTGCACTAATGATTTTTGTATGCGGTGCGTTTGTTAAAAAAAGCAAAATTTTCCCCCAAAAAACATGTAACGAGACCCCATTTCTAATTTTTTTAACAAGCGCACCCCATACAAAATATAACCGAAAACTATCGCATGTTAAAATGTGATAAAAAACACTTAACACATAATAAATTATTGAAAATTCAAATTTTATTGCATTTTTTGTTATAATATACAGACATGACATAGCGTATACATATAATAATGACATATTATGAATCTGCCAAGTCTGACGGAAAGAACGATATATAATATGTCTGGGTCATATATCAAAATATGGCTACAAAACGCGGTTAAACATGATGAGCGAAAGCGGTAAAAATGACCTCAGCACAGAGGTGTGAAAAGCCTCAGCAGCGAAAGAGCGAAAGGGTTAAAAATGTTTCTTCTTTGTATCAATGAGCTTGAGTAGCATTTCAAAAGATGTGATAAAGATCCATTGAGAAATCGTGACAATTTTTTTAAAAAGAATAAAAAAAACATATTCTCCCATGTACTGAAGCCAAGGAAAATGATTGCACCGACACTAGCAATAGGGTTGTCAAATCCGTAGATTAATCTTGACAGATGAAAAAACATCTATATTCTTATGTTTTCGTTTTTTTATTTGTTTACAAAAAAAGAGTTAAAAAAATTAAAGGCATATAAAGTACAATCGCAGATAAGCCGTGATACATGTGAATCTTGGTAAGCACGTCCGCAGAATATCTTTATATTTTCAAATTATGATGACCTTTTATATAGTATTCGTTCCTGACAACGCATGCAGCAGCAATTATAAAGTCTAGTTAATATTGCACAAAAGAATATGTTAGTTTTTCCAAGGATGGGTATCTGTTCAGCAGGCTTCATTTCTCTAACAATTCTCAATAATAGCATACACACATTGGCAGATGGCTGGTTAACATCAGCGTATGTCTGCCCTCTTAGGCTCTGTTTGTTAAAGGTGAAGCAATGAGGATGTTTATAAAATAGAATGTTGCTTTATGAAAGGATACTCTATAAGCATATATACAGTATATATATATATACAGTATATATATATTAGTGAAATGTAGATTAACTACATTTTACTGAATCAAATTAATAAAGATCTATTTTTACGTAAAAGAATACCTGCTTATTCTATATGTTTAACACATTTTTTCATCTAAGCCTCCCTAACATAGTCACTCAAGAATCACTGATGGAGGATGGCTATGAGCTAAATTAATGCTGTCTAGGAAAGAGAACTAGCTAGAGACGAATGAGCGTAAGCAATTAATTAAAACCCTAATTTCTGTGCCTCTAAAGGAGCTCATGGTTACCTTGAATTTTGCTGTGGTTGCCTATATATTTTGAAAGCAAAGTATAAATCACATAGAAAATAGGAAGGTTGGTTAAGATGACTCACTATTTAAACTTAGTGCATAAACACTGGACATAGCTATAGAATAAGCTTAAATATATAATTATTTTTACATTTTTGGACATTTATCCAGACCATACAAATTTCCTGGAAAAAAACATAATAAAACCAACAAACAATACTGTAATAAATGCCACCAATTAAAATAAGAATCAAAATATTAATGAATATACATAAAAATATTTTAGAAAACATGAAAGGAGGGGGACCCTCTGTATTCCATTAGCTGCTTTGTACTCACAAATAAGGGTCTATTCACGAAGCACCAAAATTGTGTGCTTTTCGGTGTTTCCATTTTCTCAAATATATGGTGAATTCACTATTTAGAGAATGGTCATCGTATTTTGCCATAGTCAAAGTCACAGAAACATGAAACCCCGCATCCCTTTCTGCTTGGCTCTTTATTGTTCTATTCTATGATTTTGGTGAGTATAGCTTAAAGACCTGAAGTAGAGAGTTATACTCTCAAAATCTTGTCTTTTAAATGTTACAATAGTCCAGTAAAAAGGTATCACTACGCGCTGCTATACTCTGGTGATTTTGGCATCTTTTTATATATTAACTAATTTGTATCAAGGTTATTTTTAGCCAATCTTTTAATTTCCTCTATGTGTGTCTCATTACTCTCAGCCAGAGACAGCATTTGCATTTGAAGCTCAATACATTAATTGACTAAATGAATGAACTACGGTGATGTTATTTAATATGTGTAATGTTCCTGGTTGTCACAAGTGATCTACCTGCAGTAATTTGTTGCTTGATACTTGTTAGACTACTGTGATGTTTCAGGTTGATGCGTTAATTGATTGACACATTTGCATTGATTGAGTAACTGATTTTGATCTACATGTGTGTTGGTTTCAGTGATAAACTGGTTTCAAGAAATGTTCTTTAGGTTTTCTTATGTATTTGAAATAAAGTAACATTGTATCTCCTAACAGTTTTCAATAAAGCTAAGCAGAGAGAGGCCCAAGATAGAGATCAGTATAGCATAATAGGCCCAGTGGCCTTGATAGGGGGTAACCCTAGGAGGAAATGGCAAAAAGTTCTACGACACTGGGTCTATGGAAATTCATGAAAGGCTAGATATACACAGAGTATATCTCTCTCTCTATATATATATACAGTTGTGTTCAAAATTATTCAACCCCCAATGCTGTAAAGGGTTTTAGGGAAATTAGTGTACATTTGTAATTGTATTCAGAATGAAATCCTACAAGGACTTTTTAAAGAACCATATGCAACTAAAATGACATCAATTGGTTTTGTAATACAGTAGTAAATGTTTCTTTTGTGAATTCTTCATTGACACAATTATTCAACCCCTTAAAGACTACCACTCTGAAGAACAGAGGTTCATTCAAGTGTTTTCAATCAGGTATTGAAAACACCTGTGGATGTCACGGAGCAGCAATAAAGCATAATAAGCACCAATTAGGCAGCTTTAAAATGACTGTGATACTCAGCTCCTTCTAGACATTTACTGGTGTGGTTACAAACATTGTGAAGTCAAGAGAATGGTCCAGGAAGACAAGAGAAGAGGTGATTACTCTTCACAGGAAGGGCAATGGCTATAAGAAGATTGCAAAGATGTTAAACATACCAAGAGAGACCATAGGAAGCATCATTTGCAAATTCAAGGCAAAGGGCACTGTTGAAACGCTACCTGGTCGTGGCAGAAAGAAGATGCTGACTTCGACTGCTGAGCGCTACCTGAAACGTAGAGTGGAGAAAAGTCCCCGTGTGACTGCTGAGGAACTGAGAAAAGATTTGTCAGATGTGGGTACTGAAGTTTCAGCTCAGACAATACGGCGCACACTGCGTAATGAAGGCCTCCATGCCAGAACTCCCAGGCGCACCCCCTTGCTGTCTCCAAAGAATAAGAAGAGTCGACTGCAGTATGCCAAAAGTCATGTGGACAAACCACAGAAGTTTTGGGATAGTGTTCTGTGGACTGATGAAACAAAATTAGAACTGTTTGGGCCCATGGATCAACGCTATGTTTGGAGGAGGAAGAACAAGGCCTATGAAGAAAAGAACACCTTGCCTACTGTGAAGCATGGTGGGGGGTCAATCATGCTTTGGGGCTGTTTTGCTTCTGCAGGTACAGGGTAGCTTCAGCGTGTGCAAGGTACCATGAATTCTCTTCAGTACCAGGAGATATTGGATGACAATGTGATGCAGTCCGTCACAAACCTGAGGCTTGGGAGACGTTGGACCTTTCAACAGGACAATGATCCCAAGCATACCTCCAAGTCCACTAGAGCATGGTTGCAGATTAAAGGCTGGAACATTTTGGAGTGGCCATCGCAGTCACCTGACTTAAATCCGATTGAGAACCTCTGGTGGGACTTAAAGAAAGCAGTTGCAGTGTGCAAGCCTAAGAATGTGACTGAACTGGAGGCTTTTGCCCATGACGAATGGGCGAAGATACCCGTAGATCGCTGCAAGACACTTGCTATGCTTCACGTTTAAAAGCTGTTATAACTGTAAAAGGATGTTGTACTAAGTACTAAGATTGAATGTCACTTGGGGGTTGAATAAAACTGATAATGATGTGAGCACAGAAAAGACATTTGTGGTTATTTCATTATAAATGTTATGTTATATTTGTCTGACCTACACGTGCCTCTTTGATTTAATTGTAAGCAAGATGACTGAATGATCAAAATCAATGTCAAACTGGCCAAAACACTCAATTTCAGTGGGGGTTGAATAATTTTGAACACAACTGTATATATATATATATATAGTCCATCCCGATGACGTCATCCTGGTCGTCCTGGTAACCAAAATGCTGAAGACTTCATATGTGTCATCTCGCATCTAGCGCCCACACCTATCGGATCACTCATACACATCAGCTGGATGAGAAAACCAAGGATTGCCGCATTGATCAGCGGCCATCACATATTAAAAACAAAAATGCCACCTGTGTTTTAAAGAAAATATTACAATAATGTTTATCATTTCAGCGATTGTATTCTGCATATCGAAACCATCACTCATTAATGCTATATCAAGGCTTGTTATTGCAACCTACTCCAATCTTGCCACCCCATCCCTATACAAACACCGAGTACATGTTGCGTTCATTGAGTCCCCTTGGGTATACTGTATCTAACCAATGTATCTACTGGGCTTCCTTTTTAAGCAACATAAGTGCCCTATCTCCCCCCTCCTCCTAGGTACGGGGATGTGATCTGTGGCTGTGAAGCGCAATGAGGCAACCGGGTGACCTAGTTCCAAAAAGTGTCTCGCCACTGGCTTATCCGAGTGGCCGTCCCGATATATATACAAACCAAAAAAGAGAAGGACGTACACCAGGGCTTAAGAAAAAATATATTAACAGTAATGTTTTATTCAATTAAGCATTAAAATGATACCCAAATGCATCAAACCGACGTTTCGGCCCTCGCAGGGGCCTTTACCTGCGAGGGCCGAAACGTCGGTTTGATGCATTTGGGCACCCTTTTAATGCTTAATTGAATAAAACATTACTTTTAATATATTTTTTCTTAAGCCCTGGTGTGCGTCCTTCTCTTTTTTGGTTTGCATATCTTCCATTGGGCTTTGCCCCATGCATTTGTGAGTTTATATATGGCCACAGCAGGTTGTCGCCGCTATATATATATATATATATATATATATATACACATAAAAATCACGAGTATAGCCATCTGTAGTGATACCTTTTTTATTGGACTAACGTTACATTTAAAATACAAGCTTTCGACCGTGTGCCCGATGAATGTCCCAATGTTTAATTCTATTATTCTGATCAGTAAACTTCTAGACTAACACGGCCTACCTAATCTATATATATATATATATATATATATATACCATGTACCAGCACTCCGTCTGTGTTAAAGTAGGAAGCCCGGGTGCCAAAATCCAGACGCACTCCAGGGACTTAAATATAAACTTCGGCTCATTTTATGGAGTACGTCCGGATTTTGCCAAATATATATATATATATATATATATACTGTATATATATATACACATACATATATATTGTTTTCACTAACTGTTTATTAAAGTTTTTCCCTTGTCTTTTACCAATCGGTCTCGTGTCCTTTTGATTAATTAATTAAATAGTTGCTGATTGATTACGCAATACAATATGGAACAAAGAAGCTGACAATGCACAGGACTGAAGAACATGCCTGGGTTCATGTAGGGGGCCCCTCCCTGCAGGATTACAACCACTAGTGGTGGCTGACTGGACTTTCACTGATTATATTTTTTCCAGTGTTGAATAAGACAAAATCGAATCCACAAAACTGTAAAATAAGTAAAAATGAAAATTTACAATGGCATAGCTTGATCAGACGTGAAGTCAGAAATGGTTAAGGAATCCATGGTTACGTAGCCTATATTTCCACTCAACGTTTATAAAACATTTTCTCTTTCCTGGTAAGAATCACTTAAAAGAACAGTCTACTCATCCTGAGCACTTTGACTTGATTACATTCCTAACGCCAAAATGGGGACACTAACAGGAAAAATCTGTGCAGGTTTCCCCACAGTGTCCCCATTTTAGCGTTAGATTTCGGGATAGGTGCTACCTCGGCACTTTGCCCCAAAACAAAGGGCTACCTTCAGTGATACTCGCTGTAGCTCTTTTGCTCCGATGTGAGTATCTCCTCCTGGAGTCCATAGGACTTCATGGAGGGTTGCGCTGACGGGTCGTGAGATTGCGCAGGCCCGCAGAGGGAAACTGGAGACTACTTGTCCCCAGTCTCACTCTGCTGCCGGCCAGGACAAGCAGCGGATTGGGCCTCCATTCTCGCCGTGGGAGGAGAGATATTGGATTTATTGGTGATATTTTTAGGGGGTGCTAAATGATTCTGCAAAAGCAGAATCATTTAGAACCAGCTTAAGGACGGCAGTAAAATTTTGGTTAATGCATCGGTAATTAGTGCTAGGACTTTGTAATAACTTACATATCCTAATGCTAATTATTGCTTGCGCTCCCATATTAAGGATAGGATGTGTAAAGTACAGTAAGCTTGCGCAAGCTAGCGCCATCACCGATGCACTAACGGATTTTTAAAGGGTTTAGCGTTAGGAATGTAATATGGGGGAGATACGTTAAATTCACTTATCCTAGTGTTAACACTTACTGGAACGCTAACTATACCATTCGGATGAGTAAGTAATCTAGCCCTTTGCCTTTTTAAAGTGGTCAGGATGTGACGAGTGCCCCCCTCTCCTGCCCCGATCTCTAGAAATCGCTGTGTGAAGTGGAGTAGTTTCCTCTACCCCACCCAGCATCACCAGCAGCTGGGACTTTTAATTTTTTTTCTTTTCTTGAGAAAGGATTTTACCAGAAAGGATACATTGAGATTTCTCTCATTTTCAAGTATGTCCTGGGTGGCGAGTATGTACCGTTAGGTGTCTTGCCCAAGGACACTTACTGGAGAGGTGCTCTTGCCGGGATCGAACCCATGTCAATTTCCCAGACTGCTGGTTGCCAGATCAGTCACTAGTGACATCAGCACAGCCGCAAGATATCAGAAGATTTTAAATTGGTATTAAGTGCTGATTAGTACATGCCACCGTATAAATCATATTGAAAAAATATTAAATATTATAGTGCATCTGGTTTATTTTTCATATATGTATATAAATATCCAAAAGCAGGCAATCATCTGCACAAAATCAACATTAAGCAATTCAGCCCTCGTGCAACCTCCTAAGCAAATACAGTTGCAAGAAACCAAGGGCACTCCCTGGTCTTCACATTAAAGTCCAATATTTATAGAAAATTAACCAATGTTTCAGCTCGTTCATGCCTTTATCAAGAGGTCTTGATAAAGGCTCAAACAAGCCAAAATGTTGATTAATTTGCAATAAAAATAACTTTTATGAGAAGACCAGTGAGTGTCCTCAGTTTGTTGAAACTGTGTGTGTGTATATATGTTACGGGTAAAGCCAGGAGTGCGGTTAATCCTAGGATTAACCGGGTAATCCTGACATTACCCAGGCGTCATTAGCAAAAGTCCAAAGTGAAATGAAATTTCGGACTTTACCCGGGTAATCTGCAAAGTATCCAGAGGCCTCTGGGTACCCCGCTTTTCTGCTCTATTTTAACCAGGTAATTCGCACATTACCCTAGTGTTGTTGGATAAAGTGTGATGTGCAACGAAACATCAGACTTTATCCGGGTAATCTGCAAAGTATCCAAACGCCTCTGGGTACTCAGCTTTTCTTAGCTTTCAGCAGGTTACAGGTGACTGAATTCCGAGGATTACCCGGATAAAACTGCAAACTGTTATCTGACTGATAACAAAATTGTTTTTTTTTTTGTTATTTTTAATGAAATTGTATCCACAGCCACAAACCACACTAAATAACCGTCATGTTACTCTGTGCGTTGTCTGAAAATTAATTTATGAAGATAAAGATAATACATAAAGAGTAATCTGATTGTTATTATGTTTTATAAATGATATATAAGCACATATGACACATAGTAAAGATCATGTAACTCTTTCACATTCATATAAGAAACATATTGAATATACAGAGTGACAGGATATATCTTTAATACATTTTAATGTTTGTCTTTAGCCATTTTCGTTTATAATATCCCTTGAGAATAGCAAAATTCCCTTTTACACAAGCGGGGTTGGATGCTCTGCAGATTACCCAGGTGAAGCTGTGGATAGTCCTCAGATTACCCGGGTGAAGCTTCAGACTTGCACATTATCCGGGTAAAGTGTGAATTTTTCAGCTCTTCCAGACCGTTACCCAAGGGCAGTTGGTTAGTCCTAAAATTACCTGGGTAAAGTCCGAAATTTTCATTATTTTGCAGCTTTACCCAGCGGTTTTGGGTGATGTCAGGAATACCCGGGTAATCCTAGGATTAACCGCACTCCTGGCTTTAACCGTAACATATACACTATATTGCCAAACGTATTCGCTCACCCATCCAAATAATCAGAATCAGGTGTTCCAATAACTTCCATGGCCACAGGTGTATAAAATCAAGCACCTAAGCATGCAGACTGTTTTTACAAACATTTGTGAAAGAATGGGTCGCTCTCAGGAGCTCAGTGAATTCCAACATGGAACTGTGATAGGATACCACCTGTGCAACAAATCCAGTCGTGAAATTTCCTCGCTCCTAAATATTCCACAGTCAACTGTATTATAAGACCGTGGAAGTATTTGGGAACGACAGCAACTCAACCACGAAGTGGTAGGCTACATAAACTGATGGAGCGGGGTCAGCGGATGCTGAGGCACATAGTGCGAAGAGGTCGCCAACTTTCTGCAGAGTCAATCGCTACAGATTTCCAAAATTCATGTGGCCTTCAGATTAGCTCAAGAACAGTGCGCAGAGAGCTTCATGGAATGGGTTTCCATGGCCGAGCAGCTGCATCCAAGCCATCCATCACCAAGTGCAATGCAAAGCGTCGGATGCAGTGGTGTAAAGCATGCCGCCACTGGACTCTAGAGCAGTGGAGATACGTTCTCTGGAGTGACGAATCGCACTTCTCCACCTGGCAATCTGATGGATGAGTCTGGGTTTGGCGGATGCCAGGAGAACGGTACTTGTCTGACTGCATTGTGCCAAGTGTAAAGTTTGGTGGAGGGAGGATTATGGTGTGGGGTTGTTTCCCAGGAGCTGGACTTGGCCCCTTAGTTCCAGTGAAAGGAACTCTGAATGCTTCAGCATACCAAGACATTTTGGACAATTCCATGCTCCCAACTTTGTGGGAACAGTTTGGAGCTGGCCCCTTCCTCTTCCAACATGACTGTGCACCAGTGCACAAAGCAAGGTCCATAAAGACATGGATGACAGAGTCTGGTGTGGATGAACTTGACTGGCCTGCACAGAGTCCTGACCTCAACCCGATAGAACACCTTTGGGATGAATTAGAGCAGAGACTGAGAGCCAGGCCTTCTCGTCCAACATCAGTGTGTGACCTCACAAATGCGCTTCTGGAAGAATAGTCAAAATTTCCATAAACACACTCCTAAACCTTGTGGACAGCCTTCCCAGAAGAGTTGAAGCTGCTATAGCTGCAAAGGGTGGACTGACGTCATATTGAACCCTATGGATTAGGAATGGGAAGTCACTTAAATTCATTACTAAACTTCTCTGTAACCAAAAAATGAAACACCAGTAAGGACCTGACCAAATCCCAGCAATACTGCTGAAAATCAGCACGCCAGCAATTGCAAAACCTGTCACAACCCTAATCAATGAATCACTGGCGACTGGATATATACCCAAACTCTGGAAGACTGCAAGGGTGGTACCTATCCATAAAAGTGGAGACAATACTTTGGTATCCAACTACCGTCCAATAACATTGCTTCCTGTAATGTCAAAAATTCTGGAAAAATGTGTTTACACTCAATTACGTGATTACTATCAGTATTGGAACTATTTAACCCCAGATCAATCTGGCTTCCGTCCAAATCATTCAACCACAACTGCCCTTTTCAAAGTTTGCAATGATATCCAGGCTGGCATGGAACAAGGAAACCTAACTGGAGCCATCTTCCTTGATTTTGCAAAGGCCTTTGACACAGCAGACCATGGCATCTTATTACAAAAACTTAAAAACTCTGGTATTGGTGATCACACGCTAACCTGGTTCCAATCATATGTGTCTGATCGGTCGCAATATGTGTACATTTCTGACAGCACTTCCCTCCCCCTACCAGTTGTACCCCAAGGCTCGATACTCGGCGCCCTGCTATTCACAATATTCATAAATGATCTGCCCAATGTCTGCAAAGCCTCAACTGTACACATATACGCAGACGACACTGCAATCTATACCAGCAAACCAGAACTCCCACAGCAGGAGACCGTGCTGCAAGAACAATTCACAGAGGTAGAAAAGTGGATCAAACACAACAAACTTTTTCTAAATGCTGAAAAAACTGTTAAAATGCTCTTTGGAACTGCACCTAAACTACACAAATTGCAAACACCCCATCTATGTGTTGGGACAAGATCAAAAGGCACACTGATCACAGTCACTTCTCTCAAATATCTAAATATCTAGGTATGTGGTTAGACCCAAATCTATCCTTTGGCCCACACATCGAAAAACTTTCATCTAAACATTACCCCAAACTAGGTGCCTTGTACAGAAACAAATCCCGCCTGAGCCCCACGGTAAGAAAGCAGATTGTACAACAAATGCTTATGCCAGCTATTGAATATGGAGATGTAGTGTATGCAGCTGCCCCGCAAACGCACCTTCATAAACTTACTACATTGTATAACTCATTCTGTCGCTTTGTGCTACAATGTAACTACATGACCCACCATTGTGACATGTTAAAAGAACTAAACTGACCATCGCTGGAATCTAGACACACCCTTCACCTTTCCAACCTGGTGTTTAAGAGCTTTTCTGGGAAGCTGCCACCCTACCTGAATAGACTGCTTCCCCCAGCAGTTCCCTCGTCCTATAACCTCCGATCCAGGACCTGCACCTTACTTGCAGTACCACAATACAAAAAGAAAGTGACTCGATCCTCATTTTCCTACAGAGCACCACAATTATGGAATAACCTCCCAGACGCCATCAAAACTTCCCCCAGTCTAAAGTCACTTAAGAGCTCCCTATTAACATACCTCAACAGAAAATGCACCTGTAAACATGTAACATAATGACTATTTCATACATATTTATTTTCTGTTAATCTGTATATTTGTTTTGTGTTAATATCTTGCATTTTACTACTTTGTATTTCTGTACACTGTAACAATTCAATGTTCTTGAACCCAGGACATACAGTGGCAAGAAAAAGTATGTGAACCCTTTGGGATTACGTGGAGTTTTGCATGAATTGGTCATAAAATGTGCTCTGATCTTCATCTAAGTCACAAAAATTTGAAAAAAACAGTCTGCTTAAAATAATACAACACAAACATTATATGTTTTCATGTTTTTATTGAACAGAGCATGTAAACATTCACAGTGCAGGGTGGAAAAAGTATGTGAACCTTTGGACTTAATAACTGGTTGAACCTCCTTTGGCAGCAATAACCTCAACCAAACGTTTCCTGTAGTTGCAGATCAGACCTGCACAACAATCTGGAGTAATTTTGGACCACTGCTCTTCACAAAACTGTTTCAGTGTAGCAATATTCTTGGGATGTCTGGTGTGAATCGCTCTCTTAAGGTCATGCCACAGCATTTCAATCGGGTTGAGGTCAGGACTCTGACTGGGCCACTCCAGAAGGCGTATTTTGTTTTGCTGAAGCCATTCTTTTGTTGAATTACTTGTATGCTTTGGGTCATTGTCTTGTTGCATCACCCATCCTCTGCGGAGCTTCAGTTGGCGGACAGATGGTCTTACGTTTTCCTGCAAAATGTCTTGATAAACTCTGGAATTCATTTTTCCATCAATGACAACAATCCGTCCAGGCCCTGAGGCAGCAAAGAAGCCCCAAACCATGATGCTCCCTCCACCATGTTTTACAGTGGGGATGATGTTGGTGTGCTGTGCCTTTTTTTCTCCACACATAGTGTTGTGTGTTTTTTCCAAACAACTCAATTTTGGTTTCATCTGTCCACAGAATATTTTGCCAGTAGTGCTGTGGAACATCCAGGTGCTCTTTTGCAAACTTCAAACGTGCAGCAATATTCTTTTTGGACAGCAATGGCTTCCTCCGTGGTGTCCTCCCATGTACTCCATTCTTGTTTAATGTTTTCCTTATTGTAGATGTGTCAACAAAAATGTTAGCATGTGCCAGAGATTTCCGTAAGTCTTTAGCTGACACTCTAGGATTCTTCTTTACCTCATTAAGCATTCTGCGCTGTGCTCTTGCAGTCATCTTTACAGGACGACCACGCCTAGGGAGAGTAGCAACAGTGCTGAACTTTCTCCATTTGTAGACAGTCTGTCTTACCGTGGACACATGAACATCAAGGCTTTTGGAGATACTTTTGTAACCCTTTCCAGCTTCATGCAAGTCAACAATTCTTGATTGTAGGTTTTCTGAGAGCTCTTTTCTGCGAGGCATGGTTCACATCAGGCAGTGCTTCTTGAAACCAGTAAACCTAAAATTGGCGTGTGTTTTTACACGTCAAGGCTTTTGGAGATACTTTTGTAACCCTTTCCAGCTTCATGCAAGTCAACAATTCTTGATTGTAGGTTTTCTGAGAGCTCTTTTCTGCGAGGCATGGTTCACATCAGGCAGTGCTTCTTGAAACCAGTAAACCTAAAACTGGTGTGTGTTTTTAAAGGGCAGGACAGCTTTCAGCAACACATCCAATAATATCACACTGATTGGACTCAAGTTTGGCTCACTCCTGGCTCCAATTAGCTCTTGGAGAAGTCATTAGGCTAGGGGTTCACATACTTTTTCCACCCTGCACTGTGAATGTTTACATGTTATGTTCAATAAACACATGAAAACATATACTGTTTGTGTTGTATTATTTTAAGCAGACTGTGTTTTTCAAATTGTTGTGACTTAGATGAAGATCAGAGCACATTTTATGACCAATTCATGCAAAACTCCACGTAATCCCAAAGGGTTCACATACTTTTTCTTGCCACTGTATTTGAAAACGAGAGAAATCTCAATGTATCCTTCCTGGTAAAATGCTTTATCAATAAATAAATATATAAATATGAGAGTCAAGGCAGGTGAGCGAATACTTTTGGCAATATAGTGTATATTCAAAATGTTGATTAATTCCCTAGCAAAGAAACCTTTGTCACTCACCTCTGGTGTCATACCGTTGCCAACAGATTGTTTGACTGCTGTGAGCAGATCCGTTTTACATGACAATCCAATGCTCAGTCCAGGTATCTTTGTTGATTGCCAACATGTTGACTGGTGGATGAATCAGTTGTGCATCAATGTCAACATTGAGGGCACAATGTGCCAATTAGTATCTAGTTCCTTAGTTACCACCCAAATTTGCCCTAGACTTCTTCCTAACAAACGGATGTTTATTCCATGCAGGACTCTTTGAATTTTTTTGTCTTCTACCTCAATCTTTTTACTTAGACCAGGGATGTCCAAACTCCGGCCCCCAGATGTCCATGGACTACAACACTCATGCTTCTCCATCCATCTAATGGAGTGAGAGATTTCTGGGAGTAGTAGTTCAGAAACATCTGGGGGGCCGGAGTTTGGACATCCCTGACAGACTATCTGCGTGTGTGCATATGTTATATCATTCTTCAATCTATATACCTTTAACATTCCTGTTATATTGTATAGTATTGAAAAATCAATTGGCATCCTTTTAATAAAATATGTTTAACATTTTACTAAAGTCTAATACTGTTGGTTTGCCGTGGTTACAATGATAGAATACACGTGAAAAGACCTTAAAGGTCTTTTTGAATGTCTAAAATGTATTAATTTATTACAGCTAGAGGCTGTTTAATACCTTTCCAAATGCCGGTGTAGCACAATATCTCCATCTAGTGGAATTTAGAATTATTATTAAAGGGATAATCAGGTTAAAAACAACAAGCCCGATTCCAATTGGCGCGCTAACAGCATAAAGGAAAGGGAGAAAATCTGCATAAGCAGATTTCCCTTACCATCTTCTTGTTGTTAGCGATGCTATTCCAACTCAGACACGCTATGTCTTACTGGGCCCTGCTACTTGGGTATAGTTAAAAAAATTAATTACGAATAGGTTGTAGTGAAAATGCACGTTGATTAGTCAGAATATAAATACCATGATACGCAACGAATGATAAATTGCTGCTACATGTGATCTGATCTCACCAAAGCTTGAATTCCAAGACCAAAAAAACAACAACAAAGAAAATTTTTAAGAACCTGATGTCAGGATTGAAACCATGTTCATACTGTATGTCCATGCTAATCCTCAACATTTGGTTAGAGTGTTCATTGGGCTACTCCACATTTTATTTTGTTCAGATTATACAAAGACCAAACTAATATTATAAATATTTTGAGGATTAATTTTCCAAACATAATGAGTTAATACAACAAATAGTGTAAAGGAAATGTGAGCAAAAGAGCTTAAATTTTGCTTAACCCCTTCACTACCAAGTGATTTTTTTTGAAAAAAATATTATCATAACATTTAATTGTTAACTTCGCCTCCCATGTTTCAAATAAAATTAGGGTAAAATAGATGCTTTAACATGTTGGTGAAGTAAGCCAATTAAAATATAACTTTTATTTACCGGCTGGGTGGCTCTGCGTGGAGAGAGCCTGTGGAGTCATGGGTTCAATCCCGACGAGCACCTCTCCAGTAAGTGTCCTTGGGCAAGACACCTAACGGTACATACTCGCCACCCAGGACATACTTGAAAACGCGAGAAATCTCAATGTATCCTTCCTGGTAAAATCCTTTCTCAAAATTCCTAAAAATGTGTGTGAATGAACACAACCATTGACCAAAATAGTTAAAAGACACTCACACATTGATTATAACCTCAATGGTTAAGTAATAGCCATATTATTAGTAGGGATGAGCTGTTCGGGTTCGGACGGTTCGGAGTTCGACCCGAACTTTGGCAGTTCAAAAGTTCGCGAATTTCAAACTTTTTGGGTCTGTTCGGTTCTAGTTCGAAAAAAAAAAGACATTTTGAAAAAAATATAGAAAATGCTTAAAAAAATATTAAAAAATCTAGAAATAAAGAGACTCTTTACTGCAGAATATTCTAAGCAACGGTTTATTAGATATTGAATTAAAAACTAATGTGTACGTGGAAAGATTATCAACTCTAAATGACCTCTGTTCACAAACGGGCATAACACCAGGTGTTTTTAGTCTGGTAATCAATTTGATACATTGTACAACATACTGAGGGTGGGGTGGTGTCTGCTTCTGATTGAGATTTGAGAATTAATTTCCCTAAAATATCCTAATATGCTGCATTTAACCCTTTCGCTGCTGAGGCTTTTCACACCTCTGTGCTGAGGTCATTTTTACCGCTTTCGCTCATCATGATTAACCGCGTTTTGTAGCCATATTTTGATATATGACCCAGACATATTATATATCGTTCTTTCTGGCAGACTTGGCAGATTCATAATATGTCATTATTATATGTATACGTTATGTCATGTCTGTATATTATAAGAAAAATGCAATAAAATTTGAATTTTCAATAATTTATTATGTGTAAAGTGGTTTTTTTCACATTTTAACATGCGATCGTTTGCAGTTATATTTTGTATGGGGTGCGCTTGTTAAAAAAATTAGAAATGGGGTCTCGTTACATTTTTTTTGGGGAAAATTTCGCTTTTTTTAACAAACGCAACGCATACAAAAATCGTTAGTGCAGCATTATTGTTCACATTATAATTGAAATGGGAACAATATTGCTGCATTAACAAAACAAAAACAAAAAAAAATTGTTTATTTTTTTTAAAATATTTTTTATATTATTTTTTTAACATTTTTCTTTAAAACATTTTTCATGCTCATGTTTGGTATCCTTGGAAAGGCCATGCTCTGGCCGATCCAACAATATCAAACATTAACCCCTAGCTGCCACGGATCGGGAGATAGGGGGTTCATTTGAACCCCCTACCTCCACCATTGGTGGCAGCTAGGGGTTAACTCCAGGACTGGCGTCATCGTGCTATGCACGATGACGCCAGTCCTCAGGGGGAGTTCCTGGAGGCTTGGCCGACATCCAAGATGTCGGCCAGCTCCAGGAGAGGATCACGATCCGGCGCTTTTCAGCGCCGATTCATGATCCGGCTCCCCAGGGGTTAATCACAGCCACCGTTTGGAAGGGCAGGCTGTGCCCTTCCAAACGGTGCCTGGATTAACCCCCTGCCCCCGGCGATCGGGAGGGAGAGAGGTCCGAAGGACCTCCCCCCTCCCTTTCAGGCGCTTCCTCCGCACATGCGGGGGGGGCGCCTGATTTAGACGTCATCGCGCCGCCGCGATGACATCTAATTGCTCCGCCGGGGTCCCGGAGTGCTGGGCTAACATCCAAGATGTCAGCCCGCACCGGGGGGCGCAGCAATCTGCCGGAATCAGCACGTCCATAGCACAGGAGAACCACTTGGCTGGACGCGCTGAGCGCGTCCATAGCAGCCAAGTGGTTAACTTGTGTTTGAAAAAAATTCAAAATAACATCTAAGGCTAGGGTCAGATGAGCGCATTTTGTACGGACTGTGCGTCCGTGCAGTACGGACATACTTACTGACTGACAACAAGGCAGTGGCCAAACAGTCCATTTTTTTCACTGACGTATTTTTTGACTGATGTAGCAGGGAAAATAAATTAAAATGAAAAAACATTCTGTCCGTCAAAAATGCTGGACGTATAAATGCAGTCCATCTGACCTCGTTTCATCACTCACATACAAAGCTACACGGACGTTGCGGACGTGGAGCACTCCGCACGTCCGTTCTAGCAGTATTATGTTCTTGCCTAACCTGCGTCCGTTTGCTGCGTCCGCCATGCATCCGCACTTCCGTGCGGACGTACTTCGTGTGTGGGGCTCCATTGGTCAGAATGCTATGCTGCCACGGACGTACAAATGTGCGGCAACACGGACGTGATACCTGCGCTCGTCTGACCCCAGCCTTAAGCAATGTAATTTTTCACCTCGGGATTAAACATTCACAGGGTTATTCAGAGAGCGGTGAAAAGCAGGAGAATAACTGGAGAAGTGAAAATTCTAGGTCAAAATAGCCAAACCAGAAAAATTCTCCCATTTAACTCACTTTCCAAATTGGCTATTTGGTCTAGATTGTTCTCTTCTCCTGCCAGTTCTCCTGGCTTTCACCTCTCTCTCAGGGTTGTTCAGAGAAAGGTGAAAACCAGGAGAATGGCAGGAAAAGAGAACAATCTGGGCCAAATAGCCGATTTGGAAAGTGAGATAAGGCATGGGTCAGACTAACGCATTTTTCACAGCGACCGTCAAAAAGTGCGTCCGAACGCATTGCCTTATTTTTTCACGGAATGCGTGAAAACGGTCATATGATGCGCATTTTTGTGCGTGATTTTTTACGGATCCAAACCAGGAAACTTTGGGTGTGTGGACGTTATGTTGGCCGGACATGAGCAGGGTCTGACGTCTCCAAATCACACACACACGCCGCTAGTGGACGCAGCGCACTCTGTACGTCCGTACTAGCGGTTCTGCGTTCTCAAAAAATGCGTTCATTTTCCACTTGCGTTGCGCAGCCGGACTTTCGTGCGACCGTACTTCGTATATTGGCTGTCATTGCCCATCATTTGATGCTAGTGCGGCCGTGATTAAGTGCGTCTAAACGCATGTTAAAAATTCGCTAGTCTGACTCTAGCCTAAATGGGAGAATTTTTCTGGTTTGGCTATTTTGACCTAGAATTTTCCATTCTCCAGTCATTCTCCTGCTTTTCACCGCCAAAAAATCAGTAAACTTTTTCTGCGTGTCCGAAAATGTCTCCTCTTTTCATACAGACTGCCGCCCAAGCAGTTGTTTATGGATAGATTAAAGGAAAAGCATTTACCGTCATTTGAAATGTCATTTTTTGGTTTTTACATATTTCTGTACATCCTAGAAATCCGCCACTTCACGGGCAGGTTATGGGGACCTCCTAGGCACGATATTTGAAGGAATTTTTCGTTTTTATTTTTAACCCTTATTTCATGGAAAACTCACTGTCCCTTTAAAAACTTTTTTTTTTTACTTTTTGTCCTTGTTTCCTGTCCCCCAGGGCACTACCCAGACTCCCATACACTTTTTATGGCAAATATCTAGCATATATGCCCTCTTGGAGGGCACTCTAAAAACCGAATTTTCAGCCCCATTGACTTGTATGGGGTCTGAGTTCGGGTTCGGGTTCGGACCAGAACATTTGGAAAGTTCGTGTTCAGCTTCGAACCGAACTCGGGGAGTGTTCGGCTCATCCCTAATAGAGGTACATAATAATTCACAAGATTAATCCACTTATCTGGATTTCCCCAATTAAGTCTCCCCTTAGAGACTGTTGAAAACACTTGCTATTGGTACTATGTTAGCAACCTGCTGGTTGGAGTATACAAATGCACATTATTCACTCCTATTCCACCCTTGTATGGGAAACCTGCACCTTCGTGTTAAATCTGAGTTACCCCCATTAGGAGGTGAAGTAGCCTCCAAAATTGGGTAATTTCCAGTTATTAATTTTGACTAAATACACTGCGCATTATTTGTTCTAAAATAGATGTTTTGCATAGAAAATTTTCATGTATTCGTTTATCCTTTACAGAAATATTGTTGAAATGTAAGATTCTGAGCTCTAGATGGTGTCCTTTATCTTACACAATCTCAAACAGGGTCTGCATTATTATCACACAGCCAAAAAAGACCTTCGTGTTAGACAAACAGTAACTGTGATAAATATAAATAATAAAAACTAGTCCTTTTAAGAGACCTTTAGCTAACTTTTATGTGCCTATTTTTTGCTGAACCTGGGTCTGAGTTGCTGGCCACCGGTTCTGAATTGTCCGGAGGCCGTTTAGTCCCCCCCTCCGGACGAGAGACAACCCTGGTCGCTGTAGCTGGGTGGCTGTCCCGAGAAGACGGCAGCCATCTTGAGGCCTAACCCCTGTGAAGAGCCTAGTGACCACGCGGTGCTGGCTGCATTCCCCGGACCCAGGTCAGTGCAGCAGAATATGGAGATGGAGGGCCCCCATCTCCTGGCCGCCTTGGATTACAGGTCTGTGGGGGTGGCAGACGGACCCGTGGGTCGAAGATGTGCTAAACCCCCTCCCCTCACCAGTGATGCGGGGGCCGCTATGTGCGGCCTGGATGCCTGCTTGCTTATCCTAGATGGGGAGGATCCGGATGCCCAGCTCACTAGAGGGGTTTGGCGCAGACTGCAGGCCGTGCTACGGGGCTTCCGAACACCGAGGACACACCTGACGACTGAGGTAGAGGCGGACATGTCCTCGTGCCTTACAGCAATATGTCCTGTTGATACTGCAGCTGAGGAGAGAGGCGGCGAGGACGGCGGCCAGCATGTGGCCTCGGTTCGGAGGATCCGTGCCCCCAGAGCGAATCCGACTTACTGCACTGGAAGTGGGACTGCGCTCGCTGCACCCCGGATGGCAGTGGCATTGGTGCCCCCTCGACGTGCGGAGATGGACGGTTTCATCCGGCTGGCGGCCAGGAAGGCGCGGAAGCGCAAGCGGCTATACCGAACAGTTTTCCGAAGGAGATCTGGCGGCGGAGTTCGAGGTTCGACCCGGGCCCTGCGGGGACTTTTCCCCCGAATGCTGGTTGGGACGGCGCGGAGGTGCGCAGTGCCATACCATGTGGTCCTGCTCCGGAATCCTGGCAGTGGAGGTCGAGGAGCGATTGGGGCCTGGCAGGGCCTGGATGGTGTATTCGATGGCGTCGGACTGATGACAGTCGGATGCCGCAGCATGCTAAGAGAGAAGATGCTGAGGCGCGATGTACACTTTCCCTTATGGGTGGACACAGTGTCCCTTACCCCTCTGCTGGCTGCAGAACTTGAGTCGGGTAGAGCCGTAACACCTGGATTACCTTGCGGGATGCTGCCTGCTATGGCCCCACTTCCGTTTATAGACACGGGCTGAGGTACCTCGCCTCATGTCCTGGACTGCATCTCTCCCTCATTTTTGATCTCGGCTTTGATACCCCCCCGATGACTTATATTTTCTGAGGACGCTTGTTTTAAGAGGACCTATGCCTTTTGGAGTTCTTTTTGGACTACTACTGATACCATCAGACATGTTATTGTTTTCAACACGCTCCCAGGCCTGCTGCGTAATATTCCCATATGCATGTCCCCTTGACCACTCCATCCCCCCCCGTTTTTCCCCCCTTTCCCCTTGTTTTCACACGCCACCTAGTGCTGCAGACGCCCCTTCCCCCCCCCTTTTTTTTTTTTTTCTATTTTTATTACTTTTTCTTTTGGCGCTTGGGTCAACTCTGGGTGTGCCATTGTGGTGGCCACCATGGCTCTGCCCACCATACCTGGCCCCAGAGTTTCCCGGCCTTGTGACCTGCACATTTCCATGGCCTCCTACTTTAGGAGAGAGCCAGGAAAGTCACATTTATGGCCTTTGCCACCTCCCTCCCCCTTTTTTTTTTTTTTTTTCCCTCCTCCCCTGGAGCACTTTTTGGTATGTCTCCCCCCCCACTTTCCTATTTGAATATTGTTTTACTGCTTGCTGAATACTTGTATGTTGATTCTATGGTATTGCTTTCATTTCTTTTACCTAGCTGATTGTACCGCTGACTTTCTTTCAAAATAAAAAATTTTGAATAAAAAAAAATAAAAAAAATAATAAAAACTAGTGAGGTCTCATGCTTATGGGGATTTGAAGTGAACATAATGAGATGCAGCAATGTAGCTTCCAAAAAAACCAAATAGGATATAAATATATTATCTGTATGTGACATTATACCTGTGTATAGAAATTACAGTAACGTCTTGTATCTGTACTGTACAGGGATTTCAGTCATTATAACATTCTGAATCTTATTCCTATACAGCAGTGAGTGACCCAAGAGCTCTCCCTGTATTCTGCCCTCTCCCTGGCAGCTGTAATGCAGCAGTAATCTATTTGAACTTCTGTTACAGTGAAGCTGTAGGGCTGCTATTTTTAGTTTTATGTCTCTCTAGGGTGCTTGGAGAGACATAAAACAAAGGATTTCAGTTCTCCACAGGTAACACAATAATCTTGCTTTAAAATGTGAAAATAGTCTGCGGATATGCTAATGAATGCTTGTCAATGCTTTACAATGCAAAATCGAGATAACTCTAGTTTTGGGTGTGAAGGGGTTAAAGGAATACTCTAGGATTATAATAAAAGAGGTGCAGATTTACCACTCCACAACCCCTCCTCCTATGCTTAAACCTTTCGGCCACTGTTCTGTGCCCTGCGCTAAAATGGGGACTTTAACGGGGAAACCTGCAGGTTTCCCCATAGCATCCCCATTTTACTGCACTCTTCCAGGGCAGGCGCTATTTCAGCTACCTGCCCTGGGATGCAGTGCAACCCTTCATGATACTTACGGTAGCGCTTCCACGCCACCACGAGTATCACCTCCTGGAGTCCATAGCACTCAATGGAGGGTTGCACTGGCAGGATGGAGATCTGCGAGACGGAATGCGAGATCGCAAAGGGCCATGGAGCATTCGCGGAGGGAAACTGGGGACTATGTGTCCCCAGTCCCACACTGCTGCCAGTGGCCAGAAGTGGCAGCTTGCCGTTTTCTCCACGGGATGAGAGGTGAGTATCTGATTGATTGAGGGCAGGGGTTTAGCTGGTGTTAACTGATTTTGCAAAAGCAAAATATTTGTTTTATCCATGTATATCAGATTGTTCATAAATAAAATTGTTCATAAATAAGTAAAGATGGAGTAGAGGTAACATCACTGCTCTATAACCGTGGAGACACTGGTTTGAACCCCAGCCAGAGCACCTCTCCAGTAAGTGTCCATGGGCAAGACACCTAATGGTACATACTCGCCTACCCAGGACATACTTGAAAATGAGAGAAATCTCAATGTATCCTTCCTGGTAAAATACTTTAAATAAAAAATAAATAAAAAAGAGTCAGGTTTCTCAAAGCCAAACTATCTGAAAAACAGTTTCTTACATACATTCCTAATTATATTTTAATTGTACACATAAAAGATTATTCACTAACCTCAGAATTAGCCCAGAGTTGCACAGGACGGTGAATTTCACTGTTCAGTGCAATTTTGAGCCAATTCGTCTATTCACTAAGCTGTCAATTTGGCAAATACTGACGAATTGACAGCAAAATATGGTGTAGTTTGCCGCAATTCAGTGACACCGATATTGTCCCATAGAAGACTATTGTGTTTTCTCTTCACAGGATGCCGAACCGCACTGAAATTCCAGCGAAATGCCCTGATTTTCGGTGTTTCCGTTCAACAGGTTTAACCACTTGGCTGCTAAGGACGCGCTGAGTGCGTCCTGCCAAGTGTTCCTCCTGTGCCACGGACGCGCTGAGTGCGTCCTAGCACAGGAGGCAGCAATCAGCCGGGATTCAGGCTGATTGCTGGCCCCCTCTGGTGCGGGCTGACATCTAGCCTGTCAGCCCGGCACTCCGGGACCCCGGGGGGGAGATAGAGGTCATTGCGGCAGCGCAATGACATCTATTTCAGGCGCCCCCCCCCCGCCGGGGGCCAGCGGCTGAAGGCAGGCACGGTTTGGAAAGGCACAGCCTGCCCTTCCAAACCGTGCCTGCCTTTAACCCCTTGGGTGGCGGATCACGATTCAGCGCTTTTCGGCAAGCGCCGAATCGTGATCCTCTCCCGGAGCTGGCCGACATCTTGGATGTCGGCCAAGCTACCGGGAATGTCCACTGACAACTGGCGTCATCGTGCATAGCACAATGACGCCATTCCTGGAGTTAACCCCTAACTGCCACCAATGGTGGAGATAGGGGGTTCCAATGAACCCCCTATCTCCCGATACGTGGCAGCTAGGGGTTAATATTTGGTACTGTTGGATCGGCCAGAGCATGGCCTTTCCAAAGATACCAAACATGACCATGTAAAAATTAAAGAAAAAAATAATATAAAAAAAATAATAATAATGAACAGGTTTTTTTTTTGTTTGATTTGTTAATGCAGAAATATTGTTCCCATTTCAATTATAATGTGAACAATGATGCTGCACTAACAATTTTTGTATGTGGTGCGTTTGTTAAACATAGCTAAATTTTCCCCCCAAAAAAATGTAACAAGTCCCCATTTCTAATTGTTTTAACAAGCGCAACTCATAGAAAATATAACCGCAAATGCTCGCATGTTAAAATGTGAAAAATTGTAAATTATTGAAAATTCTAATTTCATTGCATTTTTTGTTATATTATACAGACAGGGCATGGCGTATACATATAATAATGACATATTATGAATCTGCCGAGTCTGTCGGAAAGAACGATATATTTTTGTCTGGGTCATATATTAAAATAAGGCTTCAAAACACGGTTAAACATGATGAGCGAAACCGGTTAAAATGAGCTCAGCACAGAGGCGTGAAATGGCTCAGCAGCGAAAGGGTTAAACAGGCGAATCCCATAGGATTCAATGTAAAAAAAAAAAAAAGACAATTTTAACACGTTTATTGTTTCTCTTTTCAGCAAAAACTTTTTTAATTTATTTTATCTTTTTAGAACACCCTTTTCTATTTCTTGTATTTTTTAGACAACATTTTTGGTTTTGTTTTTTTAAAAGATTTTTTTCATTTTGTAACATATCTTTTCATTATTTTTTAATTGACTTTTTTTTATTATTGAGACACCTTTTTACTACAGTTTTAGGGATTTATACTCCTATTGGAAAAAGAGGCTTTTTTTTTCCAGCAGATTTCGCCAATGTCTGATAACTGCTTCAGCGACTCAAATTGCAGCAAAATACAGTGGCAAAATAGTGAATTCACTGTATTTTCGGTGAAATGGACCGAAATGCAATGCACAGAAATTGTGCACAATTTCGGTGCTTTGTTAACATCCCTGACGGTGTTCCTGAGTGTGTCTCAGGGTTAAATTTCACCGCTGAGAGCGGTAACCACGAGACACACTCGGGCTGTATACATTACCTCTCCCTGCGCTCCCTCGCTGATCCTCGCATTCTCCTCCGGCGATCGCGACCTCATACTTCCTGGATTCCTTCTCGTGAGGATGGAACCAGGAAGTATGAGGGTCGCAATCGCCGGAGGCGGCTGCGGGGACATCGAGGGAGAGCAGGGAGAGGTGATGTATCCAGTGGCATCCCGAGTGTTGCTCAAGGTCACCTCTTCCAGCATAGGAATTTAACCCCGAGCAACACTCGGGATGCCCCTGGGGGGGGATAGAGCGCTTTTTGACATGAAAATGTCAAAAAAACAGACCGCCAGGGAGGTCAATAGATCTTATAATTTCTGTCTTTATATAAAAGCTACAAATAAAATAAATATATAATATCAAAAATATATATGATCTATGTACTCATGTAGACCTCTATACATCTTCCTCTTCTAACATGATGATGTGACCGTAATGACTAATTATCTCAATCTACATGGTAAAAAAGCTGAAAAAATACAAAAGTCATTACTTTATGAATTATACATTTTAAGAGTTTTTAAAAACAGTCCTTATAAGATTTGAAAATATGTATTTTGGCCCATAAAAATTATAAGAAAGAAAGCGCTTAGATGAAAGATGGGACATATTTAGACTTAGGTTAATTTTAATAGCATCAACATTTTGCTGGTAAATAAATTCTTTCTATGATTGAAAACTTGTATTCATCAGCGCAAATAATTATCGTTAAATTAGGTCACTTATAAGATAAATTACATTAAATGATCTGAAGAAAACACAGATATTGCTTTCTGGGAAAATTGTTACTTGAAATGTACATTAGAGACATCTAATTTATTGGTTCTAATCTATTTTCTGTGGAATACATTAACAATTCCTGTTTATAATGCATAACATTTTTCACCTTGAATGCACTGCTATGATATTATTGTGAAAATTATTAAGTATTTAAATGTATCTCATAATCATCTAATTAGACCAGACATTTTTAACAAATTACACTATACCATGGCTCCACTCCAAACCCACTGAATTTTAAAAAGCTCCGCTCCTGGGGAGATAGAAAGCTCCCCAGGCTCCTCCACCAACAAAATAAGGTCGTTGTCCTCAGTGACGGCTTTTACCTTGAACTGGACATCTGGGCGAGCTGCCTCACATCTTGAATGTGCAGTGAGGGAGGAGGGCTTCAGTCTCTCCCACAATGATAGAGTTCGTTGCTGGCTAAAACAAATCCAGGCCTTAAAGCTCCCTCAGCAATAATTGGCTGGGAGCATCCTGTGGACCATCTGCCCAGCATCCCAGCAAATCGCCAGTGGGGATCTCAATCTCGTCCACCGACGACTGGCAATCCTTTGATAGTGCATAACCGTCTCTCGGGGTCAGGTTGGCGGAGGCAGCTGTCCCATCCGCTGTTAGTGGTCAAAGATCCTCTGCTGGGGGGGCGGAGCCGAGCCGACGAAGATGGCGGACGTGTGTTAGCCGAGCTCCCGTCCTTACCGCCGCCGATCCTCTCCTAAAAGCACCTCACTCGCCTGCCACACCAGCTAGAAAGGGGTAGGAACCTTCCCCCATCATGCTACCGGCCACCAAAAAAAAAACCAGCGCAATGCGCCCATTTTTGCCACCAGACACCGGGCGGATGAACAGGCCCAAGATGGCGCACGTAGCAGCTCTGATGGAGCAGACCGAAATGGCGCCCAGGCCCACTCGCCCCAGCTCCCAGAGCATGATGCCCCCGCAGCGGCTCCTGCCCTAGCCACCAGGGATGATATACAGGGTCTGCGGGCCTTTATTACACACGAACTCAAAAAATCCACCAGGGCCCTATCCTTAGAAATCCAAGCGGTTGGAGAACGCACTGCCAGTCTGGAAGAACAGGCCAAGAAACATATCACGTTCTCTAACGATTTGGCGGGATGCTCTGAGGCCATGGAGCACCGTCTCCAATACCTAGAAGAATCCTTAGAAGATCTTACGAATCGGTCCAGAAGGAATAATGTACGTCTCCATGGCTTACCAGAAAGAGTTGCTAATTCTGATTTATCAGATATTTTTCATGGCATAATTAAACGACTGGTCCCTGATATACCGGATTCTCATCTCATATTGGACCGTATCCATAGAGCGCTGGGTCCCCATCGTGATAACTCGTCCACTCCACGAGACGTGGTGGCACGTTTTCATTATTACACTTCTAAGGATGCGGTTCTTAAAGCTACGCGGAATCTAGATGTGGAATATGAAGGCGCTCCCTTATCATTTTTTCAGGACTTATCTGGCTCCACTCTTGCTCGGAGGAGAGAGTGGAAAGAGATTACGACCATTTTACGTAACAATGACATCCGATACGCATGGGGTTTTCCATTTAAGATTTTGATGTTTCACAACAACCATACTTCGGCCTATACATCCCTCCATCAGGCCAAGAACCTTTTGAGATCCTTGGATTTACAGGTGCCTCCTTCGATTGCTGCCCTTGCCCCTCCACGACTCAAGATTGGGAGACTTCAGGAGACTGACCACTTTTTGATTACAATGGTCTGTAATGGCATTAAGTGTCTGGTTACCTACAACGTCCACTGACATGATGGGCCCGTTTTACCTCGCGGCAGGCGAGTGTATGGAAATTCGATTTAACGTATTCCTCTATTTGCGGGGGGTTATGCCCCACTTTCATAATGGTTCAAATTGCTAAGGATATGTTTCTTTTTTCTCTCTCCATTCCCTTTTGGGTCTGGAATTAGGAGAGGTTTTTCCCTTTTTATACAGTTTATTTGTGTTGCCGGTGGCGGAGGGGGGTAGCCGGTTTTGGTATCACCCTTACACCGACTGATTGTCGTTGTTTTTTTCCAATGGTCTTCTACCTCTCCCCCCCCCTATATCCACCTCCCCTTCGGTATTCCCGTTCGGCTGGTATTCCCTCTACCCTTCTCCCTCATGACTGCCCATCACGAGATCTTTCTATCTTACTTTCCCTCTTATCTTCTTTCCTTTTCCTTTCTAATTCTTTCTTCTTCTCTTATTCCCTCGGGATCCTCCCTCCGGCTGCCCCTCGGGCCTCTTGCCCTCCGGGGGAGGGGTGGCCGGACGGGGGATCTTTCCTTCGCACTCTTCTCCTCTCTGATTAATGTCTAAGGTTAATGTCTACTCTATTAATGTAAAGGGTCTTAATTCACCACGTAAGAGACGACTTCTATTCAGGGAGCTCCGACGGAAGTCGGTAGAAATCGCATTTCTTCAAGAAACTAGAATACCTAAACTAGCCGCTTTTCGCCTCTCAGACCCGACATACTCCAGGATATATATGTCATGCTCTACCCCTAAACGTAATGGTGTTGCTACTCTCTTACGCAATTCATGCCCGATGGTGGTTGAGGAGGTACAAGCAGATGGGTTGGGGAGGTGTGTGATAGTTCGAGGTACCATCTCCTCTCAGCCATACTCTCTCGTAGCGCTTTATGGCCCTAACTGCCCGGTCACTAGCTTTTGGGACGACATGAGGGATTTTATTAACTTACATGCTAGAGGTAAGATCATTATGGGGGGAGATTTTAATGCTACCTTATGCCCCCCAGTGGATAGGTCAGATGACTCATATTCCCGCATAGATTGTTTCCTGACCTCCCCTGACTGCATACCGACCGTCTTATCCTCCGACATAGGTTCGATTACATGGTCTGACCATGCGGATGTGTCTCTGAAACTGACCCCTTTCTCCCCCTCTCCCAGAAGACGGTGGCGCCTCGATCCATTTTTATTAAATAAACAAGGTGTTTCGGATACGATTAAAGAAACCACCTCAGAATACTTTCAATTGAATGACACTCCTGACATCTCCCCTCAGATTCTCTGGGCGGCATACAAACCGGTGATAAGGGGCAAACTTTTAAGCTTGGCAGCATATCATAAAAAACTAAAATTAGTGGACATCACTTCTTTACAAACCCAACTCAGGCAACATGAACTCCAACATAAATCTTCCCCCAGCCCTGAAACCTTTACTGCAGTCTCTCGAGTTAGGTCAGACTTAAATCAATTGTTTGTGGAGGATGCAGGACGAGCTATGCTATGGTCTAAGCAGCGTTATTACGATAGGTCCAATAAAATGAACTCCCCGTTGGCCCGGCTAATTAATCCTCGCTCACAATTTCGCCCAATCACAGTTATACGGGACAGGGATGGCCCATCACACACGACCCCGCGAGCTATCAGAGATGCGTTCACTAACTACTATACGGCCCTATATGACCATTCCCCTGACCACACCCATACAAATAATGTACTGATGCAGGAAATTGAATCATACTTGAACCAGGCATCCTTACCTCTTTTGTCGGAATCTAGAATGGAGACACAGGTTGACATGATCACTGAGCAGGAGATAGGTAAAGCCTTGGGATACATGAAGCCTCATAAGGCCCCAGGTCCGGATGGCTTTACATATCACTTTTATAAATCCTTTGAGGCAGAGCTTATCCCTAGGTTACTCCTTACTTTTAATGACATGTTGACAGGGGGTACAATCTTTAATGGCCTCTATAGTGTTAATACCCAAACCCGGTCGGGATCCTCAGCTAGTGGAAAATTATCGCCCTATATCTTTAATAAACAAGGATTTAAAACTGTTCACTAAAATTCTGTCTTTGCGATTGGATCGGTTATTAGGGGATTTGATCCATCCTGATCAGGTAGGGTTTATACCAAATAGGCAGGCATTTGAAAACACCAGGAAAACAGCAGATCTCATATGGTATGCTTCTACTCACAAAATACCTTCCCTATTTATCTCACTGGATGTGGAGAAAGCATTTGATAGAGCAGAATGGCCTTTTTTGTTCTCTCTTCTCAAACATCTTGGTTTTCCTCCAGCATACGTGGCGGTGGTACAAGCCTTATACTCATCCCCATCCGCTCAGGTGGTGATTCCTGGTACAGATATGATCCCCTTTAATGTTCGCAATGGTACTCGCCAGTGATGCCCCTTATCGCCGGCTTTGTTTGCCCTTTTTCTGGAACCTCTTTTGCAACACATTAGACTTGACCCTTCCATACGGGGCATTTTGATCCAGGGAAGTGAATATAAATTATCAGCTTATGCACACGATGTCTTATTATCGATCTCGCAGCCCCTATCATCTCACCCTAAAGTTCTGCAGAAATTGTCTGATTTTGCTCGGTTATCTGGATATAAAATAAATATGGACAAGTCGGAAGCTATTCCGATTCACATAGCTGAGGGAGACATTTCTTTAATTCGCTCCTATTTTCCTGTAGTAGTCTCATTGACTTCGATTAAATACCTAGGCATTCACTTATCGACTGATCCCGGACAATTGTATGATGTGAATTATGCTCCTTTGTTGTCCCAAATTAAATGGGATTTAGAAAATTGGGATAAATATGTGGATGGGTAGAATATATTGTATAAAAATGACTGTCCTGCCTCGGCTATTGTACTTTTTTCAGGCACTCCCGATAGCTATCCCTCCAGAGGATCTCCATCACCTTCAGCGGGCGATTGACAAATTCATATGGAGGGGCAAGCGGCACCGAATAGCAAGAGCAACGCTCTACCGACCTAAAGATGCAGGGGGCCTGGGTCTTCCTTGCCTCCTATCTTATTATTACGCGGCCCACTTGGCCCAAATTGTTGCTTGGCACACACCGCCCGGACGACACCGTTGGGTAGACTTGGAACGTGCCCTTATGTTTCCGGATGACCCCAGCCTTTGGATTTGGCTCTCAAAAACCCACAGGACTTTGTTACGCACCAACTGTCCAGCTATAGTGAACTCCATCCGGCTCTGGGATAAATTGGCTGCAAAATGTGACTTGGCGTCTTTTCCGTCACCTTTATCTCCGATCATACGAAACAAAGCTTTTCTCCCAGCCTATTCGGTGAAAGCGGAAAGAGGATTGATGGACTCTAATATCTCCCGTTTCTACCAACTGTATCCTGGAGGCTCTTTCCTGGCCCTTACGGAATTCTCGATGTCTGGCACAACAGCCCTTGCTCATCCCCTACCATATATGCAACTAAAGGTTTTTGCCTCTCAGCCACATGTGAAAGTGGCGGCCTTATCACCTCTTACACCGTTTGAACGACTATGCAAAGCAAGCTCATACCCAAAAGGTTTGATTTTGACTCTATACCGCTCTTTAACTTCTTTGTTAGACTGGAGAGAATTGACATATATTAATGCCTGGGAGACGGATCTGGGGGAACAACTGGATAGGGAGGAATGGCTGGATATCTGGGACTCCATGAGAATCGTTTCGGTGTGCACCACCCACCAGGAACAACTTGTCAAAACCATATTCCGATGGTATGTAACTCCAGTACAACTCTCACGTATGTCCCCTCCGACTCCGGATACCTGTTGGAAGGGATGCGGCAAACGGGGCTCCTATATACACCTGTGGTGGACATGCCCTCAAATACAACATTATACAACTATAATATACAACTATTGATCCCTAGCCCCCCACCCATAGACATCAGTTGGGGGCTATTGAAATACTTGGTGGGTGGACATTTCTAATCCCAGCAGCCCACATTCATGCATTGTGGGTGGGCTATAATAAAACAGGAAGAGGGTAACATTATCTTTCTATACCCACAGAGATCAAGGGGTTAATAAATAACTTAAGGTTTGGACATGTCATTTTCAACCCCCCCCCCCCCAACGAGACCTATTGTAGGATGGGTTGAGGTAAATAATAAAAGTGGAGTTGACATAACATCGTCCACTCTGGCTCACCACCCACCCATGGGTGCCAGGTGGGGGATATTTAAATACTTGGGAACTGGACATGAGTCATGTATACCTATGATCCCTACACGCAGACATTATTTACGTACCTGCCAGTCTTTAAAATACCCGGATTGCTAAACAGAGGACAGACACACAGAATAAACGGGGTTGGAACAAGCCGAAGTTAGGTACCAGAGCGGAATAATCACACAATGCCAGGATTTAGAATTGGAGCGGGTAATCGTACAATGCTAGGAGTCAGAGCGTAATGGTTAAAACAATAGAATAGTCGGGAAGCAAACCAGGGTTCATACACGGAATAGTAGTAATAAAAAGATATAGGAATTGGAAAACCACGACAGAGCAGTGAGTTTAATTCAAATAGGTTTGAATTAGGTTGAAATAATTGAAATGGACAACAACACTGAATGAAGAAAGAAAAAAAAGGACGCATTCGGCGAGAGAAAAAAGCCTACAGGGTTATTCAGAGAGCGTGAAAAGCTCTGGAGAAATGACTGGAGAATGAAAAATTCTAGGTCAAAATAGCCGATTTGGAAAGTGAAATGAAAGGGAGAATTTTTCTGATTTGGCTATTTTGATTAGGGATGAGCTGTTCGGTTCGATCAGTTCGGAGTTCGATTCGAACATCGGCAGTTCGAAAGGTCGCGAACTTCGAACTTTTTGGCGTGTTCAGTTCGAGTTCGCAATTTTTTTTAAAAAAAAGTATAAAAAATGCTTAAAAAATACAAAAACATCTAGAAATAAAGAGACTATTTACTGCAGAATATTATAAGCAACGGTTTATTAGATATTGAATTAAAAACTAATGTCTAGGTGCAAAGATTCTTACCTCTAAATGACCTGTGCTCTCAAACGGCGTAAACAACAGGTGTTTAATTAGTGTTTGGAAATAACATATGCTTCTAATTAGTCCGGTCTCATGAATTTGAAACATTGTATGCAGACTGGAAGTGCTAGGTGTCGTGTGTGGGTCTGTGATGGCGAAGGTTTCCATACATCCTACAAATCCGCAACTTCAAGGGCAGGTTATGGGGACCTCCTGGGCACGATATTTGAAGGAATTTTTTGTTTTTATTTTTAACCCTTATTTTATGGAAAACTCACTGTTCCTTTAACCCTTTCACTGCTGAGGCATTTCACCACTGTGTGCTGAGCTAATTTTTACCGCTTTCGCTCATCATGTTTAAACGCGTTTTGAAGCCACAGTTTATTATACGACCCAGACATATTATATATCGTTCTTTCCAGCAGACTCGGCAGATTCATAATATATAATTGTTATATGTATACGTCATGTTCTGCCTGTATTTTATAACAAAAAATGCAATAAAACTTGAATTTTTAATCATCTGCAGCGTGTAAAGTGTTTTTTTTTCACTTTTTATCACATGAACATTTGCGGCTATATTTTCTATGGGGTGTGCTTGTACAAAAATTAGAAATGGGGACTTATTAAATTTTTTGGGGGGAATTATGTGATTTTTAGCAAACGCACACCATAGAAAAAATCATTAGTGCAGCATCATTGTTCACATTATAATTGAAATGTGAACAATATTGCTGCATTAATAAAAATAACACACAAAAGAAAATACATGTTTTTTTTTATTTTATTTTTTTTACTTTATACCTGGTCATGTTGGGTATCATTCGAAAGGCCATGCTCATGCCTTGACCCCCTAGCTGCCACGGTTCTGGAGATATCGGTGTTCAAATGAACCCCTTATCTCCACCAGGGGATTCCAGGCAGCTAGGGGTTCCCCGGCTATCTGACGTTATCACGCTATGCGTCTGAGGACGCTGAAGTCAGAACGCCGTGGGACCCCGGACAGAGAGGTGAGTATCTCCGCCGGGGGTCCCGCAAAGCTGATGACGTGTGGGACACGTCCTCCTCAGCATACAGCGGGAGTAACTGAGGACGTGTCCCACATGTCATCAGCAGTGAAGGGGTTAAAAACGTCTGTTTTTAAACTTTTTGTCCTTGTTTCCTGTCCCCCAGGGGACTACCCAGACCCGGACATTGTTTTTAAATGTTTCTATACATCCTAGAAATCCGCCACTTCACGGGCAGGTTATGGGGACCTCCTAGGCACGATATTTGAAGGAATTTATAGTTTTTATTTTTAGCCCTTATTTCATGGAAAACTCATTGTCCCTTTAAAAACTTTTTTTAACTTTTTGTCCTCGTTTCCTGTCCCCCAGGGCACTACCCGGACCCCCATACACCTTTTATGGCAAATATCTAGCATTATGCCCTCTTGCAGGGCACTCTAAAAACGGAACTTTTGAGTCCCATTGACTTGCATTGAGTTCGGCTCGTGTTTGAACTTTCAAAATTGTTCGAGTTCGAATGCGAACCGAACACGGGGGTGTTCAGCTCATCCCTAATTTTGACCTACAATTTTTCATTCTCCAGTCATTCTCCTGCTTTTCACGCTCTCTGAATAACCCTGCTAGTCTTTTTTAAAAAAAAGTGGAAACCCAAAATGTCAACTAAAAAAATCCATTACAATACCTAAAAAAAAATAATAACTGAATAGGCTTTATAAAACATAACAAGGAAGGAGAGTGTCATCTGCGCTCATTCCTATGTGTTCCATGTACAACAAAAATGAGGTTTTGTTTGTTTCAATGGCCATTGCAACGTAAGCCCACTCGCCACTTCAAGGCACCTCTTTAGAGTGGGTACCTAACAATTGTAACCAAAAGGCCGCTCTACTGAGCAGCTCCAAGCCCCTCCAGCTGCTTTTCAGCAAGGAGAGACAAAGATGGTGGGTTTTATTTATACACGCACCAAGCACTTCCCATTTGGGATCAAAAACAAAAACATGGAAAGAGGAACAGCTGCAAAACGACGGACTGGTGTTACAAGCATGATATACATAAATACAGAAAAAATGGCGTCGCGCCCATACTCACTTATTTTTGGAGCGGCGGCAACTGCCAGGAGTAACAGCCCAGTAAATGTATAAAACATAACAAGGAAGGAGAGTGTCATCTGCGCTCATTCCTATGTGTTCCATGTACAACAAAAATGAGGTTTTGTTTGTTTCAATGGCCATTGCAACGTAAGCCCACTCGCCACTTCAAGGCACCTCTTTAGAGTGGGTACCTAACAATTGTAACCAAAAGGCCGCTCTACTGAGCAGCTCCAAGCCCCTCCAGCTGCCGTCGCGCCCATACTCACTTATTTTTGGAGCGGCGGCAACTGCCATAAGTGAGTATGGGCGCGACGCCATTTTTTCTGTATTTATGTATATCATGCTTGTAACACCAGTCCGTCGTTTTGCAGCTGTTCCTCTTTCCATGTTTTTGTTTTTGATCCCAAATTGGAAGTGCTTGGTGCGTGTATAAATAAAACCCACCATCTTTGTCTCTCCTTGCTGAAAAGCAGCTGGAGGGGCTTGGAGCTGCTCAGTAGAGCGGCCTTTTGGTTACAATTGTTAGGTACCCACTCTCAGGCTAGGGACAGATGAGCGCATTTTCTGCGGCCACCGTCAAAATGTACGTCGATGCGTGCGCACGCATTTTTTCACGGAATACGCTTAAGTGGTCAGACGATGCGCAATTCTGGACGTATTTCATGACGATGGGGTGAAAAGAAGTCTAGGGAAATCCGGCTGTTTGAACGTTATGTTGGCCGCACACTAGCAGCGTCTGACATCTCCTAATCACGCACACACGCTGCTATGCGGCCGCAGCGCACTCTGTACGTCAGTACCAGCGGTTTAACGTTCTCGAAAAAATGCGTTCATTTTCCACTTGCGTTGCGCGGCCGGACTTTTGTGCGACCGTACTTCGTATATTGGCTGTCATTGCCCGTCATCTGCTGCTAGTGCGGCCGTGATTATGTGCGCCAGAACGCGCGTTCGCACTGCCTCAGTCTGACCCTAGCCTAAAGAGGTGCCTTGAAGTGGCGAGTGGGCTTACGTTGCAATGGCCATTGAAACAAACAAAACCTCATTTTTGTTGTACATGGAACACATAGGAATGAGCGCAGATGACACTCTCCTTCCTTGTTATGTTTTATACATTTTCTGGGCTGTTACTCCTGGCAGTTGCCGCCGCTCCAAAAATAAGTGAGTATGGGCGCGACGCCATTTTTTCTGTATTTATGTATATCATGCTTGTAACACCAGTCCGTCGTTTTGCAGCTGTTCCTCTTTCCATGTTTTTGTTTTTGATCCCAAATGGGAAGTGCTTGGTGCGTGTATAAATAAAACCCACCATCTTTGTCTCTCCTTGCTGAAAAGCAGCTGGAGGGGCTTGGAGCTGCTCAGTAGAGCGGCCTTTTGGTTACAATTGTTAGGTACCCACTCTAAAGAGGTGCCTTGAAGTGGCGAGTGGGCTTACGTTGCAATGGCCATTGAAACAAACAAAACCTCATTTTTGTTGTACATGGAACACATAGGAATGAGCGCAGATGACACTCTCCTTCCTTGTTATGTTTTATACATTTACTGGGCTGTTACTCCTGGCAGTTGCCGCCGCTCCAAAAATAAGTGAGTATGGGCGCGACGCCATTTTTTCTGTATTTATGTATATCATGCTTGTAACACCAGTCCGTCGTTTTGCAGCTGTTCCTCTTTCCATGTTTTTGTTTTTGATCCCAAATGGGAAGTGCTTGGTGCGTGTATAAATAAAACCCACCATCTTTGTCTCTCCTTGCTGAAAAGCAGCTGGAGGGGCTTGGAGCTGCTCAGTAGAGCGGCCTTTTGGTTACAATTGTTAGGTACCCACTCTAAAGAGGTGCCTTGAAGTGGCGAGTGGGCTTACGTTGCAATGGCCATTGAAACAAACAAAACCTCATTTTTGTTGTACATGGAACACATAGGAATGAGCGCAGATGACACTCTCCTTCCTTGTTATGTTTTATACATTTACTGGGCTGTTACTCCTGGCAGTTGCCGCCGCTCCAAAAATAAGTGAGTATGGGCGCGACGCCATTTTTTCTGTATTTATGAATAGGCTTTATGCTGCGGATGACAAAAATAAACTGTTGAATAAAAAATTAAATAGAAAATATTTTTTACATTGAATCCTATGGGCTGTCTAATTGAATGTCACGTTCGCTGTCCCGTTCAACCCTTCACAACTGTGGTGGGAATCCCATTGGACAGACTTCTAAACCCTCCGATCCTTGAATGGTCGGGACCGCTAACCCTATCACTCCCAGCCAGGGAGAACAGACAGACCAGCAACAATCAGTACAACCTAGTAACAGTAGGTTTCGAGACCAAGTATCTACTAATCCACAAAGGGTTAACTTTACCGACAAGTTGAAACCAGTCTGGAAAAGGCCTTAGCAGTGTATTCATACACCAGGGGTTAACATCAGCATGGTCATATAAATGTTCCGAGTTGGCAACAGAGAGAGTTTTCATATAGGCTGGTTTGGCAACAAACAAGGTTCTCATACACTCCGAGTTGGCAACAGCACAGATCAATGGATTATCAGAAGCAGCGTTATGCAGGATTGATATACACTGAGTCAGCGTTATGCAGGCTTGATATACACTCTTAGTCCAGCGTGGGGTAAGATTAGCATGCACTCTGAGTCTGCTCTGGGCATAACATACATACAGACTTGGTCAGAAAGAGAATGGTCAGAAAGGCAGTCCGAATCAACAACAATCATACAATCCGGGTCGGTAACAGAGGAAGCGAATCAAAGAACGAGTGAATCGTAACACGAATACACCAGGCGATGCAGGAACTAACTCCACGTCAGGGCAATGAGCCGACTTGCGCGCCCTGCATTTAAGGCCGGCGGCTCCGCGTCATCATGCCACGCCCACCCCTCCAGGCGCACAAATGGCATGAACTCCAGGCATCCGGCCAGCCAGTGATCCGCAGGGTGCCCAGACCCCCCGAAGTCCTGCAGGTGCCGAAGATATGTCATTGAATCACTTCTCTATGGGGCAACTTCCCTGCTACGCATCGGCAGTTTAACTATACAATTCATATTTTTCATGTAACTTGTCCCTGATCGTCCGATTTCATCTACCAAAATCCCCTTCAAAATGGAAGGATTGCTAATCTCTTGTAGTCACAAAACAATTGTCTGAAGTCGTTCCGATGGTGGTCAGATGCAGTGGATGAGGGCTGATTCACTTCCATGTTGTGGGATCAGTCGGACAACTTCAGACAGTATCAGTTGATCGCCCCATCGCACAAATACAGACCCAGTGGATGGCCAGCCTAAAGTATTGACTGATTCAAGCATAACACTTACAGAGTTATTCAGAGAGAGGTGAAAAGCAGGAAAATGGCTGGAGAATGGAAAATTCTAGGTCAAAATAGTCAAACCAGAAAAATTCTCCCATTTATCTCACTTTCCAAATCGGCTATTTTGACCTAGAAATTTCCATTCTCCAGCCATTCTCCTGCTTTTCACCTCCCTCTGAATAACCCTGATAAAAAATTTTATCTCAGTGTATTATATTATAAAATGCTGCCACCAAGTGGATACATAAATGTTTATTCCTATGTTTTGATTGAAATTTGAATTCACAAATTTTTGTAGCAATGAAAATGAAAATTTAGTTTTTACTCAATACATCGTGCTGTATGTTCTTCTCAAACAACTCATCCTTAGTTTCATTAGTACACAAAACATTTTTCTGATAGTGTTGTAGAATATCAAGGTAGACTTTGGCAAACTTTTGACATGCAGAATTATGTTTTTGTGAAAAGCAGTGGCTCTCTTTGTGGTGTCCTGCCTCCGACATCATGCCTGTTCAATGTGTTGCTATTGTAGACCCGTGACCAAAGATGCTGACTAGTTCCAAAAATTTATTTAAGCAGTCCTAACACTAATTACTGATTGTGCTCCCCATGTCGCTCTGTCAATGATCTGATGTTATCATCTCCTCATACCAGTACTCCCAACTCTCGCCTTCAGGACTTCTCCTGAGCTGCTCCTTTTTTATGGAACTCTCTCCCCCGCAAAATCAGACTCTCTAATCCTTCACGAAGTCTCAGAAAACACATTAGAAAACTCCATAATCCTGAACAGCTCCCTTTGCACCTGCTAATTCTCATGCCCAGCTTATTCCCCTCACCTAGTGTGTCACCCCTCTCCTTTTATATTGTGAGCTTGAGCAGGGTCCTCCCTCCTACGGTTCTATTTGTTCAATTTGCATGTATTTTGGTTGCTCTGTCTCACCCATTGTAAAGTGCTACGAAACTTGTTGGTGCTTTAGAAGTACTTGCAACTGTAACTGTATATGCAACGCAGCAATTCATTATATCAGGTCTTCTGAGAGTGAGGCATGGTTCACATCAATAGATGTTTTTTGTGAATAGCAAGCTCAAAATGTTCAAGTGTTTTTTAGAAGACAAAGTAAAGTTAACCCACACCTCTAATCTTGCTTCATTAAATGGGCAGGAGGTTTCCCAACTCTAGTTAGCTTTTGTTGAGTTTATTATACTAGGTTTCACATACTCATGTCATCAAAATTCCCCCAGACATGCAGACAATGTGAGGGTCATGTCATTGTAACTAATTTCTTCTGCATTGATCCCACGATGAGCGGTATCTTCCTTCTCCCTGCCTTGGCCTGTTCTGAGTCAGTCAGTGATGGGGGTGTGCTTTATGATAGTGAGCCATTAATGCTAAGATGCCTTCTACTTGTATGTTTGTGCCCAAAAGGGTTAAGTATAAAATGACCTAAACACAGGGTGTTGTTGCAAGCTCCTAACCCCAGTAGTTCTTGTTGTTGACTACTCCCTGGTAGTATGTTGCCTAATCATTTGCAGCTCATTCTTACCACATGTTCATAGTCTGAGACTATGTCTTTGGGCATTGGATAGTTGGCTCATTGTTGAAAAGCTTTCTTTACATACACGTCCCACTAGTAGTATACAATTTAATGAAATAGTACCATCTACACAGAGCACAGTATAATAGGAAGAGGAAGAAAATGAGAAAAACATGATTGGGGGGTGCCTCCTTAACCTCGTCACTGCAGAAGATGTGTGGGGAACATCATGGGGATTTCCCTGCAACGTATATGTGGAGGGTATTCCCCACATGTCACCCGCTACGGGGGCTCTCCCACCCGATACTTACCTCTCCGGGGTCTCATGGTGGTCTGACTTCCTTGTAGTCACACCCCACTTTTATACCCCCTCCCGGCGCACTGACGTCATTGCAACAGGCACGATGAAGTCAGTTTCAGGTTCCCCCCCAGCAAAGACGGAAGAGCGCTTGAAAGGAGGGGGTGGGTCTTTTGGACCCCTCTCCCTACCAATCGGGAGGAGATATTGAGATATTAGTAAAAAAGAGGCAGCACTGGAAAGGTCACAATGTGGTGCCTCTCTTTAACCCCATAGGTGCCAAATGATATGGCTGAAATCTTGAATGCCAGCCAAGCCTCTGGGGCTTCGCCCCACCCACTCATCAGTTGGAGAATTAATTCCTAGCTGTCAAGGTGTTTCTGTATGGAAACCCTATGATGGAGATATGGTGGACCCCTGTATCTCCCAATTGGTGGCAGCTAGAGGGTCATGTTTGTATCAACCGGAAAGGCCAGAGCATGATACCAAATATGACCATGTTACAAGGAAACATTTCCAATTATACCAAACATAACCATGTTACAAGTAAAAAATAAAAATAAAAAAAACTATTAAAAATAAAAACTTATTTTTTGTTAAATTCACATTTAAATTATAATGGGAACAATGATGCTTCACTAACGAATTTTTTTCGGTTTCAGCTAAAATCATGTAACTTCTCAGAAATATAAAGTAACGGGGTTCCAATTTTTTAACAAGCGTAACCCCATAGAATATATAACTGCAAAGGCTCGGATGACAGAATGTGAAAAAAATAATTTTACACGCTGTAGAGGATTGAAATTTTAATGAAAATTTACTATTTTTTTTCCCATTATTTGCTATAGCATTGTGGCAGGGCATGACGTATACCTATAACAATTATATATTATGGACCTGCCGAAAAAAAGGATATATAATTTGTCTGGGTCGTATAATAAAACGTGACTTCAAATCGCGTTTAAACATGATGAGCAAAAACATTAAAAGTGAGCTCAGCACACAGAGGTGAAATGGTCTAGCAGTGATGTAAGGGACTCAGGCCAGGAGGTGGCCGCCATCTTGAGCCGGGCAGCCATCTTGCTCAGAACATTGGTTCACTTGAATCTAAATAGTAGATATTAGCTGAAAGTAGTATGTAGCTTGCATAGAATCCTAGGAATGTGTTAAACTAACAGTAAAGCAATTAAACTAACGAGGATCCGGGCCGTTGCTTGCACGAGGTGACAGGATGGAGAATAGTTACTTCAAGGTCAGAGAAGCCAGAGTCTGAACAAAGGGAAGTGTGAAACCAGACGAGGCCTTATCTAGGATATACAATAAACAAATTCTAGGGAGGTGGGCATAAGCAGGATCCAGAGAAAGTGGTAAATGCTCTATTGTCAAAATATCATGAAGTCTGACAATTTATGACCAATGTTGGAATGCCTTTGTATTCAATTAAGGGAGGTACGGACCCACGTGGGGTGGAATAGTGTCACCATGGGGTGGGCTAATTGGGATGTACCTAATTCAGGGCCGGATTAAGGGTATCATGGGCCTGGTGCTGAGGATTTCGGTGGGCCTATTTTTAGATACTGAGGCAAGCATCCGCGTTGCTTTGCTTATCTGAAAGGATATTTACACCTTTTTTAAAAATTTACTTAGGCTGACCGTCCACTGGGTCCATATTCTGACGTCCAATGTGGTCGTCAGACTACGGACAACCTAGGTCGTACGATGGCAGACTTCCTGGGTTGTCTATGTGACTATGGACAACCCAGGGACCCAGCCAAATGCTGCCGGACTGACAGCCGAACGCCACTGAAGCCCGCTGGACTGCAGACAAAAAACAATAAATGGAACTATACTATTCTTGTATTTAAACTAATAAAAATGCATTAAAATGTGTTTAAATGATAAAAAAAAGGTCCCATAAATAATAAAAATATCTGCTGCAGAAAAAAAAATTCATTTATAGGAGTGAAAGTGACTGAATATGATGTGAATGGGGGCTATGCGTCATAGAGATTGATGAATGTGTGTGGCTGGAATGAACTAGGAGTGGATTTGTGGCTGGGTGACTGACGTAGGAGTGCGTTAACAGAAGGGGTTATTCATTCTGTGCCTCCTCTCTCATCCCTCGCTCTCTCTATACTCCTCTCTCATCCCTCTACTCCTCTCTCATCCCTCTCTCTGTACTCCTCTCTCATCCCGCACTCTCTCTATACTCCTCTCTCATCCCTCTACTCCTCTCTCATCCCTCTCTCTGTACTCCTCTCTCATCCCGCACTCTCTGAACTCCTCTCTCATCCCTCGCTCTGTATACTCCTCTCATCCCTCTCTGTGACTCCTCTCTCATCCCTCTCTCTACTCCTCTCTCGTCCCTCTCTCTGTACGCCTCTCTCATCCCTCTCTCTGTACGCCTCTCTCATCCCTCTCTCTGTACGCCTTTCTCATCCCTCTCTCTGTACGCCTTTCTCATCCCTCTCTCTGTACGCCTCTCTCATCCCTCTCTCTGTACGCCTCTCATCCCTCTCTCTGTACTCATCTCTCATCCCTCGCTCTCTTTGTACTTCACTTATCCCTCTCTCTGTACTCCTCATCCTTCGCTCTCTGTACTCCTCCCTAATCCCTCGCTCTCTCTGTACGCATCTCATCCCTCGGTGACTCCTGTCTCTCTGTGACTCCTCTCTTTCATTCCCCCTCTCTCTCATCCCCCTTTCATTCCCCCTCTCTTATTCATCCCCTCTCTCTTTCATCCCCCTCTCTCTCAACCCCCTCTTTCATCCCCCTCTTTCATCCCCCTCTCTTTCATCCCCCTCTCTTTCATCCCCCTCTCTTTCATCCCCCTCTCTTTCATCCCCCTCTCTCTTTCATCCCCCTCTTTCATTCCCCTCTTTCATTCCCCCTTCTTTCATCCCCCTTTTATTCCCTTTCTCTTTCATCCCCCCTCTCTTTCATTACCCGCTCTTTCATCCCCTTTTCATCTCCCCCTCTCTTTCATTCCCCTTCTCTTTCATCCCCCTCTTTCAATCCCCTTCTCTTTCATCCCCTCTCTCTTTCATCCCCCTCTCTTTCATCCCCCCCTCTCTCTTCATCCCCCTCTCTCTTTCATCCCCCCTCTCTCTTTCATCCCCCTCTCTCTTTCATCCCCCCTCTCTCTTTCATCCCCCCTCTCTCTTTCATCCCCCCTCTCTCTTTCATCCCCCCTCTCTCTTTCATCCCCCCTCTCTCTTTCATCCCCCCTCTCTTTCATCCCCCTCTCTCTTTTATCCCCCTCTCTCTTTCATCCCCCCTCTCTCTTTCAATCCCCTTTCTCTTTCATCCCCCTCTTTCATCCCCCTCTCTTTCATCCCCTCTCTCTTTCATCCCCCCTCTCCTCTTTCATCCCCCCTCTCTCTTTCATCCCCCCCTCTCTCTTTCATCCCCCTCTCTCTTTCATCCCCCCTCTCTTCTTTCATCCCCCCTCTCTCTTTCTTTCATCCCCCTCTCTTTCACCCCCTCTTTCAATCCCCTTTCTCTTTTCAATCCCCTTTCTCTTTCATTCCCCTCTTTCATCCCCCTCTCTTTCATCCCCCTCTCTCTTTCATCCCCCTCTTTCATCCCCCTCTTTCATTCCCCTCTTTTATTCCCTTTCTCTTTCATCCCCCCTCTCTTTCATTCCCCGCCTCTTTCACCCCCTCTTTCATCTCCCCTCTCTCTTTCATTCCCCTTCTCTTTCATCCCCCTCTTTCAATCCCCTTTCTCTTTCATCCCCCCTCTCTTTTCATCCCCCTCTCTCTTCATCCCCCCTCTCTCTTTCATCCCCCCCTCTCTCTTTCATCCCCCCTCTCTCTTTCATCCCCCCTCTCTCTTTCATCCCCCCCTCTCTCTTTCATCTCCCCTCTCTCTTTCATTCCCCTTCTCTTTCATCCCCCCTCTTTCAATCCCCTTTCTTTCATCCCCCCTCTCTTTTCATCCCCTCTCTCTTTCATCCCCCCTCTCTCTTTCATCCCCCTCTCTCTTCATCCCCCTCTCTCTTTCATCCCCCCTCTCTCTCTTTCATCCCCCCTCTCTCTTAAATCCCCCCTCTCTTTCATCCCCCCTCTCTCTTTCATCCCCCCTCTCTCTTTCATCCCCCCCTCTCTCTTTCATCCCCCTCTCTCTTTCATCCCCCCTCTCTCTTTCATCCCCCTCTCTTTCATCCCCCCTCTCTTTCATCCCCCCTTTTCTCTTCATCCCCCCTCTTTCAATCCCCTTTCTCTTTTCAATCCCCTTTCTCTTTCATTCCCCCTCTTTCAACCCCCTCTCTCTCAACCCCCTCTTTCATCCCCCTCTCTTTCATCCCCCCTCTTTCATCCCCCTCTTTAATTCCCTTTCTCTTTCATCCCCCCTCTCTTTCATTCCCCGCTCTTTCATCCCCCTCTTTCATCTCCCCTCTCTCTTTCATTCCCCTTCTCTTTCATCCCCCCTCTTTCAATCCCCTTTCTCTTTCATCCCCCCTCTCTCTTTCATCCCCCCTCTCTCTTTCATCCCCCCTCTCTCTTTCATCCCCCTCTCTCTTTCATCCCCGCTCTTTCATCCCCCTCTTTCATCTCCCCTCTCTTTCATTCCCCTTCTCTTTCATCCCCCCTCTTTCAATCCCCTTTCTCTTTCATCCCCCCTCTCTCTTTCATCCCCCCTCTCTTTCATCCCCCCTCTCTCTTTCATCCCCTCTCTCTCTTTCATCCCCCCTCTCTCTTTCATCCCCTCTCTTTCATCCCCCCTTTCTCTTTCATCCCCCTCTCTCTTTCATCCCCCCTTTCTCTTTCATCCCCCTCTCTCTTTCATCCCCCCTTTCTCTTTCATCCCCCTCTCTCTTTTCAATCCCCTTTCTCTTTCATTCCCCTTTCTTTCATCCCCCCTGCTCTTTCATCCCCCCTTTCTCTTTCATCCCCCCTTTCTCTCTCATCCCCCCTTTCTCTTTCATTCCCCCTCTCTTTCATTTCCCTCTCTCTGTGTCTGTGATCCCTCTGCATGTCTGTGTCTTTACTGTCCCCCCTGCATGCTGCCCCCCTCCTTCCGAATGAGTTCAGAGGGAGAGCTGCGGGGGTGGGGGGTAAGGGGTGAAGGTAAATGACAAAAAAAAAGCTGCCCGGGTGAATCATCAGCTGGGGAAGCTTACCTTTCCCCCTGGCTGTTGCTCAGCTGCTCCTGCTCTCCTTACCAGTCGCCTTCCTTCCACATGGCTGGAAACAGGAAGAGGTGCTGGAGGATGGGGAGGAGCAGCCGTGTCTCACAGAGCAGCTGATGAGCGACACCTAGTGGCTGCTCTGGCCCAAAATACTCCTGCACATTTTACAACACGGTGGGGCCGCTTGAGCGCATCGGCTTCATGACAGTGTGTGTGAAGACCTGTCGGACGGCCGGCGGCTCCTCTATTCTTGGGGCAGCTGTGGGCCTATTTAATGGAAGGGGCCTGGAGCGGCCGCTCCATCCGCCCCTACGTTAATCCGGCCCTGACCTAATTATGTATTCGGGGTATAAAACCCCATGTTTGTATGTAATCTGGGCTCAGTCCTTGCGATTCAATCCGGACTGTGAAGGTGACGTCACAATAAAGTTTGCCTTTCCTGAAGAGACTCGTGTCCAGTCAATCCTTGTCCGTGCCAGCCCGGCCTATTCCCGAGTGAACCAGGTGGATTCTGGTAACATTTTTGGGGGCTTGTCCAGGATTCCAGGCCTTTACCGGTACGGCAACGGCTGCTGGACACTGTAGCAGTTGACTGCAGGTGCGAGTGATCCCGCCGGTTGGGCATCTGTTGAAGGTGAGCTGACATCTGCAGGCGCCAAGCAGGATTTCATGTTCAGTGGACCTCGTCTCGTCCCAAACGGACCCCTGGCCCGGGAAGCTGTGACACCAACGAGTCCGAGGAAACAGCGAGCAGCGCGGCGATAGGTAAGGTGTGTTTTGTTTGTGTGCACTGGAAACGGAAAACCGGTATTGGGCAGCGTCCGACCATAGTTGGGCTAGGAGACCCGCGGCAACGGTCTCGTCGGTATACTGAACCCGCCGCCCAAAGCACGGGAGCCAGAGAGTGGCTAGCGCGTGTCTGGACCCAGGGGATCGGATATTGACTTGGTGTTCTGAACCTGAGGGAGAGGGTAGCCACGTGGAGCAGTGTTGTTGTAGTTAGTATTGTAAATAGAACTGCTGCACGTGGACAAGGAAAGGACGAGGGATTCTGTGACTGGGTTGAGAGCCCTGAGTCAGTGCTATTGTGCATCTTAGTTGAAAAGGGGGCCGGTAAGAGAAGCTTTAAGTTTCAGGGCCAGCGGTAGCTGCAGCTGAGTGGTGCCTGGTGGGCTCTATGCCCCTGGCAAATCGGAATAACAGGAGTGTTGCCACGGAACGGGGTACACATAGCTGAAAAGCAGACAAGAGTTGAGATCAATAATTAACTGGGTATAAGGAGCCTGATGGGTCGGTGTGCCCGGGGCTAGGGAAAGAGTAGAATTGTTTATGTACTGTTTTGTGCTGAATGTATCTGGTACAGTACGTGCTGTGGTTGCTGAGAGTGTTGTGAGTGAATGTGCGCCTACTTGCTTAGCAAGGAAGCAAATCTGAGAGTGGACTCCGGAGGTACATTTCCAGCTCAGGCGACTGCAGTTGGCTACCAAAGGAGGAAGCGAATACGACACGAGAGAACTGTTGCTTGAAGTACCAGACAGTTGATTTAAAGTGATCTTGCTGAAGGTAATATCTGTATTGAAAAGAAGTTACTGCTTACAAGAGTAACCATGGGTAACGGGTCATCTAAACCCAAGAAAGCAAGGGATGGGGAGACACCCCTGGAATATATGGTGCGCAATTGTATGAGACACATCACTATGGTGTGGAATTGGGTAAGGAAAAATTGAAACTGTTGTGTACAGTAGTTTGGCGAATGTTGGTCCCCGAATGGCCAGAACAGGGATCTATGGATCCAGAGTTAATACAGAAGATGCACTCCTGTATTACTGGAAGATACGGTCACCCTGATCAGTACCCATATATAGATATCTATATTTTATTATTTCAGAGGATCTAAGGGTAAGTAGTCAATGTAATAGAGCAGCAGGAAATGCTAGCAGAATGCTTCGTTGTGTAGGGAGAGGTATTAGCAGTAGGAAAAGGGAAGTGCTCATGCCACTGTACAGCGCACTGGTGAGACCTCACTTGGAGTACTGTGTGCAGTACTGGAGATCGTATCTCCAGAAGGATATAGACATCTTAGAGAGAGTTCAGAGAAGGGCTACTAAAATGGTGTACGGCTTGAAGAAGAAAAGTTACCAGGAAAGGCTTAATGATCTTAACATGTACAGCTTGGAAAAAAGACGAGACAGAGGAGATATGATAGAAACATTTAAATACGTAACGGGAATCCACAAGGTAGAGGAAGGGAGTATATTTAAACGGAAACAAAGTAGCAAAACAAGAGGACATAGTCTTAGATTAGAGGGGCAAAGGTTTAAAAGTAACATCAGGGAGCATTATTTTACTGAGAGGGTGGTGGATACATGGAACAGCCTTCCAGTTGAAGTGGTAGAGGCCAAAACAGTAATTGAATTTAAGCAAGCATGGGATAGGCATAAGGCTATCCTAAACAAAAGATAAATCCAGGTAAAGTATCTAGACTAGATGGGCCGAAAGGTTCTTATCTGCCGACATTTTTCTATGTTTCTATATCTGGAGGTATTGTGTGAGGGACAAGAGTCATTTTATTATGATGGCAGGGCAGAATAAGAAACAGGGACCCTCTGCCAATAATATTAAAGGTAAACCGGTGTTGGTGGGACACCCGGAGGAGAATGATTCCTTTCCGCCGCCCTACCCGTCATTCTACGGGGCAGCCAGGGAAGCTTTGGGCGCTGCGGTTGAGCGGGCGGAGAGGAGGGGCCAGGCTACTGCTATTATCCCGCCTGCTCCCCCGGCTCGTGATATCGCGAAGGAGGGTGCGGCGGGTGGAGGAAGAGTTCCCCGCAGATAAAACTGAGATGCCTGATGGGGCAGTATACCAGCGAGTGACCCCTAAAGGGAGTGGGGATGGGGATGTAGATCCTAGAGCTACCACACGTGCTGCCAATAACATACATTAACCCCAGGATGTATATCAACACAACCCTGGAAAGAGTAAATTGCAGCTCCCCTTAAGAGAGGTGCAAGGGCCCCCTCTAGCGAACGGAGAGCCAGGGCCAGTACAATACACATATGTCCCGTTCACGACAACGGACTTATTTAATTGGAAAACATACACCACTCTACTCCGCGAATCCCGCAGCAGTGGCTAGTATGATAGAGTCAGTTATGCTCACACATAATCCTACTTGGGCAGATTGTCAGAAACTATTGCTGACCATGTTCACAATGGAAGAAAGAGCCCGTATAAACAGTAGTGCTCGGAAAATTCTGTTAGCCCAGGCAGTTGAAGACGCTTTACCCAATCCAGAAGCGTGGGCAGAGGAGCTTTACCCCAAAACTGATCCCAAATGGCCATACAATACTGATGTAGGCATAGCGCACCTTCAAACATACCGAACAGCAGTAATGTTGGGTGTTAAAGCGGGAGGGAAGAAGCCTACAAATATGGGTAAAATAGCGGATATAGTGCAGGATATTAAAGAAACCCCAAGTGCATTTTTAGAGAGATTACTAGATGCATATAGGATGTATAGTCCAATAGACCCGGAGGCTGCAGAGAATCAGCGGCTAATTAACTCCTCCTTTGTGAGTCAGTCACAGAGAGATATACGTAATAAAATACAGAGATTAGATGGGTTTTTAGGTAAAGGGATTAGTGAATTAGTAGAAATTTCTAATAAAGTATATCATAACCGGGATTTAGAAGAGAAGCGGGAGGAGATACGAAGACAGAGAGGGCAGACTGGTGTAGTTGCCTACATGGGAAATGGGAGAGGTGCACCTGATAGAGGGAGGGCAAGGGGTCGAGGAGGGAGAGGTAGGGGAGCCCCTAGGGAACACCTGGTGCCCAATCAGTGCGCATTTCGTTGGGGTGAAGGTCACTGGAAAAATGAATGCCCCGAAAGATTGGGCAATAAAGGGGTGCAGGTAGAGGCTGGAGCCGTGGGAGGTCACGCCGCCTCAAATGGACTGGTAACAAATGGCAGATATGAAAGAAATGATGCTGCCGGTTCGGGGTTTGTTGGGTTGGCGGGCACGTCATTTGAAGGGCAAGGTATATATTGACACAGACCTGGGCCCATCCCACTCGGTAATCACGAGCCCACGGTCACAGTAAGGGTGGGAGACAAAGACAACATTTTTATGGTTGATACTGGCGCTGAATATTCTGTTGTAACACAGCAAATTGCACCACCTATGGGAAATGAGGTGGATATTATGGGAGCAATGGGGGTATCGGCTAAGTATCCTTTTCTTGCCTCACGAAAATGTAGTGTGGGTGGGCACAATGTAGAACATGAATTTTTGTATATGCCTGAATGTCCCATCCAACTCCTGGGGCGGGATATCCTTTGCAAATTACAAGCCCAAATTACGTTTCTTCCTGGGGGTCATGCTAGACTAGACCTGCCAGAGAATGGTGGCTCTGTTCGGCAGTATAGCCAAGCCAGCCAGGACACCCAGCCTGTAAAAATTGCAGTAATTATGCCCAGAGAAGAAGAATGGCGTAAAGCACCAACCCTGCCGGTTGCCTCTGACCCACATACACTACTCCTGGGCGTTCCTGGTGTGTGGGCTGAAGAAAACCCGCCCGGATTAGCTGTAAATATCCCTCCAGTGTACGTTGATCTAAAACCTGGTGCAACGCCTGTGGCCCTAAGACAATATCATATCCCACAGAAAGCCAAACAGAATATTCAGACACATTTAGAGAGACTTAAAGATCACGGGATACTGAAATTCTGCGTGTCACCGTGGAACACACCACTACTGCCAGTTCAGAAAGAAGGCACACAAGAATACCGCCCAGTCCAGGATCTAAGGGCAGTTAATGAAGCCACGATGACCCTACATAATGTGGTTCCTAACCCATATAATTTATTGGCATTAATTCCTGGTGATACAAAATATTACACAGTGCTTATTTAAAAGACGCTTTCTTTTGCATCCGCCTCGCTCCCGCAAGCCAGCCCCTTTTTGCTTTCCAGTGGGAGAAATCTACTACGGGAGCGCGCCATCAGATGACATGGACACGCCTCCCTCAAGGCTTCAAAAACTAGCCCACAATTTTTGGGTGCGCGCTCAGCCAGGACCTCCTGTCCTTCAACGCTCAGCCAGACAAAGTTGTCTTACTACAGTATGTAGATGATTTATTACTTGCTTCTCCCACAGAAAAAGACTGTCTCTCTGCCACAAAAGCCCTGCTACATCTGCTATGCCAGCAGGATATAAAGTCTCCAGAAAGAAAGCACAAATATGTAAACAAAGTGTAAAGTATCTAGGTTTTCAATTAACAGGTACTAAACGTGCCCTGGGAGCCGAGAGTAAGGAAGCAGTATGCCGTATACCCCAGCCAAAGACGAGGAGACAGGTCCACGAATTCCTAGGGGCTGCAGGCTTCTGCCGCCTGTGGATCCCCAACTTTGCAGACATTGCCAAACCCCTCCACCAAGCTACCAAGGGGGGAGAGCATGACCCTTTGCTCTGGGAAGAAGAACAGGCGGCTGCCTTCCTGAAATTAAAAACCCTCCTGATGGAAGCCCCAGCACTGGGATTGCCAGATCACAGCAAGCCCTTCCAGCTGTATATGCATGAACATAACCAGACAGCAACAGGAGTGCTAATCCAGAACTTTGGCTCATGGCCAAGGCCTGTGGCCTACCTATCCAAACAACTTAACCCTGTGGCCTACCCCCATGCCTGAAAGCCGTGGCAGCTACCGCAATACTCATCGCTGAGGCTGACAAGCTGACCCTCGGACAAGTGATTCATGTCAAAGATCCACATGCTGTAAAAGCCCTACTCGATGTGAAAGGCAGCTACTGGTTCAGCAATAGCCAGATGACGAAATACCAAGCAATGATGTGTGAGAATCCACAGGTTCATCTGGACCTCATCGCTACCTTGAAACCAGCTACGCTACTGCCCGACTGTGAAGATGATCCAAATCATGAATGTCTCCAAGTCATGGAAGAAGTATTCAGTAGCAGACCAGATCTGAAAGACATACCCCTAGACAAATACGACCTGCAGTTATTCACTGATGGTAGCAGCTACATGGATGATGGAAGGAAAGTCTCCGGCTATGCAGTTGTCTCAGCAGAAGAAGTCCTAGAAGCAAACCCCCTGCCAGGTCATACGTCAGCGCAACTGGCCGAGATAACAGCTTTGACAAGAGCGCTCGAAATCTCCAAGGGAAAAAGAGTGAACATCTATACTGACTCCAAGTATGCCTTTATGACTGTCCATGTACATGGTGCACTATACAAAGAGAGAGGCCTACTCACTTCCTCAGGACAACAAATCAAGTACGCAGCTGAAATCGCAGCTCTTCTGGAAGCGGTGTGGAAACCAACTGCTGTCAGTATTATGCACTGTCGTGGTCACCAAAAGGGACATGACAAAATTCCTAAGGGAAATAGACGGGCTGACCAAGCCGCAAAGGCTGCTGCAAAACCACGGTTGCCCTCTGACCAAGCATCCAAGGTCCTCCTCTGCATACAAGACGACCAAACCCCCATGCCTAACTATGAATTCTACATGAACTGGAGAAAATTCGATCCAGAAGGAGAATTCATCGAGACTATTCTGCAGAAGTGGAGTGCCAATTATGAATTGCTTGAAGACAACCATGACTATATCCAATGGCTTTTCCCAACTCGAGGACAAGGCCGAAATTTCTATTCCAGACCTCTGAACCCCCAGGAGGCACGTCTTATGAGTAACACTTCAGAAATTCAGCACAGACTCCGCAGAGCATACAAAATGATGCTGAAGTTCTTCGGCGTAAAATTAGTGGGGGAGGGTGAAGAAGATACTGAAGTAATTGAATTTGAACGAGCAGAAAATTTCGCCCCACGCTTTGATAATCTAACAGCCAACCCTCATAATAATCTGAGGATTAGCCGTATCCTGCTGAGTTTGGGAGAATTGGGAGCCAAAGAATATCAAGCCCCACTGGTGAAGTTTTTCCTCAAGGAGACCCTTATTGAACACAATCTGCCAGGAATGAAGAAAAGTGTGATGAACTTCTATGTACCAGCGGTGAGAGATGTGCAGAAGAGGCAGGACCTGCTGTACTTCGCCTGGTGACACTACCAACCAAGAGAAGAATTCATCTGGGGAAAACAGGAGGAGCTTGAGAAATACAAGGCCACACCAACAATGGTAGCCCCACTATTACCGGCTCCATTAAGTGAATGGACACCGATGTACTCGGAGAAGGAAAAGAAGTGGCTATCGGAAGAACCAGGGGAATATGGAGAAGATGGATGGTTCCAGTTGGCCAGCAGACAAATAGTCTTACCTGCAACACTGGCACCTGAGATCGTGAGAACACTTCACGCAAGTACACACGGAGGAAGAGAGATGATGGAACAACAGCTGGAACCACATTTCTACGTGCCGGGATTGTCAGTAGTCTGTAAAGCAATAGCCCAGCAGTGTGTGACATGTGCCAAGAATAATCCAAGAACAGGCCCATCACAACCCCCAGGGAAACAGCCGATCGGGTTGTCCCCAATGGCATCGTTGCAAATAGACTTCTACTAGTGATGGTGTGCACTCTAACAGGATGGGTGGTAGCCTTCCCCACGAGGACGGAGAAGACAACAGAAGTGGTGAGAAGTCTAATGAGAGAAATAATACCACGTTATGGACTTCCACTCGAAATAGGGTCAGATAACGGCCCAGCTTTTATACAGAACTGAAAGGTCCGTCTCCCAAGCCTCAGGTTTGTGACGGACTGCATCACATTGTCATCCAATATCTCCTGGTACTGAAGAGAATTCATGGTACCTTGCACACGCTGAAACTTCCCTGTACCTGCAGAAGCAAAACAGCCCCAAAGCATGATTGACCCCCCGCCATGCTTCACAGTAGGCAAGGTGTTCTTTTCTTCATAGCGTTGATCCATGGGCCCAAACAGTTCTAATTTTGTTTCATCAGTCCACAGAACACTATCCCAAAACTTCTGTGGTTTGTCCACATGACTTTTGGCATACTGCAGTTGACTCTTCTTATTCTTTGGAGACAGCAAGGGGGTGCGCCTGGGAGTTCTGGCATGGAGGCCTTCATTATGCAGTGTGCACCGTATGGTCTGAGCTGAAACTTCAGTACCCACATCTGACAAATCTTTTCTCAGTTCCTCAGCAGTCACACGGGGACTTTTCTCCACTCTACGCTTCAGGTAGCGCACAGCAGTCGAAGTCAGCATCTTCTTTCTGCCACGACCAGGTAGCGTGTCAACAGTGCCCTTTGCCTTGAATTTGCGAATGATGCTTCCTATGGTCTCTCTTGGTATGTTTAACATCTTTGCAATCTTCTTATAGCCATTGCCCTTCCTGTGAAGAGTAATCACCTCTTCTCTTGTCTTCCTGGACCATTCTCTTGACTTCACCATGTTTGTAACCACACCAGTAAATGTCTAGAAGGAGCAGAGTATCACAGTCATTTTAAAGCTGCCTAATTGGTGCTTATTATGCTTTATTGCTGCTCCGTGACATCCACAGGTGTTTTCAATACCTGATTGAAAACACTTGAATGAACCTCTGTTCTTCAGAGTGGTAGTCTTTAAGGGGTTGAATAATTGTGTCAATGAAGAATTCACAAAAGAAACATTTACTACTGTATTACAAAACCAATTGATGTCATTTTAGTTGCATATGGTTCTTTAACCCCTTAAGGGCCGCTGACGTACCCTGTACGTCCTGTCCTCGGGTTTCCCTTAGACCCGCGGACGTACAGGGTACGTCAGCGGCGCCTAATTCCCCTCCCGCCCGATACTCACCTCCCTCGCTGGATCCCACGGCGATCTGGCAGGGAGGAAGCCTGCCCATGTGATTTACATGGGCAGGCGAGGCTGATGACGTCGCCACGCTGCGTGGTGACATCATCGGCAGGCGTCCCCATGCATTTCAATGGAGGGGAGGGGGGGCCTCCTTCGGAGCCCTCTTTCTCCCCAACCATTGAAGCTAGGGAGATGCTGTTTGCACTGCTGGAGAGGGGAGAGCCTCCCCTTTCCAGCGGTGTACGGCATTAACAGTTTTGCCGCCGGATCACGTTGCGGCGCCAATTGGCACCAAAACGCGATTCAAACCTGGAGGGGGGCTGACATCTTGGATGTCAGCCAAGCCTCCAGGTCCCCCCCACCCACTGACAACCTCACCATATGTGTGAGGATGTCAGTGGGCCAGTTAACCATCTAGCTGCCATGTAGAGATAAGGGGATCCTAAGGATCCCTTTATCTCCCGATCCATGGCAGCTAGATGATTATCCAAGGCCTGATTATGGCCTTTCAAATGATACCAAACATGACCAGGTTTGGTTTTAAAAAAATGTTTTTAAAAAAATTAAATAAAAAAAAATTAAATAAAATAAAAAAATGTTTTTTTTTTAAAAGTTTTTTTTGTCTGGGGGGGGGGGGTTAATTAAATAGGACCTAGGCTGTCATCTAAAAATAATTAGCACAAAATGGTCAGAATGAGCGCAGCGCACATAGGTGAACTGTCTCAGCAGTGAAGGGGTTAAAAAGCAAACGCATGTAAAAATTGTGTATTTCTAGTCTTGGGACAAAATTTTGAACCTATTTAGCCGGGGTCTTTTTGGGTGGTTGTAGATTTTGGGGATTAAATTACGAAAAAGTGTGTTTTTACCATTTTTTACCTCATATTTCATATTTTTTTTTATAGTAAATTATTCGATATGATGGAAATAATGGTATTTCTAGAAAGTCCATTTAATGGCGGGAAAAAGGGTGTATAATATGTGTGGGTCGAATAAACGAGTAAGAGGAAAATTTGACCTAAACACTAACAGCGCAGAAACGTAAAAACAGCAGCGGTCACTAAAAGACGGATTTGTGTAAAACCGCCCGGTCACTAAGGGGTTAAAAAGTCCTTGTAGGATTTCATTCTGAATACAATTACAAATGTACACTAAATTCTCTAAAACCCTTTACAGCATTGGGAGTTGAATAATTTTGAACACAACTGTATGTGTGATCAAGGTGTGTGCAGGCTGTGTAGTTGGTAAATGGGGTGTCTGGCCATACATTTCAGTATTAACATAAATTTAACAGGTTTTCAGCAAAATCCTAAATTATTTATTGTAAAGAGGTCTCATGACATTAAATAAAAGTATCGGTACTCAGTATCGGTGGGTACCTGAAAAAAGGTATTGGTACTCGGTATGGATGCATCCCTATAAAAAACTGGGGGCAGCTGGGTGTTATCTCCCTCTACCTACAGGATGGCTAGGAGAACGGTTCAAAATGGAGTCCGGAACATAAATAAAATCGCCCCCTCACAATTCTACGTGCGTGGTCTTGAAGATGAAGTAGTGGGAGCAGTAATTAAAAAAAATTGAGATTAGGAGTGTTTGGACCACATAAATTAAGTCACAGAATATTAATTTTATATCAAATCATATTTTACTTAACAAAAAACGGACCACGAACACTTTGAATTTCCTTCAAGAAGACGTCTATTAACCAAAGTTAAGAAAAGAAATGTTTCTTCAGACAATGGAAACGCCCAAGATTTTTACAACATCCCAAATAAAAGATTCCCTTTATCCAGGGCCAGATTAAGATTTCTATGGGCCTGGAGCTGAATATTTTGGTGGGCTTTTTTTGAAATTTAGTGAAATGAAAACATATTTTAGGTTATTTAATAGCGCAGATACGGGTATATCTAACCAGGCAGATACTGTGTGAGGAAATTTCCAGTCATATTTCAATAATTTATAGTGTGGAAAATAATTTTTTCACATTTTATCATCCAAACCTTTGCGCATATATATTCTGTAGGGAATTCTTGTTAAAAAAAATGAAATGGGAACCTGTAACTGCATTTTTTTGAGAAAATATACAATTTTAACCAAAAAAATGAAATATTTCACCTGTGTTTTGGTGTTTTATGAATATTATGACTATCAGGGTTATTCAGAGAGAGGTGAAAACCAGGAGAATGACTGGAGAAGTGAAAATTCTAGGTCAAAATAGGAGAATTTTTCTGGTTTGTCTATTTTGACCTCGAATTTTCACTTCTCCAGTCATTCTCCTGGTTTCTCTCTTTCTATGCTGCCCTTAAAGACGTTCAATGCCGGCCTTAAAGACGTAGGGCGTACAGGCACACCCTACTGTCTCCAATGAACTGCCTCGGCCACTCCCTGCAGCCAGCATGCACCGCACATCATTGCCTGTAGAGAAACGGCCTGAACTCAGGCTGTCTCCCTGCAGCCAATGATGTAAGCCGCATGTCGGCTGCATGGGCAGGCCAAATTAGAGACGCACGGGGCACCTGACGGCGAGGTGTACCAGTACGCCTCACCGTCGTTAGCCCCTGCCTGACGAGCGACGCCCACCCATCGTGAAGGGGTTAAATTATTTTATTGTGTCTAAATATATCTACATATACTGAAAAGAACCCAAGAGAACGGGAGTGATTGGTTACTCTCATTTTAAGTTAAAATAACCAAAATATATCACTGGTATTAAGAGGCACTGTTAGAATTTATATATAGAGAGTGAGAGAAAGGGGGGTTTGTGAGGGTCCTGAGGATGAGCAACAGCACTAGTGGCCTGCTCTACGGTGGGGCCCGCTCAGGTCTCACAAGGTTTAATCTTGCTTGTGCCATTACAAGGATGAATGCTCCATATGCAAATCAGCCTGCTCTCACCCAATGTGGGTGGCCAGTACTGACTGCCAAGGACGTCATCCCTGCACGAGAGGTGCAGCAACCCCCGACGATGAGAGCAGGCTGATTTGCATATGGAGCATTCATCCCTGTAATGGCACAATCGAGCAAGAACCCTGTGAGACCTGAGCGGGCCCCACCGTAGAGCAGGCCACTAGTGCCGTTGCTCGTCCTCAGGACCCTCACAAACCTCTCTTTTATATATAGAGAGATTTCAGATCTTGACAAAAATCCCAACATAAGTAATTGAAGGGATCCCTTGCCTATAGTGAGATTTTATAGTATATGATAGCCTTCAGGATCATTTATGGCATCCGGATTGGAGTAAGGTAGGCGTTTATGAAGAAGAATTGCAGTCCTGTTTCCTTTTGAAGATAAACAAAGGAAGTTTGGAATCCGACACATGGGATTCCAAGGGCTTGTTAGGGGAAGTCCAGTGTGCTCCCTGTAAGAAAACTATCAGGGTTAATAGCTCCGAATTGTGGCCGTAAGGTAACCGAACGCTGACATTCAGTGTACACTTACCTTTCCTGGCCATTCGGCTATTCAGAGAGCAGGAGTTCGCCAAATTGCCTGCAGATACAGTGCCTGTCCGAGGGCAGTGAATTCCCCATAAAGAAGCAAGGCTTAGTCTATTCAGAGAACGCAAAACAGCTGAGAATGGTTGCCGAAATGCCCTGCTGTTTGGTGGTTTCATTCGACAGGTTTATTCAGGCGAAGCCCATAGGCTTCAATGTTAAAAATATTCCCGTTTTAATTCAATATCTAATAAACCGTTTATTATAATATTCTGCAGTAAAAAGTCTCTTTATTTTTAGAATTTTTAGGATCTTTTCGGCATTTGGCGAAAATGTTTTTTCAGTTTCTTTTTTTTAAATCGTTTTCTCTTTTTTGTAACAGACCTTTTTATTATCATTCATTGGATCTTATATGTAAATTTCAGACATTTTAGTTCTGTAGTTTCTTCGCAAACAACGTTTCACTTTTCAAACATTCAAGCGTACGTTTTTATTTTTTTCACTCCGTTCGTCTGCGGTGTCGGTTTTTTCCGGCGGCTGCTCTGTGGTGTGATGGGCGGCTGCTAGGCTTTCTCCGGCGGGGTTAATCCAGATGTTTTTGCGGGTTTGGGTGTCTGTTCGCCGGGTTTTCCGTGAGTTTTCATCGGGTTTGTGGCGGCTTTTCCCTCCACTTCGACAGCCCTGTGGTGCTTGAATACATTGCAGGGTCGCCGAAATAGGATCGCGAATCGCACCGAATTGAAGAGTACGAAAAGTCACCAAACGTGCGGTGACTTTTCTATTCTCTTTGAATAACCCTGTATGTCAAGATCAATGATGAAGGGCCTTCTTACTCTTTATTGGTGAGAAAAGACCAACATTCCAAGAAACAAGCCTGTAACCAGCACGGGTGAAAATTTGTGGACAGTCTACAGCGGTCAGGCACGGAGGGAGAGGCATCAAGGGAAATACCAAATGGAAAAAAGAATTAGTCGAATGAGAAATTCAACAGTAAGAGGACTGAGGTACCATCAAAGTAGCAGCCCCAGCGCCCCAAACCAAATCACAATCAAGATGTTTAGCCATATCCTCAATATGCACCCAAAACATTTTAAAATAAACAAACAACCCAAAATAACATTTTCATGTGTGGCACCTGAAAGAAAAACAATTAACCTGTAAAAGATATACAGTACTATATAGGAACTAGTTAACAAAATAAATGTATCCGAAGAAACCAGCAGGCCCTCTTGAGAATAGGCAGGAGTGGGAAGACTCCAGTCTTGGAACTGTAGGCCACAAGGAGCCCGAATCTAGTGGGATCAAAACAAATACAGAACTAGGTTGCCCAATCGAGGGGAGTTAATGGTGTTTCCAGGGACTAATGACGTATCAGGCGGAAAAAGAGCGGAAAAGGATGTGCAGACATATGGCGTCCCTGGTGTAATGGTGTCCATGGGGAAAAGAACTGCCTAACAGAAAAACTCAGAACATTAAATTCAATTGGACACTAAATAAACAAGACTATAGCCACAGAAAGTCATTGAATGATAACAAAAAGCCGAAAAAACCCCAAGAACATAGTATTGTATAATGGGGGGAAGTGGAAGACTACTCCCTAGGCTAGGCCTCCCCTGGAAAGTAGCAGTGAAGCGTTGAGTGGGCGTCTGGGACCAGTGAAGGAGAGATTAGATTTTCAGTGTCATCTTGAGAAAGTGCGGAGGCATCCATTGGGTTGCCAAAAAAGTGGACTTGGCCATTCAAAACTACTTGCAGTCTAGCTGGGTACTGGATTGTGAAGTGGACATTGGAGCGAAGGCATATCAGCATTGTGTTAAGGAAGCAGAAAAAGGCACTGGATAGACCCTTGATATTCCTGGGTTTTCAACTTGGGGTAAGCTTGCAGAATCCGCATTTTGTCGCAGAAGTCGAGTTTAGAGAGGACTGTACCTGGGTGATCTAACTTGGGCAAGAGACCCGGGCCCAGTCGCTGAACCTTTTCAATGGTTAAAAGGGGTGTCAGCGCTGTTAATACCCAATGTATTAGGTAGCCATGAGGAAACCAGAGCATGAAGTTTTGGAGCCTGCTGGCAACCCCAGCAGCTGTAAATTGATCCTCTGACTTCTGTACTCCAGGTTATCTATCTTTTCCAGCAGAGAGGATAAGGCTAGGGTCAGACGAACGCATTTTCACGTTGTCTGTGAAAAAGTGCGTTCGAACGAATGGACGTATTTTTTCACGGAATACGCGATAGCGGTCATACGATGCGCATTTCTCGTCCGTGATTTTGTACGGATCATCAATAAAACACTTTGTGCATCTGGACGTTATGTTGGCTGGACATTAGTAGCGTCTGACATCTCCAATTCACGCACACACGCCGCTAGCGGACGCAGCGCACTCTGTACGTCTGTACTAGCGGTTTTACGTTCTCGAACAAATGCGTTCAAATTCCACTTGCGTTGCGCAGCCGGACTTTCGTGCGACCGTACATCGTATATTGGCCGTCATTGCCCGTCATTTGCTGCTAGTGCGGCCGTGATTAAGTGCGCCTGCACGCGCGTTCGCACTGCCTCAGTCTGACCCTAGCCTTAAAGGGAGTCTGAGATTTTGTTGGGAGTAGCATGAGAGCCAATTCAATAGTGTCCAAAAGACAACTCAATATTTCATCCAGGACTGGCGACAATATTGCTGTGATTTCTGAAAGATGCACATTGGAATTTTGGGATTGTGAGCAGGGAGGCGGTGAAGTGGAGGGAAGTGAATGAGGCAGAGAGGTGTCTGGAACAGAATCCGATCGAGTAGGGGATCTGGCAGAGATCGCTCACTTTTTGCCTTTTGATTGCGTCAGAGCTTTCCTCAAACTTATCCATGGAAAATAGAGGATGCAAAAACAACGTACAGGGTTATTAAGAGAGAGGTGAAAAGCAGGAGAATGGCTGGAGAATGGAAAATTCTAGGCCAAAATAGCCAAACCAGAAAAATTCTCCCATTTATCGCACTTTCCAAATCAGCTATTTTGACCTAGTATTTTCCATTCTCCAGTCATTCTCCTACTTTTCACCTCTCTCTGAATAACCCTGTAAGTAAATAGTAATATAAAATAAAAATGGTCGAAGCCCTGATATGGGAAGGTTGAAAAAATTGAAAAGACACAAAACAAAGAACAAAGGGAAGGTAGTAGACCACAAGAATCCACCTTACAAATTAGGCTCCACACCAGGAAATAGGAGAATTTGAGACGGGTCAATTAAAATGTACGACTAGCGTGTCCAAAACCAAGGATCACCTATAAAAATGTCAGGAGCATTAGAATAGTGTTTAGAAAAAAGGGAGACTCCTGTAAAGGTGCCAAAGAAAACCAAAGGCCCACAGGAACCTAACAAGGCAAAGGGGATGAGAATAAAAAAACCTAAGTGTCCTTAAATGTATCTCAGTCCTCCAGTGGCGTTGCCAGGCGTAGTAAGGTGGGAGTGAGATTCCAACCTAGAGTCCCCCCCAGTATTCCACCTAATGTCTTGGCTACACCACATGGGTGTCTGGGCAGTTTGGCTGTTAATGGAATGGTCGGTAGCACTTCCCACAATTCTCCCAAAAGGGCCGGCAGGGGCACCCACCCGTGATCTGTGGACAGGATAACTAAAGGCCCACAACTCACCCACACAGGAGGCCAAGATGGCACTCGGTCTCAGCGCACAGAGGATGCAGGAGCTGGAGGATGTGCCACAATCTCCCTTGGCATCCCACCAGCCATCCAGGTAGAGGAAGGGAGTGGTGGCCATGTGGATTCCTTTGGGTTGGGGGTGAAAGTCTCATTGTATGTCACTGGTGATGTGCGGCCTACAGGGTACAGCGAATGGGTGTCTATCGCACCAATTGACTGGCTGGGGTGGTCAAGACTCCTACACTCCGTCACACAGCTGTCTCAAATAATATGTGGTTATACACAGTCTGGTTTGTGTGTAAAATTGTGGCTCAGCTCCAGAACGGAACAAGGTGTGGCCATCTTCATAGGACCGCCTCCCGGAAGTCCCCATTATGTAATTTTAATAAGACACATGACATGCAGAAAGCAAATCTGATGTGTTTCTATTAAGGTAAATAAATGCAGTACAGGGGCTGGCCAATAGATGTAGCTGCTTTTCTACATAGATGAAATCCTCCTGTTGAATACATCACATCTTTTGAAAGAACGAGTAAAAAACATGACAAGACCATAGTTTAAAATGAAGAATTTATTAAATCAAACTGTTTTCAAACAGTTACATAAGTTACACAGAATGTTTAAAGTTTTTTTTTTCTCCAATTTTTAGTATACAGGCAAAAATAGTACCTTACAACATGTACATAAGAAAAGAAAAAAAAAACAACCTCAGCATTCAAATAAGGCCATTATAATAAAAAAAAAATAAAAAAAAAAAACAACAAATAATTCCTTTGTCATAATCTTCTTCAAACTATTTTCTCAGTGTAGAGACCTAACTTCAAGCAGTGGAATTTGATAGCTAGGATAATGTTGTCAAAACATTATCAAAGTGGAGTAAGGCTCATATTAGTAGACACAGCTGCCCTTGGAATTTCAATCTCCGGTTACCCTCATTAACTTAAAATTCACAAAGTGCACAAGAAGGATACATTAAAAAAAACAAGCCCCCAAAATTATATATGTGTATATATATAATTTGTTTTAACTTAATTTCTATTCTACAACTTGACAGCTGCCCAATTGTAATACTTAGTGGTCTATTAAAACAAAACAACAGTCCTCCCCGAAACAGAATTGTAATAAGCCACTGGATAATGTCAAGATGTCTAGGTTTACAGTAAACTAAGGAGTACAAAACCCACAAATTATTCTGGTGGTGTAAATTTATTGTTTGAGTGTCACAGGTGTGCAAACACAGCACGCCTCTGCCACTCGAGAGATACAAAACACTATAAATGACCAAACATGTTCAAAGAACAAGCACCACAATTTACATCAGCATTCCAGTTTGTAGTGTGTAACTATGTAAGATGTGATTTTACTCCAACCACTCCACCTCATCAAACTCCGAATCATCTTCAGAATCGCTGTACTCCACAGCAATACGGCGAGACAGGATGGTGGCCACATCATTTTCGATGCGCTCATGTTTAGCTTCTTGCTCGCGTTGCTCTTCAACTTTACGAAGCTGAATACCTAAAACAGCCAGGAGGAGAGAAGGTTATTCAGAATTATAGGACTAAGCAAGCCATCTCTCAGGCCACTCACCTACTCCTCAAAGAAATTACACTATTTAACCAATACCAAAATCCTTTTAGTTAAGGCCCCCCAGTGTTGGCATGTCTTGACATGCCTTGCTCGAGGTGCATACAGTGGTGCCAGCTATACCCTCCTGACAAGGCCTAATGAGGCTGAAACGATCGTCGAGGGTGCTGCATATCTCGTGCATCTTGGCATTTCATTACTGGTAACTCTTTCTAGACAATAGTAGGCTTATTTCCATATGGCATAGTCTTCTCTATAATGGCACTATTGAGCTAAAACCTTATGAGATCTGAGCCATCGTAAAGCAGCGCACTAGTGTTGTTGCTTGTTCTCAGGACCCTCACAAACCTTGTTTTTAAGGACATAAATATATATATGCATTTTGTTCTTTGTCCATTTCAGCTAAAAAAAATTATCTGTAATGTACACTGTCCAACCAGTCATACCTTAAACAGATGACCACTTGATAGGGCCTTAAAATCTACCTAGGTTAATTGCAGGCAAAAAGGATTATTTTTAAAATAAATCCCTATTGATATATTCTCTCATGCATGCACCAGTCAATAAAATCAAGGTTATGGTGGTCTCAGGCTCTCAGCAGATGGGCCAAGTCACATGGGAAGGCAGTTGGCAACAGGGATTATTATGTGCACCACTCCAATTATCACTGGGCAGCACAGTAAAGCTAGCAGACAGTCAAATAGTATGCCCATAGTAAGTACAAATGATAGCCTTTGATTGAAGACTGAGTATGTTGGCAGCACTAAAGAGGGTCAATCCATGCAAGAGTGTTTGAGCTCGCCCACCAGGACAGTTTCGAAGATTCTCTGTGATTATGGTGCCCAGAGTTGGATCCAACATCACTTGTGGCTTACTATCATCTAGTTGAGATAAGTACATGTAACTGTTAAACACCAACCTTTACGTATTGCTTCCAGAAGAACGCTTCTAGCATCACTGATGACTGGGAGTGTTGATGGATGTCTCTTGTTCTCATTAACAACTTGGGATGATGGGGATGGAGGATGTAAAGGAGCATGTGAACCAGGTATGACAGCAGCAAGAGGATGGAGACCCACAGAAGGATGAGAGAGGGGTGGAACCGCAACAGGGGAAGATGGACGCATTCCAGGAGGGGGCAAAGGAGGTGGTGGTGGTGGTGGCGGGGGAAGCCCTTGTGCCTCCATCTGTGGAAGTGGGTGAGCTGGTACATTTTCACTAACTTGAGCAACACGGGATACTGGAGGGGAAGGATGTGAGAGGGGAGGTGCGACAGGTGGTGCAGCAGGGTGGAGGACGCCAGGTGCTATCTGGAGTGGAGCTGGAGGTGGTGGCACAACAGTAGTCTGTAAATTAGAGGGTGGTGGGGGTGGAGGAGGAATGGGTGGTGGTGGAGTGGAGGATATAGAGGATCTCAGTGAGGATGCAGAAAGAGCAGATGGAAGAGGAGGTGGTGGAGGTGGAAGTGGAGGGGGAGGAGGAGGAGGCGAGGGGCTAACAAACACTTGTGTTCTACCCATTGCTGGAGATTGTGGTCTGTTGTCATTCAACCCTGATATGGCACTGCAAGGTTAAGAAAAAATAACTTGCTGACACATTAAACCAGACAATGATCATTGCAAGCATGAATTTAAATATTTACAAGTATTGATATGCTTAATACTGACTACACCTGATAAAATAATCCTATATAAATGTGCAAAAAACTCTTAATGCAATAAACAAAAGAATAAAGACAGCGACATATAGTGATAGAATTTTGCGCGAAAAAAAATATTCTAGTAACACAATTCCTGACAATGATCAGATTTGAAGCATAGAAACACGCAAATCATAGTATGCATGTTGATAGAAGATTTATGTTTCAAAATAGAAATGTTACATACAAGTATTTTGGAGCTCCCCCCACATTGAAAATGATTTTCTAATAATTTCAGAATGCAAAAAAACCCCAATTTATTTAGCAGTTGTACCTAATCATAGGAGGCATGGCTTTTCCATCCCCAGGTGCATGCATTGGTGGAGGTGGAGGTGGCTCGTGTGGTCTCACCAACACACGATCCTCAACTCTATTCAGTAGATCATTCATTTGGCTGTAGGGTAAAGCAGCCAGCGAGAAAGGCCCATCAATAGTTTCTCCATAAGCTTGTGGCCTGTGAAAAGACGTTGAATTACAAGTTAGAGTTTGCTTGCAAATGCATTAAACTATCTATACAATAAAAGGAGTGGGGTAAGTGGAGCATTAAAAAAAAAACACATCCTTCAGCATACACTGTGGTTTTCAGATCTAATAAAACAGCAGACACTACAATCAATTCCCAAAACACACACTGTGAAGCTAACCTCCCCCTATTAAGTCTAGCTTATCTCAGACTGATACGAACCATTAGACAGAGACCTAAATATCCAGGTTTTTAAAAACTATTGCACTACAGAACTACATTTCCCCACTATGCACATCTCTTCACTTGGTTGGATGAGCAACATGGGAAAAGTGGCTCAAAAACATCTGGGGTAATAGACAATCTATACAGGAACGTAGCAACGATGCAGTCCTGAAATCCAGCCCAAATCTGGTCTACACCTTCCACTTACAATAAACAACCCCACAACTCCATAAAACACACTGGTGGACAATGTCTTAATTTCTCAGCAGTTTTCCTTTGCATCAATGGAATCTATGAATAAACTAAAAACACATTCATTTGATACAATTTAAACCTATTTCCAACGAGGTGGTGGGTAAAGAAAAAACAAAAACAAAGCAATCCTATAAACAAACGATACTGTCTCACTCCCAGGAAGACTAACAGGGTTATTCAGAAATAGGTGAAACTCAGGAGAATTGGCAAGAGAAGAGAACAATCTAGACTATATAGCCGATTTGGAAAGTGAGATAAATTGGAGATTTATTCTGGTTTGGCTATTTTGACCTAAAAACTTCACTTCTCCAGGCATTCTCCTGAGGTTCACCTTTATTTGAATAGACCTGTAAGACCAAGCAATACCCAAGAACATCCTAACACCTGATAAGACAGTGTGTGTTTGTACACAATCACAAACCTGGTTTCAAAATGTGGGCCATTAGCAATTTCTATCTGTTTATGTAGAAGTTCTACATGGTCTTCAGCCAGCTCCAAACCCTGAGCTAATTTCTGCCACTCACGACGCCGGTCATGTGGTGCTCGAGGCACCTTTTCTGGTTCATGTGGTCGATCAATATTCTTTTGCTGAAAGAGAGCATCAAATAAATATGAAGCTGCAAAACAACTGTCAGACAAGTAATGCATTTGTACATCTCAATTCTTGACTTAGCAGCACTTAGCCATTTGAATTGGATTGTGTGGGCCAAATCGCAAAAGAAGAAAAAAACGCTACATCTTAAGTTAAAATGAAATCCATAAAACTGAACTAATAAAAATTACCTCCCTTCCTAGCTTCTTTAATATAGAGTGACGATGCTAAGCAGCTGGCATCTTTGGTAACATGCTCATTAAGACCGGGGTCAGACGAGCGTCTTTGGAGAGTGGAAGGAACGTCCTTGAGAGTGGCCACCTCGCTGAGCGCAGTTAGTGCACTCAGCGCTGCAAGGCTCGTGCCTACTATGGAGGATCGCGCTTTGCAGCCACGTCTGTTAAATAATAACTTTAAACAAACAAAATCAGTTTTCCTATTTATAATTACCATAATTGGAATTCCAATAAACATCTGCAAGTTCCTTCTCAAATAAGAAAATATAAAGAAAGACGCGCGCTTACGCTAGAGGAGACATTAAAATCAACTACACACAATATATAGCTTTCATTATGTCTGACTTTTCTTTGTTCAGACATCTTTTATTAGATTTCAAACATCCAATGAGATTGTTCGTCATAGACAGGGTTCCATTTCCGCCCCAAACAGGAATGTGATATAACAGCCAATCAGTATACAGATATATTTCCACGTCAGAGTTTGGCCAGCACAGCTAATAAAGAAGCACTTATTACCATATATGGTTCAGATATGTCTTTTTCTGTCTTCCAACTTTCGCGCACTTTTCCAACATTCCTAACAGGGTCACGTGCCATGAAAGGGAGGGGGGAGAAACCACAGCCCAATATATTTACTACAGTACGTCTTTGAATCACAATACATATAGATTCATACAGGAAATGAAAAATATAAATTCTTTCAACGTCAACGTGCAGCTAGCGTTTTGACAGGGAGGCTTTGTGCACGGACGCTCGTAGCACACGCTACAGCGTGTGACCAACCCTGTCGCAGCGTGAAAACACTACAACGGATGCCGGTAGGCACGTCAGTACGGGCGCACCTAGTACGCTCGTCTGACACTGGCCTAAGACTTCTGACTAAGCCAGTGCAGACGGAGGTGCTCGTGCTTTTGAAATAAAGTTTGTAAAAAAAAATAATAATAATAATAAAAAAAAGGAACATAACTGTGGAGGGTACTGTACAGGTTTTTCCCCTAGATTTACTTATTTTCATTTTGGACCTTAAGCATCAATAGCTAAAACAGACAGTTATGTTTCTAAATGTAAAAACAATTTTGAAGATTGATACATAGACACTATAACAGCCAGGTTAATTTTCACCGCAATATCCCATCAAGGAGTGGATATCATATTGGTCTTAAAGACATTGCGATATCGCTTTCCCTGTTAAGATATCGTTGACTGCACCTCCTCAGTTCCAGTGCTGTGGGCCATCATGTTCATGTTCTGTGGTGTCGCTGGAAGGGGGCTGTCATGCAGTGCTGAGCAACTGGCCTACAATAGTGATGTTGGCATGCTGACTTGTCAGTCAGTGCACCTGCCTACAATCGGGTGTCAGGAGTGAGCAGAGGGCTGTCCTGTAGGACAGCTCAAAGCAGTCACTCAGCTGGCATGCATCAAAAATCATTAACACATATCTAGGGTAAGACTCCCTTTCAAATAAGCCCAACTTATGTTGGCCATGAAAACACAACCAGAAAAAAAAAAAAAATAGTAAAACTGTAACGCACTGGGAATCTTATCTTTTTAAAAATAGGATTTTCCCTCCTGAGAGGAAACCACACACTTTTAAACAGAAGATTGAGGGAAATCCTGGAAATGACAAATGGGAAACACAATATTGTGATACCCTTTTGTCATTTCCAGGATTAGCCGAGGTGTTCCAAATCATATGGAGGTTTTCTTTATAAATACAAGATAAGCACTTAGTATTTAGCAGTATGTGAGAATCCCGTACTTTCTGCTTTCGCTTTTCTTTCCGCTTGTCTTCTGTGTCTTGCAGCATCTTCTCTTTCCACAAGTCAAAGAAGTAGGATGGATTAGTGTAAAATTTCAAGCCTTCTTTACCATCATCTCTGTGAAATTCAAAAGAAAAAAAAAAAGAGCTTAGGAACAGTGCAAATGCAAAATACGTAAATATTCGGTATAGATGATCCAGAGTGTGCATTTTAATGTTGTAAATAGAAAAAGAAAAAGAGAACAGTAAACGTGTATTTACGCAATACATATAAATAGTACTAGCTCGGGGTAACCCAATGATTAAATATTAGAGCTTTGTGGACCCGAACTGGGTCCACAACAAAACAGTTGCTAGTACCAAATAAATTTGTGATTAGCTCGATACCATCATTAAGGCAAATTTCAAAAATAAAAAAACTTTATTGGGTAATCCAAACAATGAAAATCAGACATTAAAATGCGATCAGGGTAGTATTGCCTGTTATCTAGGAATCATACAGTATTATGCAAAGTGAACAGCACATACCGATAATCTCAACCACCTCAATCTGTAAAAATGTATTTTTTTTATTTTTGTCAAAGAGTCCACTAGGTGGCGCGTTTATAATAAGTGTATGCTGGCAATAAGGTAACACACATTACCGGCTATATTAGCCATTAAATAACTCCTCTTGTCTTTACATATCCATTTGGCAATAATCATTCCAAAAAGTTGCCATATGTCTTCATATATTACCTTTAAGTGGCGTGATACAGTGTTAACACCCTGCTTGCTTACATATAGTAATATGCCTAATCATAGTCACTTTGGCTTTCATTTTTTAAGAGTTACTCAAACATCATAATCAGGTACTTCTAAAATTGTTGCACTCTCCTGCCAGCTGATCAGTCCTACTTTAAAGGGGGTCGGTAGAATCAAGGACCCAATTTTTCCCTAGTGTACAGTCTACAACTTCACCCCACTTATACTTCTGCAGCTCAGTGTGATATCTCCCGAATCCTGGTGATTGTGGACCCAACAAGGGAGCAGATTGTAATGTGCTCCTTACAACCAATGCCTGCGACACTGATGATCTCCACCACCAGAGTCGAGTTAGTCATGCCCACCAGGAAAGGAGGGCCTGGTTGAAAATTGGACCTTTGTATTTCTGGAAATTAAACACCTGAATGTCTTTATTCCAGTTCCTACATCAGACTATAGGCTACAAATTGTCCTTTAATGTATATATAGCAATATGGGTTGGAGACTTTTATTTGAGTTCTACTTACTTACTGAAGAATAATTGAAACCACTATCGCTGCATTCACAGAAAAGGGAAATAAACCAGTTGCTTAGGCAACTCACAACAAACGTTACATTGGGAAGAGGGGGACTATGACGAGCTGGCAATTCGATATGCTTACTGTATGTCACAATGCCATAAACGTCCAGAACAGCCTCCCATACAAATAGGATAGGGAAATAGAGAAGCCTATTCCTCTTGTCCTACGTCATTGAGGAACTTGTGGACCATACTCCACACTGGGTTGGTGAAGTGAGGAGGTGGATCGCAACTTATCCCCCTGCCAACGAGATTTCCAAGGGATACTCTTGCGATACACCATCACCTCAACCAGTATGACTGGAAAAGACAGGAAAGATGATGCTCAATCCAATTATATCTTTAAATAGTTATTGTATGTATGACATCTGATAATAATCTACCCAATACCTGAAGTGCACTTATTTTGATATAGAAAGGATCATAAGGCAATTAAACAGGAGTGTTCAATGTATACATAAAAAACTGTATGCCTCCAACCTAGAGTTGCTAGATAAAATGTATTCATGCTGATGGACACTGCATGAAATATGCCACCCAGTATATAGAAGAAAGCAAAGAATTCCCTTTGTGAAATGCCTTGATGGAGAAATGGATTTCCCGCCAACGGAACATAAATTATACATACTGGGCTATATTACAATCTTTGGTCAGAAATGATCGTGCAACGTGTGAATTTTTGCACCAAGCGATAAACGTTTGCGAGTGCAAATCACCGCTGGAATTACAATCCTCGCGCGTCTTTTCATCCGTCGACTGATAACGTGCGTAAACCGCTCACGCAGTACCGTTGCGCGCAGAAATCAGTGTGCGCACGTTTTTTTCTTGCGATTCAGCCAATCAGAATTAAGAACCACAATTATCTCACGTTAAGAAATTGCTCCTGTCAATCTGAGCATATAGGCTGCAGCATTAATAAATGCACACACAACTTCTCCATTTTATTGATTTGGTGTGAGTAGAATGTGTAACTATACTTTGCTGCATTTATTATTTGAGCTGGTGTATTTGGGTTCGGCCAGGTAGTTCAAATTTGCCATTAACACTAGCTTTTAGGAGTTTCTAAAATTATGCGCGCAAAGGCTATGCTTTAAATCCTGCACATAGATTGTAATACCATCTGTGTACCAGAGCACATACGCATTTGCGCTCACAATGTGCAAATATAGGACTCGCGCAGTACAGTAAGCTCGCGCAGGTTCACCCGCGGTAGACGATTACGTGCGTTTGTTGCACTCTGTAATAAGGCGCAAAGGGTTTTACCCCTCGCGCTAATGTTTTTTTGCGCCGGCGTAAGCGTTTGCACGAAGATTGTAATTTAGCCCATTGCTGGGAATTTCCTTATTTTCCGCCTCCTTCTCTTGAAATAGTAATATAGTAATTTATGACCAATCTGCCAACCCTACTTTAATCAGAGAAAACATGATAAGGACTGATGAAATTGACTGATGGGTGTTTAAATGTGTCCAACTAGTTTCAGTATAAAAATATTTGCAAATAGATTGTTAGTTCCTTCTGGAACTGGGTTGGTTTTATAATCCTTCTAGTTCATGTTCGTTAAATATATTTGAACAACTCAGACGTTATTTTCTAATGTAATACCCCTAGTCCTGTACAAAACTGCAGAATGTGCTGGTTTTGACAGCAAATTTTTATTTAGTTTTAATCTTAGTCTTTTGACTAATATAGCAATGAATTTTAGTCATCTGAATGGTTTTAATTTTAGTCTAGTTTTAGTCGACTAAAATATCAATAGATTTAAATCTACTAAAATCTAATTTTAGTTGACCAAAATCTAATGGGTTTAGTTAAAGTATAATTCATGCATTATTTCAGCATTTTTCATTCAATACTCCTGGAGTAAACATCTAGTAACCTGTTATTTATGGTATTAAGGTCTGAACATGCGATACAGGCGCAGATATGACCGTTATGTTATAAATAACATATTTATCTTAAAATCCAGATTCCATTTTGACAGCAAATTGATTTAGTTTTAGTCGTAGTCTTTTGACTAAAATGCCATTTAATTTTAGTCACATTTTAGTCATCTGAATTATTTTAATTTTAGTTGTATTTTAGGGAAAAACATGTTAGAATTTTAGTCTAGTTTTAGTCGACGAAATTAACAATGGTGCTGGTGTCATGTAAATAAAGTATAATTTTAATGTTACAGGATAGCATGCATTGCTAAACCAGTTGCGTAAAGCAATCACTGAATAATATTTTCTGAATTTGGAAAGGATGAACGTATTTCATGTAAATGTTCTAGTCAAAATCATAATCCATTTTGTGTTAAGAATCTATCCTGGTATAAATAGGATGGAAAAGAGAAAACCCTGCAAGCTACGAAACACAGGAGGGAGAAGGAAGTGTGTCAGTGACCGCAATCTTATTTCTCACTTGAACAAAACATTCAAAGCAAGAGTACATTATTAGAATTAAATTGGTTTACTAATAAATAGCAAAAACTTGTGACGTCTGTCGAGTTCCATGTGCTGAAAGCAGTAGCAATTTTGTAATTTGGAAAGAAAAAAAAATTAAAACCCACCACTATATTCCATCAGGGGGTAGATATCCTACTTAAATTTAAGACCCATGCTATATGTCTCCCCTTGAGATATCGCAGCCTGTACTTATCTAGTTCCAGCGTCGGGTACCGCCATTTTCCTCCTCCTATGTGGAGCATTTTAAATGCCGTTGTACTGCACGATTGTCCCTCAGTGAAAAGTATTGGTGTGCTGACTTTTAGACAGCCTTTAGCTCTTCCACTCACAGCTTGCCATCACTCACCCTGGCAGCAGGGCACCGGAAGTCCATGTCAGCGAAAGGGAATTGCTTACATTTTTACCATCTATGTGTTAGCAAAAAAAAAAATTCAAACATGTATATAGGGAGTTATTCCCTGACAGATGAGCCCAGCTATGACACGTGCACTTTAAAGACAAATGGAAAGAACCTAGGAATGATATTTGTGTTCAGAATTAATTAGCAGGTTTCATCTTTCATATAATTATTTAGCTGTGTAAGGAAGGCTGTTACAGCAGGCAGATCTTATAAAACACCTACTGCAAGTGCAGGAAACACATTCCGCAAACCTGCTGTACAAAACCTCTTATTGTAGTGGATAAAGTGCTTGGAGTCTGTGGGTGAAATATGCCAAATATATCTATATTAGGACAGACCGATATCCGAGGCCCCTCTGGAGTTTCCGACACCTCCCTGCTAGAATAGGATGGAAAGTGGAGGAACCTGCATTTCCTCATCAGTATCAAGAAGGAAAAATATTGTATTTGCCTAGTGAGCCAACCACTTATTATTTATTTATTTATAAAGTATTTTACCAGGAAGGATATATTGAGATTTCTCTCGTTTTCAAGTATGTCCTGGGTTCAAGAACATTGAATTGTTACAGTGGTTACAGAAATACAAAGTAATAAATGCAAGATATTAAAAACACAAATATACAGGTTAACAGAAAATAAATATGTAGGAAATAGTCACTATGTTACATGTTTACAGGTGCATTCTGTATTGAGGTATGTTAATAGGGAGCTCTTGAGTGACTTAAGACTGGGGGAAGATTTGATGGCGTCTGGGAGGTTATTCCATAATTGCAGAGCTCTGTAGGAAAATGAGGACCGAGCCACTGTCTTTTTGTATTGTGGTATTGCAAGTAAGGTGCTGGTCCTGGATCGGAGGTTATAGGATGAGGGAACTGCTAGGGGAAGCAGCCTATTCAGGTAGGGTGGCAGCTTCCCAGAAAAGCTCTTAAACACCAGGTTGGAAAGGTGAAGGGTGCGTTTAGATTCCAGCGATGGCCAGTTTAGTTCCTTTAACATGTCACAATGGTGGATCATGTAGTTACATTGTAGCGCAAAGCGGCAGAATGAGTTATATAATGTGGTAAGTTTCTGAAGGTGCGTTTGCGGGGCCGCGGCATACACTACATCTCCGTAATCAATAGCCGGCATAAGTATTTGTTGTACAATCTGCTTTCTTACCGCGGGGCTAATGCAGGATTTGTTTCTGTACTGGGCTTCTAGTTTGGGGTAAAGTTTAGATGAGAGTTTTTTGATGTGGGGGCCCAAAGGATAGATTTGGGTCTAAACACATACCTAGATATTTGAGAGAAGTGACTGTGGTCAGTGTGCCAATCAAAGCAAACCATTACAGCGAGGCCACGCAGATGCAGGCTCGGAATCTATGAACCTGCACAAATACCTCCCAGGACTGACACGGAGGAAGCGCAACTTCCCACTTATGACTTCCTGTGTAAGGAGGGAGGGGGCACAGTCCTCAAGATTTGTGAAACCACTTGAAAATAGTCAGACATGGACATATTTTACATTGACCTGCTGGTCAATCAATGAGCTTTATTTATTTATTTAAAAAGTATTTTACCAGGAAGGATACATTGAGATCTCTCTTGTCTTCAAGTATTTCCTGGGTTCAAGAACATTGAATTGTTACAGTAGATACAGAAATACAAAGATATAAAATGCAAGATATTAGAAGACAAATATACAGATTAACTGAGCATAAATTTGTAGGAAATATATTCACTATGTTACAGGTTTACAGGTGCATTCCGTATTGAGGTATAGATAGAGATCTATAGATAGAGATCTCTTAAGTGACTTTAGACTGGGGGAAGATTTGATGGCGTCTGGGAGGTTATTCCATAATTGCGGTGCTCTGGAGGAAAAAGAGGATTGAGACACTTTCTTTTTGTATTGTGGTACTTAAAGTAAGGTGCTGCTCCTGGATCTGAGGATATAGGATGAGGGAACTGATGGGGAAGCAGCCTATTCAGGTAGGGTGGTAGCTTCCCCGAAAAAGCTCTTAAACACCAGGTTGGAAAGGGGAGGATGGAAAAAAAATAATATACATATAAAATGTAACCACAAGGTTATGAAGTCAGTCATGCCAAACGTGGCTTGTTGTAATTTTAAAAGGGATATGACTTGCTTATGTTTTTACGATCACATTTCTAATTACAGCAGTAAACTTAATAGTCAGTAATTATAATAGTAGAGAGGACAAATTTAGCTGCCCTGTGACGTTGAGGATGCTACACCAGCCCGCAAAATTTCCAATCGCCTGCTCGCAAATGGCGAGTGGAAATTGGCTGCGGGCGAGTGGGGTACATTGACCCGTCGGGCCCACGGGTTGCTGGGACCCGGATCAGTGGGCCGCCGCCGCCTTGCTTCTCAGCTCCGGTATCGGACTCTTGGAGTTCGAATCCGGAGCTGACCGATCGTGGCTGCCCCCTCCCGTGCAGCGTCGGTCCACTCCCGTGAGGGGTCACCTGCCCACCCACGTGATGCGTCGCGCACACTGCTGCGAGTTGACGACGCAGCACTTGGGTGGGTCAGGTGATGTGCGGGAGGGGCGGCACCAACACAGTGGCCGTGCTGCAGCACCTCTGAATTGGTAGGTGACTGCTGAAGGGAGGGGAAGAGGTTAAAAAGGAGAGGAAGATAAGGAGGGGGAAGAGAACAAGGCGGGAGAATGAGAAAGAGAGGGGGTAAAAAGAAAGGGGGGAAGAATGAGGGGGAAAAAGAAAGGAGTAAAAAGAATGAGAATGAGGGTGGAAAAAGAAAGAAAGGTAAAAAGAATGAGAAGGGAAAAGAATGAGAATGAGGGGAAAAAACAGAATGAGGGGGGAAAGAAAGGGGTAAAAAGAATGAGAAAGAGGGGGGGTGAAAAAAAGGCAGTGGAGCTCTGATACGCTCCTACACACTGCACATTATTGTGAGCTATGGCTGTGATGCTCTGATAGACACTGCACCTTGCTGTATCAGAGCACCACAGCAATAAAACTCTTAGTAATGTGCGGTGTGTATGAACGTGAGTTTGTATGAGAGTATCACAGAGCTACACAGCAATTAAACTCACGCTCATACACACCGCACATTACTGTGAGTTTTATTACTGTGGAGCTCTGTGATGCGCTCATAGACACGGCACATTACTGTATCAGAGCTACACAGCAATAAAACTCACAGTAATGTGCACTGTGTATGAGCGTGAGTTTTATCGCTGTTGAACTCTGGGATACTCTCATACACGCCACACATTATTTTTCTTTGTTTTAACTGCTTTATGTTAATGATAATTAAATAATTTAAGAGAGTGTGTTTAGGGGCAGATTTAGAGGTAAGGCTTGGGTTGGGTGGGGCAACTGGTGGCGAGTAACTCTTAAGGCCTGGCTAGTAGCTCAGGACCTGAAATTTTGAGCCCTGTGCTACACGATATGCCTGATGAGAGTTAAGTGATCTTCTGGTTAATCTTTGCTAATCCACACAGTTGCAGGACAAATTTTTCGAAGGATCGTCTTTTTTAAATTATTTTTTAATCTTCAATTTATTTTTCTAGATTATTTTAAAAGTCTAGCTTGCTTGGAGTAGCTAAACGTTTGATTCAGTTTATTTCCTGTAATTCCGTAATAATGCATCATAAAAGCATCTATGGCTTATCTACAGCTCATCCTGGTGTGACCTTGCTCAGAAATATCTATAGTCCAAGCTTTGCTCTACACCATAGAAGAGATTCATGCTGTAGTCTTAAACCAGTATCATAAAAAGGCGAATAAAAAAACAGAACCAGCACCATAGGAATGACTTTTGAATGAGAGGTGGTGCTGGACAGAATAAATCCCCCATGTTGAAGAAAATCCTAGAGAAATGACAAGACTCCTGAAATCCAGTGCCAGTGATGTCAAATTGGAAATTATGCCATGGCATGGGAACGCGTAATTGCTTGTCGAACGCTGCTCTCCATCACAGCTTGAAAGGCAACATAGACAGGGACTTGGCTTAATCTCGTTACTGCCAATGAAAGTGGATCTTCACAGATCTAACAACAGACGGGGGCTGAAGGCAACAAAGTGGTAATAATCTAAGCACAAAGCTAGAGGGAGTCCAGATACACATTTTCTGCTGCCAATCCCTTAATCTCGTATGTATTTTAACAAGATGGGAATACAGACTGACAGTAAAGCAAAAAAAAAATAATAATATAAATAAATAAGTATATATATATATATATATCTCTCTATCTCACTGATTTTGGCTAGGATTAATTACTGAAAGATGAAACATATAATGTTACACAGGGACAAAAAGGCCTGTGATAATAATGGGGTTTATAAGCAGGCCCCTAAAATCAGTTTTGAGGACATAATCTATACAATGGTGCGTGCTTTTTAGATATCTTGCATTGCATCCTTTGGTGGTTTGCTGGTGCAGCAATAAGATTAGTACCCTGACCAGAAGATGGCAACAATGTTTACCACCCATTTACCAAGAAATCACTTACCAACTACCTATAGGACTTCTCCATTAACCCCTTCTCTACCTCAATCAAGTTAACTGTATCTTGAGCTCCTGCAGCAGCTTTTGAATATTGAGTTAAGTCCACCTGGTCTTAATTCGGAGCAATGCAAAGGAATGTCATTAATTGCAAACGAAATGCGTTTGCAAACAGGCTCCAGAATGTGCCCCTAAAATTTCAGGACCTCAGACATGTCAGCTGGAACTTTGGTTTCTGAAACAGAGACCTGCCAGTGGTTTTATGGAAAACTGCTTGGTAGTGAAGTAGATAAGCAGACCTTTTACTACCTACCTGAAATGCAGTTTTCTCAGTTCCCAACCAGTATCATGCTAGGGGCAAGAATAATATCACTAGAATATTGTCTTCTGTTAAAGTCTCCACTCAATCCTAAGGGGAGTGTCCATGTTCCTTTTTGATCATCAGTTAAACGAACATCAAATTAAATACAAATGCCTGCTGCATGTCTCATGTTCTTTTAAACAACTTTACTGCTCTAATGCTCCAGTCCACAAAGAGCCTACATAAAACACAAAGGGAATTATTCTGTGCCTCTCGCCCTATACGAGGACGCCAACGGGGAAAACCTGCACCTGTAGAAGCAGTATCACTTTGCACCAACTTAGAGCTGCGACCAACTTTTTAGTTACCGGTAATTAGCATTAGGACAAGTAAGGTATTACTAAGTCGTAACAGGAATTACTGATTGCGCTCCCTATACTTAACATGGGGAGCCCAAAGTACAGTAAAGTTCGCGGAAGGGAGCGTAATCACTGATGCATTAACGTTTTTTTTAATGCGTTTGGTATGTAATATGGCGGGTAGGGATGCATCGATACTAGTATCGGTGCCGATACTGTCATTTGCACGAGTACTTGGTACTCGTGCAAAAGGCCCAATACATCCCCCCCCCGATACCGGAAGCCAGCGCTGGACCGGCTTGCCGGTATCAGCGGGGCTGGGGAAGCTGGCCGCGTGCATGAAAAGAACGCGGCCAGCATTCCCTTCCGGCGGCAGCGATACTCACCCATCCTGAGGTCCGGTCGCGCTGCTGTGACATGTTCACGCGTCCTCCGGGCGCTTCTGTGACGCTGCCTCTCGGCTGGAGGCAGCATCACAGAAGCGCCGGAGGGCCACGTGATCGCGCCACAGCAGTGCAACCGGAACTCAGGATGGGTGAGTATCGCTGCCGCTGGAAGGGAACGCTGGCCGCATGCTTTTCATGCACGCGGCCAGCTTCCCCAGCGTATAGGTGAGCGCTGGGGGCATATCCATTTGAGCTGGGGCAATTTCCATTTGAGCTGGGGCAATATCCATAGGAGCTGGGGCAATATCCATGTGACGCTGGGGGCAAGCTACATGTGAGCTGGGGGCATTCTGTATATATATATATATATCTCTCGGGGGGTATATACATGTGAGCTGGGGGCATTTTTATATGAGGTCTGTTCTTATTGGAAAGTGGTCACATGACATAAAATAAAAGTATCGGTACTCGGTATTGGTGAGTACTTTTAAAAGTATCAGTACTCGTACTCGGGTCTTAAAAAAGTGGTATCGGTGCATCCCTAATGGCAGGCATGCTTTAAAGTCACTTAACCTAGCGCCATCGGTCAGATAGCTGTGCGCTAGCGTTACGGAGGCAATACAGCCCAAAGTTTTGACTTGAAAAGAAAAAGCAAATAGACAACAGTTAAAACTCTGCCACTGTTTGGCTTCCTGTGATCATCTCGAACATCCCAATTCTTTGTTCCATCAGTTTTGCTACACTGCCTCCATTTCTCTGGAGTGCACTATCAGATCAACATAAAAGTACCTCCATTCATGCCCCAACAATGTAACATTGCCATAGATCCATCATTGATAAATGGAGTATCAGGAATTGAGCCATGCGTTCCTTAGTTTGAAAATACAATATTCGCTTAAGTGAAAAGCTTCAATATGCGTTTAATAAATAGACATCAAAGCAGTCATCAGAAGACACAAAATTGAAACTCGAAACTGCTGAAACAACTTGCAAGTGATTTGTGATGTAACTTTCTCAAAAGCCCACATGCCTCCCACCTCAGCTACCCAAAAACTACCCCCTTATACGTTAAAATAAATATTGAAAGATCAATATATGACAGACGTGTCCCATGATTATCTTTGAAGGGACACTACTGGGGACCTTGAGTTTGACCAGGGCTGTCAAACTCAAGATCCAAGATTTTGCTGCTTTCAAATCCCAAAATTCTTTCAATGCAATAGATGGCCAGGGAATCACGGGAGTTGTAGCTCAGAATCATCTGGGGAACCAGAGTTTGAAAGCACTGCTCAACACAGTGTGAACACTTAATGTTATCCAAGTGGTCACACTACTGAGCTCTCTCGCCCCCTCAAAGAGATCTGTCCTACCTAGAACCTGATCACTACAATCTGGGGTTTTGGGACCTGTGGGAGTTAGGTAACTCCAATGGACCTCATCGAGAACCACTAGATAGACTGGATACTCTCCTGAGTGTCGAGGAACTCAATAGTCGTGTTACACGTGTTGGCTGAATTTTTAATCCTACAGCATCCATTTAAGTCTGGAACTCAATACAGGACTACTTAGGAGTAATTATAGTGGCTTGACTTCTTTAAGTTTCTAGGTTAATGGAATCGTGTGGTGCGGTACAGGTAAACAGCGAGAATATATACTGACCTGTATGGAGTTAGTATATTCAGAGGAGGAGGATGTTCACACATTTCATATGTTTCATGTAGAGGAATTGGCAAAGTTTTGCGATCAAACAGCTGCTGATCTTGAATGGTTGAACTTCTAAATGCTTTCCTCATTGTGATATCTTGTAGTGAAACTGGAATTAAATTGGAAAGGGAATTAAAATACAGAATACTCAATAATAAATACAATCATTTCCTAGACAAAAAAAAAAAGCAAGAAAACCCAGATTTAAAATTTGACGTAAACAAACCCCCAAAATAAACCATATTTTCAATTTTTAAAATTCAAATAACAAAATTGATACATTAACGATGCTCCAAATCACGTTTCACATATACATTTATGTAGTTCACGGTACTGTACCATTTAATAAGTATAAAACAAGATCATACATGGAATGCATGACAAGAACATTTGCTCATTTACAGTGTACTACATGTTTGGTGTTAAACAAGGAGGAAACATCCCTACTTAGATCAGGAGTTTCGGATAATGTGACAGACGTTTGCTAGGATGGAATGGCCAATAAGAAAATGGAGATGAGGAATCTGTTTAGGGACAGGAATCTTTAAGTAACAAATTAAAAGGAGGCCAAGCAGCGAAGATATTGAGAACGGTGTATAAAAATTTGAAACTATAGGGCATGACTGTCACAACTCAAAAGGAAGACATACAACTTTTAAGAAAAATCAAATACAAGGCAATAGTTGGAGTACGGCAGTGACACTAAGAGCTGTGGGTATGATCATGCTGGACATAGCTCTAGGCTTTGGAAGGAACTAGGCATCTATGCTGGAACTGATGGGAATCAGGTTCAAGGATCATAACAGCAGATGGCAATATGTGAAACAGGTATCTAGTAGAGGCCGTCCCGATTTACAATGCCAAATCAGGGCAGGGTGACCGAGAAAGCAGATCACAATACATTTTGAAGTGTATGCATTTCACTTTACGTGTGCTTTGACAGCTATGTGGAGAGCAATATTATTAAAAGTTTTAAAATTGCACTTGTATAGATCAGTCTCTAGTCTAAAAAACAATATCCATTTTTATGTAAGAATAGAAGCACCAGATAATCTGTATGTATAGGAAAAGAGCTAGATATCACTACATAAATTATACAATATAAAAAAAAAATAAGCAGTCATTAATTAGATATAGTGTTGACATAAATGTAACTACAAACGAAAGTAGAAACAAATACAGTTGTGTTCAAAATTATTCAACCCCCACTGAAATTGAGTGTTTTGGCCAGTTTGACATTGATTTTGATCATTCAGTCATCTTGTTTACAATTAAATCAAAGAGGCACGTGTAGGTCAGACAAATATAACATAACATTTATAATGAAATAACCACAAATGTCTTTTCTGTGCTCACATCATTATCAGTTTTATTCAACCCCCAAGTGACATTCAATCTTAGTACTTAGTACAACATCTTTTTACAGTTATAACAGCTTTTAAACGTGAAGCATAGCTTGACACAAGTGTCTTGCAGCGATCTACGGGTATCTTCGCCCATTCGTCATGGGCAAAAGCCTCCAGTTCAGTCACATTCTTAGGCTTGCGCACTGCAACTGCTTTCCTTAAGTCCCACCAGAGGTTCTCAATCGGATTTAAGTCAGGTGACAGCGATGGCCACTCCAAAATGTTCCAGCCTTTAATCTGCAACCATGCTCTAATGGACTTGGAGGTATGCTTGGGATCATTGTCCTGTTGAAAGGTCCAACGTCTCCCAAGCCTCAGGTTTGTGACGGACTGCATCACATTGTCATCCAATATCTCCTGGTACTGAAGAGATTTCATGGTACCTTGCACACGCTGAAGCTTCCCTGTACCTGCAGAAGCAAAACAGCCCCAAAGCATGATTGACCCCCCGCCATGCTTCACAGTAGGCAAGGTGTTCTTTTCTTCATAGGCCTTGTTCTTCCTCCTCCAAACATAGCGTTGATCCATGGGCCCAAACAGTTCTAATTTGTTTCATCAGTCCACAGAACACTATCCCAAAACTTCTGTGGTTTGTCCACATGACTTTTGGCATACTGCAGTCGACTCTTCTTATTCTTTGGAGACAGCAAGGGGGTGCGCCTGGGAGTTCTGACATGGAGGCCTTCATTACGCAGTGTGCGCCGTATTGTCTGAGCTGAAACTTCAGTACCCACATCTGACAAATCTTTTCTAAGTTCCTCAGCAGTCACACGGGGACTTTTCTCCACTCTACGCTTCAGGTAGCGCACAGCAGTCGAAGTCAGCATCTTCTTTCTGCCACGACCAGGTAGCGTTTCAACAGTGCCCTTTGCCTTGAATTTGCGAATGATGCTTCCTATGGTCTCTCTTGGTATGTTTAACATCTTTGCAATCTTCTTCTAGCCATTGCCCTTCCTGTGAAGAGTAATCACCTCTTCTCTTGTCTTCCTGGACCATTCTCTTGACTTCACCATGTTTGTAACCACACCAGTAAATGTCTAGAAGGAGCTGAGTATCACAGTCATTTTAAAGCTGCCTAATTGGTGCTTATTATGCTTTATTGCTGCTCCGTGACATCCACAGGTGTTTTCAATACCTGATTGAAAACACTTGAATGAACCTCTGTTGTTCAGAGTGGTAGTCTTTAAGGGGTTGAATAATTGTGTCAATGAAGAATTCACAAAAGAAACATTTACTACTGTATTACAAAACCAATTGATGTCATTTTAGTTGCATATGGTTCTTTAAAAAGTCCTTGTAGGATTTCATTCTGAATACAATTACAAATGTACACTAAATTCCCTAAAACCCTTTACAGCATTGGGGGTTGAATAATTTTGAACACAACTGTAATTCAATGAGGGTGATAAATGACTACCTAACCATTTCCTCTAATGCCAGCGTCAGACGAGCTCACTAGGTGCGCCCGTACTGACGTGCTTACCGGCGCCGCGTTGTGACGCTGTAACGGTGCCGGTAACACGCTTTTGCACGAAATGCGCATGCAACAAGCGGCCGTCCACAAAACCTCCCCGTCGATGCGCTAGGACGCGCGTTGACGGGGCTGCACAGTGCGATCCTCCATAGGAGGATCGCAATTGCAGCGCTGAGTGCGCTCAGCGAGGTGGCCAGACGGGCGTCGGGTGGAAGGAACGTCCACAATCCTGGACGTTCCTTCCACTCTCCAATGATGCTCGTCTGACCCCAGCCTAAGTTGGGCAGGTTTCTGTCATCAGAAGCTACACACAACCAATGCATAAATACAAAATATATCAGCGCTCCAGCATAAAGTGTGGGGTTTTATTCGAAGATTTACACAGTTGTTTTGATTTGTACACACACTTTAACGAGACAAAAAAAAAAACAAAATAAAAAAACACACCGGAGAGCACAGTTTCAACAAACCAGGCTCCAGGTGAATACTGGCTAATAGAATATTGCCTTTGGCTCCTAAATTATTCCACAGAAATCTACAAGTAAAACGGTTTCAGGCTTCTAAGAATGGTTAGTTTGGCTCTTGAAGTGACCCTGAGGTAACCTGTCAAAAGGTAATTTTTAATGCTTGACCCATTGATCAATCAAAAACAGCTACTTAACCGGTCCTATTGCCCACCCATCATCCTGATTTGTGGGCGCTGCAGAATGTGGGATGATCCTTAGCTGTGTTGGTGAATCACTGGCTAATTAGACAGCATTGTTTCAGATCATAGAGGATTGTATTTTCATATATCACAACATGCCTGCTTACTTATGGGTATGGTATGTCTAGGGTGTTTAAAAGCCCTTTATCTGGAAAGTTAGAAGTAAATGCCTAACCTGACGGAGTGACAACATAGTTATCCCTAACTTTTCCTACCTCCTCCAATATTTCCATGCATCAATAAAGATTGTTGAAAGCTTTTGTGACATGCACCACTTTGGATTTGAGAGGTGCAGGCCTCATGTTCTATCATATTGCCTTGCCCTCTCGTGTTCAAGTCACCCTGTGCCTGTAGAGTGGGTGCAGGGTGTTTGTGTAACCTGTTTTGGATGAATTGTATTGTCTGTCTATCCTTATGGTCTATGTGTTAATATCGGTGAACATTTGAGTAGTTTTGTTCATCTGCTTTGTCAGGCAAACACTGCCCCATTATCTGCTGTTTTAGACCATAATCTTGCTTACCATTCATGGCTCTCATTGTCCAGTCTTGTCTAGGAATGTTGAGCAAATGTTTATCTGTCCTAGTCTAATTATGTCCCAAATGCAGTGAAGCAGAAAGAACAGTAACATCAGAAACCCTCACAACATTTTCTGGGGGAGGTTTTATATATGTAAATAATCCATGTTTGACCGCATAAATATCTGTGCCTGTCCTAATAAAACCAGTTCTATTTTGACCCTGAAAACCTAAAGATCTACAGTCTCCTCTTATTTCTGGGGATGCTGCTAGCAAGGCTCTTTACGTGTCCCAGTCCTTCACCTTCATTTAAGGTACTTGAGGAAGGCACGAGAGTCTGCTGGGGAGAACACGGGGGTCCGACAAGGAAATGGCATTGACAGTTGAGACCCAGTCGGGGTACTGAGATCTGTTACAGCTTTCTTTACAGTAAAACAGGGATCTGTCATTATCATCAGACCTTCTGCAGAGATAAAAAAAAACAAAAAAACTGTTTCTGCATCACAGAGGGAAGAGGGAAAAGGGAAATGGGGCTTTATGAGCCATATATGTCTTTGCTTTTAAGGGAATACTCCACCGAAAAGTAAAGCATCCCTATGGACAACCTCTGCCCATGATTTTTTATTTTATTTTTTCTCGTTTATTTTTGATTATTTTACTCACCTTTACTCCCTCGGCGCGCTGCTCTTCCTCTTCAGCTTAGGGTCTCTCAAACCCAGAAGTCCTGTGGCTTTTCTGCACAATTTGCAGTCCCTGCCCTACTTGTGTAGCTAGGAAACGCAAATTGTGCACCGCAACGGGACTTGTGAACTTTATGTACGCAAGTTCTCTAGTGCCTGAGCAGAAAGATGGATTGGAGCTGCGCACATGCAAATCTTCGATCCATCATGGTCTCGGAGACTGATTGCGTTGTCGGCATGCTGAGTGCCCACATCACTAGTAACCGCCAGCCGGGAAACTAAAATTCCCTGGCTGCTGGTGACGCAGGGTGGAGTGGAGCAAACTCCATCTAGCTTTTTAACTAGTTTGGCTGAGGGGGCACTCCTCACATCCTGACCTGACTTCAAAACGCTTCAGAACTATAAACTGGTCAGGATGTGTAGACTGTTCCTTGAACAACATAATCCACCATGAGGCCAATTGTGAAATGCCAACAAAATGACAATTTTTAAGATCGTTTGCAGAACTATTCATTTCATAAGGTTTAACACTTTTTTTATTACCAAACCAGGGTTTATGAAATCCCATGGAGGGAAGTAACACAATTAAAAATAAATACAGAAGAAAAATGTTCTAGGCATCCTCTGTTCCTCAGATGGTAGAACGCCCCCATAGGGTTATCTCTGCTGTAATTTCTATTCCATTTTTAATACAGTATGCTCTTCTCAAGGGAACACAATGCACTTTAGCTTTGGTCTATCTAGATGTATAGAGTCCTGAAACAGCACTAATGTTTACATGGATTTATTACAGACACCATCGTTATGGGGAGAGGGAGAGAAATAAAGAACCCACACAGAACACAAAGGATACAAATACACTAAGACCTGCAATCCGAGATGCAAAGCCTCAGGGATATTTAGCAAAACAGCAAAGGCTCATTATATCGAAAGGATGCAAACTGTATTTTAGGGGTGGGGTGCTGTAAAACATTATTTGTCTTGTTAAATCCCCTCCATAGTCGCTTTTGTAATACTACAAACATAAAGCGGTTTATACTTTTGGGAGTCAATCCGTTTCAAAGTATGTTTGTCTAATAGCAGCTGAACGGTGTAATGCGACACACACCCTACACAATGAGGTAAACATTAAAAGGTCATTTTAAAGAACTGAAAATATGCTGGAGAACATGAAAGCTCATTAATTGGTTCAAAATATGCCATGATTAGGTTTTGAAATAAAGAGGATGGAAACTGCTTTCACAAGAAGCGATGAAACCGATTCGAGAATCATCCCCACGCAGCATTACCAGTTAATTTGCTAGTTTATGGTCGAGCTTTAACAAAAATGATCCATTATATTTTTGATGGTAAAAAAGGTTGTTGGGAGGAAAAGATATCCGTAATCGAAAAATACAGCGACTGGAACAATGTTAAGGGTGGTGAGCTATCATTTTACATCTATGAATGTTGATTTATAATTAAAATATTAGGTATTCCGGTTCCATTGCCATCTAAAATTGGCCACGAACAATACCAGCACCGTCTGAGCCACGGAAAGGTCTTCCTCTCCTGTAAACTGCCACAGTCCTCACTCCCAACCTGAGCTTGCACTGTGGATGCCGGACAAGACAGCATGCTGTTGCGGACCTTCTCTAGGCCGAGAGTGAGGTCCTGGTCATTGTGGAGCCCCAAACAGGGAGCACAGGCCTGCAACGTGGTCGACTGCACACAGGTTGATTACTGTAGATACTCGAGTATACCGCTAGATTTTGGTGACAAAACTTTACCTTAAAATTGGAGGGGTCGCGTTATATACGAGACATCTAAATCACGTGTTAAAAAAAAAATAAACGTTCCTTGCTCTGGATCCCAAGTCTCCCGGAAGCTTCCGGTAGTCTCGCTGAAGTGGAAGCGGGCTCCCTGATGCTTGCAAACACTTCAGGAACTCCCAGATTCGGGAGAGGTGGGATCCATCATGGCCAGAGGGCATGCTTCGTTTAAGCCAATCATTAACCTCGCTGGCCTCCGCTGGCCATCTTAACGCTAGTAAAGAAGACGGGCGGCTGGCGGCTTCTGCAATCATTCTAGAGCAGAACCCTGGTCTGAGGGGGAGCCTGTCTGTGTTAAGAGAACCTGGAAGGATTTTAATTGATTACCGGTAAAGTATAAATTTTCCTCCTCGCGTCATATTCAAGTATTCTCTCATTTCCATAATAAATCTCTATCCATCGCGTTATATTCAGGATGCGCTATACTCGAGTATCTACGGTACTTCATGGCCGACCACACCGCGGCTGGCCAGAACGCACCATAGTAACTTCCCACTGCGCCTCTCTGTGAGGTGATGTGTCCCTGCCCTAACTGTGCCGGGGTCCATTGGGTGAATCCTGTGGGCTTCAAAAATCTACAAGGCCAAGCAGTGAACATTTTTTCAAGCAGGGCCAGGCTTTCGAATTGGCAACAAATGCAAGATCCTCCCAAAAAAAGACCAGGTAAACCTAAAAGAACAGCAATACCACCACATGGTCCTGAACACTCTGAATTTCTGTAAACACTTAAAAGATATAAATACCTGTCCCACGGTTAATACCATGGAGGTATATAGATAATGGTGGTATACTTTAAAACCTAACCTTTATTAGAGAATTCGGAGCTGGGGTTTCCCCCTCAGTGTCGCAAATAAATTCCTCATCACCTCACAGCTTGGGAAATTTTGTATATACAACCCTGTCTATTCTCAATTATAATCTGGATACAGTACATAGTGTTCCTACACTCTTTCCACCCTTGAACTTTTAACCCACTGAAACCAATTAATCAGGTAATAGCATCTGCCCCATCCCTGCACTTTGTTGCCCTTTCTCAGCCCAACTCCCTGTCTGTGTTTAAGAGATGGGAATAGGGGAGGCAGAGCTGACTCCAGACGAGAGAGGATGCACTTTGCTAAGCTTCCTGGCTAATTTTGATATTTCGGTTTTATTGGCGTTGCTCTGTCTGTTTTGTGACCCCATTTGGTGGCTGATATTCCCTGGCGGTGGTGATCCAGTGCTGAGACGGGCTGTGGGTCCCCTGGCCGATGGCAGAGACAGTTTTGGGCCTACTGGTGCGGCCTTTCCTGACGGCCATTTTTGCAGCCTGTACAATCTCCTCAGGTTATGTTGCCATCCCCTCCCGCTGTTATCCCTGCACAGATGGCTGACCAGACTCCTGGCCCTTCACGAGGGTGATACTGGCTCCCCGGTGGCGGTGATGGATTTCCAGGTTGTTGGCTGCTGGGGCCCAGCAGGGCTTACTGGTCCTCTGCTCCCTTTTCTGGTGCTGGGGTGGCCGCGGGCTGGTTCCGGCCCTCCTGATGGGTAGAGGCCACTCTGCTGCCACTGGAGAGGTGCTGCCTTTCCTGCCCTCTGATCGAAGATCTGCTCCCACCGAGGTGGCTCTCCTGGATGGCCTGTCCTGGTGCCTGACTTAACTCCCTTTTGATGCGCTGGGGGCCTTGCCCCCCCCTTCTTGGACATTGGTTGATGTCCCCGTGTCTCTGACACTCACACATACCCTGGCTGAGGGACTCTCTCCAGGATTGCTGTGTTGGTACACTTGGGGCTGGTGTCACCCACCCCCCATTTCATTGACATTTGTTGAGGACATCTTTGTCATTTGGCTGACTTTCGTGCCAACATTTTTGTCCCTCTTATGCCTTCCCAAACAAACTTTTAGAACTGCCTGCTGAGTTTTAGGGCTTGCTGTTGTTCGTCTGATGAAGCATCAGGATCCCCCCTTTTTTTTTTTTTTTGAGTGCGGCACAATGGTATGTAACCTGGGCGAGCTGCTACGATGTCAACCTAGGCTCTTGCTATCCTCTTGGCCCCAGGTCTCCCAGCCTTGTGGCCCCTTCCATGGCCCTCGGTTTCCTTAGGGTTGCCGTGGTGAAACGGGAATGCCACGACTCACTTGGCAGTCCCTCACCCCCCCACTTCCCTCATTTTATTTTCACACGGTTTTCCTGGTGTCCCCTTGACGAACTCCATCGCTTTTTCTGGATCAGCCCTCCCGACAAGTTTCTGCGCCCCCTTACCCCTCCCCCTGGTTTTCCTTTAAGCTGCTAGTCTTAGAAGATTCTATTAAGGTTTTTCTGATGACTTCTCGTATGACGTTTCACTGCTGATCTATCTTTGGCCACGCGCGGCCATCATGTTGTACTGTGTGTCATATTGCTGACGCTTCACCAATATAATTTTTTTTAATACAATATGATAAAAACATTTTTTTTTAAAAAGAAGAGGTGGTAATAATGGTGAGAGATAGGGGGGAAAAAAAATCAATGGGAACAAACAATAGAAAAAAGGAAAGAAGGAAAAATATATATATTTTTTTCCTTCCTCTCCCTCCCATATCATATTCCAGTCAAAATAAGTTTTTATTTGATTTTCCAACCGGAGTCTCTCTTCCCTATCAGCACACCGTTTCTCATTTTATAGAACTCTCCATGAGACCCAATGCCAATGAGATTTTCCTACGACGGGCCCTGCTGTCTTCATGGATAGAATTTGCTTTTGCCATATAGTTTAGAAACAGACCGCAAAACCCCCCTAGACCCTAAAAGAAGTAAACCTCTTCAATCACCTCATCACACTCCCCAATGCCTGCAACACACGACTCAGAGGACAGAGATCTATAGCCAACAACTGCATCAGAGCAAGCAAACTACTATCACCTCCGTCGAAAACAGAACGCTTTAGAAAATAGGAGCCACTGCAGTCTGCAACAATTTCCGTCTTATTGGTATTCCCGAATTGATGCAAGCTCAGGATCAGCAGGAGTGGCTACAAAAGGTCCTTCCAGCCAAATCCAAATCTACCGGCATATACACAAACCAAAACAGACCTGGAAACTGCCACCACAAACAAAGCCCATGTGAGCTGCAAATTCCAATCAGTTATTTCAATGCATGGGGCAGATCAGGTAGACTTTTAGCTCGTAGAGCCATGCCAACATCAACCTACTGTCAGGTGCAGCACAACGAATAACACGGATATTACCCTATCTCCTGAAATTAAATTATTCTACAAATAGTTTAAAGCCCGTTCCCTACCTGTTCCTGACAAATCAGATCTAGGTAACAAATTCCTAGACAAATACCCTAAACCCACACACCTCTCTGATAGTCACAGGGAATTGTTCAACCAATCCATTACTGCTAAAGAAGTGGAACTGGCCATTACTGCACTCAAATAGACTAAATCGCCAGGCCCAGATGGGTTCTTGACTGATTACCATAAAATACTGTAAGAACAAATCTGTCCTGTACTCAACTGTTTAACGTCATACATATCTCACATGCCCCCATCAACTCTTTAAATTTATTTATTTATTTAACTCTTTAAATGCCGCACAAATGATTGTGCGGCCTAAGCTCGGAAAACCAACAGACTAAATATACGCCTGCCTATTTCCTTCCCAAACATAGATTAAAAAAACTCCTTACCAAAATCGTGGCCACTCTTATACAAACCTTCCAACTTCTAACTGCTGACACAACATCAGCAGGGGCTTGTCCTTGGCATCATGCCTTAGTGAGGGTACAAGGTGCTCGAATATCCGTCTCAGCTAACAAACTATCCCCCTTGTCTCGACACCCAGTCATTCTGACTTGGAGAGTTTTTCATACAGTGAGCGGGCCATAGTTACTACAAACTCTCATGAATCATAGCCTTGGATTAATGTTTTGTCCAATTTATTTGCAATATCACTAGATATCCTGCCTCTTTTATATCCACAAATGGCCTTGACTCACCATTATTTTTCCTGAGGAGGTGTATTAGACCACTTACTTTTTGACATTGCAAATAGACGCTCTGTTACAGTCCTTGGAGGCTCTGCCAACAACTTCAGGGATACCAGTTGATGAAAACGTGTTAAAAGGTCTCAGGTCTTTGCGGAGGACATCCGTATTTTTACGGGAGAACCTTCCGGGGCCCTTACCTTTCCTTCTAGACCTCTTTCATACTTTTGAAATAATAGCAGGCCTTAAGGGCAGTTGCAACAATTTTGCTGCACTTCATCGCCTCTCCATAAGCCACACGCTCTGCCCCATAATGTTTGATTTTGGCCCCGCACTCCCTCAAACATTTTGGGGTATGCAGTCACAGAGGTTCAAGTACTCCAATATACCTGCAACAACTCGAACAGTTACTGCTGAGCTCACAAAATGGCATGATTTGCCACACTCCTTTGTGTGACAGGTAAACCTAGACAACACTATTAGTTTCCAAAATTACACTGCCCACTTCAGCTAATGCCCTTCCTTATCACCTACAAAAGATGAGAAGTTTCTGGGAGGGTTCAGCAACTCGACACAGCCTGACCAAGCTTCACCAACACAAGAGGCAAGGTGGGGTAAATTTACCCAATGCCAGCGATTATAATATAGCAGCGCAATGTAGACACGCCATAGACTGGATCAAAAATTACTCTCCATTCTCTGAAGTTGCTCCAATCTACTACACTGTCCTTAAAAAGGAGGTCCACCCCAGCCCTTTTAGATATCACTTTTTAACTATGGACTCCACAAGCCAATACACATGGGGACGCAGAGCACCACTGCTGGTATCTGCCAGCTTTGCCCTACGTGCCGGGGTGAGGCACTAGGAAAGCGCCTGCCACAGAATACAATGGAAAAATGGAGACTAAGGGAAAAATATGCAGGTGCAGATTTTCCCTCTTACTGTCCCAATTTTACCATCAACTACGGAATAGGGCCCTTTGTCTCTACCTGCCAATGTTATTTCCCAGCCCTCAAATTGCAGTTCATGCAATGATAAAATCCTCACACCAATATACAGTGTGGTATTCCGGGGAGATGGTTGTGGGTCGCAGAACCCTGGGATCCTAACCCAAGGCACCCTCCAGTGCCTGACCTGTTTCCATATGGATTCCTCTTTTATGGGAGAGGTAAGCTCAAGTATGTTTCAAGTTTTAAGTTCCAAGTTTCCCGATTCATTGATGGAAATTTCGATTTTCTTTTCATTCTATATTCTTATTTTAGTTTTTTGTAAAATAAAATGAGTGCATCTTTTGTGTACTTTTATGAACTGCACCAACTGCCATGTATCTTCACAGGTTTTCAATGTTCATTTTGCAACTGTACTTCAACTGCACCCTCAATAATTTTTTTTTAAAAATTTAACAAGTTTTAAAAACCTCCCTTTAATCCAGCTACAGGTCCATATCCGACAGCTGCTGTTATTGGCACCGTGAGCCAACTGACAGAAGGTGGGTTGCTCGCTCTAGCATCCAGCCAATCTAGTTCACCTCAATACAAAAGCACTGAGAGGCAGTGGTCAGTGGGTAATGCACAGATTTGTGCATTTTCTGAACAAAACCCCACAGGGCTGACAGCTTTCTGGATGGGGAAGTATCCCTGTAAAATACAGATTATATATAGAATTATTTTCCCTATACACACACACATACACACACACGTGTATATTACACATACGCACTTTAAACGATCAAATCTATCCACGATCAGGGTATAATTAGCTAGCAAATATTGCATCATACAAGATAACAGCACAAATGTGGAACAAGATTACAGTAAACATTTAATCTAGAAACACTTAAAATTACTAGAGAAAAAAAATCACTCAAAAGGAGCAGTGTCATCCTACTGAATAAGTCTTTGTGCAGAAATGACAGATAACATTCAGGCATCGTCTTCCGCCGAGACTCAATGTACTTTGTGAAACTACTGAATGGCATAGATCCCCCTTTGAGGGAGACATTCAACAGGTTTTTGTTTAATAAACCAATGAACGGGATAGACATTAACGATTTAGGAAGCCAACTGTCTAATGAATATGCAACACCACCTGCCCTAGAAGGGGGGGGGGGGAGGAAGTACAGTAAAGCATATATTGGAATTCTACACATTTAGGCACATCAATCTCCCAAGGTTAATTACCATCCGAAAATACTTTGAATTCTGTTTACGAATTGAATGATCAGCCGCAGCATGGCTTAACTATACAGACAGAAGCATCATGTAAAATATAATGAAAGGGATTTTCTCTTCAAAATACAGGTATTGCAAGATATTCAGATAATCATATTTTTACTTTGCATTTCTAGAAAAATAAGTATTTTATGAATATTGTGTTGCGTGCCAAGAGTTCAACATGCCACAGCACAGGTTTTCCAGACAGAGCGCTATCATTGGTGATGTCACACCCATCTCCATCCACCAAGAGCGGCTTCGATGATGCGGAGTAGATTTGACAGCCCCAGAAGGTAGTTTCAAGGTGCCCAGCCCTGACACCACCTTTTAAACTGTCAGATTAATTTAGCATCACCTGGCTGCAGGTTTGCTGCTGTCTATAGAATGTCACTGGCCTACTCTGAAGAACAGAAAGGAACGGTTTTCAAGAAGGAAAGGCTCGAGATAATCCTCCCCCCCCCCTCCCGGTCGTCGTTCAACTCTAGCCAGGGAAGGAAAAAAACAAAAAGCTATTCAGGTATTAAAAGATAATTTGACAGCAATGAAGAATCAAGATCTTAAAACAAGGCTTGACAAAGCAGGGACCTACATAGCCACTACCTCCTAAAATTTTACTTTTGAGGACTGAACATTTTGGCTATTCTTTACAACATTAATTAAAAACCAATTCCGTAGCTCCTAAGCGCTCTCTAAGGCACCTAATTTTGACATTCATTTGTCAAGACATGTTATAAATATTCAGAACAAGGGGAAAAATAAATTCCTTATCACACACAAATTATAGGCACTCCATTCGTCAAAAAGTGACCGACAGTCACTTAGTCTTCATGCTCCAGTGCATGAAGTCTTGATAAAGGCTCGGTGGAGCTGAAATGTGGATGCTGTAAAATGTAATTTTGGAATAGAAGTAAAACCGAAAATGTTTATGTAGGCCAGTGCGTGCCTGCTATTTTTTCATTTTGGAATATGAGATATATATATATATATACACACACACACACACCCTCATATTGTTTGCAAAGATAATCTAGCCCCTTTTTCAAATCTTAAGCAGCACACTCGAAAGATCTTTGACGTCCTTTAAAACACTGTGCTTCTGGGTTTCATGTATTTTTCCCTGCATTGGATTTCAAGGTCCAAGAAATCCAATCTGATCTAGGTCACTGATGGATCACCTTTTGTACTGCAGCAGGTGCAGCTTAAGTTTCTCACGACATTCAGCCAACCAAAGGGAGAACAATGGTGAAAACTATGCAAGACCAGTACTGGGTTATGAATGCACCCCGAGCTAAAACTCCAAAAAGAGCATTCAAGAATCATAGGATTTATCCATATTCCTTCTTTATAGGCTAGAGCTAAAGTTAGTTTTCCAGAAAAACATACAGTGAGGGAAAAATATATTTGCTCCACGACAAAGAAATGATCAGTCAATAATTTTAATGGTAGGTTTATTTGAACAGTAAGAGCCAGACAAAAAAAAATCCAGAAAAACACATTTAAAAAAAAAAAATTGATTTGCATTTTAGTGAGTGAAATAAGTATTCGATCCCCTATCAATCAGAAAGATTTCTAGCTAGCAGGTGTCTTTTATAGAGGTAGCGAACTGAGATTAGGAGCACTCTCTTAAAAGGAGTATTCCAAGGATGTCAGGGACAAGATTGTAGATCTACACAAGGCTGGAATGGGCTACAAGACCATCGCCAAGCAGCTTGATGAGAAGGTGACAACAGTTGGCGCAATTATTGGCAAAATAACTGTCACTCTCCCACGGTCTGGGGCTCCATGCAAGATCTCACCTTGTGGAGTGTCAATGATCATGAGAATGGTGAGGATTCAGCCCAGAACTACACAGGAGGATCTTGTCAATGATCTCAAGGCAGCTGGGACCATAGTCACCAAGAAAACAATTGGTAACACAGTAAGCCGTGAACTACTGAAATCCTGCAGTGCCCGCAAGGTCCCCCTGCTCTGGAAAGCACATATAGAGGTCCATCTGAAGTTTGCCAATGAATGTCTGAATGATTCAGAGGAGAACTGGGTGAAAGTGTTGTGGTCAGATAATACCAAAAATCTAACTCTTTGGCATTAAGTCAAATCGCTGTGTTTGGAGGAGGAGGAATGCTGCCTATGACCCCAAGAACACCATCCCTACCATCAAACATTGAGGTGGAAACATTATCCTTTGGGGGCATCTTGCTGTTAAGGGAACAGGACAACTTCACTGCATCCAAAGGGACGATGGACGGGGCCATGTACCATCAAATCTTGGGTTAAAACCTCCTTCCCTCAGCCAGGGCATTGAAAATCGGTTGTGGATGGGTATTACAGCATGACAATGACCCAAAACACACAGCCAGAAATGGCTCAAGAAGAAGCACATTAAGGTCCAAGAGTGGCCTAGTCAGTCTCCAAACCTTAATCCCATAGAAAATCTGTGGAGGGAGCTGAAGGTTCGAGATCCCAAATGTCAGCCTCAAAACCTTAATGACTTGGAGAGTAGTGATGAGCCGAACACCCCTGTGTTCGGTTCGTATCCGAACAGCCGAAATGATCGAATACGAACTCGAGCACAATGTAAACCAATGGGGGCCGAACACCCAAAATGTGTTCGCAGTTCTCCTAAATGTACCGGCGGCTGCTGGTACATTTAGGAGACCTGTGGCTGCGGCCCCCAGCCCCCGTAACTCAGCTGTCCCGGCCTCCTGTTCCCCGGTTCGTAAGCTCCTCCGGTCCGTTTGGTCGCAGCTCCTCTCTGCCCCACGTCTTCATGCTGAATGATCTGATTGGGCAAAGTCCTGCGCCTGACCTGGACTTTGCCCAATCAGGACTCTAATTCAATATTGAGCCCTGATTGGGCAAAGTCCAGGTCAGGTGCAGGACTTTGCCCAATCAGAGCTCAGCATGAAGATGAGCTTTAACCAAGCTCTGATTGATTAAAGTCTTGCACCGACTTTAACCAACCAGAGCTTGGTTAAAGCTATACCCCATGCCTCATCTTCATGCTGAGCTCTGATTGGGCAAAGTCCTGCACCTGACCTGGACTTTGCCCAATCAGGGCTCAATATTGAATTAGAGTCCTGATTGGGCAAAGTCCAGGTCAGGCGCAGGACTTTGCCCAATCAGATCATTCAGCATGAAGACGTGGGGCAGAGAGGAGCCGCAGCCAGACGGACCGGAGGAGCTGACGGACTGGGGAACTGGAGGCCGGGACAGCTGCAGGACAGGTGAGATACAGGGGCCGGGGGCCGCAGGTCTCCTAAATGTACCGGCAGCCGCTGGTACATTTAGGAGACCTGTGGACGCATTTTTATTATGGAATGTCCACGGTCGAACAAACCGCGAACATCCCATAATGTTCGGCGTCCGCCGAACACTCAAACGGCCGATGTTTGATTCGAACTCACGTTCGAATCGAACCGAACGCTCATCCCTATTGGAGAGGATTTGCAAAAGAGTAGTGGGACAAAATCCCTCCTGAGATGTGTGAAAATCTGGTGGCCAACTACAAGAAACGTCTGATCTCTGTTATTGCCAACAAGGGTTTTGCCACCAAGTACCAAGTCATATTTTGCTAAGGGGTCAAATACTTATTTCCCTCATTAAAATGCAAATCAATTTATAACCTATTCGAAATGCCCCTTTCTAGATGTTTTGAGGTTCTGTCTCTCACTTAAAATAAACCTACCATTAAAATTATAGACTGATCGTTTGTCAGTGAGCAAACATACAAAATAAGTAGGGGGTAAAGTTATTTTTTCCTTCACTGTATGAAGTTGAAGTCCGCATTGTGGACTTCTACTTGGTTTTGCAACCAATTACTTAACATAGGGTAAAGACAAACTTAGAAAGGGAATATCACCCTTTAACAATTATATAGGTAAAAAAATAAACTGATCTATATAAAGAGAGTGATTCTCTTTCAAATGCACATCACTGTTGTGCTCTGACAGTGGCACTATATGAATATATAAACAGATTTTCTTGCTCCTCTGGGTATTATTTTTCCCCCCTCATTCTTACAGGGTTATTCAAAGAGATCCGAATGCCTGGAGAAAGGTAACCGAACGCTGATTTTCAGTGTTCGGTTACCTTTCTTGGCCATTCGGCTATCCAGAGAGCAGGCAATTCGCCAAATCCTGGCGAATTGCCTGCACATACGGTGCCTGTTCGAGGGCAGTGAAATCCCCATAAAAAAGCACCGCTTCGGCAATTCAGAGAACACAAACCAGCAGTGAAAGGTTCCCGAAATGCCCTGCCATTCGGTGTTTTAATGCGACAGGTTTATTCAGGAGAATCCCATAGGCTTCAATGTTAAAAATATTCCCGTTTTAATTCAATATCTAATAAACTGTTCATTATAAAATTCTGCAGTAAAGAGTCTCTTTATTTATAGATTTTTTCGGAAATTTTAAGCATTTTTTTTTTAAACTTAACTTATTTTTTCTGTAACAGCCCTTTTTATTATCATTCCCTGGATCTCATATGTAAATTTCAGACATTTTCACTCTAGTAGTTTCTTTGCAAACAGCGTTCCACTTTTCAATCATTCAAGCAAACTGTTTTCCTAATTTATTCACTGCCTTCTTCTGCGGTGTCGGCTTTTTCCGGAGGCTTCACTGCGTGTGATCGGCTCCTGCTCGGGTTTTTCCAGCATCTTCAACGGGTTAATACAGATGTTTTTGCGGGTTTTCGGCAGCTTTTCCCTGCACTTCGACAGCAATGTGGTGCTTGCTGAATACACCGCAGGGTAGCCGAACTGAGAAAGCCGATTTGCACCGAATTGAAGAGAACGAAAAGTCACCGAACATGCGGTGACTTTCGAATCTCTTTGAATAACCCTGTTAGTCTCAAGCCAGAGATCTGGGCGTGTGAGGGTTCTGCACAGTATCTTCGCTGTTACGAGCACTCCACTGTCATGGACAGAAATCTCTGACATCCCACCTGGAATCTGTTCCACCCATTCTATATGTAATAAAGGATGCGATTTATGAAAAAGCTTGTTTTAACTTGTTGATTTAAAGTTCAGAAACCCTTGTTCTGGTATTAAGAACACTAGAAGATTGTGGTTATGCTTAAAATCAGGGAGAAGAATAAACTATAGACTTAGTATAGAGAAAATCTGCCATATGAAAATAAGGAGCCTGGTTATTAACGCAGACCATAAGAGTCTTGCAGGATGAACAGCATCACATTAGAAGCTCATTACCTACAGGGCTATTCAGAGAGAGGTGAAAACCAGGAGAATGACTGGAGAAGTGAAAATTCAAGGTCAAAATAGCCAAACCAGAAAAATTCTCCCATTTATCTCACTTTCCAAATCGGCTATTTGCTCTAGATCGTTCATTCTCCTGGTTTTCACCTCTCTCTGAATAACCCTGATAGTCTCTCATTATGCTTAAGAAGGCTGAAATTTAAACATTTTCTATTAAAGCATTTATAGTTCTGGGAATACATATTGCTTTTTGTACCCAAATAAAAAAATACTACATTTCCACTCCGTGGAATATGATGTGCTAAGCTAAACAAATAAAATCTTAAACCGCTTGTAGTTCAGAGATACAAGAAATTCCTTATTATCAGGAAATCCTGTCTGTTTCTAGCCGAAAGAGAAAGGGGATCCATGCAGTGATTTGGTTTCTCAAAGCTCTGAAGATAAGATGCACAGAACCAGCACAATGCTACAATGTATTATCATCAGATACATCGCAAGAGTTTCTGAAACAGGATCAGTGAGTTTCCTGATGAATACATTTCAAGTGACCGTCTAAAAGTAATAATAGACAAACAAACCCATCGAAAAACAAGGAAACCTGAGTTTACAGGGGAAAGAAAACACAACCCCAATATATACACACACAAAACCATTTATATCTTGATAAAGACTGCATATGTTGGTGGAAATGTCAGTGTTTGTATAACATGGGCTTTTATTAAAAACGTCTTTTATCTTACAAGTCCTGGGATCTTCTAGATTTTTTTTTTACATAACACACACACATTTATATATATTTTTTTAAAAAAGGTTCTATAATAGGAATTAAAAATAAATCCTATCTTAGCCCTTTTAAAAACTTATTTTATGCGACGTGTTTATGCGAATGTTGTTTTCATATATATCTAACAATTTATCTCAACTTACCTGCTTCGGAGCTTGGTATCACACTTTGGACACCTAGATGACCCCATTAATAGACCATGGATTGGATTGAGTGGATAAAATTGGTCTACTACAGGTCTTCATCAAAACTAACACTAGATCAGCTTTGCCTGAATTCCTAAATTAGCTGGACCCTAGGAAAGAAATAATGGCTTTCTTTAGGGGAGCCAGAACTCCTAATATTTAGAACGTTAACCTTGCACCTGACATCACCATGCTCCGCGCCAAGCCTGGACTGTCGCCTCTGTGCCTTCCTCAGGTCCTGTTCTTATTCTCCAGGATTTAAGGCAGCAGATACGACCCTGGGTCTTCACAAACAACCCACATCGTTGGCAGTCTTTCCTTTCAGGACAAAGCCATGCGTACACTGGACTCTTTTTTGCTGTTGAGAATCAGCTTGGCAACCGGTACCTTTTTTTCTTTTTATAGAAATCACCATGCAACTATCTTTGTATCACATGAGCGATTGGGTTACGGATTGAAATTTCCAGTCCTACCACAGACCGGCAAAACTCCTTTCCTCGGCAGATCACATGCCGTTTCAGATGTCCAGGTAAGCGAAACTAGGAACAGAGCACTTTCCTATGTCACATCTTCAATTTAACCTTAACCATAACCTTAAAAAGGAAAGTATAGGATTACATAATGACGTTTTACATCTGACCCAAGACGGACATTTATTTGTTGTCAGACTATTAATCTGATCACTAACAGGGTTATCCAAAGAGATTCGAAAAGTCACCGCACGTTCGGTGACTTTTCATTCTCTTCAATTCGGTTCCTTTTGCCGATTGCATTTCGGTGACCCTGCGGTGTATTCAGCAAACAGCACAGGGTCCCCGAATTGCAGGGAAAAGCTACCGAAAACCTGACGAACACTAACCGAATGCATGCTTAAAAACAAGCAAAAACATCTGGATTAACCTTCGAAAAAGCCGAACAGGAGCCGAACAGGAGCCGAACAGGAGCCGAATCACACAGAGCCGAAGCAGCTGTGACGTAGAGGAGGCAGTGAATAAATTAGAAAAACCATTTGTATGAATCTGGGAAAATGAAACGCTGTTTGCAAAGAAACTACTGAGCGAAAATGTCTGAAATTTTCACAGGAGGTCCAGGGAATGATAATAAAGAGGGCTGTTACAAAAAAAATAAGTTAATTGAAAAAAAAAAACATCGGACTTTTTAAAAAAAATAAAAAAAATCTGAAAAATGCTTAAAGTATCCTAAAAAATCTATAAATAGACTTTTTGCTGCAGAATTTTATAATGAACGGTTTATTAGATATTGAATTAAAACGGGAATATTTTTAACATTGAAGCCTATGGGATTCTCCTGAATAAATTTGCCGAATGAAACCACCGAATGGCAGGGCATTAGGGGAACCTTTCACTGCTGGTTTGTGTTCTCTGAATAGCCGAAGCATTGCTTCTCTATGGGGATTTCACTGCCCTCGAACAGGAACCGAACAGGCACCGTATGTGCAGGCAATTCGCCAGGATTTGGCGAATTGCCTGCTCTCTGGATAGCCGAATGGCCAGGAAAGGTAACCGAACGCTGATTTTCAGCATTCGGTTACCTTTCTCAAGCAATTCGGATCTCTTTGGATAACCCTGTAAGGCTTTGCAAAAAAATAAAAGGTACTATTTTGTATCAATACCCCATTTTTGCATCCCATAGCAGCTTGATTTCCTTTTAATCTTGGATTAATTGCTATATGATTTATGCTATTTATCTGTATCTTTACCTACGTGGAGCTTGACAAAGACTGAAGGCAGCCGAAACGTTGGTCAATTCCAATTAAGCAACTTTTGCTTACGAGTTCCTAATGGGGTTTTATTTTTCATGTATGAATATCCCATCTACTCAGTGGTTTATGATCAGAGCCTAGATACAATGTCAGATGAAAGAGATGGACATTTATCCTACAAACTATGAGCCAAGAACAAACTTTAGGAGGCAAGTAAAAGTTAGAGATGTGCGCTTCGTTTCGAATCAAAATTTTCCCTATTTGTATTTCGGAAGTGCTTCCAAAATACAAATAAGTTCCGTCCAAAACCAAACGGTATAAAACAAAAATAGATTTTGCTTTACTGATCATGTTATTATACAGGTTCACTTAAACTCGGCACCGCGTTCCTGTCCATTCACCGTGGTGCTGATTCAGTTGAATTTGGCACCACAGGCCATTGATAGCGCCAAGGTGCTGGTAGGTACAATTTGCGGCAGTGAAATTCCCCATGGAGAATTAATGGTTAATCTATTCAGAGAACCCCCGAACAGCACAGAAATGTCAGTGAAATGCCCAGATTTTCGGTGGTTCATGCGACAGGTTTAGACAGGCGAATCCCATAGGTTCAAAGTAAAAAATATTCCCAGTTTCTATTTAATATTTATTCAACTCTTCATTCTTTACATTTGCAGCAAAAAGTCTTAATTTTTTTTGCCATTTTTCAGGATTTTTTGGTGAAATTTTTAGATTCCTAATTATTTTAAAACAAAAAGGCTGTTTTTCTTTGCCAAACGCACATTTGTTTTTTCTTCCCTTAAGTCTGGCTGCGTTCGGCGGGGGATGTCTATGGTGCTTAAACTTATTTAGCACCAAGGACAGCAGCTCCGCGGGGCTGCTGTCCTTGGTACTGAATAGGTTTCAGCACCAGGCATAGCAGCTCCGCAGGCCTCCAGAGCCCCATGGAGCTGCGGTCATTGGCACTGAATAGATTTCAGCGGCATGGATAGCAGCCGGCTGTAACCATGGTGCTGAAGCCTATTCAGGACCAAGGACAGGAGCCCCGCAGAGCTGCTAACCATGGTGCTGAATAGGATTCAGCACCAGCAATAGGATTCAGCACCGAGAATAGTTGCCGTCCTTGGTACTGAATAGGTTTCAGCACCAAAGACAAGGGGATTAATTATCTTTTTTTGTTAACATAATCGAAGTAATTCATCCGTTTCACATTCCGAAATAACTAATAAAAACGAAATGATCCGAAAAATTAATTACCAATAAAAACATTATAACGAATCAATCTAAAATACGAATAAGGCTAGGGACAGATGAGCGCATTTTCTGCGGCCACCGTCAAAATGTACGTCGATGCGTGCGCACGCATTTTTTCACGGAATACGCTTAAGTGGTCAGACGACCACAGTCGCACAGTCGCAGGTACTCACCAACGCAATTCTAGGGAAATCCGGCTGTTTGAACGTTATGTAGGCCGCACACTAGCAGCGTCTGACGTCTCCTAATCACGCACACACGCTGCCATGCGGCCGCAGCGCACTCTGTGCGTCTGTAGCAGCGGTTTCACGTTCTGAGAAAAATGCGTTCATTTGCCGGTTGCGTGGTGTCGGCGCACTTTTGTACGCACGTACTGCGTATATTGGCCGTCATTGGCCGTTATGTGCTGCTACTGCCGCCGTGATTTAGTGCGCCTGCACGCGCGTTCCGACTGCCCCACTCTGACCCTAGCCTTACCGATCGTCCGAACCAACGAATCAATCCGAAATACAAATCATGACAACATAACGAATGCAACGAAAAGAATTGAAAAACTGAACGAAGTGATCCAAAACTATTTTTTTTTGTTGTGCACATGTTAAAAATGCCATAAGTGACACAGACATACAAAAACAAGTAATCCCAATCAACATCATACCTAATCATCAGTGCACTCAAACACACACATGATTTGTAAATCACAAAACACATACAATACCACAAAGGCATTTTCAATAGTGTTGTTAGCGTCTCAGGCAGGGGACATGTTGAGGAATTCTGAATCCAGACAAATAGCACATACATCTAAAAAACAGGCAGCAGAGATTTAATTCTTGCTGTCCTGCCTTTCAAGATCTTATGTTTACACCCATCTACTGGTGTTTTCTGTGTGCAAATGCAGCATGTCATAAAGGAGATTGCTTTGCAGTACATTCAACTTCTTGTAATGCAGTACTCAGCAGCTCCTGACTTTTGCATACCCTCATACCTGTAAGTAACCAATTACATTTTGTTGTAAAAGTTTATCCTGTCTCCCTGCTTGTTTTTGTCAGGCTTCTATAACAGAAATGTGGTTATTGCAGCTGCATCATACTTCACAAGGTAATTGTAATTTCAGGGTATTCCATTTGTATTTTCCGTTTTTACAGAGCTTGCACAGCGATAAAGTCAGGCTTTCAGAATAAAAAAAATGTCTACTTCTGTGTTGTTTTTTTTTAAACAAGCTGTCTAGTTTCAGATAAAAGGGAGAACAGCACTCTCCCCAATCATTCACGTGCCACAACTTGACTCCCTGTGCTGGAAGGATGACAAATCCCATCACTTAACCAAAAGATGAGAACCAGGAAGCCTTGAGGATACCTCAGGAAAATGCAGACACCATCCACTTCCCTGTCAGGGAAACACTTTCAGCTTTTATCCCTATGCAGTCAGCATGGCAATACAGCCTTCCCAACATCACTATTTAGCAGAAGGTTTCTCTTTTTGCAACATTTAAGTCAGAACATGACAAACCTAAATTAGAAGCCTTTAAGAAATCTTAGAAGCCAGCTATACTTTTTCCTCGCTCTTGTGAGAGCCAGGAGATATATATATATAAAAATCCGATCTAAATCCAAAATCTAGTAGCCAGAGGCAATATCCCTGGAGTTAGTGACTACTTGACTCAAGGATTTGTAAAGTCTTCCCACAAGTAGTAATACTTTAAATTTAAAAGCCGAAATGAACCCTTCAATGATGAATCGCCGAAGGCAAAATAAAAAAAAAAAAGAGAGAAAAAGCAAAACGAGATTTCAGTAGAAGGTTGGTGACCATCACACTTAAACCGTAGAAAAGATACACAGGGCTACAGTCGCTAAAAGTCAAGTTGCCATCTAATTGAAGCTGAAAAAAATAGTATTTGAGGAAACTATTGGGGTTATTCAGAGAGCACTCACTCGTTCCCCACACTTTGGGGAATCAAATTTCAAAAAACACACCAAACACTAGGGATGCACCGAAACGGAAATTTCCGGCCAATACCGAAACCGAAAATCAAAACATGAGAACCTGGGCCTGGAGGCCGGGCGGAGCTGGGGACTCGCCTGATCCCGAAGGCCGGCCGAGCAACTTGCTCGGCTGGGCCTCCAGGCCCAGGTTCGCATGGCTGATTGGTTGCACCTTACATACTCACCTACATCCTCCTACTTCGGCCCTGAGCTCCAGCGGTGACAGTCCTCCAGCTGTCGCAGGCTGCTCAGCTGTCCTCCAGGCTCAGACGAGCCCCCGGCTCGGCTGGGCGGGGGCTCGCCTGAGCCTGGAGGCCAGCTGGGCAGCCTGCGACAGCCGGAAGACTTTCACCGCTGGAGCTCAGGGCCGAAGTAGGAGGATGTAGGTGAGTATGTTGCCTACACATACTCCCCTACATCGGCCCTGAGTCCTCCACCGGTTGCACATACTCACCTACATCGGCATCCGCCGGTGGCAGTCCTCCTGCATCCAGTGTCCGCTCTCTGTGTCGGTCACCGGGATGATGTCACGAAAGTCTTTGATCCAGGGTCAAAGGCTTCCGTGACGTCATACTAGCGACCAACGGAGAGAGGCCTCCAGGCCCTATTTTGAAAGGGAAATTTTCAGCCAATGTTTTCAGCTGAAATTTCCATTTCGGCTGAAACTGAAAACACCATTTACAGCCGATAATTTTCGACGGCCGAAATTTCAGTGCATCCCTATCAAACATGTTGGAAAAAGCCACCGAGCCACCGAACACAGCGCAGACCAGCCGCTGGAAAAAGCGGACAAGCTGAGGAATGGAGTAAAAAAAAAACAAAAAAAAACAATACGATTTAGGCTACCGGCACACGACCGCCCGCACTTTCCTGTGTCTGTGCCGTTTTGACGGGGAGGGCCAACCACCAGACATGAAAAAGTCCTCCCCGTGAAAGAGCTAGATGGACGCTGACAGGGATACAAAGCACGAGCCTCCATAGGAGGATCGCCCTTTGTACGCTGAGTGCACAGAGTGGAAGGAACGTCCACTCTCAAGCCTTAAAGTGTTAACATTGAAATGATGTTTGCAAAAAACATCTAATTAGTGCCTGATGCGGTCCCGGTTGCTGGGCTGACATCAAAGATGTCAGCCCGCACTGGGGGGCACAGCGATCGGCCAGAATCCGGCCGATCGTTGCCTTGTCCTCCGCAGCCAACGCTTCCTGTGGCTGGACGCGCTGTGCGCGTCCTCTGCAGCGAAGTGGTTAAAAATAAATAAATGAAGAAAGGAAAACAATTTGCCGATAAAAAGCCCAAAAGATCCAAAAAAAAATAATCAATAAATAAAAAGAGACCTTTTACTGCAGATCAAAATAATAGACAGTTTATTAGAGATTGGATAAAAACGGGAATATTTTCAACATTGAAGCCTATGGGATTCGCCTCATTAAACCTGCTGAACAGCAGGGCACTTCGGCAACTTTTCTCTGCTGTTCGGTATTCTCTGAATAGATTAACTATTGCTTCTCTATGGGGGATTTCACTTCGAACAGGCACCGTACTGGTTTATTTATTAAAACTTGCTGGCAGTTTGCTGAAATTTGGCAAACTGCCTGCTGTCCGAATAGCCGAATGGCCCCGAAATGTCACCGTATGGGGAAATTCCCGGTTCGGTGACATTTCGGGGCCAGATCAGCGCTCTCTAAATAACCCCTATAGTAATGTACAATTTCCATTTTCTCTTAACGTGCATGCAATATGTTTGTATATTAATCTAGAAAATATACAATACAAAAAAAAAGTCAAGTTGCCGTCAACAAGCAAAGACATGGCGGTAGAGTTGTTTTTTGTGAATGCTTGGCTAATTGCATAACATGACTTGGATAGATTCAGCAGCATTAGCCAATGTTTTCTTATGCCATTAGCTAAACTGATGAGGACATCAGCAACTGTGGGATTACCGATACCCATAAAACATGTAAAAAGCTATTTTTTTCCCGCCCCCTTTCAAAATTGCAGAATCTGCACTATATGTAGAGCATCACAGAACGTTTAATTTTTTTTGTCTCGTGTGCCAAAATTTGTATTCTAAAATGATGCCAAATCCATGCCGATCTGAAAATTTGAGCTTTGTCAACATTGAAAAAAGGAGCAGAATCTGTTGCTTAAAACCATTCCAAACTCTCTCAATGTTTAGATCTACCATGTGCTTCAATTCTATGCCACAAGCGTCATTTTCTGATATTTTCTATAGATGTCAAAACTTTGTATTGGTATGGTCTCTAGGCATCATTGTAGTCACGTGACTAATTTTTTCTGAATTTGGAATGCGAAGAAAAAAAAACCTTTTTCAGTATGATACCTCACAGAACAGAGAGAAATAGCTACATTATATGCTATGCAAATTATTTGTATTTAAAATTGCAGAGGAATCAGCATGCATCGAAACCGTAAAACAGTGAAACGTGCTAATTAATTTCGCTGATCATCACGGAGATAGATATTTTTCTGTGACAGTCTCCAAGGACCAGAACGAAGTCTATGAAAGCACATTAAACCACAGAACTTAAGTCACATGCTCATATGTTTATGACAAGCATAACTGGACAAGTCATAAAATGGTAGGGAAGCTTTTCTCTTCTGCAGGAACATTCACAGAGGAGCAGCCCAAGTGAGGACTAGTGTGTGTATAATCATTTAAAAAAAAAAAAAAAAAAAATGAATATTCATTTTATATGAATAAATTAGAATTTATTATAGAGCATTTTTTTTGCTGTTACACATATTGAAAAAATATGGATTTATATCCCATTAAAAGGCCTGTGGGAGTGACAGCAGATTGTGGTAGAGACATCCTAAAGGACAGCCCTCCATTCACTCCGTGCATCAGGTATAAACCAGCACCAATGTCACCGCTGAGGACAAATCACGGAGCAATGCTCAAACAACCTTCTTTGATCTGCAAGACCAATGTGATATCCACCCCCAGACGGCTGCTACAGGTTCGCTTGAGTTTTGAATGCAGAGAAGTAAAAAGTTTTAATTCCTGCATTCATTTTACCAGCGTTATTAACCTTTTCACTACCAGGCAGCAATAAAGAAAAAGGAGGACTTATTTGAAATATGGGATGTATAGTCAACAATTAAATGCGGAGCAAAATTGACATTTTTCAGATAGCGAACATTTGAAAAGAATATAAATTTGCTTATTTTTAAAATCTTCGTGTATTTGTTAACAGTTTACAAAAATATTGCTGGGATGAAAGGTTCTAGACTCCACATGGCGCCCTTTAACTTGCACAATTCGAAAGGGGGTGTGCATTATTGGCAGAAATAGCCTTTGTGTCAAACACAGTAAATCTGGTAAAAGATACATAACAAAATCTTCAGATATTTTGCATTTGGGTGTTTGTATTGATCATAATGATATTATTAGCAATGCAGCTTTCACAAAATACTAATTGGATAATAAAAAAAAGTGACAATGTCTGTATATGGAAATTACAGTAAAACCTTGCATCTTTTCTGTACAGAGATTTGCAGTAATTAGAACCCCTGATGCTAGGGTCAAACGAACGCATTTTTCGCATCGTCCATAAAAAAGTGCGTCCGAACGCATGGATGTACTTTTTCACGGTATACACGATAGCGGTCATACGATGCGCAATTTCGGCCGTGATTTCTTACGGATCCAAACCAGGAAACTTTGGGTGTCTGGACGTTATGTAGGCCGGACATGAGCAGCGTCTGACGTCTCCTAATCACGCACACAGGCAGCTATGCGGACGCAGCGTACTCTGTACGTCAGTACTAGCGGTTCGACGTTCTTGCGAAAATGCGTTAGTTTGCCGCTTGCGTTGCGCGGCCAAACTTTTGTGCGGCCGTACTTCGTGTGTGGGCCTGCGTTGGATGTCATTTGCTGCTACTACGGCCGTCATAAAGTGCGGGCAAATGCACGTTCGCACTGCGTTCGTCTGACTCCAGCCTAAATCTTATCCCTGAATGATCCTGCCTTCTACTTGTAACGCTGCAGTAAAGTTAGCGGATCTTTTTGTTACAGTGAGGGTGGGGGCTGCTTTTTGTAGCTTCTTTACAGTAATGCAGTGTTGCAGGAGTGATATCTCATTTCTCCCTAGAGGGCACACTAGTCTTGAAATAAAAAAGCATGCAAAAAGACCATCGTATGCAAATTTCTGGTTTTCATTGAATTACAATGTGAAATTAGGAATTTACATTTTTTTGTAGTCAAAGGATTTTTGTTTACTTTATTTATTTATAAAGGATTTTACCAGGAAGGATACATTGAGATTTCTCTCGCTTTCAAGTATGTCCTTAAATATCAGAAGAAAGCCAGGAGACCTGTGGACGGCTGGTGGAAATGCAAAAACAAAACCAAAACAAAAAACAAGTCTTCTCTCATAATGTTTCATGTTTACATTTAATCCAAAAGTAATCCATTTTATTTTACTCGTCACTCAATATCCTGAGCCGCTAATGAGTCTGCATCAATCAGTGGAACGCTTTCAGTAGGGCAAAAGATTATATTCCAGTTTTAAAGGATCTATGCACTGGATAAAAAAAATATATATAATTAGGTCCACATTCGGCAAGCCAGTTTGCAAAATATGGCAAACACGACAGAGCCTCTATCACAGCTATAGTGCTAGGGTCATCATGTTGCCCTTAGTAGTCAAGGACACTTTCTGCAAAGGCCGAGATGATTTTAATTCACTCGTACTGTACAGCATAAGGCTAGTGTCAGACGAGCGTCATTGGAGAGCGTAAGGAACGTCCGTGAGAGTGGACGTTCTTTCCACTCGACGCCCGTCTGGCCACCTCGCTGAGCGCACTCACTGCACTCAGCGCTGCAAGGCTCGAGCCTCCTATGGAGAATCGTGCTTTGCAGCTCCATCAAAGTCCGTCTTAGCGCTTTGCCGGAGAGGCTTGCATAGCGGACCTTGTTGCGCGCATTTCGTGCGCGTGCACAAGCGTGTGACTGGCCCCGTTGCAGCGTCAAAACGCTGTGACGGACGCCGGTAAGCAGGTGCGCACATAGTGCGTTCCTCTGACGCCAGCCAAAATGTCCCCAGTAATAGGTGAAACAGGACTGCCTAAAGATAAAAAGCAAACAGTGCAACTATGGAAATCAAATTTTAAAGATGAAAGCAGATATGCTATTATACGAAGCACAGAAAACAAAATGTGCCTGTAGGGTATGCAACATGCTTAACGAGAGAATTTGCCAAGCTATGAAGGCAAAACCAGAAATGTCATTACCGAGTTAGTGCCTTGTGACCTTTTACATTTCTTTAACAATGGAGCCATTGATCTGGCCAGAAACCAGAATCTGTATACTGTATAGTGTGTGCAGGAGTAAAGCATCCCACAGTATTGTTCGTTTAGACAGACAGGGAAGTCGAAAGGGAGATTTACAAAAATTACCAAAAAACAGCTGTTTTGCTACGGTTTTCCCAGCAGTTGTTCGACAAATGCCAACAGCTGCTTCTTTCTGAAATCTGATTGAAAAGGTGGTCCGTGCATAGGTTGCTGCGCAAAGCGAAACTCTGCCCATGGCCGGCTGTGCCCTCCACCTGCAACAAACACACACAAAGCCACTACAAAAAAACAAAACAGATAATCCTGCAGTGTTTGTATCCAAAATGAAAAATATACAGTATAAATTAAATGTACATTCAACCCAATACAAAAATGACGACAACTTACTGGCTGGGTCTTGTGCTCAGAGGACCTTTCTGTAGACTTTAAGGAATGGATAGAACGCCGACGTATGACAGACAAGGTTAGTAAGCACTTTGTTATCCAGATTTTAAAATGTGGTGTTATGGTAATAGTGTGCCTTAAGATGAAAAAATTATTTCGCCGCAATGCATCACAATAGGTTTTATTGAAAGGCAAATCCTTAAGAACAACCCATAGCGACTTGGGACAACGGCAACAACGTGACAGGGAACGAAAGGCGCAAAAGGTGAAACTTTCAACCGTAAACCCTCGTCAACGGATAGCAAGGCAGGCCTCTTTAAAGTGAATGCCAAGTCATATTTGCTGACTTTTTGTTCGATAGATGAAAGTAAATCGTGAACTGGCAAGAAGTGTATATGATAAATTTCTTGGTTTATTTGGAGAGGGACTAGTATGAATAAACTGACTTCCACCTGAACCTGATACAAAGAATCAATGATATTCTTCAGGATATTTTGACACAATAACACATGACAGGAAGCATGGATATTGGATAATCTTGACTTTTTATTCTTTGTGTCCCCTTGCCAGTTGGAAAACAGGGTGAAGGTTGGACATATTACATGACGCTTTCGAGGGGGTGGGGGGGGGCGTCATGGCCTGGTTGGCTCAGGTCTTTAGTTCTTTCATCCTGACTGCAAAGCTAGTGATGCCAGCTGAAAATGTACTCTCGGTGCCAACGCAAAGACTACATCCAAAAGTGGCATGACTGTATGATATGTAGGATTACACTGCTCACAGATGCTAGTGGAAACCAGAAAACTATACTAGAATGAGGTCTATCAATGAGCAGCAGCTACAGTAATCTTAGGGATCGGTTCCTTCTTCTATAAGCTCTTTAACCCCCCTGCCGGTTATCCCGAGTGTGTCTTGGGGTTAAATTTCACCGCTGAGAGCGGTAACCCCGAGACACACTCGGGCTGTATACATTACCTCTCCCTGCGCTCCCTCGATGATCTCTGCAGTCTCCCCCAACGATCGCAGCGTTTTACTTCCTGTATTCCTTCTCGCGAGGAAGGAACCAGGAAGTATAAGGTCGCGATCGCCGGAGGAGGCAGGTGGGGACATCGAGGGAGTGATGATGTATCCAGCGGCATCTCGAGTGTTGCTCGTGGTTACCGCTTCCAACATAGGAATTTAACCCCGAGCCACACTCAGGAATACCGCTGGGGGGGGGGGACACTTTTAGACGCGGTTTTTCACAAAAATTAGACCGCCAGGGAGGTTAAAAGTTGTGTTGTTTTTTTTTTGTTTTTTGTTTTTTTACACAATACAAGCAAGGGAACAAAGATTGCATCACAAACCTTAGCAGCACTGGCAATTAAGATCACAATAATAAAAGGTTGTATACTGTTCTCGCTAGGTTTTTAAACAGAGAAAAGTAGAACCTTTGTGGTTATGCTTTGTTCACCACGTAGATCATGTAGGAGTGTGTGCGAGGAATCTTCTTTAGTGTAATTATGGTCAAATTATGAAGATAGTGGATACTGGGCATTTGCAACAAACAATGTAGGAGTAGACCCTTACTGCCTTTGTGACCCCCACCCCTTCGCCATGGGAGGGGCACTACTGTTATGGTGACCATCTTGAATGTAATCGCTTTAGGGAGCAGCGCCCTCTCTACCTCATTTCAGCAATTACTTTTTTCTTTTGCAAAATAAAAGTTTATATAATTTGGAGCATAGACATACAAAGTGCCACCATACATTCAATAATAGTACACTAACTATTGGGGGGTCGTATGCAAAAATCAGTGTAAATTTCAATTTAATTAAAACAAAAAGGATGAGCAAACGTAGGACCAAGATAAAAGCCACTGGAGAAACAAGGAGCTTATGAACCACGACTTAGTCAAGGAGGCAGAGGGCACCACCACGAGAGGCGGGTAAGAGACAGTCCACAGGCTGTAGACTTGAGTAGGTTAGTTCAGGAAAATGTATATGTAAGCAGAGAAATGGCGGAGAAAGGACTAATATATAAAAAAGTGGAAAAAAGAAGAGAGAAAAAAAAAGAGGGATGGGTGAACGGACAAAAAAAGGGGGTGGTCAAGGGGGAATGTGTATATTATATTCAGGTGTCAGCAAGAGTAGTGTATAAGGCAATCTACAAAGGGGTCACAACAATGTGATCATCAGCGAGCTCCCAGCACAGAGGGTTATGCGGCGCTACTCTGCTCCACCCAAGCCTGCTGGGGCATCACCCAACAAAGAGGGAAGGTTGCGGAAGATAGGAACGCATTCCAGTGAAACCACGCGGTAACCATGATTTCCGAGAAACGTTTCGGGGGCAAGTGTGTTGTCTCATGGGAACAGATTAATTGTACCTTAGTTACCAGGTCCTGGGTGGTGGGCACCGATGCAAGTCTCCAGTGTACCGGTATCAGAGCCCGAGCTGCCAACATAATCTGCATAATAATAGACTTCTTCTGAGTAAAAAGAGTTTAGGATGCAAATCCAGAGGGATGTCAGTAGTGTGTCAAATCAAGTCACACACTGCATGCCAGAAGGGTTCTATACGAGGACACGACCACCAAATATGAAAGTATGTACCTCTCTCTAAGGTGCAACGCCAGCATAAAACGGGACGTCCCAGGTGAAAACGAGTAATACACATCGGTGTAGTGTACCAAAGTGCTGTCAGCTTAAAAAGGAGGTTTCTCTCAATTCTGTATCGGGGGTACCGTGATGGATGAAGGCAAATGTCTAGCCAATGAGATTCAAGAAGTATCTCACCCAGCTGCTCATCCCATCGTGCACATAATCAGGTAACTCGTTATCAACAGATTGCAATAGTCGATGTAGCATGGAAAGGCTACAATCACTAGATCAGCACCAGGGAACAGAATTTCTCGAAGGGTGTAAAGGGGTCAGGACATATTAGTGCCGTGAGGCAATGAAAGGAGAAAGTGACATATCTGTGAATATATTATAAAGTTCCAGGAAGGATGGGGTGGGTCTGCCATTCGTGAAAGAGATGTCTTTGAAATGCCCATCTGGCACTACATGGAGGGCCATGAGCCCAGGGTGAGAGATGAAGCGTTCCCACAGAGCAGGCAAGATTCCCCCAGGGAATGCAGGGTTGTGAGATATAGGCAACAGGGGAGCGGGAAAAGAGGACACGGAGTGAGACATCCAAAGTTTGTGCCAGAGCCGAAGTGTGCAACCCAGCGCCGGAATCCTATGGCAGCTGTTCGGCAACTACTTTGGCATGAGTCATGGTAAGTCCCACATGGGTCGGACAGCTAGAGCGCTTTCAAGGTCAATCCATTTCCCCCCCGAGGTAGAAGGCGGGGGTCAGACGAGTGTGTGCGCTACAGCATCTGGCTGGCCCCGTCGCAGCATCACAATGCTGCGCCGGAAGCCACGTCAATACGGGTGCACATAGCCATCCAGTCGACCACCCTCGCTAAATGAAGCAAAATAGTAGAGCCGGACATCAGGTATGGCCAGACCGCTGCGTGAGATCAGTTGGCACATGACAAAGAACTTCAAACGAGGGCGTAAAGAAGCCCAAATGAAGATGAGGAAGAGTCTGTGCAACTTGGAGTAGGAATCACTGTGGTAAGGAAAGGGGCAAGGTTTGAAGGCAATACAGGACACGTGGGAGAATATTCTTCTCTAAGACTCCTATTCTGCCAAACCAGGAAAGATGTTTGTGGGTCCAGGACTCGAGGTCACGTCAGATATCACTTAACAGTAAATTGTAGTTCAAATCCGGGAGGCAAGCAAGATCCATACCCCCAAATATTTAAGCAGCCCCACACACCACTGGAAACGGAATTGACTACATAAGGCCATGACAGCCATGGAGGATACAGAGATGATCAGGATTTCTGATTTATCTTCGTTAATTGCCAGTCCGGCCAAAGCCCCGAGCTGTTGAACTTCAAGGACTACTGCCGGTAGGGAAAGCTCCGGGTCAGAAAGAACATCAGATCATCGACAGAAGTCGAAACCTTATGGTGGTGGGCAAACTCCTGAAGGCCCGTGACAACTGGGTTAGCTCGAATCAATGTCAAGAGAGGTTCCAATGCTAGGGCAAAAAGTAAGGGTGATAAAGGGCACCCCTGTTGCAAATTACAGTGTTTTCACATTGGACAATATAGTGTCCTTCAGAGACGATAGCATCTCATACGCAAAGACTAAATATACAGTACAGTTCTGGTAAACGGAGCTCACATTATTTAAATTAAAATTCTCATTAATCAAACCGTGTCATTATACATCATTTATATAACTGAATGTTGCAGTCTTGTTTGACCAATAAAATTCATAAGTCTATTTTATTTTGTGAGCAAAATATCACAGCAGTCGTTTACACAGTAGGAACTTGCAAACAATCAGTGCTCATGCAGATCATTTTAAACCGCGGCTCTTCAATGGGCGCTGAATAGAGAAAAGGCATTACAAAAGAAGATTCTTGTCTGACCGGTAAAAATTCCTGCTGCTTACTGTGATCAGTGTAGGTTACCATATTTGAGTACATATACTTTAGATCAGGCTTTTAAGTGACATCCGCCTTTTTGTCCGTTTCTATTTTTACCAAGTGAAAAGCAGGGGTGAAAACAGCACTAAAAGCGAGAATATTACAGCAGCATGGGGGAGGGATGCTAGATGGCATCTAGAACAATAGGTGCATGGGATATTTCAGCTCCATAAACCTTTATGATGCTGCTGGAAAAGGGGTAGGGTTTGAGGGTTTGAACAATTCATTATAAACAAATGTGGATGCTTTATGAACTAAACACACTAGTTAAAAGAACATGCTCTTTGCTTTATAGTATTATTTCAAATGGATATTCTGGGACCCATGACGACTTAATCCAGTGTTACTCTTTGTGTGGCATGTGTAGTCGACAGCGGCGGCTCGCAGACCCCCGCCGAATCCTTCAGCGCCATACTAGCGGCATGTAAGGCGGGCATACCTGATGACATGTGGGCCCTATTTTCTCATTTACTTGCTGGGCAGCAGTCGCGGACTGAAAGGCAGGATCATAGAAGGCAGGGAGAGCACAGAGGAAGAGTAGAAAGGACAGAAAAAAGACGGGGCACAGAGTAAGACAGCAAGAAGGCGGGGCACAGAGTAAGACAGCAAGAAAGCAGGGGCACAGAGTAAAGCAACAAGAAGGCAGGGGCACAGAGTAAGGCAGCAAGAAGGCAGATGCACAGAGAAAGACAGCAAGAAGGCAGGGGCACAGAGTAAGGCAACAAGAAGGCAGGGGCACAGAGAAAGACAGCAAGAAGGCAGGGCAGAGTAAGGCAGCAAGAAGGCGGGGCACAGAGTATGACGGCAAGAAGGCGGGGCACAGAGTAAGGCAGCAAGAGGGCGGGGCACAGTAAGACGGCAAGAAGGCGGGGCACAGAGTAAGACGGCAAGAAGGCGGGGCACAGAGTAAGACAGCAAGAAAGCCGGGGCACAGAGTAAAGCAACAAGAAGGCAGGGGCACAGAGTAAGGCAGCAAGAAGGCAGATGCACAGAGAAAGACAGCAAGAAGGCAGGGGCACAGAGTAAGGCAACAAGAAGGCAGGGGCACAGAGTATGACAGCAAGAAGGCAGATGCACAGAGAAAGACAGCAAGAAGGCAGGGCAGAGTAAGGCAGCAAGAAGGCGGGGCACAGAGTAAGACGGCAATAAGGCGGGGCAGAGTAAGGCAGCAAGAAGGCGGGGCAGAGTAAGGCAGCAAGAAGGCGGGGCACAGAGTAAGACGGCAAGAAGGCGGGGCACAGAGTAAGACGGCAAGAAGGCGGGGCAGAGTAAGGCAGCAAGAAGGCGGGGCACAGAGTACAGTTTGCAAAGAAAGAAAGGGTACAGAGCGAGTTTACAGAGAAGGGCAGAGAGAAGTCAAAGGCAGAAAGTAGAAGCTAAGAGAAACAGAGGAAAAAAACGATGACATCTGGAACAGTCAAAAGAAGAAAATAAACAATAAAGTCCAGGCAGTCAAATTGTAAGAAAAAATAAAATAAAATCTGGGAGTGTCAAAAACAGAAAAAATTTAATCTGTTGCAGTCAAAAGCAGAGGAAAAAAAAGATACAAACCGGAGACAGTCAAAGGTGATTAAAAACAGAACGAAGAAAAAAAATCTTTGCTTTAAAGTTAAAGAAGAATTATTACAGTTGTCTGTTTTATAGGCTTAAAATATACAGTATTGGGGGGGGGATAGGTCACAGATATATCAGTAATGCGGCTCTCCTCTTGACTGGTCTCTCGTTGCTGTGGCTCCCAAACAAAAACCAGTGAGGATCACTGACTTAATCTAAGGCTGGGTGCACACTAGGTGGGTTTTTTGTGCGCTCTAACGCGCGTTAAAATGCACTTACCGGCGTCAGTCGCAGCATATAATTAAACGGATAGAGAAGAACACACGCATAACGCACGCTACGCATAACGTTGTGCTGACGACGTCTGTCATGGAAACACCAAGGCTTGTGCGCTAGGATTGACGCCATGTTGGCTGCGTGCTGAATGTCAAATGCCCAGCTTTTTTTTTCTTTCATTCAACTCAAATTCAGTTTTGACGACGTGCGTCAAAATTAACGCATCGTCTGGCGTCGACCATCTCTTCCGTCATTATTAACGCACGGGTGCGCCGTTTTTAACGCACGCTAGTGCGCACCAAAAAAACGCCTAGTTTGCACCCGGCCTTACAGGACATTGTGAATCACTTATGTACTCCACCTCCAAGCACTCCATGGTCACTGGACACAGCCTTCCAGCGATTGTGTCCTATTCTACGAGGAGCCAGATGAATGAACGCGAGAAACTAGCAGTAGCGTTGAGAGGCATCTGATAGATTGCGTGAGAGCTAGTTGACCACCTAGGGTGTCCCTTTAATATATATGTACAGAATCCATTTATTTTTAATGTAAGTTATTATATGCAATATATCATCTGTGTTGTTTTACAATACATACAGACCTGAGAGCATTGCATCTCTAGGCGCCACATGAACTATTTACATGCCATATTATGAAGCTCGAGGCGAGGCTCTGTGATGGAGCACTAGCGCACGATCACTTATGTAGTGTTTGTTCGGTTAACAGTAAATGGTACTTTTGATCAGACAAGCAGTTCCCCGACACGGGGCGAGAAGCATGGAGCTTCTGTTCTACTATGTGGGCAGAATTCACCTTCAGGTTTTGGAGACCAGCAGTCGATTGAGAGGGAGACATGGATGGAGTAGAGGTAACATTGTAGTGGCAATAGGCTGGAAGATGGCCGCCATTTTGGGCCAGGCGACCATCTTGTTCAGAATATTGGTTCACTTAAATATAACTAGGCAGGTTTTTAGCTGAAGCTATAATGAGGCACATGTAGAAACTTAGGAATGTGCTGAGATTACTAGAAAAACAATTAAAGCGCTGAGGAGAGAGATCTCTGCTGTTCCAGGCACAGAGAAAGATATGTCAAGGTCGTTGGGGCCCGCAGAAAGACAAAGAAGGCGCTAGGGAACCAGGCGCAGCCCGGAACAGTGGGAGAAACTAACCATGATTTATTGTTACTAATATAAAGCTTGCCAATTTACGGCCAATTTAATGGAATGTCTTTGCATTAGCCAAAGGGAGGTACTAACTCACGTGGGGTGGGATAGCGTAACGGGAGGTGGCTAATTGGGATGTACCTAATCATGTATTTTGAGGTATAAAGTCTCATGTCACTGTGAAGAGGGGGCTCATTCTTTGCGATTGAATCCTGTTTGAGCATCTGTTGTGATATCACAATAAAGTTTGCCTTTCCTGAAGAGACTCGTGTTCAGACAATCCTTGCTCGTGTCCGGTCCGGCCTCGTCCCGAGTGAACCCGTCTGATTCCGGTTACAACATCACTTCTCTATAACCGTGGAGACCCAGGTTCGAATCCCAGCCAGAGCACCTCTCCAGTAAGTGTCCTTGGGCAAGACACCTAACGGAACATACTTGCCTACCACACAATATCGGCTGTGGAGTTCAGTGGTATCGTTGCTGCCCTTCGGCCATGGGGAAGCAAGTTAAATCTCGTTCAGCACATCCCTCCAATACAATTGTGGAGAAGAAAGTCTCGACTTTACGAGAAGTAGGTTCAAACTATCCACCAGGTCTACAATCATGAAAAGCCAACTCAATCCCACTCAGAAGACGCTGCCAGCGAGTGTCCTTGGGCAAGACACCTAACGATATGAATGCGCCTACCTCACCAAATACTTGTACAAGTCATAGATTGTAAATCCCCCTGAATCAAGCCGTATAATCCATGTGTGGTATTCCAATGTATCAACACCTGGTACACTGATCTTGTAAAGCACTGCAGAATTTGTGGTGCTACATAAAAGGATTATTATACCCTGCCACACAAAGTACAGTTTTTTTTTTGTAGTGTTTAAATTGTTTATGTGACAAATCTAATATATATTAGTATCCTGATTGAAAGGTGGCCAATACAACAAAACAAGCAAAATAAATCTTTCAAGCAACCACACAAAAAGAAAAATGATACCAAAGCTGTAGAAACGGTTATTTCTGTTTTGAGCCTGCATGCAAGACGCGAGAGCTCGAGGGGATTGGAAGCACAGAAGAGATACTGTATTAAACAGATTTTCAGGACAGCACATTTTCCCCAGTAGACTCAGAATGCCATTTCGACGCTTCCCTCTATTGTTTAATTAACTGCAATGGAATGTGCAACTCAAGATGACCTATTTCATGTGCCTTTAGACAATGGCAGCGAGCAACTGCCCGGTGCAGTTTGGATGTCAAGAGAATTATCTGTGATTTACAACATAATCCAGCAAATGATACTTGTAAACTGTCAAATATACAAATGCACAAACACACCACATAATAAAAAGAACAATTAAAAACACTTTGATGGCAATATATACGGAATACTCACGTTCTTCTTCTTTTGGATCGAGCTGAGTTACACTAATTGATAATCGATCTACGCGCTCTTGCAACGAATTGACTCTGAAGGAGAAACTGTGCGCCTCATTAAACAACTCTCCAAATACATCTTCTGCATATTTACCTAAAAAAAAGGGGAAAAAATATATATGAACCTTGTCTTAGAGCCATTCCATTCTCAGAATTTAATCTTGGTTTTGGAATGTTTACGTGAACCTGTTGTACCCATTGGAATTTGTCTTCATTTAGTTGGGAGATGCTCCACATATGTGTCAGCATTGACACATGATGGCCTCCAGGATAGCTCTATCCAAGGAGGGAGAAACATGGTGACATCCTGTGCAAGACCAGGATGAAAATAAATCCCAATAGCTCATCAAGTGATGTGATATTGTACTGATCTGTATGACCAATGTGATATCCTTCCCCGATTAATAATCGCAGTAAAGGTGGACCTGGGCAAAACATGCACACTTTATTATTAATTCAAAGTTAACATTATTTTTAAATTAGCCACTAAGCAAACAAAGTGCAGCGTAGCACTGAAACAAAGATTTAAAAATGTATATGTTATATGATAGTCACAGAGAACAAGAAGGGGGGGGGGGTCACCCTAATCAGTATTAATAGCTGATCCACTGAAACAATTCGGTCAAATCACAGTATCATTGTAACATTAGTTAACATAACTTTTATTAGAACTTTATGAAAGATGAACGGTTAAAATTAATGCAAATCATGCTAAACAAAAAAAGTATGTAGCGCTGGTTTAAAACTGTATTCTGGTGCATTGAACTATTGCTGCCACCAGAGGGAGTCCAGCATAGTCCACAATGTCTCCATCTCCCATCACCCTTTGCGTGAGGACAGGAAGTGGGTGGTACAAAGAGGAGGAAGGACATCAGCAGCCTCGTGCAAGGCATGGGCAGTGTGAGCAGAGCCACGAGAGACGTAGGACGCACGTTGGGGCTGTTAGGGTTTGAAACCAGGCCGGAGTGTGGAAGTTGCTACAGTCCTGTTAAAGATCGTGCTGTTCCCTGAGCATTGAGAGTACAGAGCGAGCAGTGAGAGAGAACAGTCGCAGGTGACACTTCTGGGATCCTGGCAGAGTTGGAGCGCAGAGAGACGGCGGCATCCATTGCTGCAGTGATCAGAGAGAGTGCGCATCGGCCGGCTGTGTACTACGCTGAAATGTTCTTGGAAAAGTGCAGTTTGGGAGAAGAGGGACATTGAGTGAGGAGAGGCTGCAAACTGGAGAGGAGTGCTGGCGGCCTAGGTGTTTGTGTTCTGGCGGAGGAGAACCAGATCGGGAGTGCAGGCGTTAACAGCATCGAGTTCCAATTGGCAACGAGGACCGATCCTCTCTCGAGAGAGAGATCCCTTCTTTTGTGTTCATCGGTCCAGGACAAGCGGTTACACCGGATGGGTGAGAAGGCTTCGGCCTGGTGAAAACGCAGAACATTGCGCACTTGTTTATTTGTTTAAGGGCCCCAACGGTGACTAGTCGAAGATTGTTTTTGTTTCATTAACTGGCCAGTTGAACACAGTACCCGGGTACCCTAGACAACACACATATATATTTTTGAGCTATTTTTCACGGGACTTACACTCCAGAACTGAGGGGGTTAACCGGTTTCTTTTACCGCCGTGTGTTTTTCCTGCGTTACTAATTCTTGTTACTTAAATACCGTACATGCGTAGTATATGCTGCTTTATTGGGATCAGTAAAGAATATAATATAGAAAAATCCACAACAGTGCTGGTGTATAGTTATTTCCTAGTGCGGTGAGACTATCCCGAGGTTTATTCAGCGGCTCCTCCGGGGGTGAGCGCTACAATTATAAAAGAAAAATGCTACCCAATAGTTGTAGGCGAGCCTCAATTTCCACTCGCCTGCTGGCATTTGGCGAGTGGGAATGCAGACGCAGGCAGTATGATCAATTATTTTGTGCTGCCTGCGCTGCGGATTCTGGCAGCGGACTTTTTTTAATTTATTCGGCAGGGGGTGAAGAGGATCAGAGATACAGCGGTCCAAAAACCCCTGTGCCTCCTGTGGGGGGGGGCATGAACCACTGCTCTACACTCACAACTTCAATGCCTTCACAAGGCCAAAATAGTGCCACCTCAACCACTAAACCGTATTGTGAGGCAAATTAAACAATAATTGATGTTCAGTTTGAGTGATATTTCAGAGTTTAATTCCCCTTCCCTTCTCTGCTATGCACCCAGTGTTGATACCTTCAACTATTTCTGTTTATATCATGACCTGGATTAATTGCAACAGTTAATATTTATTAGAACTTGATGAAATATGAGGTTTTAACTAAAATGGTTACAGTGAAACTGATTTGACCAAACACTTTTGGCAGATCAGCTATTCATTACCATTATTTGGACTAATTTTATAAGGATTTAAGAGCCGCACCATGACCACCTAAGTCTACTTGGGAGGATGTGGTGAGAGCAGTATGCCTCCCCCTTTGACCGTCTGCCTGTCAGTATCCACTGTGACAGCTGAGCTAAGCTGGGGAGTTTCCTACATCTTCCGTTGTCTTGTGGACAGGATTTATATTTCCCAGCTGCAAATTACTAGATGATCAGCTTGGAAGTCAGTTCAGGTCCTCCAGTACAGGTAGAGCTGCAGGAGAGGGAAATGCTTATGTAGAGGACTGGAAATGAGTGGACATAAAAAAAAAAATTGGCCCGATATTTTATTTTTTACATTCCTGAAAACAGTAATATATTTTAGTTATTTCAATTAAACATTAACAGGTTACGGAAAATCAGTTGTGCTCCTTTGTGCATCCTGGAGAAGTGGGGTTTGTGCTGGGGGAAGGAGCTGGGCTGCTCTGGCAGTGGCTACAATAAATTAAAGATGGCACCAACAGCCTGTAACACATTCTGTGCCTCTGGTTTCGTACAATAATTTCAGTTTTACCTCGCTGCTCTGGTTACCCTGGTCTGAAGCAGGTAACATCATGCATCTCTTGCGAAGTGGACCTCCCGAATACACTTTGCAAACCAAGGAGATGTGGTTGGCATTCAAAAAGGTAAAAGAAAAAGAAAAAATCAGGGATTTATTTTTTTATTATTCGTTTTAGGAAAGGGAAATATGTATGGCTAACGAATGCCAATTCTCAGCTCACACCCACACCTTTTCTGACAAAATAAATCACAGAATGTGATGTCAGGCAGTAAAACTGCAATTTTTCTGAGAATCACGATATGCCTGCATTGCAAAAATATACCATATGCCTCATTTTATTCAGATTTCTAAAGTCTCCTGGAGTTGATATTGAACAGCAAACAGGGTGAAGTGAAACAAAAGGACAGAGAAATGTGCATGTTAGAATAAAATGTTTAATTTTGAGCTGCAATGCAAAGAGGATAAATCTGCTGGAAAAACAATTATACCAAGATTTTCCTAATAAATGATCTAGAAACAGAGGATGAATGTATAATCAGAAAGCACACAGTTTCAGGATTTTATGGGATGGTATCTTACTGTGTAAGAGACAAAACCAGTTAAGACATAAATGTGTGTAACACATAGGTTAGGCTACAACACCGAGTGGTGCTTTCATCCTCTTTTGAAAGCACACAAAGTCCTTTGTATTTCTTCACTTTATTGAGGAAGTAACAGCAAATAAAGGATGTCTTTATAGATAGAGAGGGCTTCTCATGTGTGCCTTGTAATGGGAGGACGGTAAAAACTGGCTGCAATCAACAAGTACAGAACAGAATCTTCACTTGCGTGCCTCCTTGGAAGACTGACAGGATGAGAAGCTTTGTAAGGTGGAAAATGAGGCTGGGCCAAACTAACTATGTGAGTTAGACAGGGGGAGTGGGCCAATCGATTTCAAGTAAAACCATAGGGGAAATACAAATAAGGAATCTGGTTCCATGCTAGATATTGTGAGAAGGGGTTAGGATTTTAGCAAGCATCTAGAATTCGGTTTTAGGTGTAGCTTTAAGGGTTAGTGATAACTAGGAATGCACCGATACCACTTTAAGACCGAGTACGAGTACCGATACTTTTATTTTATTTCATGTGACCGCTTTCCAATAAGAACAGACCTCATATAAAAATGCCCCAGCTCACATGTATATATCCCCCAGCTGACATGGATAATATAATATACACATATACATACACACACACACTGGCGGGGTTTGTGGAAGGAAAGTATGAACGCAATGAGCTGCAGGGGTCTGTCCAAATGCCAATAGAGCATTTGGACAGCCGCCCCAGCCTCTCAGATGCCGGCAAGCCAGCTCAATGCTGGCTTCCGCTATCGGGGGCACTGCACGTGTACCAAGTACTCCTGCAGTACCCAGTATCGGTGCAACCCTAGTGATAACACAAACCTTTAAAAAGGAACAGTACCAATAACATGAGCATAACTAGATTACTTGTGCATTACAAACAATACTCATAAAAACACGTGTTTTTTTTCTTTGAAGTAATTGCATATAAAAATGGAAAACTGAAGTTAAAGTTAGAGTTTTACCTCCAGTTTCCATTTTATTATACTTTATTTATATAGCACCAGCATATTCCGCAGCGCTGAACAATGGGCACAATATAGACAGGGTTACAATACACGGAGACTGAACTCTCTCTGATAAACCAGTACAGGAGGAAACTGGGGCCTTATTCCTGTGGGAACTCACAATCTAGAAGGGTTGGGGGTGGAACCAGGAGGAGAGGACTGCAAGGTGAGAGTGATAGACTGCTCCTGGTTGGGGCAGTGAGGTGCATCAGTGAGTCGGGTGGTAGGCTTCCTAAATAGAAAGGTTTTAAGGGAGCGTTTGAAGGAAGGGAAACTAGCGGAAAGTCTGACCGTACGAGGGAGAGTGTTCCAGAGGATGGGAGCTGCGAGTGAGAAATCCTGCAGTCTATCATGGGAAGAGGTGAGGTGTGGGTTTTTCCCATGATGCAACAGTTACCAAAATCTTATGGCCACTTTTACTTTACAGCTGTGGTTTAACTGCTAAAGTAGTGAAGAGGCAATGGGGCGGAGGAGTGAATGTTTAGTCAAGGCTGCTGGAGATCTATCGTGCCGTCTAGGCTACCACAGATAAGAGATGGCAGCTGAATGAAACAAGACATGGAGCTTAAAAGACTTCTAGTTTAACCCAAGGTGATGTCCCTTGAATATATCCCACAAAGAGCAGTGCTAGGAGTCAGTTTTCTGAACTTCTGACATACACTCCATTCTATGCCCATTGCGACACAGTGAGGAGCAAGTGCTGTAAAGATACTATGGAGTGGCAGTTTACAACACAAAATAACAAACCGTATACACACAGTGACAAATATAGAGCAAAAGATTTTCTAAGCTAAAACGCACACGAGAAAAGCAAAGTACATGCAAGATTGGCGACATTAAACAAGATAAAGCATTTAAGTTTTGTTGGTGGTAGTGTCACTTTAAAAAAGGGACACACTACACATCCTAAGCACTTTATCTTTTTTAGAGTGGCCAGGCTGTGTACAGTCCCCCCCACCCCTGCCTATTTTTTGTAGAAACACTGGGTGCAGTGGAGTAGTTTCCTCCACCAGCATCACCAGGCAGTTGGGATTTTGAATTTCCAGACAACCGTCAGCACACTCTATCAGACTGTCTGAAAGACGATGCCAGCACATAGTGAACGCCTTGAGAGGTAGCCAATGGATCGGTTCTGCACATGCGTGTCCAGCTCTGATCCATCATTCTGCTCAGGAATCACAGAACTTGCATACGTAATGTACACAATATTGAAGGAGATTCAGGCCAGGAGATGGTCGCCATTATGAGCCAGGCGGCCATCTTGTTCAGAATATTGGTTCACTTGAATATAACTAGGTAGATATTAGTTGGAATTAGAATGAAGTTTACATAGAGTTTTAGGAATGTGTTAGATTAGCAGAGAAGCAATTAAAATAGGGAAGATCTGGGCCGTTCCTGGCACGAAGAGACAGGATGAGGGATGGATACATCAAGGTCACAGGGGCCTGTAGCTGAGACAAAGAAGAGCGTGAAAGCAGACCAGACCTTATCTAAAGCAAACAATAAACAAGCCCAAGGGAGGTGGGCATAGGCAGGATCCAGCGTAGTAGCAAATCATTTTCTGTCAAACTAACATGAAGCTTGCCAATTTATGACCAATGTATGGAATGTCTTTGTAATTAACCAAGGGAGGTACTGACCCACGTGGGGTGGGATAGTGTCACCGGGAGGTGGGCTAATTGGGATGTACCTAATTATGTATTCGAGGTATAAAACCTCATGTCACTGGGGATTCGGGGCTCAGTCTTTGCGATTCAATCCTGTCTGAGCATCTGTGATATCACAATAAAGTTTGCCTTTCCTGAAGAGACTCGTGTTCAGACAATCCTTGTTCGTGTCGGCCCGGCCTCGTCCCGAGTGAACCAAGTGGATTCCGGTTACAATATTGCGAGCAATATTCAATTTGCATTTCATTTGGTATGCAATTTGCCTAGAAAGCAGTGAGGACTTCTGGATTTTGGAAGCCACTGAGCTGTAGGGGACAAGTACTGTGAGTCGAGGGAGAAAAGGCAAGCATTTTCACCTTACATAAGTTTTAAAAAAAATATATATATTGAAAATATATATATTTGTGCAGATGCTGTCAGCAGCATCTGTCTAATTATTTAAGAGGAAAAAGGGGGGTTAGTTTTAAAGCATGTTCCTTTAATGTTACTGGTCACATTTATGTGGTCATATTAGATGTACATGATTGGAGGTCTGGATTTATCAATATTGCATTATAATTTATGTGGCACTGTTCAAGTCTTTAAGACATGAAAAAGCAGCATCACAGAAATTGTGACGGTTTCCCTGACACGTGCAGCTGGCGTTAATCTCAATTTTCACAAGCACCGAGTTGTCAACCTAGTATAAATTTAATAGTGCACAGGTGAAGTATGATGCGCATGCACATTACATTATACATGGAATGTACCTGGTTGGTGTATAATCTCGATAATAAAATGAAAAGAAAAAAACATTAGATTCTTCAGACTTAAGTATCTTTCTGCAGTATCTAGTGCTATAAAATGTTCTGTGTTTATACACTGTAAATGACTGATAATGATGGTGATGATGCTAACCATGAACCCTTTGGACACACTCAAACTTTTGAAAATCCCTGTCATTTGTCAAGGATCAGAAGAACCCTAACATGCAGAATGAGTCACAACCTACAACTGCTCAGTGAGCTGACCAGGTTGCCATGCGAACTTTCCCAACACTGTGTTGGCAAAGTTCCCATGGCAACCTGGTCAGCTCACTGAGCCTAACATGTGACCATGTCACAAGTGACGCGCAGAGCCGATTTCGATGCGTCACTTCCGCTTTCCGGGTTGACGGAGTCGAAGGCAGCGCGCTACAGGGTTGGGGAGTTATTTGATTTAGTAAAGTATAAATATGTTGTAATGCATTACTGTTTTTATCCTTGATAAAGGCTCTTGTATGAGCCGAAACGTTGCATTTTATTAATGTTTCGCTGATTAAAGATTAGATTTTTTCTTAATTTACAAGACTGAGTGCTCCCACTTTTGGATATAGAGATATATATATCTCTGAGGTCTGTATGTGGTCAGGGTTTGTGCATGCCTGTGCAGTGGGTAAATGGTGTGTCTGGCCATACATTTCAATATTAACATAAAGCAGTCACATGACTTCAAATAAAAGTATCAGTACTTTGTATTGGCAAGTACCTGAAAAAGGTATCGGTACTCGGAATTAAAAAAAAAAGGTATCTGTGCATCCCTAAACGTGGGGATCCTTTTTTTTCCAGTTACATCTGATGCTGGACACTCGTTCCAAGGAATCAATTTATGAATGGTAAACTTTGAGCTTCAGTATTATAATAATTAGGATCTTGGGCAAAAGGGGACTTTTTTTTTTTTACACCTACAGATTTTTGCTTTAAATTTCTTTTTGTCATCTCTTAAAGTTCCCTTTAAATAAAAGATACCCACCCAGTGACAGAATAAAAAAAATAATATATATATATATATATACTACTCCTAACTTCTCAAAAATCAATGAAATCCTCTGAGTTAATGGATCCCCTGCAGAGTTAATTGAGCGACTGCATTTATTCTGGACGTCACACAAATGTTATTATTGTACTTATTCTGCCAACATTATTACCATGGCAAGTTGTTTCTGTGGACATATCAATGCTACAAGAATAGCAGTAATAGGTTATCTGTATGAGATTTGGGTTAGAAAAGGCAATGAATAGGAATATTTTGTTCTACTTTCTACTGCAAATATATCTTATTTTAATTCTCATTAGGAGTGCTTAATTAGCAGTTTGACTTCTGTTAAATATAGCATTTGCAGTCGAAACCTGCCAATGTCACTGTTTGCAACTCATTGTTTCTGACAACCAGCAAGCCAGAAATTTGCTTTTAATTTATTTTGTTCGCATTTGAAAATTACCAAGGACTATTATTTGCCATAGGAAATTTTCAATGTTTGCAACAAAAAAATAAACGGGAGTGACCTGTGCTAAATGATGATCATAAAGGGGTTCCAAATAAAAGTAATTTTTTTTCCATGGAAAGATTACGGGAAATATATAAAAAGGAGCACACTCAAATCTTTTTTTCAGCACAAAAAAGGCCTTATTGATATAATGGATTGACGTTTCTGTCCTGGAAGGTGTAGAAGGGGGGGGGGGAATATTTTTCAATAATTAACCCTTTCGCTGCTGAGGCATTTCCCGCCTCTGTGCTGAGGTCATTTCTACCGATTTTGCTCATCATGTTTAAACGTGTTTTGAAGGCTTATTTTAGTATATCACCCAGACATATTATATATCGTTCTTTCCGTCAGACTCGGCAGATTCATAATATGTTATTATTATATGTATACGTCATGACCGGTCTGTATATTATAACAAAAAATGCAATAAAATATGAATTTTCAATAATTTACAACGTGTAAAGTGGTTTTTTTTCACATTTTAAAATGCGAGCAATTGCGGTTATATTTTGTATGGGGTGCGCTTGTTAAAAAAATTAGAGATGGGGGTCTCGTTACATTTTTTTTGGGGAAAATTATGCGATTTTTAACAAACGCACCGCATACAAAAATTGTTAGTGCAGCATCATTGTTCACATTATAATTTAAATGGGAACAATATTGCTGCATTAACGAACCAAAAAAAAGAAAAAAAAAAACTTGTTTATTTTTTTATAATTTTTTTAAAACTTTTTTCATACTCATGTTTGGTATCGTTGGAATGGCCATGCTCTGGCCAATCCAACAATATCAAACATTAACCCCCAACTGCCACGGATCGGGAGATAGGGGGTTCATTGGAACCCCCTATCTCCACCATTGGTGGCAGTTAGGGGTTAACTCCAGGATTGGCGTCATCGTGTATGCACGATGACGCCAGTCCTCAGGGGGCATTCCCGGAAGCTTGGCCGACATCCAAGATGTCGGCCAGCTCTGGGAAAGGATCACGAACCGGCGCCGATTCGTGATCCAGCCCCCATGGGGTTAATTCCAGGTACCGTTAGGAAGGGCAGGCTGTGCCCTTCCAAACGGTGCCTGGATTAACCCCCGCAACGCCGGCGATCGGGATGGAGAGAGGTCCGAAGGACCTCGCCCCCTCCCTTTCAGGCGCCTCCTCCGCACATGCCGGGGGGGGGGGGTGCCTGAATTAGACGTCATCGCGATGACATCTAATTAGCCCGGCGGCGGTTCCGGGTGCTGGGCTGACATCGAGGAGGTCAGCCCGCACCGGGGGGCACAGCGATCGGCCGGAACCCGGCCGATCGCTGGCCCCAAAGGGAGGACGCGTCCTCCGCAAGGAACGTTACCTGCGGGTGGACGCGCTGAGCGCTTCCTCCGCAGCGAAGGGGTTAAACATGCGGAAATATCGATGTTTCAGTTCCTATATAGAACTTTCCTCGGGACAGCCATCAAAAGCGGAGATTTTACTTTATTTGCCCCCACCCTGGAAAGAAAGATGTTTTATTTGGCCACTGATAAAAACAAAATGTATATTTATTTGAACTCCCCTTCCACCTGGGGGCAAAGCAATTTTTTTTATTAGTTTATTCTGGGGGGGGGGAGCAATATATATATATATATTTTTATGTGGGCCGCCCAACTGACAAAGTATTATTCTTTCCAGCCAGGGGGGAGGGGGGGGAAATGAAGTCATTCTGGTATTTTTTATTTTTTTTTAGGGGGGGGTGTAATTTTATTTATTCAGCAGGAGCCAGGTGACCTCACTTACAAGGCCTGGTGCTGCTCGGCTGAGGGCTCCTTCAAGTTTTGGGCTAGCTACCTCCATACCGAAAATGCACGATGAGCTTGGCCGAAAACTGAAACCGATACAGAAAATGACTTTCTATACACATACTGTGTATACATGTGTCTGGTGTGTGTAATATATATATATTAGTGATGCTCTCAAATGAAAATTTTGGAACAAAATCGAAAAGGACCCTACAATTTACTTTAAGATAGTTTTTTGTATAACTGTATTCAGGGCCGCCATCAGGGCATTACGCCCATTACTGCCGTAAGGGGCCCGGGCCCGGTGGGGGCCCGGGCCGCCGGGGCCTGGGGGGAGGATCCCGGGCCCCCGACGGCAGCGGCGTCGCCCTTTAACAGCTCCGGTATCGGACTCGATGAGTCCGAATCCGGAGCTGTGTCGCTGCTGCTGCTGCAGGAGCCGGAGGAGACTGAGACACTGTCTCCTCCGGCTCCTGGCAGCTTCACTTCCTGGCTGGGCGGGGCCAAGCAGCGTGTGAGGGGCCTCCCAAGCACGTTGCTTTGGCTCCGCCCCTCCACTCAGTGAAGCTGCGCGCCGGAGCTGGAGGGACCGGGAAGAAGACAGAAGAAAAGAAGAGAAGAAAATTAAAGAAAAGGTGAAGAAAAGAAGAGCTGAAGACAGAAGAAAAGAAGATAGAAGACAGCGAGTGGTGAGCCAGGGCCCAGACCCTAAGACCCAGACCCCAGACCCCTAGGCCCAGACCCCCTAGACCCAAACCCAGGGCCCAGACCCCAAGGCCCAGACCCCTAGGCCTAGGGCCCAGACCCTAGGGCCCAGACCCCTAGGGCCCAAACCCCTAGGCCCAAACCCCTAGGCTCAGACCCAGGGCCCAGACCCAGACCCCTAGGCCCAGACCCCAAGGCCCAGGACCCAGACCCTAGGGCCCAGGCCCAGACCCTAGGGCCCAGGCCCAGACCCTAGGGCCCAGGCCCAGGCCCAGACCCCAAGGCCCAGACCCCTAGGCCCAACCCAGGGCCCAGACCCCCTAGACCCAAACCCAGGGCCCAGACCCCAAGGCCCAGACCCCTAAGCCCAAACCCAGGGCCCAGACCCCAAGGCCCAGGACCCAGACCCCTAGGCCCAGACCTCTAGGCCCAGACCCCAAGGCCCAGACCCAGGGCCCAGACCCCAAGGCCCAGACCCTAGGGCCCAGGGTCCAGACCCCTAGGCCCAGGGCCAAGACCCAGGGCCCAGACCCAGGGCAAATGCCCAGACCCCAAGACCCAAACCCAGGGCCCGGACCCAGGGCCCAGACCCTATGGCCCAGACCCAGGGCAAAGGCCCAGGGCCCAGACCCCTAGGCCCAAACCCATGGCCCAGACCAAGGCCCAGGGCCCAGACCCCAAGGCCCAGACCCCAAGGCCCAGACCCCCTAGACCCAAACCCAGGGCCCAGACCCCAAGGCCCAGACCCCTAAGCCCAAACCCAGGGCCCAGACCCCAAGGCCCAGACACTAGGGCCCAGACCCTGGGCCCAGACCCCTAGGCCCAAACCCAGGCCCAGACCCCAGGCCCAGACCCCCTAGGCCAAACCCAGGGCCCAGACCCCAAGGCCCAGACCCAGGGCCCAGACCCCTAAGCCCAAACCCAGGGCCCAGACCCCAAGGCCCAGGACCAGAGCCCAGACACTAGGGCCCAGACCCTGGGCCAGACCCCTAAGCCCAAACCCAGGGCCCAGACCCCCTAGGCCCAGACCCCTAGGCCCAGACCCCCTAGGCCCAAACCCAGGGCCCAGACCCCAAGGCCCAAACCCAGGGCCCAGACCCTAAGGCCCAGACCCAAGGCCCAAACCCAGGGCCCAGACCCTAAGGCCAGACCCTGGGCCCAGACCCCCTAGGCCCAGACCCTAAGGCCCAGACCCCCTAGCCCCAAACCCAGGGCCCAGACCCTAAGGCCAGACCCAGGGCCCAGACCCTAAGGCCCAGACCCAGGGCCCAGACCCCCTAGGCCCAAACCCAGGGCCCAGACCCTAGGGCCCAGACCCTAAGACCCAGGGCCCAGACCCCTAGGCCCAAACCCAGGGCCCAGACCCCTAGGCCAAACCCAGGGCCCAGACCCAGGGCCCAGACCCCATACCCAGGGCCCAGACCCCAAGGCCCAGAGCCAGGGCCCAGACCCCAGACCCTAGGGCCCAGACCCCAAGGCCCAGAGCCAGGGCCCAGACCCTAGGGCCCAGACCCCAAGGCCCAGAGCCAGGGCCCAGACCCTAAGGCCCAGACCCAGGGCCCAGACCCTAAGGCCAGACCCAGGGCCCAGACCCTAAGGCCCAGACCCAGGGCCCAGACCCCCTAGGCCCAAACCCAGGGCCCAGACCCTAAGACCCAGGGCCCAGACCCCTAGGCCCAAACCCAGGGCCCAGACCCCTAGGCCAAACCCAGGGCCCAGACCCATGGCCCAGACCCTAGGGTCCAGACCCCATACCCAGGGCCCAGACCCCAAGGCCCAGAGCCAGGCCCAGCCCAGACCCTAGGGCCCAGACCCCAAGGCCCAGAGCCAGGCCCAGACCCTAGGGCCCAGACCCCAAGGCCAGAGCCAGGGCCCAGACCCCAGACCCTAGGGCCCAGACCCCAAGGCCCAGGACCCAGAGCCCAGACACTAGGGCCCAGACCCCAGGCCCAGACCCAGGGCCCAGATCCTAGGACCCAGACCCCAAGGCCCAGGGACCAGACCAGGGCCCAGGCTAGACCCCAGGGACCAGACCTCAGGGCCCAGACCTCCGGGACCAGACCCCAAAGCCCAGTCCCAGGGACCAGACCAGGGCCCAGGCCCAGACCCCAGACCCAAAGGCCATCATACACAGCCCGTTTCTGTGAGATTTATTGCTGTGGATTCTGTGATATGTTCAGACACACCGCTCATTACTGTGAGTTTTATTGCTGTGGATACTGTGATAAGCTAATACACACTGCACATTACTGGGAGTTTTATTGCTGTGGTGCTATGTTATGTCCTTTTTTTTTTGAAGGGGGAGAAAAGCTGTTAGAGGTTGAGGGGGGGGGGGCCTGGGGGGCCCCATCGTGAGGTTTAGTAAGGGGCCCCATCATTTCTGATGGCTGCCCTGACTGTATTAATACTAGACTTTATTAAATTAATATCATGAATTTAAATTAATCCACACAAAAAATTAAGATATTTTTGTCCTACTTTGGTGGAGTTATTTTGCATCTAGTGCATACATTCGGGTGTAAAATTTTTGGACAATACACACATTTTATAGTTGCAAAAGACATTTACACATCCCAGCAATTCAGAGAACTCTAAATTGCTGGGATGTGTAAAGGTCTTCTGCAACTATAAAGCTTATTATTTGTTGTGTGGAGGCTTTTAATCTAATTTTTTTGCCCTCCAACACAATTTAAACAAGTAGATATATATATCTATAATCTATAATGACTCAGATGGAGCCTAAACATCAGTCTGTTTCTTCAGTCTGTTTCTCTTAATCTATTTTTTTTTTCTAAAGTGCAGGAAAACAAAGCATTATAAATGGGCCTTTAAGATGCAAAGGAAAAGACAAACATTGAATGTGTATACGATCCATTAACTTTTTGGAGGCATGGATGTAAGCTCCCACATTAACCCACATTAACCCCCCCCCTGTCCTCCGAGCAGACACTGCTGGCAGGAGGTCAGTGATAAATCACTTGTTCCTTGTCACTGAGAGGCCAGAGGTTATTGCTTGCACTGATAGCGTGGATCATGCAGTTAACCCTTTGTGTGCAGAAATAAATATGTGTAGCAGCTCCTGCCTCTTTCCAATTGCAATTATCTCAAGCTAAGCAGCATTGAAAGAGTGCTCGCTCAGGGTCAGCTGGGATCATCAATTTTCGGCTGACTTTTTCGGCTGGTGTTTTGCTTTCGAGACGAAACCTATAAGCCCCATTATGGGCAGAATCCATCGGTGGCTGAAATTCCGGTGCATCCCCGGAAATGAGGTCTCTACTATCCCTCTGTCCTCCAGGTGCGGCTGCGGCACTGAGAGCTGTCAGGACAGGGCTTATTTATAAGGCTGGGTGAAGACTTCACACGGCCGCCAGCCAGAATAAGAAAAAATTTGAGATTGACAGGATCGGATGGGAGAATCATGACATTGGTAAACAGGACTGGAGGATCATCATGGCACGACACTGCATAATCATTCCTGGTTTCACCCTAGTGGGTGCGGCACACCCCCCATTCCCATTTTGACACCACTTGTACTGCTATACTCTGGTGATTTTGGTATCTGGACTAACACTGCTTATACAAAACACAGGCACGCACTCCTCCCAAAAGTCTGGCAAGCAGGATCATTTGAGGAGATATAAATAAAAGAATAAAATTTTAGATCTAGTTGATCCAGTGACGTCACCAAAGTTGGTGCCATCCGGTGCGGTAACTTATGGTGTCACCCCCCCCCCCGAGTTTTACGGAGTTTTTTTTTTTTTTAACTACTCTTACACATAAATCAGCACTCCCATATAACACTTAATTCTCACACATGGCGCACTTCACTGTGAGGTTTATTGCTGTGGAGCTCTGATCTGCTCACACACAAATTTTGGTGAACTGCCAGCAAGTACGGTGCCTGTTCGAAGGTAGTGAAAGTCCCCATAGAGAAGTAATGGTTAATCTGTTCAGAGACGCCGAACAGCAGAGAAATGTCCTGATGTCCGGTGTTTTCATTTGGCAGGTTTATTCAGGCGAACACCATAGGTTTCAATGTTAAAAATATTACCTTTTTATCCAACATCTAATAAACAGTTTATTCCTTCAATCTGTAGTAAAAAGTCTACTTATTGTTTTTTTTTTTTTTTTTTTAGTAACGTTCAGGCATTTTTCAAAAGAATTGAAAGTTTTTCTTTTTTCTGTAACAGACCTTTTTATTATCATTCATGGGACCTTAGATGTTAATTTCAGACATTTTCGTTCACAACAACGGGCGACAGGTTTCCGGCGGCATTCGGTGGCTGATTCCCTGTACTACAGGGACCCTGCGGTGAATACACCTGTCTGCGTCATTTCAGTGTTCTGTGAATATCCCCCTTAGTGGTGTTTTTTTTTGCCGCCCCCTGGAAAGTGCCAGCCTAGGCCTTGCCTACCCAGGACATACTTGAAAATGAGCTAAATTTCAATGTATCCTTCCTTGTAAAATATTTTTGTGTAAAACTGTACTGCTTACAGCCTCTGCCCAATATTTTTTTAACTTTTTTGGTGAATATCAGCAGGCACAGAGGACACCTTTTGTCCTCGGTGCCGGCTGCTCCTCTTCTGCGCAGGGATTCCCAAACCCGTAACTCCCAGAGTCTTTTTTGGGCTCCTTGTACTGCTTCTGTAACATAGGGAACGCAAATTGCTAGCTGCAACAGAAGAATGCTGAATTCACTGCATGGTCTGGGAATTTTATTCCCCCTAGTGCAAGGAACGAAAGGTCTTCTTTGAATAACCCTGTATATACAGTCCGGTCCAGAAATATTGGGACATCGACACAATTCTAACATCTTTGGCTCTATACGCCACCACAATGGAGTTGGAATGAAACAAACACAATGTGCTTTAACTGCAGACTGTCATCTTTAATTTGAGGGTATGTACATCCAACTCAGGTGAACGGTGTAGGACTTACAGCAGTTTGCAGATGTGCCTCCCACTTGTTAAGGGACCAAAAGTAATGGGACAGAATAATAATCATAAATCAAACTTTCCCTTCTTAATACTTGGTTGCAAATCCTTTTCACAGCCTGAAGTCTGGAACGCATAGACATCACCAGACGCTGGGTTTCATCCCTGGTGATGCTCTGCCAGGCCTCTACTGCAACGGTCTTCAGTTCCTGCTTGTTCTTGGGGCATTTTCCCTTCAGTTTTGTCTTCAGCAAGTGAAATGCATGCTCAATGGGATTCAGGTCAGGTGATTGACTTCGCCATTGCATAACATTCCACTTCTGTCCCTTCAAAAACTCTTTGGTTGCTTTTGCAGTATGCTTTGAGTCATTGTCCATCTGCACTGTGAAGCACCGTCCAATGAGTTCTGCAGCATTTGGTTGCATGTGAGCAGATAATATTGCCCGAAACACTTCAGAATTCATCCTGCTGCTTTTGTCAGCAGTCACATCATCAATAAATACAAGAGAACCAGTTCCATTGGCAGCCATACATGCCCACGCCATGACACTACCACCACCATGCTTCACTGGTGAGTTGGTATGCTTCGGATCATGAGCGGTTCCATTCCTTCTCCATACTCTTCTCTTCCCATCACTCTGGTACAAGTTGATCTTGGTCTCATCTGTCCATAGGATCTTGTTCCAGAACTGTGAAGGCTTTGTTAGGTGTTGTTTGGCAAACTCTAATCTGGCCTTCCGGTTTTTGAGGCTCACCAATGGTTTGGTTTACATCTTGTGGTGAACCCTCTGTATTCACTCTGGTGAAGTCGTCTCTTGATTGTTGACTTTGACACACATACACCTACCTCCTGGAGAGTGTTTTTGATCTGGCCAACTGTTGTGAAGGGTGTTTTCTTCACCAGGGAAAGAATTCTTCGGTCATCCACCACAGTTGTTTTCCGTGGTCTCCCGGGTCTTTTGGGGTTGCTGAGCTCACCGGTGCATTCCTTCTTTTTGAGAATGTTCCAAACAGTTGTTTTGGCCACGCCTAATGTTCTTGCTATCTCTCTGATGGGTTTGTTTTGTTTCTTCAGCCTAATGATGGCTTGCTTCACTGATAGTGACAGCTCTTTGGATCTCATCTTGAGCGTTGACAGCAACAGATTCCAAATGCAAATAGTAGGGATGCACCGATACCACTTTTTTAAGACCGAGTACGAGTACAGATACTTTTGTTCAAGTACTCACCGATACCGAGTACCGATACTTTTATCTTATGTCATGTGACCGCTTTTCAATAAGAACAGACCTCATATAAAGCCCCCAGGTCTCATGGATAATGCCCCCCAGCTCATGGATACTGCCCCCCAGCTCATGGATACTGCCCCCCAGCTCATGGATACTGCCCCCCAGCTAGGTTTTTTTTTTGTTTAGATGCAGTCCGGCGGGCTTCTACTGCGGGCTAATTCTAGGTATGCCCCCGATACCAGAAGCCAGCATTGAGCTGGCTTACCAGCATCCGAGGGGCTAGGGCGGATGTCCGAACAATCTAATTGCATTCGGACAGGCCCCTGCAGCTGACTGCATTTCTAATACCTTCCAACGAGCGCCGCCTGCACAGTCTTCCAGCGGCCGCTCATTGGGAAGTCCCCAGGCGCGATCTCACGAGATCTCGGAGTTCGCGAGATCGAGCAGGGAGCAATCTCGCGCCTGGGGGCTTCCCAATGAGCGGCCGCGCGAAGACTGTGCAGGCGGCGCTCGTTGGAAGGTATTAGAAACGCGGACAGCTGCAGGGGCCTGTCCGAATGCCGTTAGAGCGTTCGGACAGCGTCCCATGTCTGGTCTGAGGTCTGAAACATGTTAGTGTATACACACACACACTGAGGACTGCAAAGTATATATACACACACACACACACACTGCAGCCCTCAGTGTGTATATGTATGTATATACACACACTGAGGGCTGCAGTGTGTGTGTATATATATACACACACACATACTGAGTTTTGAAATGTGTGATATATATATACACACACACACATTGCAGCCCTCTATATAATATATAATCTCACACACTCAGAGGGCTGCAATGTGTATATATATATATATATATATATTATATATACACACACACAACAAAATAGTGTTTAAATAGAGGTCTTTATTCATAACAGCCTAGAGAGGCAGCATCACATGTATCTGATGCTGCCTCTCTAGGTGGTTATGAATACAGACCTCTATTTAAACACTATTTTGTTGAAATTATTTTTAGTAGATCGTCCTGAGGGACAAGTAGATTGGACTAACGCTTAGTCCGTTGGACAAGTAGATTTTTTTTTAAAAAGTCCACACCCCTGATTTATATAGTTTTTTTTTATCTTGTGACCCTATCAGTTTATATACAAGGTTTCCTTCGAGTATGATCTGTTGGGGATTCATTGCACTACCACATTCATTTGGAGCTGCACGAAACCTACGCACCTCTAGTGCTCAATATATTTCAGAGTCTTTATTATATTTTATTGAGCTTGAAATACAGTAAATGTTCTATTGTAATGCGTATAAAGCAAGTTTAATTTCATAAAACAATTTCCATTAAGCAAGATGGAGTTCATAGACTACCTGACAGGCCCATTCCTCCTGAGCCATTGGTATTAACGAGGGGGACCATTATAGTTAACGGCTCAATTGTTAATGCCAGCAACACACACCCTATTCCAGGCAATCAACAAATTTTTCATTCAGCTCCGCTGTTATGGCTGCCTACTGCACATTAATCCTGTACTTCTGCATCCATTGAGCTACATCATGTTACAGCCTCCCACGAATATATGCAAGAAGAAAATATATATCCTGGGTAATCCTAGTCTGGCATACCATACTTTTGCTTTCCAGATGATCATAGACTATATATGGCAAAACCAAAAGAGCACATCATCATAAAAATAAATCAAATATATGCCTAGTGAGCGGATTATACTTACTCAGGCTGCTTAACTGTCGAATTATATTGGACAGAGAGATGTTGGTAACACATTCCAGCTCATTCTTGATGCCCCTGGGCAGGGCAGTGTGGCACAGGTGCCGGGGTTCAATATTTCTCTTGACTAGAGGCATATTTGATTATTGAAAATTACCAAAAGACCTGTAAGAAAAAGAAAAAAAAAAATCTGATTATAATCAGTGACACTGATGCCGTTAAAATTAAGATCATGTTAAATTATCCAGCATGTTTATGTGTGTTATGAATAAATAATAATAAAGCTACAACACGTAATGAAAAATTGCATGGAGATAGAGGACTCTTAAAGAATCCTTTTGTTAAAATTATGCGCAGTGTTTTTAAATTAAGGAAAAATGAATAATAAATAGGTTTCATATATACCATCGCGTTACCATAAGCAAGCGCAGGGTGTGTGCTCAGGCACTCTGAAGGGTAATTCCCCCCTCTCCCCAATTAGATCTCTGCCTACACTTTTTGGATTTTCTTTTAAACTTGTTACAAATTAAGAGCATTAGCTGAAACTCCAAATAGAACTGGTTGATTTCTGGTTAAAATTTGTATTTCATGTTGAATGTTTGGAGCTTAAGTTTGTAAATGGGAAAGGATCCAAAGGGCAAGCTTGGCCTTAGTGATTAAGGCTGTGCAAACCAGTGTTTAGATCTATTACCGGAAATATTCTCATTAGGTGCCAAAAACATTACCGTAGATACTCGAGTATAAAGCGACGGATAGAGATTTATTATGGAAATGAGAGAATACTCAAGACTCGAATATAACGCGAGGAGCAAAATTATAAAAGTATACTGTACTGGGAAACCACTAAAATCCTTCCAGGTTTTCTTAACACAGTCAGGATACCCCTCAAGCCAGGGTGCTCTGCTCTAGAATGATTGTAGTTGTTACTAAATATGAAGCCGCTGGCCACCCATCTTCTTTACTTGCGATAAGATGTCCAGCGGAGCGAGATGACACAGTGAATCATTCACCAATAGCCAGCACGCAGGGAGGTGTTGTTTTCTGACCTCCTACTCCAGCAAGTAGGTTCATCCACCACATCATCCGCCAATAGTCAGGGAGACTTGGGATCTACAAGCAAGTCAAGTTTTTTTTTTTTTTTTTTTACACGCCATGCAGATGTCTCGAATATAACGCGACCCCTCCAATTGTAAGGTAAATTTTTGTCACCAAAATCTAGCGGTATACTCGAGTATCTACAGTAGTTGTTTGTTTGATGAACTGCAACTACTACAGGGCTAGGGTTATTATTGACATGTGAATATACCTCAGGCAATTGCCAGGAGGAGGCAGGACGGGGCAGACATGAGACACACTGCAAGTCAAGAGTGTCACATCAAACCTAATCACATACTGCAATGCCCCAAATTGCAGCATTTTATAGGTTTAGCATTTGTTTTAGATTACAACAATGGTTCTACATCAAATCGGTTATATAAACCAAGGCACGGGTTTTAGAAATAAAATGCAAATTGAGTGTTTTATAAAGGGAGACTCCCTGTGGAAATCCTGAATCAATTAACTGCTGAGATATATATATTTATCTCACACACATACACGTGAATTTAGATCATTGCTCAACAGGTTTACAATGAGTTTAGGAGACAATCAAAGCTTGGCTCCATGCTCCCTGGATTTATCAAGCCTAGATTTCCATCCACCTTCTGATATATGGTGATTTTCTGTACTTCTTTGTATACTTGGTGGGTGGGAATACATTGGTCAGCTTCAGAAAACAGATGGAGAAATGCATAATCAAGCTCCAAATCAGCTGTCAGAAATCCCACCACTTCAGGCGCTCACAGAAAATATATCCTAAGCACCTTAAAGTAAAATATGTCTGTTAAAAGTAGGAGTATGGCCTCAAACAGCAAAAGAAGAAAAAAAAAATCATAAATTATATATTCTACATAAAATAAATTGATTCAATAGCCTTCAGGATGGAAGAAGCAGCCACTGTAAAACAAGCCTAAAATCAAAAGAACTATAATAAAACACTAGAAGATAAAATGGCAGCCATTGTGAAGTATTTAAAGCCTGTCAAGGCATCAACAGAAATAGTGCCGCTAATGACTAGCATGTATAAATGACAAACACTGAAGGTTAACGAGAATTCATCATTTAATTTACTGCGTTGGAATGTAATAAAAATTGACACACATGATGGTTTTAAGCAAAAGGAAATCGTATAATTAGGATGACGGAAGGCATCGTCGACCTACAAAAAAATGACCTAGTTTTTCCAAACTAATAAATATATATATATCACGAATATAGCAGTACGTGGTGATACTTTTTTTATTGGAATAACGTTACATTTAAAAGACAAGCTTTCGAGAGTATAAACGCTCTTCCTCAGGTCTGGAAGCTCACATCTGGACTAACACGGTAAAATATATATATATTTCCCCATAATTTTTGGATTTAAAAAAAAAAAAAAAAAATCAAACAAAAACTCATCGGGTGGAATTAATTCTGATAAATTAACCCTTTCACTGCTGAGCCATTTCACGCCTCTGTGCTGAGGTCATTTTTACCGTTTTGAAGCCTTATTTTAATATATGATCCAGACATATTATATATCGTTCTTTCCGGCAGACTCATAATATGTCATTATTATATGTGTACATCATGTCCTGTCTGTATATTATAACAAAAAATGCAATAAAATTAGAATTTAATAATTTACAATGTGTAAGGTGCTTTTTTTTCACATTTTAACATGCGATTGTTTGCGGTTATATTTTCTATGGGTTGCGCTTGTTAAAAAATTAGAAATGGGGTCTCGTTACATTTTTTTTGGGGAAAATTTTGCTATTTTTAACAAACGCACCGCATACAAAAATCGTTAGTGCAGCATCATTGTTCACATTATAATTGAAATGGGAACAATATTGCTGCATTAACAAAACAAAAAAAAAACTTGTTCATTTTTTTTATTATTTTCTTTTTATATATTTTTTTTGTTTAATGTTTACATGGTCATGTTTGGTATCGTTGGAAAGGCCATGCTCTGGCCGATCCAGCAATACCAAACTTTAACCCCTAGCCATTGGTGGCAGTTAGGGGTTAACTCCCGGACTGGCATCATCGTGCTATCCAGTAGTCAGGGGGCATTCCCGGAAGCTTGGCCAACATCCAAGATGTCGGCCAGCTCCGGGAGAGGATCACGATTCGGCACCGAATCGTGATCCAGCACCTAAGGGGTTAAATCCTGTGCCCGTCCAAACAGTGCCTGCCTTCAGCCGCAGGACCCCGATGATCGGGAGGGCGATCTCCCCCCTGGGGTACCGGGCTGACATGCAGATGTCAGCCCGCAACGGGGGGGGGGGGCAGCAATCAGCCGGAATCCCGGCTGATTTCTGCCTCCTGTGCTAGGACGCGCTCAGCGCGTCCATAGCACAGGAGGAACACTTGGCAGGACGTATATATATATATATATATATATATATTATATATATATATATATATATATATATATATATATATATATATATATATATATATATATATTTATTATCTTCCAGACCTGATGAAGAGCGGTAGCTGTTGTAAACTTCCCAGAGCCATTATAGCCTATGGAGGTTTTAACCCCTTAAGAGCCGCTGACGTACCCTGTACGTCCTGTCCTCGGGTCTCCCTTAGACCCGCGGACGTACAGGGTACGTCAGCGGCGCCTAATCCCCCTCCCGCCCGATACTCACCTCCCTCGTTGGATCCCTCTGCGATCTGTCAGGGAGGAAGCCTGCCCATGTGATTTACATGGGCAGGCGAGGCTGATGACGTCGCCACGCTGCGTGGTGACGTCATCAGCAGGCGTCCCCATGCAAAGCAATGGAGGGGAGGGGGGGCTCCTTCGGAGCCCTCTATCTCCCCAACCATTGCAGCTAGAGGAGATGCTTTTTATACCGCTGAAAAGGGGAGAGTCTCCCCTTTTCAGCGGTGTATAGCATTAACTGTTTCGCCGCCGGATCACGTTTCGGCGCCAAAACGCGATTCGAACCTGGAGGGGGACTGACATCTTGGATGTCAGCCAAGCCTCCAGGTCCCCCCCCCACCCACCCACTGACAACCTCACCATATGTGTGAGGATGTCAGTGGGCCAGTTAACATCTAGCTGCCATGTAGAGATAAGGGGATCATAAGGATCCCCATATCTCCCGATCCATGGAAGCTAGATGGTCATATTTGACATCATTTGAAAGGCCTGATTATGACCAGGTTTGGTTTAAAAAAACTTATAAAAAATAAAAAAAATTAAAGTTTTTTTTTGTCTGGGGGGTTTAATTAAATAGGACCTAGGCTGCCATCTAAAAATAATTAGCACAAAATGGTCAGAATGAGCGCAGCGCACATAGGTGAACTGTCTCAGCAGTGAAGGGGTTAAAAAGCAAACGCATGTAAAAATTGGGTATTTTTGGGTGGTTGTAGATTTTGGGGATTAAATTACAAAAAAGTGTGTTTTTACCATTTGTTTCCTCATATTTCATATTTTTTTTATAGTAAATTATTGGATATGATGGAAATAATGGTATTTCTAGAAAGTCCATTTAATGGCGGGAAAAAGGGTGTATAATATGTGTGGGTTGAATAAACGAGTAAGAGGAAAATTTGACCTAAACACTAACAGCGCAGAAACGTAAAAACAGCAGCGGTCACTGAAAGACGGATTTGTGTAAAACCACCCAGTCACTAAGGGGTTAAGTTAACAACAGCTCGGGTTAAGTTAGCACCAACTTTGTAATACTACCCCATGACTTTTAAATGTAGCGTTCATCCAATAAAAAAAGTTATCACTACACACTGCTATACTCTGGTGATTTTGACATCTGGACTTACACGGCTTAACAAAAAAATAAATAAACTTTATTGTATAGAATATTTAAAAGTACATGGGTCCGACGTTTCGACTCACTTATGTAATTTTAAATATTCTATAAAGTTTATTATTTTTATATATATTGGGAGTCCCTAAGTGCGTCTCTCATTGTTCATATATATTCATCACTGAGACTGCTGCACCACACAAGCAATGTGAAGTTTTGGAGAGTGCTGGACCCAGTGCAAAGAGATACACAAACACACAATCTCACAGAAGTGAGTACACCCCTCACATTTTTGTAAATATTTTATTATATCTTTTCATGTGACAGCACTGAAGAAACGACACTTTGCTACAATGTAAACCGGCTGGGTGGAGTAGTACCGGCTGGGTGGAGTAGAGGTAACATCACTGCTCTGCATGGAGAGAGCCTGCGGAGTCATGGGTTCGATTCCAGCAAGAGCACCTCTCCAGTAAGTGTCCTTGGACAAGACACCTAACGGTACATACTCGCCACCCAGGACATACTTGAAAACGAGAGAAATCTCAATGTATCCTTTCTCAAAAAAAAGTAGCGCGTGTACAGCTTGTATAACAATGAAAACAAAAATGGCTGTGTGTCGAGTTATTTTGAGGGACAGCAAATTTACACTGTGATACAAGCTGTACACTCACTACTTTATATTGTAGGAAAATGTCATTTCTTCAGTGTTGTCATACAAAAAGATAATACTTACAAAAATGTGAGGTGTGTACGCACTTCTGTGAGATACATCTATATACACTCCGATCAAGTCCCAAAACATCAGAGGTCATGTTTTTCAGTTTAATAAATATTTTATTTTTTGAAGTACCTGAGTGCGTCCCTACTACTTGGCTACTTTATTTTCCAAGCATGGATTGGGAGATAGATCTATCTACTCTTCACCACAACATAAAAGAGTATCGATTTGCCCTCGGGTAAAGCATCAAATAGCATTGAGTCACGGCCTATCTCCTGCTGATGAGGGCATAATAAACCGAAAGCAGCTGTCCAGGAGTGGCTGTGACTCATTGCAGAACCTGACCTTTACTAAAAAGCCATCTAGTGTGGCATTGCACTGGCAATGATGGTTCTGTGCTAAACCAGACCCAGGATGCAAAAAAAAAAAATAATAATTAGAAAAGTGGAGACTTCATTTGCATGTCTTTCCCAGAGTTCCTTGCGGCATATGGGGAATGTAGCACATGACCTCTGAAGCAGTTCTCTAAACTGCTGGGAAGTGTAAATGTTTTCTACAATTATAAAACACACACACACACAATAAACCACAACGAGCCCCAGAAAGGATTCAGTCCTCAAGTAAGTTAAAAAGACACTCAATTCATCCTGACCGCTATCAGGGTTATTCAAAGAGATTCGAAAAGTCACCGCACGTTCAGTGACTTTTCGTTCTCTTCAATTAGGTACGATTTGGCGATCTCATTTCAGCGACCCTGCGGTGTATTCAGCAAGCACCACAGGGCCGTCGAAGTGCAGGGAAAAGTCGCCGCAAACCTGCCAAATACTCACCGCAAAACCCAGGCGAATGCACACCGAAACCCGCAAAAACATCTGGATTAACCCCGCCGAACATGCCGGAGAAACCCGAGCAGGAGCCGATCAGAGCACAGAACAGCTGCCGGAAAAACCCGACACGCAGACGAATGGAGTGAAGAAAAAAAAAAACGTTTGCTTGAATGTTTGAAAAGTGAAACGCGGTTTGCAAAGAAACTACTAGAGCGAAAATGTCTGGAATTTACATATAAGATCCAATGAATGATAATAAAAAGGGCTGTTACAGAAAAAATAAAAAAAAACTTTTAAAATATTTTTTTTTTTTAAAAAAAGGAAACTTTTTTTGCCAAAAAATCCCGAAAAATGCTTAAAAAGATCCTAGAAAAAAAAATAAAAAAATCTATATATATAAAAGAGACTTTTTACTGCAGAATAAAATAAACGGTTTATTAGATATTGGATTAAAACTGAATATGTTTAACATTGAAGCCTATGGGATTTGCCTGAATAAACCTGTCGAACGAAGCAACTGAATGGCAGGGCATTTCGGCAACCTTTCACTGCTGGTTTTTGTTCTCTGAATAGACGGAGCTATGGGGATTTCACTGCCCTCGAACAGGCACCGAACAGGCACCGTATGTGCAGGCAATTCGCCAACATTTGGCGAATTGCCTGCTCCCTGAATAGCCGAGAAAGGTAACCGAACGCTGATTTTCAGCGTTCGGTTACCTTTCAGCAGCCAGCCATTCGGATCTCTTTGAATAACCCTGTTTATCTTTTTAAAGTGGTCAGGACATGAGGAGGGCACCCCCTTCACCCCTCCACCCCACATCAACAGCAACCAGTATTTTGAATTTCCTGGCTGCTGGTCACCAGAATAAACGCTGGTGCCATCGCCTACTCCGAGATTGCCCGTTGTCAAAAGGCAACGATGGATCAGATCTGCGCATGTAACTCTCATCCATCGTTCTGCGTATGCGATACACAAGTCCATAGCAGTGTAATTTGGGGTTCCTATGCTATACAAGTTACGTAGGAGCGCAAAATGCGCAAAAAAAGCTTCAGGGACTTCCAGATTCGGGAGCCCACGAGCTGAAGAGGAAGAGCTTCACGTGGCAAGGGACAAAATGGTGAGTAAAAAAAAAAAAAAGATAGTAAAATAATTGGGCAGATACTGTCAGCAGCATCTACCCAATTATTTAAGGGGGGGGGCTCTTTTTTTTTTAAACAGAGTATCCCTTTAATTCCATTAAGCCAGTCATTAGGTAAGAATAGTTTAATGAAAAATATTGACGTATTGGCAGGATTAAGCAACATATGGCCATATTTAGGCTAGGGTCAGACGAACGCAGTTTTCACGTGCGTTTAGCCGCACAAAATCACGGCCGTGCTAGCAGCAAATGACGTCCAATGCCGGGGAACATACGACGAACGGCCGCACGAAAGTTCGTCCGTGCAACGCAAGTGGCCAACGAACGCATTTTTTCGAGAACGTCAAACCGCTACTACTGACGTACAGAGTGCGCTGCGGCCGCATAGCGGCGTGTGTGTGTGATTAGGAGACGTCAGACGCTGCTAATGTCCGGCTAACATAACGTCCAGACACAAAAAGTGTTTTATTGACGATCCGTACAAAATCACGGACGAAAAGGCGCATCGTATGACCGCTATCACGTATTCCGGGAAAAAATACGTACGTTCGTTCGAACGCACTTTTTCACGGACAACGTGAAAAATGCGTTTGTCTGACCCTAGCCTTAGTGAACCAAGTTCACCAACAGAGCATAGGGTTAAAACAAAGGTTTAGATCTTTAAAATGTATGAGTTGGTACGCACTCTTCGTGGTTTGTTGTATCAGTCTTGAGAAGCCGCATTTGTTATACTTGGTACAGGAAGAGTGCTGCTGTTGCAGCTGGGAGATTATATACACATCTCAAATTTCCCATTCACAACTCAATTCCTCGGCATGCTCGCAGACATCTATATCCAACAAGTATAGACAAAGCTTACCAAAAAGAAATAAAATACCAAAGCCATTGTATATGTAAAGTCCCATGTGGTATGATGGAAAATCCCACATCTACCTTCAGGGTATTATGTGTGTTTCCTTTAAATACACAAACAAGTGCTGTCTATTTGGAGTTCTAAATCAGACTCTACATGAAGAAATGCATGCGTACATCTCATATTTTGCGCTTATTGTTTGATCTAGAGAGCCGTTTCCCTTCATGAAGTAAGGAATGATTTTGGCAAAGTGTCGGTTTATTAAAACATAGCATAGGTGCACATGCATGTAAACATGCCACCCTCTCCCCGGATACGGCACACATTTGCTTTGACGCCTTGTAGAAACCTGATGCTAATTAAATAATACATTGTGTCCACAGGACACGTAAACACGGCAGTGCTTCCGTGTTTTAACATGAAAGGCTATTACATGGGATAAATAGTGGCTAGAGGTTTATGGCAAATTACTGGGGATTCTAGGTCACCCATTTCACATCAAAATACAAGAAGTAAATACTATGGCAGATCTAGAATTAAAAACCTACAGGCCTGCATGTTTCAATTAATCATCACAAAAGTACGTGTACGACAGTCCTGTGCTGTGCCGTCCCATACATTGTGCTGTAGAATGCGATACGGTTTCCTACACAAATTGTTAGAAGAAAAATTTATTTTTGTGAATAAAAAAATAAAATAAGGGTTTCCATAATCCTGTGACATCAACAAAGAATGCCGAGTCCCCTTTTTGAGAGGGGTTACATCTCCAAGCCTCACTGATGATGTAGCAGAAGGTAAGGTCACACCCCACTACATCACTGATGTAGGACACAACCCGCAGGTCCCACCCCATATCTCTGTCTCGCTCTCTCACGCCCACTATTCTTGGGAAATATATGACTAAATGAACACGTCAGCCACATCCTAGTTAGAAATAGGACTGATGGAGTGTGCTTGGTGTTAGATTTTAATTTCCTGTAAATATAATAAATATTTAGTCTTAAAAAGCCGGTTCTTATAAAATGGGCTGTGAAATCCCCCCCCTCCATTTTTGTTAGTGTCAATACTGAATAGACCGTTCTTCCTTCTATAGGATATGAGCTGTGGCCGATTTCCTGTTATGTTCAGTGCAGGAAAATGTGCGCAGAAGCGGGAAGATGGGAAAAGGGTCTCGTGAACCATATATGGTAGTACTTTAACGGAGTGGCTAAACTTTGATGTTGTAATGTATCTGTACACTGATTGGCTATAAATTCTGTGTATTTTAATAAATAGATCTGGCTTAACGAGGAAAGCCAGACTTCTGAGAAAGACCAATACAGTTTTGTGATTGATTCTTTTTGGGGGTCTCCGCCATGGTGTAGCGCAGCTCTTATTTTGGTTTTGATATATAAGAAGAAACTTGGAAAAGGTTTATGGTAATTATAATGAATAATAGAATTTTTCACTTGGCAGCCACCACCTTTGCATTCATTACTTCTATTTCATCAGGATACTGCTAAGAAAAGCCCAGTGAAAAACAAAAATATAGGAATCTCTCTTTATATAATCACACTGGCCAGTGGACATCATATTGCTTCCAAAAGCCAAAACCCACGCACTTGTGCAGAGAGAAAGCCCAAATATGTGCAGGGGGCTCTCCCAGTCTCACATGTCCGTGCTTGTCGACACAGAATGATGTGCCAACCACGTAACTGACAGGTGTATAGGGGTAGTTGCTTATTTAGAAAGAGTTTAAAGGGACACTCTAGGCAACATGACCACCTAAGCTATTTTAGGTGGTCATGATGCCCGGAGTATCCTGCCCTCTGTCCCCCCTCCCTCCGCGGTTCAGCAGAAAATGCTGAAAACAGCTGAGAGAGGCGGAGAAGTTTACTCCGCCCTCCCAGCTGTCAGTCAGCAGAGCGGGAATCATATTTCCCGCTTCTGCCGACTTTTGCAGAGTAGGAGACGTCATCGCGCTTTCAGCGCGATGACGTCTCCTACTCACCGCAGAAGCTGGCGGCTCCCTCTGAGGGTTAGTGTTGCGCGCATCCTCTTGCGCGCAACACTAATCCTCAGAGGGAGCCGGGAGGAAGCCTGCCGATTGGCTGGCTTACGTGAGAGGCGCGCATGCGCGCTTCTCACGTAAACCAGAAAGCAACTTCAATGCAAGAAGGACGGGAGCGGAAGAGGGAGGGGAGTATAAAAAAAAAAAAAAAACACCGCTGGAAACAAGAGGATTTTAGGGTAAGTATTACAGTTACAAGTAAAAAAATAAAAAATAAAGATTTATTAGGGGAATAGGGATAGGTTAGGATAAAAAAACGGGGGGGGGGTGATTTTTGAGTAGAGTGTTCCTTTAATTATTAAACTACATCTTTGATGACCTCTGACGCCATCTAAAATTTAGATTCTAATCAGGGATGTCCAAACTCCGGCCCACCAGATATCCATGAACTACAACTCCCATGCTTCTCCATCCATCTAATGCAGTCAGATTTCTGGGAGTTTTAATTCAGGAACATCTGGGGGACCGGAGTTTGGACCCCCCTGTTCTAAACGGTTAAGTCCAACACAATATAGTGTATGAACACAAATATTTCTGCCTAACCCCTTCCTCTCATGTAATTATTGTCATCTCTCCCTAGCTCTCGCTGAAATATGATATTAACACTATAGGCAGGTTACGTTTTAGGGAATCATACTAAAAGCTGAAACTCTGAAGAATTGGCAGATGGGAAAATTCTAGGGCAAAACAGCCAAATCAGAAAAATTCTCCCATTTATCTCACTTTCCAAATAGGCTAGCTGGTCTAAATTGTTCTCTTCTCCTGTCAATTCTCCTGAGTTTCACATTTAGTGAATAGACCTGATTGCGATAAAACAAACAAAAATCATTTAAAAAGCAACAACTAAAACCTTAAAAAATAAACTGCTTAGGACATGGAGCAAATGGGAACCCAGTTCCTATTGCACAAGAAGTAGGGGCACGACATTCCACGTTCCTGCTCGACTTGTCCACTGGCTGGCATACCAATTTGTCTCTATAAAAAGATATACATTAAAGCAAACCTGTCATGAGGTAAATATGTCTTTAAAAGGTCTTTATGAACAGCCTATTTAAACCCATGATTTGTACCTAGATAAAACGTTTCAAAGTAACAGGAATGCTATGACTCAATGTTTAATAGCGCATGGTAAGGAGCTCACACAGTGTGCAGGTTTTAAATGTTATCCCACGTTAATCCCAACTTTGTGGGCGGACATGCTTCTAACTCTATTACCAGAACTCGAAGTCTATTGAGCACAAATTAAAGAGGGCTGAATGCACTGTATTATGTCAAATGGACAGAAGCTTCAGATCACTTTGCTGGATTTCACAAGTCATTGAAAGTGCGCTATTATTCTTACACGGCACTGGCAGAAAATAACACTGCTTTGAAAAGGTGTATACTTGCCAATACATCCTGGGAATTTATAGGTACCCTAATAAATGACTCACTTATATAAACCATTAAATAGACAAAATATCACATAAAGATCATGCACCAAAATACAATTTTATCACAGGAAACGGAGGCTCATATTATAATGCCAAATTCTTTTAATACCACTTCCAGCAGCAAGAAGAAAACAAACTTTTCAGGGACACCCCTGTTACATGTAATGGTAGTGTCCATAGTCCTGGCAAACCCCCTATGAATCGTCCAACCCACTCCCAGGATCCTCTCTTTTTCTTGCTGCTTCCAGGAGTGAGAAGTATTTTTCGGTCTTACGGTTTCTTGTTTTTTTATCACTTCTGCTACCATATTTTACACATTATTATACATACAATTCTTGCTTTACGCTTGCTTTTATATTGATATTGTTTTCAATTTACTTTTACACATACTTTAAATGTATTGCATTTAGTTTTCTGCTTTATGTAAGCACTAGCCTCTTAATTTACTCCTTAACAATATATTGTATTGCTTAAGATCTGGGATTCATCAGCCGCCCGCCGCTATTCCGCACAGGGGGGGCTGATGTCTGTTGATGACCGCGGTTACTAATCCACGTTCCGGCGTTTGAGGGCACTTTCCCCGGCGCCCGGTCCACCTGACTGTGAATCCCGGCATCTTTTTCCGCTGAAGCAGGTGTTGCCGTCTGCGTTCTCCTTTCTCCTCACGAGCGGCGGCCATCTTGCGGTGACGCGTCGAGTTCTATCCCATGAGTTACAGTGCGCGTGCAGTCCGCCGGGTCCGTTTGGCGCGCTTAGTGGCCATTTTCTCCGTCACTGCCCCGATTGCTTGAAACGCCTAACTGCTCGCTCTGCATCCCAGGAGAAAGATCAACCCGCAAACCCTGCGGATGTGTCCGATGGCCCCTCCGGGTCTTCCCCCGCTCCACCTCAGCTGGCCAGGGAATCCTCGGAGCCCCCGCCGCTAGCCTCTGCAGATATCCTGTCCAAGTCCCTCACGGACTTTGCTTCAGGTGATGGGCACCATATCTGCGACGCTGTCACAGCTATTGGCCCCTGCAGGTCCTGCACAAGGTACTCTTGCTCCCAATGATCTACGACAGCCTGTCCAGACCTCTGATATGCCTCAGACCTTCTATACTGCACCGCCTGTGGTGCACCGTAAAGCTTCGGCCAAGACCAAGCATATGAAAGCTCACTCTAAAAAGAGAGCATTTGATGGAAGGGATACCCCTACAAAAGAGAGCGTGGGACAGCCCCGCAAACGTGCTTCCCCTCATAAAAGTGGCCCTGAAAAGTTTGTTTTCTTCTTGCTGCTGGAAGTGGTATTAAAAAATGTGGCATTATAATACTCGCCTCCGTTTATCCTTTATAAAATTAGGACTTCACGTCATGGTAATAGGGAAATCCGGAATTGTCGCGTCAGTATTTGATTGTGTGATGTGATGTACAGTCTACACATTTAATGTGATTACGATTTTTGGATATATTTGAGTCTTTTTGAAATTAGTCTTATTAATTGCTTTTGGTGACTTACCTGGGACTCCAAATGCAAAAATTGTCCTTTTGGTTTACCCAGACCCAGGTGGGCCTGAAAGCTGCAGGGCATGGTATGCAGCAACTCCCCTGGCCCGCCTCCCCTGCTGGCGTGCTGTTTGAGTTCAGGCTGTCCTGCAGCTGCCAATGACACTCGGGAGCGCAGTCTGGGAGGCATGCAATGGGATCAGGACGGGAGTGCTATGCTGTCGTGCGGCGTTTAGACCCACCCGCCGCGAGTATGTCATACCATGCCCTGCAGCGGTTAGAGGTTAAAGAGGGATAAGTGCACTGTATATTGAGTGGCCACAGTGACCCAAGGGTCCTCTCCTCTCAAAAAAGTTCTAGGAGGGCTGATTCTCCTAGATCAAGGGTTTAGCTCTATCCAAAAACCGCATATCAGTAAGCCCAGATTTCTGCTTCCTGGATCTAGAAGTGGAAAGCAATTCAGGATCTAGTTCCATTTAAATGGCTCTCATTGAGCAATTTGAGGGAGCTTGCATTGGGCGTCATTAGATTGGCTGGACATTCGCTCGAGCGTCCAGCCCCTTCACAGTCATGTGACTGCCGCAGCTTATAGGATGCCAGCAGCACATCATGTCCTGAGGAGCACGGAGGCTGCCAATGCTCGACACAAAGCAATTTTAAAACCATCTAAATTGTTAAAAAACGGAGGGGGGGGGTGGAGTGTGTGAGAGGGGGGTTATTGTTGAACACCTAGGCTGTGGAAGACGTGTGGGGAGGGAATCGTGGGGATTCCCCGCAGTATGTGGAGGACGTCCCCCATACGTCATGGGTTCCCCTCAGCATCGGGGGAGACCTTCGGTCTGGGGGGGGAATCCAGTGGTGGTCTGACTTCCTTGAAGTCAGTCCACACCTAGGGACATTCCCCCGCCCACTGACATCATCTCGCATGGGCGCAATGACGTCAAAGGGACCTCCTCCCAGCCGAGTTGGGAAATCCCAATACAAGAGATATAGGGGTTCTATGGACCACAGTATCTCCTGAACCATAAAACATATATTGGCAACATGTTTGGCATCGTTGGAAAGGCCAGGTTCCCTGTATTTTCCATTTTTTTATTATCATTGTCACATTTCTATTCGTTTCCAGCCCTGCCCTCTGGTGGGGAGAGCAATCCGGGCCAGCTCTTACCTTATCTGGGCTATCCATTCCTCCCTCTCTGTTCCAGGAGTTCCCCATAGCCACTCTGGCCTGAGATCACATGCTCTGCCCTGTCCTCTATAAATATCCAGTTACTTCATTTGCTCAGGGCTCTTGCATGGGTCATTGCTCTCCGAGGGCCTGTTGGTATATGCTCTGCTCTGTGATTCCTGTGTATGACTTTCGCCTGGTTCTGACTATTCTATTGTATTATCCCTTTGCTCGTTATATTGTTATTCTGTGTACCGACCCCTGGCTTGTCGGATAGACATCATAAACCAGAGAGGGCTCTCTTCTGTGTGATTGCTCGTACTGGTTACTGACTTTGGCTATTGTTAACTACAATGTCTCTGGATTTGTCCCTTGTGTCCGGTCTCTTGTTCTGTGTGTCACCCAGCACGGAGGTTCCCTTAACTCAGATTAGACAGCCAAGGACCGTATCCAGATCAAGTTTCCCTTTAGTGTACTGGTGGGTGCAAGTCTATTATTTTCTCCTTTAACCCTTGCCCTTCCTGTTGTCTGTGGTCTAGTTCTGCGCAAGAAGCAGTAAGCGGCTATCCTGCCTAAAAGGGTTAACTATCCAGCATAAAGCACCCAGCTTGGCTCACACCGGATGCCCCCGTGACAATAATGCAGCACTATTGTTCACTTTTCAATTATAATGTGAACATTGATACTGCACTAACTCACCTTCTCAATTCCCACAAAGCCAGCAAGGGTGGAGGTGATGAACTATGTGTAATAACGCATTATGCCATCAAAAACCTTTACCAGCGCATTGTTGCAAGGGGGTACTTTGGAGCCATTTGTCGCTATTCTCTACACTGCACAAGGTCAAATGAGGTGTCATTGGAAAGGTGAAAGTCTGGCCTTTCCAACAATACCAAATAGGACCATGAAATATGTAAAAATAGAAGAAAAAAAACATGTTTTTTTAATGCAAAATTTACTTTCTTTTTTTTCTCATTTCTAAAGGCATGGTATTATGTGCTTTTACTTATAAAGCAAACAATGCCACTGCCCTAACTCACCTTCTAATTTCCCATGCCGCAACCAAACAGGGAGGTGATAATTTTAACACAGTTTAGTGTTATTAAACATTGGCCCATATAAACCACAAGCCACTTCACAGCTGTATGGGGGGGGGGGTCCTTTGGACCCCTGTATTTCCATTCTTTACACCCCACAAAGTCAAGTTGTTGTCATTGGACAGGTCAGATTCTGGCCTTTCAAATGATACGAAACAATCATGTAAAATGACATGTATAAAATCCAAAACAAATAAAAAAAACAAACACACCATACATACATAAAAGAAGATTCTCAGAAAAATGCAGCAACAAGTTGAAATTTCTAATTATTTTTTCCCAAGAGTACCCCATAGAATATATAACCCCAGGTTATAAACCATAGGTTTGGATGATAAAATGTAAAAAAAAATTATTAGTTGTATACTCTGTAAATGAAATCTGAATTTAAATGATTTTACATTTTTTCCTATAGCATTCTGAAAGGACATGATGTATACATACAATGATATATTATGAATCTGCAGAGTCTGCTGAAAATAAGGCTATATAATTTGTCTAGGTTCTTCAATAAAACATGACTTCTAAATCACGTTTAAACATGATGTGCACAAAACGGTCAAAATGAGCTCAGCAGACAGGAGAAATAGCTCAGCAGTGAAGGGGTTAACCCCAACCACACCTCTTCAGTTTTAACCCTAGCATAATCCTTTAACACCGAGAGGGAAATCCATATACTGCCATTTATTGCGTGTTAACTTTATTCAGTCTGGCACTGGCTGCAAAATAACCAAATTACACCTACTATGGAGAAGGGAAAAAACAGGCTATTGGCAGATATAGGTTAAAAAATTACTATTCCTGGACTCCGTTCGATGGTGGACGTGTAGCGCCGGAGCTCCGCACTAGAGACCCACTAAACACGAGGAAAAACGACTCACAGTAAGCGCAGCTGCAGCACAGGACCGGGGGAACCAGTGGAGCACAGTATGTCCTCCCGCAGCGGTACCAAAAAAGCGGGTTCCGCCGACTTTTTCGCGCAAAGAGCCAGAAACAGCGCGGCATTGGGGCCTCCCAAGATGGCGGCGGCTCAATCTCCTCGTCCCCGCGTGCATCTGCCTCCCCGCTGAAGACAGCTCAGGGATTGACGTGGTGACGGCCAAACTAGCACCTATGCTGGCAGCCCTTTCTGATGCACTATCGAATCGCCTAGACAGCGTGGCGGCGGACATTAAAAAAGATATCAAAGAAATAGGAGACCGCACAGACAGATTGGAAGCAAAGATGGCGGAATTTGCAGGGGCACATAATGTTCTGACAGAACAAGTGGAGGATTTACAATCTCAACTTCTGGGGGCACTTACTAAAATTGCGGACTTGGAGGATAGATCACGTCGCCATAACTTGAAAGTGAGAGGTATCCCAGATTCGATATCAGCTCATGACCTTCCGGATTATGTTACTGAACTATTTCAACACCTCCTGCCTGAAGCCACCTCGGATTCCCTCCTGTTTGACAGAATTCATCGACTTCCTAAACCACCGTCAGCTCCGGCTAAGGCGCCTAAAGATGTCTTACTTCGTCTTCACTATTATAACCTCGCGAGGACATATTGCGTGCCTTGAGACGTCCTGGGGCTCTATCCCCGACCTACGATCATATTGCTATCTTTCGGACCTGTCTCGCACTACCCTCCAACACCGGCGCAACTTTAAACAAGTGACAACGATGCTCCGTGATCGCAGTATCGCATACAGGTGGGGCTTCCCAACCAAACTGTTGATATCTCGCAACGGTGTTTTCCACTCGGTGACTTCCGTATCGGAGGGCATGCAACTCCTGAAAGATTGGGGAATGGAACCTGCTACCCCTCCGTCACAGCGGCAAGATCCTCCACCCCGCCTTGACCCGGAGTGGCACAAGAAGAAAAAGTGATTTGCTCTATGCTATTGATGTCTTGCGAATCTTCGGATTGCCACGTGCTTTGGGCAGAGGAAGAAAGTTCTCGGGATATTTCATCGTCTTGACGGTATCGTATTTCGCCGAGTGTGCCTCCAGGGTCCTTTTTTTTTCTGTTGGTATTCCATGTTCCCATACACGTGACCCAGGTTTCGGGACTGTGGTAGCAGCTGGAGTTGATGGGTCCCGACGTGCGCAGCACGGCGCTGCTTTTTGTTCCTCCATCCGGGCGTTCTGTTGGGTTCATTTTTTGACCCCCCACTCTCGCTCTTTTTTCGGAGTATGAGAAGTACACCCGCTTCTCGGGGCTTCTCAAGAGAGATTGTCTCTTTGAGACATGTACATAGTTTCTTCAACACCACTGTGGTGTTTTTCTGTTTTTTGTTTCTATGTTGTTTTCTTTTTTCCTCATCGCCATTCACTGACTGTTCTCAAACACGCTCGACCCGAGCCATGTGGGCTGCTTTGTTTGTCCAAAATGTGAATTGGGGGCTCTGTTGGCCCAGGAACCGTATACAGTTTTTGGTCTCAATTGTATGAAACTTATGTCCTTCAACGTTAGGGGCTTAAACGCTCCATTTAAAAGACATGCATTATGCTCAGAGATAAAACGGGGAGACCCAGATATGGTGTGTCTACAGGAGACGCACTTTCGTAGATTGTCTCACCCTTTGTTGCAGGTACCTCGATATACCACGCAATTCCACGCTACGGGCCCCACCAAGTCTAGAGGGGTGTCTATACTACTGCATGATAGAATGTCTTTTCAACTTCACAGAAAGCTGAGTGATCCGAAGGGCCGCTACCTTATCTTAGTGTGTACGATTAATCAGAAATTGTTCACTATATGTAATATCTATAGTCCTAACTCATCTCAAGTATCGTTTCTTAAACATGTACTGCTCAAAATGTTAACAGTATCAACTGGCGAGGTGATTGTGATGGGCGATTTTAATGTTTGTCCAGATTCGCTTCTAGATAGGTCAGCCGCCTCATACGCACACATTAGAAAACAATGTAGGGAATTGACGGACCTTCTGTCTCATTTTAATCTCTATGATGTGTGGAGGGTTTTCCATCCGGGCGAGAGAGGATATACTTTGTTCTCTCCACCTCACAATTCATATTCCAGAATAGATTTTTTTTGCATAAGAGGTTCTTTACTGCCTTCTGTTCGTGACTGCGACATCTCGAGCTTCACGCTGTCTGATCATGCCCCAGTATTCTTGACGCTAGCAGACGACTTCCAGGTGTTTAGCAGGCCTCCTTGGCGCCTCAACGACTCTCTTTTGGGCGATCCAGAGATATTAGCGGACCTGCAGTCCTCACTTGACAACTACTTCTCGGAGAATAAAGATTCTTCCTCGGATCCGACTATTCTCTGGAGAGCTCACAAGGCAGTTATGAGAGGGGTGTGCATTAGATGGGCAGCTATCAGGAAGAGACAACATATCGCAGATAGACTGGAGTTACTGACCCGTATAGACGCTTTGACCAAGGCCAACCAAACCCACCCGAATCCAAGCACGGCTCGGGAACTGGCCAAAGCGGGAGCGGACCTGACCGACCTAGACAGTACAACACATTTCTACGCATTACAACGCCTTAGAGCAAATAGATATTCGACCGCGAATAGGGTGGGACACTCGTTGGCGCTCCGCCTCCGTACTCTGCAGCAATCAACCAGAACGTCCTTTTTGTTAAATAACCGAGGGGAAAGGATATATAAACCACAGGACATAGCGAACGAATTTGCGACATACTATCGGGCTCTATATAATTTAAGAGACGGGACCGCAGGCCCAGGACCTTCGATATCGGATATACGAGGCTATTTAGACAAAATAAACTTACCGACTCTATCACAGACACAACGTGCCTCTTTGGCTTCCCCGATAACATGCGAGGAAATCGCGGAGGTGATTACGTCCCTACCTAAAGGCAAGGCTCCAGGCCCCGATGGGTTCACGTCCACTTATTACAGAACTTTCCATCAAACGCTACTTCCCCATATCCATGGCTTGTTTACCACTGCGATGGATAGTGGGAACCTCCCTTCTGAGCTACTGGGTGCCGCAATAGTCACCCTACCCAAATTAGGTAAACCTCCCACTAGTTGTCAAAACTTTCGACCAATCTCTCTGATAAATGTAGACCTTAAAATATACACTAAGATCCTGGCGAATCGTTTGGCATTGACTATCACGAGTTTGATCGGGATGGATCAGGTCGGATTTATACCCGGCCGTCAGGGTCCGGATAACACTCGTCGACTACTCAATCTCATTCAAGTGCTTACTTCGTCTTCTACGCCTGGTCTCATACTGTCATTGGACGCGGAAAAGGCGTTTGACCGAGTGCATTGGGGTTTTATGTCAGAGGTGATGGCAAAATTCTCTATCCCACCTGAGTTTGTTAAGGGGTTTTTTTCGGTTTATGCTTCTCCGTCTGCCACGGTACGTTTTGCGGGATTCCATTCTCGAGCATTTCCTATCACGAACGGCACAAGACAGGGCTGCCCGCTGTCTCCACTACTGTATGCGCTCGTCTTAGAACCTCTGGCTCAGATGATCAGGCAGTCCGATGAAGTAAGGGGCATAGAGGTGGGTCCGCAGACACACAAATTAAACCTCTTTGCTGACGACGTCCTCCTTACTTTGACATCCCCTAAAACTTCCTTAGAGGCTCTGACTAACATATTGCACGAATATGGTACATTTTCATATCATAAGATTAATTTTTCCAAGACTCAGGCGCTGCCAGTTAATATCCCAGAGGACGTGCTGATTACACTAAAACAGGAATTCGCGTTTGATTGGAGAACTAAATTTCTCACGTATTTGGGTATCAAGCTAGCTCTTTCGGCTCAGGTCTTATTTGATATTAATTACGGAAAGTTGCTAATAGAAATTAAATCCCTATTGCGGTCTTGGCAGCCCCGACGATTGTCGTGGTTTGGTCGCATTGCGGCGGTGAAAATGACGATACTACCGAAAATTTTATATGTTTTTCGAGCCCTTCCTATTTTTATACCTAGAGCGTTTTTTTCTACTTTGCAGGGAGTGGTTAATGCCTTCCTATGGAATTATCGGCGCCCCAGAATCAAATTTCCTGTCCTCTCACGCCGAATCGAGGGGGGTGGATTAGGGGTACCGGATTTTGCAAAATATAGCCGAGCTGTACATGTTGCAGCGATGATAGTGTGCCTGGGCTATGCCTCCCGTCCTCAATGGGCGGTTATGGAGGCCACTACTCTGACCCCTCACGATTTAAGGGTACTGTTATGGGTTCCCCCTCCGAATAGACCAAGGGGGATGTTCACATCTCTGTTTGCTACAACGACCCTCTCCTTGAGAATATGGGACAGTATGTTCCTGAAGATATCGGGGACGGGCCCCGTATCAAGAGCGGCACCACTGAGGATGTTTCAGTATATCCTTCCCCATTTTAATGCGCAATGTTGGGCGACGAAGGGGGTTTTCAATTTGTGCCAATTAACAGATAAATGCGGGGTATTGGAATTTGCGTCGGTACAATCTAAATTTCACCTGCAGGACTCTTATTTTTTATCTTATTGCCAATTGCGTTCATACTTGAGGTCTCAGGGATTCGCAGCATTCTACTCGATCCATAAGCCGCCCTTGACGTTAATTGAATCCCTGGGTGTCTCCCAATTGCTACCGAAAGGCTTAATCTCCATCGGCCTCAATGCAATCATGAAGGACAGGGAGCTACCCTTGTGGCGGTATCATTCTGCGTGGAAAAAGATCTGAAACGTTCCATTGAGCCAGAATTGTGGGCAGCTGTGTTCCGTAGAGATGTGGGGGTGTCTAGAAACGCGACTCTCCTGGAAACAAGTAGGAAGGTTGTCTACCGATGGTACTGGACGCCGGATAAAACCTCTAAATTTGCTTCGTCCTCTTCCTCAGTATGTTGGCGTTGTAGTTCACAGACAGGTACTTATATGCATATCTGGTGGCAGTGCCCTCTATTGATTCCCTTCTGGACTATGGTGGTGGAATTTGCTACGGCAGTGGTGGGTACTCCTATTCCTATGGATCCCGGATTCATCTTGGTGGGACTGGGAGGCCCCAAGTTTAGGCTAGGGTCAGAATGACATTTTATTATGTCCACCGCATTACTCGATGCGTGCAGCACGCATCTTTTCACGAATACGCTTAAGGGGTCAGACGATGCGCAATTAGGACGTATTTCATGACGAGGTAAAAGGAAGTCTCGGGGAAATCCCCTGTTTGAAACGTTATGTTGGGGCACATAGCAGCGTCTGACGTGTGTATAATCAGTGCACACAGGCTGCTATGGGGCCGCAGCGCACTCTGACGTAAGTACCAGCGGTTTAACGTCTCGAAAAAATGCGTTCATTTTCCACTTGCGTTGCGCGGCGGACTTTTGTGCGACCTTACTTCGTTTTTTGGTTTCATTGCCTTTTTTTTGCTGCTATTTCGGCCTTGATTTGTGCGCATAATCGCGTTCGAATGCCCATCTGACCCTAGCCTTAACTAGGCAAAAGTCCCAGAATGACATTTCAAATTATGTTCCACCGCATTACTGCTTGATAGCACAGAAATGGAATCAGACACGTCCATCATGGGCTCCTTAAGACGTACATGACTAGAGTAGGACCTATGAACAGCAGGGGCTAAGAGTTTTCTCTCGGTGACCCCCCCTAAACAGGACCCATGGGAATTGGTGGGACATATATCTAGTGAACACTGTGTCATGGAGGTGAATAGGCCCGTGATGGGGGGGCGAGCGTCTCGGAAGTTAACAGGTGACCCGGTTAGTTCGCGAATTGAGAATTAGTTATGGGTGCCAGAAAGTTACCTGTACATAATAACATGGCTCTTACTTTACTGTGATGAGGAATTCCCCACTTTTTTTTTTTTTTTTTTTTCTCTTTCCTTTTTTTGAGTTTTTTGTGTCCTTTTTATCTTTACGCCTCAATGTCAATTTGTAAGCAATGATACATTTGGTTTTCCTTCCCTTATCTTTTTTTCTGTATCCCCATTGACTATGTGTTTTGAAAAAAATAAAAATCTTACATTTAAAAAAATAAAAAAAAAATTACTATTCCTTTATAAACAGGCTCTTAATCTGAACATGATTGATAGATAAAAAACTGTTCTAAGGCAATGGTAGGTCAAATTAAGGCACCATAAGCCAAGTGCTAGGTGCATCTGTCATTTCAGATTTTTTAACAATCAGAATTTAACGGCGGGATTATTTTGGAATGCAATCTAATGTGAGATCAGTCTCGTGCTCCTATTTTTTTTAATTTTTGTTTAATTATTTTTTTTAATCCATTTTCAAGATTGCCAAGTGCTCTGTTGAACACATTAGAACCACAAGAGATCTTCTGAAATAAAAGGATACAATGACTAAGCAGAATTACAGATACATTAACAGTGCTTGTCTGGCATCCATCTAATCTCTTTATGGGACTATAAAGAAATGTAAAAGCTACTTTACACTTTAAAAAGCCAACAAACCTGTTTAAAAATCTCTGTAAATGGGGTAAGTGTTAATCCTTCCTGAGCACCACACTCTCCCATTTTAAAATAAATGTTGAATAAAAAAGCAAAAACAAAACACCCAACACAACTCATCTCTTTAGCACTGGGGTCTCCCTTAGCACTCTTCTATTACGACAGGTCTGCTGCTTGCTGCAACAGATGCTGTCACGGAATTGACTGCTCATCCAATCCGATGCCTCGATTAAAATTGTAGCACATCATGACTAATTAACCAAAAGTGTCCCTTTAAAAAGCTATTGTGGTCATATAGAGAACTACTGCAGAAATAAACATTTTAGCAATATACTGAAAAACGTCAAAAATTTTACTGCCTGATGTTGGAAAAGAAATGCTAATTATGTGTCTATATAGTCCTGTTTCATCAGGATAAATGTGTGAATGCAGCAGCAGTAACAAAACTGTGGATTTTTGATAAAAGGTATTTAAAAGTTTGTGCAATTCTACACTCAGACTCAAAAAAAAACACACCGTTTACAATAAAAATAGAAAAAGCTTCAGAAAAATAACCTTAAATGTGTTAACTTTTTTGTTTAATCGTCTTAGCATTGTGTTTCTCTAGTATTTTTGTCCTGCTGCTAGGAAACAGATATTCTTTACTGCAAGTCAGCAGTAACACAGACTAACACCTTTGCCTAGAGATAGTCCTTGATAACATCGCAAACAAGGTGTCCAGGACATGCAGATAGAGCTACAGCACTTTTATTTGCACCACATCCCTCCACATAAATAAAATGTGGCCCATAATAGTTGCTAGGGATCAATAGATTATCTACTACTAAATAGCAGACATGACATTCAGCATATTTAACACGGTACATACTCGCCACCCAGGACATACTTGAAAACGAGAGAAATCTCAATGTATCCTTCCTGGTAAAATACTTTCTCCAAAAAAATAAAATAAATATATATATATATATATATTTTTGATAAATGGAGTCAGTCTTTTAATTTACGGATTTACTTAAAAAAGGGGCACCCTGCACAGCCTGACCACTTTAATTAGCTAGATCAGGGCTAAAAATTTCAAGTCCCAAGTTACTAACCAGGCCGTAAGAGTTACTCTCCACCAGTTGCTCCACCTAAACCCTACCCAGCCTTTCACTCTGCCCCTAAACACACACCCTTAAATGATCTTATGAAATCACACTGTTAAAGGTTTTATTTCGAATAAAGTTACAAAAATAACATTAATACCCAGACATCAGACCCCAGATACATGTACACCCATTCATCAGACCCCGCGTGAGCAGAGCGAGGAGGCAGGGAAGCTCCTCTCCACCCCCTGTCAGTGACAGACGAGCTGGGTTAGGTTAGGCAGCTGTTCCCTGCCACCGTGCAGCCTGGGGAAGGGGGGGCTGCAAGGTGGCACTTCCGGAATACGCAGCACAAAATAATTTATTGTGCTACCTGCGTGTGCATTTCCACTCGCCCTCACTTAATTTCCACTCGCCAAATGCGAGCAGGCGAGTGGAAATTTTGAGCCCTGAGCTAGAGTGTCCATCTCTTCCTCCAGTCCTGTTAGGCCCGGGTCATACAAGCGTTTTTCAGAGCGGAAGGAACTCTGACGTCCATGTGGCCACCTCACTGACACAGTTAGTGCACTCGGCGCTGCAAAGCTCCATCCTCCTATGGAGGATTACGCTTTGTAGCCCCGAACGGGAGTCGTAGCATTTCGACGGCACGTCTTTCATCACGTCCGCTGCAGCATGTGCACGAATCGCGCGCGTTACAGCGTACGTGCTGAAAGCCTCCCCTACAGCGTGTTGCCGGCCTCGTCAAAACGTTGCAATGGAAGGCAAATCAGTACGGGAGCACATAGTCTGGCAGTGCTGTCTGAAGTGGAGTAGTTTCCGCATTTCGCACAGCTGTCACTCTGTAGATGGGATTTTGAAAATCTCACCTTTCAGGGAACAACCTGGGGAGCATTTTTGTTTTGTATTTAAAAAGGAAAAAGAAAAAGACCATGAAGTCCACATGGGCAAGATGTTAAAAGAATGATGATGTTCGTCCATCGTATTCGATGAGGACCTTGACATCTAGCAGGTTGTGGGTTGTCCACGGTGTGTCCGCAGATGGCTGATGAGGCCTATTCGAGCACGAAATGTTCTGCCACACGTCGAGCAGACAAGCAATTTAAAAGAATGTTAAAAGAATAAGCAATGTCTTAATGTCAAGCATCTATGTATTACAACACAAAATCTAGCCACTTGCAAGTGGATATTTTGATTCTTCCCAGGATTAACTAAAGGGGTCTGTTCATAAAGGACTGAAAGCGAATGTCATTTTGGCGCCTGTTCATTTCGGCGATTACAACATGTTGAAAATTCTGTGACTTCAGTATTTATCAGATGGTCACCGTATTTTACCGAAAAAGGAGTCACCAAAGCAGTCATTGGACGTCAAAGAAAAATTCCAGGGAAGAGGAAGAAAATATTAAGTCTCCCGTTCATGTAGGAGCTTAAATTTTTATTACATTTTTATAGATTTAAGTAATAAAAAAGGGTCTTAATAAAATAAAAAAATGTCTTTAAAAAATACAAAAAGGCCTTTTGAGAGAAAAAAAAATTAGTAAAAAAGGAGTTGCGGTAAATAAATGTTTGTTTTTAACTAAAGAGATTACATTTATTACATTGAAATCTATTAGTCACCTGTTTGATTGGAAATTGGATAATTTTGCCAAATTTTCAGTGCAATTTGGCGGTCTGTGAATAGACAAATCGATTGTTCTCTATGGGACAGTTTCAGTGCTGCCGAACTCCACCGAATTGTGGCGAGATACACGGTATTTCGCCGACAATTTGCAAAATACACAAATTGCCCTGAAATTGCACCTGTGGTGCAATTCGGTGGTAAAATTGGACATTCATGAATAGCCCGGAAAAGTTTCTAAACCTCAGCTCAAATAAAAAAAAGGTTAATTTAAATGGCTGTAAAATAAGTAGTAAAAGGTTTTAGATTTATTATCATTAAGAGAGTACAAGGTTGCAACGGTGTAATAAATCAGTTTTATCTAGAAAGGGAAAAACCAATGATTTTCTGGAACAGTTTTCAGAGCCAATTATTAGCCAAGGAGACAGAGCACAGTGCTGGACCAGATCAACAAGCTTTATTGACACATTGCTGTCAATTATCTACACTGGCATCAGCCAGGCTTTCAAAAAATAAATAAATTAGTATTTAAATTCAGTTAGAAATATCCTGTAAGAATTTGGTATGAGGAGATAAGCGATGCATCATCCTGAACCAGGTTTAAAATACCTTCAAGCAAGTCGTCCACTTCCTAATTTGATAAAATATTTAGCAATTTAATGCACATTGCATCCAGATATTAGAATTTGAAATGTAAAATATTAAAGAACTTCAGTAGGATTTCTTTTATTTTATTAAACATGTTATTTATCCCTTTTAAAATATATAAATTGTTTTCTAGGTTTACAGAAATGTAAAAAAAAAAATTAGTGCAGTAAATTGGAACTTTATGGTTCACATTGAAATCGAAGATCGAGCGTGAAAACTCACACAGCAAGTTGGTAGCGAAATGCACAGTCAACAATTAAATACGTTACTAATAACGTTAAATACGTTATAGAAGTAATTTTTTTTATTTTTCAGATAAAAAAAAACAAACAAAAAAAAACAACATACTCCATTATTTAAAAGGCCTTTACACTAGACCTCCATTTTGTTGCCTCTCCTTTAAAATGGGTGGAGTAGAGGTAACATCACTGCTCTGCATGGAGAGAGCCTGTGGAGTCATGGGTTCAATCCCAGCGAGCAACCTCCTTGGGCAAGACACCTAACGGTACATACTCACCACCCAGGACATACTTGAAAAGGAGAGAAATCTCAATGTATCCTTCCTGGTAAAATCCTTTCTCAAAAAAATAAAATGAAATGGTGAGACCTTTAACCCCAATCACTATCATGATATTGTAAACTCCACTTTCCTAAGCTCCTGCAGGAGCCCAACATCCAGTAATTAGATCTTGTCCTCTTGTGGAGCAATGCAAAGCAATTCAGTTTATTTCAAATTCCACATGGGCTTCCAGAATGAGCCCCAAAATCTCAGCAGCTAGGACAGCGGTTCCCAACCCTGTCCACAGGTACCTCTAAGAGGCCAAGTTTGCAAGATACCTGAAACAGTCTCTGTAAACCCTAGAGATGGTTGTGCGAGAAAATCCCAGCAGATCAGCAGTTTTTGAAATACACAGACCAGCCCACCTGTCATCAAAAACCATGCCACATTCAAAGTCACTTAAGGCTGGCCATCCACTGGGTTCATAGTTGAACAACTGACTTGGTTGTCCGACCATATGACGCCACTTCACAGCCAGTGAAGTTCACTGGAAGCGTCTGAACAAGCCGGTCGACCGTACATGCCACTGTACATGCCACACGAAGAATATATAAAAAAAAGGGGGGCCCCGCTTGAACAATGCAGGGGGGAAAAAAAAACAAAAAAAAAAAACTGTCCCTGGTGCTGAAAGGGGTTTCAGCACCAAGGACAGCATCGCAGAACGCAGCCGGACTGAACAAAAAATAAATAAAATCAAGGAATAAAAAGGCTTTTTGCTGTAAATGAAATGGTTGAAGTAAAAAAAATCTTATGGGATTCGTCTGTCAACGGAATCACTTCTCTATGGGACAATTTCCCTGCCGCAGAACAGCGGTTTATCTATTAATTTCTTCTTTTTTTCATGTAAATTGAACCAGATCGTCCGGCTTAGTCTTTAGTCGCCCGATGAAAGATGGAGGCAGTGGACGAGGGCTGAATCTCCTCCATGTTGTGGGATTGGTCGGACAATGACTGACGAGGATGGACAATTGCACAAATACGGACCCAGTGGACAGCCAGCCTAAATCCCTCTTCAGCAAGACGTCTTCACCACGTCTAGATGCCTAAATTCATGGAGTTGCTGCCATGTGATTGATTAGCAATTTGCGTTAAGAAGCAATTGAACAGATGTACCTAATAAAGTAACCGGTGAGTGTACATTCCTCAGGACATGGAATGTGAATATGAAGGTGGTGTTGCCTTGTATGTGGCTTTTCAAATATGTGACAAATGCAAAGTTTGACAAATCCGGCAGCAAGGCAGCCAGTGGCTACTTCAATTTTACCCCGGCTCCTGCATTTCTGGATTTTGCCCCCCCCCATGAAGATGAAATAAAATTGTGCCAGGCTCCTAAATTTTAATTAAACCTGTCAATCCCTTGTCTAACATATGTTTTCTTGCTTTAGCTGAAAATGACAGGTTTGTCAACAACCATAATATGGAAGATGAAGGATTGAGATTTTATTTTTCATAGTAATGCAAAACATTTCCTTCAAACTCAGGTTCTACTTACAGCTACACAAATGATGCATTCTTCATCTTGTACATTATTGATCGCATGATACCATTTGCTAGATCTCCCAAGGTTCTTAACACCTCTCTCCTTCGCTAATTATTAATGCCACATCCTGAATGCAGCAATTCACTCTACTTCAAACCCACACTGTACTTTGCGCTTTGCTTCCACTCCTTTTCCCAGTCAAACTTATATCATATTTTCAAAGCGTGTGGAAATTCTATATCTAAAAATCTACAAATGATGTCACGAGTGATCAGGGGTCAAGTCCTAAAAAAAATATATATATAAGTGTGGGAACTGACAAACATTTCTGTCTATTCCGGTTTTAAAGATTACTGGGAGCCGCAGCAGCTGCAGCACTTTAAGCATGGAAATGCTATTCTTCTGGCAAACACTGAAAAATTGTCATTCCCATACCTTCCCAAAAATATCCTTAAATATAGACATTTTATAAAACGGTTTATTTAGAAAGGTATTGCAGCTTCTCAGTATAACAACCAAAAGGGAACTAAGTTCATCCTGCTAAAATAGTGAGAGACGGTATTCCCTTGCGTTCCTGCAGGACTTGACTCCTGCGTGTGATCATATTTTATTCTTAAGTATATATTTGTATGTATACATCATTTTAATGCAATGATACAAACAGATGCCCTGGAATTTCATTTTAAATGGGACACTCTAGCCAGGTAGGAATGTGCTAGGTATCCCCCCGCAAACCTTCATTCATCCCAGGTGGCTTTGTCAGCCTTTCAAACCTAAGGCTAGGGTCAGACTGAGGCAGTGCGAACGCGCGTTCTGGCGCACTTAATCACGGCCGTGCTAGCAGCAGATGCCAGGCAATGACGGCCAATATACGAAGTACGGTCGCACAAAAGTCCGGCTGCGCAACGCAAGTGGAAAATGAACGCATTTTTTCGAGAACGTAAAACCACTAGTACTGACGTACAGAGTGCGCTGCGTCCGCTAGCGGCGTGTGTGCGTGAATTGGAGATGTCAGACACTGCTAATGTCCGGCCAACATAACGTCCAGATGCAAGAAGTGTTTTATTGATGATCCCTACAAAATCACGGATGAAACTGCGCATCGTATGACCGCTATTGCGTATTCCGTGAAAAAATACGTCCATTCTTCGAACGCACATTTTCACGGACAACGTGAAAAATGCGTTAGTCTGACCCTAGCCTAAGGTCTTCCCCAAATGGAAGGCTGTTAATCAGCTTGTGCTTAAAGAGCTTTCCTAATGTTATGATCCGTCATACACAGCATGAGCATAGTGCATCAGCCAATGCCACGACATTATGAAGCACACATTTTCCAGAGACACACACACAAAAAAAAAAAATTAGTCAAACTATAAATGTTTTGGTGTACTGCCTTTTGCTTTGATTACAGAACACTGTAACATCGTCGCGATACGTTTATGCAATGCCATGACATTTATTTCTGACCAGAAAGAAACTCTAGTAGAGTGTCCTTAAGGCTCGTGTCAGACGAGCGCAGTGTTGCCGCACATAAGTACGTCCGTGATAGCATACAATTGTGTTAAATGGAGCCCCACACACGAAGTACGTCCGCACAGAAGTGCGGATGCATGACATGACGGATGTGGCAAACGGACGCAGGTTAGGCAAGAACGTAATACTGCTAGAACGGATGTGCGGAGTGCGCCACGTCCGCATAGCTTTGTGTGTGAGTGATTATTGAGGTCTGACGGACTCCATTTGAACGTCCAGCATTTTTGACGGACAAAATGATTTTGCATTCTAATTTATTTTCCCTGCTACATCAGTCAAAAAATACGTCAGTGAAAAAACGGACTGTGTGGCCACTACATTGTCGTCAGTCAGAAAGTACGTCCGTACTGCACAGACGCACAGTCTGTACAAAATGCGCTCGTCTGACCCTAGCCTTAATTGCCCTTAAATAGTTGGGCAGAGAACGCCGACAGCCTCTACACAAGTATTTCAATTTTCTTATTTTCAGTCGAATTTATGTACCTTTTGTCCCTCAGTCCCTGAGGCTTTTCTGTGCAATTTGCGCTCCCTTCACTACTAGCATAGGAAATGGAAATTGCGCACCACAACAGGACTTGCAAACTTCACGTACACATGTTATATAGTGCCTGCACAGAAGGATGGATCAGGGCTTTGCGCATGTGTAGCTCTGATCCATCGCAGGCTCTCTGAAACCAATTGCTAATGCGGGTCTTGGAGATCGTGACAATAATAAGAATAATATCCTTTATTTATATAGCGCCACAAATTCCGCAGCGCTTTACAAGATCAGTGTACAAGGGGGTTGATACATTAGAATGCCACACATGGATGATACGGCCTGTTTCAGGGAGACCCTGTACCCAAAGGAAGTTACAATCTATGAGATGTACAAGTATTTTATGAGTAGGTGCATCCATATCATTAAGTGTCTTACCCAAGGACACTTGCTGGTGGTGTCTGAGGGGGATCGAGTCATCTTTCCATGATTATAGATCAGCTACCTGGTGGTTAGGTTGAAACCGTTTGTTACGGATAAAGCCCGAAGTGGGGTTAATCCTAGAATTACCCGGGTAATCCTGACATTACCAAAAACCGCTGGGTAAAGCAGCAAAAAAATTAAAATATCGGACTTTACCTGGGTAATTTTAGGAGTAACCAACTGCCCTTCGGTAACGGTCTGGAAGAGCTGAAAAATTCACACTTTACCCAGATAATGTGCAAGTCTGAAGCTCCACCCGGGTAATCTGAGGACTATCCACAGCTTCGCCTGGGTAATCTGCAGAGCATCCAACCCCGCTTGGGTAACAGTGAATTTTGCTATTATGAAGGGATATTATCAATGAAAATGGCAAAAGACAAACATTAAAATGTATTGTGGATATAATGAAAATACAGAGTAACAGGATATGTTTCTTATATGAATGTGAAAGAGTTACATGATCTTTATTATGTGTCATATGCAGGGCCGGCGCTGCTGCTAGGCCAGCTAGGCGGCCGCCTAGAGCGCAGCGCCGCCTACGGCGCAGCCGAGCGCCACAGGCAGGGCCGGCCCATCCATGCAGCAGGCGGCATGAAGCGCCCCTGCCCGGACAGCATAGCCCTGGAGCAGCTGCACGCCACAAAACCTACAACAGGCCAGCACCCGCCCCGACTGGAGACCAGCGAGCCCCTGGCCCACCCCTCCGGCAGCGGGGTGCTGGAAGTGATGTAGGGCAGCCGGCTCCTGCTCCGTCTCTACTCTACGGCCTCCACCTACGTGCCGACAGCTCCTCCGCTCTGCTGACCTTCACCGAGGCCCGCCCTGGCCGGCCAGCAGGACAACCGCATCTGCCTGGAGGAGTCCAACGATCTGGTGGCCGGCCTGAATGTCAGCGAGGAGGAGGTGCTGCCAGTGCCCCCGCAGAAGAGCCAGAGCCGGCGGGAGTACGCGCTGTGCACGCGGCGGGGGTCCGGCATGCCCTGGCGGCTGCACGAGGTGCCGGACAGGTGGCTGCGGGTGCTGGGGGTGGAAAGGCCGTTGCTGCTGCAGGGCTGCATCATCGTGGTGCTGCTCGCCCTGTCGGGCATCTACAGCGGCCTCAACCTGGGCCTGATGGTGCTGGACCCCAGGAAGCTGCGGGTGGTGCAGCGCTGTGGCTCTGAGCGGGAGAGGAGCTACGCCAGCAAGATCGAACCGGTGCACTGCCAGGGCAACTACCTGCTGTGCTCCCTGGGCAACGTGCTGGTCAACACCACGCTCACCACCCTGCTGGACGACCTGATCGGCTCCGGCCTGGCCCCATGATGGCCTGGGGAGACCACCAGGCCCGAAGCCTCTGGGGAGACCACCAGGCCCGAAGCCAGGGCTCAACCACGGCTGTGAGGGTAAGTTTATGTGTATGTATGTATGTATGTGTGTGTGTGTGTGTATGGATGGATTTGTGTGTGTGTGGATGGATTTGTGTGTGGATGTGTGTGTGGAGCTCTGTGGTACGTTCATACACACCGAACATTACTGTGAGTTTTATTGCTGTTGAGCTTTGTGATACACTCATACACACTGCACATTAATGTGTTTTATTGCTGTGGATTCTGTGATACACACCGTCTGTTACTGTGAGCATTATTGCTGTGAAGCTCTGTGATACGTTCACACATGTCACAAGTTTTTTTTGGGGGGGGGGGCGCAAGTAGCTGGTCTGGCCTAGGGCGCAAAATAGCCTAGCACCGGCCCTGGTCATATGTGCTTATAGATCATTTATAAAACATAAAAACCATTAGGTTACTCTTTATATAATATCTTTATCTTCATAAATACATTTTCAGACAATTAATGCACAGAGTTACATGACGGTTATTTAGTGTGGTTTGTGGCTGTAGATACAATTTCATTAAAAATAACAAAAAACACAATTTTGTTATCAGTCAGATAACAGTTTGCAGCTTTATCCGGGTAATCCTCGGAATTTAGTCTACTGTAACCTGCTGAAAACCCAAGAAAAGCGGAGTACCCAAAGGCCTCTGGATACTTTGCAGATTACCCGGATAAAGTCCGAAATTTCATTTCACTTCGGACTTTTGCTAATGACGCCTGGGTAATGTCAGGATTAACCCGGGTAATCCTAGGATTACGGTTAAAGCCCGAAGTGCGGTTAATCCTAAAATTACCCAGTTAATCCTGACATTACCCAAAACGGCTGGGTAAAGCTGTAAAAAAAATGAAAAATTCGGACTTTACTTGGGTAATTTTAGGACTAACCAACGTCTTTGGGTAACAGTCTGGAAGAGCTGAAAAATTCACCCTTTACCCGGATGATCTGGAGACTACCCAACCCTGTTTGGTTAAAATCGAATTTTGTTATCGTTCAGATAAAAGTCTGAAGCTTTACCCGGGTAATCTGAGGACTATCCACAGCTTCACCTGGGTAATCTGCAGAGCATCCAACCCCGCTTGGGTAAAAGTGAATTTTGCTATTATCTGTGGATATTATCAATGAAGTTGGCAAAAAGACAAACATTAAAATGTATTGTGGATATAATGAAAATACAGAGTAACAGGATATGTTTCTTATATGAATGTGAAAGAGTTACATGATCTTTATTATGTGTCATATGTACTTATTATGTTTTATAAATGATATATAACCATCAGGTTACTCTTTATAGAATATTTTTATCTTCATAAATTAATTTTCAGACAATTAATGCACAGAGTTACATGACGGTTATTAGTGTGGTTTGTGACTGGATACAATTTGGTTAAAAATAACAAAAAACACAATTTTGTTATCAGTCAGGTAACAGTTTGCAGCTTTATCCGGGTAATCCTCGGAATTCAGTCAACTGTAACCTGCTGAAAACCCAAGAAAAGCGAAAAACCCAGAGGCGTTTGGATATTTTGCAGATTACCCGGATAAAGTCTGATGTTTCATTGCACATCAGACTTTATTCAGCAACACTAGGGTAATGTGCGTTTTACCCAGGTAAAACACAGCAGAAAAACTGAGTACTCAGAGGCCTCTGGATACTTTGCAGATTACCCGAATAAAGTCCGAAAATTTATTTCACTTCGGACTTTTGCTAATGACGCCTGGGTAATGTCAGGATTAACCGCACTTTGGACTTTAACCATAGTATAGGAAAAAATAAATAAAATATATATATATATATATATATATATACACACACACACACACAATGTATCACATATGTACACTCACACATATGATACAAACCCCCCCCCCCCAAAACATGCAATTTAAAGAAATTAAATTTTGGAGTCTTAAATAGTCTAATTTGCATAATTTCAAAAGTAAATGCTAGAACACAGGCACCTTTTATACCCATGTGTTCTTAAGAATAGACTGCTCTACAACTCTCAGAATGCTCAGCTAGCAAGAACTAAATACCAGCAGTTACCCAGTCCTTTCAAAACTCAGAATTCACAGAGTTAAAGAGTAAGAAGAGATCTGCCCTCGGGTCACGAACAACAACAGACAATAGCAGCGCAATATTTGCATTAAAGACCAGTCCCACAACATCAGGCGTTCGTGCTTATTTATGTGCTGTGCTAGTCTGCAGCGAGCGGTTGGGGGGGGGGGGTCGGCATAATCTTTCTCCTGTTCCAACATCAAATGTTCAATTTGGAAGGCAACGCGTTTGATGTAGGGAGGGCAGGTAAGCTTCTGCAGGCTCTACAGAGGTGAACAAGCTTCAAAGAGACAGTACATCAAATCCCCCAAGAACAGTCGTTTGCATTAAACAAAACCAAATACTGTAGAAGGACAAATGCAAATTTCACAGAGACAAATGCAACCAGAACGAAAAATACTTGACATGCACACACTGGCAGAGGGGAAAAAAATACATTATTAGAATTTTATGTGTTAACTGTTATAATGTACTGTGAGGAAACATAGAAAAATGTCGGCAGATAAGAACCTTTCGGCCCATCTAGTCTGCCCAATTACATGGATACTTTACCTGGATTTATCTTTTGTTTAGGATAGCCTTATGCCTATCCCATGCCTGCTTAAATTCAATTACTGTTTTGGCCGCTACCACTTCTACTGGAAGGCTGTTCCATGTATCCACCACCCTCTCAGTAAAATAATGCTTTCTGATGTTACTTTTAAACCTTTGCCCCTCTAATCTAAGACTATGTCCTCTTGTTTTGCTACTTTGTTTCCGTTTAAATATACTCCCTTCCTCTACCTTGTGGATTCTCTTTACGTATTTAAATGTTTCTATCATATCTCCTCTGTCTCGTCTTTTTTCCAAGATGTACATGTTAAGATCATTAAGCCTTTCCTGGTAACTTTTCTCCTTCAAGCCGTACACCATTTTAGTAGCCCTTCTCTGAACTCTCTCTAAGATGTCTATATCCTTCTGGAGATACGGTCTCCAGTACTGCACACAGTACTCCAAGTGAGGTCTCACAGTGCTCTGTACAGTGGCATGAGCACTTCCCTTTTCCTACTGCTAATACCTCTCCCTACACAACCAAGCATTCTGCTAGCATTTCCTGCTGCTCTATTACATTGACTACTTACCCTTAGATCCTCTGAAATAATAACCCCTAAATCCCTTTCCTCAGATGTTGAGGTTAGGACTGTATCAAATATTCTATATTCAGCCCTTGGGTTTTTACGTCCCAGGTGCATTATCTTGCACTTATCCACATTAAAACTCAATTGCCACAGCTCCGACCATTTTTTTAGTTTACCTAAATCATTTGTCATTTGGCTGATCCCTCCAGGAACGTCAACCCTGTTGCAAATCTTTGTGTCATCAGCAAAAAGACATACTTCACCATTAATACCTTCTGCAATATCACTAATAAAAATATTAAAGAGAATGGGTCCAAGTACTGACCCCTGAGGTACCCCACTGGTAACAAGACCTTGCGCCGAATAAACTCCATTTACCACAACCCTCTGTTGCCTGTCACTGGCAGCTGACAGAAAATATCAACTTGCCTATCTTCTCATATATATATATATAAAAAAAAAAAAAAATGAAGCTGCATTCTGTTTTTTTTTGTGTAAAATATTTTTATTGGCAAAGTATAAAATACAAGTCGCATAAGAGACAATATTGTCACAATAATGTAGAATACAATCAAAGTGCCTCTTGGTCATAGACAGTGCCGGAATTTTATAATATAACAAATAACAAATTCTAAATTAACTCTAACTAAAAAGTAGGGTTGCACCGATACCGATACTAGTATCGATATCGGTGCCGATACCAGGTACTGCAGGAGTACTTGGTACTCGTGCAGTACCCGGTATCGGCACCGATATCGATACTAGTATCGGTATCGGTGCAACCCTACTTTTTAGTTAGAGTTAATTTAGAATTTGTTATTTGTGCAGTACCCCCGTGCAGTTACTCGTGCAGTACCCCCGATATTTTTTTTCAGATACCGGAAGCCGGCATTGAGCCGGCTTGCCGGTATCCGAGGGGCTGCGACGGCTGTCCGAATGCTCTATCGGCATTCGGACAGGCCCTGCAGCTGCGCACCCCACTTTGTTTATACTTACCTTCCTTTAGCGACGCCGGGAAAGTCTTCGCGCGCTCCTTGGAAGGTCCCCAGCCGCGACCACGTGGGACCATGTGATCGCGGCTGGGGTCCTTCCAACGAGCGCACGCGCGGAAAATTTCCCGGCGTCGCTGAAGGAAGGTAAGTATAAACAAAGTGAGCAGCTGCAGGGCCTGTCCAAATGCAGATAGAGCATTCGGACAGGCCCTGCAGCTGCTCTCCGCTCATACTTTCCCGGCGTCGCTGAAGGAAGGTAAGTTTCCGCGCGTGCGCTCGTTGGAAGGACCCCAGCCGCGATCACATGGTCCCACGTGGTCGCGGCTGGGGACCTTCCAAGGAGCGCGCGCGAAGACTTTCCCGGCGTCGCTGAAGGAAGGTAAGTATGAGCGGAGAGTGCGGGGGGGGGGCATATCCGTGAGCTGGGGGGCAATTATCCATGAGCTGGGGGTCAATTATCCATGAGCAGGGGGGGCAGGATATCCATGAGCTGGGGGGCATTTCCATGAGCTGGGGGGCAATTATCCATGAGCTGGGGGGCAGGATATCCATGAGCTGGGGGGCAGGATATCCATGAGCTGGGGCAATATCCATGAGACCTGGGGGCTTTATAGGAGGTCTGTTCTTATTGGAAAGCGTCACATGACATAAAATGAAAGTATCGGTACTTGGTATCGGTGAGTACTTGAACAAAAGTATCGGTACTCGTACTCGGTCTTAAAAAAGTGGTATCGGTGCATCCCTACTAAAAAGTTGATCATCGTATCCTTAAATAGACAGCAGTAAAGCTAGTACCAGAATGGTATGTCAAGACAACACAGCCCAGGCTCGGATCTGAATTCACCTCTGACCCTCCATAACCGGTCGATTATCTTACGAGACCTCTTGTTCCTCCACCGGTGACCTGTCTGATACCGTTATTGAGCGAAGGTTCGAGGACCATGGACGCCAGATCGCATAGAATTCCTCATATTTACCCAAACTATTGTAGTGCGCTTCTTCTAGAGCTCTGACCCCCTCCACCCTCAGAACCCAATCCCTGACGGTGGGTGCACATTCCCTCCTCCAATATAACGGAATCAGTGCCTTCGCTGCGGTTAACAGAATTGCCTGAAGCGAGTTTTTAAAGGAGGGCATCGAAAAGGGCAGTACATTAAGCAAATAGGCAGAGGGAGTAAATTCCACTTCCAGGCCCCCTAAACGCGATATCCCGTGTGCAACGTCTGACCGGAAGTTTTGAATTTTCGGGCAAGTCCACCATAGTTACCTCTGGCCACTTTACACCTCCAACAGATATCAGGCAACAATGGATCCATAACATGTAAAACAGACGGGGTAAGATACCATCTCATAAACAATTTACAACTCGATTCACGAAGCACCTGACTCCTGGACGCAAAGTATGTAAGTTTGAAAGCCCTGGACCATTCCTTCGCCGAAATATCTACTCCTAAATCTGTTTCCCACTTAAGTAGCAACGGAGAATCAATTTTATAGGCCCCTCTCATTATGTATGAATAAAGATTCGAGACAATCCATATCTATTCTTATCGGTACAGAAGGTCTCAAAGGTGGCCAATGGAGGCAACCCCTCTGTCAACCACGTAGTAGAGCGAATAAAATGACTTAGTTGGGCATATTGGAACTTCACCATAGACTTGTTCGCTATTTCTGGGGCTACCAATCGGTCCAGGGGGAGCAATCTGTCGTCTTCCACTACTGCTTCTAGCAGTATATACGGTTTTGGTAGTAACCCAGCCAAAAAATGTCGGGGTCAGTCCCGGTGGGAACAGGGGATTGTGAGTCAAGGGTGTCAGGCGGGAAGTCAGTGTAGTCAGTCCTAACGCCACTCCATGTTTCCTCCACAGCCTTAGCAGTGTGCCCAGCAGCAGCTGTGACCGCAGCCCCAGGTTTGCCAGCGGTGCCGACTGCCAGGGCAAGGAGGACAAAGGCCAAGTAATTCCTGCCTGTAACACATTTTCCCAAAGCTTACCCATTGTTCCTTTTGCCAAGCCGTATAGTATAGAAAAAAACCGCTGCTAGATAGTAAAAATAAGCATGGGGCAAGCCCAGACCACCCCTTCCCACCGGTCTTGTCAATTTACTGTAAGATATCCTCGCCTTCTTCCCCCTCCAAACATAGCCTGTAAATGTCTGTCGCAAATCAGAGAAAAATGTCTGAGGTACAGTAATAGGAAGGGTTTGGAACAAATACAACAGTCGAGGTAATACATTCATCCTTCCCAACCATGAAATATGGGGTAAGTTCCAGTTACGTAAGTCCCCCTTGATCTGTTGCAACAGAGAAACGTAATTCAACTGAAATAATTTATCTAGTTCCGACGATAAGCGTATTCCTAAATATTTAAGTCCCTCCGGAACCCACCACACTCCATAGGTATGACGAATACTCTCAGTCACGACTCGTGAAAGGTTTACCCCTAGAAACTCACTCTTCAGCATGTTAATTTTATATCCCGAGAAAGCTGCGAACGCATCTAATTCCGTCATCAAAGCCGACACCGATGAAAGGGGATCCGTCAAGGTGAACAACAGGTCATCCGCAAATGCGGCCACCTTGAGTTCCTGTCCCGGAACAGTTACTCCTCGAATCGCCAGATTATCTCTAATCGCCTGCAATAGGGGTTCCAGATACAGCAGGAACAGGAGAGGGGACAGAGGGCACCCCTGTCGAGTCCCATTATGTATCGTCAACGGAGTCGATTGTCTGCCACTAACCCGAACTCGTGCCTGAGGGCAGTCATACAACGCCCGCAACCACGAACACCATCGATCACCAAAACCCATCCTCTCCAACATCCGAAAAAGATAAGACCAGTCCACTCGGTCAAACGCTTTTTCAGCGTCAACCGAGAGGACTAACAAAGGCTGATCCATCCTGGAAGCATGATGGATGAGGGAGACGGTACGAATAGTATTATCACGGGCTTCCCTGCCCGGTACAAAGCCCGTCTGGTCTCGGTGAATCACAGAAGTCAGGAGAGGCTTAAGTCGTAAAGCCAGTATTTTCGTAAACAATTTTAAGTCAACGTTTATTAAAGATATGGGTCTATAATTAGCGCAATCTAACGGGTCTCTATCTGGTTTCGGTATCACAGAGATAGAGGCGAGGAGCGTCACAGGTGGAACAGGAAATAGAGTTAAAAGCTTTAACAAATCTAGGGCCCAGAATAGACCCGAAAGTCCTATAATATAGCACCGTAAACCCGTCAGGGCCCGGGCTCTTACCCAAGGGCGTTAATTTTAAAGCCTCCGTAAATTCCTCTAATGTAAGCGGGTTATCTAATTGTCGGCTAACATTACGCGGTAAAGTAGTTTTAATCGTCTTAGCCAAAAACGAGTCCACTATATGCTCAGGGACCCTACTCTCATCAATATTATATAAAGTTTGGTAATAAGCATGGAAGGCTTCCGCAATTTCTCGGGTCGTATGGACCTCGAATCCCGTGCTAGTACGCAGTTTCGGGATAAAAGTAGCTTGATATCGTTTCTTCAAAGCACGTGCAAGTAGCCTGCCACATTTATTCCCTTGGGTGTAGTAAGCATATTTCTGCATTCTGATTTTATGCAATATAATTTTTTTTGTGAAAGGATTTTACCAGAAAGGATACATTGAGATTTCTCTCGTTTTCAAGTATGTCCTGGGTGGCGAGTCTGTACAGTTAGGTGTCTTGCCCAAGGACACTTACTGGAGAGGTGCTCTTGCCGGGATCGAACCCATGTCTCCACAGGCTCTCTCCACGCAGAGCAGTGATGTTACCTCTACTCCACCCAGCCGGTAGATTATATAGATTTAATGTATGTGCACAAAAGTCATTTGGAACTGGGGGTACCTGGACCCAAAATTGCCTTTTGGAGAGGATTGTGGGTTCTGGTGGGTTTGATAGGTCATAATGTCCCCCACCCACTCTTATAGGCACATGGTGCCTTTGTGTATGTGTTAATATACTGTAGTTATTGCCAATATCGTTATGGTCCGTGTCTTATTTGTTACTGTTATTATTGCTTACATCATTACAGCCCTGCCAACCTGCCCCCTTATAGGTTTTACAGCTGTAGTCTTGTTTGCTAAACATGGTCTATCAGATAACTGATACCACAAGCACACAACAGTCTAATTTATTCAGACAGTCTGAGGCTCAAGCTCGGATTACATGACACTATATTGTTGTTTCATTCTCAAACAATTAAATTGGGTTATGCCTGGGGGTGGTGGATCACCAAAGGAAGAGGAGGAGAGGGGGCACCAGGGTGTCATCTTCCATTGATTGCCAGGTCCCTCCTTGCACTGTATATATATATTATTTTTTTTGAGAAAAGATTTTACCAGGAAGGATACATTGAAATTTCTCTTGTTTTCAAGTAGGTCCTGGGTGGCGAGTATGTACCGTTAGGTGTCTTGCCCAAGGACACTTACTGGAGAGGTTGCTCGCTGGGATCGAACCCATGACTCCACAGGCTCTCTCCATGTAGAGCGGTGAGGTTACCTCTACTCCACCCAGCCGGTACTTGCTTCATGTGTTTCATTATTGTCTGTCTGGTTTACCCCAGTACTGAGTGCGGAGTGCTGCCTCATGTCTGGGATATGCTAGAGTTACTCTTTCCTTGTACCTGTCCTTAAGCTTTGTCTAAAGGAATGGAGAAGGCTTGAAAGATTAACGGTGGGAAAACAGATGTCCAGCTGCAAAGGAGCGCATTAGCAGATGTAACCCATTCGGGGTGCTGAGATCTGCTACAATATATAAAATGGCGGAAGATGATGGTCGGTACGTGGGAGAAAGGTGACAAAAATGTGCAGGATTTAAAACATCAATTAGGTCAAAACCATAAGTTTGTTGCTTCTTTGAACAGCTTTATAAATAAATCAATATGAAGATGATGCAAAATAAAAATACAGCATTATAGATGCCATACTGGAGTTGCATTACGCAACGGGCCAGCTGTAACATGCTATCCTTTCTACCTCCTTAAATGTGACACTAGCCACCGTAGGTTATTAGGCCAATTTAAATGGTCATACAGGGTTATTCAAAGAGATTCGAAAAGTCACCGCATGTTCGGTGACTTTTCGTTCTCTTCAATTCGGTTTGTTTTGCCGATCCCATTTCGGTGACCCTGCGGTGTATTCAGCAAACACCACAGGGTCCCCGAATTGCAGGGAAAAGCTGCCGCAAACCTGACGAAAACTAACCGCAAAACCCAGCGAATGCACGCCGAAAACCCTCAAAAACATCTGGATTAACCTGCCGAAAAACACAGAAAAACCCGAACAGGAGCCGATCGCAGCCTTCCACACAGCAGAAGAGGCAGTGAATAAATTAGGAAAACTGTATGAATGATTGAAAAGTGAAACGCTGTTTGTCTGAAATTTACATATGGGGTCCAATGAATGATAGTAAACTTAACCACTTGGCTGCTATGGACACGCTCAGCGTGTCCAGCCAAGTGGTTTTCCTGTGCTATGGACGCGCTGAGCGCGTCCATGCACAGGAGGCAGCAATCCGCCGGATTCCGGCAGATTGCTGCACCCCCCCGGTGCGGGCTGACATCTTGGATGTCAGCCCAGCACTCGGAACCCCGGGGGAGCAATTAGATGTCATTGTGGCGGCGCGATGACATCTAATTCAGGCGCCCCCCCGCATGTGCGGAGCATGCGCCTTCGGACCTCTCTCCCTCCCGATCGCCAGGGGGCAGAGGGTTAATCCAGGCACCGTTTGGAAGGGCACAGCCTGCCCTTCCAAACGGTGGCTGTGATTAACCCCTGGGGAGCCGGATCACGAATCGGCGCTGAAAAGTGCCGGTCCGTGATCCTTTCCCGGAGCTGGCCGACATCTTGTATGTCGGCCAAGCCTCCGAGAACTCCCCCTGAGGACTGGCGTCATCGTGCATAGCACGATGACGCCAGTCCTGGAGTTAACCCCTTGCTGCCACCAATGGTGGAGATAGGGGGTTCCAATGAATCCCCTATCTCCCGATCTGTGGCAGCGAGGGGTTACATTTTTTATATCATTGGATCGGCCAGAGCATGGCCTTTCCAACGACACCAAACATGAGTATGAAAAATGTTTTTTTAAAAAAAAAATTATATATATATATATATTTTTAAAAAAAAAATCTAAAAAAATAAACAATTTTTTTTTGTTTTTGTTTTGTTAATGCAGCAATATTGTTCCCATTTCAATTATAATGTGAACAATAATTCTGCACTAACGATTTTTGTATGCGGTGTGTTAAAAAAAAAGAAGCAAATTTTCCCCAAAAAAAAAGCAACGAGACCCCATTTCTAATATTTTTAACAAGCGCACCCCATACAAAATATAACCGCAAACGATCGCATGTTAAAATGTGAAAAACACTTTACACATAATAAATTATTGAAAATTCTAATTTTATTGCATTTTTTGTTATAATATACAGACATGACATAACGTATACATATAATAATGGCATATTATGAATCTGTGGAGTCTGCCGGAAAGAATGATATATAATATGTCTGGGTCATATATCAAAATATGGCTACAAAACGCGGTTAAACATGATGAGCGAAAGCGGTAAAAATGACCTCAGCACAGAGGTGTGAAAAGCCTCAGCAGCGAAAGGGTTAAAAAACCCCCAAAAAAAACAGAAAAATGCTTAAAATATCCTAAAAAAAATCTATAAATAAAGAGACTCTTTACTGCAGAATTTTATAATGAACGGTTTATTAGATATTGAATTAAAACGGGAATATTTTTAACATTGAAGCCTATGAGATTCTCCTGAATAAACTTGCCGAATTAAACCACCGAATGGCAGGGCATTTCGGGAACCTTTTACTGCTGGTTTGTGTTCTCTGAATAGCCGAAGCAGTGCTTTTTCATGGGGTTTTCACTGCCCTCGAACGGGCACCGTATGTTCAGGCAATTCGCCAGGATTTGGCGAATTGCCTGCTCTCTGGATAGACGAATGGCCAAGAAAGGTAACCGAACGCTGATTTTCAGCGTTCGGTTACCTTTCTCAAGCAATTCGGATCTCTTTGAATAACCCTGTTTGTGTGATGAGTGTCCCCACTTGCCTGTGGCTGTTGTTGCATCGAGAGGCATTGGATTGGCTACGTTTGGAGGTTGCAAAGGGACCACTGCCACACTGCTTGGTGTAGCAGGTGCTGACCAGACAGAAGACCACAGCAAAGTTTGAAAGACCATTCTTACCACTCTTCGATACAAGCAGGAGTGGAGTTAGATAGGATTAGTAATGAACACTGTTTTTTTTCTGCTGCTCCACCTCAGGCGTTTGTCTCCACTAGTTTTCGTTTAAAACCCTATGTCGACCCTACTTTACACTCCCATCCAAACATCGAGAAATATCGGCTGTCTCCAATTGGACGACTTCCTGTTTCCTAAAGCTCAACCTCTCTAAAACTGAAATTCTCGTCTTTCCTCCCTCTAAATCCTCCATTTTAGTACCCATTTCCCTTCAGGTAAATGGTGCCACCATTACTTCTACCTCTCAGGCTCCTCTTTGACTCCGATCTATCCTTTACTTCCTCAGTCATTAACCCCTTAGTGACCGGGCGGTTTTACACAAATCCGTCCGTTCGTGACCGCAGCTGTTTTTATGTTTCTGCGCTCTTAGTGTTTACGTCAAATTTTCCTCTTACTCGTTTATGTAACCCACACATATTTTACACTGTTTTTCTCGTCACTAAATAGACTTTATAAAGATACCATTTTTTTCATCATTTCATATAATTTACTATAAAAAATATTGTGAAATATGACACAAAAATTGAAAAAACACCACTTTTTCGAACTTTGACCCCCAAAATTTCTTATGTATCAACAACCGTCAAAAAAATTTTATTCCTTAGTAGTTTCTAAATTTAGTACTGAGTTTAGCAATACCCAATGTTTACATATTCCTCGCTTTTTTCCTTATTTTATGCAACAATAAGTGCAAGTAGCACTTTGCCATTTCCAAAGAGTTTATTTTCAAAACTAGTGATAGTGACATTGTAACACTGATATCTGTCACTAATTCCTGAATAACCCTCCACATATACATATTTTTTTAAAGTACACAAATCAAGGTATTAAACTTGGGGTATTTTGACTCTTTCCATGCAAACCATTTTACCACAAATCTATGCCAAAGTTTGAGAAAAAAAAAAATTTTGGTGATTTTTTTTTTTGAACGCAATTTAAGAATACATGTACTGTGAACTTTAAGGTTTACTGCCAAAAAGCACCCCAAAATATGTTCAGCAACATCTTCTGAGTAAATTGATACCACCCATGTATAGGTATGTCGGGTCATTTGGGGGCTAAAAGGCCTTATTTGGGGGGTGCGCATTTCAGTTTTCCAACTTGGAATTTTCACATTTCGTCATCATGCACCCATGTCCTATTTGGGACATTTTTGAAGCCGGCCAAAGTAATTTACCCCCATCAAACCATATATTTTTAGAAAGGGCACACCCTAGGGTGCTTCAAAGAGTTGTATTTTAACACTTTCCATGCACTAGCTCTTTGTCAATCTTTCAGGTAGTCACTTTTTGTGTTATTTTTTCACACACATTGTACTTTAGGCATGAATTGTCAAATCCAGTTATGGGTTACTGACAAAAAACACCCCAAAATATGTTCAGCAACATCTTCTGAGTAAATTGATACCACCCATGTATAGGTATGTCGGGTCATTTGGGGGCTAAAAGGCCTTATTTGGGGGGTGCGCATTTCAGTTTTCCAACTTGGAATTTTCACATTTCGTCATCATGCACCCATGTCCTATTTGGGACATTTTTGAAGCCGGCCAAAGTAATTTACCCCCATCAAACCATATATTTTTAGAAAGGGCACACCCTAGGGTGCTTCAAAGAGTTGTATTTTAACACTTTCCATGCACTAGCTCTTTGTCAATCTTTCAGGTAGTCACTTTTTGTGTTATTTTTTCACACACATTGTACTTTAGGCATGAATTGTCAAATCCAGTTATGGGTTACTGCCAAAAAACACCCCAAAATATGTTCAGCAACATCTTCTGAGTAAATTGATACCACCCATGTATAGGTATGTCGGGTCATTTGGGGGCTAAAAGGCCTTATTTGGGGGGTGCGCATTTCAGTTTTCCAACTTGGAATTTTCACATTTCGTCATCATGCACCCATGTCCTATTTGGGACATTTTTGAAGCCGGCCAAAGTAATTTACCCCCATCAAACCATATATTTTTAGAAAGGGCACACCCTAGGGTGCTTCAAAGAGTTGTATTTTAACACTTTCCATGCACTAGCTCTTTGTCAAACTTTCAGGTAGTCACTTTTTGTGTTATTTTTTCACACACATTGTACTTTAGGCATGAATTGTCAAATCCAGTTATGGGTTACTGACAAAAAAACCCCAAAATATGTTCAGCAACATCTTCTGAGTAAATTGATACCACCCATGTATAGGTATGTCGGGTCATTTGGGGGCTAAAAGGCCTTATTTGGGGGGTGCGCATTTCAGTTTTCCAACTTGGAATTTTCACATTTCGTCATCATGCACCCATGTCCTATTTGGGACATTTTTGAAGCCGGCCAAAGTAATTTACCCCCATCAAACCATATATTTTTAGAAAGGGCACACCCTAGGGTGCTTCAAAGAGTTGTATTTTAACACTTTCCATGCACTAGCTCTTTGTCAATCTTTCAGGTAGTCACTTTTTGTGTTATTTTTTCACACACATTGTACTTTAGGCATGAATTGTCAAATCCAGTTATGGGTTACTGCCAAAAAACACCCCAAAATATGTTCAGCAACATCTTCTGAGTAAATTGATACCACCCATGTATAGGTATGTCGGGTCATTTGGGGGCTAAAAGGCCTTATTTGGGGGGTGCGCATTTCAGTTTTCCAACTTGGAATTTTCACATTTCGTCATCATGCACCCATGTCCTATTTGGGACATTTTTGAAGCCGGCCAAAGTAATTTACCCCCATCAAACCATATATTTTTAGAAAGGGCACACCCTAGGGTGCTTCAAAGAGTTGTATTTTAACACTTTCCATGCACTAGCTCTTTGAAAATCTTTCAGGTAGTCACTTTTTGTGTTATTTTTTCACACACATTGTACTTTAGGCATGAATTGTCAAATCCAGTTATGGGTTACTGCCAAAAAACACCCCAAAATATGTTCAGCAACATCTTCTGAGTAAATTGATACCACCCATATATAGATTTGTTCTGTTGTTTTTGGGGTGCTACGCCAATCTTTGACATGTGCTTGTCAATTTTCTAATTTGACATACAGTATCTTCTTTGCTTATCTTCTTTTTAGGGGCCTTTTTTTCATACCCCAGTTTTATGAACGTGCATATATTTGGTAAGCTAACACCCCAAAGTATTGTAAATGGAGTGTTTTTATGCTATGGATGCATCCGTTTGCTCCAAACAAATTAGATACTGTTTGGTGGTCATTTTTCATTTTCACACCCACATCAGTTTTGGACTGTGATTTAGGAGACACTGTTGTTTTTTACTGCATGAAAACTCTCCAGGTTGTTTTCTGCAAGGTCTCCTGAGTACACCCATGCCCCCCATGCATAGGTTTGCCAGGATTTTGGGAAGGTTCAAATACAATTTTTATGACTTTGTCATTGGAGTTGAAATTGAGATTATTTCTTCAGCTAGGCCTAGCTTTGGTTTTGGGTCTACCGCATACCCCAGTTTGAATTATTGCCAGAAAATTGTTTATATTTGTTATGTTGACACCCCAAGTATTGCATATGGAGTGCTTTGATGCCATGGATGCAACGGTTTTAGCCCAAAACATTTGAGAAGGTGTGTGGCGGTAATTTTTCAATTTCAGATTTTTACGCCCACAGTAGTTTTGGACTGTGATTTAGCAGACACTGTTGTTTGTTACTGCATGAAAACTCTCCAGGTTGTTTTCTGCAAGATCTCCTGAGTACACCCATGCCCCCCATGCCTAGGTTTGCCAGGATTTTGGGAAGGTTCAAATACAATTTTTATGACTTTGTCATTGGAGTTGAAATTGAGATTATTTCTTCAGCTAGGCCTATCTTTGGTTTTGGGTCTACCGCATACCCCAGTTTGAATTATTGCCAGAAAATTGTTTATATTTGTTATGTTGACACCCCAAGGTATTGCATATGGAGTGCTTTGATGCCATGGATGCAACGGTTTTAGCCCAAAACATTTGGCAACAAGGTGTGTGGCGGTAATTTTTCAAATTTCAGATTTTTACGCCCACAGTAGTTTTGGACTGTGATTTAGGCTAGGGTCAGACGAGCGTAGTGTTCACGTCCGTGATCGCGCCTAAAAGTACGTCCGTGATAGCATGACATAAAGTCCAATGGAGCCCGACACACGAAGTACGTCCGCACTGAACTGCGGACGCACAACGGCCGCGGCCCACGGACGCAAGGCAGGCAAGAACGTAGAACCGCTAGAACGGCCGCACAAAGTGCGCTGCGTCCGCAACGTCTGCATAGCTTTGTGTGTGAGTGATGGAACGTGGTCAGACGGACTGCATTTATACGTCCTGCATTTTTCACGGACAAAATGGTTTTGCAATTGAATTTATTGTCCCTCCTACATCTGTCAAAAAATAAATGTCAGTGAAAAAACGGACTGTGTGACCACTACTGCGTCTTCCGTACTGACGATGTCCGTACTGCACGGACGTACAGTCCGTAGAAATCACGCTCGTCTGACCCTAGCCTTAGCAGACACTGTTGTTTGTTACTGCATGAAAACTCTCCAGGTTGTTTTCTGCAAGATCTCCTGAGTACACCCATGCCCCCCATGCATAGGTGTGCAAAGATTTTGGCAAAATACAGCACCAATTGTAGAACATAAAAATGTACGAATAAAATGTAAAAGTCTGGTGCCTGTCAAACTGGGGATGCTCTCTAGGGGAGCACAGGCTGTTGTCACTGAAGTGCATGAAACGCAAAATGTTTTCATACCTTCTACGTGACATTGATTGGAGGTAAATGGGGGTAGAGCAGATGGGGCTACTGCTCCAGCAGGAGCAAATTGAGGGCTTCTTTATGATGCCCTCAGCATAGTAAGTGCCCAGAATTTCAGAAATTCTGGCACATCTAGCGGGGTCCATTGCTGCCTTGCCAAGTAGGAGTCTGCCTTCGCAGCACAATGCTGATGGGCATACAGATTTGATCGTGGCCCAACAAATCATCCCCCATAAACACCTGCAAAAACTGTGTGGCGGTAAATCCTGCAACATCAATATTGATGCCAGGATTTGCCGTGAAAGGAGGGATATCTGGCCTCTGGCGATGAGGCACTACCCACTCCTCAGCTGGAGCTGTGCGTCTCCTGCTGGCAGGTGGTGACCCAGGATCTGCATCAGAAACATCACTAGATACATCAGCCAGCATAGATAATGTATCTAGCGACGCCTCTGAGCAGTTAGCGGGGTCGAAATGAGGGTCTGAGTCTGACGCAGATGCCTCAGATTCTGACGCCAGGATGGCATATGCCTCCTCGGCGCTGTACACCCTCTCAGACATTATATATAATAGATTATAAAATTTTATAATTATTATATATATATATAAGCGGATTGTTGGTTCTTAGAAGAACCGTTGGGTTTCACAAGAAAATACAAATAAACACCTAAATCTCTCTAAATCCCTCTAAATCTGCCTCAATTTTTCTAATCTCACTAAAATCTCTAACCTGTCAAATCTGATCTCTCTCTCTCGCTCACCATAACACAAGTGAGGAGAGGGAGGGAGAATCACAAAGGTCAGAGCCAATATTTACAAAATATTGGCCTGACCTGACAAATTAGAAATTTTATTTTGATTTTTTCTAACTTCTGATTGGATGTTGCTAGCCTGCCTCTCTGATGAGGCAGGCTAGGAACATCCCACTCAGCCCCAAGATGACCCTGCCCTTAGAACCCTAACCCTACCCCTGACCCTGCCCTTAGAACCCTAACCCTACCCCTGACCCTGCCCTTAGAACCCTAACCCTACCCCTAACCCTACCCCTAACCCTACCCCTAACCCTACCCCTAACCCTAACCCTAACCCTACCCCTACCCCTAACCCTACCCCTAACCCTAACCCTAACCCTACCCCTACCCCTACCCCTAACCCTAACCCTACCCCTACCCCTAACCCTACCCCTAACCCTACCCCTAACCCTAAGTTTATTTTATTTATTTTTCTTTTTTTACACTTTTTTTACACACTTTTTTTTTACTTTTTTTTTCTCTGCTGGGTGCCTTGATCCCTCGAGGCACCCAGCAGAGCACCTGATCACTGAAGCGATCGATTTTGTACTGAGTGCCACGATACCTCGTGGCACTCAGTACTTCCTGCCGCTACCGGAAGTGATCGCTCGGGGGGAGCGATCACGGACGGACCGGCGGCAGGTAAGTATATTACAAGGATGCCTCGATGTCGAGGCATCCTTGTAATATGCTCAGAGCAGCTGGAAGCGATCCGATCGCTTCCAGCGCTCTGTAGAAGTGCCGGGCACCTCTCCGGTGCAACCGGATGTAGATCGCTCCCGGGGAGCGATCACATGGTGCCCCGGCACTTCTAACGGCCATTGCACGGATGCCTGGACTCCCAGGCATCCTGCAATGGCGTTTGAGCTGCTGGAAGCGATCCGATCGCTTCCAGCAGCTCAAAAACGGCAGGACGTACCATGTACGTCAGCGGGTCTAAGAGAGACCCGCTGCAATGACGTACATGGTACGTCCGAGGTCCTTAAGGGGTTAACCAAATCCTGCTACTTCCACCTAAAAAACAATGCACACATCTGTCCCTTTCTTAATCAAGACTCTGCAAAAATGAATGCTCATCCAAGCTCTTATTATCTCCCACCTGGACTACTGTAACCTCCCTCTCTCTGGCCTTAAAAGATCCCAGATTCTCCCTCTGCAGTCTGTTCTGAATGCCTGTCCCTCCCCGACTCACACACACCTCACATCCTGCACCACTTTGTCAATCTCTACACTGGCTCCCTGTTTCCTTCAGAATCCGATTAAAAATACAGGTCCTCACGTACAAAGCTCTCCATAACCGCGCCCCTGCCTACATCTCCTCCCTTATTAGCAGGTACATCCCCTCCCGACCACTCCGCTCTGCCAATGATCTGAGGTTATCTGCTCCTCGTACCCCGAACCCCCAACTGCCGCCTTCAGGACTTCTCCCGAGCTGCCCCCTTTCTATGGAACTCCCTCCCCCGCACCATCAGACTCTCCCCAGTCCTTCAAGACATCGCTGAAAACCCATTGCTTTAGGGAAGCCTATCGGCTCACTCCCTAATCCCCCATTGTTCATCTCTTGCTCCTTCTTCCCACACGCACCCCGTTACTGCTTGTACTCTATTCACCCCTCACCTAGCGTGTCACACTCCCCTCTATCCTACTGTTTGGTGTGTGTAATGTGTACGTATATTTGTTATTCGGTCTCGCCCATTGTACAGTGCTACGGAACCTGTTGGTGCTTTATAAATGCTTGTAACTGTAAATACAAAACTACAGCTGCTGATTGACAGCAGCCAGCAAGGGTGAGGAAAGCCTTCTACTTTAAACTGTTGGTACGGTGGACAGAGACAGAGGTGACAGGAGGGAGGACATACTCCAATCACCCTTGACCACCTCATTCACATCAGGTGGGCATAATGGCTAGAATATCTCATTCCTGCTCACTTCATGATTCATCTGAAGTAATCCTTCCTGAGGTTTTGTGAAGAAAATGACTAATCACTCGAACTTCAGTCTTGTGTCAATCGCTGCAAGCCTGTAATTTTCTTTGACAAAGCCATAACACATAAAAAACCTGAGATTAGTGCCAGGCCTCGGAATAAATAAGACATTAGCAATTATCGTCAAGGAACTTCAACTTTCCAGCATCGCAAATTAAATAAGAAATTAATAACAGTTTCCCACTAAAGAAAAAGACAACACAATTTGCGTAGGATGCAGGCTCGCTATCTCAAATTATCCACTTCATTGCTTCTGGTCGGTAAGTGGGGAAAAGGAGACCTGGAGAGGATGTTTAAAATGGGACACACAAAAACACCATGACCTCTGGAGATGTCCAATGTTGGCATTTTATGACATATTCAGATTTCACCCATGAAACACTGCATTATCCAAGTTGCCAAGTTCTATTTCAACATACACAGAGACAACCTCACAGTATAAAAATTCCAAAAAGCTTAAAACATAAGATTTGCAGTCATAATCAACCCACTTATTCCTAGCAGATTGCAAGGGCCCTTTGCCAATCTGCACTGAATGGAAATATACCATTATTAACATAACAGGCTCTGAGGCTGGGTTCACACCTGCACGTTTTTTTATGGGCGCAATACACGCGTTTTGTTTACGCGCAAAGACGAATTGCAGCGCGTTCACGTCCATAGACTGCAGAGTGAACGCGCTGCAAATACGCCCCAAAAGAAGCTCTGGGCGTAGGACGTTTTACAGCGTGTTCCTGCGTGCTGTAAAACGCCCAGGTGTGAACAGGTCCCATAGGAAATCATGGGATTTCTGTGTTTCGCCGTTTTACAGCACGCAGGAACGCGCTGTAAAACTCTGAGGTGTGAACCCAGCCTGAAACTCATTACAGACAGACCAGTTTATATGACGGCCCAACTCTAATAGGGTGAGGAGCAAATTATTCCAGATCACAGATTTGAGGTCCCATGTAGATCGTACTGAAGGATGCGCCCACATTCTTCAGAGAGCCAGACTGCTCAAGATTGTGTAACCTATGTACACCTTTACACAAAACAAGTGTAATAGGGGGACTAACCTTTATATAATATTTTGTACAGGTAATAAAAAATAAATAATAAAAAAAACAAAAAAACAACACTTGGGCTTGAATGAATAACAAAATTTTAAAAAAATCTAAGATTTTCGAGACCTTCAGCAAAAAGAGCAGCCTTTGTGGAGGTCTCTAAATATCCAGCCAGAGCAAAGGCAAAAATATGCACCACAGCCTCAAGCTTGTTTTGATTGAAAATTATAAATTGCTTTGGCTCATCAAATTTCTTTGGATTATTGATAAAGTCCATCAGAAATTCAGATTAAAATTTATGTTCGCTAAAAATCAATTTGTTGGAAAATGAGCCGGTAAGCATGCACCCATACATGTTTGCTTATTCATTCTTTATGGCACTTTAATGTAATTCAGTGTATTGTCTGTGCTGAACATTCTGCAGATGTAAATATTACATGAGAGAAAGCAGACATTTTGTAAAAGGTAAAGGATTAATATTATGGGTTCTTGCACGTATTACTTTTTCTACTGAGCAGCACGGTGCCTTTTCTGTGTAACTTATTGAGAGAAAGACAGGCCTCACAGCGTACACAAAAGCAGTGTAGCTGTGGTCTAAAATCCCATATATTTCCACAATCTTAGTCGTAGACCAGGGGCTAGTCTCCAGACAAACACAAGACGCCATTTTCTTGCTCTGTTCCATGTGTGGCCACAAATTCCATAGATCTCTGCATCTAAAACTAGGTATGAAGAAGAACGCTTAGGAAACGTACAAGCCAAGAGGATTAATTTGTAACAGCTCTAGGGTTGTGCAAAGCCAGGTGATTCTACAATTTAAATTTTTTTTTTTTAAAAAATGATATATGTAATACTCCGCCATGTTGTTTTTAAGACACAGTTTGCTCCAAGTTTGAAGAAGAAAGATTGGATTTTGGAGCATGCGAGGGTGTGTGTGTACATATGTATATTTACACCAAGATAGAGCGCGCTTAAAGGAACACTCTAGGCTAAAAATCACCCCCCCCTTTTTAAATTATATTAAACCTATTGCCCTAGTTATGCAGTATTATTTTTTTTTTTAATGTAATACTTATCCTAAAAACCACTTGCTTCCAACGGCGTTTTTTTTTTTTTCTTATACTCACCTCCCTCCTCTTCCACTCCCGTCCTGAAAATCTTCAACTTGGCTAATGGTTTACGTGAGAAGCGCGCATGCGCGCCTCTCACGTTAACCAGCCAATCAGCAGGCTTCCTCCCAGCTCCATCTTCTTTGATTAGTGTTGCGCGCAAGAGGATGCGCGCAAAACTAATCTCAGCCGCTGCCGCCAGCTACTGTGCTGAAAGTGCAATGACGTCTCCTTATTGTCAATAGTCGGCAGAAGCGGGAAATACGAATCCCGCTCTCCTGACTGACAGCTGGGAGGGCGGAGTAAAGTCCTGCGCGTCTCTCAGCTGTTTCAGCCGATCGGCTGAGCGAAGGGGGCAGCGGAGGAAAAGGGCATACTTAGGACATCATGACCACCTAAAAAAAGCTTAGGTGGTCATGTTGCCTAGAGCATCCCTTTAAGCCGGGGTCAGACCAGCACACTATGTGCGCCCGTACTGACGTGCCTCCCGACGTCCGTCTCGGCATTGTGACGCTTCGACGGGGCCGGCCACACGCTGTATTGCGCACAAATTGTGCGAGCTACAGCGGACCTGCTACAGCCATGCTGAAAGTCTCACCGTCGAAGTGCTACGATGCACCGTCGACGGGCTGCAAAGCACAACCCTCCATAGGGAGGATCGAGCCTTGCGGTGCTGAGCACACTAACTGTGCTCAACGAGGTGGCCACACGGACGTCAGATTGGAAGGAATGTCCATGCTCACGGACGTTCCTTCCGCTCGTCTGACCCCAGCCTTACACGTAAAAAGGGGCACAGAAAGTAAAATTCACGTTAGGAAGTATTAGAACCTAAAAGGTATTTCCTGAGACTTGAAGCATTTCTCTGTGTGACGCATTCGGAGCTGTATCACTGACAATAAGTGGGCGTTGTGGATTATATTCTTATCTGCCAGTGTGAAGCCGTTTGGAAAAATCTGCACGTTTCTTTTATTTCGCGTGGTTCTTGCCTGCGAGTTTAAAATGCAGCAAGCAGAGGAGATATCAATTGCCTTTATGTATGCTGTATATTATATATTCATTCAAAATTTTATAGAACATTCCTTGGTAGATTTTGGGAAGGGTGAGGGGAATGCAGTACCACAATGTGTTCAAAATCCAGTTTGACCGGAGAAGCAAAGAAATCACTAAATTTAGCCCCAACGCATTAGCAACAAAGGAGAAGAATTACAACTGAGTGGGAGCTTGCCATTTGCCTCTGTGCAAGCTTCTATAAAAGAAGAATGGGAAAACCACAGCATAAAAAGCTCTGAAATAATAATCACTAGGAATCGGAAATCATTAGTACATGTCCATCAACAACATGTAGTTCACATGTATGCTTTATATTAGGGCTGTGCAATATTGACAAAATAATCATATTGCGATTTCTTGAATGAATATTGCGATTGCGATTTTATTTGCGATTTAGCCAATTGTTTTTGCTTTTTCAAACATGCTACATACATTCTAAATGTATTCAGTATTCAGCACATGGATATACTGCCCCAGCACATGGATATACTGCCCCAGCACATGGATATACTGCCGCAGCACATGGATATACTGCCCCAGCACATGGATATACTGCCCCAGCACATGGATATACTGCCCCAGCACATGGATATACTGCCCCAGCACATGGATATACTGCCCCAGCACATGGATATACTGCCCCAGCTCATGGATATACTGCCCCAGCTCATGGATATGCCCCAGCTCATGGATACTGCCCCAGCTCATGGATACTGCCCCAACACATGGATACTGCCCCAGCACATGGATACTGCCCCAGCACATGGATACTGCCCCAGCACATGGATATACTGCCCCAGCTCATGGATACTGCCCCAGCTCATGGATACTGCCCAAGCACATGGATACTGCCCCAGCACATGGATACTGCCCCAGCTCATGGATACTGCCCCAGCTCATGGATATTGCCCCAGCACATGGATACTGCCCAAGCACATGGATATTGCCCCAGCACATGGATATTGCCCCAGCACATGGATATTGCCCCAGCTCATGGATACTGCCCCAGCTCATGGATACTGCCCCAGCTCATGGATACTGCCCCAGTACCTGGATACTGCCCCAGTACCTGGATACTGCCCCAGCACATGGATATTGCCCCAGTACATGGATATTGCCCAAGCTCATGGATACTGCCCCAGCACATGGATACTGCCCCAGCACATGGATACTGCCCCAGCTCGTGGATACTGCCCCAGCTCGTGGATACTGCCCCAGCACGTGGATACTGCGCCGCAGCTCACCTCTGTGCGCCGCGTGTTCGGCTCCCTGTTAACTTCCGGCGGCACATGGAGCTTGGGCGCTCGCCTGGGGGAACCATGTGACGAGTTGCGAGAACGCGGCTCGTCACGTGGTTCCCCCTGCGAGCGCTCAAAGCACCATGCCGCCGCCGGAAGTTAACAGCCGAAAATCGCAGCCTTATGCGATTTAGAAATCGCAGGGTCGGAAATCGCGATTCGATTGCGATTGCAATTAATTGCACAGCCCTACTGTATATGTGATAGTGTTTATTGTAAGGGGGGGTCAACCGATTATTGGGGCTGATATTTAGGATCTTCCCCGTTAGCATGCTACATTGCCAGTAACAGGGTTTTCATGATTAACATCATTTATATAACGCCAACAGTTTCCGCAGCGCTGTACAATACCAAAGGGAACGAGATACAGCAAAAACCGGACATAGGATGGAAACAAGAGTTGTATACAGCCCTGCTCATAGGAGCTTTTTCTGCCAGTAGGTGTCAATACTCAGTACCGGTACCTACTGGCAGGGCAGACGCCACTCTGCAGAACAGTTGCAGAAGACGTCTGCATTCCATCGGTAAAGTTCTACAGCTCAGGCGCCCGTGAGGAGCCTACCGCGGACTTCTCCTGCAGGGAGCAGACACTTAGGATGTCTGTATGACCTATCCCCGTCCACTGATATCATCACACTTGGGAGGGATGACAGCAGAAATAGGACTCCACCACCCCGGAATTCCCTATGGGGGAGAAACAGGGACCCCGTATCTCCGGAACCATAGACGCCAGAGGAGCATGGCCTTTCCAATGATGCCAAGCATGACCAGGCTCTAACGAACAAAAAGATTCTATTTATAAATTTTTTGTTTCCTAATGCAGAACTATTGTTCACTTTTCAATTATAAAGAGAATAATGATGCTGCACTGTGGAGCTCTGCGATATATTAATGTGCAGTGTGTATGAGCGTATCACAGAGCTCCACAGCAATAAAACGCACAGCAATGTGCAGTGTGTAGGAGTTTTATTGCTGCGGAGCTCTAGGATACGCTCATACACACACTGCATATTGCTGTGAATGACGCGTCACACTGATATTCTTTACCCCAAAATATTGTTTAGCTTTCCAGTAGTCATGTTTCATGCGTGATGGTTATATAGTTGGCTTTTTTTTTTGCCATTTTTTGGTCTTCTGGAAAGCCATTTAACCCCTTCACTGCAGATGACGTGTGGGGGACGTCCCCCACACGTCATTGCTTTGAACCCCCCGATACTCACCTCTCAGTCTGGGGTCCCACGCAGATCTGACTTCCTTGAAATCAGATCTGCTAATTTATACCCCCTCCCGGCGCACTGAATTCATTGCACCAGGCACAATTATGTCAATTTCAGGCGCCCCCATGGCAGAGCAGGGAGAGCGCCTGAAGGGGAGGGTCATTTAGACCCCTCTATCTCCCCATCGCCAAGGGGAAGAAAGGTCACAGTCTGAAATTGTGATTTTTAAAAAATTTCAAATGTATGGAATATCGGCACCTGATATCGATTATTGGCAACCTTTTAAGCGTATAATCAGTACTGGAAAAATGGTATCGGTCTATCCCTACTTTATTTCACAATGCAAGAAAGACACTTTTTCCCATGCATTCTACAATTCAAAAAGCTGAGAGAGTACCTCGTTTTTCCTCTCCAGTTATTGACTACTTGGGTGTAAAGGCAGCCATTTTCTACGAGTTGTCCAAAGCAAATGTCCAATTTGTATCTGCTAACAACAAGTAGCAACATTTTTAGAGGGCATTTAAGCCGGGTGCACACGAGCGCACCAAGTGCGTGCGGCCGCACTATATGCGTCCGTCCTAGCATATAATACCGTGGATCGGAGAACAACACACTTAGTAAGTGCGCAACGTATCATGCACTTTCAAGACGTCCGCCATGGAAGTACCAACGCGAAAGCGCTAGGACGGACGTGCAGACGATGCTGCCCACGTGCTGCTTCCTGAAGGCAGGAATACAGAACGTCAGACGTGCGCACTTGCGACGACCGGCACGTAGCGTCAGCTAACAGGATTTTGGCATAGAAGTGTGTAGGCCAGTGTGTGTCTCTGCTGTGAGGAAATGTGTAGGCCGGCCTGTGTGCGTCTCTGCTGTGTGCTGCTGCTGGTGGATACGTGTTGCATACCATGGATGTGGAGCTGCTGATCAACACTGTCCATCAGCACCCCGAGTTGGGGACACCGCACATGTGGACTACAAAGATAAAAAAGGCAAACACCTGGAGTTTCCTTTAGTTTCTTCGAATACGCGTATGCCATCAGAATAAACAGAACGGCTTCTCTCCCATCCATCTTGCAACAAACGCCACACAACCTTTTTTTTTCCTCCTTCCTTTCTAGCTCTAGTTTCGTTTCTTCCTGCCTTTTTTTCCCCCCCACTCATTCATTTTTACAACGTCTGTCAAAAATAACAGATCGTCTGGCGTCTACAGTCTCTTCCGTCATTAAGTGCGTCCTTTTTAACGGACGCACTGTGCGCAGCAGAGTACACTCGTGTGCACCCGGCCTTAACCGCAGTATGTTACGTTGCTAATTTATAGGCAATGGTCAAAAAAAAAAAAAAAAAAGGATAAATTTTGCCGTTAATAAGTAATAGATCTTGAAGAGTTGTGTGGTTCAAGGTGAGAGTATCTCCCCTGGTCAATGTTTGCATAGTTATCTGTTGGTAAACCAGTAGTAAGTGGCCATGCAGGAATTCAGCCCATTCAGTGATAAAAGTCATTGGTTTCAGAAGGTTTTCACAGTTCAGAAAAACATACAAACTACAGATATGCACCAATTCGATATAAAACAGACAAAACATGACTGGATAGCAACTGGATTTAAAACAACATTTACAAAAGGTCGATGGTCATTCCTGACATAACTCTTACGCAAAATTTAAAACACCAAAATGTTTTTTTACATCTTTGTTAATCCAAAGAGAAATAAGATTTGATGTCAACCAGGAATCACTCCATCTTTTTGCAATACTTTTTTTTTTAATTTTGGCAAAAAAAAAAAAGAGTATATGCATGTAAGGTTTGGCTAGGGTCAGACGAACGCAGTTTTAACGTGCGTTTAGCCGCACGAAATCACGGCCGTGCTAGCAGCAAATGACGTCCAATGCCGGGGAACACACGAAGTACGGCCGCACGAAAGTTCGTCCGCGCAACGCAAGTGGCAAACGAACGCATTTTTTCAAGAACGTCAAACCGCTACTACTGACGTACAGAGTGCGCTGCGGCCGCATAGCGGCGTGTTTGCGTGATTGGGAGACGTCAGACGCTGCTAATGTCCGGCTAACATAACGTCCAGACACAAAAAGTGTTTTATTGATGATCCGTACAAAATCACTGACGAAAAGGTATGACCGCTTTCGCGCATTCCGTGAAAAAATACGTCCGTTCGACCGCACTTTCCCACGGACGACACGAAAAATGCGTTCGTCTGACCCTAGCCTTAAGCTGAAGATATGCAGGGTAATTCAGAGAGCGGTGAAAAGCAGGAGAATGACTGGAGAATGGAAAATTTTAGGTCAAAATAGCCGATTTGGAAAGTGAGATGAAAGGGCAAATTTTTCTGGTTTGGCTATTTTGACCTAGAATTTTCCATTCTCCAGTCATTCTCCTGCTTGTCACCGCTCTCTGAATAACTTGTGTCCTGGTTTTATACCACATTACTTAGAAAATGTTATATATTTCTATCCTATCAAATAAACTTCAATACATTAGAAAACTAAGAAGGATTTTGTGGGGCTTGGACAAAAAAAAAAAAAAGTGTCCCTGGACGTCATCCAGACCGATCCACTCTGATACGCAAACAGGCAGAGCCGGATTAAGATCTCGATAGGCTGGAGCTAAAGATTTTGTTTGGATTTTTTGGCATTTAATAAAATAAAAATATTTTATGTTATTTTAAATAGATTGCAATTTCGGTGCTTTGTGTTTTGCCACATTTCGGCGCTCTTTGGCGATTCCAATTTGCTGAAAATACAGCAAATTCACCATCTTGTGAATGTTCACCGTGCTTTGCTGAAAATGGAGTCGCCAAAACAGTTATTGGACGTTGGTGAAAACTGCCGAATTGCACCAATAACCATTGAATCGCGTCGAATTGCCATCAAAAAATTCCTCTGAACGAAAAAAAGAAAAAAAAAAAAAGGAGCTTAAAAATCAATAGTGTGTAAATAATAAAAAGTCCTTTAACCCTTTCGCTGCGGATGACATGTGGGACACGTCCTCATTGACGCCCGCTATATGCGGAGGACGTGCCCCACACGTCATCCGCTTTGCGGGAGCCCCAGCGGAGATACTTCAGACGCTGAAGTTTAGCCCCTCCCAACGTAAATGACATCATGCTTCCAGGCGACCCCCCCCGGCAATGCTGGAGATCGCCTGGAAGGGAGGGGCGGATCCGTTCGGATCCCTCTCCCTCCCGATCGGGACGGAGCAGCGCCACAAGCCAGGCACCGCTTAAAAGGGGAGAGTCTCCCCTTTTAAGCGGTGCCTGGCTTTAACCCCTTAGGCACCAGGTCGCACTTCAGCACCTTGCGCCGCCGAAGTGCGACCTAGCGCCGGTGGGGGCCGCCATCTTGGATGTCGGCTCCACTCCTCGCTGCCCGACGTCATCGCGCATAGCGTGATGACGTCAGATAGCCGGGGAACCCCTATTTGCCATGGGATTTTCCAAGGAAATCCCCTGGTGGAGATATCGGGGTTCAAAGGAACCCCTTATCTCCAGAACTGTGGAAGCTAGGGGGTCATGGAGGGTGTCATTTGAAATGCCTGAGAATGTCCTTTTGAATGATACCCAACATGACCAGGTATAAAGTTAAAAAAAAAACATGTTTTTTTTGTGTCTTGTTTTTATTAATGCAGCAATATTGTTCACATTTCAATTATAATGTGAACAATGATGCTGCACTAATGATTTTTTCCTATGGGGTGCGTTTGCTAAAAATCACGTAAATTTCCCCCCAAAAATGTAACAAGTCCATTTCTAATTTTTGTACAAGCGCACCCCATAGAAAATATAACCGCAAATGTTCATGTGATAAAAGGTGAAAAAAACTTTACTCGCTGCAGATGATTAAAAATTCTAATTTTATTGCATTTTTTGTCATAATATACAGGCAGGACATGACGTATACATATAATGACATATTATGAATCTGTGGAGTCTGCCGGAAAGAACGATATATAATATGTCTGGGTCATATATTACAATGTGACTTCAAATGGTGCTTAAACATGATGAGCAAAAGCGGTAAAAATGAGCTCAGCACACAGGGGTGAAATGCCTCAGCAGTGAAGGGGTAAAAAAAAAAAAAAATTAAATACAAAGTTAAAGGGATACTCTAGGCAACATGACCACCTAAGCATATTTAGGTGGTCATGATGTCCTAAGTATGCCCTTTTCCTCCACTGCCCCTTTCGATCTGAAACAGCTGAGAGAGGCGGAGGACTTTACTCCGCCCTCCCAGCTGTCAGTCAGCAGAGCGGGATTCATATTTCCCGCTTCTGCCGACTATTGCCGAGTAGGAGACGTCATTGTGCTTTCAGCGCGATGACGTCTCCAACTCGCCGCAGTAGCTGGCGGCAGCGGCTGAGATTAGTGTTGCGCGCAACACTAATCAAAGAAGATGGAGTCGGGAGGAAGCCTGCTGATTGGCTGGTTTACGTGAGAGGCGTGCATGCCACGTAAACCATTAGCCTAGTTGAAGATTTAACAGGACGGGAGCGGAAGAGGAGGGAGGTGAGTATATATAAAAAAAAAAAAACATTGTTGGAAACAAGTGGTTTTTAGGCCCCGTTTACATTGTGCGACGTCGCGCTGTGTAGCTTCTCCAATGCATTTCAATGGAGCTGTTCACATCTTGCCGCACGCGACGTCGCATTTCACGCGATGTCGCACGTCGCAGAAGCATGTCGCTGGTACATGACCCTTTTTTTGCGATTTGCTATTTGCGATTTGTATTGGTGGTGGTGGTGCTTTGCAAAAATCGCACAAAACAGCGATGTCGCGCGACATTATCGCACCATGTCGCGAATATTAAAATCGCGCAACTTTCAAATCACACAGTGTGAACAGGGCCTTAGGGTAAGTATTACATTTAAAAAAAAAAAAAAAAAAAATACTGAATAACTAGGTAGGGCAATAGATATAATAGAATTTAAAAAAAGGGGTGTGTGATTTTTAGCTTAGAGTGTTCCTTTAAGAAGTCTTAAAAAAGAACCACAAGAACAAAAAAAAAAAAATACAAAAAGGATCTTTTTAAAAAAAATTTCAAAATTGCAGCGCTTTCCTGGCTATGTCTATGACCGCGAACGCGCTGCTATATGCCCCAAAGAAGCTCCCGTACTTCTTTGGGCGTCAAACGTTTTACAGCGCATTCCTGTGCGCTGTAAAACGTCCAGGTGTGAACCAGCCCCATAGGAAATCATGGGATTTCTGGGGGTTGAGCGTTTTACAGCGCTCAGGAAAGCGCTGTAAAACGCTGAGGTGTGAACAGGGCCTAAATAAAATAGAGGTCAAAAGTCAGAGTAGGATAATGTTAAGGAATAAAAATAAATAAATAATAAAGTAACACAACACGGCTTTGAATACGGCACAAAATTAAACCGGATACTCTCGTGCCCCACTTAACTACACTAAAGAATTATATATAGGGTTTAACTCTTCAGACAATGCCTGCATGCTGAGAATTAATAGAAACACGTTATTGAGCAGAGTTTGTGCTGTGGATTTGGAAGGCGAGTTCCTGGGCAGGATTGCCATATTTCCTAATGTAATGAGGCTCAGAAATTCAGGCAGGGATATGGCTCTCGCAGCCTGGTGAAAGCACAGCTCCTATTGAAAACAGCCCAGTCCATTCCCCCCCCTCTCTCAACCCTTGCTTAGCCAATTCCAATCTCCAATGTCTGGAACAGACACTGTAGCCATTGTCACCAGCCAGCCAAATATTTTTCACCCAATGCATAATAAACCCTATGTTTATGAACGACAGGGGATGTGCAAACAAGCGATGAGGGACCAGGGGGGGGGTGTCAATGAGAAAGCAGGGATCAGGATGAGGGAGGAGCTGGATTTGCACATCAGTGGTTTGTGTAATGATATGCACTGTTGTGGGCGGAGCTCTGGGCAGATCAGTGGTCTGTGTAGGAGGATATGCACAAATATGGGTGCGGCCTATAGAAAGGAAGTATCAGAATGAGCGGACAACATGGCTCGGACAAGACTTAGGCTGGCGGCAGACGAGCGGATTTTTTGCATCAGTCTTTGTGCGCAATTTGCCGTCCATTGTAGCATTTTAATTGAGTCAATAAAGAACAACGCACAATGCACCTGTTCACACATGGCATTTGCGTATTGCTACGGACGCAAAAAAATGGCATGGATGTGAAAAGGCTAGGCTTCCCACAGGAACTACGTGCTGCTTCTTGTGGGCGCAAATATTTACGAGTGCAAGTGCGAAGACCGGTACGCTGAAGCATCTGCCAATGGCATTACTGATCGTCTGTTCAACACAATATCTCCCGTCAAAATGTGCGTCCGTGGCGGACGCACTTTCACGCAGTATACACAACATCTCCTGTCAAAAAATGCGTCTGTAACAGACACACTGAACGCAGTACCTGAACGCTCGTGTGCCACCAACCTAACGGCAGATTAACTTGAGACCGGCGCAAAAAAACCCACAAAAGCGACTGATGTAAAAATAATCATAATTGAAATTTACTTTTTCAATTAGGACTTTGTTCTTTAATAGAAGTGATGCAAGCTGGGACACTTGCTACAAGGAGGAGATACCACAGTGTTAACATATTCGATGTCAGTCCTGCAGGCCCCCAGCTGCTGAAGAACCACAACTCCCATGATGCTTTCTAACCTTAAGCCTAGCAATGCATTGTAAATGTTAGGTCTATGACTTCAGTGCTGAGCAGTGTCACCTCTGTGTGCAGAGCTCATTTTTACCATTTTGTGCTCATGTTTAACACCTTCACAATGGGCGGGTGTCACCTGTTGGGCGGGGTTAACAACAGCAAGGTGTACAGGTACGCCTTGCACCCAGGTGCCACCACGGGCCTCTCATTTGGCCCGCCCACGCAGCCGACAGGCGACATTGGCTGCCAGGGGACGGCCTGAGTTTAGGCTGTCTCTCTGCAGCCAATGAAGCGCAGCGCGTGCCGGCTGCAGGCAGGGGCCGAGGCAGGCCATTGAAGACAGCGGGGTGTACCTGTACGCCCTGCATCATCAAGGCCCATCCGCTGCACAGAAAGTCCTACAATGGGAAGGGGTTAAACGTGATTTGAAGTCATTTTTTATTGTACAACCTTGACAAACTATATATGTTTTTCAAAGGCAGATTCAAGTTATATTATTATTATATGTATACATCAAGTCCTGCCAAAATGCTATAACAAAACAAAACAAAAAAAAAAGGAACTTCCATTAAAATTTGAATCTACAGTGTGTAAAATGATTTCACTTCTTATCTTCCAAGCCTTTGCGGTTATATATTCTATGGCAGTGTTTCTCAACTCGTATCCTCAGGACCCACTAACAGGCCTGGTTTGTGGGATATCCAAAGTAGGGATAGACAGATATATCGGTTTAGCCGATTATTGGTGCCGATATTCAGAAAATTACTGATATCGGCATCGGCAATTTATTTGCCGATATTTGGACAAGTTTGCTCACTGCAGCTGCGACACGCAAGATCCCACAGAACTGTGCGAATCTGCGGCTTCTCCCACATCAGGCTGTAAGCCCTCACTGCAGAATGACCCCTGCTCACTGACCGTATTGTGCATGAGCGTGATGGCAACAGAAATGGGGCTTCCATCCCATCTGGCAGGGAATTCCCTATACAGGAGATGCAGGGTCTATCTCCTACAGCAGGGTCCAGCAAACTAGGACCTCCAGATGTTTTGGAACTGGATTTCCCATGAGGCTCCAAGAACCTAATGAGAAGATGAGCATCATAGCAGATGTAATTCCAAAACGTGGGGCAATATTACAAGTGACTGCTTAACCAGAGCTGTAATATAACCCTTGGAGGGCCAAGGTTGCTGAACCCCTTACATACAGGATCATATGAGGGATCTTTAAGAAAGCCAAAGACACGGTCTGATTGTTTGTAAAAAATAAAAGATTAAATAAAATAAAAATTCTTATTAAATTGAATAAATAAAGTGGACGTGGTGCAATGTTTACATGTTAAACACATTGGGCTATATTACAATCTTTGCGCAAAAACGCTCGCGCAAAGCGTGAAGTTTTGCACCAAGCGTTAAACGTTTGCATGCGCAAATCACCGCTGGAATTACAATCTTTATTGATCGGATCAAAAACGCGCGTAAACTGGACGCGCCCAAATGCTCGCTCAGTACCGTTGCACGCAGAAATCAGTAAGCTGTCATTTTTTTTTCACGCAATTCAGCCAATAAGAATTAAGAACCACAACCACAAGTCAATCTGAGCATATATGCTGCAGCAATAATAGATGCACGCACAACTTCTCCATTTTATTGGTTTGGGTATGTGTAGAATGTGTAACTATACTTTGCTGCATTTTTTTTTTTGGGCTGGTGTATTTGGTGTCGGCCAGGACGTTCAGATTTGCCGTTACAACCAGCTTTTAGGAGTTGCTAAAATTATACGAGCAAACGCTGTGCGTTACAAACTGCGCATAGATTGTAATACCATCCGCATACCAGCGCACAAACGCATTTGTGCTCACAATGTTAAGTATAACTAACTCAGCGCCCCACTACCTGTCCTCACTAATCACCAGATACACCCCAGCCCGCTCCCTAAGGTCAAACAGTGACCTGCGCCTAGCTTCTCCCCGCATCACCTCTTCCCATGATAGACTGCAGGATTTCTCACTCGCAGCCCCCACTCTCTGGAACGCTCTCCCTCGTACTGTCAGACTTTCCCCTAACTTCTCTTCCTTCAAACGCTCCCTTAAAACATTCCTATTTAGGGAAGCCTACCACCCAACTCACTGACACAACCATCAATCACTCTCACCTTACAGTCCTCTCCTCCTGTTTCCAACCCCAACCCTCCTAGATTGTGAGTTCCTACGGGAATAGGGCCCTCATCTCCTCCTGTACTGTTTGTCAAATGTTGTTCAATGTATTGTAACCCTGTCTATACTGTGCTTATTGTACAGCGCTGCGGAATATGCTGGCGCTTTATAAATAAAGAATAATAATAATAGTAATAATAATAGATCGCGCGACGTACAGTAAGCTCACGCAGGTTCACCCGTGGTAGACGATTACGTGCGTTTGTTGCACTGACTATGTAATATGGCATTCGGCGTAAAGGGTTTTGCCCCTTGCGTTAAGTTTTTTTGCACAGGTGGAAACGTTTGCACGAAGATTGTTGTTTAGGCCATTGAGTTCATGACAGTCAGATTTGTGCTGTTTTTTTTTTCAGAACTTTAAATTTACAGAATATCGGCACCAAATATCAGCTATCGGCCAGAAAAGCTGCCGATAATCGGTATCGGCCATGAAAAAATGATATCGGTCTATCCCTAATCCAAAGCACAGCACAAGTGATAGAATTAGCTGCTCAGCGATTGCAGTATTAAGTCTGCGTTTCCCCAAGGTGATCTGCAAAATCTGGCCTGTAGTGGGTGATGAGGACTGGAGTCGAGAAACCCTGTTCTATGGGGTATGCTTGTTAAAAAAATAAATAAATAGAAAATATTTTTTACATTGGACCCCCCCCTATCTCCACCATAGGAAATGCTCCTGGGCAGCTAGGGGTTAAAATTTGCTAACTGACGTCATTGCACCCATGTGCGACAATGTCAGCTGACGTGGGGAGACCCCACTGGAAATAGGCCATAATACAACCTCACCTAAAAAAGGTGTTAAAGAGAGGCATTGCTGGAAAGGTCAGACTGTGACCGTTCTAGCGATGTCTCTCGGCGACGGGAAGGGGAGGTCTTTTGGATCCCTCTCCCCTTCAGGCACCCCCCCTGCTCTGGTAGGGGGGCACCTGAAACTGACATCATCACTTCCCAGCGCGATGACGTCATTACGCCTGGAGGGGTATAAAACCAGAGATCTGACCCTCAAGGAATCAGACAACCGCGGGACCCGGACAGAGACGAGCATTAGGTGGGAGGGAGCTTCGAAGCGATGACGTGTGGGGACACTCTCCACACACAGTGGGGACACATGAGGACGCCATCCAAGCAAAAGTGTTAATGTTGGCCTTCCTGTTGGCTGTATTTGTCATACATACTTTTTTATCAAAAAAACTATGCTATGTTAGAAGCTGCAGTACAATTTGGACAGAGAGATTAAGATGTGAGAAAAAGTTGCTAAAAAGAAGCAAAAATCAATACTTTCAATCCTTTTCTCACGCTGGAGGAGATTTTGCTTGGAACGTAGCCATAGTAGCATTGCATTTAATTATAGCTTTATTCTTTACATCCATGGAAGACGATACTGTATAGAAATAGAAACCCAATTTCACGACACACCAAAAAAAATCTCACTTCCAACCCCATATAAAAATGATTTGGATTTACAGTGGTGTTCAAAATTATTCAACCCCCACTGAAATTGAGTGTTTTGGCCAGTTTGACATTGATTTTGATCATTCAGTCATCTTGCTTACAATTAAATCAAAGAGGCACGTGTAGGTCAGACAAATATAACATTTATAATGAAATCACCACAAATGTCTTTTCTGTGCTCACATCATTATCAGTTTTATTCAACCCCCAAGTGACATTCAATCTTAGCACTTAGCTTTTAAACGTGAAGCATAGCTTGACACAGGTGTCTTGCAGCGATCTATGGGTATCTTCGCCCATTTGTCATGGGCAAAAGTCTCCAGTTCAGTCACATTCTTAGGCTTGCGCACTGCAACTGCTTTCTTTAAGTCCCACCAGAGGTTCTCAATCGGATTTAAGTCAGGTGACTGCGATGGCCACTCCAAAATGTTCCAGCCTTTAATCTGCAACCATGCTCTAGTGGACTTGCAGGTATGCTTGGGATCATTGTCCTGTTGAAAGGTCCAACGTCTCCCAAGCCTCAGGTTTGTGACGGACTGCATCACATTGTCATCCAATATCTCCTGGTACTGAAGAGAATTCATGGTACCTTGCACACGCTGAAGCTTCCCTGTACCTGCAGAAGCAAAACAGCCCCAAAGCATGATTGACCCCCCGCCATGCTTCACAGTAGGCAAGGTGTTCTGTTCTTCATAGGCCTTGTTCTTCCTCCTCCAAACATAGCGTTGATCCATGGGCCCAAACAGTTCTAATTTTGTTTCATCAGTCCACAGAACACTATCCCAAAACTTCTGTGGTTTGTCCACATGACTTTTGGCATACTGCAGTCGACTCTTCTTATTCTTTGGAGACAGCAAGGGGGTGCGCCTGGGAGTTCTGGCATGGAGGCCTTCATTACGCAGTGTGCGCCGTATTGTCTGAGCTGAAACTTCAGTATCCACATCTGACAAATCTTTTCTCAGTTCCTCAGCAGTCACACGGGGACTTTTCTCCACTCTACGCTTCAGGTAGCGCACAGCAGTCGAAGTCAGCATCTTCTTTCTGCCACGACCAGGTAGCATTTCACCAGTGCCCTTTGCCTTGAATTTGCGAATGATGCTTCCTATGGTCTCTCTTGGTATGTTTAACATCTTTGCAATCTTCTTCTAGCCATTGCCCTTCCTGTGAAGAGTAATCACCTCTTCTCTTGTCTTCCTGGACCATTCTCTTGACTTCACCATGTTTGTAACCACACCAGTAAATGTCTAGAAGGAGCCGAGTATCACAGTCATTTTAAAGCTGCCTAATTGGTGCTTATTATGCTTTATTGCTGCTCCGTGACATCCACAGGTGTTTTCAATACCTGATTGAAGAACAGAGGTTCATTCAAGTGTTTTCAGAGTGGTAGTCTTTAAGGGGTTGAATAATTGTGTCAATGAAGAATTCACAAAAGAAACATTTACTACTGTATTACAAAACCAATTGATGTCATTTTAGTTGCATATGGTTCTTTAAAAAGTCCTTGTAGGATTTCATTCTGAATACAATTACAAATGTACACTAAATTCCCTAAAACCCTTTACAGCATTGGGGGTTGAATAATTTTGAACACAACTGTACGCCTTCTGGAGTGGCCCAGTCAGAGTCCTGACCTCAACCCGTTTGAAATGCTGTGGCATGACCTTAAGAGAGCGATTCACACCAGACATCCCAAGAATATTGCTACACTGAAACAGTTTTGTGAAGAGGAGTGGTCCAAAATTACTCCAGATCGTTGTGCAGGTCTGATCTGCAACTACAGGAAACGTTTGGTTGAGGTTATTGCTGCCAAAAGAGGGTCAACCAGTTATTAAGCCCAAAGGTTCACATACTTTTCCCACCCTGCACTGTGAATGTTTACATGTTCTGTTCAATAAAAACATGAAAACATATAATGTTTGTGTTCTATTATTTTAAGCAGACTGTGTTTTTCAAATTGTTGTGACTTCGATGAAGATCAGAGCACATAAATATGACCAATTCATGCAAAACTCCACGTAATCCCAAAGGGCTCACATACTTTTTCTTGCCACTGTATATTTTAATACAAAAGTACATATCACTTAACACCAGGCTCCCCATTGAATAGCGTGCCCTTCTCCAAGGAGCAATTATTGACAGCTCCTATACAAAGTATAAGAACTGTTAATATACAGTAAGAGACAACTAATGCTGAAACTAGCCACCAATACCAGCTCCATTGCCTGTTCCGATCTCGTACAACCTATTCAAGCAGCAAAGGTTTCTGACGAAAGTCCGCAAACAAACACAGAAAAATTTATATAACACTGTTTGATACAGTCGCTGCTTGATGTAATTTAGAAGCTTAAAATTGCTATTGGGTCTCAGAGTTCTATTTGTTTGAACGTGAAATACGCTTTTGTTTAATGGCATTAAGACAAAGCAACATTTTCTAAACATGTTAAAATTAAACCACCTCTGCAAGAAAGGGCATTAGTGCATTGCTAATCCTCTCAAGCAATCAAATGCGTAACAAAATACATTTTGTACGTACAGAAAGAAATATGCTCTTTGAAAATATTCAAATAGAACGAGAAAAATCATATTTCATTAAGAGTTTTAAAATTGATAGATTCACGTTGATTTTTTTTAATTTTATGAAACGAATCCCATAACTTAAGGAAACTAATCATCAATATATGTTTAACCCCTTCACTACCAAGTAATTTTCCAAAAAAACATCGTCAGAAACCCAGTGTTTTTCTGTAAAATCATTCTTAAAAATCAGCTATAAAGAAATATTTGAGGATATATCCATTGTATTTCTTACTGGAAAGAACCTATTTTGATCCAAAAAAAGTTAGTAAAGTTCCTCCTTCGCTGCTGCCAATCCAAAAAGATCACCACAAATCTCTTCCAATGAACAAACAAAATACAATAAATGTATTGGATGGCGCTTCTTATTCTTTAACTTTGTCGACCACTTTAAATTAATTTTCTCCTTCCTTTAATCCACCGCAGACCTGAAATAATGAGGGGCGATAGATGGTGTAGTATTTTAAAACACAAATGAATTTATTTAAAAGCAAAAAACAAACTCACATTTTGTAGGGCACATACAAAATGTGCATATAAACCTTGGTCTCAAAGACCCAGACCTCCCGATATTTGTCCTCCAATTGGTCCAAGAAACGTCCACCGGTTCAACTGGCCGCCTAGATGGATCTAGGGGGAGAGTCTGACAATCCTTCTGACCCACTGCAATCGCTCAACGCGTTTCGTGATAACTCACTTCATCAGGAGCGTGGCTACAAATGAAACCTCACTTCTTTTATAGGTCTCCCAACCTAAAGAACCAATTTAATTAATTTAATTGACAAGCAACAGCTGCAAGTGTCCAAAGACAATCTCACTTGACTCTAGCCGCAATTCAACCCTCTGCACCTGCGCAATACAAATCACCGCCCACTAAGGGCGTTCCTTACCCTCCCCTTATCCTTGTCGCCTTACTCTTCCCAGCGTAGGCGCAGTGCGAGGCACCTCTCATAACCATATCTCCGATATCCCACTCAACTCACCCCAAAAAACCATATCCTCCTCTCTATTTCAGGTCTGTGGTGGATTAAAAAGGAAGAAGGAGAAAATTAATTTAAAGTGGTCGACAAAGTTAAAGAACCTATTTTGACCAGTAGATGGGACCATCTACTGCCAAATCGAGTTAGAGGTTTGAGCAGCTGGTCTATTTTCTTCTATTTCTCCCTGCATCAGCTGCTGAAAGCCCGACATGTCAGAGCTTTCAGCAGCTGATTTTACAGTTTTAACTCTTTGGGCATTATGCCCAGAGGGATAAAACTTTGGGGGCACCTTTTTTGCAGACCAAAAGCAAACAAACGAGCAACGGCACTAGTGGCCTGCTCTACGGTGGGGCCCGCTCAGGTCTCACAAGGTTTTAGCTTGCTTGTGCCATTACAGGGATGAATGCTCCATATGGAAATCAGCCTCACAAACCCTCCCTTTCCTCACTATTAGTGAATATTAGTTATCCGGACGTGGACCCCTTGCTTGAGGTGTCTAGAGAGGTGTCGGCTACACCCTCTTGACGAGGCCTAACAAGGCCGAAACGATCGTCGGGGGTTGCTGCAGCTCTCGTGCAGGGGTGACGTCCTTGGCAATCAGTACTGGCCACCCTCATTGGGTGAGAGCAGGCTGATTTGCATATGGAGCATTCATTCCTGGAACGGCACAAGCAAGCTAAAACCTTGTGAGACCTGAGCGGGCCCCACCGTAGAGCAGGCCACTAGTGCCATTGTTCGTTCTCAGGACCCTCACAAACCCCCCTTATTCTCACTGAGGTGTGTATTTGTTAACCATCTTTGAAAAAAATAATCTGTATGTAAAATGAGATTACACCCTACATTTATTTATAAAGGATTTTACTAGGAAGGATACATTGAGATTTCTCTCGTTTTCAAGTATGTCATGGGTTTAAAAACATTGTATTTCTGTAACGACTGTAACCAAAGTAATAAATGCAAGATATAAAAATAAAAAAAACAAAATAGCACAAATATACAGATTAACAGAAAATAAATATATTCATTATGTTACATGTTTACAGGTGCATTCTGTATATAGTCACTATGTTACAGGTTCATAGGTGCATTCTGTATCGAGGTATGTTAACAGAGACCTCTTAAGTGACTTTAGACTGGGGGAAGATTTGATGGCGTCTGGGAGGTTATTCTATAATTGTGGTGCTCTGTGGGAAAATGAGGATCGAGCCACGGTCTTTTTGTATTGTGGTATTGCAAGTAAGGTGCTGGTCCTGGATCGGAGGTTATAGGATGAGGGAACTGCTGGGGAAGCAGCCTATTCAGGTAGGGTGGTAACTTAACCAGAAAAGCTCTTCAACACCAGGTTGGAAAGGTGAAGGGTACTTCTAGATTCCAGCGACGGCCAGGTTAGTTCTTTTAACCCCTTCAATGCTGAGCCATTTCATGTCATAAAAAAACAGGTTTTAATTTTTTTTTATTCTTTACTTTAAACATGGTCATGTTTGGTATCATTGGAAAGGCCGTGCTCTGGCCTTTCTAATGATACCAAACATGACCCTGCTAGCTGCCAACTGTCGGGAGATATCAAGGTTCAAAGGAACCCCCTATCTTTCCTTAGGAGTCAATGAGGATGTCCCCCACACGTCCTCAGCAGTGAAAGGGTTAACATGTCACAATGGGGGGTCATGTAGTTACATTGTAGCACAAAGCGGCAGAATGAGTTATACAATGTAGTAATTTTCTGAAGGTGTGTTTGCGGGGCCGCTGCATATACTACATCTCCGTAATCAATAGCTGGCATAAGAATTTGTTGTACAATCTGCTTTCTTACCGCAGGGCTCAGACAGGATTTGTTTCTGTACAGGGCACCCAGTTTGGGGTAAAGTTTAGATGAGAGTCTTTCGATGTGGGGGCCAAAGTATAGATTTGGGTCTAACCACATACCTAGATATTTGAGAGAAGTGACTGTGGTAACTGCAGATACCAAGCTATAAACACCCCCCCCTAAAATAAAATTAAAGGCTGTTTCTAGTGAAAGTACTAATTATATGTTCAATGCAAGTACTGTATAGCATTTGGTAAAAAAGGGCCCATTATGCAGGACAAGTGCTCACTATGCAAAATGATAACTAGGGTTGCACCAATACCGATACTAGTATCGGTATCGGGGCCGATACTGGGTACTGCAGTACCCCCCGATATTTTTCCCGATACCGGAAGCCGGCTTGCCGGCATCCGAGGGGCTGCGGCGGCTGTCCGAATGCTCTATCAGCATTCGGACAGCCGACCTGGAGCTGCTCACACAATACTTACCTTCCTGGGCGCCGCCGAGAATGTCTCCGCTCGTGCGCTCGTTGGAAGGACCCCAGCCGCGACCACGTGGGACCATGTGATCATGGCTGGGGTCCTTCCAACGAGCACACGCGCGCGAAACTTTCCCGGCGGCGCCCAGGAAGGTAAGTATGAACACAGTGAGCAGCTGCATGCCCTGTCCGAATGCAGATAGAGCATTCGGACAGGCCCTGCAGCTGCTCTCCGCGATGATACTTACCTTCCTGGGCGACGCCAGGAAAGTTTCCCCGCGCGCGCTCGTTGGAAGGACCCCAGCCGTGATCACGTGGTCCCGGCTGGGGTCCTTCCAACGAGCGCACGCGCGGAGACATTCCAGCGTCACTCAGGAAGGTAAGTATCGTCGCGGGGAGGGGGGGATCCATGAGCTGGGGGGCATACCCATGTGTGAGCTGGGGGGCATATCCATAAGCTGGGGGGCAATATCCATGTGTGAGCTGGGGGCATATCCATGTGTGAGCTGGGGCAGTATCCATGAGCTGGGGGGCATATCTATGAGTGAGCTGGGGCAAATCCACGTGTGAGCTGGGGCAAATCCATGAGCTGGGGGGCATATCCATGAGTGAGCTGGGGGGCATATCCATGAGTGAGCTGGGGGGCATATCCATGAGTGAGCTGGGGGCATATATACATGTGTGAGCTGGGGGCATATCCATGTGTTGAGCTGTGGGGGCATATCCATGAGCGAGCTGGGGGCATATCCATGAGCTGGGGCAAATCCACGTGTGAGCTGGGGCATATCCACGTGTGAGCTGGGGCAAATCCACGTGTGAGCTGGGGCAAATCCATGAGCTGGGGGGCATATCCATGAGTGAGCTGGGGCAAATCCATATGTGAGCTGGGGCAAATCCATATGTGAGCTGGGGCAAATCCATATGTGAGCTGGGGCAAATCCATATGTGAGCTGGGGCAAATCCATATGTGAGCTGGGGCAAATCCATATGTGAGCTGGGGCAAATCCATATGTGAGCTGGGGCAAATCCATGTGTGAGCTGGGGCAAATCCATGTGTGAGCTGGGGCAAATCCATGTGTGAGCTGGGGCAAATCCATGTGTGAGCTGGGGCAAATCCATGTGTGAGCTGGGGCAAATCCATGTGTGAGCTGGGGCAAATCCATGTGTGAGCTGGGGCAAATCCATGTGTGAGCTGGGGAAAATCCATGTGTGAGCTGGGGAAAATCCATGTGTGAGCTGGGGAAAATCCATGTGTGAGCTGGGGCATATCCATGTGTGAGCTGGGGCATATCCATGTGTGAGCTGGGGCATATCCATGTGTGAGCTGGGGCAAATCCATGTGTGAGCTGGGGCATATCCATGTGTGAGCTGGGGGCATATCCATGTGTGAGCTGGGGGCATATCCATGTGTGAGCTGGGGGCATATCCATCAGCTGGGGGCATTTTTATATGGTCTGTTCTTATTGGAAAGCGTCACATGACATTAAAGAAAAGTATCGTACTCTGTATCGGTGAGTACTTTTAAAAAGTATCGGTACTCGGTCTTAAAAAAGTGGTATCGGTGCATCCCTAATGATAACAGACCAAAGTCCAACAGAGTGCTCACCAGCATGTTCTACTTCTACTGACTGATCAGTAAAGGGTCACTCTTCCATATATTTTTAGTGTATTACAAAGTATAGCATCAGGCCTCCGTGAGTCTGCTATATATCGGAATCTGAAGCAACATAAAGCAAGGCTTTAGGAGCCAGGGGAACCATTTCCAAACCATTGGAATGAAGACATAAAAATCTAGAAGCCTGCAACTCGCTGACCTAGATTTGTCAAACCCTTACAGGAAGGGCAGCAACTTTGGCCCTCCAGATGCTTTGAAACTACATCTCTCCTGGTGCTGTAGTACTCATTAGGGTGACAGAGTCTCATGGGGAAACGTAGGCTGAAAACATCTGGAAGGCCAAGGTTTGCTGCCCCTGCCTTACCTAAAGCATATGAAATTCTCAAACGTTGGGGAGGCAAGGTCAACCACTACTGCCTTAAATAGGGCTCCCTTGAAAGGGGAATCAGGCTTAAAATACTGTATGTGGGTTTCATCTTTGTATGTTTACTTCTGGTGGCATGCCATGGGAGGAGGGGGGTGTCGACAGTAAATGACTGGAAGAGTCTGATTGGCAAGCTGGCATCACTGCTGAGGGTCAGGGAGGATACTCATGGTAGCACCCAGTGCTAGAACCAGGCAAGTACACGCAATATCCATCCCCTGAGGGGACATAGCAGGGGATGTGTTCACCTGACTGCCCCAAGTCAACTTTAAGCTTTATTTGGCTCAGTACAAAGCACGGCAGTACTTACTATGGCAGTTTCAGCATAATAATTTCATATGAAGGAGATATATATATATATATACATACATACATACACACAGTTTCTACAGACCTTTACATTAAAGAGCTGAACATTAAAAACAAAATGACAGATGCGCTTAGCAGAGATGTAGCACATAGGTAAATATACAAACTGCATCAGCTGGGTACTCACAACAAAAATAAAAACAACAAATAGATATTATTTTCTAGTAACAGAGATACCAGTAATTACTTTGGATGTAAATAAAAAAGGGGAAAGAAAAAGCTTTTGTTGATCTGTATATTGATTACATGCACAATGTAATGTTAAAAGCCGATCGAACAAGACATGGGATGGCGTGAAAGCCCAAAAAGAAAAGACTGACATTCTTTGTTCTCCCAAGATCCAAATGACCATTCGCTCCAACTAACAGGAAGCAAATCATCTGCTTATCACAAGAGACCCCTCTATCCTCTAGAACAGTGGTTCCCAACCACGTTCCTCAAGTACCCCTACCAGGCCAGGTTTACAGATCACCTTGGGGAAATGCAGACTGAATCCTGCAATCACTGAGCAGCAAATCATATCACCTGTGCTGTGCTTCGGATATCTGGAAAATGTGACCTGTTGGGGGTTCTTGAGGACCGCAGTTGGGAACCACTGCTCTAGAACCCTGTAAACTCTGATCAGGGCCCACTACATCTCTGGTTTCTGTCGTCTTAAATCCGGTTTAGAATTTTGGCAGTTTTTCATACTCATTTATTTTGTAAACCAATGAAGAAAACGTTGTATCCATCAAACCAAATAATAATAATGATAAAAATGATAATAAACATTAGAGGATAAATGCCAAAATGTAACACAGTGAATAAATCAATATGAACATACCTCAATACAGAATGCACCTGTAAACATGTAACATAATGACTATTTCCTACATATTTATTTTCTGTTAATCTGTATATTTATTGTTGTTTTTTTTAATATCTTGCATTGTATTACTTTGTATTTCTGTAACAACTGTAAAATTTCAATGTTCTTGAACCCAGGAAAACGAGAGAAATCTCAATGTATCCTTCCTGGTAAAATCCTTTATAAATAAATATGGCTAATTTGCAGATTTGTATAAAAACTATGCTATGTTTATTATTAAAGCGCACAGAATCACTGACGGCTCTTGAAGCGGTGTGTCAGCCTCAGCCCTGATGTTTAACATAAATTAAAAGAAATATTTAAACAAGAAAAAAAATATAAATGTAATATAAAATTGTGTTATACTTTAAAAAAAATAAAACTAGAATTTTCAAATCAAATAGTAAGTCTGAAAAAAGGATAGAACATTCACAGCAGCAGCGAACTGGCGTTGCATTTTGCCGTGGACCAAACCCGTACGTGAGTCTATTGACTAACAATGGTGATGGGAGTCATCAGCTCACTCCATCCTTTTCCAGAAAGAGAGAAGGGACAGGTGGGGGGGTGAGAGGGAATGGGGATCGGATTGCTTTAATCAGATAGCAGCGCTAGGCTCTGACACAGCGATATTTATATTCTGGGCACACACCTTGCCTGCGCACACAGGAGGAGGGAAAAAAAAACATGCAGGTTTATGTTTGCGTTGATGTCATCCAGCTTAGATATACAGGATATGGGCACGACGCAGTGGCACATGATAAACTATAAAGGTGTGGGTGCTTTGGAGAGGCTGAATCCAGGGCATCCCAGACAGATGAAGGGGAATGTCCTTGGAGGAAAGCACAAGCTTCAATTACAGCCAGCTAAACATTCATAGAATATACATTTTAAAATGTACTCTACAGGGATGGACGCTAAAACAATCGCAGGCCATGCACAACCTTAGCTATCCTAACGATAGTGAAGAAGTATGTATCCACATTAGATGAAAGATGACATTCCAGCAAGTCATAAATCAACATACATAATCATTAAGGCTAGGGTCAGACGAGCGCATTTTGTACGGACTGTGCGCCCATGCAGTACGGACGCACTTTCTGACGGAAGACGCAGTAGTGGCCACACGGTCCGTTTTTTAAACTGACGTTATTTTTGACGGATGTAGCTGGGAAAATAAATTAAATATGAAAACCATTTTGTTCATTAAAAATGCTGGACGCACAAATGCAGTCTGTCTGACCTCGTTCATCACTCAGACACAAAGCTATGCAGACGTTGCGGACGCAGCGCACTCCGCACGTCCGTTATAGTGGATTTACGTTCTTGCCTTACTTGCGTCTGTTTGCCGCGTGCGTTGTGCGCCTGCAATTCAGTGCGGACGCACTTCGTTTGGGGGGCTCCATTGGCGATTATTCTATGCTGCGACGGACGTTATTATGTGCGCAAAAACGGACATTCACACTGCGCTCGTCTGACACCAGCCTTAGAGGGAAGAGATTTTTTTTTTTCTTTTTAAAAGAAAGAAATTTAATAGTAATCAGAAGAAAAAGTCACATTGTTAGGTTAGGGTTTTTTTATCTCCTGGGCATCTTTTCTTGTGCACAAATTAGGGATGCACCGATACCGGCATTTGCACGAGTACTTTGTACTTGTGCAAAAATGCCCCGATACCACCCCACCCCCCCAATAAATGGACATCGGCGCTGGGCTGGATGGCAGGTATCTGGGGGGGTGGGGCTGCTAGCGGAATGCATTAAGAGCAATCCGCTACGGCTGGCGGTGTGGTCCGAGGGCCGGCAGGCTACGTCACATTGTCCTCTGAGCGTTCGCCGGGCTGTGACATGGGCTCCAGCCATGATTTTTTGGTGGCTGAAGGCCGCTCGGAGGACCACGTGACACAGCCGGAGGGGAATGCTAGTGGAATGCTCTTAATGCATTACACTAGCAGTGAGGTCTGTGCGGGGTATCCAGTGATGTGTGTATGGTCAGGGTGTGTGTAGTGGGTAAATGGGGTGTCAGGCCATACATTTCAATAGTAACATAAATTGGACAGGCTTTCAGCAAAATCCTAAATTATTTATTGGAAAGCGTCACATGACATTAAATAAAAGTGTCCGTACCAGTGAGTACCTGAAAAAAGTATAGGTACTTGTATTCGGTCTTAAAAAAGTGGTATTGGCGAATCCCTAGTACAAGATGAACACATTTACTTGACTGTTGAACCACTCCAAGAATGAAGCATTACAACTCCCATAATGCTCCACAAGTAGATCCCCCCCCCAACATTAATGATACACAATAATCCAGTGTGTATTTCTAAGAAAATGTATAAAGTAAAATAATAAAAACTTCCAAACCAATGCATGAGAGGAAGGAAGAAAAAACAACAACACAGAACGGCAAATAAACAAAAGAATCTATTAACGGTTACATAGGCTAATCAGGAGCCAGAGGCTGCCCATATGCCGAAGATTAGGACAGGGTGACTAGCCTTGGCACCCAGTGGATGGATAGACAGAACCCTTGTACATTTAAAGGTCAGGCATATCTCCTGGCAAGACGAGCAAGACTCCCATTTGACCCCAGACAAAACTGATCCTTCGGGAATGACCAGCTCTCCAACAACAAATACTATCCTGGAGCATGGCAACTCAAGCATACGGAGCAGGGGGTTATTTAGAGGATGATGCTCCAGGCACTTTGAAATCTGCTGCCCCATATCCAACAAATATGGACATACACATGTAATGAAGAGATATATATACACATTATAGTCACAAACTAATGATAGAAAGTAAACAGAAAAAATATAATGGAAGGATATCATTATAAAGCGATTTCTTACAACATTTATTAGGTGTAATAGCAGTGGGCAGAAAAATTTACCCTTCAAATGTGTTGGTACTACATTTCCCATGATGCTCTATTCATTTGAATGACTGAGCCTCGAGGGAAAGGTAGTTCCAAAACATCTGGAGGGCCAAGATTGGTGATCCCCAGTTTAGAGATTATTTTGCTTTGCAGCTCTGGTTTATACCCCAGCAAAACTCTAACACATAGAAAAATTATTATATACAATGTGCCTCCCATACCCATGGCAGGTTGCGTTAAGCAAAGTGGAATCGGAAAACCTACAGGTCTATTCACTAACGGGTGAAACTCAGGAGAATTGACCGGAGAAGTGAAAGTTCTAGGTCAGAATAGCCAAAGAGGAAAAATGCTCTCATTTATATCACTTTCCAAATCGGTTATTTGGTCTACATCTGTCGGAGCATCATGGGACTTGTAGTTTAAAAAGATCTGGGGTGCCAAGATTCGCCATCATCGAGATTGTTCTCTTCTCCTGAGCTTCACCTTTAGTAAATAGATCTGCTAGAGAATTCCTCCAGGTTCTACAGGAAGGAGCAAAGCTCCATGTTCTCCTGCTGCCAATAGAAACAGCTTATCCAGGGATACAGCACAGCATGGGGTCGGATGAAGAATGAGGTGTCAGGCCCTGCAAGCAGAGATCATGTACCCAACATATCGGTGACAGGGTGCATGGACAGCCATTACTGCTGTTATTCGAGCCCATGATGTTGTGGATCAGAGCTGTAGGATCTTGCTGGGATTGCTCTGTTCCCTGCTTGTAGCCACATACCGGTGTGTGCAGGCACACCATGCTTTGTATAACCTCACATGACAGATGTGCCTGTTGGTAATGCTGCTGCCAGGGTGACACTCAGCCTCAGGTCTTGGAACAGAGGTGATTAGATTTATGGCTATATTACCCATAAAGCTCTGCGATTGGGGGGGGGGACTTAAGGTGGACATTGTCACCCTATATGAATCAATGTTCATAAATCACTGCCTTGGAGTGTAAACTCTGCGGGCAGCAGGTCCCCAGTGGGCTCACCTGACATCGACCCCCTGGGCATTTTCTCGGAGTCTTGCCCGCAGAGCATGATAGGAGTTGTAGTCCCGCAGCAACTGGCGCCCATGGCCAGACAGCCGAGGATGAATACATACCAGATGAATGTGAATGGTGTCGCCTGTCCTCACAGCATCCTCCGCCGCCCCGATCGATCCCGCTGGCTCGGGGGCCTTATCGCAGTCTCCGTTTGGAGGATCCTCTGGACATGACCCGGGAGTCCGGCGCGGCACACGGGGAGAGGTGGGGGTGAACAGGTGAGCCCGCCTGTCCGTGCGCCTGCCCTGCAGCAGGAGCTTGTGATGGGAGAGAGAGGGGCGGGGAGCAGGCCAACAATGGGAGGAAGGGGGAGGGGAGAGGAATTTCTAGGAGACCGGCCTATGACTAGTTCTCCACACCCCCGCTCCCGTAAGTACACACACACTTGTCGTGGTTCACGCTGCGGTGCTGCCGACCTCTGACGAGGGAAGATGGACACATCGGCGATTGAGAGCATTACAGGTATTCCCCTCCTCCCCCTGAGTAGATGGTACAGCCCGTCAGTCCGCAGCTCACTCCGGTACGTTCCACAGCTCTGCGATAGGATTCCGATTGGAGCGAATTCTCTCTGTGACGTCACGCCAGGACCTTTCACCAGCTATTATTAACCCTTTAACTCCCCACTGCAGTTCTCTTGGATGGGGCTACGCGGTGTCTGCTTCACCCCGACAGCGTGTGGCTATGTGTGAGGGTGTGATAGAACTCTACCTGCACCCCTCTCAATAAAATATATCCGTCCGCATTCACCCTGTGTGACTTTTTTCATTCAAGCTTTATTGAGAAGGTTTGTTTGTGTTTTTCCTCTAAACACAAATAGATGCGTTCTGTAAGTATACGCCCACTTTCTCAGAGGGATTCTCCCAGACTGCAGTGCGACGCACCACGCGTGACGTACTTCCGGAGTCATCATGGCGGCTGTCTCTTCCCTTGTGTCTTACAGCGATGGCTCTGATGCAGGCTCCGATTCCGCGGACTCCGAGAGTGCCTGCCCCCTGGATCTCCTGCCGGCAGCCGCCGGGACTTTGCCTCTGGTGGACTCTGCGCCTGAGGTGGCGGTGAAGGTGAGGGCTCGGAGAGCGGTCGGGCGTATGTCCAGGGAGGGAAGCTATACACAAGCACCCAGGGGGCCGGAACCGTGTGTATAAACCAGATACCCGGTGTATTCTTGGACACGCTGAAACCATGAGGAATGGGAATGGGGTGAATTGGATTGCCCTGCGGTATATGCAGGCGGGAATCCGACCTATGAATCCCCCCCCCCCCCCAAAGGCGCTGCTGAGGCTTCTGTGTAGTGGCATATTCATTATACATGGCGCAGAGCAACTCTTCAGTTTAGCGAGGTTTGTGTTTAAACAAATGGGGGATCTGGTTTCCCCTTTTAGTGTGTCATCCACTGGAGCTGGAGCCTTACAATTACCTAGTCTTGTTTGTCTCTGTATAGGTCAGACTAATCCCCACCATGGGAAGAGGATGAACGGCATCCAACTGCGGTCATACGGCTTTTGCAGGTTGTATCAGAGGAGCGACTGATCCCACTCAAATGGGGTTTTCTGCATCAGTTCGGATGATCTGTGTCAGTCGCCACTACACACACTTTTGTACATGGCACACAAATATAAAGATCATAAGTCAGGGCTTGACAAAGCCAGGAGCCTGGTAGCCACTGGCTCCTAGAATTTTACTCCTGGCTCCTAAATTTCCAGTTTATTTTACACCAATCTAAAAGCAGTCTTTGGTATCTAAAAACATCTAGTTAGCTTCAATGTTTTCTTCCCGTCTCCTACATTTAATGTAAATATATCTAGCCCTGGTTTATGTATTTATATATGAGATCTGTTGTGTTTGTGGGAGTTTGTCTGTGTCTGCAGTGGGTAAATAGGGTGTCCAGTGACAACAGAGCAAAGAAATTAAGTAAATAACATTTGTATGTTGTGATATTGGTTTTAACACAAATAATATATATATTAGGGATGCACCAATACCACTTTTTTTAAGTACGAGTACCAATACTTTTATTTTATGTCATGTAACTGCTTTCCAATAAGAACAGACTGTGGCGGAATGGGGTATCTGCCTGCGGTCCTGCTCTATCTGACCCCCTCTTTGGTGTTGCCAAGCCCGACTACCGAGTGGCACGGCACCCGGCGTCTCGAGCGGCTCGGGTAGAAGACTACGTGGCGGTGGAGATCTGGAGAGTATATGGGGCACCCACGGTGGAAATCCGCCCGACTACCGAGTGGCACGGCACTCGGCGTCTCGAGCAGCGGATCTACTGACCTTTGGAAGGCTGGAGACGGTCTGCGTGGCGAACCGCGGTTCGGTAGAGTCTCCTTGAAGATGCGGGGCACGGCGCTGAATCGAGGTCCCGATTCGAGGTGGCGCCACGGCGCGGCGAATCGATGTCCTGCTGCGGAGTTAGAGTGACCCGTTCCTGGGCGGTGGTGATATATAGCCAGCGTGAAATGACAACACCAGACGAAGCTGCATGTATCAAACACTCAGATGAACTGACTTTTAATGAACAACGCCACTATTTATGCTGAAGTACAACAGTCATAATTTGCATACCCATACTAATTAGTAGCATACCCATACTAATTAGTAGCATACCCATACTAATTAGTAGGGATGCACCGATACCACTTTTTTAAGACCGAGTACGAGTACCGATACTTTTTAAAAGTACTCACCGATACCGAGTACCGATACTTTTATTTAATGTCATGTGATGCTTTCCAATAGGAACAGACCTCATAAAAATTTATGAGTTTGACCGCAGCTCACATGGATTTGCCCGCAGCTCACATGGATTTGCCCGCAGCTCACATGGATTTGCCCGCAGCTCACATGGATTTGCCCGCAGCTCACATGGGTTTGCCCGCAGCTCACATGGGTTTGCCCGCAGCTCACATGGGTTTGCCCCAGCTCACATGGGTTTGCCCCCCAGGTCTCATGGATTGGCCCTCAGGTCTCATGGATTGGCCCCCAGGTCTCATGGATTGGCCCCGCAGCTCTCATGGATTGGCCCCGCAGCTCTCATGGATTGGCCCCCAGCTCTCATGGATTGGCCCCGCAGCTCTCATGGATTGGCCCCGCAGCTCTCATGGATTGGCCCCGCAGCTCTCATGGATTGGCCCCGCAGCTCTCATGGATTGCCCCGCAGCTCTCATGGATTGGCCCCGCAGCTCTCATGGATTGGCCCCGCAGCTCTCATGGATTTGCCCCGCAGCTCTCATGGATTTGCCCCGCAGCTCTCATGGATTTGCCCCGCAGCTCGAACGCTGGGGAAGCTGGCCGTGTGCATGTAAAGCACGCGGCCAGCGTTCCCCTTCGGCGCGCCAAATACTCACCCTTCCTGAAGTTCCGGTCTCTGGGCAGTGATGCGGTCACGTGGCCGCCGGGCGCATCTGTGACGCTGCCTCCAGCCGAGAGGCCGCGTCACAGGAGCGCCCGGCGGCCACGTGACCGCATCACTGCCCAGAGACCGGAACTTCAGGAAGGGTGAGTATTTGGCGCGCCGAAGGGGGAACGCTGGCCGCGTGCTTTTCATGCACACGGCCAGCTTCCCCAGCCCCGCGGATACCGGCAAGCCGGCCCAGCGCCGGCTTCCGGTATCGGCGGGATGTATCGGGCCGTTTGCACGAGTAACAAGTACTCGTGCAAACGACAATATCGGCCCCGATACCGATACTAGGATCGGTATTGGTGCATCCCTACTAATTAGTTATGTCAGTTATTTACAATAAACATTCTTCACATTCTCTTAGCCTTCAACTCACAAAACGTTTGTACATCCATTGTTCCAGCACATCAGATTAAACACACACTATCAGAGATCCCTTAAATTAAACATGTAGCTAGATAATGGGGAAAATCCCTGACGCATAAATTACACCGCAGCAAAACTTGTTTACTAGCTACAGAAACACACATTTACCTACAGGAATATAAGTATGTTTTAAAACCAAAGCTATGTCATTTCACTAAACTAAATTACACTAAAACCAAACGATGTAAAGTATATTTAAAATCACACGATATAAATGACCATAAAGTCCTTTGAGGTTTGAAGCATGGAGCGTTACCTCAGCTCCATGACATAGGTCCTTTTAAAAAATGTCTTGGGTTTGAGTCCTGGGCTCGCTGCGCCGAGCCTCTTGGGTCATTCCGTGACACAGACCTCATATAAAAATGCCCCCAGCTCACATGTATATATCCCCCCCCCCCCCCACCGAGCGAGAGATATATATATATATCATTAAAGGCCCACCAGTCTACCTCATAACTGAAAAGCGGCGTGAGCAGTGATGGTTCGCTACATAGCAGCCTGTGGCTTTATTTTTTGGATAGGACTCACCTTCACTAGAGGTGCCTTGGCAGGTGAGCTTACACTCTTAATTGCCATTAAAAGAAACCAAAGCCTCTAATTGTGTTTTGTTTCACACAGTGTAATAGGAATAAGCGCAGATGTTTTATACATGTTGCTGGGCTGGAAACAATTTGGTGGTTGCAGCCGCCCCATTGGGGAATAGGCGCGACCCCACTCCTCCTGTACTAGTTAACCCCTTCACTGCCGAGCCATTTCACATCTTTAAAAAAACACATTTTCTTTTTTCATTATTGTAATTACTTTTTTTCTTTACTTTAAACATGGTTCTGTGTGATATCATTGGAAAGGCCATGCTCTGGCCTTTCTAATGATACCAAACATGACCCTGCTAGCTGCCAACAGCGGGAGATATCAGGTTCAAAGGAACCCCCTATCTTTCCTTAGGAGTCAATGAGGACGTTCTCCACGTCCTCAGCAGTGAAAGGGTTAAAAACATAGTTTACTGCTGTGTCTGCAGCTCTGAGCCCTGTTAATGCATGGGTTAGATTTAATTATTAAACTCAGTCTGATGTAATCTCCTCCAATGGATGACATCTAGATGTAAAACTATCTGGGTCATCCATAGGCAGACAACTAGCCTTATTACAGTGCTGACCCTCCCCGATGCAAAAATGTTTTGCCTTTCTCAATGTTAAGGGGACATCTTAGTTGTTTTTAAAGCGTTACTATAGGGTTAAAATGTGAGGGTGGAACAGAAAGGTAAGCGATAACCTCCTGGCCCCCTCACCGTTTTAACTATCTTAAGCATACCTCTACCCTTTCAATGCTGAGCCATTTCACCTGTGTCCTGCTTAATTTTGACAGTTTTGAGCTCATCATATTTGAATGTGAATTAAAGTCACGCTTTGTAATACAACCCAGACAAATTGTATCCTTTTTCACATCCGATTCAGGGTATATCATTATGTGTATACGTCATGTCCTGCCTGAATGCTATAGCAAAAAATGTAAAAAAACAAAAGTGAATTTCCAATCATCTACAGCGTATACAATATTTATTTCCACATTTTATCATCCGAGCCTTTACGGAAACCAGAGGCTGTGGAAGAGGCCACAAGGGCAGAAAACCTTAGTGCCACAAGAGATGGACAGAGCCATGGTGCTTGCTCTAGTGGCTCTCCTAGGCCATCCCAGTGTCCTGCCACCCCAAAAAAAAAAAGGGTGGGAGAAAGGCCCCAGGTCCCCGCAGCCATCGAGGAGGCCAATACCTGCAGGCTGATAGGAAAGTTCAAAAATGAAATGTCTCAGATGTCAAACACGGGGGGGGGGGGTGTTACACAGATACACAGGAAGACCTACTCAACGGCATAGGGGGAGGGAACAAGGCCACAAAACGTCCACTGGAGCGGAAAATGCAGAGCAGTCTCCACCAGCCAGTGTCCAAGAAGAGCCCAGGGCCCGTAGCTCCCTCTGACATGAAACCAGAAGGAGAGTGCCGCAATCACCAAATTGGTGATTAGAGATGGTGCTTGCATGCTCTCTGCCTTAAACTGTAAAGACAGGAGTCCAGGGACAGCAGGGTGAGCTGGCCTCAAAAGGGTTAGTTGTCTGCAGTGCTGCCTCAATCAGCGTCTCCTTGAGGGACCCTCCAGCCCCTGCACTCTAACTCTGCATACTGCTGTACAAGAAGAGGACACTATGGTAACTTCCTGATCTGTAGTCTCCCCGCCATGCTTTGACACGGGAGAGTCTGTTGACATTGCAGGCATGTCCTGAGATGGATGTAGCGCCTGCACGTGATCCACACTATCACATTCTATGCACTTGATAGGAAAATTTGCAGTCTTTGGCAAAGTGCTCAGTAGAAGCACAACATCTGAAACCTACACCATTTGTCTTTTAGGAGCTCCTTGCTCTCTTGGAGTGGTTTCTTTCTGAAGCCGATGCACTTTTTGAGGGGATGTGGCTTCTTATGAATAGGGCAAAGGTGGTTAGGATTATCAATCTTTTCACCTTGTTTGCACTTGTAAGGAATTGATGTAGGAGGGGGGGTGGACATTAGTCTTCACTGATACTGGGCATCTGTGATTAAAGTGCGAGCTGTCCGACATCTGAGGGAGGGAACCTGAAGCGTGGAACTCCCTGCAGGAAAAACTGGGGTCATTTTTTGTTTCTGCAATGTCCTTTATGAACTCACAAAAGTAGGAGAAAGGAGATATGGTTCACTCTTTTATACTTTGCCCCAAGTGCAGCCCATTTTTCCTGGATATTGTATGGCAGCTTAAACTATTGGCTTTACCCAACGAGCAGAGTCCAGATAGCTGGGGCCATGTAGGTAAGCGTCTGTCTTGCCCAGCTGCAGCTCCCAGAGAAGGTCACGGAGTTCCAAGAATCTCTGATTATCCTTGCCGGACATTTTCGGGAAACAGAGCAGACGATTCAGTAGAGTGTTCTCTATAGCGTCAGGGCTGCCATAGCTTTGATCAAGTCTTTGCCAGGCAGCGTCGAGGCCCAACATTGGATTGATGTGGACAGCTCTGAGTCTCTTGACACGTTCTGTGGACCAAGCCATCTGATCAGCAGGCCCAGTTCCTCAGCAGGAGTAATGCTGAGATCATTAATTGCAGTTCTGAAGTGACATAGGGTAGTATGCGGTTGCATCTGTATTTAGCCCTGGAGTTGGTTTAACATCCATAGACTCAGGCAGCAGGCAGGCATGGTTGTCTGGTATTTTCAGAGAAAAACAAAATGGATGCCTGTAGCCAAGTTTTTCTCAACTTAGTTTCAGAATGAACTGAGATTTTTTTTTTTTTTTTTTTTAAAGTTCATTTGAAGGTAACACTAGGGTTGCACCGATACTAGTATCGATATTGGTGCCGATACTGGGTACTGCAGGAGTACTTGGTACTTGTGCAGTACCCCCGATTATTTTCCCCCGATACCGGAAGCCGGCAACCCGAGGTGCTTGGGCGGCTGTTCGAATGCTCTATCAGCATTCGGACAGCCGCCCCTGGAGCTCTCCGGCATACTTACCTTCCTGAGCGGCGCCGGGAAAGTTTCTGGGGTCCATCAACGTGCGCACGCACGAAGACTTTGTCGGCGCCGCTCGGGAAGGTAAGTATGCCGTAGAGCTACAGGGGCGGCTGTCCGAATGCCGATAGAGCATTCGAACAGCCGCCCCAAAAGTCTGGTCTGGGGTCTGAGCTGGGGCAAATATCCATGAGAGCTTGGGGGGCAGTATATCCATGAGAGCTTGGGGGGCAGTATATCCATGAGAGCTGGGGGGCAGTATATCCATGAGAGCTTGGGGGGCAATATCCATGAGAGCTGGGGGGGGCAGTATATCCATGAGAGCTGGGGGGCAGTATATCCATGAGAGCTGGGGGGCAGTATATCCATGAGAGCTGGGGGGCAGTATATCCATGAGAGCTAGGGGGGGCAGTATATCCATGAGAGCTAGGGGGGGCAGTATATCCATGAGAGCTGGGGGGGGCAGTATATCCATGAGAGCTGGGGGGGGCAGTATATCCATGAGAGCTGGGGGGCAGTATATCCATGAGAGCTGGGGGGGGCAGTATATCCATGAGAGCTAGGGGGGCAGTATATCCATGAGAGCTAGGGGGGCAGTATATCCATGAGAGCTAGGGGGGGCAGTATATCCATGAGAGCTAGGGGGGGCAGTATATCCATGAGAGCTAGGGGGGCAGTATATCCATGAGAGCTAGGGGGGCAGATAATATCCATGAGAGCTAGGGGGGGGCAGTATATCCATGAGAGCTACAGGAGAGGGGGGGGGAGTATATCCATGAGAGCTAGGGGGGGCAGTATATCCATGAGAGCTAGGGGGGGGCAGTATATTCCATGAGAGCTAGGGGGGGCAGTATATCCATGAGAGCTAGGGGGGGGCAGTATATCCATGAGAGCTAGGGGGGGCAGTATATCCATGAGAGCTAGGGGGGGCAGTATATCCATGAGAGCTAGGGGGGGGCAGTATATCCATGAGAGCTAGGGGGGGGCAGTATATCCATGAGAGCTAGGGGGGGGCAGTATATCCATGAGAGCTAGGGGGGGCAGTATATCCATGAGAGCTAGGGGGGGCAGTATATCCATGAGAGCTAGGGGGGCAGTATATCCATGAGAGCTAGGGGGGGCAGTATATCCATGAGAGCTAGGGGGGGCAGTATATCCATGAGAGCTAGGGGGGCAGTATATCCATGAGAGCTAGGGGGGCAGTATATCCATGAGAGCTAGGGGGGCAGTATATCCATGAGAGCTAGGGGGGGCAGTATATCCATGAGAGCTAGGGGGGGCAGTATATCCATGAGAGCTGGGGGCATTCTGTAAATATTTATATATCTCGGGGGGGATATATACATGTGAGCTGGGGGCATTTTTATATAAGGTCTGTTCTTATTGGAAAATGGTCACATGACATAAAAGTATTGGTACTCGGTATCGGTGAGTACTTGGAAAAAAGTATCGGTACTCGGTCTTAAAAAAGTGGTATCGATGCATCCCTAGGCAAAACCTATTAAACTAGAAGAGTTATGTATGTCTAATTGCTAGACTATGATGCTATAGAATAGATGATATAAAGTGTCTTTTTATATGATATATGCCGAGCCAAAGTGCCAGACACGTCAGACAATTTATTGGTCTGTTTTCTTTTAATTAAAGATATTTTTCTTTTCTGGTATAAATATTTAAGTTAAAATCTATGCAACAAAATATATAGATAGATCTCTATATATCACAGAGAAATAATATTCAGAAATATTTTTGATAGCTATGAAAGCAGTATACTGAAGAATAGAAGTATTTTCTGCTGAGTTAACTATAAATTTATTTATGAAGGATACATTGAGATTTCTCTCGTATTCAAGTATGTCCTGGGTTCAAGAACATTTAAGTGTTACAGTTACAGAAATACAAAGTAATACAATGTAAGATATTAACAACACAAATATACAGATTAACAGAAAATAAATATGTAGGAAATAGTCATTATGTTACATGTTTACAGGTGCATTCTGTATTGAGGTATGTTAGTAAGGAGCTATTGAGTGACATAAGACTGGAAGATTTGATGGCGTCTGGGAGGTTATTCCATCATTGCAGTGCTCTGTAGGAAAAATGAGGATCGAGCCACTGTCTTTTTGTATTGTGGTATTGCAAGTAAGGTGCTGGTCCTGGATCGGAGGTTATAGGATGAGGGAGCTGCTGGGGGAAGCAGTCTATTCAGATAGGGTGGCAGCTTCCCAGAAAAGCTCTTAAACACCAGGCTGGAAAGGTGAAGGGTGCGTCTAGATTCCAGCGATGGCCAGTTTAGCTCTTTTAACATGTCACAATGGTGGGTCATGTAGTTACATTGTAATGCAAAGCGGCAGAAGGAGTTATACAATGTAGTAAGTTTCTGAAGATGTGTTTGCGGGGCGGCTGCATACACTACATCTCCGTAATCAATAGCCGGCATAAGCATTTGTTGTACAATCTGCTTTCTTACCGCGGGGCTCAGGCAGGATTTGTTTCTGTACAGGGCGCCTAGTTTGGGGTAAAGTTTAGATGAGTTTTTCGATGTGAGGGCCAAAGGATAGATTAGGGTCCAACCACATACCTAGATATTTGAGAGAAGTGACTGTGGTCAGCGGGCGATTTGATTTTGTCCCAACACATAAGTGGGTATTTTGCAATTTGTGTAGTTTAGGTTTTGTTCCAAATAGCATCGTTACAGTTTTGTCATTATTTAAAAAAAGTTTGTTGTGCTTGATCCACTTTTCTACCTCTGTGAATTGTTCTTGCAGCACGGCTTCCAGCTGCCGGAGATTTGGTTTGCTGGTATAGATTAGTGTCGTCTGCATACATATGTATAGTTGAGGCTTTGCAGACGTTGGGCAGATCATTTATGAATATTGTGAATAGCAGGGGGCCGAGTATTGAGCCTTGGGGTACTCCGCACGTGACTGGGAGTGGGATGGAGGAGCTGCCAGAAATTGACACATATTGTGATCGGTCGGATACATATGATTGAAACCAGGTTAACGTGCGATCACCAATGCCAGAGTTTTTAAGTTTTTCTAATGATGCCATGGTCTACTGTGTCAAAGGCCTTGGCAAAATCAAGGAAGATGGCTCCAGTTAGGTTTCCTTGTTCCATCCCAGCCTGGATATCATTACAGACTTTTAAAAGGGCAGTTGTAGTTGAGTGATTTGGACGAAAGCCGGATTGATCTGGGGTTAAGTAGTTCCAATATTGATAATAATCACGTAATTGTGTGTAGATGCATTTTTCCAAAATTTGACATTACAGGGAGCAACGATATCGGACGGTAGTTGGATGCTAAAGTACTGTCACCACTTTTATGGATAGGTACCACTCTCGCAGTCTTCCAGAGTTTGGGTATGTATCCAGTCGCCAGTGATTCATTGATTAGGGTTGCGACAGGATTTGCAATTGCCAGTGCACTGATTTTCAGCAGCATTGCTGGTATTTGATCAGGTCCAGACTGGTATTTCATTTTTTGCTTACGGAGAAGTTTAGTAACGACACTGACAGGCACTGGTCTAAAACTGAATTCCTGTCTGATACAGGGACTTTGCACAGTTGGAGGGGCCTGACCTGCATGAGGCCTTTCTGATTGCATGTCATTTCCTAGCTTGGCAATCAAAGTGGTGGAGCATCCAACAAAATAACCATTAAAGGCATTTGCTACATCTAGGGGGTGGTGCAGGGTTTGGTTGTTTACTTTGACAGCAGCCGGCTGGGAGTGGACTGGGGGTGCTTGTATGTTACTTATGGTTCTCTAAAAGTTTCTAGTGTTTGATATGTTATTAGATTTTCATTGCAGTAATGGGCTTTAGCCATTTTTGTTTGTTTTGTGCATTCATTCCGGCATTTTCGGTATTCGCAGTGATCGTTCATGGAACCAGTACTCTTGAAATTTGACCACCGTGAATCTCTAAGATGGTACATTAGTGTAAGATCAGCTGTAACCCAGGGGAGATGGGTCCCTTTTACACGCACTTTACGCAGCGGGGCATGGGCATTCCAGACTTTCAGGAGCTCAGACTGAAAGTATTCAATTGCACAGTCTAGGTCTGGGATTAGGTTTAGTCTGTACCAGGGGAGCTGTTTGAGATCACTTAGGAAGGATTCAAGAATAAATTTGTTCAAAGACCTGGTGGTTATTACCTTTTGGGGGAGATTTCATGGCCTTTATTTTGCGCACGCAGTACACTAGACAATGGTCACTAAAGCTATTAGCGAGAACACCTGCCTCCTGTATTCGATCAGGAGATGAGAGAATCCAGTCCAGCAAGGTATGGTTAGGGCTTTTCATATTAATGCGAGTGGGGGAGGAGATTAATTAAGTTAGCTGCAAAGTTTTAAACAGTGAGCAGTGTTTATTTTTAGGATTTAGCCAATCTGTATTAAAATCGCCGAGGACCAGTATTTCACTTTTTGGTTTTGGGCAAGTAGGTTATTAAGGATTTGAGATATGTCAGAGAGGGAGTGCACTGGAGAGCTCGGTGGACGATAGAATCCAGCAACAATGATGGATTTACTGAATGGAATCTCAATTAAACCAGAGAGGAAATCAAAGGTGACAGGAGAGCTAGAAGTCTGTAAGGAGGTGAACTTTATGGACTCCTTAACATAAATAACAATTCCCCCTTCTCTCTTTGCTCTGTCCTTTCTATAACATGAATACCCCTGTATTGATATGGCAGAGTCTGGTACTTTTGGGGTTAACCATGACTCTGTGCACAATGATTTGGTGTTTGTAATAGCAACACCATGCCTGAAGCTCATCCAATTTAGGGAGTAAACTGTGGATGTTACAGTGCACAAATGAGAGGCCTTTTTTAAAGGAATGTTAATTGATAAATAAGTACTTTAGTAAAATCCTTGAAATGGATAGAATTTAAGAAATATTAAATCAAATGACAGTTCCAGACACCAGTCTGTAAAACAGAGGGGGTTTTGTTCAAATTAAGATAATGGGATTGACCTATGATAAGGGATTTAAAATTAATTTTTAATAATTTAAAATTAAATCAACACTAACAGTTTCCTGGAGTTTACATAGCATATACTGTATTTTCTATATAACCCTAAGTAGGGAGGTACGTAATAAATGACGTGAAATTTACTATAACTGAACAGAACACAATGAGTATTGGCACTTCCTTCCCCAACTTCATGGAGATCACTCTCTTCCTTCCCCAACTTCATGGAGGTCACTCTCTTCCTTCCCCAACTTCATGGAGGTCACTCTCTCCTTCCCCAACTTCATGGAGGTCACTCTCTTCCTTCCCCAACTTCATGGAGGTCACTCTCTTCCTTCCCCAACTTCATGGAGGTCACTCTCTTCCTTCCCCAACTTCATGGAGGTCACTCTCTTCCTTCCCCAACTTCATGGAGGTCACTCTCTTCCTTCCCCAACTTCATGGAGGTCACTCTCTTCCTTCCCCAACTTCATGGAGGTCACTCTCTTCCTTCCCCAACTTCATGGAGGTCACTCTCTTCCTTCCCCAACTTCATGGAGGTCACTCTCTTCCTTCCCCAACTTCATGGAGGTCACTCTCTTCCTTCCCCAACTTCATGGAGGTCACTCTCTTCCTTCCCCAACTTCATGGAGGTCACTCTCTTCCTTCCCCAACTTCATGGAGGTCACTCTCTTCCTTCCCCAACTTCATGGAGGTCACTCTCTTCCTTCCCCAACTTCATGGAGGTCACTCTCTTCCTTCCCCAACTTCATGGAGGTCACTCTCTTCCTCCCCAACTTCATGGAGGTCACTCTCTTCCTTCCCCAACTTCATGGAGGTCACTCTCTTCCTTCCCCAACTTCATGGAGGTCACTCTCTTCCTTCCCCAACTTCATGGAGGTCACTCTCTTCCTCCCCAACTTCATGGAGGTCACTCTCTTCCTTCCCCAACTTCATGGAGGTCACTCTCTTCCTTCCCCAACTTCATGGAGGTCACTCTCTTCCTTCCCCAACTCGGATTACATTTCACTTATCCCTCTCAGGGCTTCATTTATGCATTGACTCATCTCTATCACATCACAAGAGCATGCTCAAGGAGATGCTAGAAAAAAATACTCTCACAAAGAAACATAGAAACTAAGATATAATAACTTATAAATGCTCTCACATATTCCAAAACAATATATTGCATACAAAGAATTTATGGCTGCTGTAAGTAGACTGCAGAAATGTTTGAATCCAGATCTTGGACAGGTAATGTATGGAAAACAAATAGTGGCATTGATGTGTGTGTGTATGTATCTTGCAATAGATATAGACTGAGATTTTATCTCAGGTACCGTTAGATCTGGAATCTGCAAAAATATTTCTAACCTGCAGTATAGAAATATAAAGAATCTGATATATAGATATAGATGGTCCTAAAGTATTTGTTGCAATGATATACAGAAATATATATTGAATTTGGAAGTTACTGTGATTTGAAGTATCAAGCAAAGAAGTTCTATAACCTACAATATAAAAAGCAAAAGATTAGAAGCTAAATTCTCGTTAGGGGAGGATTCACTATATAAGTTTTTATTACTTATTCTAGAAATAGAATAAGTAATACCTTATCTTTTGTAGATCCAGGTAGCACAAGGAGATCTATACTTATATCTACAAGATACTAGCTTGTTTTAATTATTGGTTTGCTGGGAATACATGTTAATTAGTTTACTTCCTGCTTAAAGAAAACAATTATCTGTGTATTAGTTACTAACTGATGAAAGTAAATGGTATTAACTTATATATATATATATCAGTTGTGTTCAAAATTATTCAACCCCCACTGAAATTGAGTGTTTTGGCCAATTTGACATTGATTTTGATCATTCAGTCATCTTGCTTACAATTAAATCAAAGAGGCACGTGTAGGTCAGACAAATATAACATAACATTTATAATGAAATAACCACAAATGTCTTTTCTGTGCTCACATCATTATCAGTTTTATTCAACCCCCTAATGACATTCAATCTTAGTACTTAGTACAACATCCTTTTACAGTTATAACAGCTTTTAAACGTGAAGCATAGCTTGACACAAGTGTCTTGCAGCGATCTACGGGTATCTTCGCCCATTCGTCATGGGCAAAAGCCTCCAGTTCAGTCACATTCTTAGGCTTGCGCACTGCAACTGCTTTCTTGAAGTCCCACCAGAGGTTCTCAATCGGATTTAAGTCAGGTGTTCTGCAATGGCCACTCCAAAATGTTCCAGCCTTTAATCTGCAACCATGCTCTAGTGGACTTGGAGGTATGCTTTGGATCATTGTCCTGTTGACAGGTCCAACGTCTCCCAAGCCTCAGGTTTGTGACGGACTGCATCACATTGTCATCCAAAATCTCCTGGTATTGAAGAGAATTCATGGTACCTGCAGAAGCAAAACAGCCCCAAAGCATGATTGACCCCCCGCCATGCTTCACAGTAGGCAAGGTGTTCTTTTCTTCATAGGCCTTGTTCTTCCTCCTCCAAACATAGCGTTGATCCATGGGCCCAAACAGTTCTAATTTTGTTTCATCAGTCCACAGAACACTATCCCAAAACTTCTGTGGTTTGTCCACATGACTTTTGGCATACTGCAGTCGACTCTTTTTATTCTTTGGAGACAGCAAGGGGGTGCGCCTGGGAGTTCTGGCATGGAGGCCTTCATTACGCAGTGTGCGCCGTATTGTCTGAGCTGAAACTTCAGTACCCACATCTGACAAATCTTTTCTCAGTTCCTCAGCAGTCACACGGGACTTTTCTCCACTCTACGCTTCAGGTAGCGCACAGCAGTCGAAGTCAGCATCTTCTTTAATATGTGCTTATTATGCTTTATTGCTGCTCCGTGACATCCACAGGTGTTTTCAATACCTGATTGAAAACACTTGAATGAACCTCTGTTCTTCAGAGTGGTAGTCTTTAAGGGGTTGAATAATTGTGTCAATGAAGAATTCACAAAAGAAAGATTTACTACTGTATCACAAAACCAATTGATGTCATTTTAGTTGCATATGGTTCTTTAAAAAGTCCTTGTAGGATTTCATTCTGAATACAATTACAAATGTACACTAAATTCCCTAAAACCCTTTACAGCATTGGGGGTTGAATAATTTTGAACACAACTATATATATATATATATATATATATTTACTGTGTGTATGGATGGATGTTGTGTTTTATAAATCTTTGATCATGTGAGATTAAAATATTTTTGCATACGTAATAAATATATATTCTCTAAGCTGGTTGGTTCTATTTTTTTTTAAAACTAAAACACGTACAATGAAAAGAATTTAGGAGAACTTCTGAGAAATACAAACGAGATAAATTTGTTTATCTCGTATAAGTTTCTTACCTGATTAATATCTCCAACATGGTTTTATAGCTGGTTGCTGGAGGGTAGAATTGCATCTGGGAGTTAATGCATTGGGATTTCTGTTTCACTAGGGTGTGTGAAGAAAGGTCAGGGTCATTAGCTATTAGAGTATTGTACTGACCTTGGATGCAGGGTACTACTGAAGAGTCTTTTCCCTGTTTTGGAAGGTTGTCACAACTGTCGGGAACATTTGATGTTATGAGAGGTTCACTGTTTTGCTTTAGTACATAGTCTCTGGTGCGTTTAGTGGAATCTTCCTCATCCACGCTGCCCAAGCTAATGCTGTCTTTTTCACTTGCCCTGGCAGCTTGTTCTAGAACTCTTAGCATTGCCATGGCTGTGGCATGCTCACACTGTTGCTCTAGGGCTTCTATTTACACTCTTTTGCAAGCTTCTTTTGCTGCTTTTTCGCGAGCGGCGTCCGGTTCCATTTCTATTTTCCTTTTTGCAAAGGCCGTCTGCAGCTTATTCAAGCCCGGGGAAAGATGCAGACTAATTGATGAACTCTTTGAATATTGTGAGGATTGTGACCTTGAGAGATGTGAGCTATTCAAATGCTTGCTAGATGCTGACATGTGAGAAGCAGTCTCTTGGAGTTGAGCAATTCTCTCTTCTGCCTTTACTCTGGCCTGATGTACTAAATTGTCTTTCTGAATTAAGACATTTTAATTCACCTATCTTCTCTAAATTAGAGCCATACATGTGACAGTGGGCAAGATATTGAGCATGAGCTGTAGAAAGTAGTCTTAAAACTTTTAGTTTGGATGCATCACGAACAGGGTGTGTGTGATGGTGGAGACATAACTCATCACCTGTTCCCAAAGCCAGGGCTCAAAATTTCCTCTCGCATTTGGCGAGTGGAAATTAAGTGAGGATGAGTGAAAATGCACAATACATTATTTCATGCTGTGTATTCCGGCAGTGCCACCGTGCAGCCCCCCCTTCCCCAGGCTGCACGGTGGCAGGAATCAGCTGCCTAACCTGACCAAGCTCGTCTCTGTCGCTGGCTGGGGGTGGAGAGAGCATTCCCTGCCTCCTTGCTCTGCTCACACTGTGGTCTGTTGACTGGGTATACATGTATCTGGGGTCTGATGTCTGGGTATTAATGATATTTTTGTAACTTTATTCTAAATAAAACCTTTAACAGTGTAATTTCATAAGATAATTTAAGGGGGTGTGTTTAGGGGCCGAGTTAAGGGCTCGGTAGGAATTAGGTGGAGCAACTGGTGGCGAGTAACTCTAATGGCCTGGTTAGTAGCTTGGGACTTGACATTTTGAGCCCTGCCCAAAGCCCTGACATTTGCTGTGATTTCTCATAGTTTATGTGCATAAGTGTTTTAGTAATCTTCCATGTAGGCTTTGTGTTGCATTTGCTTCTGACTGGATTGATATTCTTTACTTCCACATCTGAAACAAGTTGCCTTTCCTGTAATGTTAAAGGGCTTCTTCTGTCTGTTTTCACAGATGAGAAGAATAAGAAGGGAGCAGCAGGCACGGTGTGGCAAAGTTTACACAGGCCCACACGCTGCAGCTGTAGGCAGACTCTGTGGCTTTTCACTAATGCTGTAATGTCTTTTACTCACTGCTGTTAATGGCTTTGCACACTGCTAGCAGTTGTCTTTTCACTAACAGCCGTAATGCAATGCTGGACAATAGCTGTCTTTTCACTAATTCTGCCTCGCTTAGCAAAGCTGTGAGGCATGGGTGCTTGAGACTAGCTATGTCTGTGTTTGACCAGTACTCACACGATGACAGTTCAGCAGACAGCGTCAACTCAGCAAAACTGACACGTAGAAAGATGAATCCAGTTGAAACCTTTTAATGATCAGACTGACAATCTTTGTAATAGTGTACAGCAATGCAGGTGAAAAGACATTTGTACTGTCCAGCATAGAGCTAAGATGGCTGCTAGGTGACCAGTAATTTATTACCTTACAACTAGACTGAAGAAAAAGGGGTGTAGCTAGCTGGGGCAGCAAGGCTATGGTGACCCAGCAGGAACAAAATAGCCATGAAATCATAACTGTAAGCAGTAAAGGCAGATTCAACACCTAAGATTAAAATATACAAATAAATGCTGAATCATGGGGCATGACAGTCTGACATAACCATAGAACTAAATCATACATCGTAAAGCAGTGGCGCGTATTATCCAATCAGCTCCGAAGCTGATGTTCTTTACGTCTAACTCAGTCTGACTCTAAACAGTGTGTGCTGTACAAAGGACGATTAATCGTCAACAATTTTAATCGATTAAATCAATATCAACTATTTCCATTATTGATTTAGTTGTTTCAGCCCTGAGGCTGGGTTCACACCTGAGCGTATCTCATGTGTGTTTTTGACAATTAGAAACACGCGTCGTACGTGCTTTTAAAAAAAAAAAAATTAAGCCTAAAGCCGCAAACGCGCTGTAATACGCCCCAAAGAAGCTCCTGTACTTCTTTGGGCGTAGGGCGTTTTACAGCACGTTCCTACACGCTGTAAAACGCCGAGGTGTGAATCATGCCCATAGGAAATAATGGGATTTCAGTGTTTTGAGCGTTTTACAGCGGATAGGAACGTGCTGTAAAACGCCCAGGTGTGAACCAGGCCTAAATGAAAGGTCTATCGGGGTTAGTCAAAGAGAATCGAAAAGTCACCGCACGTTCGGTGACGTTTCGTTCTCTTCGATTTGGCGATCCCATTTCGGCGACTCTGCGGTGTATTCAGCAAGCACCACAGGGCCGTCGTAGTGCAGGGAAAAGCCACCGTAAAACCTGCGGAACACTCACTGCAAAACCCAGACGAATGCACAACGAAACCTGCAAAAACATCTGGATGAAAACGCCAGAAAAACCCGAGCAGGAGCCGATCACAGCGCAGAGTAGCCGCCGGAAAAAGCCAACACCGCAGACGAATGGAGTGAAAAAAAACAAAACCCTACGGGCCCCCCACTCAGGTCTCACAAGGTTTTAACTCGATAGTGCCATTTACAGGGACAACTGCTCCATATGCAAATCAGACTGCAATTACCCAGAAAGGGTGACCAGTATTGAAATGACAAGGACGCCATCCCTGCACGAGAGGTGCAGCAACACCCGATGATCGTTTCGGTCTTATTAGGCCTCCATCAGGAGGGTATAGCTGACACCCCTCTAGGCATATCAAGCAAGGGGTCCACGTCTGGATAACCCTGTAAACTTATAAACTGGGTGATTGCAATCTGATTTGCATATGGAGGAGTTGTCCCTGTAATGGCACAATCAAGCTAAAACCTTGAGACCTGAGCAGGCACCCACCATAGAGAAGGCCCACTAGTGCTGTTGCTAGTTCTCAGGACCCTCACAAACCTCCCCTTTTCCTCACTAGAATGATGGAAATTCACTCTCATTGAGGAGCCTTAGGGAATTCAGCTCTGGGCTACAATAGCATTAGGGTAGTAGTTTTTATGAACCATCCCGGCTCCTGTTATTGTCTTGGCAATTGAGGTGCCCAAGGAAGGAAAAAGGACCGAAATATAGGGGTAAAAAAGCCTAGAGGCTGAATCTCTTAAAATAGAAAGTAGTACACCGCTTCTAGGCTTTTTTTACCCCTATATTTGGGTCCTTTTTTTCCTTCCTTGGGCACCTCAATTGCTGAGACAATACAGGAGCCGGGATAGCAGTTTGGACAGACCACAATAGAAAACGAGTTTGGAGAACTGGAGGCGGTGAGCTTAATCAAACCTAATACCCTAATGCTATTGTAACCCCGAGCTGACTTTTCTAAGGCTCCTCCAATGAGTGAATTTCCATCATTCTAGCTAGATGGTTTTAAAAGGACATTCCACAGTATATAATGTATGGTTTTTTTTTCTTTACGGTTTTAGAATGTTTCAGGTCTTGAAGAACCGTCTGTTTTTACTGCAAGCGCGAGGACTACTTTTTATCTTTATCAACCTTTCGTGTATCACGTGGGTATCACAAGTTCCTTGCAGCTGCTTTCCTTTTTTTTTCTTCAGAGGTGCCTACTATACACCTTCCAATTGAGTTTTTCTTCTAAAAGTGATTTATAATGCTGCTCTGCAGCAGTGGTTGGCGTCACTATATTTTGTTTTGGCTCTCAGGAGGGTTTGGATCAGTGTTTCCCAAACCTGACCCTTTGCCTCGCCAGGTTTGCCAGATATCTGAAGCACAGCACAGGTGATATGATTTGCCAAGGACAGGTTTGGGAAACACTGATTTTAGGTCAAGTGAAAGAGGAATGGAGGACAACAGAAAGCTCTGCTGCCAGCTGCATTCCTTTTCAGCTGAATAATAATCTGTATTTGCCAAGCATTTTCAAAGGTTAAGAGAATAAAGATTGGCTTTGCTAGGTCACAGGTTCACTTGTAAGCAATTAGGACTTTGTCTTGAATAGTAGTCAAGCTCTGAACATCCCATTGGTCTAGTTAAATGCAATATTAATTACCAAATGGAAATTTCATTGAACATGCTGACAAAAACCATCATCTCTACGCTTTTATTGTTTAGGCATTCAGCAAAGCTTTTCAGGGACTCGTGGTTTTCCAGAGCCTATTTTGCTAGAGGAATTTTTTTCATTTAAATGCAGTGGATAGCATTTATTTGAAAATGTAATGTAAAATTAAAACCTCTTGTGGTCTGAAAGATGTAAGGGAGGCATGTCATGTAAATAGAGGACCATAAAGGTTGCTGTAGTACAGAGGGTGGTTGGTCAGTTTGTGGCCGAGGGTACATTAAATTGTAGACAAATTAACATTTTCCATTTGTTCATTTATACCGTACCCAGCAATCGTAGAGAATTACCTTCTTTGTAGAAGTCAGCATCTTGAGCCCTAAAAAAGTTAATCACATCAATAATGATGTCGTCTTCAGGGGCAAATTGGCAACCACTGACCTCCTTCATCTTGGGGAACAAGTAGCTAGCAACATCTGACTATCAGTTAACTGGGGGATTTGTTGGACTCTGTCACAGACCTCGCTTGTCTGCCTGTCCTGCTCTCCAGGCACCCCACACCTAGATCAGCCTGGCCGCTGAGTTGCTCAGGAATCAGTGCCTCGAGCAGCCTGATCTGTAGCTCCAGACCTGCTTGGTCTGATCCTCTACCTCTTTAAATTTCCAGATGGCCACTCCGTGCCTTCTGAGGGTGATTGTGGGTACCCTGAATGGGACACCAGGCAGGCTGTATGTTCAAACAGGATCAACTGACTTTATTGAAAAACACACCAGTATTTGTGGTCAAACAGGTGCACATACCAAACCCGCTTAGAAACCACTGGGGGACCTAATTACACTGAAACATAATTGCACAAACATTGACTTATTGGAAGGTGAACTCTAATTACGTTAGGTCAATTAGAGAGATACAGTAAACAGAGATAGGTTTGTCCATCCTCATTAGAAATGCTAATTACATTGTTTACAGACAGTAAAATTAAACCTTATGTAACATTTCTCTTGGAGTCAAAACAATGAGGATTATAAAAGATTACAGGCAGTAGATTACAACCTATTCACATATAAACGGCTAACAGTTGCACAGAGACAGACAAATAATGAGGCAGTATTTGCATAATCCAGATTCCACAAACCTAATTACATTGTTCTGGTTCAACAAAAAATACAATATAAACTAAATCACACAGTATGGCAATGAAAAATAACAGCAAAACTCAGGCCTGCATCTCCAAAACACATCTCCAAATTCACATTAAAATATTGCATAAAGAAAGGGAATAAAATCCATTTCATTTATGGGGAATGAGTCCTAAAACAGGGGAATGCAAAGGGAATAAAGTCTGTCTGTCCCTTCAAGCATGGGAGTGCCATGTCAGGTCTGTGGCAGAATCCCATGTTCCTGGGTAGCAGCTATGTCCACCATGTACTTGTCTAGGATGAGTGCCCTGGGCAGCTTTCCACAGATTCTCGATTTTGCTGCTCTGAGAGAATAAACCCTGGTGATACCCTTTTTTTTTTTTTCTTAGGCACAGACCCTCACATTGACATCCTTGTCATTGCAGCTGGTTATCTGAATTACACGGCAGTATTGAAGTTCCAGGAACAATTGTACACCGTATAACAATAATAAAGCTGTGTCCTTAAATGCTTTGACACTTTTGTCATACAGATAGTCATTTCCCCATTTTGCTCAGAGTACATGTTACTGCTGATAATGTGGATACTTTTTAAACACTTGTTACGTGGTATCAGGAAAATATGCTTTTACAGAGCCGTTCATTTTAATTTGTTACCTTGACAACACTCTGTTAGCTTTAAAGCCAATCTGCGTCTCCCACGCACAACAGTTAACATCTTTCCGTTTTGTTGCAGCTTGAAATAATTTTTTTTGTCTTGCTCGGCATCTGTCAATCTGACATTTCAGTAAGTGCAGGTTGCCTCGGTGCTCCATCCTTTGCTGACTTTACCCTCCCACTAGATTGTTAGTTTCAGCTCTCTTCACCTTTTTGTTTTTAGTCCATTTTCACTTGTTATTGAAATTTTTTTCCTTTTATGTCCCCTTGTAAAGGCATGCATTAGTAGTGGCCATATTTTGACATACGTATAACTCGCTGGCGCTCTTTCTCCAGCTTATGAAATGAAAAAGAATTTCCAAAAGGAGGCACCAACTACTGTGTAAATTGTAATTTCATGTTCAATTGTCGGCTTTTGTATACGGAGACTGGTCCACTCTTATTTTTTTTATAATAAAAAAAAAACTCTGCAAAGCATATCTATCTCTAGAACCACTGTCCACATTTGTTATGTATGTATATGTGCAATTTATCACTCATCCCATACTGAGCATCAATGTGGGTGCATTTTCAGAAAATGTAATACAACAAACTGGAAAGAGCACACCAATGTGCATGCTGAAAAGACATTCAAAGATATTAACCCTTCAATGGCTGAATACCTTTCTTACCCCCTATTGGGGATACCACTGTTACTAACCCATTCAAAACTTTTGTCAGGTTTTTGGTCCGAAGCTCTGTTGACAAAAAGCACCCCTCCCTGTCACAGTGGCTCCACCTGCAAGACCTATTTAACCTTGAACTGCAGGGAGCTCCAGATAGGAATCAGTCCTCGATAAATGCGTTAATCCCATAAGCGCAGTCATCGGTTTAGGACCTGCTAAAGGTGGGGTACATTGACATTTGTTGGCAGGCTAAAGCCGTCCATGGCCATGCATTGTGAACTAAATCTCCACCATTTTTTCAACAGGACTTAGGACCAAAAACCTGTCAAGTCTTGAAAGGGTTAAGAACTGTGGTATCCACAATAGGGGGTAAGAAATGTGTTCAGCCATTGAAGGGTTAATATCTATCTTTTCTACTAAGCTAGCTGCTGGTGTTGTCTTTTCAGCGTGTTCATTGGTGTGCTCTTTTCCAGTTTGATTATATAAATCAAACTATCAATCTAATTATACTGAGCAAGTAATGCTAAAGCTGAGAGGCCAGAGAAAGCGTTGATTTAACCTCACCAAATTGGTCCTTACGGTGTCCATGGACTGGCTGTCATTCTGCTAGTAGCCTTGCCCAGGAACACATGCACAAACTTGGTGCACCGCCACAGTAATGGATGTGCTGGCTTCAATGCCAGTAGTACATCTGAATGCACAGACTGGCCTGGAAAACTGACGGATCCTCAATAGAACTGGCATTATGGGAACGCTTTTAACGGGTGCAGGCTTGGTTTGATGTAGCGGTTTACTCATTCACAGCTTTAATTTGCCCCTTCACTGTGTGTCTGCTAAAAGCTAATGGGGAATAATTCTGTACTTGGTCATTGTAAGCATTATCTTAAAAGTGGGCAGTGGATCCCTTTTTTATTGGCGCCCTAGATCCTAACACTGGGCGTGACTTGGGAGAGCTGCCCACAAGGGGAACATGTGCCGGGCTTTGTTCCTGCACCAAAGTATAACAGGGAAGAGTGGGTGGTGTCCTCTGTGTTAGCGCCACACAGAGGACACCTACCCACTCTTCCCTATTATCTTAAAAGTGCTGTAATACTATCCAGATATGCGTTAAAATGTGATATTCATTTTAGAATTCTCTCGCGACACGATTACCGGAATGTTACGCAAAACTAGATATTTGGTTGGCATTCGTCCACAAGCATATCTAAATCAGGGCTTGACAAATTTGCTTTGAATCTAGGAGCCAGCCATGAAAGCCAGGAGCCCAGTTTAACAAAACTTTAATTTCAATACCTAAAGATTCACCAATACCATTTTTTTTTTTTTTTTTTTTACAGGACTGGTACGAATACCAATAATGCGTGTTGTGTATGAGCATATTGCTGTGGAGCTCTGATATGCTCATTCACACCGCACATTACTGGATCACTGAGCTCCACAGCAATAAAATTCCAAAACGATTGTATATCATTGAACTAAACAATATATTGAAATAGATTGCTAAAATATAGTTCAAATCTAAACTATAGCAAAATAAAAATTACAACATATTAAAGTAAATGTTAAAATATATTGCTGGGATGTGTAAATAACTTCTGCAATAATAAACTTCATTATTTGCTGTGGAGGCTTTTAATATTTTCTTGCCTTCCACCACAACTTAACCCCTTAGTGACCGCGGATGTACTATGTACGTCACGGGCAAAAGTCTCCTTTTAGACCCGCTGACGTACATAGTACGTCACAGTCATCTAACCTCCCTCACTGTACTCGCCTCCCTCGCTGGGCTCCCACAGCAGACTGGCAGGCAGGAGGCCTGCCCTGCCTTTTCAGCGGGCTCGGCAGGCACAATGATGTCATGGTGCGTGATGACGTCCTCGCCAGGCGCCCACCTGCAGTAAAAATTAGAAGGCTCCAAAAGGAGCCCCCCATCCTATCTCCCCAACCATTAAAGATGTATCAAAACAAATGGTACCACTGTAAAGGAGAGTCTCCCCTTTTCAGCGGTGTTGCATTAACCCTTTCGTTGCCGAATCACGTTTCACTCAGAAGTGCCTGACCTCTTGGATGTCAGCTAAGCCTCCGGGTCACCCTCCCACCCACTGCCATCCTTGCCATATGTGTGAGAATGTCAGTGGGCCAGTTAACCCCCTAGCTGCCAAGTGGAGATTCAGGGACCCTTTGGATCCCCGTATCCCGATCCGTGGCAGCTAGAGGGTCATGTTTTATGTCGATGAGAGGTCTGATCATGGCCTTTCCAATGATACAAAACATGACCAGGTTTGTTTATAAACAAACAAAAAAAATTGTCGGGTTTAATTAAATAGGACTTAAGCTGGCATCTAAAAATGATGAGCATAAAACTGTCAAAAGGAGTTCAGCGCACAGGTGAACTGGCTCAGCTGTGAAGGGGTTAGAAAGCAATAACATGTAAAACTTGGATATTTCTAATCTCAGGACAAGATTTTGAAACTCTTCTTTAGCTGGGGTCTTTTTGGGGATTACATTTTTGAAAACCTTTTTTTTCTTTAGTAAATTAGATCTGGTGGGAAAAATTGTATCTTTTAGAAAGTCCATTAAATGGCAGGAAAAACGGTATATAATGTGTGGGTTTCATAAACGAATAAGAGGAAAATTTGACCTAAACACAAACGCAGAAACGTAAAAACAGCAGTAGGCACTTTCATACGGATTTTCGTAAACACCCGGTCACTATGGGGTTATCCAGGCACCAGGACAACATTTCTAGTCGCCAAGGCGACCTGGCGCCTGCGTTTTGTTCAGCCCCAATCTAAGTGGACAAGATTAAGTATTGTTGACCTATGTTTTGTTTTGCATATCACAAGCAATCCTTTGGTGGCACAGGACTCCAGCTCCAAGTAAGATCAAACACTAGTGGTACAGCTCTAACCACCCATAGGCAGTAGCCCAGGGTCTGTGCGATAATTCTGCTACTGTCATAAACTAAATAAAAATAATCTAACGCATAACCCTAGAACAAAATCCTACAGAGTAAAGCAGTCGGCACGTCTTTTCCAATCCGCTCCGACGTAGCATCTGAGGTTATTAATGTAGAACTCCATCCCCCGCCTAATCGAACAACAGATTAATCGATGAGTTGTTTCAGCCCTATTCTATTATGTCTAGACTGAATATTAATGCTTTCTATGCTGGGAGCAAGCATCACCTGTACAATCCTCAACCTCACTTGATTTGAACATGTTAAAGGGCCACTACCACCAAAAAAATGAAATGTCCTTATTGTGTTTTATGTTGGTGATATCTTACATGTGTTTTGTTTTTCTCATGTATGTTTAGTTAAGAAAATATTTTACTCTGTCACTGGGTGCATCTCTTTCGTGTAGGGATGCACCGATACTAGTATCGGTGCCGATACTGTTTGCACGAGTACTTGGTACTCGTGCAAATGGCCCGATACCGCCTCTCCCCCCCCCCCCCCCATACTGGAAGCCAACGCTTGCCGGTCTCCGCAGGGCCAGGTGCGTTAAAAGCTTTTGGCCAGCATTCCCTTCCGGCTGGCTGTATTACTTTACCCAGCGGTGGGTCCGGTCGCAGGGCTGTGATGCTGCCTCCAGCCGAGATCTCATTCGCTCCTCACTGGATGGGATTGAGCATAGAATGGAGTCTATGGGTCAGGCAGCCGACTCACATCATTTGTATTGGATGGGATGTATTCAAAGGATATCACCGGGGGGGGGGATAGATTAGGAGCTCCCAAGTTTATTTTATACAGCTGCAGAGGCCGGACAATAGACCTCCTGCAGCTTTATCTAAAAATTCCCTCCTCCCCTTAACCCTTTCGCTGCTGAGGCTTTTCACACCTCTGTGCTGAGGTCATTTTTACCGGTTTTGCTCATCATGTTTAAACGTGTTTTGAAGGCTTATTTTAGTATATGACCCAGACATATTATATATCATTCTTTCCGTCAGACTCGGTAGATTCATAATATGTCATTATATGTATACGTCATGACCTGTCTGTATATTATAACAAAACAATAAAATATGTATTTTCAATCATTTACAATGTGTAAAGTGTTTTTTTTTTCACATTTTAACATGCGAGCAATTGCGGTTATATTTTGTATGGGGTGCGCTTGTTAAAAAAATTAGAGATGGGGTCTCGTTACATTTTTTTTTTTTTTTTTTTTGGGGGGGAAAATTACACGATTTTTAATAAACGCACCGCATACAAAAATCGTTAATGCAGCATCATTGTTCACATTATAATTGAAATGGGAACAATATTGCTGCATTAACGAACCAAAAAAAAGAAAAAAAAAATGTTTTATTTTTTATAATTTCTTTTTAAAATATATTTTTATTTTAATTTTTATTTTTTTTTTTAAACTTTTTTCACAGTAGTGTTTGGTATCGTTGGAACGGCCATGCTCTGGCCGATCCAACCATACCAAACATTAACCCCTAGCTGCCACGGATCGGGAGATAGGGAGTTCCAATGAACTCCCTATCTCCACCATTGGTGGCAGTTGGGGGTTAACTCCAGGACTGACGTCATCGTGCTATGCACGATGACGCCAGTCCTCAGGGGGAGTTCCCGGAGGCTTGGCCGACATCCAAGATGTCGGCCAGCTCCGGGAAAGGATCATGAACCGGCGCTTTTCAGCGCCGATTCGTGATCCAGCTCCCCAGGGGTTAATGCCAGGTAACATTTGGAAGGGCAGGCTGTGCCCTTCCAAATGGTGCCTGGGTTAACCCCCGCAACGCCGCCGATCGGGAGGGAGAGCGGTCCGAAGGACCTCTTTCCCCCCCCCCCTCCCTTTCAGACGCCTCCTCCGCACATGCGGGGGGCGCCTGAATTAGGTGTCATCGCGCTGCCGCGATGACACCTAATTTCATCGGCGGCGGTTCCGGATGCTGGGCTGACATCGAGGATGTCAGCCCACACCGGGGGGCCAGCGATCGGCCGGAACCTGGCCGCACGCTGACCCCAAAGTGAGGACGCGCTCAGCGCGTCCTCAGCACAGCAGGAGCCATGTGGAGGACGCGCTGAGTGCGTCCTCCGCATGGAAGTGGTTAACTACTGTAGAAGCATTGCAACAGCTGTAAAGTGAAGTGTTTGCACAAATTTTGGTAAATGTTGCATCCATGGGGGGGAAAAATTCACAAAATGGTAAGATTTTTAATTAAATTTGTTTGAATTGCATCTAAAAAAAGAAAGAAAAAACAGCCGCATGCGTTCTATAAGGTGGTTTTATTTGTAATGAACAAGTAATGTAGTTATAGCTTATCTTGGTGGTAGTGGCCCTTTTTAATGTGTTCATGTTTTGTCCCACAAGTGGGGAAAAGTATAGGATCAGGACTCCATATCAGCCAATATTAAAAGGCTCGGAGCAGTGCAAAAAATCCTGATCGGGAAATCCGTAGTTAATACAGCCAATTTTTTTCCTTCCGTTAGGGCTTGTATTCCAAAAGGCCACTAACTAGTGCAATCCGTTGTAGCCGAGGTGCGTATATTGACTATGTAAGAAAATAAAATGTCAGCTCACTCGTTGGCTGATAAATGGAAAGACCTGGACGCTATCTGCTCATACAATTTTGTTTCTTGTTTTTTTTTGTTTTTTTTTGTCCCAACTCAAAGCTCGACTCAATAATTTTCCATGGCTCCTAATGCCTTGAGCTAATTATAAAAATGTATTTTATTTTACAGGAGGATGTGGAGACGGGCATTCATCTGGATCCTTCCATCAAGGAAGTTACATTTAATCCTACGTACGACACAATGTTTGCACCCGAGGTAAGACTGTGTGCCGTGCATGTACTTGTTGCTTAATCCAGGGCTTGACAAATTTGCTTTGAAAATAGGAGCAAGCAACAAATGTTAGCAGGATTCGCCTTTATCAAGGTATACCACCGAAACGTTGGGAACCTTGCCTCTGCATCTGGGAGTTGGTTTGTACTGACCCAAATTCTGATTTTAGCGGCTCCTATTTATTTATCACTTTGTTACCTGGTGCTTTTTGCTGTTAGGTATTTTTTGTGCATGTGGTCTTGTGGCTACTTTTTTTGAGCCTAGAAGTGTAGAGCGTTGTTTCGAATATCAGTTTGGCCGCTCTGATTATATATATATATATATATATTATATATATATATATATATATTATATATATATATACTGTGCAGTTAATCGCGATTTTCGGCTTCCTGTAAACTTCCGGCGGCTTGGAGCTTTGGGCGCTCACAGGGGGAACCACGTGTACAGCCGCGTTCTCGCGGCTCGTCACGTGGTTCCCCCAGGCGAGCGCCCAAGCTCCAAGCCACCGGAAGCTCACAGCGAGCCGAACACGCGGCGCTAAGAGGTGAGCTGGGGCCGCAGTATATCCATGTGCTGGCCGCTGGGGCCGCAGTATATCCATGTGCTGGCCGCTGGGGCCGCAGTATATCCATGTGCTGGCCGCTGGGGCCGCAGTATATCCATGTGCTGGCCGCTGGGGCCGCAGTATATCCATGTGCTGGCCGCTGGGGCCGCAGTATATCCATGTGCTGGCCGCTGGGGCCGCAGTATATCCATGTGCTGGCAGCTGGGGCCGCAGTATATCCATGTGCTGGCAGCTGGGGCCGCAGTATATCCATGTGCTGGAAGCTGGGGCCGCAGTATATCCATGTGCTGGCAGCTGGGGCCGCAGTATATCCATGTGCTGGCAGCTGGGGCCGCAGTATATCCATGTGCTGGCAGCTGGGGCCGCAGTATATCCATGTGCTGGCAGCTGGGGCCGCAGTATATCCATGTGCTGGCAGCTGGGGCCGCAGTATATCCATGTGCTGGCAGCTGGGGCCGCAGTATATCCATGAGCTGAATACATTTAGAATGTATGTAGCATGGTTGAAAAATCAAAAACAATTGGCTAAATCGCAAATAAAATCGCAATATGATTATTTTGTCAATATTGCACAGCCCTAATATATATATATATATATCTGTACATTGTGACGTTGTGATTGTTTTATTTATTTTCTTTGCTCTGATGTCATTGGACACCCTATTTACCCACTGCGTACACACCTCATATATAAATAAACCAGGGTTAGATATATTTACAGTAAATCTAAGAGAGTGGAAGAAAACCTTGAAGTCAACTAGATGTTTTTAGATTGGTGTAAAAATCAAGGAGCCAGTGGCTACCTGGCTTTGTAAAGCCCTGGCTTAATCTGGCGTAATTCTTGTCTAAATGTATTCCAAATGCTTGTAAATGTAAAAACCATGCTGATGCTTGAGTGAGAGCAGGAGAAGCTTCTACAGTCAGTAATCCAGGTTCGCGAAGGGACCTGTCCATGCTAGCATATATCTGCGTGTGCTATTTTTAGAGGTTCCATAGCAGGTCCTGGAGAAAACCCACTGGAATCGGATTTAGAAAGAAGGACACCTTCTCAACACAGGAGCTGATTTAGTATATCCCTAAAGACCTTTGTCACTGATCTGGACGGTAGATGAAATATTGGAGGCTTGATTAAGATATAACATGAAAATCTGTTAATTGTTCTTTAGTACTGGATCACTTAGAGCTTTTTTAAGATCTTGTTTGTTTTTAAGTGATTGAATCTGTCTATTCCATATCTAAACTTTGTTCCTTGTGACTTCAAATTGATACTGAGAAAGCCAAAATATTCATCCGCTTCATAGCTGTACAGAGGGAAGTACCAGATGACCATGATACCAGTCGAGGGTTCCACTGTTCCCCAAGACCAGAATTGTGAATGACTGACCATCTTTAACAAGTTCAGTACCTAACATGGAACCCTGTCAATCTAATTTTAAATGGATAGCAAAATTACATTGCGTTGCAATTCATTTATAAAAGCAGGAAATATTAATTGAGGCATTAATACATAAATATTTATTTATTTTTTCCCGTAGGAGTGTAACCACCTCCTGAGGCAATGAAATATTTAAAGCTTCAGATTTGGCAATATTAATTTTGTAGCCAGAGAGGGCACCGAAGGAGGAAAGGCAACTGTATAGGTTCGGTAATGAAATAAGGGGTCGGGTTATCGTGAGTAAAATATCGTCTGCGAAAAGGCTCAACTTATATTTTTTTGTTGCCCACTGCTATTCCTGAAACATCCGGGTGACGACGTATCTGTTCCGCCAAGGGTTCAAGGCATAGGGCAAACAGAAATGGGGACAGGGGGTAACCCTGACGCGTGCCATTTAGAATGTCGAATGGTCGTGATCTCCCTCCCATAGTCGTTACGGAGGCCGTTGATGATGTGTAAAGCGCACGAATACCCCCAATCATCCCGTCTCCCACACCAAACCGCCTCAAGACCTCCCATAAATAGGTCCAGTCCACTCGGTCAAAGGCCTTCTCGGCGTCGAGGGAAAGCAGTAGTGATGGTCGTTTAGAGGCGTGCGCTGTAGAGAGTAGGTTCACCGTGAGACGAATATTATCAGGGGCCCCGCGAGACGGGATAAAGCCGACCTGGTCAGGATGTACCAGGGATGGCAGATGGCGGCTCAAACACGTAGCTAAGACCTTTGCATAAATTTTCATGTCTACATTCAGTAGTGATATTGGGCAGTAGCTAGCGCAAGTAGAGGGGTCCTTCCCTTCCTTGGGGATCACCACTATGGAGGCGGCCAATAGCTCTTTGGGTGGGGTTTTGCCTTCTAGGAAGCCGTTATACATATTAGCTAGGAGTGGGGCTAATTGAGTTTAAAATTTCTTATAGTAAAGGGGGCTAAACCCGTCCGGGCCTGGGGCTTTAGATGTTCGGAGTTCTTTCAGTATTGGGAAGATCTCCTCAGCAGTAATTGGTCGCCAGCGCGTTCGCCTGCGGTCGAGTCAGCGATCGTAGTGGCAATTGTTCCAAAAATGAGCGAATCTTTTGTTGCTTCTGGTCGTCAGATTTGGCTGTTGTGCCGTCATACAACTTAGTATAATAGCGCGCAAATTCTTCCGCTATTTCTGTCGGAGTTACTGCTGGGGGGTTCCCCGGTCTCTGGATTTTCGCTATAGAGAGGCTCCCCATCCACTGCAGAATTAAGTTCAAAATCCTTATCCTTGCCTACAAAACCCTCACTAACTCAGCGCCCCACTACCTGTCCTCACTAATCACCAAATACACCCCAGCCCGCTCCCTAAGGTCAAACAGTGACCTGCGCCTAGCTTCTCCCCACATCACCTCTTCCCATGATAGACTGCACGATTTCTCACGCGCAGCCCCCACTCTCTGGAACGCTCTCCCTCGTACTGTCAGACTTTCCCCTAACTTCTCTTCCTTCAAACGCTCCCTGAAAACATTCCTATTTAGGGAAGCCTACCACCCAACTCACTGACGCAACCATCAATCACTCTCACCTTACAGTCCTCTCCTCCTGTTTCCAACCCCAACCCTCCTAGATTGTGAGTTCCTACGGGAATAGGGCCCTCATCTCCTCCTGTACTGTTAGTCAAATGTTGTTCAATGTATTGTAACCCTGTCTATACTGTGTGTATTGTACAGCGCTGCGGAATATGCTGGCGCTTTATGAATAATAATAGTTACGCTTACGCAGGGCGCGCAGTTTGCGAGCTAGCATGGCGTCTGGTTTGTTACCCTTCTCAAAAAAATAGCTGTCCGACCCTACGGAGATCACCTAGTGCCCTCTGTCTGTAGGGAGTTCAGTTCTCCCCTGGTAGTCACTATTCGGTTCCCGATCAATGGGTCAGGTTGAGCTTTATGTGACCTCTCTAAATTAGCGAGAGTACTGGTCAGATCAGTCATTTGGGTGCACATTTTCTTATAGTGGGCCGCTTGTAGACCTATCAGCCGGCCCCTTAGGACTGCCTTATGGGTAGTCCACAGCAGATCTGGAAGGTAGTGTGCGGGGTTGTTATCCAGAACGAAGTTCGCTAAAGCGAAGTCCAATTCAGTTGCGACTTCCGGTCTCAGTAACAGGGCGTCAGGAAGACGCCAGGGAGGGCGGGGAGAGCCCCTGGAACCATCCGCCAAGACCACACTATCTCATGGATCTTAGCAGAGAGCACCTCCCTTGCCGCCCATTGGGGGACAAAGACAAAATCAATTCTCGTATATGTCATGTTCGGGTGGGAGTAAAATGTGTAATCTCTTGTCGCGGGGTGCAGGAGGCGCCATGCATCTACTAGATGTGTTTGTTGCAAAAAATCTTTAAGGAGTAGACGGTTAGGGTGAGAATCAGACTGAGTAGGGGTAGTAGATCTATCTAAAACCAGGTCAAGGATGGAGTTAAAGTCGCCCCCGATGATCACCTCCCCCCCGCCTCCCCCTCCGCTCCCAGAGAAACGTATGATCGCATCGCCTTACGTAGTTTCATTGGATTATTAAACCCTTTTACGTTATGCAAAATTACATGTAGTGGCATTGACTGGACGAATGTAGGGGAAGCAGCTGTGAGCTAACAGTCTCTACCGAGGTCAGGCAGGGCAGGAGAGTTAAGGCATGGGAAAATGGCAGTAGGAAACCTAGAACACCCGTGCGGTATAATAAATCACATTCAGTAACAAATGACCACAGTTTACCTGACCTTTCAAGACCTTGATCAGAAAAGAAAAAGGAGAAAAAGAAAAAATGGAAAAAAGAAAACCAAAAAGTAAAAAATGTTTGCAAAAAGGGAAAAAATAATTAGCAAAAAGAAAAAAACGTACCCACATATTAACTTGGATTGAAAAAAAAAAAAAGTACAATCCAACTAGGATCCCATCCATTAGGGAAACCGTTTCGGGTGTCATCCTACCCCCGTAGTCATCCACTTCAGGGGGGAAACCGAGAAGGGCGCCCAGAGCCCTGGGCGGAGGGGTGGTCAGCGACATCCACCAAGTGGCGTCACCAAGGTCGAAATCTAGCTCTCGTTTGGATCCAATCGGCGGCTCATCATCCCAATGAGGCTGTAGCGAAAAACTTAGATAAGTTCCGTATCCAATTGTGTTACAATACCGTCAGGGTCCCTGCAACCTCGTGGAGGCCTCATGTGGCAGAGTGAAGAGACGGCATTCATGGTGGAGGGGGTGGTGAGGATCGCGGCCGTCGTTCGTTTGGCGAGGCCTGAGACCATTCAGTCTGCATCTTCTGCGGTGTGAAGGACCTCTCTCGTGGTGGGGAGGATCGCGCGCCTGCCAGGCCCAGAGCATGAAGAAAGCGGTCAGCCCTCTGTAGATCTTCCAGAACATGCGTAGTGCCGTGGTGGGATACCACAAGTTTAAACGGGAACCCCCAGCGATATCTGATGTTATGCGCGATCAGTTGGTCCGTGATAGGTTTAAAGGAGCGGTGATTTTGTAAAGTAGTTGGAGAGCGATCAATAAACAGTTTCGGTATAACGTTGTCAATGGACGGAGTTTGCGTTCTAGCGGCTGCGACCACCGCGTCTTTTACCCCATAATAATGAAATCTGGCGATAATATCTCTAGGACGATCCCCTGGTCGTGATCGTAAGGCTGTGTGTACCCTGTCAAACAAGCAGTGTTCTGGGGGGGTATCAGGCAAGAGACTGAGCAGGTACCTGTGCATAAAGTCCTGTAGGTCTGTAACATCTTCTGGGACCCCCCCCCCCGAGGCGCACGTTGTTCCACCGTGACATGTTATCTTGATCTTCCTGGGCTCGCTGGAGTTGGTGCACTTCTTCGGTGAGAGCCTCCAAGTGTTGAGCCATGTCGTTATAAACATTAGCTGAGGCATCATTTGCCCTTTCTAGGGCGTCCGTTCGTGCCCCCACCGCATCAAGTTCGGCCCTCACTGCCGCCAGACCCTCCTGTGTGTCCCCCTTGATGTCAGCGCGAAACGTGGAGAGTAATCTCGGTCTGGTGAGCGCGGGGTGGCGGCCGCCATCTTAGGTGAGGCAGAGGATTCCAGGCCTGGCGTGCGCTCGGCCAAATAGAGAGGGGAGGCGGCCCGGTGGTTGAGGTTTTTTTAATTTTGGGGGCATCTCCAGGTACCTGGTGCAGTCCGGTGGCTGAGGAGAGCACTCAGAGCCAGGGTCGATCGGGCTGGGCTGCAGGGTCGCTGTTGTGAGCTGGGATGAGTGCGGAGCTCCGGGATCACGCGGTCATCTTGGTTAGCTGCCGGACACGCCCCCCATTAATACATATATTTTAATGCACATATGTATGAAATCTGTAGCTTGTATCTGACACTGATAATACAAGTTCTATTTGTATTTTTTTTTCCTCCCATTACAGTTTGGACCCAACAATCCCTTTAAAACACAGCAGATGGCTGCGCCGAGGAACATGCTCTCTGGATATGCAGAACCTACACACATTAACGACTTCATGTTTGAACAGCAGAGGAGAACGTTTGCAACTTATGGTAAGGAACAGAGCGAGAAGATGAATCATTCATGTGTTAAGGATAGATTTCCGTGTGTGTGTGTGTTTTCTCTCCATATATACATTTGATCATCCATAAAGTAGATGTATTTGAACAACCCATACCTTGACAACATTGATACAGTTGGATTGGATAGTATATTCCCTTGGTAACAATGGTATGTTCCACAGAAGAATAGCATTGTAAAATTTTGCAGGTCTTGTCTAGCCTCCACGTCATTACATACTTTTGACCCTTTCTTTATAGTGAAGGTATAGCCAACATTAAACATCTTGGCATATTTAAAGTGCACCTGTCATACTTGCCAACACAGTGTCACCATCTTTTATCATGACCTTGGCACAGTATTCTGAGGTCCAATCAGCAGTTAATGTTCTCCGGGCAGGCAAGCTCAAGAGGACTGGCCTATAGGACACACTGCAATGGCAGCACCTACCTGTTGAATATGACAGGTGTACTTTAAATCTGCAGGACACCTTTATTTGTACAGTGGTATACAGTATTGCAGTTGTGGGTCATACCAAGTGACTGTGTAATCAAAGTATTGTGAGATTCTGAATTGTTCTGCATGGACTTGACATCACTAAACACAGCAGATATCATGATGTGGATTTGGAGCTGGGGCTACCTTTTTTTTATGTGGAATAATTAATTATCCCTGTTACCTGCAGTTCGTGTGAAGTGCTTTTCATTGGAATCTTACGGCTATTTACGCAAACCTACATTTATCTTGGAGCATTAAACAAAATCGGGAGGGGGGGTGGTGTCATTGCGCGTGCCAAGGATGTCATCTAATGGGATTCCCCCTGCCCAGTAGTACAGGATATGCAGGGGTCCTTTTAGACCCCTGTATCTCCAGATCCATAATCTCTATATTTTGTGTAAAAACATAGTAAAATTAATAGGGATGCACCGATACCACTTTTTTAAGACCGAGTACGAGTACCGATACTTTTTAAAAGTACTCACCGATACCAAGTACCGATACTTTTATTTAATGTCATGTGACGCTTTCCAATAAGAACAGACCATATAAAAATGCCCCCCGCTCACATGTATATCCCCCCCGATATATATATATTCATACTGCCCCAGCTCATGGATTTGCCCCAGCTCACTCATGGATTTGCCCCAGCACACACATGGGTTATTATGCCCCCACAGCTCACACATGAGTATGCCCCCCCAGCTCATGGATATGCCCCACATGGATATTGCCTCCAGCTCATGGATATGCCCCATCATGGATATTGCCTCCAGGTCATGGATATGCCCCCTCATGGATATTGCCTCCAGGTCATGGATATGCCCCATCATGGATATTGCCTCCAGGTCATGGATATGCCCCCTCATGGATATTGCCTCCAGGTCATGGATATGCCCCCTCATGGATATTGCCTCCAGGTCATGGATATGCCCCCTCATGGATATTGCCTCCAGGTCATGGATATGCCCCCTCATGGATATTGCCTCCAGGTCATGGATATGCCCCCTCATGGATATTGCCTCCAGGTCATGGATATGCCCCATCATGGATATTGCCTCCAGGTCATGGATATGCCCCCTCATGGATATTGCCTCCAGGTCATGGATATGCCCCATCATGGATATGCCCCCTCATGGATATTGCCTCCAGGTCATGGATATGCCCCATCATGGATATTGCCTCCAGGTCATGGATATGCCCCATCATGGATATTGCCTCCAGGTCATGGATATGCCCCATCATGGATATGCCCCATCATGGATATGCCCCCTCATGGATATGCCCCCTCATGGATATGCCCCCTCATGGATATGCCCCCTCATGGATATGCCCCCTCATGGATATTGCCTCCAGGTCATGGATATGCCCCATCATGGATATTGCCCCCAGCTCATGCCCCCCCCCCCCCCCGACGATACTTACCTTCCTGGGCGCCGCCGGGGAATGTCTCCACGCGCGCGCTCGTTGGAAGGACCCCAGCCGCGACCACGTGATCCGGCTGGGGTCCTTCCAACGAGCGCGCGCGCGCGGGGAAACTTTCCCGGCGGCGCCCAGGAAGGTAAGTATCGTCGCGGAGAGCAGCTGCAGGGCCTATCAGCATTCAGACAGGCCCTGCAGCTGCTCAGTGTGTTTAATACTTACCTTCCTGGGCGCCGCCGGGGAATGTCTCCGCGCGCGCGCTCGTTGGAAGGACCCCAGCCGGGATCACGTGGTCGCGGCTGGGGTCCTTCCAACGAGCGCGCGCGTGGAGACATTCCCCGCGGCGGCGCCCAGGAAGGTAAGTATTGCGGAGAGTGCGGGGCCGGCTGTCTGAATGCCGATAGAGCATTCGGACAGCCGCCGCAGCCCCTCGGATGCCGGAAGCCGGCTCAATGCCGGCTTCCGGTATCGGAAAAAATATCCGGGGTACTGCACGAGTACCAAGTACTCCTGCAGTACCCAGTATCGGCCCGATACCGATACTAGTATCGGTATCGGTGCAACCCTAAAAATTAATACAGTTACAAGATATCATTTTTTTTTTTCTGAAAACCGGGTCATTGTGTCCCCCCACCCCTTTATAAAATTACAAATGCAGCTGCATTCATTTTTTTCATATTTAATTTTAATAATTATTCTAATGGTTTTATATTCATATTATAATTTAATAAAATACTGCATTTTGATCTAACTTTAGTTTAGCAAATAATTTAATTGTTTTGAGTTTTATTGCTGTGCAGCTCTGTGGTACTCACAGTAATGTGCGGTGTGTGTATGAGTGTTTTATTGCTGTGCAGCTCTGTAACGTGCAGTGTGTACAATTGTATTAGTAATGTACACTATCTTACAAACCTGAAAAACGAGCGGCAGTTTCCGACGTGTATCTTCTGACTTTTTATGTACTCTTGTGACAATTTTTCGACACATTCAGACACCTTCCATTTTATTTTTCGCCTTTTATGTAGCCGCCTTTTGCTAAAATAGTTTTAAATTACTTTTTTTCGCCTAAAATCTGCACTCAACACCCCATAAAGACAAAGCAAAAGTCTGGTCTTGGAAGTGTACTGTAGATGTTTGTCAAAACCTAATTTAGCTGGATTCCCATGGTTTTAGTGTGCAATATGAAGCGTCTGAAATGATTCCACATGGTACCTTACTCCTTTACTTTACTAAAGTTGGTGTGTGAAATAAAGGATCGGATTCTACCTTCATCCAGTCTGTAGCATGCATCAAAATGCACAGCATTGCTAATAGAAATCCTGAGCATTTAGTACCTTGGGAAAATAACACAAGTTGTTAACTTCAAAAGCGTCAGTGTTAGGGGAGGCAGTTGATTTGGTGAAATGGTTCAATGTTACCTCCTTTTTTAAATGAATGATTCTGCACCACATGTCCACAAGGCGGCTCAATTTCTCAAATCAAGTTTTCTGTATTCTTCAGACTAAACTTTTTAAAAGTATTAAAGTACAACAGTTTTTTCCTTTTAGTATTGGGCATACATTACTCATTGTTTATGTGTGCTGTGGAATAACACAAAATACATATACACTTTCAGAAAGTCCCATATATGAGGGCTGCTCCACCTTAACCCTCTGGATGGAGCCTCATTTTTCCATGAGTTTCAGCAATCCAAAGGCGTTGTTGAGCAACATGGGAAATGTAGTTCCAAAACCTCTGGAGGGCCAAAGTTGCTGATCCCTGATGTACATAATTATTTTTTTCCACTTTGTTTCAGGTTGGTTTAAATTTTAATTTCACTTCATTAAATATTTCTGAACATTAATTCTGTGAGTTTTTTTTCCTGTTCCAGGTTATGCACTGGATCCATCAATAGACATCCAAGAAACATCCACAAAATATATTGGTTCTGTAGATGATGCAGAAAAAAATCAAGGTAAATACATTCTTTTGTAGAGTCTGCATAAGCAACACGGAATTTTCAGTGCTTTTTTTTTACTGCACCCCTAATGTCAGATGGGTACAGAGAATGTTTATCTCCAAGAGAGTCTTAAGGGTTTTTTCAGAAAGCACAGAAATTTCAGCGATTTCTAGTTCAGTGCGCTTTGGCGATTTTGATGCTCCTGCGGTGAATTCCACTGTTCCTTGTACTGCAGGGGGGAAAAAAAAAAACACGAACTCTACTATTTTTCTTTTTAATAGGGGTTTAACCCCTTAACGCCGCAGGACGTACTTTTACGCCCTGCATTAGGCGGGCTTTGACGCCGCAGGACGTAAATGTACGTCCTCGGCGTTTTCAGCCTCCCCGGGGGATACTCACCTCCTCCGGTCGCTCCCACGCTGCTCTGACTCCCGCGGAGTCAGATCAGTGTGAATCCCTCCTCCGGCGCAGTGAAGTCATCGCGCCGGTGGTGCGATGACGTCAGTTTCAGGCGTCCCCCCCGCCGTAGCAGGAGAAGCGCCTGAAGGGGAGGGGGGGATCCTTTGGATCCCTCTATCTCCCGATCCCACGGGGACCAGACGGCTCTGGCCAGCATCGCTGGAAGGGTCACAGCCTGACCTTTCCAGCGATGTATGGGGGGTTAACCCCTTAGTTGCCAGGTCGCGACCGGGCACTAATTTGTGCCCGATCGCGGCCTATTTCAGGTGGGCGCCGCCATCTTGGATGGCAGCCCCCACCTCTGGGTCCCCCCCCCGGTCAACTGACTCATCGCGCCATGCGTGATGATGTCAGTTAACCGGGGAACCCCCTAGCTGCAAAGGGAATTCCTATGGAAATCCCTTAGAGGAGATAGGGGGGGTTCTTTGAACCCCTTTATCTCCTGATCAGTGGCAGCTAGGGGGTCATGGCCTTTCCAATGATATCAAACATGACCATGTTATAAGTAAAATAAAAGTTTAAAAAAGTAAAAATAAAAATAATAAAAAAATAATAAATTAAATAATAAAAAAATAAATACGTGTTTTTTTTTTTTTAATGCAGCACTATTGTTCACATTTCAATTATAATGTGAACAATGATGCTTCACTAATGATTTTTTTTTGGTGGGGTTTAGCTAAAATCACGCAATTTCTCCCCAAAAAAAAATGGGTTCCCCGTTCTAATTTTTTTAACAAATCTACCCTATAGAATATGACCGCAGAGCCTCGGATAATAAAATTAAAAAAAAACACTTTACACACTGTGGAAGATTGAAATTTTATTGAAAATTCAATTTTTTTATTTTTTTTTTACATTTTTTGTTATAGCATTTTGGCAGGGCATGACATATACATATAATAATGATATATTATTAATCTTCCGAGTCTGCCGGAAAGAACGATATATAATTTGTCTGGGTGGTATAATAATACGTGACTTAAAAATGGTCAAAATGAGCTCAGCAAACTTCTACTTTCGAAACAGCGCCGAAGTTGTAAAATTACTCCCGTCCTTAAGGGGTTAAACCAATAACTGCATTAAAATGTGTGTAAATAATAAAAAGGTCTGTTACAGAATTTTAAAAAATCCAAAAATTTCAAAAAATGTAACTACAGAAAGGTGTTCCAAAAAATAAAGACATTTTTCTGAAAACAATAAATGACTTAATAGAAAAATCAAGAGTTCTGTTTACTTTGAATCCTATGTGATTTGCCGGTTTAAACCTAACTGAATCGTTGAAAATCAGGGCATTTCCCCGATACTTCGGTGCAGTTCCGTATTCTCTGAAAAGCTTTAACATTCTCTAAACAGTCCCTTTCGCTGCTGCCAAAGACACGCTGATGTGTGGCGATCTGCACTGTATTTTCTTGTCCATCACAAGTATTTGGCAAATTGATGGCTTTGTAAATAGACGTACTTCTGTGAAATTCAGTCTGATGCAATCTGGTAACAAGTTTGCCACTTTCTGAATAACCCCTTTTAGTATAAAGTTATTTTGGAAACCTTTATCTGTGCTAAGAGCATTATTATTTTTTTGTCAGCCTTGCATGCTTTTTTGTGCGGCGATTTCATGTAGTGCTGATTTAAAGGGACACTCTACTTGGTGTTACAGCTTAATCTTATGTGAGTGATCATGCCACTGTGAGCTCCCTGCTCACTATTCCCTCTGAGAGGGGCTACTCAGAGGGCTGATTCAGCCATCCAAATGTTAGGGGCTTAGTCCTGCCCAGAACCTCCGCTCAGACAGCCTTCAGGTTTCCTGACCTTAGTGTAATTTGGATGCTAGACCCATCTAATGGTATAATAGCCTTCTTGCACTGAGCGACGCTGGATTGTCCAGGGCACCCAGCGCCTGTGGTCACCTGACATGTTGAACTTCAAGCTTGTCATATCCTGCAGGGCTCAGAGGGAGATCAGTGCTGGATTTAGGGGGAGTAGGAAACCTATACTGTTAAAACAGGTGGTGGATCAGAGGCTAATGTTTAAACCTTCCGTTTCTTGCCCTTTCCTGTTTTCAACTTTGATATCCTTTTAATTTTTGCTGTTGGTGGTAGAAAAAAACTGTCAATTTTGTATTTCACCCATAGGCCTGACTGTGTTTGAAACCTGTCAGAAAAAAACAGAAAAGAGGAGGAAAGTCAAAGGAAGTGATGCCTCCAATATAGATGGCTTTCTTGGTCCTTGGGCAAAATATATTGATGAGAAAGATGTGGCAAAGCCCTCAGAGGTAAGTATAATGAAGATCCTGCTGCTGAGAACTTAGAGCATTTTGAGAACAGAACAGGCAGGGCGTAGGATGCCTGGCCTTCAGTGGGTCCCTGCTCAGATCTCGTAAGATTTTAGCTTGATGGTATTACAGAGAAGACCTTTCAGTCTACAAATTAGTCTATCATCCAAAAGAGTGTCCAGAGCTGAAATTCCAAGCAAGTCTTCTCTACCAGCCTGGCAAATACCGGCAAAAAACTTGCTGCAGTGCTGACAAACACTGGCGTTTCTCAAAACTAAAATACAAATGGAAAAAAAGGTTTACTGTGAAGCTTCTCATTTTTCGATTTGGATTTTAGTTTTTAGAAGCTCCGGTGTTTGTTGGCACAGCAGTAACTTATTTTCACCGGCGTTTACAATGTTGGCAAACTCTGGCGCTTGGGGATAATCCCTATAGAGAACATAAGTAAGTTTGAGAGCACTAAGAAACTGTCAGCTTTATCCATTGTGTTTGTATTTGCGTGTATCACCCTTTTTTTTTTTTTTTTTTTATAGGAGGAACAGAAAGAGCTGGATGAAATCACTGCAAAAAGACAGAAGCGGGGCAAGCAAGAGGATGATAAACCTGCAGAAGAAAAGACCATTTTACATGGTAAAGTGAATTCTAACATGTTCTCAAATGAGTGAATGTCCTCAAATCAGCTTTATTCTTTTTATTATAAAGATGTATTTTGCCAATTTTTTCCTGTGTTAATAACTGCCGTAGTATATTGAAAAGCCGCTAATCAATGGTTGCAGAATGGATGGTTGAGCTACTAAATGTTCTCTGTGGGAATTGCAAACTCTTTATCTGCATTACAGAATTCTTTCATTTGGAGTAAGCATATTTTAGCTGCTGCCTGCACGGATTGCAACCTAAAGTGATTTACGGGCAGACCTAGAGTAGTATCTGGTAGCACTTAGTGCACATAAGGTTGAACGTGTGTGTGTATTCTAATTGAACAACAGACCTAGTTACTTCAATTACAACAAGATATCATTAACATTCCTTGTCACTTAATAGATGTCTACTCGCTTAATGTTCTTCTAACCCAGGGTTCTCCCACTCTGCGGTTCCTCCCCTGTTGTTGATCGCCTTCAATTACAAACTTCTTGACGCTCACAGCCCAGTATCATAAGACCACGGACTGAACAAGTGTTACCTATCGAGAATTCCATCTTTTTTCTTCATGGTGGTTTTATTGAAACATTTATTTCTGAACAAGAGTATAGATACAAACCTAAGTTATATCTTTTATAAAGAATATATATCCTGCGCACTACACACATTGGTTTTTACAGTGTAGATACTTTATTTTTTGCAGATATTATCTTTTTCAATCAGTAACATTTTTATTGAACCTTTTCCTCACATTAGCTAAAGAAATGTATGACTATCAAGGAAGGTCTTACCTGCACGTTCCTCAGGATGTGGATGTTGACCTGCGTTCACCTGACTTACCCGAGAAATGCTATCTTCCCAAAAAACAGATTCATGTTTGGTCTGGACATACCAAGGTACAGTATGTAGTATGTAAAGGTCGACTCGCTAAAAGACATTTGACATGTTTGGACTTAAGGTCTGCCAAATACGAAACAAAATGAACAAAAATTGACTCCTATTGTCAAGATATGTGCTCGGTGTTCAAAACTTTCACTAGTAACTGCATTATAGAGGAGGCAAGTTAAAGTAAGGCTCAGGTTAGCCCTGAACCGAGGACCAAAAGCGTATTTTTGAGATTGTGCAGGGCAATGCGTATGTAAGGGGGCAGGTGATATGTAGAGCATAGGTGCACATACCAGAACCATAATTAATTACACGGAGATTACATTTACAAAATCATTTCAGAATCTGAAGTGCAGCTGTACTGCCTAGGTGCACTCAGTCTGCGATATCCCATCAGTTGACAGGGATTACATTGTTCTTAAACATCAATGCGTTTGCTTATCCCTTTATGAGCTTTCGCAGACTTTACTTGCCTGTATCCAGCAGCAGGCACTACAATCTTCTTCCTCCGTAAGTGGAATTTACAGCAGGTTACCGTGCAGAGCAGCGAGATTTTGCCTCAGCGGTGAGTTGACCTGCTGTCGTCCGTTAGCAGGTTGACCTGCAATTGAATACAGAGTGAGTGAAGGGCTCTCCTATAGGACAGCTCTTCCACTCATACCTGTCAGTCACCCAAGTGCCTTAACACTGGCATTAGGAGACGGTCAATGTATGGGAATTTCTTGTGTATTTTTGCTTTACTATGTAGGTGTTGGCGAAAATATAGCCAGTGATTAATGAGCCCGACTTGTATCGGGCATGACAGATGTACTTTAAGTCTTGTAAATTTGTAATTTCGTCTGTTTAAAACAGTGACACGGACATGACATTAATCCTTCTGTTTCTTTCAGGGAGTCAGTGCTGTGCGGTTATTCCCCCGATCTGGTCATTTGCTGTTGTCTTGTTCCATGGATTGTAAGATTAAGGTGGGCAAATCTGAATTGGTTTGGTAATTTTTTTTATTATTATAATCATTTCAACCTGATCACTTGTTAATCTTCTTCCACTAAGTTTATATTCTCTGCAGTTTAACATGTAACGAATAGTTAATGGCTCTTTTATAATAGCGTTTTCTACTAGCTGTAGCATTTTTCTTTAAAGGAGTTACAATAAGTGTAACATTCCTTTTCCATCCTGCAAGGATATGCAGCTACAGTGATTAATGTACTGATCTTGTTAGCTGATGTGCAATTGTTTGTATAATGGACGTCTCATTACACCGACAAAACAATGCCCCATTCTATGGAGATAAATTATTAATACAGATTAAAGTGCTGAAAGCTAGTCCTCATTTTCTTGCATACTCTCATTTTTGCTGTTCTTGTTTTTATTCCTCAACAGCTCTGGGAAGTGTACAAAGATCGAGCATGTTTGCGGACATTCATAGGTAATGTGGAACATGTGTTTATTCATTTTTCAATGTTACCAGAGGCGTAGCAAGGTCATGAGGCGCCTGGGGGCAAGTCTTCTCCTAGTGCCGCGCCCCCCCCCCCCCCTTCAGTCCTTTTCTGTGTATTAGCCCTTTCCTGCCGCAGGGCGTACAATGCTGTCCCTACAGTGGGATGCCCTTTAAGATGTGGGACGTACTAGTACATCCCGATGGCGTCAATGGGCCGCAACTCCCGGGCGGCACGTCATCTGCTGCCGGACAGCTTTAAATCAAGCCGTCCCCCTCCAGCCAATGACGTGTGTCATGTGTCAGCAGCTAGGCGGGCTGAAGGAGGCACCCACTGAAGAGGCTGGTGTGAACACCCTCCCACCGGACACCACTCCTCTGGCGTTAACCTACGTGCTGTTTCTCACTAAATGTCAAAAGACTTGCGATGACTGGGACTATATTCATGGGCTATTTAATACCCCTTTCCCTGTTCATTCTGCCCTCCATGATGACCATTCTCCCTATTCACCCCCCCCCATTTTGCATACTCAAGATTCATATCCCGCCTCCTCCGTTCTCCATGCAGCATCTTCCTGAACATTCCCAGCCACGAGCTGCGATAATTCCTAGCCTCGAATGCCATTCTCACAGACATATTCATGGTGTATACATACGTTATATATGTGTGCACATACAGACACACATTAACTCTTTCTGCTGCAGATGACGTGTGGGTGACGTCCTTGGGATTGCACGTTATAGGGTCTCCACAGCAAAAGGGCAGACACCATCCACTCAGGAGTGAGTTCTGGGGCAGTCTGACTGTCCCAGATGACTCATCCCAGCGCACTGACTTCATCGCTCTGGCATGCGAGGACGTCAATTTCAGAGGCCCCCTGGCAGAGCGCTGAAGGGATGGGGGTTCCTTTTGGACCCCTCTCTTCCCGATCACGACAGGGCACAGAGAGGCATTTTTGGAAAGGTCAGTCTGACCTTTCCATCCATGCCCCTCTCAACCCCTTAGGTGAAAGATTGCAGACTTCTCCCGGACATCATTGAGCATGGTCGTGATGACGTTATGGAATTAACTCCTAGCTGCCCAGGGATTTTCATAAAAATATAGTATCGGGTTCCCAATTTTAATATATATATATATTTTTTTTTAAAGTGTAGCCCATAGAATATATAACCGTAAAGGCTCGGATGATAAAATGTGAAAAAATATATATATATTTTACACGCTGTAGATTGAAATTTTAATGGAAATTCTCATTTTTGTTATAACATTCAGGCAGTACAAGACGTATACATGTAATAATATATTAGTAGTCTGCTGTGTATAGAGATATATACTTTGTCTGGGTCTTAAAATAAAACACAACTTCAATTTGCGTTTAAACATAATTGGCACAAAACTGTCAAAATGAGCTCCGCACAGAGGTGAAATGGCTCAGCAGTGTAGGGGTTTAATGCATTCTCTCTCCCACTGGGAGACCCACTCAGGGACATATAAAAATAAAAAACATTTATTTCTCCTTTTTAAAATTAATGAAGCCTGATGTATTTAGCTAATTTTGAGCCATTATGAAGATTTTTTTGAAACCAAGTGAATGCAGGATTTTCTTTCACAGCAGGGGCTACAGGAGACACTTCACCCACCCCAGGGGGCAACCCCCTCTCCTGCTTACACACACACAGCTCCTTGCCAGACCTATGCTGTATGTGTAAGCAGGAGAGAGGGGGCTCCTTATCTCCTGTCAGCTGCAGCAGAGAGGAGTTTGCAGGGGAAGGAGACAAACGGAGGGGGCACTTATAGGGTGATCTTGCCTCCTCCTTGGTCTGATGGGATCTCCCTCTGAAGCTCCTGGCTCTCCTCCCCGGGCAGCAGCATGTTACACACAAAGCTGTCAGGCTCTGTTCCCGCACTCTGGTTAATAGCTGCCACTTCGGGACACACACCACACACACTCCCCCCCCCCCCCCCCAACTGACCCGTGCAGAGTGTCCTGGGGGCGTGGCTTCTCCCTGCAGCAGGAGCTCCTGGTGCTGTGTGCCGAAGGGGCCTCCTAGTATAAAGAAAAAATTTATGATTTGGGGCCCCCAGTCCACCCCTGCTTGTGGCGCCCGGGGGCAAGTGCCCTTCCCCCTTGCTACGCCACTGGTTGCTACCCAAGTGCATCTTTAGTAGTGCCAGTCATGTGTTATATATTCGCCTGACACTTGAGGTGTGCTCAACCTGTACTTTTATCTGGAATCCCAATATCCAGAAGACTCCAAAAACTGGAATTTTCAGAGCAGTCTAGATTTTATTAAGTCCAAACTTTTGGTGCTTTGGATGGATGCTGCTGCTGCTCAGGAACCAGACTCTCGAGTGCTGCAACACATGCTGGCAGCCTCGGCGTGTAACCTGCTGACTCTGAGCAGCATGTGTGTGGAGTAACCCTGCATGTTGCTCCCAGCATGTGTACATGCTGGGAGATGCAGCAGGAAGGGTATGCATCTTTCTGTGATTTCCTTTCTCGAAGACATCAGATTCTCTGGGATTCTGAAATCCAGAAGAATCAACAATTCTTGGTGTCCTGAGCTTTCTGGATTGAAGGTGCTTTGCTTGTATAGGCCTATTTTAAATTCTTTTTTGGAATAGCAGTTCTGAGCGCAGGAATTTAGCTCCTTCTTCAATGTTGGATCATAAAGAGATTACCTGAACTTCAGGCCAATTGGGATGCAGAGCCAATTTGAGGCCTGCATCCTCCCCAGTCACTGGATGCCCCAGCTTTCCTTCTTCCCATGGCCACATGACCAGCTCCGACTTGCAGGCTGCTCTGCACTGCAAAGCGAGTCTTAAGGGTTAAAACAAGTGGGAGAGTGCAGATGTTATCAGGAGAATTGGGGTTTAACCCTGCTGTCATCTCCTTTTCTTGTTTTAACCCTAGAATCTTTGTGAAATACACAGTACATTGATATTTTTAATGTAAGCTTAAGCACAGTGCCGAATCCGGAACCAAACGCTAAAATGGGTGCGCTACGGGGAAAGCTGCAGGTGCAGATTTTGCCTGTTGGCATCCCCGTTTTAGCGCACACCAGGGAACGGGGCCCAAAGTGATTTATTGAAACCTTAATCCATTAACGCCTCTGGGTGTGCTATGTTGTCCTGGTAGCAGGTGTACCTGAATGCTGAGGGGGGGCATAGCATGCCCTGTGTCTTGCTGGTGACTCCTACGGCTCTCCTCCCTTCTCTGTGGCAGCTCAACATCATTGGCTGCAAGGGGGCTGCACGCATTCAGGCATTCCCTCTGCAGTCAATAATGGCGATAGGCGGGTGGTAGTAGTTACCAGAGCTGTGGGCCTTGGCGGTCAAGGGGTAAACTAGACTTTGCCGCCATGACATTACACCATATACTTCCTTATCCTTTATTGATATTTTTAAATATGATCTTCACTAACAGACACACAGTGGTTTATTTTAGCTTTCCTAGAGTCTCATTCACTGCAATATATCTTTATGTCCTTTGTGTTTGTTTTTTTCCTTTTCTCCTAGTAGGAATTTGTTTCTCATATCGATAATTACAATGCTTGTGTCTAGCACATTTTTTGTCAGTATGCTCCTCATTATAATGGAAGGTACTCGTTCTGCAGCACCATCTCTACATTTCTTAATCTAATGAAGTTCTAAATGGTAACGTCGTATTCAGTGTGATAATGATGCTGCTTGCAAGAGGTGAATTCCCTTGACACTTTGCACAGCAGTCTGAACCTACCTCTACGCTTTATCATTATTCAGGGCACAGTAAAGCTGTTCGAGACATCTGCTTCAATAATGCCGGCACGCAGTTCCTAAGTGCAGCTTACGATCGCTATCTTAAACTCTGGGATTCTGAGACAGGTAACCTCAAAGTGCTTTCCCAGTATGCTAACCATTGCGCGGCATTGCTAAATGTTAATCTTGGTGGAAAAGAAGTGATGGGTTATTCGTTTAATGAATCACATTAACAAAATAAAGTTAAGGGGTTAATGTATTAACCAATAAGGACCAAGAGTATTTAAAGTCAATGCATTTGTGACGGAACAGTTACGTCATTGGTCCTTAAGGGGTTAAACCTAGAATTGGCGGAGGGATTGCAGATTTGTAAATCACTATTTCCAATAGTTTATCAAAGGATAGGAATAGTTATTCCAAATTTGCTATAAACCATCGACCCTGTAGGATTGAATGAAAAGAAGTCGGTAACACCGTAAAGAGTCGTCCTGAGATAATTTCAGATGTGCATTTAAAATTCATGTGCTTTGATTTGCCTGCTATCCATATTACCTCTGCCTTTTTTAAAGGAACGTTACCACTAACATAAGGTGAACTTAGATTACTTGTGCATTATTTAAAACACCATTCTAAAACACATGTTTTTTTTTTTTCCTTTGAATTCATTGCATGTTAAAAGGAAGAATATAAAGTTAGGTCTTTATCTACGGCTTTCATTTAGTGGATTTTTCCCATGATGCAACATTTACCAAAATTGCATAGCCAGCTTTACTTTACAGCTGTGGTATAGGATAAAATAATGAAGAGCAATGAGGTGGGGCAGGGAATGTGAAGACAAGGCTGCGGGGGATCTGTTGCTTTGTCTAGGCTACCTGAAGTATGAGATGTGATTTTGAGCTAACACTTTAATCTACCTCTTGGTGATGTCACTTACATATAATCCACACACATGCTATGGGTCTAGTCTATGGGTCCGTTTTCTGGACTTCTGACCCATAGTGTCAAAGGGGGGCCAGTTTACAACACAAAAGCTCACACAATGAATGCACTGGGTGACACTTATGTATGTTTTAGTTAAGAAAATATTTTACTGTATAAGAAACACAAAGCACGTGTAAGCTAATCAGCAACCTAAAACAGACCAAAGCAGGGATACACAGATACCCTTTTTCTTTAAAAAAAAAAAAAAAAAATTTAAGACAGTGTTCCAGTACCGATACTTTTTCAGGTATTCCCCGATACGGTTTACTAATATTTTTATTTGTCATGTGACCACTTTCCAATAAATAATTTAGGATTTTGCTGAAAGCTGAAAGTTAATATTGAAATCTACGGGCAGTCACCTCATTTACCAACACTGCACAGGCCTGCACACACAGACACCAGACCTCCGATACATATATACACGCACCAGACCTCAGACATAGACACTGGGGCAGCTCTCCGTATGCACTAACCGCATTCTGCCAAGCACCTCTGGCTGGCCGCATTCCAGCGATCGGCCGCCGAAATGTAAAGGTAATATCGTGGCTCCTCTGGGGCCGAGCTCTCATGGGGTCTTGCAGAGTCTGCGAGATCATGCGACCTCTACAAGATATCGCGATAACGCAGCTGGAGGCCAACAAAGCCACGTTACAACCTTCGCATGCCGTCAGCCACTCGCTGGAATGTGGCCAGCTGGAGGGGCCTGGCAGAATGCTGTTATTCATTCTGCCAGCAGCCCCAGCCCTCACACACCACCCGGCAACTCAGCCCAGTGCTGGCTTCCAGTGTCAATAGAGGTTACCGGGGACATTTGTACAAGTACTCGTGCAAATGCCCCGTATCTGCACGGATACTAGTATCCATGCATCCCTAAAAATAAAGACCGTTAATTTTTTGGTGGTAGAGGTCCTTTTAAGAGCAGGAAATGTGGATATTTTTTTTATATTTTTTTAATTCCTCTATTTGCACCAAATCTTTATGTTGCAGAGATGAGGCCTGTAGAATAATCTCGGGTTGTGGGTCCCAGTATTGTATTGATGTAATTTTTTGCCTGTACTACTACATATTATTTTGTGCATGTGTTCTAAAATCAGGAAATGTTTTGCCGTGTCCTATATAAATAGTATAATTTCTTTATGCAATAATCATTTGAGCTTTTTTTTTTTTTTTTTTTTTGTATAGGGCAGTGCATTTCTAGATTTACTAACCGAAAAGTGCCTTACTGTGTGAAATTCAATCCGGATGAGGATAAACAGAATTTATTTGTGGCTGGAATGTCTGATAAGAAGATTGTGCAGGTGGGTATCTACTCACGTGTGTTTTTGCTTACAGGCCAGTTCGTAAAGTTCTGATTTTAGAAATGTGGGCTTTAAATAAACTTTGGTTGAGAATTAATCTATGCAGGTGCTCATTGCAATCTGTTTCACCCATCTTCCGAAAGTGCAGGATACAAAGGGCTTCACTGAACAAGGGAAGAATAGGAATATAGTTGGTATTATGTAGGTGAGATTCGTTCCTTAGTTATTAACGCTTCCGGCCAGCACGTTTACGGATCACTGCTTTTATTTGTTTTGGATAAAACCACAGCAGATCTAATAGATCTAAAAGATATTAATGACGATTTGTTAAATTTCCAACATCTCTTGGGATGGGCTGAATACCTGGACAAACGGAGAGCAACAGCCCAACACTTATCGATCTGATGCTGACACGTGTAGCTCTGCTAGAACAGACTTCACCTTGTGTGTTTGTGAATTATCTGTAATCTTCCATGTATTTTGTGAGGAAGCCTTGCTATAGGAATGTGTACAAGAAATTATTTTAAAATGACATGTCACGGCTGATGAAATCTGTGCATGCTGACTTCACTACCAAAATTCCTGTGTAATGTAAAGGATATTTTGGTTTTAATCAAATTCTAAAAAAAAACTATGATATATACAATTGTAATATAAAACTCCTAAATTCTCTTTCTAGTGGGATAATCGCAGTGGAGAGATTGTTCAGGAATACGACCGGCATCTAGGAGCTGTGAACACTATAACGTTTGTGGATGAAAATAGGCGCTTTGTGAGCACATCAGATGATAAGAGTCTGAGAGTTTGGGAGTGGTAAGTTCTGCATATAGTAGCCTCATGACGCAGCCTGCTCCAAGGCGCAAAAAACTCATTGCACGTTTTAGGCTGGCGTCAGACGAGCGTGCTATGTGCGCCCGTACTGACGTGCTTAACAGCGTCTGTCGCAGCGTTGTGACGCTGCAACTGTACCGGTCACACGCTTGTGCGTGTGCATGAAATGTGCGCACAACAAGCGTCCATTATCCAAGACTCTCCGGCAAAGCGCTAGGACGCACGTTGACGGAGCTGCAAAGCGCAATTCTCCATAGGAGGATCGTGCTTTGCAGCGCTGAGCACAGTGTGCTCAGCGATGTGGCCAAACGGGTGTTGAGTGGAAGGAACATCTGCTCTCAGACGTTCCTTCCGCTCTCCAAAGATGCTTGTCTAACACTAGCCTTAAAGTGTTCTGTACGAACTTTATTTTGCTATTGTCTGCTTTCCAGCATCTCTTTGGTTGTCAAGAACAACTTTGTTTTTTCATTTTTGTCCTGTATAAATCGACCTTTCTTTGCATCACTGATGGTATGCTCTTCAAAAAAAAATAATTAATTTCTTTCTCATCCTGTTTCTCCAGATATTTAGTCATCATTTCACCTCACAAGCTAATTTTTTTTCCCTCCTTTTATTAATATAGTCTAGGATTCCCTTCTTGTGTTTTTAGAAGTGTGAATTGAGAAGTCTTGTAGTTACACGGTTTTTCTTTTTCTTTGAAGGGATATTCCTGTAGACTTCAAGTACATTGCAGAGCCAAGCATGCACTCTATGCCTGCTGTGACATTGTCGCCTAATGGTGAGTAAATAAGCCATAAAGGGAACAAATATCTGAATGATGGACATTTTTGTAAGTTTATTCACTCTTGTATGTTACCTGAAAAATCTGTACGCCTCAAATGTCCAACATAAATGGATGGGAAGGCCTAATTGCAGCCAAATGACATACACACTGTATCCCGCACTCTGAGCACAGCCAATCACTTCCATTTGACAGTCATCCCTGTATTAAACGTGTAAAGAAGAGTTTACTAGGCACAAGTTGGCTATAAAGATACTACAAAGTAAAAGCTGACAATTTTCCTGAACAATACATAGCACATTCGGGTAGGGGGTGAGGATTGTGGCACTATTCTGCGCGCTCGGCGCGTCCTTCTCAGCCAAGTAGTTAAGCAAACTGCCAAATATATAAAGTATGTATTACCGGCATATCTACTAAATCTAGCAGTGAATTTAAGATCATCTTCTAGATCATTAAAAGGAATGGATAAATGGGGTGAAGTTGGGAAAGGATAACCAGATTTTATTTTCATGGTTACGCGTGCCTCCACAGGTACCTGTAACCAAAAGATAATCCCTTTATTTTTACTTGGAACAGCAATACCATGTCCATGTGGTATAATACTGTGATGGGGTCTTTCGAATATGGGATTTATATTTACTGCTTGGCAAGTGTAGGAGGAGCTGTTATAGGACACTGTTTTTATTTTATATATTTTTTTTTCTGTATTCCACAGGTAAATGGCTGGCCTGTCAGTCAATGGATAATCAAATATTAATATTTGGTGCCCAGAACAGATTCAGATTGAACAAGAAGAAAATCTTTAAGGGCCATATGGTGGCAGGTTATGCCTGTCAAGTTGATTTCTCTCCAGATATGAGGTGAGTAGTCATGTGTTTTTTTGTTTGTTTTTTAAAAAAAAAAATTAAAAGTTCGTAAAATGAACATGACTGTCTTCAAAATATTCAAAGATATCTTTCTGATATCATACTTGGAAGGATCCCAATTGATATTTGAAATATCATGAAAGATAGGGACATGATTTGGTATCTGTAATGTAGGGGTCAAAATTTCCACTCGCCTGCTCGCATTTGGCGAGTGGAAATTAAGGGTGGGCGAGTAGAGATGCACACGCAGGCAGCACGATAAAGTATATCGTTCTGCCTGCGCTGCGTATTCCAGTGGCAGACTTTTTTTTTTTTTTTTTTCGGCCGGCAGAAGCCACTTCCAGCGTGTTTACTGTCCGCCAGTTCCGGTAAAAGGGGGGCGGGAGAGGGAATTTGCACCTCCCTGTTGTGGCACTCTGAGGACCAATTGATTCCTTGCGCCGGATGTTTCCCATCTCTGGTTTTCATGCTGTACCCGACATGCCCTCTGTCTCTCCATGCTACGCTCTCACTGACGCTGCTTCGGGGAGACCGGTTGAACCTCTTTCTGATCTCAGAGTTTTGCTCGGTGCACTCGCCCGTTTGCTGTACCATGTGAACGGATCACGGGAAACTGCGCAGAGCAAACATCTTGAATCAGTAAGAGGTTCATCCCGTCTCCCCAAAGCAGCATCATGGAGAGACACAGGGCACGCCGGGTACAGCATGACCAGAGATGGGAAACATCCGGCGTGAGGAATCAATTGGTCCTCAAAGTGTCACAACAGGGGGGTGCAAATTCCCTCTCCCGTCCCCCCTTTACCGGTGTTACATGCTGGATGTCCCTTCACGCTGCGCTTCTCCTCTTTCGGGCACAGCGTGAAAGAGGACTCGGCATGCCTCAGCGAGTGAGGGAAGCGGGGATTATCCCCGCCCCCTCACTCTACTACTCGCCATGTCAGGTAAAGGGAGTGGGATGAATTGCAGGGGGAGTGGGATGAATTGCAGGGGGAGTGGGATGAATTGCAGGGGGAGTGGGATGAATTGCAGGGGGAGTGGGATGAATTGCAGGGGAGTGGGATGAATTGCAGGGGAGTGGGATGAATTGCAGGGGGAGTGGGATGAATTGCAGGGGGAGTGGGATGAATTGCAGGGGGAGTGGGGTGAATTGCAGGGGGAGTGGGGTGAATTGCAGGGGGAGTGGGGTGAATTGCAGGGGGAGTGGGTGAATTGCAGGGGGAGTGGGAGGGATGAAAATTGCAGGGAGGGGGATGAAAATTGCAGGGGAGTGGGAGGGGGTGAATTGCAGGGGAGTGGGGGGGTGAATTGCAGGGGAGGGGAGGGGGTGAATGGGAGGGGGGTGAATTGCAGGTGAGTGGGAGGGGGGTGAAAATTGCAGGGGAGTGGGAGGGGGGTGAAAAATTGCAGGGGGAGTGGGAGGGGGGTGAAAATTGCAGGGGGAGTGGGAGAGGGGTGAAAATTGCAGGGGAGTGGGAGGGGGGTGAAAATTGCAGGGGGAGTGGGAGAGGGGTGAAAATTGCAGGGGGAGTGGGAGGGGGTGAAAATTGCAGGGGGAGTGGGAGGGGGTGAAAATTGCAGGGGGGAGTGGGAGGGGGGTGAAAATTGCAGGGGAGTGGGAGGGGGTGAAAATTGCAGGGGGAGTGGGAGGGGGGTGAAAATTGCAGGGGAGTGGGAGGGGGGGTGAAAATTGCAGGGGGAGTGGGAGGGGGGTGAAAATTGCAGGGGGTGGGAGGGGTGAAAATTGCAGGGGAGGGGGGTGAAAATTGCAGGGGGAGGGGTGTGAAAATTGCAGGGGAGGGGGTGAAAATTGCAGGGGGAGGGGTGAAAATTGCAGGGGGAGGGGGTGAAAATTGCAGGGGGAGGGGAGAAAATTGCAGGGGGAGTGGAGGGGGTGAAAATTGCAGTGGGAGAGGTGAAAATTGCAGGGGGAGTGGGGAGGGGGTGAAAATTGCAGGGGGAGTGGGAGGGGGTGAAAATTGCAGGGGAGTGGGAGGGGGTGAAAATTGCAGGGGGAGTGGGAGGGGGGTGAAAATTGCAGGGGGAGTGGGGTGAAAATTGCAGGGGGAGGGGAGAAAATTGCAGGGGGAGTGGGGAGGGGGTGAAAATTGCAAGTGGGAGAGGGGTGAAAATTGCAGGGGGAGTGGGAGGGGGGTGAAAATTGCAGGGGAGTGGGAGGGGGGTGAAAATTGCAGGGGGAGTGGAGAGGGGTGAAAATTGCAGGGGGGAGTGGGAGGGGGTGAAAATTGCATGGGGGGGGAGGGGGTGAAAATTGCAGGGGGAGGGTGAAAATTGCATGGGGAGGGGAGGGGGTGAAAAATGCAGGGGGAGGGGTGAAAATTGCAGGGGGGAGGGAGGGGGGTGAAAATTGCAGGGGAGGGGTGAAAATTGCAGTGGAGGGGGGTATAAATTGCAGGGGGTGAAAAATTGCAGGGGAGGGGGAGGGGGGTGAAAATTGCAGAGTGGGAGGGGGGTGAAAATTGCAGGGGGAGGGGGGTGAAAATTGCAGGGGAGGGGGTGAAAATTAAAGGGGAGGGGGTGAAAATTGCAGGGGAGTGGGGTGAAAAATTGCAGGGGGGAGTGGGGTGAAAATTGCAGGGGAGGGGGGTGAAAATTGCAGGGAGGGGGTGAAAATTGCAGGGGAGGGGGGTGAAAATTGCAGGGGAGGGGGGTGAAAATTGCAGGGGGAGGGGGGTGAAAATTGCAGGGGAGGGGGAGGGGTGGAAAATTGCAGTGGGAGGGGAGGGGGTGAAAATTGCAGTGGGAGGGGGGTGAAAATTGCAGGGGAGTGGGAGGGGGGTGAAAATTGCAGGGGGAGTGGGGTGAAAATTGCAGGGGGAGTGGGGTGAAAATTGCAGTGAGTGGGAGGGGTGAAAATTGCAGGGTGAGTGGGAGGGGGTGAAAATTGCAGGGTGAGTGGGAGGGGGTGAAAATTGCAGGGTGAGTGGGGAGGGGGTGAAAATTGCAGGTGAGTGGGAGGGGGTGAAAATTGCAGGGTGAGTGGGAGGGGGTGAAAATTGCAGGGGGAGGGGAGGGGGTGAAAATTGCAGGGGGAGGGGGTGGAAAATTGCAGGGGGGTGAAAATTGCAGGGGAGTGGGAGGGGGTGAAAATTGCAGGGGAGGGGGTGGAAATTGCAGGGGGAGGGGGGTGAAAATTGCAGGGGAGGGGGTGAAAATTGCAGGGGGAGGGGGGTGAAAATTGCAGGGGGAGTGGGAGGGGGGTGAAAATTGCAGGGGGGAGGGGGGTGAAAATTGCAGGGGGGGGGTGAAAATTGCAGGGGAGGAGGGGGTGAAAATTGCAGGGGAGGGGGAGGGTGAAAATTGCAGGGGGAGGGGAGGGTGAAAATTGCAGGGGAGGGGGGAGGGTGATGAAAATTGCAGGGAGGTATGAAAATTGCAGGGGGAGGGGGAGGGTGAAAATTGCAGGGGAGGGGGAGGGTGAAAATTGCAGGGAAGGGGGGTGAAAATTGCAGGGGGAGGGGGGTGAAAATTGCAGGGGGAGGGGGGTGAAAATTGCAGGGGGAGGGGGGTGAAAATTGCAGGGGGAGGGGGGTGAAAATTGCAGGGGGAGGGGGGTGAAAATTGCAGGGGGAGGGGAGGGGGTGAAAATTGCAGGGGGAGGGGGAGGGGTGAAAATTGCAGGGGAGGGGGTGAAAATTGCAGGGGGAGGGTGAAAATTGCAGGGGAGGGGGAGGGGGTTGAAAATTTGCAGGGGGAGGGGGAGGGTGAAAATTGCAGTGGGAGGGGGTGAAAATTGCAGGGGGAGTGGGGTGAAAATTGCAGGGGGAGTGGGGTGAAAATTGCGGGAGGGGGTGAAAATTGCAGGGGGAGTGGGGTGAAAATTGCAGGGTGAGTGGGAGGGGGTGAAAATTGCAGGGGGAGGGGAGGGGGGGCTAAAATTGCAGGGGGAGTGGGAGGGGGTGAAAATTGCAGTGGGAGTGGGGTGAAAATTGCAGGGGAGTGGGGTGAAAATTGCAGGGGGAGTGGGGTGAAAATTGCAGGGGAGTGGGAGGGGGGTGAAAATTGCAGGGGAGTGGGAGGGGGGTGAAAATTGCAGGGGAGTGGGAGGGGGTGAAAATTGCAGGGGAGTGGGAGGGGGTGAAAATTGCAGGGGAGTGGAAGGGGGTGAAAATTGCAAGGGGAGTGGAAGGGGGTGAAAATTGCAGGGGGAGTGGAGGGGGGTGAAAATTGCAGGGGGAGTGGAAGGGGGGTGAAAATTGCAGGGGGAGTGGAAGGGGGTGAAAATTGCAGGGGAGTGGAAGGGGGGTGAAAATTGCAGGGGAGTGGGAGGGGGGTGAAAATTGCAGGGGGAGTGGGAGGGGGGTGAAAATTGCAGGGGGAGTGGAAGGGGGTGAAAAATTGCAAGGGGAGTGGAAGGGGGTGAAAAATTGCAAGGGGAGTGGAAGGGGGTGAAAATTGCAGGGGGAGTGGAAGGGGGTGAAAATTGCAGGGGGAGTGGAAGGGGGGTGAAAATTGCAGGGGAGTGAAGGGGGGTGAAAATTGCAGGGGAGTGGAAGGGGGGTGAAAATTGCAGGGGAGTGGAAGGGGGTGAAAATTGCAGGGGAGTGGAAGGGGGTGAAAATTGCAGGGGGAGTGGAAGGGGGAGTGGAAGGGGGGTGAAAATTGCAGGGGGAGTGGAAGGGGGGTGAAAATTGCAGGGAAAGGGGGGTGAAAATTGCAGGGGGAGGGGGATGAAAATTGCAGGGGGAGGGGGTGAAAATTGCAGGAGGGTGAAAATTGCAGGGGGAGTGGGAGGGGGTGAAAATTGCAGGGGGAGGGGGGTGAAAATTGCAGGGGGAGGGGGGGGAAAATTGCAGGGGAGTGGGAGGGGGTGAAAATTGCGGGGGGAGGGGGATGAAAATTGCAGGGGGAGTGGAGGGGGTGAAAATTGCAGGGGGAGGGGGATGAAAATTGCAGGGGGAGGGGGTGAAAATTGCAGGAGGGTGAAAATTGCAGGGGAGTGGGAGGGGTGAAAATTGCAGGGGAGTGGGAGGGGGTGAAAATTGCAGGGGGAGTGGGAGGGGGTGAAAATTGCAGGGGGGGTGAAAATTGCAGGGGGGAGGGTGAAAATTGCAGGGGGAGGGGGGTGAAAATTGCAGGGGGAGGGGGATGAAAATTGCAGGGGGAGGGGGATGAAAATTGCAGGGGGGGGGGTGAAAATTGCAGGGGGAGTGGGAGGGGGTGAAAATTGCAGGGGGAGTGGGAGGGGGTGAAAATTGCAGGGGGAGTGGGAGGGGGTTAAAATTGTGGAGGGGGTGAAAATTGCAGGAGGGGGGGTGAAAATTGCAGGGGAAATGAATTAAAGGGGGCCCTTGGCAGAACTAACCTCTCCCGTGAGGGGTCATAATTGGTGAAATGGTGGCGTAGGCGTTTGAGGTTCAGCAAAATTAAATCTATATTATAATAGAGTAAGGCTTTGGCTGTCCGTCGCCAAAGCCCTACTGCGCATGCGCGCGCAACCAGCGGCGGTTGGTTGCGCGCGCATGCAACCGCCGCGGCACGAGCCGGCTGCCGGCTCGCCGCGGCGGTTACACATGCACACAGCAGCCGGGTAGAGGCTGCGCTCGCAGCCTCTACCCGGCTGCCGCGCGCATCCAACCCCCCGAGCGGCGAAGGGAAAGTTTCCCTCCGCCGCTCGGGGGTTGGATGCGCGCGGCAGCCGGGTAGAGGCTGCGAGCGCAGCCTCTACCCGGCTGCTGTGCGCATCTAACGGGTCCCCCGAGCGGCGAAGGGAAAGTTCCCTCCGCCGCTCAGGGTAGGATGCGCGCGGCAGCCGGGTAGAGGCGCAGCCTCTACCCGGCTGCCGCGCGCATCCTACCCCCGAGCGGCGGAGGGAAAGTTCCCTCGCTTCCGCTTTGAAGGACCCAAGCCCCGGTCACGTGACAGGGGCTTGGGTCCTTCAAAAACAGGAAGCGGGGAAATCTTCACTTCCCTGGCGCCGCTCGACAGGTAAGTATGAGCGCTGGGGGGGCCATATCCATGACCTGGGGGCAAATCCATGAGCTGGGCAAATCCATGACCTGGGGCAAATCCATGAGCTGGGCCATATCCATGACCTGGGGCAAATCCATGACCTGGGGCAAATCCATGACCTGGGGCAAATCCATGAGCTGGGGGCAAATCCATGACCTGGGGGAAAATCCATGAGCGGGGCAAATCCATGAGCTGGGGGCAAATCCATGAGCTGAGCAAATCCATGACCTGGGGCAAATCCATGAGCTGGGGCAAATCCATGAGCTGGGGCAAATCCATGAGCTGAGCAAATCCATGACTGGGGCAAATCCATGAGCTGAGCAAATCCATGAGCTGGGGCAAATCCATGACCTGGGGCAAATCCATGACCTGGGGCAAATCCATGAGCTGGGGGCAAATCCATGAGCTGGGGGCAAATCCATGAGCTGGGGCAAATCCATGAGCTGAGGCAAATCCATGACTGGGGCAAATCCATGAGCTGGGCAAATCCATGAGCTGAGCAAATCCATGAGCTGGGGCAAATCCATGACCTGGGGGCAAATCCATGAGCTGGGGCAAATCCATGAGCTGAGCAAATCCATGAGCTGGGGCAAATCCATGAGCTGGGGGCAAGTATCCACGTGCGGGGGCAAGTATCCACGTGCGGGGGCAGTATCCCCGTGCGGGGGCAGTATCCACGTGCGGGGGCAGTATCCACGTGCGGGGGCAGTATCCACGTGCGGGGGCAGTATCCACGTGCGGGGGCAGTATCCACGTGCGGGGGCAGTATCCACGTGCGGGGGCAGTATCCACGTGCGGGGGCAGTATCCACGTGCGGGGGCAGTATCCACGTGCGGGGGCAAATCCATGAGCTGGGGGCAGTATCCACGTGCTGGGGCAGTATCCACGAGCGGGGGCAGTATCCACGTGCTGGGGCAGTATCCACGTGCTGGGGCAAATCCATGAGCTGGGGGCAAATATCCATGTGCGGGGGCAGTATCCACGTGCGGGGGCAGTATCCACGAGCTGGGGGCATATCCACGAGCTGGGGGGCATATCCACGAGCTGGGGGGCATATCCACGAGCTGGGGGCAGTAATATCCACGAGCTGGGGCAGTATATCCATGAGCTGGGGCAGTATATCCATGAGCTGGGGCAGTATATCCATGAGCTGGGGCAGTATATCCATGAGCTGGGGCAGTATATCCACAATAGACTGCCCTCTGGGCAGGCTTTACAACTAGTATATCTATAAAGAAAGATGAGTGATACGGAAGGGGCAAAAAAAAGAAATGGGGATGGAAGTATCGCACACGAATTTTAATGGATTCATCTGTATTAGCATCCAAGGGGGTAAACTGACTATGGGGTCTTCTAACTTCTTATGATAATCTGGCATACGAACAATTAAAGGAGAGTATTCGGTTCCACTTGATATATCGGATGCATAAACTCCAAATTAATTTGGTCCTAAAAACTGTTGGAGAGGAGTCTGTACTTAATGGAAGATATTACTTGGATCTGATGTCTGGGTATACATGTATCTGGCGTCTCGGTCTGGTTTAAAGTTATCTATTTTTTGTAACTTTATTCTGAATAAAACCTTTAACAGTGTAATGTCATAAGATAATTTAAGAGGGTGTGTTTAGGGGCGGAGTTCAGAGCAAGGTAGGTGGGGCAACTGGTGGCGAGTAACTTTTAAGGTCTGGCTAGTAGCTTGGGACTTGAAATTTTGAGCCATGCTGTAATGTATTGTGTGGGCTACTCTTGTGACCAATATATGAATAAAATATAACACAGCTGCCCCTCGGAATCTTGTAAGGTAGATCGGCCCTGGGATAAGCAGCCAAATATATTAACACTCTATAGGATCCTTGCCCTACATATGTATTTTCATACCTAAACAATTAATGGCGTAGTTTCTTGGAGTAAAACCAAAGTTGTTTTTTTTTTTTTCCCCTTCTCTCACCTATGTTGTCCGGGCAGCGAAATGCAAACGTTCCAGCAACTCTGATAATGATGACAACCATTATTATAACTGGTTGCATTGTGATAGGAGCATGACCATAGGCTAATAGGTGTCACATGGCCATGATGCACACTGACTGAATGAGAGTACAAGGATTGGTCGGTGTGCGTCGCATAGTCATGATGTGAATTGATGGAAAGAGGTGCTATGTTCTTGCCATTCATTGGTGACTGAATGTCACATGGCGAGTCTGCCGACAGGAATATATATATATGCAGACACAAATTATGTTCAAACCACTAATGGCTACCAAAGTATTACTTTTGATTTAAATAACCCATACTAATGTTTTGATAAGTGTGTGTGTGTGTGTGTGTGTGTGTGTGTATTGTGACACGGCAGTCTAGATATGCCTCTGGGTAACCAGAACAACTATGAATGCCACCTTTCTATTGGCTCATTATCCATGTGTAATGGGAAATTTCATGTTTATTTAGGAGTACTGACATTCCTTTATCGGTAACCATAACAACTATAAATGCCAACACATGATAGGCAATTAGCCAATGTGCAAAGGGGAAATGCTGAGCATAAAAGATGGTGGAACCGGCAGTATCGCTAAGCACTCCTGACGGCGAAAGGCAGGTCGGGTGCGTTCATAGTTGGTTTTAATCTAAACTAGTTGACCAAATTTGAAACCATAGGGATTGTACTGTGCTCTTGAACGATTTCTAAAGGGAAGGAATTGATTACAAGAACTTGTGTGGTGTTGACTGTGCCGATAATCTCTATGGGGAGGATGTAGTGTATACCCTAGTGCAGGGGTCAGCAACCTTGACTCCCTGATGTTTTGGGAACTACATTTCCCATGTGGCTCAGTCAGCCTACTTGGTGACTGACCATCATGGGAGATGTAGTTCTCAAAACATCACGGAGCCGAGGTTGCTGACCCCTGCCCTAGTGGCTATTAGTTGTTCAGTCCATGCCACACCTGGTCTGTAGATATGAGGTGGTTGTTGACTGTTTTTAAAGTGTCTTTGTTCCTTTTTACCATTTTGTATTAAATTATGGTTTAGAATATATTCCCGGTGGTGACTGCTTTCAGTAGTTGTCAAGTTTATTAGATCGGGTTTAATCACGAGTATGTCTTTGTGTCCCAATTGGGTCTGGCATAACGCCTTATGGCTGGATTTCCAGTTTAATTTCATGATATCTGTATTCTATTTACCAGCTCACTTGAGCAGGGTCCTCCTTTTTCTCCGTTTCCCCCCCCCCCCTACGGTTTTGTCTGTAATCTGTTCCACCTGTTGTACAAAGCTGCAGAATGTGTTGGCGCTTTACAAATGTAATTTTAGAAAGGCTCGGGATGGGTGAGTTGCTCGGCGCAGTCACATTAAATCTGCTTTATACAGAGGATATTGATATCTCTACAATTATTTCTGCTTTTTTTTTAGCTATGTGGTGTCTGGTGATGCTGATGGGAAGCTGAATATATGGGACTGGAAAACCACCAAACTTTACAGTAAACTGAAAGCGCATGATAAAGTCTGCATAGGAGCAGTCTGGCACCCGCACGAAACATCCAAAGTTATCACCTGCGGATGGGACGGCCTCATCAAACTCTGGGACTGAAAACCGTGTGCCTTTTTTTATATGCTCTATATGTATATGGTGACATTTAAACACATCTGAGGATATCTGCTACAGAACAAGCTATAAGCACAATGATTTAATACAGTCTGAGCAGCCCTTATCCAGAATGCTCGAGACACCAAGCAATCCAGATTTTGGAATCCAGGACAATCTGATGTCGGTGGAGAGGGGGAACGTGGCAGGGGAGTCACAATCCACTTCCTGCTCCAGCACCAACTTTTATACATGCTAGAAGGCACAGCAGCCCTAAGCAATGGATATGTTGCACAGAGCCAGCATGTCTCTGCAACAAGTCACACTCTAGGGCTGAAGATTCTCCCAGTGCATTCTATGCTGCAGCCTTTAGGAGTGTCCACAAGCAGCAGGACCCGTCCCGAGTGTCAGGGACGTAAGTAAAACTGAAATTTGGAAGGCATAAAAATTTTTGGATAAGGGGTGTCCAACCTGCAATACCACAACCTCTAAAAGGAAGTGCTGGGGTCTCTCGTTCCTTAATGTGTGTTTTTTTTCTTTTTTGGCTTGCTTGTTTCAGTTTATCAAAAATAGTCACCGTTTTCTGGCAATAAAAAAGCCACGCTAGTAATGTATCAAATCTATGATTTTGAAGATCTATTTTCATGATCTCTTTATATATTGTGCAGGAGTATTTGGTTATATAAAAATATTACTTGTGTGCACTATGGAACCTAAAGAAAGCTTTTTATAAGTTCTGTCTTATTAGAACAGATTAATTGTACAAATCTATCAGATTCCTGCCTTTTTTTTTTTTAACTTGTGTGCCATCATTCTAGCTTCCTAGCCATGTAAATATTCATATCAGACTGGTGTATTACACTAGAGGCACATGTGAACATCATGTACAGAAATCTTGTTCATTTTATAATTCAAAATAAAATTTGAATTTGCTGTTTTAAATTGGATTTGTTGTTTAGTTGTGTAACATACCGTAATTTAACTATTTATTGTTTTTTTGTATTTTTGTGAAAAAAATTAAAACCGTGTTCAATTTAAATGTTTTTCAAAATGTCATTAAGGATACTGAAAGATTACTTACCTGAATGTGTAATTTTTTTTTCTTGCCCTAATTTGGCAGAGGCTATTGATAACCTCTGCCCGATTTTTATTTTTCAGTGATTTTACTCCTTTTCTCTGTCACGTACTGCTCCTCTTCGCTTCAGGGACTCCCGAACCCGGAAGTCCCTAAAACCTGAGCTACACCGCAAGCGTGGTGAAGCAAAGCATTTTGCAGATTTGACTTGACTACACCTCGCAGCCTGTCTATACTGGATTACGTTTACAGTGATCTGATACTCTGCTCCCCCCGTCCACGCCCCCCCCCCCCCAACTCAGGACTTCTCCAGAGCTGCCCCCTCTCTATGGAACTCCCTTCAACGCAATATCAGACTCACCCAGTCTCTCCCGTCCTTCAAGAAGTGTCTGAATACACATTACTTTAGAGAAGCCTACTATTAAGCGCAGACACATTCTGCAGCGCTGTACAAAGGCGCAATGGGTAAAGACAGGACAATTCTACAATACATAAAGGAGGCAGGTCAGTATTCCTACCAGCAGATACAGGAGGACATGAGGGCCCTTTTCCTGTGGGAATTTACATCCTTGATGGGTGAGGGGAATAAGAGGGAACGCATATCGACTCACTCCATAACTCGCCCACTGTACATTTTGTGCCATCTTCCCACTCAACCCACATGCACCCGCTACTTTATGTTCTCTATTTACCCTCACCTAGTGTGTCACCCCTCTCCTTAGGGACCCTGCTCAAGAGCTTACAATCGGTCTCACCCATTATACAGCGCTATGGAACTTGTTGGCGCTTTATAAATACTTGGAACCCTGTCCAGTGTTGACAGAAGTTACAATAACTATACAGATCAAACTAGAGAAATGTTTAAGTCCTTCAAGTGAAGGCTAAGCACATTTCGTAGAAAAAAATAGCTTATTGTAAAACACTTTTAACCCCTTAAGGACCAACAACGTAACCTTTACATCATAAATGCATCGACTTTAACCCCTTAAGGACCAAGAATCTTTAAAGTACAATGTACATGCTAAAACTTTATTTTTCCCAAAGAGCATGTCATGTGACATGTAAATGTCTTCTACAATTATAAATTTTAACTAAGCGCCAATACTTCTGTCATTTGATTTCTTTCCAATACATAAATTGGGATTAAACCTATTGAAATGTATGGCCCAACACCACACACACTGTTCAATTGGCTCATAAGCAATCTCATGGCAACACAAATTGCTAGTTAACAACTCAATGCACTTAAAGGAACACTCTACTCAAAAAAATCACCCCCCGTTTTTTTATCCTAACCTATCCCTATTCCCTTAATAAATCTTTCGTTTTTATTTTTTTTCTTGTAACTGTAATACTTACCCTAAAATCCTCTTGTTTCCAGCGGCGGTTTTATTTTTTTTTATACTCCCCTCCCTCCTCTTCCGCTCCCGTCCTCCTTCTTGCTTCTTGGCTTCTGGTTTACGTGAGAAGCGCGCATGCGCGCCTCTCACATAAGCCAGCCAATCGGCAGGCTTCCTCCCGGCTCCCTCTGAGGATTAGTGTTGTGCGCAAGAGGACGCGCGCAACACTAACCCTCAGAGGGAGCCGGCAGCTTCTGCGGTGAGTTGGAGATGTCATCGCGCCGAAAGCGCGATGATGTCTCCTACTCGGCAAAAGTCGCCAGAAGCGGGAAATATGATTCCCGCTCTGCTGACTGACAGCTGGGAGGGCAGAGTAAACTTCTCCGCCTCTCTCAGCTGTTTTCAGCTGATCGGCTGAGGGGGGGACAGAGGGCAGGATACTCCGGCCATCATAACCACCTAAAATAGCTTATGTGGTCATGTTGCCTAGAGTGTTCCTTTAATCATCTAGACGTGGTGAAGACGACTTGCTGAAGTTCAAACTGAGCATCAGAATGTGGAAGAAAGGGGGATTTAAGTGACTTTGGCACCAACAACCATGCCACATTCAGACGGTCTCGCGCTAGACCAGTGTTTCCCAAACCTGTCCTCAGGACCCTCCGCCTTGCCAGGTTTGCAGGATATCTGAAGCACAGCACAGGTGATGTAATTTGCTGCTCAGTGATTGCAGGATTCAGTCTGTTTTTCCCCAAGGTGATCTGCAAAATCTGGCCTGGTTGAGGGTCCTGAGGAGAGGTTTGGGAAACACTGCGCTAGACCATCTCTAGGATTTACAGAGAAAGATCTGAAAAAGATAAAATATGAGTGACGGTTGTGTGGACGAAAATGCCTTGTTGATGTCAGAAGATTAAGTAGACCGGTTCGAGATGATAAAGGCAACAGTAACTCAAAACACTTGGTATTCTGCATACCTTGGTTGTAACATCTCTGAGCGCACATGTCAAACCTTGAAGCAGATGGGCTACAGCAGCAGCAAACCACACTGGGTGCCACTCCTGGCAGCTAAGAACAACAGGAAACTGAGGCTACAATTAGCACAGGCTCACCAAATTGGACAGTAGAAGAGTGGAAAAATGTTGCCTGGTCTGATATGTCGATTTTCAGCTACGACATTCAGATGCTATGGTTAGAATTTGGCATAAACAAAGCATGGGTCCATCCTGCCTTGTATCAATGGTTCAGGTTGATGGTGGGGGATATTTTCTTGGCACAGTTTGGGCACCTTAGTACTACTTGAGCATTGTTTAAACGCCACAGCCGTGTCTTTGACGACAGTGTACCCATCTTCTGATGTCTACTTCCAGCAGGGTAATGCACAATGTCACAAAGCTCAAATCATCTCAAACTGGTTTCTTGAAGCAGTGGAGGCCGGGCAGTCTGAGAGCAAGCGGAGGACTCTGTCTGGGCCTAGTGCGGCTTCCACTGCTTCTCCGGCCTGCTTTCAAGCTGGGCTCGGCGTGGCTTCATCTTTGCCACTTCAGGTTCACGCTCAGGCTGGGCCTGGCTTGTCCTCTGCAATGCCTACAGCCTGAGCGCTCCGCTGCACGGTCACCAGGACCCAAAAGGCCAATGACCATGGGTACCTGCAATCCCCGCCACCACTGGCTGGGACCCGAAAGGTTGGAAAATGCACTATACAGGGGAGGGTGGAATTTGTTTTCTTGTTGCTTTGGCACCAGCTACAGGAATTGTGGAAGGTTGACATTGACGGACATGCTCCCCCCATCCTACCAGAACTACAATAGTCTTTAACAAAAAATAGTAATGAACAAGAGAACACTGGGGTTAATCACACTAGTGTCTACAAACGGGCATCACCCAGTATAACTTTGAAGAAAAAATATATAGCAATGGTAGACACCAGCTACCTAATCATACTTTATTTGGTGTACATAAACAAAAAACAACCGACCGTTTAAAAACATATACTTGAAAAATATATCACCCAGAGGATGATGATTGACCAAACCGTGGATAGGTAACCAATTGCTTGTCATACGTAGTATAATACCAATATTAAGAAAATTGGCAAATAGCAATTAGATTACCCTGAATGCGATATGGAGCATGTGATGCAATATTCCAAAGGGCACAACGTGATGGTTATACTCTAATGTTGTACACAGCAATAATTGGATACAATTGAACAGCACGGGTTCCCACAGATTGGCACAATGACAGCTATGCCCTCATTGATAGGGGCAAAATCACAAAATTTAAGAGTGGGTAACCAAAACCCAAGCAGCCGTCCAGCTATAAATATATTCTCTTATACTACAATTGCAAGTGCAGCAATAATGAGCCAGCCCATTTTGAAGTGTGAAGATTGCAACAATCTTATGTTCAAATAGACCATGCCAATGTCACATTAATCATAGAGTGATGACCACTGCGCCCTCCTTGATAGGGGCGAATAAAAGTGATACACGGTTGGTAATGGGAACATACAACTGTTAAAACACCTTACTTCTCAATGTTTCGCCGCCTAAACAACTGCGGCTTTTTCAAGAGATGACGAGCGATGATTAAAGGTTTATCAATATTTGGCAATGTTCAGTTATAAGGCAGATATGGACCTTGCATCTAGACTTAAAGTCACTTATAGATTTCACCCTGGAACACATTTGTTTACATCATGGAATATGCCCTGCAAGAATTGAAACAAAAATAAACACTATAGAGTTTCAGAAGATGAGACTTGGGGAGGCAGGGTCAAGACCAAATGCACACACAGTTAAACGCTAAAGTATCAGGAGAATGACTGTTCAGAGATTAGAGATACAAACCCGCTAACTCTTCTTCATTCTATGACTTAGGCATGGCATGTAAAAACCTTGGAAGAACAGAATGTAGTGGAGCAATCAAAAGATCTCTAAAGGAAGTTCTGGGATTTTCCAGGTGCAATGTTTCTTCGGTTTGCTTTGCTAGAACTACAAAAATTCTATATGCTCACAAAACATGACTTAACTCTGTCATTAACCCTGACTTTAAGCTAGCATTGAAATTTTGAATGTTCTTCCCATGATTCGGGTGAAGGAAAATATGGTCCACTGCAGGAATTAATCTAGTCAACAATTGCAAACCAAATGATACAATTTATTATGTATATACAAGCATTTCATTTAGAAGACAGATGGATTATTTTAAATAAATATATCAACAATTGTCACGCCGAAACAACACAATCCAGTTGTGTTCTCTTACCAAAACTTTGGAGTGTGGATTTTACAGTTGATTATCATGATATAAAAAATAACAGACTAGATTTTAGATTTCTTTTTGTGCACCTGTAAGCTGCAGTTCCCCTGTGATTCTAGAGGACAATGACATGCTCTACTGCAATATTGCATGTCATTTTGATTTTTAAACCCTTAACTACCAAATTTGTTTTCCATAAAACCACTGCCAGGACCCAGTGGTATTATCAAACAAATTTTCTTTATGCATCGAAACTGAACCTGAGTTATTTGGCAAATAGTGCTACTACATCTCCATAATACAGCTTGGGTCAGTTTCCAAAACATCACCCAAGAAATACAATACATTTGACATAAAATCTTAGTAATTTACTTGAATAATTTTTTTTACACTAACCACTGCACCATAACAAATTCTATAAGTCAGTTTTCACTCCTAGTTCCTGCCTGTGTACAGAACTACCCATCCACTGGAACCATAGTCAACGGTCAATGCCGTCGGCTGATCAGGGTCATCCACTGGAAGATTGGTTGACTGACAGGCCGTCAAACAAAGAAAAAGCCTCACTGTGGGGAGAAGAAAACCCTGTACAGGGTTTCAGCACCAAGGACAGCCCGTTGAATGCAGCCGAAGCTGAAAAAGTAAAAAAAAGACCTTGCCGAAGGCTGCAGGGGGGAGAAACCCCCTTGCCCCTAGTGCTGAAATAGGTTTTAGCACCAAGGACAGCAACGCTGAATGCAGCCGTCCTGAAGAGAAGAAAAAAAAAAATACTTTGTTGCTGCGGATTAAAAGAATAAATGGTTGAACAAATGAAAAATGAAAATATTTTTAACATTGTATACTATGGGCTGACGTACTGAATCACTTCTCTATGGGACAATTTCCCTGCCGCGGCACAGTGGTTTAAATAGCCAATTCATCTTTATGTAAATTGTACCAGATCATCTGATTTCATCTGACAAATCCGCTTCAAATTGGAACGATCGCTAATCTGTTGTAAATGCAAAAAAAATCGTCTGAAGTTGTCCAATGGTGGTAGGATGCAGTGGAAGAGGGCTGATTCACTTCCATGTTGTGGGATCGGTCGGACGACTTCAGACGATATCTGATGATCGCACCATCACACAAATACGGACACAGTGGACGGTCAGCCTGTTTCACTGTTCAAACCAAGCCCTTTGTTTACTTTATCTAAACATGTTTGTAACCGTTGGCAACAACAGTAATTAGTTTCAATGAGAAATCTGAAAAGAATTTCTAAAATGTGCAAATTGAGATACTGTTAAAGTGTGAAATGATCTATTACAAGATAACAAGGATAGGTTTGCTATCCAATATCTTGAAATCCTGTGTATACATTGTGCTATCAAATGCTTAGTATTGAGTGCCAGGAATGAGCTTATTCTGGAGGTTCTGCTGCTTATTCTCGCAATGAAACCAGCTTGTTTATGTGTTCATAAGCAAGATGAAATACTTAAGGGCCTGGAGTGGATGAAGGACAAATGGCAGGATCTTCGCAAATGGCGTACAAGTGATTACTGACGTAATACAAATGAGACATGTAAATTCTTAGTGCGATAGTTATGTTTTGTTGGACTGTAATATATGGTAACAGATGCTGATAAGGTTCCTGTAGCTTCTTGAATGTATTTAGTCATCTTTAGCCGAGGTCCACCTTGAGTTTTATCTAGTAACCTACAAAGGCTTACAATCAAGTGCTATACATGGTAACAAGAGGCACGTTAATTCTGGATAGAGATGCCAAGCAACGTGAAAAGTTCTTATTATAATGATCACACAAATTTGTGCCTGTATCAAGTCCATCTGGTGTTTACCCAGCTTAGAATATAACTACTGCTTGCATTGAAGATTTCCTTCTTTAGGAACATCTGAGGTTTATTCAAGTCTTTGTAAGTGTAGAATAGTTTGAAGTTCTTTCCTTCTAGTTCTTTAAAAAGGCTGTACCAGTATCTGACAACACTGCTGTCATTCCCGCTGACCTCAAACCCCTGCCAATGGAGGTGGATTTCAACCACTAGTTGTCCTATTTGGTCCACGATGCCTTCCAATATCAGGTTTTCCAAGATCTTCCACTCCGCACTTTCCATGTCTGCTTTCAGAATATCAATCTGAAAAGAAACGAAAAGAGTTGAAAAATTTAGATTTGGCCCATGATATATACTACCATTGAAAGAAGCCACTAGCTTACTGGTATAAAACCCATTACAAGTGGAGGAATAGGTGCATCAAGGTTATGTACAATCAAGTTTGGTTTTTTTGGTAGTGTCTATCCCTTTTTTTTTTTTACTGTTGCCCAGTTTATTTTGACACAATCTCAATTATATGTTGTGCTTGACTTTATATGGCTTGTTGTATGAAGCAAGAAATTTAACACAATTTTTTTTTTGCCACCAGTAATATTTTTATTGAAGACCGGTATAGTAAAACACTGTCATGGTTGTACAGGGTGCGGTGACAATTTTTTTTTATAGAATACAGGGGTACGGTGCAAGGGGTTTAATAAATGAAGACAATAGAATAGGGCAAAGGAATAAACATACGGTAAGTGGTGATGGATAACAAAATAAGGATGGAATACTTAGGCAAGACACGAAAATGTCTGACTATAGAGACACAGAGGTAGACATAGAAGGAAAAAGGGGTGGACACAGAACTAGTAAAGATACAAAGGCAGACGTGGAAGGAAAAGGGCTGGATACAGAACTAGTATACAAGATACAAAAGGGATAGGAGGAGACAGATACACAAGGAGTTTACTGGAGGCTGAGGGCAAAAGGGCACAAGGAGTCAGGAGCTGATTGAACTAAATATAAAAGTCTTTGTAACAGGAGCTGTAAATAGCGAGGGTCTGTGTGGAGTAGGAGTTGTAAATAGCGAGGGTCTGTGTGGAGTAGGAGTTGTAAATAGCGAGGGTCTGTGTGGAGTAGGAGTTGTAAATAGCGAGGGTCTGTGTGGAGTAGGAGCTGTAAATAGCGAGGGTCTCTGTGGAGTAGGAGTTGTAAATAGCGAGGGTCTGTGTGGAGTAGGAGCTGTAAATAGCAAGGGTCTCTGGAGTAGGAGCTGTAAATAGCGAGGGTCTTTGTGGAGTAGGAGCTGTAAATAGTGAGGGTCTTTGTGGAGTAGGAGTTGTAAATAGCGAGGGTCTCTGTGGAGTAGGAGTTGTAAATAGCGAGGGTCTGTGTGGAGTAGGAGCTGTAAATAGCGAGGGTCTGTGTGGAGTAGGAGCTGTAAATAGCGAGGTTCTGTGGAGTAGGAGTTGTAAATAGCGAGGGTCTGTGTGGAGTAGGAGTTGTAAATAGCGAGGGTCTGTGTGGAGTAGGAGTTGTAAATAGCGAGGGTCTGTGTGGAGTAGGAGTTGTAAATAGCGAGGGTGGGTGTGGAGTAGGAGCTGTAAATAGCAAGGGTCTCTGGAGTAGGAGTTGTAAATAGCGAGGGTCTGTGTGGAGTAGGAGTTGTAAATAGCGAGGGTCTGTGTGGAGTAGGAGTTGTAAATAGCGAGGGTGGGTGTGGAGTAGGAGCTGTAAATAGCAAGGGTCTCTGGAGTAGGAGCTGTAAATAGCGAGGGTCTTTGTGGAGTAGGAGCTGTAAATAGCGAGGGTCTTTGTGGAGTAGGAGTTGTAAATAGCAAGGGTCTCTGGAGTAGGAGCTGTAAATAGCGAGGGTCTGTGTGGAGTAGGAGCTGTAAAAAGCGAGGGTCTGTGGAGTAGGAGTTGTAAATAGCGAGGGTCTGTGTGAAGTAGGAGCTGTAAATAACGAGGGTCTGTGTGGAGTAGGAGCTGTAAATAACGAGGGTCTGTGTGGAGTAGGAGCTGTAAATAGCGAGGGATCTAGGGAACAGGCTTCTTACTTCCTTAGGAGAGCTTAAACGAAATGTGCTCCACCCTTACGTAGTAATGCACAGGGCTAGGGATTGGGAGCACCTGTGTCTGCTGTGATGTCATGAGAGAAATCAGAACTGGGTAGGGTAGAGCCTGAAAGGTGCTGCCAAGGTTGTTTTCAGGGTGGAGCAGCACCGACTCTAGCCTTCTTGCGGCGCCGGCAGTTAGGACCGTGACAAAGACAGAATTCTATACACATTCAAATACAACATGTACAAAACATGGTCTACAGGGAACATTCATCCTACTATTCATTAACCAATGTAATACAGGTTAGATCACCAAAAGAAATGCTTAACGTTTGGTCGTCCAAGAAAAGCAATAAGGTTGCAGCTACAGGCATGTTGTAAACATCTGATTTGAATTTCCAAATACCATGTGTCAATTAAAATGTGTCATGAAGGGCACTGCAGTATGAATCAACTCCAGAGAGACAGGAGGACCTTGTTTGTTAAAAGGATTATATATATTCCCACTGAATGCGAATAAACCTCTTAAATATTGGAAGAAAAAAATCCAATCCTCAAGTGAAAGGATTAGGATGTATCCAGTGTGCAAAAATGGATGTATGATCCACTGCTTCCCACATGTCTAATGAAACTTTGTTTTGCTCTCTTAATGTTAAAATACCAAAAATAGCCCATTCTTGAGTAAGAATGCAATTTTAAAACTTTTTTGAATATATGTATTTTTATCATAGGACATGTATACCCAGACACTGCAATAAACAACGCAGGAATTTTGCATCTATGATGTGACACTTAGAAGTTTGGGACAGTGCATGTCCTATCAGATAACGCAGGAGAGGGATGAAGTAAGCCCTATAGAGTAATCTAAATAACATTTCCCAATAAAAAGTGGATCGAAGGTAATTATTTGTCGAGTGTGGTACAGACTAAGTCCGCAAGAGTATGGTTAGGAAAATCTTTCATCGAGGCCTCTCGTCTGTGAGTTCCAATCATTGATACTTCTGGAGAGTCGGCACATTACAGCAGTGGAATAAATAGGGAGTTTAAAGGAAGGTTAAGAGTGTCTAAGGCAGGGATCTCAAATTCAGGCCCCATAGATGTTACTACACCTCCCTTGACTTACTGGCCAGTAGCACCTAAGTGCTGCCAGGTTAGTAAAGAGCCCCAGCTCCCTGAAGTCACTGTGCCCCATACACTTACTGGCTGTAGCCCTCAATGCTGGCTCTGTTTATAGCTTCTGCAGTGAACTTTGCCCAAAAAAGGAATAGTTTGTCCAATGCTCTTATGCATGGATAGGAATGCTATTCACCATTTCATGCAGAGGAAAAGCACAGGGAAGGAGCTACCCACTGCATTGTAAAAGTCAAATGATGCAGAAAAAAAATCAACTACAAAATCAAGGCTGTTCTTGTGTTTCCATGTAATGTTTGCAAGCAAGAAAACATGGAAGATCTGACAACCCTACTGGTGGCAGGTTTTCTATAAAGATATTGTGAGAGCCTCAGACCCAAGCTGTGTATTATTGACACGGACACAGTCCCAGAAAACAACCCAATCCACCTCACTATATGAGGTCAATAAGATGGACTGGAACATCAACCACATGGTATTGAGGCGTGAAGGATGTTTTTGTCCATTGGAAACACCCTTCTTCTCATGAAGAACTTCATTTGAGTGGACAATTCTGTATTTTTGCTCTTTCTCCAAAACAACACAATGTTAATGAAAATGTGAGAGCATGTCTTAATCTGACTTGCATTCATTTCTTGAACTTGATACAAAACATATGGTAATGATTATTCATATCCCCTTGAGTTGGAAAGTTGATTTTGGCAGAATAATTACAGCATACTATCTACTCTGCTTATGTTTCACTGCAATTTGATTACATTTCAAATTTACATTTCTTTGATTATTCGCTAAGCAGTAAATTACTAAAGAATTCCAAATTTTAGGACAGAACAGTCGAGCTGAGGAAAGACTAAAGTTGGGGGAAAATAAAATAAAATCAACAAATTCAAACTTTGCAATTTAATTACATGTCATGGCATGGCATAAAAAATAACTGCGAATTCTCCAAACACTCAAAAGTGATATTAATATTATATCATTTATTTTAGATATATAATTATGATTTACTCACAGAAACATGACTATATGACACCTAATTAATAGAAGCTTTACAGTGTTGACTCAATTCTAGGACATCTAGTGATGCCCTCAGGACAATCTGTTTCTCAAACTACAGATAACGTGTAACGAGTGGATGCTCCTCCATGGGGGAAGTTTGGGGAACGCCCCTAGTTTTTTGAAGCACAAAAAAAATAATTAGCCAAAAATAATTAAAATATAATAATGATTGTAATTATAATTTGTGTACAAGCTCTAGGCTAGAATGGTTTGCTGCAGGACGGTGTGTATTAGTTAAAACAAATAGACAATCTAAGTTTTTCCACTTTATATTAATAAATATTATAAACCATGTGAACAAATTTCAGAGATGATCTCTGTACAATGAATAATACAAAGGTAGGGGTTATTCATAAAGCACTGAACTTGCCACTGAATTGCACCAAACAGTGAATTTCACTGTTCGATGCAATTTCGGGGCAGTTAGTCTATTCATCAAGCTGTCACTTTGCCAAATACAGGCGAATTGACGGCAAAATGCAGTGACCATTCGCTAAATAGTGAATTCACTGTATTTTTGGTGAAATGGAATTGTCGAAGTGCCCCGAAGTATGGCAAATATCAAGGCACCAAAATTGGGTGCTTTGTGAATAGAACCAAGATGGATGTGTTTCACTGATGAGCGTAGGTATACGTACCAATAGCATCCACTGCAACTGGTCATGCCTGTCTCCTAGCTGATGAAGGTTCAACAAACCTGAAACAGCACTGTCCTAGGAGTGGCTTTGACCAGTTGCATAACCTTATCTTTGCTACAAAGCCACAGTGTGGCATAGCATTGATTTTAGGGTTCTGTGTAATAACAGATCCAGGATGCATAAAAGTGAGACAGAGGTCATTTGCATATCCTACCCAGAATTCCTTGCTGCATATGGGGAATGTGGCACAAGAGCTCTGGGATACAATTCTTTGAATTGCTATGATGTGCAGGTGGCTTCTGCAATATTAAACATACCAATAATAAGAACATATATATATTTAATTTGGGAATTATGACAATATTTTACATTTTCTACCAGAGATGATTCACGTGTCCACTTGGCTGATCTGTGAAATGCATTCCTAAACGCATTCATTTGCTAGGCAATTTGCCAAATAATATTCTGCTCAGCAATACGTCTTGCTATGTGCACTGTATGACTAAAGTTATTGTATCAGGACAAGTAGTGGAATCTTGTATATATAAGCATCTGGGTAGTAAGCATACTGTTGCTTTTCAGGGTGGATATTTGAACTCATCTGTTCACTCACCATAAGGCCCCGTTCACACTGTACGATTTGAAAGTCGCGCGATTTTCATATTCGCGACATGGTGCGATAATGTCGCGCGACATCTCTGTTTTGTGCGATTTTTGCAAAGCACCACCAATACAAATCGCAAAATCGCAGATAGCAAATCGCAAAAAAAAAGGGTCATGTACCAGCGACATGCTTCTGCGACGCGCGACATGCGACATTGCGCGGCAAGATGTGAACAGCTCCATTGAAATGCATTGGAGAAGCTACATAGTGCGACGTCGCGCGGATTTTGCTGCGACGTCGCGGCAAAATCCGCACGATAAATCGCACAGTGTGAACGGGGCCTAAAGGTGCTTACTCAGGCGCAGACATCTTTGCAGAGGTCTCTCAGCCTCCCATGTTTGAAATGATTTGTAAAATATACAGGGTTATTCAGAGAGCGGCGAAAAGCAGGAGAATGACTGGAGAATGGAAAATTCTAGGTCAAAATAGCCGATTTGGAAAGTGAGATGAATGGGAGAATTTTTCTGGTTTGGCTATTTTGACCTAGAATTTTCCATTCTCCAGTCATTCTCCTGCTTTTCACCGCTCTCTGAATAACCCTGATAGAGTCAGGTTGACCTAAACATCTTACAAAGTCACCAATAATCTCTCCTGAAAGCCAGTATGTGTGAATCCAGTGAGAATGTGTTACACAAGAAACCCCGGATAGATGTAGGAAGTTTGGTTGTCAGCCTAGTGTCACACCTCCCAGTGTAGACATTGCACTACATCATTTCCTGGCAGTTCTGGATAGTTTGGAGTTGTCATGGATGTGGCAGATTAGACCTGTATTTCTATCTATATAAGGGTCTGCCTGTATATATGTGTCTATCTGCCGGTTCATACATATCTCCTCTCCTCCATATAGAGTTATATTCATATTTGTGTCTGACCATTTGGTAAATGTATCCCTGGGTTCACAGCTGAAATGTAATCAAAATGTTTAGCTTTCTCCCTTGGGGGGAGGATATAACACATAGCTGTAAAAAGGGAATTTCTTTGTACACTAACATAGAAAATCACACCTTGGCAGCCAGGTCGGCCCTAAGTGAGTTGGACCCAATCTTCAAAGACAGGAAGCACATCCTTGATCTCTAAGGGGGGTCTGGAGGGAAGAGGGACGCCTTTAGGCAATTAAAGATTAACGACGAAGTGCACTGAGCATGCTCCAGAGATGGGCATTCTGGGAATTGTAGGCAAAGGCTCTGCCAGCTAGGAGGCTGGATTTAGAAAAAGGCAGACCTATATATATTCTGAATCAAGCATGGCTCAGAGCTGATCACTTGGGGCACCTTCTAAAGAGGACTGATCGGTCCATGTTCCTACTTTCTACCTTCAGGCCCCAGGAGGCACCGATGCCAGTTACTGATTATTCCGTCGTAAGTAAGGCTCTGTGATTAACACCTTTTTCTTTATATTTTGCTGTGTATTGTATAAGTAATTGATTTATTCTAGTTATGATTTTTTTATGTAACCAAGCACTGTGATTCTTCTATCATAAATAAACAGAAAAATATTTAAGTTTTGACTCTGGCTGACCAAATCCACGCTAACTAAGAGATTGGGAGTATTGCTATTTGCCTTAAGCTCAGTTATATATAAGAAATTGTGTGTTGCGGTCGTCAGGAAACGGCAGGGAATTGTAGGATCCGTAGTCACTGTCGAGTCTAGGATAGTGCGGCGGCTAAGCCCTGCGTCTCCTGTTGCGACGCGCGTAGTGTCCGTGAGGACTGGTGGCAGCGTTACTAATAGAATAAGAAAGTGAGTTCCAGGATTGTGAGAGACGTAGTGAGTACGCGCGTCAGGAGGAGACTTGTGCTGCGTTGCAATCTTGGGATCAGTATATCGCGCCCTATGTGCCTGCTGTGAGAGGTAGTGCGGCCTGTACGGGTAGAGAAGCGCGCGTAATTATCTGGGTCTAGGATAGACAGATAGTGCGCGGCTTAACCCGGCGTCTTTGCGCAGCAGTGCAGCAGCGCGCGTAGTTGGGTCGTGACAACTGGTGGCAAGCGGTGGGATATCAGGTTAGTATTTGGATCTGTGAAGCAACATAGATCCAGATACTAAAGAAATTGGTTTTCCAATTTCCAGAGCAGAACTCAGTGCATTTATTAGAATTTACACAATACACAGCAGTTCCCTTCCCCTTTTTTGTTTTTCTTTTCTATCTTTTATTTGGCTGGAGTGAGAATGTCGCAACAATCATCGAAAAAGACTTTGGAACAATTATGTCGAGACAAAAATATTTTGACGAAGGATAAAAAGAAAGATGAACTTTTGCAAGCCCTCGAGGATTATGAGGCGAGGCAAGCAGTCCAGGATGCAGCAGAGCAGGGTACCACTCTTGATCCAGCTGAAGGAAGCGCAAGTCCAGTGGAAAGAACAGTGTCAAGTGCTTCGCCTAAGGGTGATACTGCCCTGGATGTTTACTTGCAGACTGTTTTAAGACATGTGGACTCTGCGGACTCGCAGACGCGGCTTCAGCTCATCCTGCAGTACCAAGAGCGAGAGGAGCGCAGAGCTGAGGTGGAACGCAAGACTGTGGAGCGCAGAGCTGAACGAGAAGCTGCGGAGCGCCGAGCTGAGGCTGAACGAGAAGCTGCGGAGCGTAGAGCCGAGCAAGAGGCAGCAGCGCGCCAAGCGGACCGAGAGGCTGCGGAGCGCAGGGCTGTGGGTAAGCGAGAAGCGGCGGAGCGCCAAGCCGAACGGGCACATCAGCTCGCTCTGGCACAGGCAAGCAGAACGCCATTATCTCCTGCCCCTGCGGGCGCTGCAGAGCTCTCTATGCCCAGACCTCGTGCAGAGAACTTTCCCACCCTTGACAAAGATGGGGACCTGGATGTGTTCCTGCGAAGTTTTGAAAAGACTTGTCGACAGTACCAGCTGCCCAAAGAGCAATGGGCCAGGTACCTCACTCCTGGACTAAAAGGTCCAGCGCTCAAAGCCTTTGCAGAATTACCGGCTGAGAGCGACCAGGACTATGAGGCGATTAAAGCCGCGTTGCAGAGACGTTATAACCTCACGCCAGAGGTATCTCGCAAAAAGTTCAGGTCCTTGCAGAAGCGGGCCGCGGAGAGCTACTCTGCAGTTGTGAGCCACCTGACCACCCTATTCCGACAATGGGTCAGGGGGCTGAAGATTGATACCTTGGAATCCCTGGAAGACCTGCTAATCAAAGAGCAGTTCGTGCAGCTGTGCCCACCTGAGATCCAGGAATGGCTTCTGGATCGCAAACCCGAGACGGCCCTGGAAGCTGGTGAGCTGGCCGATTTCCATGTGGCCAACAGAGCGTCTGTGGACCAGAGCAGAGGTTCCCCCAAAGGATCATCAGGATGGAAGCCCAACTCAGCACGACCCCCCGACATCAAGGCGGCAGCGCCCCCCTCTGTGCCAGTCTCTGCTGGGGAGGGGGGAACGAATCCTTCTTCGCCTGGAAGAAGTGTGCGCCGTCACTGTTTTATTTGTGACAGTGCCAATCATCTCCTGGCAGCGTGCCCGCAGAGGAAGAAACCTGCATCCACAGCTGGGGGAGGATACCCCTCAACATCACCCTCTGTCCTGTTTGTGACCAGATCGGAGGGCAGTGCCAACGTGAACCAGCAAGCAGTCATTGTCGGGACTCAGGTATCTGTGGGTTTACGAGATACGGCGGCTGAAGTAACTTTGGTGCGTCCAGGGTTAGTCAGCCCTGCAGACTTTATTCCTGGCAGGACTCTAGCAGTTAAGGGTTTTGGTGGGGTACGTCCTGCGGTGCCAATAGCCCGGGTTTATTTGGACTGGGGAGCGGGGAGAGGTCTGCGGGAGGTGGGAGTGTCTGAAAATATTCCTACAGATGTGTTACTGGGCACGGATTTGGGTAAATTGGTGTCACAGTATGTGCTGGAAAGGGATGCTGGGGATTTACCCAGGCCCACTAGTGGCTCTACAGTGGGGAGGGCTGTGTGTGGGGGCGCACAACAGGATTCCTGGACGGGAGGGCAGGGGATGGCAGTGAGTCAGTCTGCGCCTGCGCCAGGTGTGCCTGAGGTGTTGTGTGGTAGCATGAGGGGGCAGTGTGACTGGAAAGAAAGGCAGGGGGTGAGTGAATGCCCGCCTGCACCCGAGTCAGCTGGTTCCCTGGACCCCATGCGTGGGGAGGCCGCGGTGCCCATGGTGGAAGTGGGTACCCGCTGGCGGTCGGCGGGGAGTAGGGCACAAGGCCCGTCTCTGCCGTGTGATGGTGTGGATCAGAATGCCTGGGAAGGGTGGCAGGATACTGTGGTATGCCAGTCTGTGTCACATGTGTCATGTGCTGCGGGTGGCACCGAGTGCATGTTGTGTGGTCAGGAGGAAGGGCCTGGGGTGGATGCGTGTTGCCCTGGGGGAAAGCCAACCAGATTCCCAGTACCACAGGGAACTGGTACTGAGCAACCTCCCTGTAGAGGAGGGTGGCATACGGCTGTATGCTCATCGGTTACGAAGCAAGGCGTGCTTGATGAACTGTGTGATAAAGTGGGGAAACTGTGTGCAATGGGGGGCGAGACGAGCGTGGAGAATCTTCTGCCCCATCTGTATGGTTCCCCAAATTCTGAATGTGCGGGGACAGTGAGAGACGGGGAGGCAGCGGGTCCTGGTGTGGCTCCTGTGACCTCCCAGCCATCTGCCCAGAGCCAGGTACGATGCCTGACTCCGTTGGCAGATGCAGGGGGGATGTTTACTGGGGAGCGGGGCGCTTCACCCTGTTTCTCCATACCCCCTGCTGTAAGAATGGTTCCAGAGCAGGCTATGGGTTACGAAGATTCTGCTGCCTGTAAGACTGAGGTGCGAGCTGAGAGTGAGCCACACGTGCTGCACCCAGAGGGGCTGCAGGAGCACTGGGGATTCCCCGAGTCTGTGCCATGTTGTGAGTGCAGTATGAGTGACCCCCTCCCCCCGGTTTGGGAGAGGTGGGGAAGAATGGTGGAGTCGCCAAAGGCCTGCATGGGGCAATGTGTGAGGCGGTTGCGAGAGGGAATGCACGCTTTAGTGGGCAAAGTGCACGGACACCTGTGCGTCCCCCACTCCGTCATAGCGCCGGCGACTGGTGCAGGTGCCAGATGCCCGTTGGCGAACCCGTGTTAAGACGCACGTGAGAGGCATGTTAGTTAGCCTCCCTTTCTGCGTCTTCCTTTGTATGGGAGATGTGGCAGATTAGACCTGTATTTCTATCTATATAAGGGTCTGCCTGTATATATGTGTCTATCTGCCGGTTCATACATATCTCCTCTCCTCCATATAGAGTTATATTCATATTTGTGTCTGACCATTTGGTAAATGTATCCCTGGGTTCACAGCTGAAATGTAATCAAAATGTTTAGCTTTCTCCCTTGGGGGGAGGATATAACACGTAGCTGTAAAAAGGGAAATTCTTGGTACACAAACATAGAAAATCACACCTTGGCAGCCAGGTCGGCCCTAAGAGAGTTGGACCCAATCTTCAAAGACAGGAAGCACATCCTTGATCTCTAAGGGGGGTCTGGAGGGAAGAGGGACGCCTTTAGGCAATTAAAGATTAACGACGAAGTGCACTGAGCATGCTCCAAAGATGGGCATTCTGGGAATTGTAGGCAAAGGCTCTGCCAGCTAGGAGGCTGGACTTAGAAAAAGGCAGACCTATATATATTCTGAATCAAGCATGGCTCAGAGCTGATCACTTGGGGCACCTTCTAAAGAGGACTGATCGGTCCATGTTCCTACTTTCTACCTTCAGGCCCCAGGAGGCACCGATGCCAGTTACTGATTATTCCGTCGTAAGTAAGCCTCTGTGATTAACACCTTTTTCTTTATATTTTGCTGTGTATTGTATAAGTAATTGATTTATTCTAGTTATGATTTTTTTATGTAACCAAGCACAGTGATTCTTCTATCATAAATAAACAGAAAAATATTTAAGTTTTGACTCTGGCTGATCAAATCCACGCTAACTAAGAGATTGGGAGTATTGCTATTTGCCTTAAACTCGGTTATATATAAGAAATTGCGTGTTGCGGTCGTCAGGAAACGGCAGGGAATTGTAGGATCCGTAGTCACTGTCGAGTCTAGGATAGTGCGGCGGCTAAGCCCTGCGTCTCCTGTTGCGACGCGCGTAGTGTCCGTGAGGACTGGTGGCAGCGTTACTAATAGAATAAGAAAGTGAGTTCCAGGATTGTGAGAGACGTAGTGAGTACGCGCGTCAGGAGGAGACTTGTGCTGCGTTGCAATCTTGGGATCAGTATATCGCGCCCTACGTGCCTGCTGTGAGAGGTAGTTCGGCCTGGACGGGTAGAGAAGCGCGCGTAATTATCTGGGTCTAGGATAGACAGATAGTGCGCGGCTTAACCCGGCGTCTTTGCGCAGCAGCGCGCATAGTTGGGTCGTGACAATGGATACCAGAGAAACACCAGTACTGCTCATCTCAGTCCTCAATGTCTCTGCACTCGCTTACATTCCAGGATCTCTAGGATGAGGCTTCTCAGGTTTGTGATATTATACACAAACCTCCACCTCACATTCCAAAGTAGAAAGAGGCACAGAGACAATACATCCTCAGATCTCAAGCTACCCATCATTGCAAGGGGAGGAGAGGGCTCAAATCTATGTATTTCATGTGACTCAAATATGACTGTCAGCTCCATTGTTCATGTTAATGTTGTTGTAAATGCTTTAAATAGTCATAGTTAATTACTATGGCACATGAGTCATTTATTTCTTCACAAAATCACGCATCTATTATCATAGAGACAATGGTTTATTGACATTTCGCCATTAACACATTCAAATTACGCTTACCTTCCAGTGGCCAAATTCATTTATAATGGTGCGAAGTTTTTTAGTGTTGCTATGTAGTTTATGAGAGGCAATGACAGGGTTAGGATCCCTCCAGTCGACTGACAGACGATGGTGCCAAAGACGTGCTCCTTCGTGGACATGAGCAGATGTAATGCTGGGGTCAAACCGATGGACCTCACATCCTCCGTTTGCCATGTTGGCTTCAAAAATGTAATCATCTTCCCCTAATCTAAAACAACAAAGCATTCATTTTAAGAAGTTCAAATAACAAACTGTTTAGAAGATCCTTAATTATTTCTCTCCCAAGTTCTATTCATATGAAACATGGGATGCATTGTTAGGACATAATCACAGGATAAGGCTGGCCATCCACTGGCACCGTAGTGGGGTGAACTTGTAATTTACATTTGGTTGTAATGTGTACAGATGGAGGTTATAGCTGGTTATCAAATGGTCAGTTTGGGGTTGTAGTTGGCTATATCATGTGTTTAGTTGGTCGTTATAGTTGGTCGTTGTCACAAAGTTCAGATGGAGGTTACAGTTGGTTGTCTTTAGATGTTCAGATTGAGGTTATAGTTTGTGGTTACAGCTGGTTATCACATGGTCAGTTGGTGGCTGTAGTTGGTTGTTGTCACGTGTTTACCGTAGTTAAACATGTATAAAACCTAACAAGAAAAAAAGGTGTCATCTGCGCTTATTCCTATAACATCATGTGAAACAAAACACTATTAGAGGCTTTGGTTTACGTCAATGGCCTTGACGTTCGGCAGGTGAGCTTACACTCCAATGGCCACTGCAGTAAACCAAAGCCTCTAATTGTGCTTTGTTTCACATGATGTTATAGGAATAAGCGCAGATGACAGCTTATTTTCTTGTTATGTTTTATACATGTTGCTGGGCTGATACATATGGTGGTTGCAGCTGCCCCAGTGGGGAATAGGCGTGACCCCACTCTTCCTGTACTATGTACAGTTGTGTTCAAAATTATTCAACCCCCAATGCTGTAAAGGGTTTTAGGGAATTTAGTGTACATTTGTAATTGTATTCAGAATGAAATCCTACAAGGACTTTTTAAAGAACCATATGCAACTAAAATGACATCAATTGGTTTTGTAATACAGTAGTAAATGTTTCTTTTGTGAATTCTTCATTGACACAATTATTCAACCCCTTAAAGACTACCACTCTGAAGAACAGAGGTTCATTCAAGTGTTTTCAATCAGGTATTGAAAACACCTGTGGATGTCACGGAGCAGCAATAAAGCATAATAAGCACCAATTAGGCAGCTTTAAAATGACTGTGATACTCAGCTCCTTCTAGACATTTACTGGTGTGGTTACAAACATGGTGAAGTCAAGAGAATGGTCCAGGAAGACAAGTGATTACTCTTCACAGGAAGGGCAATGGCTATAAGAAGATTGCAAAGATGTTAAACATGCCAAGAGAGACCATAGGAAGCATCATTTGCAAATTCAAGGCAAAGGGCACTGTTGAAATGCTACCTGGTCGTGGCAGAAAGTAGATGCTGACTTCGACTGCTGTGCGCTACCTGAAGCGTAGAGTGGAGAAAAGTCCCCATGTGACTGCTGAGGAACTGAGAAAAGATTTGTCAGATGTGGGTACTGAAGTTTCAGCTCAGACAATACGGCGCACACTGCGTAATGAAGGCCTCCATGCCAGAACTCCCAGGTGCACCCCCTTGCTGTCTCCAAAGAATAAGAGTCAACTGCAGTATGCCAAAAGTCATGTGGACAAACCACAGAAGTTTTGGGATAGTGTTCTGTGGACTGATGAAACAAAATTAGAACTGTTTGGGCCCATGGATCAACGCTATGTTTGGAGGAGGAAGAACAAGGCCTATGAAGAAAAGAACACCTTGCCTACTGTGAAGCAAGGCGGGGGGTCAATCATGCTTTGGGGCTGTTTTGCTTCTGCAGGTACAGGGAAGCTTCAGCGTGTGCAAGGTACCATGAATTCTCTTCAGTACCAGGAGATATTGGATGACAATGTGATGCAGTCCGTCACAAACCTGAGGCTTGGGAGACGTTGGACCTTTCAACAGGACAATGATCCCAAGCATACCTCCAAGTCCACTAGAGCATGGTTGCAGATTAAAGGCTGGAACATTTTGGAGTGGCCATCGCAGTCACCAGACTTAAATCCGATTGAGAACCTCTGGTGGGACTTAAAGAAAGCAGTTGCAGTGCGCAAGCCTAAGAATGTGACTGAACTGGAGGCTTTTTCCCATGACGAATGGGAGAAGATACCCGTAGATCGCTGCAAGACACTTGTGTCAAGCTATGCTTCACGTTTAAAAGCTGTTATAACTGTAAAAGGATGTTGTACTAAGTACTAAGATTGAATGTCACTTGGGGGTTGAATAAAACTGATAATGATGTGAGCACAGAAAAGACATTTGTGGTTATTTCATTATAAATGTTATGTTATATTTGTCTGACCTACACGTGCCTCTTTGAATTAATTGTAAGCAAGATGACTGAATGATCAAAATCAATGTCAAACTGGCAAAAACACTCAATTTCAGTGGGGGTTGAATAATTTTGAACACAACTGTATATCCGAATGTACCTCCAGCCAGGTCATCCTTGCAGCATATTCCGTTCTGAGGCTTTGTTTTTTTATCCCATGGTGGATTTGTTTCGGGGAGGGCATAAATGAAAGCCCACCAGTCTTCCTCATGACTGAAAAGCGGCATGAGCACATATGGTTTGCTACACAGCAGCCTGTGGTTTCATTGGATAGGACTCACCTTCACTAGAGGTGCCTTGACGTTTGGCAGATGAGCTTACACGCTAATGGCCATTGAAGTAAACCAAAGCCTCGAATTGTGTTTTGTTTCACACGGTGTTATAGGAATAAGCGCAAATGACATCTTTTTTTCATGCTATGTTTTATACATGTTGCTGGGCTGGATACATCTGGCGGTTGCAGCCGCCCCAGTGGGGAATAGGTGCGACCCCTCTCTTTCTGTACTATGTGTAGTTGAACATGTGACAACTATAACCACAAACTGACCATGTGAAATTGACCAACTGTAACCCCCATCTGAACATGTAAAGATTATCAGACTATCTAAAAATCAATGCTCTGTTTGTCACGATAGCCTACTAATAATGAATTTTCTCTAGGGATGTTTAAACATAATTGTTAATATATGACAGGATTATAGCGTTAAAAGAAAATGTTGTACTAATGAAAGACTTTTAGAATAGAGCAGACGTTCACCAACAAGTTCAGCAACATACTAAACGTACTAAAATGGTGCACGGCTTGAAGGAGAAAAGTTACCAGGAAAGGCTTAATGATCTTAACATGTAGAGCTTGGAAAAAAGACGAGACAGAGGAGATATGATAGAAACATTTAGATACTGTACGTAAAGGGAATCCACAAGGTAGAGGAAGGGAGTATATTTAAAAGGAAACAAAGTAGCAAAACAAAAGGACATAGTCTTAGATTAGAGGGGCTAAAGGTTTAAAAGTAACATCAGTTTGTATTATTTTACTGAGAGGGTGGTGGATACATGGAACAGTCTCCCAGTAGAAGTGATAGAGGCTAAACAGTGATTGAGTTTAAGCAGGCATGGGGTAGGCATAAGGCTATCCTAAACAAAAGATAAATCCAGGTAAAGTATCCATGTAATTGGGCAGACTAGATGGGCCGAAATGTTCTTATCTGCCGACACACAGGGTTATTCAAAGAGCTCCGAATTGCTTGAGAAAGGTAACCGAACGCTGAAAATCAGCATTCGGTTACCTTTCCTGGCCATTCGGCTATCCAGAGAGCAGGCAATTCGCCAAATCCTAGCGTATTGCCTGAACATACGGTGCCTGTTCGGTGCCTGTTCGAGGGCAGTGAAAACCCCATGAAAAGCACTGCTTCGGCTATTCAGAGAACACAAACCAGCAGTGAAAGGTTCCCGAAATGCCCTGCCATTCGGTGGTTTAATTCGCCAAGTTTATTCAGGAGAATACCATAGGCTTCAATGTTAAAAATATTCCCGTTTTAATTCAATATCTAATAAACCGTTCATTATAAAATTCTGCAGTAAGGCTAGGGTCAGACTAACGCATCTTTCTCGTTGTCCGTGAAAAAGTGCGTTCGAATGAATGGACGCATTTTTTCACGGAATACGCGATAGCGGTCATACGATGCGCATTTTCGTCCGTGATTTTGTACGGATCATCAATAAAACACTTTTTGTGTCTGGACGTTATGTTAGCAGTACACTAGCGGCGTCTGACGTCTCCCAATCACGCAAACACGCCGCTATGCGGACGCAGCGCACTCTGTACGTCAGTACTAGCAGTTTGACGTTCTCGAAAAAATGCGTTAGTTTGCCACTTGCGTTGCGCGGCCGCACTTTTGTGCGGCCGTTCTTCATATGCAGCCCGGCATTGGACATCATTTGCTGCTAGCACGGCCGTGATTTAGTGCGGTTAAACGCACGTTAAAACTGCTTTCGTCTGACCTTAGCCTAAAGAGTCTCTTTATTTATAGATTTTTTAGGATATTTTAAGCATTTTTCTTAATTTTTTTTTTTTTTTAAGTTTACTTATTTTTTCTGTAACAGCCCTTTTTATTATCATTCCCTGGACCTCATATGCAAATTTCAGACATTTTCGCTCAGTAGTTCCTTTGCAAACAGCGTTTTACTTTTCAATCATTCATGCAAACTATTTTCCTAATTTATTCACTACCTCTTCTGCTGTGTCGGCTTTCTCCAGAGTCTTCGCCTGCGTGTGATCGGCTCCTGCTCAGGTTTTCTGTGGTATTCGGCAGGTTAATCCAGATGGTTTTGCGTGTTTTCGGCATGCATTCGCTGGGTTTTGCGGTTCGTTATCGTCAGGTTTGCGGTAGCTTTTCCCTGCAATTCGGGGACCCTGTGGTGCTTGCTGAATACACCGCAGGGTCACCGAAATGGGATCGGCAAAAGGAACTGAATTGGAGAGAACGAAAAGTCACCGAACGTGCAGTGACTTTTCGAATCTCTTTGAATTACCCTGACAGTCTATCAGGGTTATTCAAAGAGATTCGAAAAGTCACCGCACGTTCGGTGACTTTTCGTTCTCTTCCATTCGGTTTGTTTTGCCGATCCCATTTCGGTGACCCTGGGGTGTATTCAGCAAGCACCACGGGGTCCCCGAATTGCAGGGAAAAGCTGCCGCAAACCTGACGAAAACTAACTGCAAAACCCAGCGAATGCACGCCGAAAACCCTCAAAAACATCTGGATTAACCTGCCGAAAACCACAGAAAAACCCGAACAGAAGCCGATCGCAGGCTTCGACACAGCAGAAGAGGCAGTGAATAAATTAGGAAAACAGTTTGTATGAATGATTGAAAAGTGAAACACTGTTTGGAAAGAAACTACTGAGCGAAAATGTCTGAAATTTACATATGAGGTCCAGGGAATGATAATAAAAAGGGCTGTTACAGAAAAAATAAGTAAATTTTCAAAAAATAAATAAAATAAAAAATCGGACTTTTAATAAAATAAAAAAAAAAAATCAGAAAAATGCTTAAAATATCCTAAAAAAATCTATAAATAAAGAGACTCTTTACTGCAGGATTTTATAATGAACGGTTTATTAGATATTGAATTAAAACGGGAATATTTTTAACATTGAAGCCTATGGGATTCTCCTGAATTAACTTGCCGAATTAAACCACCGAATGGCAGGGCATTTCGGGAACCTTTCACTGCTGGTTTTCGTTCTCTGAATAGCCAAAGCAGTGCATTTTCATGGGGATTTCACTGCCCTCGAACAGGCACCGAACAGACACCGTATGTGCAGGCAATTCGCCAGGATTTGGCGAATTGCCTGCACTCTGGATAGCCGAATGGTCAGGAAAGGTAACCGAACGCTGATTTTCAGCGTTCGGTTACCTTTCTCAAGCAATTCGGATCTCTTTGGATAACCCTGTATGTTTCTAACATGGCATAAAATCCCATTAATAAACAAGGTCAACTACCACATCAATGCATTTCTATGTCTCCTGCTTATTTTTGTAAATTCTTATTAAAAGGGGTGTGGTTTAGAATAATGATTTCTGAATAGAATAAATTACATGTGTAGAATAAATTACATTATATTTAACAAATAACTGCCCCCTTAACTCAACATTTTAACCAAAACACAAAAACATTGACTGGGAATTTCTCATTCAACCAATAGATGATCAAGAAAACTGTTTCAGTCATCGAGGAAAAGAAATCTGGGGGTGTCTTGCTGTTCTGTTTATTAAATTGTATCTGACACTATTGTGATCTCATTTGCCAGCACATGTAATGCTACTTTGGCGTAAAGGGTTTGTGCTTAAACATCAAAAGTAGATTTACAATCTGAATATGATGTCATAAAGGCAATAGAATGTATGGTAAGTGATCCCCACATAAGCTGTGTGCGCAGTATCCTACATATACATGGAAAGGATAGATTACATTCACTGTGACCTGCAAAGCCCAACTTGAATTGCTAACAGCACGTGTTAATAAGGAAACCATTTCTGCAAGGAGCTATCAGGAAAAGATTCTAGATCAAGTACAAGATGTGATTTCCAATTAAGCCATTTATTTCTGATATTAATGTTCACATACTGTGATCTCTATTAGGGATGAGTTGTTCGCTTTGATCAGTTCGGAGTTCGAACCGAACTTTTGGTTGTTCTAAAGTTCGCGAACTTCGAACTTTTTGGGTGTGTTCGAGTTCGCAAAAAAAAGAAATTTTTAAAAAAGTATAGAAAATGCTTAAAAAAATACAAAAAAATCTAGAAATAAAGAGACTCTTTACTGCAGAATATTATAAGCAATGGTTTATTAGATATTGAATTTAAAACTAATGTGTACGTGCAAAGATGCTCAACTCTAAATGACCTGTGTTTTTCAAATGACATAACAGGTGTTTTTAGTCTGGTCTAATCAATTTGATACATTGTAGACTATACTGAGGGGGTGGGGTGGTGTCTGCTTCTGATTGAGATTTGAGAAGTGTTAATTTCCCTCCTAAAACTTCTAATATGTTGTATTTCACCGCTGTGTGCTCAGCTCATTTTTACTGCTTTCGCTCATCATGTTTAAACGCGATTTTGAAGCCAAATTTTGTTAAATGACCGACATGTTAGATATCGTTCTTTCCAGCAGACTCCGCAGATTCATAATATATCATTTTTATATGTATACGTCCTGTCCTGGCTGTAAATTATGAAAAAAATGCAATAGAAATTGAATTTTTAATCGTCTGCGGGGTGTAAAGGGTTGTTTTTTTTCACATTTTAGCACATGAGCGATGTGGTTATGTTTTCTATGGGGTGCGCTTGTACAAAAATTAGAAATGGGGACTTGTTACATTTTGTGGGGGGAATTACGTGATTTATAGCAAACACACCCCATAGAAAAAAATCATTAGTGCATCATCGTTCACTTTATAATTGCAATGTGAACAATATTGCTGCATTAATAAAAATAACACACAAAAAAATACATGTTTTTTTTTTTTTTTACTTTATACCTGGTCATGTTGGGTATCATTTGAAAGGCCATGCTCAGGCCTTTCGATTGACACCCTCCATGACCCACTAGATACCTGGAGATATCGGGGTTCAAATGAACCCCCTATCTCCACCAGGGTATTGGCCTGGGCAATATATATATACGCATGATGTGAGCTAGCCTGGGCAATATATATATAAACGCGTGATGAAAATTTGCAAAGGATAAGGCATGCAAAGTGAAATTTTGATGTGTCTGAAATTGAAACTTACGTGACAACTCTTATTTTTTTTTTCGTTAATTTATATTTGTTCAATACAGTTAATTTTAATTTGTTTAATAGAGTTAATTTAAAATGGTTTAACCCCTTAGTGACCGGGCGGTTTTACACAAATCCGTCCTTTAGTGACCGCTGCTGTTTTTACGTTTCTGCGCTGCTCGTGTTTAGATCAAATTTTCCTCTTACTCGTTTATTCAACCCACACATATTATACACCCTTTTTCCCGCCATTAAATGGACTTTCTAGAAATACCATTATTTCCATCATATCCAATAATTTAATATAAAAAAAATATGAAATATGATGAAAAAAATTGTAAAAACACACTTTTTCGTAATTTAATCCCCTAAAGCTATAACCACCAATAAAGACCCCGGCTAAATAGTTTCCAAATTTTATCCCGAGAATAGAAATACCCAATTTTTACATGTTTTTACCTTTTAACCCTTTCACTGCTGAGCCAGTTCACCTATGTGCGCTGCGCTCATTCTGACCATTTTGTGCTAATTATTTTTAGATGACAGCCTAGGTCCTATTTAATTAAACTCCCCCCAGACAAAAAAAACTTTAAAAAAAAAAAAGATTTTTTTATTTTATTTAATTTTTTTATTATTTTGTTTTTATTTAAAAAAATTTTTACATTGTTTTTAAAACCAAACCTGGTCATGTTTGGTATCATTTGAAAGGCCATAATCAGACCATCTAGCTGCCATGGATCGGGAGATAAAGGGATCCTTAGGATCCCCTTATCTCTACATGGCAGCTAGAGGGTTAACTGGCCCACTGACATCCTCACACATATGGTGAGGTTGTCAGTGGGTGGGGGGGGACCTGGAGGCTAGGCTGACATCCAAGATGTCAGCCCCCCTCCAGGTTTGAATCACGTTTTGGCGCCAATTGGCGCCGCAACGTGATCCGGCGGCGAAATGGTTAATGCCATACACCGCTGGAAAGGGGAGGCTCTCCCCTCTCCAGCGGTGCAAACGGCATCTCCCTAGCTTCAATGGTTGGGGAGATAGAGGGCTCCGAATGAGCCCCCCCTCCCCTCCATTGAAACACATGGGGGCACCTTCTGATGACGTCACCACGCAGCGTGGCGACGTCATCAGCCTCGCCTGCCCATGTAAATCACATGGGCAGGCTTCCTCCCTGTCAGATCGACGTGGGATCCGACGAGGGAGGTGAGTATCGGGCGGGAGGGGGATTTGGCGCCGCTGACGTACCCTGTACGTCATCGGGTCTAAGGGAGATCCGAACACAGGACGTACAGGGTACGTCAGCGGTCGGGAAGGGGTTAATAGAGTTTATTTATATTTATTTTACCTTTACTATTGGTGCTTTTCAAACTTTATTCTTAAGTAAAAAGAAATTTAGCAGTTTAATGTTGTGTCGTTTGTTTTTTTTGAGGGGGTGCAAGTAGCTGGTCTTGCCTGGGGCGCAAAATAGTCTAGCACCGGCCCTGACCGCATGGTCCACCCCTGCACTCTTCCACAATACCACAGAGGGGTTACTGTATGATGGCACTTGCTGGCCTGGCACCAAAGGCACAATATTTGGCTGCACTGCCACTGACGCCTGTATCAGATTCATATCCTCAGAGGGGTGAGACTGTGTGACGGCACTGTTGCCGACGCTAAAGGCCCAATTTTAGGCTAGGGTCAAACAAACGCATTTTTCGCAGCGAACGTCAAAAAATGCTTCCGAACGCATTGAGGTGTTTTTTCACGGAAACGCTTAAATGGTCATACGATGCGCATTTTTGTGCGTGATTTTTTACGGATCCAAACCAGGAAACTTTGGGTGTCTGCACGTTATGTTGGCCGGACATGAGCAGCGTCTGACGTCTCCTAATCACGCACACACGCCGCTATGCGGACGCAGCACACTCTGTACGTCAGTACTAGCGGTTCAGCGTTCTCGAAAAAATGCATTCATTTTCCACTTGCTTTGCGCGGCCGGACTTTCGTGCGACCGTACTTCATATATTGGCCGTCATTGCGTGTCATTTGCTGCTAGTGCAGCCGTGATTAAGTGCGCCTAAACGCACGTTAAAAGTGCGCTAGTCTGACCCCAGCCTTAAAGCACCTATTGTTACTTTCATCCAAAGCCTGCATAAGTTTCACAATAATTTAGCCAAAAAAATCACTAAACTTTTTCTGCGTGTCCGAAAATGTCTCCTCTTTTCATACAGACTGCCGCCCCAAGCAGTTGTTTATGGATAGATTAAAGGAAAAGCATTTACCGTCATTTGAAACATCATTTTTTTGTTTTTAAGTGTTTCTATACATCCTACAAATCCGCCACTTCACGGGCAGATTATGGGGACCACCTAGGCACGATATTTGAAGGAATTTTTCATTTTTATTTTTAACCCTTATTTCATGGAAAACTCACTGTCCCTTTAAAAACGTTTTTTTAAAACTTTTTGTCCTTGTTTCCTGTCCCCCAGGGCACTACCCGGACCCCCATACACCTTTTATGGCAAATATCTAGCATATATGCTCTCTTGGAGGGCACTTTAACCACTTCAATGCTAAGGACGCGCTCAGCGCGTCCTCAGCATTGCCCCTGGTATGCGGAGGACGCGCTGAGCGCGTCCTCGCATTGGGGTCAGCGTTCGGCCGGGTTCCGGCCGATCGCTGGCCCCTCCGGTGCGGGCTGACATCCTGGATGTCAGCCCGGCATCCGGAGCAGTGGCCGCCATTATTATGTGTCATCGCGCCCCCGCGATGACACATAATTCAGGCGCCCCCCCCGCATGTGCGGAGGAGGCGCCTGAAGGGGGGGGGGGGGAGGTCCTTCGGACCTCTCTCCCTCCCGATCGGCGGCTCACAGGGGCTTAACCCAGGCATCATTTGGAAGGGCACAGCCTGCCCTTCCAAATGATGCCTGGCATTAACCCCTGGGGAGCTGGATCGCAAATCGGCGCTGAAAAGCGCCGATTTGCGATCCTTCCCGGGAGCTGGCCGACATCTTGGATGTCGGCCAAGCTTCCGGGAACTCCCCCAGAGGACTGGCGTCATCGTGCGCAGCATTAAAAAAGGGGGACAAAACATTTTTTAGATACATAAACGAGAAAAGAAAAGTAAAACAAGGATTAGAGAAAGAAGAAAAACCCGGAGGTTATAGTGTGAAGGCGCTATAGAGTTAGATCAAATAGCAAAGCAATATACTTTTAAGCAGCTCACTAGTTGAGTGTATCCTTCACTCCAAAACCAGAATCTAGAGAGAAATCACTATACAGTGAAATAGGAGCGCTAAAGATTAAACAAAGATCACATGTATCTCAATATATATAAATGAGAAGACAAGACAAAAGGAAGGTCTATTTTTCTTTCTTTCCCTTGTTCTTATTTCTTTCAGTGGAATAATAAATCTGTTAAATGGCATCGACTTCTAAAAGAGACAAAAAGAGAATCTCATTGCATAGTATCAGTGTACACCAAAAAATCAGAAAAAAATAAGATTTTTCACTCACAAACAGGGAGTCTGCAAGACTCCAAATGTATGCCTTTAAGCCTCTTCTGGGGGGCTCCACCCATCAGCAGGAAAAGAGATTCAGGAAAAGAGATTCACAATCCTTATTCTTACAGGCTTGATAGTAGCTTTGAACCGGAGGTATACTTATGATCTCGAGAAAGGAATCAATAATAGTGTAATACTGTAAATTAATTGAGAATAGAAAATCCAGAGAGGGTTACACTCACGTGTTACAGAGCCTCTATTGAAAGTGGCTCTGTATAAGCGCCTGGGACCGCTAATCAGAGGGGGTCCATCCTCGGTACTGGATTTCCGCTGGAACACAGCTCCACCGTAGAACAGTTCAACCCAATGCACAGATGTGGCAAGTAGAGAGGCAATGGCAAAAAATTAAAATGAAAATAAAAATAAAAAATAATAATAAATAAAAATGGCCAAAATATAAAACAATGAAAATTTATTAAAGGACAAAACACCAAAGAAAGGTGTATTAAAGGTGTCCTTTAATAAATTTTCATTGTTTTATATTTTGGCCATTTTTATTTATTATTATTTTTTATTTTTATTTTCATTTTAATTTTTTGCCATTGCCTCTCTACTTGCCACATCTGTGCATTGGGTTGAACTGTTCTACGGTGGAGCTGTGTTCCAGCGGAAATCCAGTACCGAGGATGGACCCCCTCTGATTAGCGGTCCCAGGCGCTTATACAGAGCCACTTTCAATAGAGGCTCTGTAACACGTGAGTGTAACCCTCTCTGGATTTTCTATTCTCAATTAATTTACAGTATTACACTATTATTGATTCCTTTCTCGAGATCATAAGTATACCTCCGGTTCAAAGCTACTATCAAGCCTGTAAGAATAAGGATTGTGAATCTCTTTTCCTGAATCTCTTTTCCTGCTGATGGGTGGAGCCCCCCAGAAGAGGCTTAAAGGCATACATTTGGAGTCTTGCAGACTCCCTGTTTGTGAGTGAAAAATCTTATTTTTTTCTGATTTTTTGGTGTACACTGATACTATGCAATGAGATTCTCTTTTTGTCTCTTTTAGAAGTCGATGCCATTTAACAGATTTATTATTCCACTGAAAGAAATAAGAACAAGGGAAAGAAAGAAAAATAGACCTTCCTTTTGTCTTGTCTTCTCATTTATATATATTGAGATACATGTGATCTTTGTTTAATCTTTAGCGCTCCTATTTCACTGTATAGTGATTTCTCTCTAAAACAAGGATTAGTTAGATTAAAAACAAAGGAAGGAAGGTATGTAGAAGAGGATAAAAGTCTCGCTGACTGCCTCAATGAATATTTTTGTTCAGTCTTTGCAGAAGAAAAGGAAGGAAAGGGACCTCAGTTAGGAGAGAACACTAAAGAGACATTTACATATCAGTTTACAGAGGAGGAGGTTCTACAGCAGCTGTCTAAAGTAAAGACAAATAAGTCAATGGGGCCTGATGGGATCCACCCTAAATTATTAAAAGAGCTCAGTGATGTAATAGCAAAACCGTTAACAGATTTATTTAACCAATCCTTGTTAACGGGAGTCGTCCCAGAAGACTGGAAATTAGCAAATGTTGTGCCCATTTACAAGAAGGGTAGTAGGGAGGAATCGGGGAACTATAGGCCAGTTAGTCTTACGTCAGTAGTGGGGAAATTAATGGAAACCATGTTAAAGGAAAGGATTGTTGAACATCTAAAAACACATAGATTACAGGATCAGAAACAACATGGGTTTACCTCAGGGAGATCATGCCAAACTAATCTTATTGATTTTTTTGATTGGGTAACAAAAATAATAGACACAGGTGGTGCAGTAGACATTGCTTATTTAGATTTCAGTAAGGCTTTTGATACTGTTCCGCATAGAAGGCTTATCAATAAATTGCAATCTTTGAGTTTAGATTCCAATATTGTTGACTGGATTAGGCAGTGGCTGAGTGACAGACAACAGAGGGTTGTGGTAAATGGAGTTTATTCGGCACAAGGTCTTGTTACCAGTGGGGTACCTCAGGGGTCAGTACTTGGACCCATTCTCTTTAATATTTTTATTAGTGATATTGCAGAAGGTATTAATGGAAAAGTATGTCTTTTTGCTGATGACACAAAGATTTGCAACAGGGTTGACGTTCCTGGAGGGATCAGACAAATGACAAATGATTTAGGTAAACTAAAAAAATGGTCGGAGTTGTGGCAATTGAGTTTTAATGTGGATAAGTGCAAGATAATGCACCTGGGACGTAAAAACCCAAGGGCTGAATATAGAATATTTGATACAGTCCTAACCTCAACATCTGAGGAAAGGGATTTAGGGGTCATTATTTCAGAGGATCTAAGGGTAAGTAGTCAATGTAATAGAGCAGCAGGAAATGCTAGCAGAATGCTTGGTTGTGTAGGGAGAGGTATTAGCAGTAGGAAAAGGGAAGTGCTCATGCCACTGTACAGAGCACTGGTGAGACCTCACTTGGAGTACTGTGTGCAGTACTGGAGACCGTATCTCCAGAAGGATATAGACCTCTTAGAGAGAGTTCAGAGAAGGGCTACTAAAATGGTGTACGGCTTGAAGGAGAAAAGTTACCAGGAAAGGCTTAATGATCTTAACATGTACAGCTTGGAAAAAAGACGAGACAGAGGAGATATGATAGAAACATTTAAATACGTAAAGGGAATCCACAAGGTAGAGGAAGGGAGTATATTTAAAAGGAAACAAAGTAGCAAAACAAGAGGACATAGTCTTAGATTAGAGGGGCAAAGGTTTAAAAGTAACATCAGGAAGCATTATTTTACTGAGAGGGTGGTGGATACATGGAACAGTCTTCCAGTAGAAGTGGTAGAGGCCAAAACAGTAATTGAATTTAAGCAAGCATGGGATAGGCATAAGGCTATCCTAAACAAAAGATAAATCCAGGTAAAGTATCCATGTAATTGGGCAGACTAGATGGGCCGAAAGGTTCTTATCTGCCGACATTTTTCTATGTTTCTATGTTTCTATGTTTCTATTAACCCCTAACTGCCACGAACTGTGGAGATAGGGAGTTCCAATGAACTCCCTATCTCCCGATCCGTGGCAGTTAGGGGTTAAATTTTGATATCGTTGGATCGGCCAGAGCATGGCCGTTCCAACGATACCAAACATGAAAGTAAAAAAAAATGTAAAAAAAAAATAAAAAATAAAAAATAAAAAAAAATAAAAAAAAAAAATTAAAAAAAAAAAATAAACACTTTTTTTTTTTGTTTTTTGTTTTGTTAATGCAGCAATATTGTTCCCATTTCAATTATAATGTGAACAATGATGCTGCATTAACGATTTTTGTATGCGGTGCGTTTGTTAAAAATGGTGTCATTTTCCCCAAAAAAAAATGTAACGAGACCCCATCTCTAATTTTTTTAACAAGCGCACCCCATACAAAATATAACCGCAATTGCTCGCATGTTAAAATGTGGAAAAAAACACTTTACACGCTGTAAATTATTGAAAATACATATTTTATTGCATTTTTTGTTATAATATACAAACATGACATAACGTATACATATAATAATGACATATTATGAATCTACCGAGTCTGACGGAAAGAACGATATATAATATGTCGATGTCATATACTAAAATAAGCCTTCAAAACAGGTTTAAACATGATGCGCAAAACAGGTAAAAAATGACCTCAGCACAGGGGCGGGAAAAGCCTCAGCAGCGAAAGGGTTAAAAACTGAATTTTCAGCCCCATTGACTTGTATTGAGTTTGAGTTGGGGTTCGGATTCGGATTCGAACATTTGGAAAGTTCGGGTTCGGCTCATCCCTAAATTCTCTATGCAGCAGATTCTAATATGAAGAACATTTTTGGAATTAAATCCTGCAGATGAAAAAATATATATAAGCTATTACAGCGTACACACAATTGTTCATGACCATTTAATATTTATGTTAAAATGTAACTCTTTTAATGTACGATGTTCACTACATCAGACTATTCTAATTTCTGACATTCAAAGCAACAGTAGGCCACGTAATATGGGTATAAACTATAATATGGGTAAAAGCTATTTCCAAGCTCCTGCCCCCAGATGTTGATGGCCACCCATTCCAAGAAACCTTTGAATACAATAGATGGACATAGAATCATGAGAGTTGTAGTTCAGCAACATCTGGGTAACCAGAGGTTGAAAATCCCTGGTGTAGTGATCGTGGATGAATTGTGTCATAAATCATCCTATTTAATTATATATATTGAGTGTTATATCAAAGAGGGAACACTAGGGGCAGTGTGAGGCTTGTTACTCTGTGTGTTTAGCTGTGACATCATTAAGTCAGCCTACTCTAGAGCGGTTACCTCATATGGTGTCTCTCACTGGGAATAAAGGTGTATACATTGTTGGTGGGCGGCATGCCACTCTGGTGGGGGGGGGGGGACAAGACTGTAGTCCAACCTTGTTTTCATTCAACCAGGAGTTCCAGGAAGGGATCCGCCCTTTTTGTGATTTGGCTGTACCTGAGAGCGCATGGCTTGCCATGTGTTGTGCATTCCTGGATTTGGTAAATGATTGTTGCTCTTGCTGATCCCTTTGCATCTCACTTTTATCTATGCCGAGTCTGTGTTATTGCAGTGTCCAGGGTTTAGTTTAATAATGTTTTAATGTTTTATCTTTCTGTTTATCCTTTTTATTTTTAAATTATTTATACCCATCACTGTGTGTTTGTGTCGTCACTCGCTACTCAATCTCACTCGGCTGGTATTACATTTATTTTAAAATGATTTTTCATTACACCTGGTCTAGGGGACCCCAAACCCCTGAATAAAGGGGTCATCTGTCGTTCTAAAAACGTGTGTGTTGGAAAATGCTGAATACATCCATTGGAGAAGATCTTTGAATAACTGCCAGTTTGTTACTTTGCTAAAAGAAAATGCCTTGCTTTACTCTAACAGAGCATATGTTTTTAATAACGTGAAGAATGGTTATATAAACTGTGACTAGATCTGCTATGAACAGGCGAGCCAAGTTCGAGAGAGCAGTGACAGTGCATATTTAATGGAGCACCCCCCCCCCTCCTTTCTATAATGAATGTTGTGCTCTGTATCTCTGGTGTAAAGAACTTGGAGAATGTTATCGTGAGTTGCTATGGTGAGATGAAATCACAAAGTATAACGAAACAAGAAACAAAGTCTCATAATTGAAAAATTAGAAACTTCACTCCTTCGAATGCAATGAACCTCACTTGACCAACCGCCCACCTCCTCCTCAGATGTGATGGACTAGATATTAGGAGGACCCTAAAAGGGTTTCAGATATTTAATTGTGCTATGTGTTCATACAATCATGAATATTTGTTTTTTTTTATGACATGTCAGTTTATATAGTTATGGAAATGTTATTTTACCTTATTGGTTTCCTAACATTTCTTTCCTACACACTAAAAGAATATCTTATGCTACAGGCGGTGTTACTTGGTGTTTGCATCAAGTATGTGAAAAGGCAATGGTGTTGGAAAAAGTCACATGCGCTTTGAGACTCCCTGTGAGGGGCTAACAACCTCCAAGTGTGTCTATATGTAACAGATACACTTCAGGTCTCTTAAGCATGAGGCCAAAGCCCAAGTAGGACATATAAAGATTAGGGAGGAGCTGTTCGGGTTCGGACGGTTCGGAGTTCGACCCGAACTTTGGCAGTTCGAAAGTTCGAACTTTTTGGGCGTGTTCGGTTCGGGTTCGGAAAAAAAAAAGAAATTTTGAAAAAAGTATAGAAAATGCTTAAAAAAATACTAAAAAATCTAGAAATAAAGAGACTCTTTACTGCAGAATATTCTAAGCAACGGTTTATTAGATATTGAATTAAAAACTAATGTGTACGTGGAAAGATTATCAACTCTAAATGACCTCTGTTCACAAACGGGCATAACACCAGGTGTTTTTAGTCTGGTAATCAATTTGATACATTGTACAATATAGTGAGGGGGTGGAGTGGTGTCTGTTTCTGATTGAGATTTGAGAATTAATTTCCCTCCTAAAACATCCTAATATGCTGCATTTAACCCTTTCGCTGCTGAGGCTTTTCACACCTCTGTGCTGAGGTCATTTTTACCGCTTTCGGTCATCATGTTTAACCTCGTTTTGTAGCCATATTTTGATATATGACCCAAACATATTATATATCGTTCTTTCCGGCAGACTTGGCAGATTCATAATATGTCATTATTATATGTATACGTACGTTTGTCATGTCTGTATATTATAACAAAAAATGCAATAAAATTAGAATTTTCAATAATTTATTATGTGTAAAGTGTTTTTTTCACATTTTAACATGCAATCGTTTGCGGTTATATTTTTTATGGGATGCGCTTGTTAAAAAAAATAGAAATGGGGTCTCGTTACATTTTTTTGTTGGGGAAAATTTTGCTTTTTTTAACAAACGCACCGCATACAAAAATCGTTAGTGCAGCATTATTGTTCACATTATAATTGAAATGGGAACAATATTGCTGCATTAACAAAACAAAAACAAACAAAAAAACTTGTTTATTTTTTTCTAGAATTTTTTTAAAAATATTTTTACTTTTTTATTTTTATTTTTTAAAAAAAACATTTTTCAAGCTCATGTTTAGTATCCTTGGAAAGGCCATGCTCTGGCCGATCCAACGATATCAAACATTAACCCCTAGCTGCCACGGATCGGGAGATAGGGGGTTCATTGGAACTCCAGGACTGACGTCATCGTGCTATGCATTATGATGCCAGTCCTCAGGGGGAGTTCCTGGAGGCTTGGCCGACATCAAGATGTCGGCCAAGCTCCAGGAGAGGATCACGATCCGGCGCTTTTCAGCGCCGGATTCGTGATCCGGCTCCCCAGGGGTTAATCACAGCCACCGTTTGGAAGGGCAGGCTGTGCCCTTCCAAACAGTGCCTGGATTAACCCTCTGCCCCCCGGCGATCGGGAGGGAGAGAGGTCCGAAGGACCTCCCCCCTCCCTTTCAGGCGCTTCCTCTGCACATGTGGGGGGGGCGCCTGAATTAGATGTCATCGCGCCGCCGCGATGACATCTAATTGCTCCGCCGGGGTCCCGGAGTGCTGGGCTGACATCCAAGATGTCAGCCCGCACCGGGGGGCACAGCAATCCGCCGGAATCGGGCGGATTGCTGCCTCCTGTGCATGGACGCGCTCAGCGCCTCCATAGCACAGGAGAACCACTTGGCTGGACGCGCTGAGCGCGTCCATAGCAGCCAAGTGGTTAACTGGTGTTTGAAAAAAATCTAAAGCAATGTTATTTTTCACCTCGGGATTAAACATTCACAGGGTTATTCAGAGAGCGGTGAAAAGCAGGAGAATAACTGGAGAAGTGAAAATTCTAGGTCAAAATAGCCAAACCAGAAAAATTCTCCCATTTAACTCACTTTCCAAATTGGCTATTTGGTCTAGATTGTTCTCTTCTCCTGCCAGTTCTCCTGGCTTTCACCTCTCTCTCGGGGTTGTTCAGAGAAAGGTGAAAACCAGCAGAATGGCAGGAAAAGAGAACAATCTGGACCAAATAGCCGATTTGGAAAGTGAGATAAGGCTAGGGTCAGACTAACGCATTTTTTGCAGCGACTGTCAAAAAGTGCGTCCGAACGCATTGCCGTATTTTTTCACGGATTGCGTGAAAACGGTCATACGATGCGCATTTTTGTGCGTGATTTTTTACGGATCCAAACCAGGAAACTTTGGGTGTCTGGACGTTATGTTGGCCGGACATGAGCAGGGTCTGACGTCTCCAAATCACGCACACACGCCGCTAGTGGATGCAGCGCACTCTGTATGTCCGTACTAGCGGTTCTGCGTTCTCGAAAAAATGCGTTCATTTTCCACTTGCGTTGCGCAGCCGGACTTTCGTGCGACCGTACTTCGTATATTGGCCGTCATTGCCCGTCATTTGCTGCTAGTGCGGCCGTGATTAAGTGCGCCTAAACGCACGTTAAAAATTCGCTAGTCTGACCCTAGCCTAAATGGGAGAATTTTTCTGGTTTGGCTATTTTGACCTAGAATTTTCCATTCTCCAGTCATTCTCCTGCTCTTCACCGCTCTCTGAATAACCCTGACAGGGTTATTCAGAGAAAGGTGAAACTCAGGAGAATCACTGGAAAATGGAAAATTCTAGGTCAAAATAGCCAAACCTGAAAAATTCTCCCATTTATCTCACTTTCCAAATCGGATATTTGGTCTAGAATTTTCCATTCTCCAGTCATTCTCCTGCTTTTCACCGCCAAAAAATCAGTAAACTTTTTCTGCGTGTCCGAAAAGGTCTCCTCTTTTCTTACAGACTGCCGCCCCAAGCAGTTGTTTATGGATAGATTAAAGGAAAAGCATTTACCGTCATTTGAAATGTCATTTTTTTGGTTTTTACATATTTCTATACATCCTAGAAATCCGCCACTTCACGGGTAGGTTATGGGGACCTCCTAGGCACGATATTTGAAGGAATTTTTCGTTTATATTTTTAACTCTTATTTCATGGAAAACTCACTGTCCCTTTAAAAACGTTTTTTTTTACTTTTTGTCCTTGTTTCCTGTCCCCCAGGGCACTACCCGGACCCCCATACACCTTTTATGGCAAATATGTAGCATATATGCCCTCTTGGAGGGCACTCTAAAAAACCGAATTTTCAGCCCCATTGACTTGCATGGGGGTTCGGACTCGAACAAATGGGAAGTTCGGGTTCGGGCCCGAACCGAACTCGGGGGGGTGTTCGGCTCATCCCTAATAAAGATCACAGACAGCTCACTCGTATGAAGGCTTCCCTAGTTATCAGAATCAAACAACATAACTCAAGACTCTTTCCTTCAAGTTTTCCTCTGAGTCTACCACAAGGCTCATTTCACAAACCCAGTGGGGTCAAATAGTCTAAAAATTTCAACTACGGCACCTGCATCTCCGGGTTTTTAAGAGATATCTAGAGAAGAAGCTGTGCCGGGTTCTAAAAATGTGTATTTGGCTCCTTAGTTTTCTTACTGGCTCCAAAGTTTCATCCTAATTTCCCAAGTCCTGCAGTAGCAATTCTATACACTCTTGGGCTGGGTGGGTTTTCTGGTCAGCCCCTGATATTACTACGATGGCTCACACTAGTCTGACTGGGTAGATACGTCACTGAAGTTTTCCTTTCCCCGAAGACGCTGAGGAAAAGTGTGAATTCGCTCCCAGTCAGCGCAGTCACTTGATGAGACACACTGGGCCCTATTACAAACTTAATGCTAGTGTTAAGGCTCACATATCTGAGTCTTAACACTAGATTAAGTGACTTCACCACATGCCCCATATTACAACCATAGCGCTAACTTGTTAAAAAATCCATTAGTGCATCTCAGATTGAGCTCGTTTCGCAAGCTTACTGCTCCCTATACCTAACAAGGGGAGTGCAATCAGTAATTAATATTACAGAGTTCTAACGCCAATTACCTCACTGCTGTGGTAAATAAAAAGTTAACCACAGCTAAGAAGCTGGTGCTAACTGACACTGCTTCCACGGAATCTGCTAGTGCCAGCTGAAAGCCCCCCAAAAATCAGATACTCACCTCTCATCCCACGGCGCGAATGGAGTCCCAATCTGCTGCGTCTAGCACCCAGGAGCAGAGTGAGACTGGGGACAAATAGTCCCCAGTCTCCCATTGCGAATTACTATTCTGCCCTGCATGATTTTGCAAGAACGAGATTGCGCAGGGCTCACTGACTGGCAGAACAACCATCATGGAGTCCTATGGACCCCTGTCATGGAAGTGACGTAGCGTGCCCCGCTTCAAACCCTGAGACTTTTATTTTCCTGGCAAAACCCCAAACAACAGACATTTGCTTTGGGAAAGCCTTTATGTTCATTTATATTGTGTGGTGTGGTTTTAAATGTATTGTAAATTGCTTAGCTTTAGTTTTAAATGTACTTTTATTACTGAATGTAAATGTGAACTTAGAGATGTGTTTTGACGGTGTAGACCTTTCTTTTGTGTATAAACGTAAACAAGTTTGAGTAATGTGTGATTATGAAAGAGGGCTTTCTCTTTGTTATCTGTTTAAGGAGTCATGAGTCTGGGGCAGTATTTCACTGAAAAGGTAATCTGATCTATTGGAACAATAGATTATGTAAATGATGTGTGATAACTGAATGCTAACAAATGTTTACTGTAAATTTCTAAAATTTAAATGACCTAATGTAATCAGAGATCTTCCAGTGGTTTGGTTTATCCAAATTATACCTGTTGGACCTGGGCATAATTACAGTAGCGGCGTTTTTCAATAAAAGTCAGATTCCTGTTTAAACATACAGCCTGTCTGGGTACCCACGATCACCCTCAGAAGGCACAGAGCGGTGTTCTGGAAAATCAAAGAGGCAGAGGATCAGACCAAGCAGGTCTGGAGCTACAGATCAGGCTGCATGAGGCACTGAGTTCCGAGCAACTCAGCGGCCGGGCTGATCTTGGTAAGGGGGGTGTCTGGATAGCCAGGACAGGCGGAAGGAGCGGGTTTCCGTCACAACTCCAGTAGGTGATACTCACAGCAACTGTGTGTATCCAAGAGGTTAGCACGGAGTTACAGGGCAGGCTGCTGAATCAGCGCCTGCCCCATTATATGGTGCTAAAACAGGGATGCTAAGGAGAAGCCTGCAGGCGCTGGCTTTCCACGTTAACGCCCCTCCATGTTTGTAATAGGGCCCAGTGTAGGGTGAAAAGAATGGATCCTTTTAATGGGAATGTACAGGCTTTTATACAGAACAAAATCTGATAACACTGTAATCCCCTCCCATACACCCTGTCCTCCCCAAACATCCCAGGACTGTGTGACACTGCCTCTGGCCAGAGTCCATTCTGGACAGAACAATCGTAAACGGGATTACAGCATCAAATAATGGGCAGTGTTGTGATGTGACAGTCTTTTTGCTGGGTAAATGACACAGTTCAACCCAGTTTACTATATATAACACACCAAATGATGGCTGTGCCGTCACAGTTACCTACAGTGGAATTTGTACATTGCAAATATGACCCTAAATTCCAAGTTAGTATTGAATTTAACCAGCCCTTTGGCTAAATCTATACCTGACTCAGAAACTAGCCCATGATGTATACAGAGATAACGAAAGTTGGCCTTGGTAGGGCTTGCGTGGAGAGTTGTACATACAGAAATGGGTCAAGTTGAGAAGCAATATGCGGAACAGAGTTCCTCCACTATTTTGACGGGGGGAAGCAGTTCCGTTTAGGTCCACATTCTGATTAGGTGGTAATTTATGTTTTTTTCTATATTAAGTCGAAAAATATATATATGCTATTTATTATGCTTATTATAATGACTACCAAAAAGCCACCTCAAATTTATTCATTGGTGTGAGTGTATTTATATATGTGCATATATATATATATATTTAAATTTAAGTGAGAGATGATGGTTTACGTGGTTACATGTGAGATGGCATCAATTTAGGGGCAGAAATTATTATTGAGTTCTCACATTTATTTTTGTAAGACTTGATTCCTGAAAATAGGGGTTGTTGACAAGTCCTTTCCTAGTGTCAACAATTAAAAAATTTGAATGGATCCAAGGTGAATTGTAATGCGAGACACAGAAGGGATATTCATTAAACAACACTTGAACTGCAAGTTTTCATGGAAAAAGATACCTGAAACAGCTAAACTGGTTGCATTGAATTAAATCTCTAATACTGCAGAGCTGCCGATTTTCACTACATATATATGTTGGTCTCATAGGCGTGCGCACGGGGTGTGCCGGGTGTGCCTGGGCACACCCTAATGCTGGCCCACAACACATTCTGGGTCCCAGCTGGCCGCATCCGATGGATAGCCGCCGGGACCCCCTCATCTCCGCATGCCTGCGGCAGTGTCCGCTTCCCTGGTGGTCCCTGTGGTTTGCGGGGTGCTGCACTGCGATCTGCGCTTAGTGCACAGACCGCAGAACACGTCCCACACTGACACAAGCGGCCGGCGGTCGCTGATGACCTGTCACCTGACCGCCGGCGCTATGACACAGTCAGTGAGCGCCGGCGGTCAGGTGACAGGTCATCAGCGACCGCCGGCCGCTTGTGTCAGTGTGGGAAGTGTTCTGCGGTCTGTGCACTAAGCGCAGATCGCAGTGCAGCACCCCGCAAACCACAGGGACCACCAGGGAAGCGGACACTGCCGCAGGCATGCGGAGATGGGGGGTCCCGGCGGCTATCCATCGGATGCGGCCAGCTGGGTTCCCCCTCCTCGACCCCACCCCCCTCTGTGCCACTGGACCACCAATGATTCGTATTCAACCCCCTCCCTGCAAGCAAAAAAAAAAAGAAGGTAAGCAGGAGAGGGGGCAATTTTATATTAACATATTTTTTAATAGCATTTATATAATATTTTAAAAACAGAAAAGGTAGACACCGGCTACCCAATTAAACGATTACAATGTACACAGTATTAAATCCACTAAAAATGAAAAAGATGTAACCTCCCTAAAGGGAATGGGAGGCATGGTTTACTATTCCCTTTAGGGAGGTTACATCTTTTTATTTTTAGTGGATTTAATACTGTGTACATTTTAATCGTTTAATAAAGTTTAATGGGTAGCCGGTGTCTACCCTTTCTGTTTTTCTAATATACATTAGGGTTATGCCCACACTGACACTGGCTTTTTTTCTATATCCCCAGTGTTCTATTTCTCGGTTGTTTTTATTTATAATATTTATACGCACATCACTGAGTTTTATTGCTGTGATATGCTCATTCACTCCGTATATTACTGTAGGTTTTATTGCTGTGAATCTCTGCTACGCTCATACATACTGCACATTACTGAGGGTTTTATTGCTGTGGTCCTCTGATATGCTCATACACACCGCACATTACTGTGGGTTTTGCTGCTATGGAGCTCTGGGATACGCTCATATACACCGCACATTACTGTGAGTTTTATTGCAATGGAGCTCTGATGCGCTCATACAAAATGCACGATACTGAGGAGTTTTATTGCTGTGGAGCTCTGTGATATGCTAATACACACCGAACATTGCTGAGAGTTTTATTGTTGTGGATTCTGGGATACGCTCATACACAGTGCACATTACTGTGGATTTTATTGCTACATACCCCCGGGGTGTAGGGGGGAGGATATAGTTTTGTATTTGAACGTATGGCTGTGTGTGTATAAATGCATGTATTTGTCTTTAAACAGGCTGCTGTGTGTAAAATTCTGCGCCTGTTTCCTTGTCGCAGTCCGGTGTTGCCCCCTTGCCCTAGACCCAAAAGGCTGGTATTGCGCACAGAAATCACCACAATATCTGCTGCCTGCACTCCACAAAAAGAATTACAGCGAGCGTATTGGCAGCATCGTGAGGTACAGGTAGGAGACTGTATTGGTGCAGGTCATTAAGAGGTTAAGGACAGTATTACAAAGTTGGTGCTAACTTAACCAGAGCTGTTGTTAACTTAACAGCTCCATAGGCTATAATGACTCTGGTAAGTTAACAACAGCTTTGGTTAAGTTAGCACCAACTTTGTAATATGGCCCTAAATGGGTCACTCACCTCAAATTTCACTCCCTTTAACATTTAAATAACTTTGCTGCTGACGACATGCTGAGCGCATCCTCTGGGTTCATGTTTGTGTGCAGATGTAATCGTCACGTCATTGAAGTCCTTGCGAGATACGGCAGGTCGGCAGAATGATTCCCAGAGTGAGACTGAGGGACTTTTTCTCTCAGTCTCCGTCTGCTCCTGGCGGCCAGAAGAAGTTCTTGTCGTGGGATGAGAGGCAAGTATCTGATTTTTGGGGGTTTCAGCTGGTGCTGACTGATTCTGCAGAAGTGGAATCTATTAGCACCAGGCCCTGGCTGTGAGTAAATGTTCAGTAACCGCAGCCGGACAGTAATTAGTGTTAGTATATTGTAATCAAAATGCTGATTAACACTTTGCGCTCCCCATGTTAAGTATAGGGAGCACAAAATACAGTAACCTCACGCTGAAAAGCGCAAGATTCCAAACGGTAACAGGTTTTTTAACCCGTTAGCATTTGGATCGTAATATGGTGCGCCTGCGCTAGGACCACCAGAGCTAACATTAACGCTCACTCAGGTGGGCACTAAAGTTAGCGTTAGTTATATATTCTATGGGCCATATTATATTCCTAACAATCTTTTAGATGAAAAAATGTGGTAAAATAAATCTACACGCTGCATGTAATCGAAATTCAAATGGAAATTTTATTTTTTTGATCTAGCATTTTGACGTGACATGAGGTATACCGGGGTCATTGGTCCTCTAGCTGTTTTGGAACTATATCACATATGTTGCTCAGCCACTAATTAAGGTAGTTGAGACTCATTTGAAATGTAGTTCCAAAACCTCTGGGTATCCAAGGTTGCTGAACTCCTGAAGCATACACCAACAGGGTTATTCAGAGAGCGTGAAAAGCAGGAGAATGACTGGAGAATGAAAAATTCTAGGTCAAAATAGCCAAACCAGAAAAATTCTCCCTTTCATCTCACTTTCCAAATCAGCTATTTTGACCTAGAATTTTTCCTTTCTCCATTCATTCTCCTGCTTTTCACGCTCTCTGAATAATCCTGATAGTAATGATATATTTTGTCTGAATGTGTGTGTGTGTGTCTGTGTGTGTATAATATATATATATATATATTAGTGTGTGTTTGAGCTTTTGGGTGCACACCCTAATGCAATAGGCTGCGCACGCCTATGGTTGGTCTAAATTATGCCTTTCATTTTCAATGGCCCAAAACCTGCTGTTAAATGAATATACCATTTGGCCTATATTTAACTGTTAAACATCTGGCACTGTGGCCAGAGAGACAATTAACTTCCCTAAACAGTAGATGTCAGTGCTCTGCAATGCTTTATGTCATCTCGCTGATTACTCTGGGGAGATATGGTATACAGGTCCTCTCTTGGGGCAGCAGATTGCAATTCATGCACATTCCAGATGTCAATGATTCATTTCATGGATGGCCTGTCATGTCTACTTGCCTGTGAAGTATTTTTTTTCCATGTCATTTTCTAATAGATCATCTCAACTTGTGAGTCGTGACCAGCTCCTCGCTCTGACATCAACGGGTCAGCAGGAAAGTGTCCCGATTTCAATTGGGATGCACTATCGCACAAATACAGACCCAGTGGACGGCCAGCCTTATGTGTGGAAATATGTAAATCTCGGTTTTTATTCTTTCAGGAATCGTACTAAAGGATTGGAGAAAAGCTGCTACGGTCCCTATATTCAGAAAAGGTTGACAATGTGTGCCTGGGAATTATAGACCTGTGACCTTAACATCTGTGGCTGGGAAAGTATTTGAGGGGTTACTAAGGGATAATATTCAGGAATTTATTGGGAGGTTTAATGTAATTAGCAGAAATCAGCATGGTTTATGAAACACAGATCATGTCAGACTAACCTAATTACGTTCTATGAGGAAGTAGAAGTATAGATCAGGGGGTCGCAGTGGATGTGATTTACTTGGATTTTCCCAAATCTTTCGACGCAGTTCCACACAAAATAATTCTTGTTCTTGGATAGAACATTGGCTAAACAACAGAGTACAGAGAGTGGTCATTAATGGTAAATTTTGAAGACAGACAGCAGTAGTAAGTGGGGTCCCTCAGGGGTCTGTTATAACCAATACTATTCAGTTTATTTATAAATTACCTTGAAATAGGCATCGAAAGTCATGTATCAGTGTTTGCAGATGACACAATGCTAGGAAAGGTCATAAAATGTGAACAGGATGTTACTTCGCTGCAGAGGGATTTAGATAGATTGGGGGACTGGGCACTTAAATGACAGATGATATTTAATGTAAACAAATGCAAGGTTATGCAGTTTTGGAGTGAAGAACATACAAGCAATTTATACCCTAAATGGTACTGAGCAGAGTTAGGGTAATCAAGGCAGGAGAAGTATTTAGGAATTATTATTATTGTCATAATTTACATAGCGCTAACAGTTTCTGCAGCGCTTTACAATAACCAAAGGGAACAAGATACAGATAAACAGAAATAGGATGGAAACAAGAGGTGTAGAGGGCCCTGTTCATAGGAGCTTACAATCTAGAGAATAGACTCCAAACTCAACAACACTGTCCAATGTTAAACAGCAGCCGCCAAGGCCAGCAAGGTATTGGCATTAAAAGGGGAATTCACTTGGGATTAAAACATAATTTTGCCTCTGTATAAATCAATAGTAAGACGCACCTTGAATATGCCGTGCAATTTTGGACACCTATCTTAAGAAAGGATATAACGGTACTAGAAAAAGTGCAGAGACGGGCGACTAAATTAATAAGGGGAATGGAAGATTTAAGTTATGAGGAAAGACTAACAAGCTTAAACCTGTTTAGTTTAGAGAAACGGCACCTTAGAGGGGATCTGATAACTTTATATAAATATATACAGGGCCATTATAAACCATTGTCTGTAAACCTATTCATTAATAGGACTATACACAGGACACGGGGACACCCATTTAGACTGGGTTCAGACTAGCGTATTTAAAGAGCGGAAGGAACGTCCGTGAGAGTGGATGTTCCTTCCACTCGACGCCCATCTGGCCACCTCGGTGAGCGCAGTTAGTGGAGAATCGCACTTTGCAGCTCCGACAATTACAGCTCCGACAATGAGCGTCCTAGCGCTTTGACGGAGAGGGGTGCTGCACGGACGCAGCACGGCCACCGTTGCGCGCGCAATTCGTGTGGCTGGCCCCGTCGCAGCGTCTCAATGCTGCGACGGATGCCAGAAGGCACGTCCGTACAGGCGCACATAGACTGGACGAAAGGAAATTCAGCCTAAAGCATAGGAAGGGTTATTTTACAGTGAGAACAATAAAGCTGTGGAATTCTCTGCCTGTTGAGGTGGTTGGGTCAGAGATTGTACAGATGTTTAAACAACAATTGGATGTTTTCTTGTGAAAATAGAATATTAGGGGTTATAATATTTAATATGTTGGTAAAAGCTGTTCGATCCAAGGAGAAATGTGACCGTCATCTTAGGTCAAGAAAGATTTTTTTCCCAGTACAGTATGTTGTATTTGGGCCTTCTTTCGGATCAAAATTAGAAGGTGTTGTGTGAAAAGCTGAACTCAATGGACACATGTCCTTTTTTTCAGCCTATGTAACTATGTAAGTGGAATATGAGGACAAAATAAAGAGCATTGTGTTCAGAAGAGATGAGGGACTGCCAGGAATGATGCTGGATTTAATTAAACAAATGTTGCAAATATTTAGCATGTGGTGTGTCTGTTAGAAACGTGAGAAAGTGAAAGATTGTGCAGCAATATTATGTGAGAAGAGATGGAGAGGTTTTCAAACATTCATATCATATGGGGGTCAATGCTAACTTGTTTTAACCCCCTCCACCTCCAGATATCTCAAACTCTAGCCCCCAAATGTTCTATGCCTATAATTCTCAGAAATCTTTGAATACAATAGATGGTCAGAGAATCATGGGAGTAGTAGGTCAGGAACCACTGAGGGGCCCGAGTATGCGATCCCTTCCATAAACCCTCTTCATGCATAGGTTAAAGACATAGCTCTCACTAGAAAACAATTGACACTTAAGAACACTAAAGAGGTTATTCACAAAGTGCTGGTGTTTGTTGTCGGAAATAGAAGAATTTCACAAAACTAAAATATAAAGAGTGACAAGAAATTCTTCAAAGTGAAGCGTCTCCTGCTGATTGGATTTTTGTTTTGTGAAATGCTGGCATAAGTCAGCGCAGCAATACCAAAGATTTTCCACAGTAAACACCAGTGCTTTGTGAATAAGGCTTTAAAAAAAATTTTTAGTTCAGTTTGGGTGGAAAGAAAATAGAAATTAAATTATGAACCGTGAATTAATTTAAGTATTAAAAGATGCTCTGGCCTCCAGTTACAAGTACTTATAAAGCGCCAACCAGTTCTATAGCACTGTACAATGGATGAGACAGAGCAAAAATACATGCAAGTTAAACAAACAGTAGGAGAGAGGACCCTGCTTGAGCTTTTACAATCTGAGAGGAGAGGGGTGACACCCTCTAGGTGAGGGTAAATAGCTGGGCATGGGAAGTAGCGGTCATGGAGGGCTGTGCGGGAACATGAGGCAAGAAATGTACAGTGGGGGGACCACAACCTTTTAATTTAACTTAAATGGTGTTTGGTCATAATGAGACGAGTGTTTCTCCTTTACCTCTTCACCTCCCATAAATAATATTTTGTATATACATTTCTGTCTCTTGCATATTTTTGTGAACACCTGGTAGTGATGAGTCGTTTAAAATAACGTTTTCTGACTAGAAAATAATATATGTATATTATTCTTCGAAATTTTACAAATAACTACCCACTCTAACTCAAAGTAGAACTTAAAATGGGTTAATTATATCTTATTTCACCCTTTTTTGTTTATATATTTCATTTTTTTCTCTTCCTCCTTCAATTCTTTTTTGCTTGGTTTCTTTCACGAAGCCTTCTGATGTTTGGTATGGTTTATAAGCCGTCTGTGATATACTGTGCTTGGGCTTGATTTTGTACCTGTGTTTTTATTAAAATCTTCAAAATAAAGATTTTTTTTTTAAAAATGGGTTATGTATTTCTTCTTCAACCAATTGGAGATCTAGAAAATCAGTTACATTACGGAGTAAAACCAGTTTGGTAATGACTTACTATTACAGTCATTTATTTTAAACGGTTTCTGGGGTTGGTGTGACCTCATTTGACAGGACATGTAATACTAATTTAGAAAAAAACATAATTGCTTGTGATTAACCCCTTCACTACATATTGAATATATTTCCTACATATTTATTTTCTGTGTTAATCTGTAAATTTTTGCTTTGTTTTTAATATCTTGTATTTTTGTAATATCTTGTATCTTTATTACTTTGTATTTCTGTAACAACTGTAATATTTCAATGTTCTTGAACCCAGGACATACTTGAAAACGAGAGAAATCTCAATGTATCCTTCCTGGTAAAATACTATGCAAATAAATAAATAAACAATGTTCGGACACACCTGAGATCGTTCCCCAAGATCGTGTATATTCATTCTGGTCTTTTTCTGGAGCAATGTAAAGGAATTTTTTTATTGCAAATTAATTTTAATTTGTATATGTTATCCAGAACATATTCCTAAAGTTGCAGTATACGGAACACTATAGCCAATGTGCTGCAGCTCATGGAACTCAAGTCTGTGTCCGTAACAGAGACTGGCTTTTGCCTGCATACGTCTCAGGGACACATGCTGCTGTAACAAAGTTTAACCAGCAGGGGGATCCTCTGCCTCTCATATGTGCTTGCTGTATTGCATTATATTGTAACACTGCATTTATACATGCAAGATACATTATTACAGTTTGGGTAGCGAAACATCGATTTCTATAAACACACTGGTTTCTGCCTGTGGTTTTATGATAAACAACTTGTTAATGAAAGGGATAAACACCAAAAGCAGACTGTTTGAGGTGCGTCACTTTGAACGTTGTGTACATGGGCCTAGAGCTGTATTTGGGCGGTACAGGCCTGATGTTCTGTATTATTTCCCTGCCATCTCCTATGTTGATATTACCCTGTACCTGTAGGGTGCAGGGTGTTTGTGTAATCTGTGTAATGTAGGACTACTTTTATTATCTATGACTATCAGGGTAATTCAAAGAGATCCGAATTGCTTGAGAAAGGTAACCGAACGCTGAAAATCAGCGTTCGGTTACCTTTCTTGGCCATTCGGCTATCCAGAGCCAGAGAGCAGGCAATTCGCCAAATCCTGGCGAATTGCCTACACATACGGTACCTGTTCGGTGCCTGTTTGAGGGCAGTGAAACCCCCATGAAAAAGCACTGCTTCGGCTATTCAGAGAACGAAAACCAGCAGTGAAAGGTTCCCGAAATGCCCTGCCATTCGGTGGTTTAATTCGGCAAGTTTATTCAGGAGAATCCCATAGGATTCAATGTTAAAAATATTCCCGTTTTAATTCAATATCTAATAAACCGTTCATTATAAAATTCTGCAGTAACGAGTCTCTTTATTTATCGATTTTTTAGGATATTTTAAGCATTTTTCTGTATTTATTTTTTTTAAGTTTACTTATTTTTTCTGTAACAGCTCTCTTTATTATCATTCCCTGGACCTCATATGTAAATTTCAGACATTTTCGCTCAGTAGTTTCTTTGCAAACAGCGTTTCAGTTTTCAAACATTCATGCAAACTGTTTTCCTAATTTATTCACAGCCTCTTCTGGTCTTTCCGGAGACTGCGATCGGCTCCTGCTCGGGTTTTTCCGTGGTTTTCGGTGGGTTAATCCAGATGTTTTTGCAGGTTTTCGGCGTGCATTCGCCGGGTTTTGCGGTTAGTTTTCGTCGGGTTTGCGGCAGCCTTTCCCTGCAATTCGGGGACCCTGTGCTGTTTGCTGAATACACCGCAGGGTCACCGAAATGCAATCGGCAAAAGGAACCGAATTGAAGAGAACGAAAAGTCACCGAACGTGCGGTGACTTTTCGAATCTCTTTGAATTACCCTGTATGTATCTGTTACGATCTGCTGATAGGATAACTGTGTGGGTTATGTTAGCCTTTTCCAACTCACCCTATCTGGAATGTGTTATCTGTTGAATGTTTGAATATGGATATTGTTCTGTCTTCAGCCTGTAGATGACACGGACTGGGTTAATTACAGAGATCTGGGATATTTGCATGGACGGAGATAAATAAAATTAGAATGCCCTGAAAAATTAACAGTTAAGGTGTCATGAGAATTTTTTTGTTTGCAGGAGTAAAATCAACACCAATATTATCAGGATCACACTGGATTCTACAAAGATAGTTTTTGTTATTTATAATCATTATTCTCTGGAAGTGTTTGTGGGATTATTTAGTGTGAGCCAACATATTTTACTCTTGCATTGAGGTAGTAGACCTGATCTAAGTCCAAAATGTAATATTATTGGCTGTTTTGATGCATAATGTTCTCCAGAGGAATGAGCCCACCCAGCCTGTAATCAGATCCCAAAGCTACTGTACTGTTTACGGTTTGGATTTTTTCAAGCCTTTCATTTTCTGAGTATCACAAAATTTACCTCACATCATACTGGACTGATAAGCCGAAAAAAGCGAGCCAAGACCTATTATTAATCAATTTGTTAAAAGCTATTTGACATAGATCTGAATTGAAAATAAATAAGGCTGTAAAAATATATTATTTTCATGGAAGCAGAATTGCAAAATAAAACATATTTTTGGCCCCATAGACTCAAGACATAACATTTTGCCAAGTCTTGTAAATAGTTGCCAATATATAAAGTACGGCAAACGTCTGGAAGGATGGGATGCAGGCGACGGGGAAATTAAAATGTTCCAGCACTGCCAGCGAGGAGGAACGCACTGTGTAAACATACTCTGACTTCTATTGCGTGCAGGGGTTATATACAAACTGCTTCTTCGCGAGTGCATTTACATGTTACCATAAACAGGACATTCATCCTTATTAGGGGAATACCATAGATCAACAAATTAACCCTTTAAATATATGATACTTTGCTCTCTTATCAAGCAAGATTTCATCTTAGGGGCAATTGTCAACATAAAATATTATTTAGACGTATGTACACTGTCATTCACTCTGCTGATACATCTATATACTTTCAGAAAGTCAGACAGATCACCTATAAACAAGCCATAACTCCTTCCCTCCACAGGACATTCCATGCCGTCCTGGCGGCGGGAGGGCTTTGAAGTCACAGGGTGTACATGTATGCCTCGCTGTCTTTAACCCTTTCGCTGCTGAGGCTTTTCCCGCCTCTGTCCTGAGCTCATTTTTACCGATTTTGCTCATCATGTTTAAATGCGTTTTGAAGGCTTATTTTAGTATATGACACAGACATATTATATATCGTTCTTTCCGGCAGACTCGGCAGATTCATAATATGTCATTATTATATGTATACGTCATGACCTGTCTGTTTATTATAACAAAAAATGCAATAAAATCTGAATTTTAAATAATTTACAATGTGTAAAGTGTTTTTTTTTCACATTTTAAGATGCGAGCAATTGCGGTTATATTTTGTATGGGGTGCACTTGTTAAAAAAATTAGAGATGGGGTCTCATTACATTTTTTTTGGGGAAAATTACGCGATTTTTAACAAACGCACCGCATGCAAAAATCGTTAGTGCAGCATCATTGTTCACATTATAATTGAAATGGGAACAATATTGCTGCATTAACAAACCAAAAAAAAGAAAAAAAACTTGTTTATTTTTTTTATTATTTTTTTTAAAATATTTTTTTATTTTTTATTTTATTTATTTTTTAGAACTTTTTTTATACTCATGTTTGGTATTGTTGGAACGGCCATGCTCTGGCCGATCCAACAATACCAAACATTAACCCCTAACTGCCACGGATCGGGAGATAGGGGGTTCATTGGAACCCCCTATCTCCACCATTGGTGGCAGTTAGGGGTTAACTCCAGGACTGGCGTCATCGTGCTATGCACGATGACGCCAGTCCTCAGGGGGCATTCCCGGAAGCTTGGCCGACATCCAAGATGTCGGCCAGCTCCGGGAAAGGATCACGAACCGGCGCTTTTCGGCGCCGATTCGTGATCTGGCCCCCATGGGGTTAATGCCAGGTACCATTTGGAAGGGCAGGCTGTGCCCTTCCAAACGGTGCCTGGGTTAACCCCCTGCACGCCGCCGATTGAGAGGGAGAGAGGTCTGAAGGACCTCCCCCCCCTCCCTTTCAGGCGCCTCCTCCGCACATGCGGGGGGGGCGCCTGAATTAGGTGTCATCGCGCCCCCGCGATGACACCTAATTACTCCGGCAGCGGTTCCGGGTGCTGGGCTGACATCGAGGATGTCAGCCCGCTCCGGGGGGGCCAGCGATCGGCCGGAACCCGGCCGAACGCTGGCCCCAAAGAGAGGACGCGCTCAGCGCGTCCACCGCATGGAACGCTACCTGCGGTTGGACGCGCTCAGCGCGTCCACCGCAGTTAAGTGGTTAATAGGGCCACCTCGGCCCCTCCCCACAGCCTGTGTGTGCTGACTCGCGGTGTGTGTCATTGGCTGCATGGGGACGGCCTGAATTCGAGCCGTCCCCCTGCAGCCAATGACGCTCGCTGCGCGTCGGATGCGGGCCACAATCAGTGCCACGCGACAGCACCTGTCGGCGTGGCGTACCTTTATGCCTCCCCGGCGAAAGCCACCCCTTAAGGGTGCCACTCGCGTGTCCTTAAGGGGTCAAAAGAACGCACTATTAAAAAATACACCCCTTTTTCCCTTTAAATATTATTTTAATATTTTTTTTCTTAATTTAGTGTTAAAAAGTCACATTTTCTCCCTTGTGCTCAGCTACTCCTCATCATCTCTGAAATTCGTAAGGCCCTGGAGCTTTCTTATGCCAATTGCATGCCTACATAACTTTGGTACATTGTTACACAAATTTCTTACCTTGCGCAACACATGCTATAAGATTTTGGGACACAGCATGACATCAGCACTCCGAGTCTGCTGACATCATCTATTACGAAGGTGGTCCCTGGTAAGTGGGATATTCCAAATCTTGTCTGCTGAGTGACAACTGTGCAGGTTGAGGAAACCCCTCCACTTCACACAACGGTACCAACCAAACAGAGCTGCAGGGAGGGGGGGAACTTTATTAAGCAAAACTGGTCATGGTGCGTAGAATGTCCTTTTAAGTGTACCTAGAATAAATGTATTGATTTTTTATTTCAGGATTTTAACTTTTTTTTTAATTGAATGAAGCATAGGGAGATCTCAGATATATACAGTATAATATATATTCAGAATGCACCATTTGTTAAATATAGTCCAACTTTTCCTAGAAATTTATGGAATAGCTGTTTCTTCATGAGCAAAAGAGCTATAAAGGCTTTTTTAGGGGCAATTGGAAGCCAAAGGTAGGTCAGCTGGATATAGACAAGCAGCTCTGTATAGATTGAAACAAAACCGACAGAATCACTTAAGCACTACGGAACTTGCGTACATAATGTGTGCAAGTCCCAAAGCTGTGCACAACTTGTGTTTCCTACGCTTCGCAAGCTGCGTAGGAGTGCAAATTGCATAGAAATGCTTCCGGGACTAACAGGTCCAGAGTACCTGAGCTGAAGAGGAGGAGCTGCAAGGGACAAAAAGGCGAGTACTTAAAAAAACAGCAACACCAAAAAAAAGAATAGAAAATATCTCTGCCCAATTATTTAAGGGCAAGAAAGGAACTTTATTTTTTAATAGGATATCCGTTTAAGCCTAAATTTAATACAATATTTTAATTATAGTTTCACTTTAAATAATAATGATAAGGTCCCCGGTAACTCTTTTTCTAAGATCAGCAGATGTAACGTGTCCAACTGTAATGACTCATCTGCATTCTATTCCGAGAGTCCCATCCTCCGTCATAAATTGTCTTGTCTTTGTTAATACGGTTCCAGAAATGTGGCTTTGCTATTTTGTTTGTATAGAATGAATCACTGGAGATGATTACACTAGAAATGTGGCTTTTGGTCTTGGATGCAGTGCCCCTTCAAAATTATATAATAAAAATACAGGGCTGTATTACAATGTTTGCACTAAAACGGGGGACATTAAGGTGGAAAACCCCTTAGTGTCCCCCGTTTTAGCACCATATTACGGGGCAGGCGCTGATTCAGCAGCCTGCTTCATAATGCAGCGCTAAGCCACTGGATACCCGCGGCAGCGCTAACGTGCCGCTGCGAGTATCACCTCTTGCAGTCCATAGGACTCCATGGAAGTTTCTGCTGCCGGGTCACGTGACCTGCAAAATCTAGCTCTCTCGAGATCGTGCAGTTCCATGGAGTGATCGCGGAGGGAGACCAGGGACTATTTGTTCCTAGTCTCACTCTAATCCCGGCGTTCAGAACCGGCGGATCGGTCCACCGTTCACGCTGCAGGATGAGGGGTGGTATCTGATTTTTGGGGGTTAACAGTTGGTGCTGTCTGATTTCGCAGAAAGGGAATCAGTTAGCACCAGCTTCTAGCTGTGGGTAACTTTTCAGCTAACCGCAGCGGTGCGGTAACTAGTGATAGGACTTTGTAATCATACAGCTACCGTATTTTTCGCTCCATAAGACGCACCTGACCATAAGACGCACCTAGTTTTTAGAGGAGGAAAACAGGAAAATAAATATTTTGAAATCAAATAGTGTAATAATGGATATTGCCCCAGCTCCTCTCATGGATATACTGCCCCAGCTCATGGATACTGTCAGCCAGCTCATGGATACTGTCCCCCAGCTCATGGATATGCCCCCCAGCTTATGGATCTGCCCCCCCAGCTCATGGATATGCCCCCCAGCTCATGGATATGCCCCCCAGCTCATGGATATGCCCCAGCTCATGGATATGCCCCAGCACATGGATTTGCCCCCCAACTTATGGATATGCCCCAGCACATGGATAATGCCCCAGCTCATGGATATTGCCCCAGCACATGGATATTGCCCCAGCACATGGATATGCCCCAGCACATGGATATTGCCCCAGCACATGGATATTGCCCCAGCACATGGATATACTGCCCCAGCTCATGGATATGCCCCAGCTCATGGATATGCCCCAGCTCACTCATGGATATGCCCCAGCAGCTCATGGATATGCCCCAGCTCACTCATGGATATGCCCCAGCAGCTCACCTGCCGCCGCCGCTGCGTTAGGCTCCCTCTGAGCGTGCGTCTGGCGGCAGGAAGCTTGGGCACTCGCCTGGGGGAGCCACGTGACCGCGATCTCGCGAGATCGTGGTCATGTGGCTCCCCCAGGCGAGTGCCCAAGCTCCTTGCCGCCGGACGCACGCTCAGAGGGAGCCTAACGCGGCGGCGGCGGCAGGTGAGCTGAGGCATATCATGGGGCATTCGCTCCATAAGACGCACCCACTTTTCCCCCAACTTTTTGGGGGGAGAAAAGTGCGTCTTATGGAGCGAAAAATACGGTAATTAACTCTTTTGTGCTCCCCATGTTAAGTATAGGAAGCGCAAAGTACAGTAAGCTCGCAGAAGCCCCGATGCGCTAACGGGTTTTTTAACCTATTAGCGTTCGGAATGTAATATGGGGGGCATGCGCTAGACTCACTTAAGCTAGTGTTAATGCTCACATAACTGAGCGCTAATGCTAGCGTTAAGTTTGTAATATTGCCCATAGCCATTTAAGACATTTTAATGAGTGTACTAAAGGTAAATTTCCTGGAATTCTTACTTCTTTATTTGGATTTGGAGGGATAAGAATGAGTCTATTATGTCTTTGGTAGTTCATTTTATAGGGTTCAGTTAATCTATACCTCTTGAGAGCCTCCAATTAAAAGGGGAAAGTCTGTCTTTTAGAGTCAAATTCCTCTGCATCCTCCTCTGGTTGGAGGTCAACAATTTTGGCAACACAAGAACTACAACTCCCATGATGCCTAGCTACTCATGGAATCATGAGAAAGGCTGCTGATCTCTTATATGGTGTTCCAATTATGTGGCATTTATGACATTATAACGGAGCAGAAAAGCTATAAAACTTCCAGCAATGAGCATCTAGACTACGGATGTCAAACTCGGGAATTTTTTTTTTTGAAAAAAGTATAAACAATGCTTAAAAAATACTAAAAAATCTAAAAATAAAGAGACTCTTTATGGCAGAATATTATAAGCAATGGTTTATTAGATATTGAATTAAGGGGGGTGTGGCCGGCAGCGAGCGGGAGCAGACGTGTTCTGATGGAGCTCCAGCTGACTCTCCCTTCACTATTTTAGTATTAACCCTTTCGCTGCTTAGACTTTTCACACCTCTGTGCTGAGGTCATTTTTACCGCTTTCGCTCATCATGTTTAACCGCGTTTTGAAGCCATATTTTGATATATGACCCAGACATATTATATATCGTTCTTTCCGGCAGACTTGGCAGATTCATAATATGTCATTATTATATGTATACGTCATGTCCTGTCTGTATATTATAACCAAAAATTTAATAAAATTTGAATTTTCAATAATTTATTATGTGTAAAGTGTTTTTTTTTCACATTTTAACATGCGATCGTTTGTGGTTATATTTTCTATGGGGTGCGCTTGTTAAAAAAATTAGAGATGGGGACTCGTTACATTTTTTTTGGGGGAAAATGTCACTATTTTTAACAAACGCACCGCATACAAAAATCGTTAGTGCAGCATCATTGTTCACATTATAATTGAAATGGGAACAATATTGCTGCATTAACAAAACCAAAAAAAAAACTTGTTTATTTTTTTTTTAGAATGTTCTTTTTAAATATTTTTTTATTTTTATTTTAAATTTTTATTTTTAAAAAAAATATATTTTCATGTTCATGTTTGGTATCGTTGGAAAGGCCATGCTCTGGCCGATCCAACGATATCAAACATTAACCCCTAGCTGCCACGGATCGGGAGATAGGGGGTTCATTGGAACCCCCTATCTCCACCATTGCTGGCAGCTAGGGGTTAACTCCAGGACTGGCGTCATCGTGCTATGCTATGCACGATGACGCCAGTTCTCAGGGGGAGTTTCCGGAGGCTTGGCCGACATCCAAGATGTCGGCCAGCTCCGGGAGAGGATCACGATTCGGTGCTTTTCAGCGCCGAATCGTGATCCGGCTCCCCAGGGGTTAATGACAGCCACCGTTTGGAAGGGCAGGCTGTGCCCTTCCAAACGGTGCCTGGATTAACCCTGTGCACCCCGGCGATCGGGAGGGAGAGAGGTCAGATGGACCTACCCCCCTACCTTTCAGGCGCCTCCTCCGCACACGCGGCGGGGCGCCTGAATTAGATGTCATCGCGCCACCGGCCGATCGCTGGCCGCAAAGGGAGGACACGCTCAGCGCGTCCTCCGCATGGAACAGCACTGCGGGTGGATGCACTGAGCGCGTCCTCCGCAGTGAAAGGGTTAAAAGGTACCTGTGCGGCTGGCCACCGGTACTGAGCCGTCTGGAGCCCGTTTAGCCCCCCCTCCGGACCAGAGAATCCACTGGTGACTGCTGACTCGGGCTGGAGTGATGCCGGCGGCCATCTTGCGGCCTACTTCCCAGATCCAGAAGCCTGCTGGTCTTGCCGGTTTGAACGCTTTACCCCATACTGGACTCTTGTCGAGGGCTGAGGAGATGGAGGGCCCACGTCTGGATGATTGTCCCCCGGGGGCGGCGGATGGACCTGCGAGTGGGCGGGAGGACGGATCCCCCCCTTACACTGGAGGTGAGGGAGCCCTGGCTTTGGGCCTGGAAGTCTGCCTGCTAATCCTGGCGGGAGAAAACGAGGATGGTCCAATTACCAGGGGTGTCTGGCGGCAGATGATGGCTGCGTTGCGGTGCTGCCGGGCGTCGGTGGCCCTGAAACCGGAAACGAGGTCTCTAGACGCAAGGCCGCCGCCAGCTGAAGCCGTTGAGCCGAGCCAACCGTACGTCTGCGGGCTGTATTCCCGGGCGGCGCTTGCCGAGGCTGAAACACTCCCTGCTGCTGTGGACTCGGGCCTGGTGGAGGCTGCGACGATACTTGTGAGGACCACGACGCCGAAGCTGCTGGAATGCTGTTTGTCGACTGCTGGGGAGACACTGCGAGCAGCCCTTGCCAGAACTGCTGTGGGTGCTGTATATGACCCCCTCAGGGACTGCCTTGATTTCTATACCCTGTCTCAGGCCTGTTTTTCTGACGTGCCTGGGCACTCCGAAAAGCCGTTTGATGTTCGAGCTGTGGCGTCTCCATTCCCTTTTTTCGACTCTGGCTGATTTACTTTTGCCCCACTCTCGCTCCAGTATGTTGAGATTCCCTGTACTGTGTTACCCGTGTTACTCCCCCCCTCCCCCTGATCTGAGACGCTTTGGACACCCCGCTTTTGAACACCCCGCTTTCCTGGCTGATACCCTCTTGGCTGTAATTTGCGTCCCCCCTTTTATTTATTTTTTTCAGCTTCCCCAAACACTGATGCTCTGTTGACATGTTTTTGAGGACTTTAGTTTATTTTTATGTGGCAAGTTAACGCAGTATTTTTGAATGTTTCTTCGCTGAGCATGTTATTTGGACGACTCCTACCCCCCCTGTTATTCCTCCCTTTCCCCCTTTTTTTTTTTTTTACGCTTTACTTTTGGCGTTTGGGTTCATTCGGGGTGTGCCATTGTGGCGGCCACCATGGCTCTGCCCGCCATACCTGGCCCTGGAGTACCCCGGCCTTGTGACCTGCACATTTCCATGGCCTCCTACAGTCCTTTGGACCTTTAGGAGTGAGCCAGGAAAGTCACATATTCGGCCTTTTGCCACCTTCCTTTTTTTTTTCTTTTTTCTTTTTCTCTTTCGGTTCTGGGGCACTTTCTGTTATGTCTCTCCCCCCCCCCCGCCTTCTTATTTGCTTATAATTTTACTATTTGCTGAAATTAAAATTAAAAATAAATAAATATTGAATTAAAATAGAATAGAATATTTTTAACATTGAAGCCTATGGGATAAAACATTCTTGTTGCTAAAACATCAGGCAGACGAGGCCCTCTAAATCAGGCACTGTAGAGGGCAGCCCGCCGGAGCCTCCCTCCCAAGGACCCCTTGACTTGAGGAGCATGCGGCCGCAAGATTACAGAGCTGCGACTGTGCGGGCTGGCCAGCCGGGTGCATGTGGCAGAGAGGTGGCGCAGGGACTCCAGGGAGGGAGCCTCGGCAGACCCCCCCTTCCGCCCAACCAGGATCCAGGTTGCAGGGTGCATGTGGCAGAGAGGTGGCGCAGGGACTCCAGGGAGGGAGCCACGGCAGACCCCCCTTCCGCCCAACCAGGATCCACTGACCACCAGGCTAAGGTAAGGCGACACATTTTTTAAAAAAAATAAAATCCGAGGACATTTTTAAATGTCCCCATCAACATAAAATAAAACTTATTTTTTTCTTTCTAATACTCATCTGATTCCTGGATCCACAAACTGTAGAGGTGCTGCCCGGCAGTGTGCGGAATCATATGCTGCATTAATTATACTGTAAGGCTGGGTTCACACCTGCGGTTTTTTTACGCGCGTTTTTTAACGCGCGTATCATGCAAACATGAAAAAACATGCGAACACGCATTGCAGTGCATTCACGGCCATAGACTGCAGAGTGAACGCGCTGCAATACGCCCCAAAGAAGCTCCTGTACTTCTTTGAGTGTAGGACGTTTTAGGCTAGGGTCAGACTAACGCATTTTTCACGTTGACCGTGAAAAAGTGCGTTCGAACGAATGGACGCATTTTTTCACGTAATATGCGATAGCGGTCATACGATGCGCATTTTCATCCGTGATTTTGTATGGTTATCAATAAAACAGTTTTTGCGTCTGGACGTGATGTTGGCCGGACATTAGCAGCGTCTGACGTCTCCTAGTCACACACACATGCCGCTAGCGGATGCAGCGCACTCTGTACGTCAGTACTAGCGGTTTGACATTCTCGAAAAAATGCGTTCGTTTGCCACTTGCGTTGCGCGGGCGCACTTTCGTGCGGCCGTTCTTCGTATGCTGCCCGTCATTGGACGTCATTTGCTGCTAGCGCGGCCGTGATTTAGTGCGGCTAAACGCACGTTAATACTGCGTTAGCCTGACCTTAGCCTTACAGCGCATTCCTGCGCTCTGTAAAACACCCAGGTATGAACAGGTCCCTTAGCAAATAATGGGATTTCCCTGTTTATGCGTTTTACAGCGTTTTTGGTGCACTGCCACTATATTACCAGATTCATATAATTTTAATATTGGACCGCATGGTCCACCCCTGCACTCTTCCACAATACCACAGAGGGGATACTGTATGATGGCACTTGCTGGCCTGGCACCAAAGGCACAATATTTGGGTGCACTGACGCCTTTACCAGATTCATATCTTTTTAATATAGGACTGCATGGTCCACCCCTGCATTCTTCCTCAATACCACAGAGGGGTTACTGTATGATGGCACTTGCTGGCCTGGCACCAAAGGCACAATATTTGGGTGCACTGACGCCTTTACCAGATTCATATCTTTTTAATATAGGACCGCATGGTCCACCCCTGCACTCTTCCTCAATACCACAGAGGGGTTACTGTATGATGGCACTTGCTGGCCTGGCACCAAAGGTACAATATTTGGGTGCACAGACGCCTTTACCAGATTCATATCTTTTTAATATAGGACCGCATGGTCCACCCCTGCACTCTTCCTCAATACCACAGAGGGGTTACTGTATGATGGCACTTGCTGGCCTGCCACCAAAGGCACAATATTTGGGTGCACTGCCGCCTGTACCAGATTCATATCCTCAGAGGGGTTACTGTGTGACGGCACTGTTGCCGACTCTAAAGGACCAATTTTAAAGCACCTATTGTTACTTTCATCCAAAGCCTGAATAAGTTTCACCATAATTTTGCGAAAAAATCACTAAACTTGTTCTGCGCGTCCTAAAATGTCTTTTCATACAGGCTACCGCCCAAGCAGTTGTTTATGTATAGATTAAAGGAAAAGCATTTACCGTCATTTGAAATGTAATGTATCTTTCTATACATCCTACAAATCCGCCACTTCACGGGCAGGACCTCCTAGGTACAATATTTGAAGGAATTTTTCGTTTTTATTTTTAACCCTTATTTTATGGATAACTCACTGTTCCTTTAAAAACTTCTTTTTTTAAACTTTTTGTCCTTGTTTCCTGTCCCCCAGGGCACTACCCGGACCCCCATACACCTTTTATGGCAAATATCTTGCATATATGCCCTCTTGGAGGGCACTCTAAAAATCGAACTTTTGACTCCCATTGACTTGCATTAAGTTCGGTGCGTGTTCGTGTTCGAACTCGAACTTTTGAAATTGTTCGAGTTCGAATGCGAATCAAACACGGGGGTGTTTGGCTCATCCCTACTGTCAACATCAGGTGCAGGTATGAAGTTTGAAATTCCTGGTCTAAACTATAACACAAACTGACAGAAGTTGCTTGGTGCAAATAGAATACTTCGGACATGTTCTAATTTACAATATTAGTGACATCACATTTTTTCTGGGCAATTTTATGAAATTGCTTAGAATGCAATTATCATGGAATCATATTCCTTATTCGTTTTCTTCGTATGCTTTTACTTAAAATGTGTCGGTCCACTCGCCCTATAACTCTCATAGTTAGTTTGGCCCAGCCCCATTTCCTGTCCAGCAAGCGGCCCTTCCGTTCAGTCTAACCATAGAGGCATATGAGAAATATCCTGTCTATACTGGGTAATTGCATCCTGTTTTATCTTCTTCCCATACCAGAGAATCCCTCTCTATCCACAAGACACCTTTTATTTGCTGTTACGTTTTTAATTGTCACGGATCCCCCTGATTACCAAGATGGTGGTCCCTTTACGCAGACCGCTCACTACCCTTCCGATCCTTAGAGTGGTCGGCACGTCTAGACAGGCTACTAGGATGGTAGTACAGAGCACATACAACATACAAGGGGTGGTCTGGTGTGCTTGGGGTGCCACACGGACTGACCTCCGTACCAGAATAGAGGAGTGATACAAATGCCAGGGGTCGAGACACAGAATAATCGTTTTGCCAATGCCAGGGTTCGGTACACAGAGTAATCGTTTTGTCAATGCCAGGGTTCGGTACACAGAGTAATCGTTTTGCCAATGCCAGGGTTCGGTACACAGAATAATCGTTTTGCCAATGCCAGGGTTCGAGACACAGAATAATCGTTTTGCCAATGCCAGGGTTCGAGACACAGAATAATCGTTTTGCCAATGCCAGGGGTCGAGACACAGAATAATCGTTTTGCCAATGCCAGGTTCGAGACACAGAATAATCGTTTTGCCAATGCCAGGGTTCGGTACACAGAATAATCGTTTGCCAATAACACACAAGAGCTCTGCGGGAAGTAACTACCACGTCAGGGCACCAGTGAGAATGTGAAGCCGGGCTTTAAACTCTGCGGGTCTGCGTCATGCGCCTGGCCCCGCCCCCCGGCGCCCCACGTGTGCGGAAGCGTTCCGCGATATCACTCGGCGCCTGGCCAGCGAGCAGCGAGGAAGCCGCTGCCAGGCGCCGGGGGTGTGCGGGGGCCACCGTCACAGAACCCCCCCCTCTACGGGCGGCCACTGGACGACCCCCAGGGGCACAGGGATGAGCCAAATAGAAGGCCTTCACCAAGCGAGGGGCATGAACCTCAGTAGCCGGAAGCCAAGAGCGGTCCTCCGGACCGTAACCCACCCAGTCCACTAAGTACTGAAGAGCCCCCTAGAAACCCTGGCGTCCAGAATGGCCTTAACCTCAAACTCCTCCTCGCCCTCCACAGAGACCGGAGGAGGGGGGACATGGGCCCTGGTGTATCGATTACACAAAAGCGGTTTTAAAAGGCTCACGTGGAACACGTTGTGTATCCTGATATGGGAGGGCAGTGCCAAGGCATAGGAGACCGGGCTGAGTCGCCGCAGTATCTTGTAAGGGCCTATGTATCTGGGGGCTAGTTTCATCGATGGCACTAAGAGCTTAATGTTCCGCGAAGAAAGCCAAACCCTGTCCCCGACTTGATACACAGGTGCTGGTCTCCTACGTCTATCGGCCTTCGTTTTCTGGACAATACTGCTCCTCTCTAGTGCCTGTTTAACCCTCCTCCAGGTCTCAGTCAATGACGCCAAGTGCTCATCCAGAGCAGGAATCGCGGTATCAGGAAATGCAGAGGGAAGCACGGGAGGATCAAATCCGTAAACTGTGAAGAAAGGGGAATAACCACTGGCTTCACTCACGGCACTGTTTAGGGCGTACTCGGCCCAAGGTAGCAGGTCTGACCAATTATCCTGTCGTTCAGATATGAAACACCTGAGATATTTCTCAATATTTTGATTGGCCCTTTCTGCTGCCCCGTTCGTTTGGGGGTGATAGGCCGAGGAGAAGGACAGGTCTATTCCCACGTTCTTGCAGAACCCCCTCCAGAATCTGGAGACAAACTGGGTCCCCCTATCAGAAACAATCCCAAGAGGGATACCGTGTATGCGGACCACGTTGGCGACGAAAATGGGCACCAGCTCGGCTGCTGACGGTAGCTTCCGAAGAGGAACATAGTGACCCATTTTGGAAAAGCGATCTATAATCGTGAGTATAACAGTATTCCCTCTGGACTCGGGTAACTCTACTATAAAATCCATGGCTATCTGCGACCATGGTCGTTCGGGAATAGGCAGGGGCTGGAGTAAACCAATGGGCGCTGTCTTAGGACTTTTATTTCTTGTGCACACCTCGCATACGGCTATGTAATCTTTGATATCCCGGCGCATCGTGGGCCACCATAGCAGTTTTTGGATGCTAGCCACCGTTTTGGTGATCCCCATGTGTCCAGAGGTTTTATTGTCATGGTAAATTTTAAGGACTTCTTTTCTCTCCTTCTCAGGTACAAAGAGCTTCGCGGGAGGCCTCCCCCCCGGAGCCTTATCTTGGATAGTCTGCAATCGAATCATCAGAGGGGATGAGACACTGATCGTGGTAGAGGCTATAATCCTTTCCTGAGGTACAATGGGATGTTGATCCTGAACGTTATGTTCATAGGATTCGTACTGTCTAGATAACGCATCTGCTTTAATGTTTCTTGACCCAGGTCTATATGTGAGGACAAAATTAAAGCTTGAAAGAAAAAATGACCATCTCGCTTGTCTGGCATTCAACCGTTTAGCGTCACCAATGTACGTGAGATTCTTATGATCGGTAATGATGACAATGGGGTCCCTAGACCCCTCCAATAAGTATCTCCACTCCGTCAAGGCTGCGATAACTGCTAACAACTCTCTGTTTCCGATATCATAGTTCCTCTCTGCCGGGGACAGCTTTCGGGAATAGAAGCCGCATGGATGCAGGGGTTTGTCGGGTGCCTCCCTTTGGGACAAGACTGCACCAAGACCTAGCTCGGAGGCGTCAACTTCAACTTGAAAAGGCAGAGCCGGATCAGGATGTCGGAGAACAGGGGCAGTCGTGAATGCCTGTTTGAGGACCTCGAAGGCTTGCCTGGCCTGGGGTGTCCATTTCTGATTCCCCACCCCTTTCTTAGTCATGGCCGTGAGAGGAGCTACCAAGGCCGAA